>JARQZJ010000064.1:92500-1462500 GCA_030704895.1 Henosepilachna vigintioctopunctata
AGCAATTCCAATTTGTAATCTTCAATTATAAGCCCCCCTCATTTTATGTGGTAGGCGAGTTGTAG
The DNA here is from genome assembly GCA_030704895.1 of Henosepilachna vigintioctopunctata. NCBI lineage: Eukaryota > Metazoa > Arthropoda > Insecta > Coleoptera > Coccinellidae > Henosepilachna > Henosepilachna vigintioctopunctata. Next base: position 92,566 of record JARQZJ010000064.1, read on the forward strand.
AGCTATTGACATAGGATTGTGTCATTCAGCGTTATAAAAAGACTAGCAAGAATAAGAATAAAGTATGTTCGAATAATTGTTATGAAAATCCATTAAATATGCGATCTTTCGACTCTGATGACCTTCGGCTTCGGTCTACATTGCGACGTCAACGCCTACCACGTTCTTGAATTGGTATAATTAGGCTGTGTAACTGAGAAGGCACACCCCCTGGTCACAGCGAATAATTCGACGGTAAATAAATAACATTATCGCTGCAGTCGATCGTTATTACTCAATTTGTTGACGGCGGTGAATTATTATTAAATGTGTAACGCTGAGATATCGGGATGTGACGCAATACACTTAATTTGATTGAATTAGTTAGGTGTTTATTTAATATTGTTACATTATGAAATTAATTCTGGCTAGGAAGCAAAAAAAAATTGTACCATTAAACATCAATTTTTTCAAGTCCTAAATTTTAAATTTCAGTTCAAACGAAACGCTTAATAGTAAAGTGGATTGACTGCTCAACAAATCAACCATTACTTCACTTGATGCTGATAAAAGTTTTGTACGAATTTTCGTTTAGGTCTGTTAAGCACTTGTGCAGACAATTTTTTGTCAAGCCTCTTTTCTTCTTTGAGTGTCCGTTTATCCTGTTCGGAAGAATTTCACTCAAGAAGATTTTTGAATTCAAACAAGGGCTGTGCAAATCCTGCAGAGGTTCATACTTTACATTTTATGGTAATCTATGAACAAAAAATATTCAACTGAAGTTAGTTTGATTAAATCAAGCAAACTCTCATGAAAACACAGAGAGTAAAAATGTAAACGCTCATGAAACATACGTCATTTTTCCATCATAGATTCAACGTAAGATATTTTTGGATAACACATTATCTAACATCTGTACTTTGTACAGACCTGATGAGGAATACAGCCATATTCTCTCTCTTTTGTATCAATTATATTGGCCTTATTATTTGCCGAGAAATCTTAATTTTTTAATTTCAAATTATACAGAAATACTGCTTCTGTTATTATATATTTGTATATATGTACATATATATATATATATATATATATATATATATATATATATATATATATATATATATATATATATATATATATATATATATAAAAGGAAACGAAATTTTTTTGTGCTTATGGCACTGAATGAAATATTTAAGAAAATGAACACTAGAACATTCATTTGAAAAATTGAAATTAATCAAGAGAATGTTCTCTTGATTAATTTCAATTTTTCAAATGAATGTTCTAGTGTTCATTTTCTTAAATATTTCATTCAGTGCCATAAGCACAAAAAAAAATTTCGTTTCTTTTATATATATATATATATATATATATATATATATATATATATATATATATATATATATATATATATTTATATATATATTTCTTAAAATTGATTTATTGCCTGTTTAAGACAGTTTATTGTTAATGATTCTAGCAATAACAGGCTTATTTTAATGTTAAAACCTTCATTTACGTTGCCTAAAATAAATATTCAAAAAAACTATTTTCCTCTGAATACTAAAAATGAATATGTGGAAATACAAAAAAGCCAATTCGTTTTTTTTTAAATAAGTTTGACATTTTTATATCTATAGTAATTTATAAAATTCAATTCTTCATCAGGTTTGACAAAGTTGTGATGCCTTCCATCAGGTGTGGCATCGATTTCAATATTTTTCTAACATTTATCCCTTGAAGGATAATGGAGACATCACATCGTACACGTTCATATATGCTCTACTATTACATTCTTTTGGTTAATTTGAATTTTTGGAATGAATGTTCTAGTGTTCATTTTCTTAGTTGGTCGTTCAAATATGAAATATGAAATAAATTATTTGTCAAATAATCAGAACGTGATTAAACACTTTTGTGGGTTCATGTTTTACAGTTTTTGAACTTAATTGTCAGAAAAAAAAAATTGATTAAATCAGTTTTGCAAGTTGGTAGACAACTAAAAAATAATGGCTTCTCATTATATCAATTCAGTTTTGATAACATCAATATCCCTATGCCAGTTTTTAATTCAGTGCGAGTATTTTAATATTTTCCATATAATACAGAACTGTATTCAATAGGTTTGTAGTTTCAACAGTTTCATTCCTTAAATTCATATTATAATTAATAACTATTAGTTCAATATTCTACATAATAAATAATTGATGTTAATTTTTTGCATTAACCCTTGACATAATTTTTATTTCATGTAAATGATATTTTCAATAGGTATGTTGACACTAATCACAAATTAATGTTTCGTATAGATTTTATCAAGGTTTTTGATATTTTAATCCCAAAACACATTTTGAAAATTTGATTTTTCATATTGAGTTCAATAAAATTAATACTAAAAGTTGTATTCATCGCATATTTTCAAGTGACTGAAAACGCCAATCAGAGCACATGACATCATCAACCTGTGAAGGAGAGGCTATTTGTTTACACGTTGTTTACCTCTTAATTTCTTGGTTTTTGTTCATAACTACAAAATAACTGTCAATTACTCAATATTAATACCACCATGAAGACTGAAGTCATCAAAGCAAATAATTTAAACTTACCACAGATTTTTTGATGGTGGCAATTTTTTTCGCAACAAATGACTACTTAGGTGCTTCGGAATTAAGGAGCGTCGAAAAATCTTTGTAAGAACAGAATCACGTTCAATATTGTATAGCTATCAACTGATATTTGTTTAACAGTATATATATATATATATATATATATATATATATATATATATATATATATATATATATATATATATATATATATATATATATATATATATATGATAATTATATATACATATAATTAGTAAAAGATGATGAGTTCTAGGCAAATGTAGGGCCTTTATAATTGATACACAACCAATATATTAACCTTGTCTATATTTCGAGCATGTTTACATTCTTCATCAGGACTCTGAAAAATAAATGAGTGTAAAACAAAATGTTTTAACCAAAAAAACTACATCTTACGGTTAACTAGGCTGAAGATGTAGCCAGACTGTACGCAACAGTGAAAATAGAGGGTAAAACAAATTTTGGAACTCACAGAACCAGATAATCTCATTAAAAACGCAATATAAAATAAAATCAAGTGTCACAACAATCATATGTTAAAGATACCGATCTGTCAGGAAACACAGGCAAACGTCACTAAGGATCACAGAGTGTCAAGTGCAAAACTCTCTGTCAACTGTCACCACAAGTGAAAGAACACAAAACGTCAAAACAGAACTCAGGTATTGTAGCTGGGCTTATCGAATTTTCTTCGAGAGCAGATAACTATAGATGCAATTGAGCCTAGCAATGTCTGTTTTTTATTAATGCTATTGCCATTAGCAATAATATGGCACATTTCCAAAAATGTTCTTTTCTGATTGCTACTAGCTATATCCAGGATTTTAAAATTATTCAAGTCAAAGTGATTTCCCATCTTTGCCGCATGGAGGGCCAAAGCACATCTGTCTGGGTGGAGTCTTATATCACTCTTATGGAGAGTAATTCTTCGCTTGATGTTCTGCGAAGTTTGACCTATGTACACTCCTCCACAATCTAAGCATGGTATACCATATACACAGTCTGAAATGTGAGATGATGGGACCTTGTCTTTCAGTTGTGTGAAAGCACTTCTACCAGAAATTATATTTATTTGGCCAATTTTAAAGATAGTTTACCAGTGAGTGAGTGTAACTCCGTTTGACAGTGTGACAGCCGTACATATGTTTCGAGCCAATTGGCTATCATCAGAACGGCGTAGTTCAAGTTATTAGATGTTCAAACTTGGATGTTGATAAAAGAAAACACAGAACAAAACAAAACACGAAATTATTATGTTTTCTTCAATCAAGATCCAAGTTTGAATATCTAACAACTTGAACTACGCCGTTCTGATGATAGCCAATTAGGTTGAAACATATGTAAACGGATGTCACAAAAACAAAAAACTATTTCAGGTAAATACCGTAAATTTCTTCTTTTATATTTTCATACCTGTTTCAACCTTTTCAATTATATATATATATATATATATATATATATATATATATATATATATATATATATATATATCCAATTTTTTCTGATTTCCATATATTATGGAAAATGAATAAATAATTTTTTCGGTGCGCTGTACTCTTACACATGCGCACATCATAGCTTTTGTAAGACTGAGTTAATTTTGATTGATTCACTTTTGTATGAAGAAACCTCATGAACTTAACAAACACCTCATGAATAGGGGGCGATGTTTAGGGGTTGACGATATCAGTCGGTAGCTTTGATAGCTGTGGTAGCTTTGGCTGGAAAAATAAAATTTCTTTATTTTATTATTTTTTTTCATCGAATTTAGTTACATTACCGAATGAATCATGGTTTTTCATGATAAACAGGAAACAATCTTCAAAATAAAAGCAGTTCTGAAAAATTGTAAAGTTCCCCATTATGACTTTCCTCATATAAATTAATATTCGAAAAATCATTATGTCTTCTAAGAGTAAATTATTTTTTCTAAAAAATTCATTCAGCTTAGTCATGAGTGGTCATATTTCTGAATATTGAAGTTCTTTCTATACTCAATTAGAAACTCAAATATACATTTCGGCATCTCTCAAAGGCTAAAAGAGCTTTGGAGTATTTTCAAGTTTACTACGATTAGTGGTTTGTTGGAGTCAAGCAGTGTTTGTATGTTCTTTTGTCCAATAAATATAGTTTTAATTTTTGAAAATAAAAAAAATATAATATTAACCAAAGATGAAATCTTAGAGAGGCTTACATAGTTCTTGAATTATATGTCCCTGATTCACAACTTATACTATATAATATAAATAATGATAATAATAATCTTTATTCACATTTAAGAAACAAATAGATTCATGGAAAAAGTAGATATGCATATCAAATTCTTATTGAATGCAAAAAGGAGCTGAAAACAATTCAAAAAAGTTCAACTTCAGCCCCCAGAAAGAAAAATAATTTGTCAACCAATCATGTCGTTTTAACTCAGTGGGTATTCCGTTGTATAACGGAAAAACGTTGTTAGTAAATCCACGTCGAAAGATAGCTGTTCTGTATGACGGCGGTGAAATAAACCCCTCAAATCTCAAAGTCAAGTTGCGTACATCAGTACGGTACTCAATTTTATTTGTCAAATATGGTGGTGATCCACAGGCTGTGGAGTTTCCGTCTTTTTTCCATGGACAGCCAGTTAGCTTCCTTCAACTTGTGCGAAATTCGTTCAAACTTTCTTATGCCATACACAAATCTTAAACACGAGTTCTGAACCCTTTCAATTCTTCCCTTATCCAGAGCATCCAGACGTGGTGCGTAAACAACGTCACAAAAATTAAAATGGCTTAAGACTAAAGTTTTAGTTAATGTTATTTTCAAACTTTGACTGAGAATATGTCGATGTGGATAGAGCAATTTCAGTAAAATGCATGCTTTCTGCAGACATTTTCCAACGTGCGTTCTAAAACGCAAATCTGTATCTATATACATCCCCAAATTTCTTGACACCTGCTCGCAGAGCAGAGTGGAATTACTTACGCTTAAGTTCAACACCGACTGTACAAAAGATCTGTTCCTTTCAAAGACCATAACCGATGATACTGTGAAGAAGAAACTAATTTTGCAATATCATTTTCCATAAACTGTTTAGACTGATACCAATCTGATGAAAAGAAAGAGTAATACAGTTGTGTATCATCGGCATATTGATGTACCTTACAATGTTTCAAGCAGAAAGTTATATTGTTTATGTAATTACTAAACGATAAGGGACCCACAAGAGATCCTCGAAGAACACCACAACGGACCTTTTTCTCTCTCTGAGCGACATGCCGAGGTTTCAACAAACTGACATCTATCACAGAAATAATTTTTTATTATATCAATGAAAGAAGGTAGAAGAGAACAAACGGATAACTTGAACTGTTTATAAAAAAATGGTAAAAGGCTGAATGTTAAAATACTGTACTGGGTATAAAACATTGTCATAAAGATCAAATAAGCAGTAAAGGTTATAACTCACAAACCGTTGAATGTCATTGAACCTATTAACACTTTAATATAAAAACGAAAATATCCATCTCTTTGTTTGTCACTTAGAATCAATAGAGGATCCAACTCCTTCATTTACTATTTAGATTTGTTCTCCGAAAAGTTTTTTCATCTATGCTAATTTCGGAATTTGTAATTTTATTTTCTATATTCAGGTTCACCATTTATTTCGAATTATATTTATTAATCGATTTTTTTCATCATTCCAGCATTTTTGGTCTGTATGAAAAACACAATTAACATATTTTCTTAAGTTCTCAAAACATTCTCATCAAAATGCAGTTTTAACCCATTTAGCGATTGAGGTTAAGCATAAATTAAATGAATTTGAAGGTTGATCCGAATCTGAAATTATAAAAGAAAAGGTCTTCCTCAATAGGAGTGAGTACAGTTGATTCTGCAAGTCGCACATGTTCTATATAATGATTACACAGTTGCTATGTTTTGTTTTATTATCCTTGTCAATACAGTGTAAAGTTTTGCGTAAGTAGGAATTCCTTAAATTTATTCGAATTGATTATTGTTAAAAACTTTCATTTTAGAATACGTAATATATTTTTCAGTGTTTGCAATGCAAAACCATCATATCTAGTGGATTGACTATTCGCTGATCTTTTGGTGAACCATGGTTTAATGTAAATTGAATGAGAAACACTGCGCTTAGTTTGACAGAAGTATATTATTGTTATTGTTTTGGGGTGTTACCCATTTTTGAAGAATTGATATGTTCAACCAGTAACCTGTTATAACCAGTTAATTTTTGAAAATGGGGTGGGTACATGCCAAGAAATAGTCGAGCAAAAATATAACTGTGTGAAGCTGAGCTGAGTGTTGAGTTCAAATAACACCTCGTTACAATAACATGAAAATATATAAATAACAAATAATGCTGATTCTCATTTAATAGTTAATCATCAGCAAGTGTTTTGAATCTTACTTCGATTATAATCTGAGAAGTTAATTGACATTAGTCATACAATATATTCAGAATTTATAGTTCTTAACGGATTGAACTTTTTTTAGTGATATAATTATATTAATATATATATTTGAAGATATTATTTTTAAGATGGTAATTAATTCAAAAATGTAGTATGGTTAAAACAAAATGAAAAACCACACTATCTTCGAATCATTGTTTTTCTTTGCAAATTTCAAATCCTCTCTTCGTCTTTTTTAAGAACATGATGAGAATTAATCATCTGAAATCTGTAATGTCATTGTTCACATCTTTTCAACTTTCAATTGGAGGATTCAATACCTAGTAGAAGTTGTCTTGCTCAGTTGGCATTTTAGTTTCCGTTACTTCAGCCATAGCATATGGTCACTATTCAATGCATAAATATATTTCCTCGTTGTTGACAAAATTGGGGAAAGCAATGAGTCAATAGTGAATATTTATTTCTTCATAATCTGTGCCTATTATCACTTTTGAAGAACAAACACAATCATATATATATATATATATATATATATATATATATATATATATATATATATATATATATATATATATATATATACTAGCTTTAACCCGCGACTTCGTCCGCATAAGTTTTTTTGTTTTCTCCCGGCTGTAAGTCCCCCTGCAACAATGTCCCACTATCGTGTTCCGGTCCTCAACTTCACATCAAAATTTGTTCAAAAGCAACCTAAGCACATAATGGATAGCTCCGAATGTTTCCTTAGTAAATATAAAAAGTAAATAATGTAAAACGTACGTCTTCTTTCTGCCTGCCGTTCAGCATTTAAAAGACGTCGTCTTTGTGAATCTTCGTCAGTCTCTGCCGCAATCAATTGCCCGTGACGTTCGGCATCTAAAACTCGACGTGTCTGAGTCTGTTCCACTGTCTCAGCAGCTCTTTGAGCTGCGTGGCGTTCAGCATCCAGGGTCTGAGGGGCCTGAGTCTGCGTAAACGTCTCAGAGGCCCTTTGAAATGCGTGGCGCTCAGCATCTAAGGTTTGTCGGGCTTGAGTCTGCGTATAGGTCTCAGAGGCCCTTTGAGATGCGTGGCGTTCAGCATCCAGGGCCCGTCGGGTCTCAGTCTGCGTAAACGTGTCAGAGGCTCTTTGAGATGCGTGGCATTCAGCATCTAGGGCCTGACGGGCTTGAGTCTGTGTAAACGTCTCAGAGGCCCTTTGAGATGCGTGGCGTTCAGCATCCAAGGCCCGACGGGCCTGACTCTGCTCTAAGGTCTCAGCAGCTCTTTGAGTCGCATGTCGCATCTGACGCGTCTGAGTCTGCTCTTCAGATTCTTGGCTTCTGGCAACTTTTGCAGTTCGAGCTCTGGTAGAGCTACGGCTTAGATTGGATTTACGTTTGCGTGGCATATCGAAAACAATAATTAAAGATTTTTAAAATCGGTAGTTTTAAAAACTACAACGTAAGACAATTTTTTATAGAAACTTCGATAAAGCTAACCTTTTTACTTAAAACCTAAATATCTAAATCAATCAATAACGTATTGAACCTAATAAAACAACTATGCACCTGACAAACCTTTTATACCTAAAACCTAAATTAACTAAATAAATTAAAAAATATTGAATTTGTGTACCACACCACAATACACAATTTTCTTCACTACTGGTACTACCTACTTATCTATCAAAACTAACATAAAAGTACTATAATATAATGACAAAATCTATTACTAAACTAATTTACTACGAACTATAAACATCCTGACGTGAGCTAAAAAACACTTAACCTACACATGAATTGAGAATTAACAAATGAAAGCGAGAGCAAAAATAAAGAATAATACGTATCTGAGTAACCCTAGAGATATGGATGATTGGTTAAGAAAATACCTACATCTAACAGCTACCTTAACTACCTAATGCTTCTACCTGCCTAAAAAAACTACCTGCCCGCTTGGGTAGGCACAGTCTCTTCGCTCGGAGCAGCGTCTTGTATTCACTACGACGACGTATGATTCGAAGGTTTGCATTATATTGAATGATTTTCCATCGTTGATAGTAAACAAACTAAGTCTAGGTGTTATAATTTCGGTGATGAACTGATTAACTATCCTGAACTGATTACTGGGCTTAAAGTTCGTATAAATGTCTATCTAATTACCTCCTCAAGTTAAAAGCGTAGCTAGCTATGTAGTACTATATTAATTCTGTGGTGTAGGTAATTAGATTTTATCTGTATGTAATGTAACAGTCAGTTGAATAAAAAATCGTATACAAATCAGATCAATAGTTTTGGCGTAATGTGATTCTAGACTGAGTTTCAATGTTGTAGATAGGTAACGATGTATAGGTTCCTGTGGGAATGAGATATTTTCCCGAAGTAAAAAGTAGTCTGAATTTTGGTACCTTCCTACCCTATAAGTTAAGTAGTGTGATGGAATGTCGCTAAGTTTCGATTCAAGTAAAACTGTTAATTAAAGACAGTTGCATCAAAATTTTATCATAAATTCCCTAAATTATGGCACCTATCTACCCTCTAAGTTAGGAAAGTGATCAAATACTAACTTGAAGTCTTAGTAACACTCAGTTTAAAAAAAACATCAAAATCATTTCAGTAAGTAGCTATGGCGTCATGCGCTGCTTGACACGATCACGCTAGATTTCCGCGGGAATGAGGTATTTTTCCGCCTTAAAAAGTAGCCTGTGTCCGTGCCTAGGATCCTATCTTTAAATTAACAAAGTCTCATAAACATCCGTTCAGACGTTAAGGCGTGTGCGAGGTAAACTTTTTAAACAAACGATTAAAAATCACTAACTTAATTAGTTTTCTGCCTACTGCCTACGCCTTAAGTACGATAGCATGAATATTAATGGCCCATATCCTTCTCTAGGTTACTCTCTATCGCCTAACTAAATTTCATCAAAATCCGTTTAGCCGTTTAGGCATGATAGAGCAAAACTCACAGCAAAAAACATAAAAAAATCACTAACTCAATTCAGTTTTCTACCTACTTCCTATCCCCTAAGTACAATGACGTGATCATTTTGATCTTATGTTCGTTTTTAGGTAATCATCTAATACCTTACTAAATTTCATCAAAATCCGTTCAGCCGTTTAGACGTGAAAGAGCAAAAGTCCCAACGAAAACGACTAAAAATCACAAACTCAATTTAGTTATCTGCCTACTGCCTACCCCCTACGAACGATGGCGTGATTATTTATAGCCTATGACCATTTCTAGGTTATCGTCTATCACCATACCAAATTTCATCAAAATCCGTTCAGCCGTTTAGGCATGAAAGAGTAACAGACAGACAGACAGACAGACAGAGTTACTTTCGCATTTATAATATTAGTATGGATTTATATCAGAGTGGAAACACTACAAGAAAAGAATTCTCTAGTTCCCGTGCTACCTTATCGCACTTGTAGATAATAATACTTGTAGATATTCGCTATCAAGAAGTACATTATAACGTTCTTTCGATAATTCTTGGCGAATTATTCCAAAGAATATTATAGTTGAGCTGGCTATTTGAAACATGAACAATGCGATGTCTCCATTGTCCTTCTAGGAATCAATGTTAGAGAATAATAGATTCTCCATTATCCTTCATGGGAAAAACGTTAAAGAATCTTGAAATCGCTGCCTTCATTTATTGAAAACGTGAGACAGTATACTGTTTCGTATTACAAGGTACTCATCAGTCACGCCACGATCAACGGATGAAAGGCAAATATTTCAATCCTCACATACCTTTTAGTCGATTTTAAGACAGAAATATAGAGTAAGTCTATGCCTATATAATGCATGGATTAACGTAGGTACATCTCAAATCTTAGAATCAATGGAAAGCACATGAAGACATCTACATTGTCTCAAAGTTTCATACGTCCTTATCAATTAAGATACTGCATTTTACAAATCTAGATTTTTGAGACAATTTCATCTAATTTGATGAAGTAAAGCGCCATCTAGTTTGTGGTTGTAGAATCGCTCGTTGAATGATAATAAGATACAACAAGATCGATGAATTTTTCGAAACGCTCTTAATATTCACTCTCGAAAGTGATGGGTTCGTTCTCGTTGACAACATTCGTGTAGACAGCTCCCTGAGAGTTTTATTTGAAATATTTCGATATTTCGATTAAGAGTCTCAGTATTTACTAGTATTGAATTACCTGTGAAATATATATATATATATATATATATATATATATATATATATATATATATATATAAATAAATAAATAAATAAATAAATAAATAAAAGTTTTATTTCCACTGACAATGTAGTACAATTGTATGGGAAATATGTCAATGAATTGCTTGTACAATACTATCAATACTAAGATAAAACAAAATCATACAACAAAATTTCACATTTGAATACTATAAATGAACAAGATTTAAACAAGCACACACATTTAAATATCCTGTAGTGATGCAGCAAGATATTCCCGAACCGAATAAAATGGATTTGAGAGAAGCATTCGTTTCACTGCAGCTTTGAAAGGTCTGGCGCATTCTATATTTTTTATTTTTGTGGGTAAGTGATTGTAGATTTTTATAGAATTAATATGGGGTCCCCTCTGCACCTGAGTCATTTTAGTATACGGCACATATATATCATGACCAGATCGCGATGCGTACAGATTTATATCTTTACATCGAGGAAACGAATTTATATTTTTTTTGACGTGCCATGCACAGTGATAGATGTACAATGATGGTAAAGTTAAAAAACTATTTTTGAATAAAAGGCGACAAGATGAATTCATTGGTCTATTGTGCATCGTACGTATAATTCTCTTTTGCATTACAAAAGCCTTTCCCATATCAGTGCTGTTTCCCCAACAAAGTATACCATATTCCAAAATACTATTTATGCAAGAAAAGTAATACATTTTCAAAACCTTATAGTCAACAAATGTGAAGCTGTCGCATGGCAAAATTCCTTGAGGCTAATGAGCAACAAACGCCTGAAATGTGATCCCTCCATGTTAGATGGCTATCGAACGACACACCCAGAAACCTGCCATGGTTCGACTGACTTACACTACGTCGGTTATGTGACCAAATGAGAGGACTAAAATCTGGAATATTTCCTGAGGGAGAATAGAATAAACTAAACGTCTTTTTAGAATTCAGTACTAGCCCATTTTCGCTACAGTACCTCGTCATACGTACCACGCTTTGGTTTGCTTTCTCCGCTAATTCAACAGCATTGCCTGCACTAATCAAAACAGATGTGTCGTCAGCAAAGAGGCTCGCTGACACTCCGTCCCGATCAAGCCGGCAGATGAGATCATTAACAAAATTAATATATATATTTATATATGAATATATATATATATATATATATATATATATATATATATATATATATATATATTATATATATATATATATATATATATATATATATATATATATATATATATATATATATATATATATATTGTTACCCCATACGGTAACTTGATGCATTCCTTCATAAAAATAACGTCCATTACCTAGGTATGTGGACTAATGAATTTTATTTTCTTGTTGTCTGTATAATTCATTGTTTTGATTTCTAGTAACTTAAAATTGGCTTACTCGAAAATTTATAAACATATTTCTTGTCCTTATATTTTGATGTCGGAGTGTGAGATATGAGAGTATTGGCAAATTAGCGACGATTCTTTCATATATTCTTCACATTCTTACAGAAAAACATGATGAAAATGAATGAAAACACTGAAACTTTTTCAGTTACTTAGTGCACTAGAAGTCAATTCAGCTTATAGTAAAAGCCTTTATCGCGAGATGTACGTTCCGAAAATATACCGAGAATACAAAAACCGTGAATGTGGAATGGCGATTTATATGGGAATATTTATAGGGAATTTATAGGGAATACGCTCCTGGGTGACAAAATAAGAAAAGAATATAGGAAAATTAATTCAAATAAAGTTTTTGATAATATTGTTTAATTATTATGTTCAGGCTAAGGCAATGGTTTGAAGAATTTTGTAAATTTTTCTTTCTTTGCAGTCTTTAAAGTTCTTCAATTCAGACTCATATTCAGCAATGACTTCAGTAATTTGCCTATGAAAAAAAACTTCGTACCATAAACGTAAATTCATCAATTTTTATGAATAAAATCACAATGCTCATTGGCCAATCTTGAACCTTCACTAAGTATTTTCAAATTAAATGTCACGTTTCCCGTGCTCGTTGAAGCCTCTTCCTCAATAGGTTGTGAATTTAACATTTTCTACAAGTTGGTTTCAGTCGAATCTTCATCTTGCGATTCAAGAAACGTCTGAATGTTACTCGATTCTATCTGTTCGAACTCATCTCGTCCTATTCCATTCGCAATTTCGGCTTTATTTGCAGTTATAGTTTGACTGTGCACAGATTCTTCGTCATTTTCCACAGTCAGAGTAGGCCACAGTTTTTTTCAGCATGATTTCAATGTTTACGGCTTTAGTTCTTCCAATGATTATTATTTTATGCTTATAATGTATTATTCACTTCAACATCGATATCAGGATCAAATTCCGTATTACAGTATTCCGCATTCAGTATGATTTTTCAAGGTACGTATAATGTAGTAGGTCTGGATTATCCCTTGGTTTATAGGTTGAAGTGAAGACGTCGTGTTGGGAGGTAAAAATGTTTCAAACTTTCATCATTGAATACATAATTTCAAGTTAGTAAGGATGACCTGGTGCATTATCCAAAACTAGATCGACTTGGACGTCAAAATTCTTTTGTTTTTAATAAGTTTCAACTTCCAAAACAAAACAATTCCAGAACCAGTCACAAAAAATAGCGATCATATCAGAGAATGAAGAAATCCATTACCGCGAATATAGGAATTGGGTCGCATTTTTTCAGTCCGCGAATAGTGAAAACACGAATAAAAGAAGCGCGAATAAGGAGCTTTTACTGTATTAAAGAAGGTTATCAAATATTAATGCTGTTTGTTAGAAAGTTCAGAGAACAAAAAACTTCTTGAATGTATTCACATTTACGTATAAAAGTAATATTGATTGTTTCTATTTTTAGCAAAATATGTGACAAAGTGTTCAATAGGAGATGCGGATAAATTTTCACATTGTGTATTAAATAATGCGAAGGCGGTGTTTCCTCTGATTGTGAATGGTAAGTATTCAAATAAGGAAATGATACGGAGGTTTCGCTTATCTCTTGGTGGAAAACTATGTTGAAAACAATAAATTGAAATACATAGATCAAACTGGTCGTTCTATAGAAAACAGAATCGACGAAGAACATACATACATACATAGAAGATCAATATTATTGAATGAACCTAATACGGGTTCTTCTGGATCTGCGTTAAACATAATCATTTCTTGGATCCCAAGAAGTCCGAAATAGTACATTCAGGTAATATGGGAGAAACATTAGATACCCTTGAAGTATTGGAAATTTCGATAGCCATGAAGAAAAATTCCCCTATTTGCAATGACTAATTTTATCGTGAAACTTATAAATTCTCTCGTTCAGGATATATAATTGAAAGCTTTGCATTTTGAAATTCAATAACATTGTATACTCTTGATAATGGGTTAAACACTTTTAACATATGTGGAATTTCTAAAATATTCAGGGAAACTTAAATTCAAATAAGTATTACATATGCATACTTTCTCATGCTACAAATATCCATTTATAATCATCAGTGGCGGATTAACGTATAAGCACTACAAGCACGTGCTTGGGGCCCCTGTTCTCCTGGGGCCTCCATCCTCTGCTGGCGTTTCATTTTATACCTACATTTTACCGAGATTCATCCACAATATGTCCGAAATCACAAGGCGCGAGCAGTCCAGGGAATGACCCTTCATACACCCCCGCAGGGCCCTGTCCCCTCCGCGCGCCGCGAGACCGAGTAAGTGAGTTGTCTTTGCATTGCAAATGATAGCGCCCATACGCATTACCGCACGTACACCTACTTTATTTACGGAGTGGCTTTGATTGAAACTACACTTATAGTTACCCTACACAAAGGTGGTAAAATTGTCCGTTTTTGCACACCACGTCTATTTTTCGGTAAAAAGCCAACGGTGAAACATATAAACGGGAATGGTTACTGTATTCAAAAACAAAAGGATCTTTGTACTGCTTTGTTTGCAAGTTGTTTGCTTACAAATCCATCGCCACAGCGCCGAGCCAATTTGCAGCTGACGAATTTGGTGATTGGCGCAACGTAATTGCAATTGAGCACCATGAAAATAGTTCAGCTCATAAGACTTTATGCTAACTTATTTGAGTCGAAGACAAGGTCTAGGGATCACCAAAAATCTAGAGACACAAGTGAAAGAAAATATTGGCAAAATGTATTGCAACGAGTTATTGCAGTTATACAAACGCTTGCAGAACGTGGTTTGGCCTTTAAGGGACATGATTAGTCTTTTGGATCTATAAATAATGGAGATTTTTTGGGTTTACCTGAACTTGTGGCTCAATTTGATCCATTTTCAGTAAGCCATATTGCAAGATATGGAAAGGCAACCCATCATATCTATCGAAAACAGTATGCGACGAACTTAGCGATTTAATGAGTGATAAAGTTTACAAAGTGATTGTCGAAGAAATACAATCAGCTGGGTACTTCAGCCTCTCAGTGGACTCCACGCCAGACCTTTCACATACGGATCAACTAAGTATTATTTTGAGATACGTATCGCCGTCTGATGGTATGCCCGTGGAACGATTTCTGAGGTTTTCAAATTTAAAAAGTCATACCGGAGAAGAGATGGCAAATCTAGTACTCAGTTATCTAGAGGGTTGCAAAATAGATATTGCAAAGTGCAGAGGACAATCATATGACAATGCTGCTAATATGTCAGGACGATACAAAGGGATGCAACAAAAAATTTTAGAGCACAACAAATATGCTGTATTTATACCATGCGCTGCACATACTCTAAACTTGATTGGTCGCAGTGCTGTTGATTGTTGTACGAGCGCAGTGAATTTTTTTTTCAATTGTGCAGTTGTTATACAATTTTTTTTCGGGTTCTACTCATCGTTGGGCAGTTTTAAAAGAATTAATAGGAAACGATAGCGTTCTGAAGTCGCTGTCGGACACTCGTTGGGAAGCTCACGCTGTAGCTACGAATGCAATATTACAATCCTATCCGAAAATTTTGGATGCTTTAGATGAAATTGCTGAGGACACAAACCAAAAAGGTGAGACCAGGTTAGAATCACAAAATATTTCAAACAAAATGCAAGAGTTTGAGTTTATATTTATGCTCAACTCGTGGAATGATATTCTAGAAGTTTTTCATCGCATCAGAAAAGGACTCCAAGAAAAAGAAGTGTTCCTATTTGTATCATTCTTTATCGGGTCATCTCGTTGAAATGAGCAATCAAAATTTTTCCTAATGGGAATATAAGGAAACTCGAAGACGAATTAGGAAGAAACAAGTAAATGATGGAAATGCAGAGGAACTTGATTTGAATCCTAGAGACAAATTCCGCATTGAGACTTTCAATGTAATAATTGACACACTTAATGCTCAAATGCAAAGGAGAGGTGATGTATACCACAAAGTTTCACAAAAGTTTTTATTTCTTGCGGATCTAAATAAGTCATCCAAATTGAAATCCAGAGCAATTGGAAAAGATATCCAATTGCTCTGGGAATCTTACCCAGAAGACTTCAATGAAAACTTCATCGGCGAATTTAATCATTTTCACAAATATGTTCGAATAAAATATGAATCTTCAGAAACAAAAGTCACCCATTCCGATCCATATGAAATGATTATTAAAGATGAAGTAAAGTGCGTATTCCCAAATATAGAAGTTGCGTTTAGAATCTTTCACAGCTAAATGATTACTAACTGCTCTGCTGAACGATCCTTCTCACAACTAAAAAGATTAAAAAACCCGCAAAGAACAAAAATCCGTCCAGACAAGCTTAATTCTTTAGCATTAATGCGTATTGAGGCAGACACACTTCGTCAGATAAATTTCGACAATGTAATCTCGGAGTTTGCTCCGATTAAGGCAAGGAAAAAAATGATTTAAGTTTTAAATTATACCTACTACACTTTCTATTTTGATGAACTGTCATTTTGTACTTTCTACCTTCCATTCCATTCTTTCCATTTCTATTTAAGCAATAGAGGGCCTACACAGGCTCTGTGCTTAGGGCCTCGGATACACTTAATCCGCCACTGATAATCATCCTTAACTTTTCATTGGATAATGTTTTTCAATATTCACTATCACTAAATGTATTTCACTTTTATGTTGATATCTCAATGTATATTTTCCTGATTACTACTATGTATCTAATATTTCGAATTTATACAATAACGTTTTTTTAGGCGATAAGAGTCATAAAATTCCGAACCTCAATCCCCTCTTCATTGAAAAACTAGACCTGAACTCCAGCCCATCGCTGAACCTGACTCTTCATAATGTCTCACTTGAAGGATTGCCAACAGTTGATTTCACATCAGTCAAGTAAGGTACCGAAGAGATTAATGGGTTATAATATGAACGATGGGTCATATTTCAAATTGAACTTCCCCATAAATTGATAGTATATTTAAAAAGGGAGTTTACAAAATGATTAACATGTAATAGATAAAAATAAATCAATTTCTCCTTCATTTTAACAATTGAAATTGTACGAGAAAGGGCAGTTTCTGTTTAGCATTTCCACTTTTTCATGCTTAAACTACAGAATGACTACGAAGTTGACCTGAAAAACAGAATTTGTTCGAAAATGTCAATAAAAACTCAATAAAATGACCAATGACTTGAATATAATGGAATATAAACTTGAATTCAAACACTTGAACTTATGATTTAGACTTTATTGACTGCATAGCATGACGCATTTCGTCATTACAAACGACTTCTTCAGATGCTTACAGATTATTATTCTGTAAGCATCTGAAGAAGTCGTTTGTAACGACGAAACGCGTCATGCTATGTTGTCAGTAAAGTGTAAATAATGTATCAAGCGTAAAGTTCAAGTGTTTCAATTTAAGTTTATATTCAATTATAATGGTTTTACATCCCCAAGTAGATTTTCCCCCCATGGTTTTTACAAGTAGAAGCCAACACTATTGAATACTTGACTAGAATATAGTTTATTTATAGGCTTAAATTAAGTTGTATAACCACCTTTAAGTGAAGTTGAGAATCTTTTCATTTCCTTTCTTGAATTATCGTTAATTTAATCATCGTTATAGATTATAGTTAGAATGAAGATAGTATGAGATTGAGTCAATTATAATTGGAAAAAACATCCTGAAAAATATTCTTTATTTAAGGAGATATCATATTACGATGACAAAGCCTTCCTTGTTATTGATGAAGATAACACAGAAATACAATATTTTTCAATAAATTCATGTGAATTAAAGGGGTCGCTATGAATTTCGAAGTTTCAGAACAGTTTATCGACTTTTTGTTTGTTTTGATACAGTCTTAATGACAAAAATCGCATTTTTCTCGAAATATATGTATAGATATATGTAATAAGAGAATTAATTATAGTATCTTATTCATGGACTAGTTTTAATTTAAGTTTCAACAGACTTCATGTAAATGTTCGTCCCAATACTGATATTCAATTCGTTTTATAGCGTTCATGAGTTAATGAGAATTCTTGGGAATGAAAACATTTTTTCATATAGTTTCCAGATTCATGAATCCATCATAGTTGGTCGAAACTACGTACTCACACTGATCTTCTCACGAAAAGGCGATCTGAAATGCTCGAGAGAGTTTATTTCATTTTTTCGATAGAGGTAGCTCACATGTTGGGTTCACGAATGAAAGTTTTTCCCGTTCTGAAATGAGAACTGGGTGTTTTGGTACATCATTGAAACTTGATTGTTTTGTTAACAAATTTGACGAGAACTCTTTTTTCCTTTTCCATTATACGACAATATTAATTCTATTTCGTGCATATACGATATATTTATATATATATATATATATATATATATATATATATATATATATATATATATATATATATATATATATATATATATATATATATATATATATAAATATATATATATATATATATATATATATATATATATATATATATATATATATATATATATATATATATATATATATATATATATATATATATATATATATATATATATATATATATATATATATATATATATTATTTTGAAAGTTTTTAGCAATAACAGTTTTTAATATAACAACGAAACGTCAACAATAATAAACTTTTTCATATCAAAAAAGCCTGTTATTGCTAAAAACTTTCAAAATAAAATATCTAAAACAGACAATAAATCAATTTCAAGAAATATTTGAATATAACTTAAATTCAAACACTTGAACTTATGATTTACACTTTATTGACTACATAGCATGACGCGTTTCGTCGTTACAAACGCGTTAATATTTCATTTAAAACGAACAACAATTTATCGAGACACATTAAGAACAATAAAAACAAAATTAAAAGAGAAGACAAATCAGGTGTTCACCAATTGAATTGTGGAACATGTCCCGGTATATATATATATATATATATATATATATATATATATATATATATATATATATATATATATATATAGGTAAAATTAGTAGAAATTTCGGTACTAGAATAGAGGAACATAAATATAGCTTCGCCCATAATAAAAGTAATTCGAATTATGCTTACCATTTATTAACAGAAAACCATACTTTTGATACGAATTTCAAAATTCTACACAATATAGAGAGAAGTAGTCAATTAGATTATTGGGAAGTAGTGGAAATAAATCGGCTTGAAAATTCTGGAAACTTGCTCAATGAACAGATAGAATTAAACAATTCACCCTTGTTAAACCTTTTCAGGTAAAAGAAATTATTTCTCAGAATGGAATATCTTAGGTAAAACCAAAACCATAGAACACCAAAATTCTCTGATATATATACCTGTATTTTTCAAAATGTTGTTATTATTCTGTAAGCATCTGAAGAAGTCGTTTGTAACGACGAAACGCGTCATGCTATGTAGTCAATAAAGTGTAAATCATAAGTTCGAGTGTTTGAATTTAAGTTATATTCAATTATAATGGATTTTCATCAAGTAAACGCCAACACTATTAAATATTCAAGAATATATATATAATATATATATATATATATATATATATATATATATATATATATATATATATTTCTTGAATATTTAGATATATATATATATATATATATATATATATATATATATATATATATATATATATATATATCTTTCATAGATAGTCAATACTGAAACTCTCAATCGAAATATTTGAAAAAAAATTCTATGGAGATGTCTACCCAAATGTTGTCAATGAAAACATTATCTATTACTTTCGGGAGTGAATATTAATTGCAGTCAGAAAAACTTGTTATTTGGAAGTACCATGCAATTGTTTCATATAATAATAATAACTGTTGTCTTGATTTACATGACATAATGTAATGTTCTTAAGGCATTTTTAATGTTGCAGATTTATCAAAGATGAACAAAAATTCGTTTTCGAACTGTTTTTCGATTATTTGAAGTTCAAAAGTTTTTATATTGTGAACGGAAAAATTCTCGTTTTACCCATTAGTGGGAGTGGAAATGGATTCATTGATTTCCGTAAGTATCTCATATTCTTCCTCAATATTATCCATATACAAACTTATATACTCATTGACTTCAAGAAAGCATATGATTCGGTAGACCGCGAAACGCTTTTTGAAATCATGAAAGAATTTGGGTTTGATCGAAAAATCCGAAAAATTATAGCACAGACACTTTCAGGTACAACTTCCAAAGTAGAATTCATGAAAAAAGTATCAGATCCCTTTAAAATCAAAACCGGTGTGCGACAGGGGGACGGACTTTCGACAATTGTTTTAAAAAAGATAATTAAATAAAAGATAATAAATTATTAAAAGATTTAATAAATGGAAAGAAAACCAAAAAATAAATCTTCTCTTATCACAAGACATGTTGAAATTCTGCAAGTTGGCCACTTTGTGATATCTGGTCGAAGTTATCGAGTCCTCAGGTTTCAACCAAATAGCTAATGAACAGTGAATTACCAAGCTCCAAAGAGCCTACAAGCTAACATGGGCGTACTATAACAAAAAGTGCATTTCAAGAGGCGACAAATTGGGGCAAGATAACACAACGATTTTTCCAGAAGCAATCTACGCAGCTGGAAAAATCGTTATTGACGGTCATTCAAGAATAAGAGGAATAGAAAAACAAGAACGGAAATTCTCAAAAAAATTTACGGACTAATCAATAGAAACGGCATTTGAATGAGAAGACCTCCTAATGAACTTTATCAAAAGACAAATATGTCAACGGAAGAAATCAGAAACCGTCGAGCAAAGTCCTATGCACATGTCAACAGAATGAAACATTCCAGAGACTACCAAAGAAACTACTCGATATAATTATAAATACACAGATGAACGGAAGGAAGGGCATTCAGAGAGGATGAAGAATTTTTGGGAGGCGAAAAACATGATACAGAATTATAATTATATATATATATATATATATATATATATATATATATATATATATATATATATATATATATATATATATATATATATATATATATATATATATATATATATATATATTGAAAATGTCCAGCGTTCATTATTCTCTTTGAATTTCACTTAAAATCTGCATTACATATATTCCACGAAGTAGATAACATACTATTCGATGCATCACTGCAAAATTGATGTTTTTGTTGTCCTATACGTAAATCTTTGTGTTCTAGAAAAGGCTAAAATATTATTCTCCTGCAACATGAAAAAGATTCAGAGCAAAAAAGGTGAAGTTATCCGAATTGAGAACCCCAATGTAGAAACAAATTTCGGGAACGTGGTGATGTATTTGGATAATTTATTCAATGGAAAGAAAGTTTTAGGTAAGTTTCACTCACCTATGTGAGAATTTATGAATGTATTTTTTCATTCAATATTAGAGACTGTATTCAACAATTTCACTTGGATTATTTATTAAAATACATTATTTAATATCGACATTGACATCTTAACATTGGCAATTTTCAATTCTTATATGTCAAACCATAAAAAGAATGAATAATTCGGATGAATATTTCAGGAGATGAAATTAATAAGTTCCTCAACGAAAACTGGAAAGACGTCATAACAGAATTTCAAGTACTGGTTACGGGAACACTATCATCAATTTTCAGTAGTATAATGGGTTCCTTCCTGAATGATTTGAAATTTGATGCTGCATTCGATGATGCAGAATAAGATGGAAAATGATACTGTTCATGGTGATCACCAATTTTTCATCGCTGAATCCAAGTGGTATAATTGCAAATTAATTATGAGATTGGAAGTCTAACGAACATATTTTACATGCTTTTGGAATCATTAGTTAACCAAATGAATAAATGAATGAAAAGTCGTTCACTGATTATTTTGAGGGGATAGAGTTTCTTGCAATCTCATATATTTATAATGAAAATGATGAGTTTTGATTATAAAATATATGAGATGAATATATGTGAAATCATTAATCGATTGGGCCCATACTTGATGAAAATCTAAGTACATAATTTAAGTAAAAGTAAGTAGTTTTTCGATTTTCACTATAATTAATTCAAAATCATGATAATATCGTTTCGCCAACACAGTAGCTTCATCAGATGTTGATGACAAACTGAGATATAACATTGTGGACTGGTTGTATTTATCCTGAAGTGCGTGGAGTGAAAATGCCGTAGAACAATGTTCTTTTTTTGTAGGGGAATGACTATAGAACATATTTCTCCTGAATTGTGGGGATGACCATAGAATACTTTTCTTAGATTGCATTTTTACTGGAATAAATTTAATGAAGGAGAATTATTGATTAATACTTGATCATTTAATAAACTGTTTCATTTCTTCCTCTTATTAATTTCCATTGCTTCTAACAGGGTTGATTTATAACCTTTACGTTCCGTATGCAATATTTCAAAGTTGTTGTCGAAAAAATGGTCCTCTTCTAAAAGATGTGTTGCATACGTAAAATCGGTTTTATTTTTTGCAAATCATCTTTGGTGTTCAGATATTCTAGGGCTCAAATTCCTGCCAGTTTAGCCAACATATACTTTAATAATAATAATAATGATAATTATAATAATAATAATAATAATTTTTCGCATTTCTAGGGATAGACAGATCAGACAAGCAGTCCACAAGGTAATAGCTCCGTTTGTCATCAACATCTGATGAAACCATTGTGTTGGCGAAACGATATTATCATGTTTTTGAACTAATTATAGTGAAAATCGAAAAAATACTTAGTTTTATTTAAATTATATGAGAAATCACTTCAATTAGAATACAATATGAAAAAAACCAATTTTATATACATATTCCTTCAAAGGACAAGGATTTCATTAGTTGTGGCACTTAAAAATGAGTCAACGACTGCAATCTCCATACAACTTCCCATGACTCCAAATTGAAGACCATGCAGTTACGTATACTTCACAATTTCATCTATAAGAATCAATAGAAAACGTCTCGATGATCATAGATAGAGCAAGCATCGAATATCCACACGTCCTATTTGTAGGTATCTACTAAATTCCAAAGTCTCTTTGACAAATGTCATCGAATGTTTGTTTTACGATTTGGTAGATAGGCAGATTGTAAAGCAGTTGGTATTTTTTAAAAATTACTACCGTTAATATTATTTACCCATGTACACACTTTCTTCTTACGATAATTAATAATTAATTGGGTGTAAACTTATTAAATATGAATTATTTTTTGGAATATTTTTCATTTCTTTAAACATTCATTTATCATTGATAGGAAAATCAATTCCTTGACATTGGATTTGCAGTAATTATTCAATATAGTAACTGGACATTAACAGATATTGCTACAAAATTACCAGGCTACAAAAATTATTTTGAAGTAATGTGTATAAATGTCAAAAAAGATAGGTTCGATGAATAGAGAAAGGAAAAATTTG
Source organism: Henosepilachna vigintioctopunctata (assembly GCA_030704895.1). NCBI lineage: Eukaryota > Metazoa > Arthropoda > Insecta > Coleoptera > Coccinellidae > Henosepilachna > Henosepilachna vigintioctopunctata. The sequence continues at coordinate 116,616 of JARQZJ010000064.1, forward strand.
TTGTTTGTGATTTTCCTGTGGTTTCATTTTATGATTCTGCTAATATATAAAATACTTTTCAATGTTTACAAATTGTAGTCAACAATTCAATAAATTATGATGCCTGAAAAGATTGAAAATCGAATTGAAAATTTTGTGAGGTACAAAACATTATACTTTTCCAATAATAAAAGGAAATTAATAATATATATGAGAAATTAGGTGTTTTATTAACATCTCGTCATCATTAAACACAACTCTTTGTAAACCATCATGTAACAATAAGTGAAAATTTTAAAATTCGCTGAAGAGAACGAAAGAGAAAGGAGATATTCACTAGAAATATTTGTAAATTAACAATTTAGGAGTTGAAAGAAACAAACATATTTTTTCCCTTTTTGTATTATTAATGTTTTGGAAAATTCATATTCTATGTTTTAAATGAGTTCAGTATTTTTGAGTTTTCTTTCTGAGACTGATTCTCTTTTATCTGAACTAAATTAAATATTCAATTGATCTTCAACAAATTGGTTGTAATATAAGACGTTATGAGAAAATTTATAACATTTCTCATTTTTGATACTCATTAGTAGAAGAATGATAGTAAAAGAATAATTCTATCAGAGGATATTTCAGCAAGTACCAAATCAATAAACATTGAGTAACATAAATTCTCTTCCAATTAAAATGATCAAATTGTCACGTTATATTTTGTGATACTATAGTTGGGTAACTTCATCAATATGTATTTTATTTTGTACAATAACTCTCAGCGGACATACAATTATAATAGCCATAATCAAAACTAGCTTTATCATATAGTGAGGTAGTTAACTCTTAAAACTACTAACGACATCTGTTGAAAATTATTCGGATACAATATTTATGTGGAATTTATGAAAATATTTGTCTGATGATGATTTGTTATATTATGCTCCATACTTATGTTATATTTCACTCGGATGTTATATTTCATACTCCATCGAATGCAGCATCGTAGGTTAGATCATTCAGAAATGCTCCCAAAATATTACTAAAAACTGTTGTCATAGGAGATTTAACCAATTCCTGAAATTCAGTTATAACTTCTTTCCAGTTGTCGTTCAAAAATTTGTTCATCTCATCGCCTGAAAGCACAATTATTGATGAATTTTTGAATGAAGATCTCGAACGGGGATAAATGAAATTTTGTGATTGAATTACTATAATGAATTTTTTATTCAGAAGGTGTATGATTTCATATGGGAAATCTGCCCCCGGCTTTTGTGACTCGAACTTGAAAAATCATTTTGATATTACATTAAAATAATTCATGCCAAGTTTCAGCTTTTCAAGTCAAACTTTTTGAGAGGTTTCAAGAGTCTCAAGAAAAAACCGTTACATTTTTTTTCTGTTTTTCCTTTGTGAAATTCGAAAATAGCGAATGATGATTTGTTTTTTCCGAATTTTGGCAAAGATATATAATTGATATCTTATTCTTCATTGAGTATAACTTAAATTCAAACACTTGAACTTATGATTTACACTTTATTGACTACATAGCATTACGCGTTTCGGCGTTACAAACGACTTCTTCAGATGCTTACAGAATAATGACGAAGTCTGAAAAAGTCGTTTGTAACGACGAAACGCGTCATGCTATGTAGTCAATAAAGTGTAAATCATAAGTTCAAGTGTTTGAATTTAAGTTATATTCAATTATAATGGATTTACATCAAGTAAACGCCAACACTATTAAATCTTATTCTTCAATTATATTCAGAAAAAATACCTCGACGAATATTGTGAGAAAATGTGTTCTTTACCCCTCTCTACTCAATAGTTACCGCATAATGCATTATGTAATGTTTTTTTTCTAGTACGGATGTATTTCTGGTTAGAAAATATTTTTTTATACATTTCAAAATTGAGGAATATATGTTTGTTTGAATGTGAGGTTAATGAGTAATGAATTTTTTCATTTTGTCATATTGTTACATGAAGAACAAATTTTGTAACAAAACACTTCGAGTGAAACTTTTTAAAAATGTGTTGAAAAAATTAAATTCACATTTACCGCCAAATATTGACTATCAGTTTGAAATACTTGACATGAATTGGGAAACAAAATCATCCTTCTCCAATTCAAAAATTTAATATAGGGAGAGCTAAAGTTAAGAAACAGAACTCTTTTTGAAAAAACCCTAAAAATTGTTCAAATAGTTAAATACAGTTAAAATTTGACCTGGTCTATTTTTATATCTACTTTGAAACAAAAATCATCCCCCATGAGTAGAAAAAGCCGAGGGGCAGATATCTACTCCCAGCTATATATTTTATTGAATTATCTATACCTTTCATGAAGTAGGTATTGATTATGTGAATGAAAATTTGATAATTAACGAAAAAATTTGATACCTAAAATGAATATAATGAAATCCCAATAGGAAAATTGAATTATAATTTTTTTTCAATTTCAACATGCAGAAAGTTTCTACAAACGCTGATATACTGTAGAATTACTTTGTTGTTCTGAAAACTCTTATTGGAGATTAATTGCCAAAAAAGCGAATTCTTCTGATTCATCAATGTATGAAAGATATTTTTCATTATTTTTAAGCTTTATAAGGAAAAGTTATCATTTTATAAACTGAATAAGGTAATGAAAAATTATAAAGCATCGATAAAAATTAGGAGCCTCATAGAACAGCCTCTGAACGCTTTCCCCCAGAAAGTCACTGCTTTGCAGTAGAAGAATAAACTCCTATTTCCAGTAACATTCGGACAAAGACTGTCGAGTCTTTGTCCGAATGTGAACGACATCGTATCGAGTGAAAATTAACATAATTGTTTGTTAAAAGTGTAACAATTATTGGAAACGTTTCTTCATTTGAATATTGTTCTCATATTATAATAATAAGTATTGCTTTTTTTGCGTATTGATAAAAATATATTGATAAAAATTAATTTGAAAAAGGCCCAAAAAAATGAACCGAAACGTAATGTGCTGAAGATTTTTAATGAATAATTTTGAGAACCGAAAACCCAATAATTTTTTTTGAAAATATAAATAAAATGGTTCAAGATAGCAATGAATTTGTATATATATATATATAATATATATATATATATATATATATATATATATATATATATATATATATATATATATATATATATATATATATATATATATATATATATAATACTGTGATTTTTCGTGTTAACCAACCACGTGCAAACATGAATAATGTATTTATATTTTTATATTGAAAATTGAGAATTGAAATTACATTTCAGAAGTTTTCGAAACCGGGTCTTCAGCTTTACGCCCCACTGCTTTGGACCGCTAAGCTACCGAGGTCTACACTTTGATATGCAACTTCAATTCATATTTAACAACTATTTTATTAGTTGTTTATTCCGTTGAAGTTGCATCTCAAATTGTAGACCTAGGTAGCTTAGCGTTCCACAGTAGTGGGGCGTAAACCTGAAGACCTGGGTTCGAATCCCAGACGAGTTCGAAAACTCTTGAATTGTAATTTGAATTCTCAATTTTCACTATAAAAATATTAATACATATATATATATATATATATATATATATATATATATATATATATATATATATATATATATATATATATATATATATATATATATATATATATATATATATATATATATATATATATATATATATATATATATATATCTGTATGTATAAATTGCCAAAGATACGGAGATTCCTCACGTATAATGTCCTTCAAATGGTTGTTATAGGAAGTGCAAATATCAGATTTCAATGCTTTTCTTATTTACATCTTCTGAATACTTCAACCGGCCTGTAATTTCAGCTTTTAACCGTAGGTAAATAACAACAGAGTAATTTCAACTCAAAATTAGGAGAAAACCGTATTTTGAGAGATGATGGTTTTGTTAAGAAATCTTGAAATTATAAAATAAACAGAAGGTACTAAATCCTTACCTAGAGCTTTATTTCCGTTGAATAAGTTTTCCATATAGAATACAACCTTGTCAAAATCGGCTTTAAGACTCGCATTAGCAATTCGTATAACTTCAACTCCTTTTTTGTTCTCAATTATATCCAGGTTACAAGTGTAAACTAACTTTGGTTTCTCTGAAACGGTAAAATGAGTATTTCAAATGAAAAAAAATTAGTTCAGTTTTTTCTGTTTAGGAAAGGAACAGAAAAACACTTAACCGAGTTAAAAAAAACTCCATTAGTTTTTGCAAATATTATACCACAGAGAGCCTCACAGAAATATCGAAAAAAGAGTGTGATAAATAATGGAATGCACCATTTTAATTTTCAATATGACTAGAGGCCGTCTAGTGGTCAGAATTTGACCATAATAATTATACGACTTAACACATAAAATTTCAAACTTTCATTTTCTTTTTATTGTTATTGAATGAAAGTAAAGAAGATATAATTATAGATAATATATATTCGTTGAAAACCTATGTGTGATTTGACTTCAGGGACGAGTCAAGGAAACTAGGTGAGCAGGGAAAGAAAATTTCTATTTGAACATACAAACCCATACTTCTGCACTTCATTTAATTAAATGACACACGAAATATTTTCTGAATACTTTCAACAGAAGCTTTCATGACGTATATAAGTCCTGCTTTGAGTAACAGATAATTTATGACTAGAGTCAAAGGTAATTTGAAATGCGAAAACAAATTGAATTTCCAGTTTGAAGACATTCAAATTGCATAAAATATTAACTCAATTTAACAAAGAACATATATTCAGAAAGAAAAATATAAGCCAACATGTTGAAAATGTACTACAAACTCAGATTTTGTGAGATGAGAACTGAAAAATTATGATAGCAAAAGAGGAAAATCATTAAGTCAACATTATGGCAATAATTCTCTTTTCATTATAATATTGAGAATAGTTACCGTAGGTTCATGGATAACTTGCTTATATATTGTCACTACTAGACAAAAAGGCTGATGTATATTTTATAGACGTGGTTTCTCATAAGGCGTTAACTAAACTTAGAAAAATTCTTTGATTTCGAAAAAAATGGAATAAAATGTACGATTTGAGTAGCTTCGATTCAACAAAATGGAAGTTTTGAATACCTTGTTATAGAAAAAATCTCTTTATTACCATCATGAGAATGTATTTTCATTTTAAATGATACTCAAAACAAATGCCATAAATAATATCAATCTCGTAAATTTGAAAGCTCTCTATGTGAAACAAAATATTTTATGCGAAGAACTTATTAAAAATTGTTTAAAATTAGAAACTTTTCAAATTAAACATCATCAAATTGAAAATTATTTTAGATCGAGAATAATTTTATTATTCTTTAAAAAATTAAATAAACAATTTTTAATTCCTTATAAACTTGATGTAATTATACGAAAATCTATATTGTTGTGCAATCGCTTTCCCTAAGACAAAGTCGTCAGCATTTTTGTTGCTGAAATGAATAACCAATGAAAATGAGTGGTTAAAATAAAGTTTTCCAAATCTGCATTAATAGTAATAAGCAGCATTACCTGATTTCTCTGTTTATATAGCTAGGTTTATTTTTGAATGTTTATATAATTCACTTTGTTTATATGAAAAACTTTTAATAAACTAAGCTATAAGTTTTAATGTTCCCACTTGTTTCTTGATGTGATTCGATTTCGAAATTCAAATGGAGGTACCGTTTCAACGATATTTTTCACTACGATAGTTTATTTGGACTGTCTGTTAGCTAACTAGATTTTTTGTATTTTTTCTGTTAATACATTTTCAATCTTTTGACATGTTTGCACAATAGCATCAGAAAAATTCAATACAAACTGAATAAGAATTCATAAAATGTTGGAATTTGAAAGAAAAACCATTAAATGCATTTAAACAACTAACTGAACACTTTTGGGGGACTACCGGCACGGCAAAACTGAATTAAGAAATCATTTCGCAAACCATTACTCACGGAAATCTATGAATCCTTTTCCATTTCCAACAACAGGCAAAATCAGAATCTTCCCATTAATTGCATATTGACCATCAAGTCTCAAATTATCGAATTCATAACCGAATTGTAATTGTCGCGAGTCTTTGTTGTATCTGCAAACAATAATTTTAATGAAACTTATTAACATCTTGAAAAATATTTCAGATACTCGCGTTCTTGGAGTGTAAAACTTTTTATCTGATTTCAGAAATAAATTATAATTTAATAATTTACTTGTATGAATAAAAATTCACAACTCAATCTTATTAGTAGATACATTTTGTGGCTTATTTTCTTGAAACCAATAAATACTTATCGATAATGAAACAATATTCAGAATTTTCTCATAATTTGATACAAATACGCATGACGATTTAGCGGAGTACTACTTCTTTATAAAATGCTGATTTAATACTCAGTATTAATTCACCATTTGATAAGGAAGTAGTACTTCGAAACGTCGTCATGCGTATTTGAATTAAATTATGAGAAAATTCTAAATATTTTTTCATTATGGATATTAATTTTCTCCAAGTATCGGCCTCGTCAATCATCAATACTGATCAAGTTTCGTAATCCTCATAGTTGAAATGGTTTATTAATGGTATTATGGTTGAATTTCAATTACTCAGAGGATTTTTTATAAGTTTGGTAACTCAGTTACATTTACTAAGAATGTGAATTTACTTCAGTAACTTGGTAAGAACACCAAATAATAGGATCGAATTTTATGCTCATTTAAGGTGACCATGTTAAGTTCAGTGGTACCTCTCTTCAAATATTTCAATATTAGCTTTGTTCGCGGTAAGGATTCTGAACCGATTCAGAACTAATTCATAACTGATTCGGGATTGATTTAATACGCATGCTCGGTTATGAATTGGTTCGGAATCATTTCGACCCCGAACGATTTTAGAACTAGTTTAGGGAATTTTCAAATCACGGTTGTTCCCATCGAATAATATGCTGTATACCAAAACTATCGTGAATGCGCAAGTCAAAAAAAGTCAAAAGTTGCCAAACTATTGTGAATGCGGAAGTCCCTAACTTAGAGTGCTAGATTGATACTTCGAACCAGTAGAACCAATTCCGAATCGATTCCGAACCAGTTCCAGTTTATCCGCGAACACAGAACTGTAACTAAAATTTCGGAACTGGGTGATCCGCAAACGCCAAAATTCAAACTGCGCATGCGAATAGTTCTGAATCGGTTCAGAATCCTTACCGCGAAGAAAGCTATTACCAAATGTCCTCACGTTCATTGCATCTACAGCACCATCTCAGATATATTTCAAGTACTTTCATTGATTTATTTTATGATGAATGATTAATAACTGATACTGACTCTATGGCAATTCTAGCCGAATTTTCAGAATATTGCAAAATTAACGATATTTTGCTTCTTTATTGGCAAAAAATGCTTATTAAAAAGTAAAAATTTCAGATTTATTGAAATATACTTACGTGACAGATTTAATGTTAACTGTTGGCATTCCTCGAATAGTTTGGTTTAGTAGAGTAAGGTTGAGCGATGACCCAGAGTCAAGCTGGAGAATTTCGATAAACAAAGGATTCAAGTTTGGAATTTTAAGATTTTTGTCACCTTGAAACAAAAAAATTTACTTCATATTATTGATCAAGTTCAATATATCTCTTATGTGATATTAATATGAAGAAACTCATTTCATTGAAAACTATTTTATTTGCTTTTATAGCATAGTAATGTATCCAAAAATTTTTTATATCATTGGAGTTTGGTATTTACGAGTTTTGTTTAATAGGCTAAATTGGGTGAATAATTTTCTATAGTTATACTCGTAATATAAGAAAGTTAGAGAAGTTGGAACAAGGAGTTGAACAAATTCTGTATTCCAAGTCCATAGAATATAAATTTGTGAATATCTCAAGATTACTAAGGTCACTCAACACAAAAATATCTGAACTCAGAAAAAACAATATTTGATGAGACATAAAAAAAATTCTTTTTGGAACTACTTATCTTTTTCTTGAGTTTAAAAACCGGGAAATGAAACTAAATATTGTTTACATATAGTGACTTTAGTGAAGCTGATATCTGTATGAAAACGTGATACTAAAGTCGATCAGATTCATTTTACACAATGAACAGCACATATTCAATCATAAATTCAAAATTTAAAAAAAAATTTAACAAATCAATGAGTAACATGAACATGGGAACAAAATGCTTAAATTTTTACTGACGTATGCATTCATTCATTGATATTATTCATGCTGCGGATTTCCAAAATTCTATGAATGATTCAGTTTCTAACATTCACTGAATGTGCCATAAAATTCCTAAATTATACCTATTATCTAGCGTGCTATTTGGGTAGTTAATGAATTATGCTTTCAATAACATTTAAAATATGAAACTTACCATTTAAAATCAGGGGAACAATTTTCTTTGAGTTTTTCAATACACACTTGGAGAACTCGTCTGCGTTTGCTATCGAACATTTTGAAATGTATTTTGCTAGAAATATTGATGTAAATGTTAATGTTAATTCATCAGTTTATAAAAGAAGGAGAAAACTTTGTTCAATACACTGGCTTCCAATTCGTTCAATTTGTTTGAGGGAATGTGAATTTCTACGAAATTTTACAGTACTCTTTTGAGATTTCGGATATCACTAATTTTTCCGAGGTTCTTTGTTGCGTTGTGTCTTCAGGCCGAGAAGTATGACATGAATCACTTGAAAATGATGAATTGAAAACACAAATGTCTCATTATCAGTTAGGAGGCTCAAAAATTGACCAAATATATATTTTACTTGGTGGACAAGATGAAATATGAAAAACAAACATTTCTTCAAAGAAATTTTGAGAAGAAATTATCTACTCACGTAAAACTTTACTTTCAATAGTTGACGATGAAATCAATATACAGAAAAGAAGTATATAAGAAATCATGTTATCGATGCTGTTCTTACGGAAAACGAACTAATTCATCTTCAAGAAGTCTTGGTATTTTTATATAGGTACGAGTATCCAGTTTCTTCTTAGCCTTCAAATCCATATAAACACTTCTTAATAGAATCAACAAATAGGATATATATGACACAAAACTTGAAATTAATCAAGGTAAAACAGAAAAATTAATGAATGTTTACTATACTGAGCAAGGAAATTGGGATTTCCATTCTCATTCACTGTATTAAGGTGGACCACAATTTACGCATATTTCAATAAATTCGAACATGAGGCTGTGGAATAGAAAATAATGTATGAATGAAGGCAATGGACAATAGAGGCAATAGTTTTGCTAAGTAGTATTTCAATGAAAAATTTTATAATTGTTGAAATTCCTCTGCACCGAAATCACAGAATTTTAATCCTGAAGATAAAAGAGCTGGTGAATAATTGAGATGAGGATAAAATTAAATTTCAATGATTTTCATCTGAAAACGAATCCTTCATTATGAACGAGATTATTTATATGAATTGAAACCCAGATCACGGACATTGAGTCTACTGAACATTTCGCCTACTGAACATTTGACCTACTGAAAATTTGGCCTACTGAACATTTGGTCTACTACCGACTGAAACTAGTTTTCTGGTTGCCTGCCTGGGTGTGATCTGGAGCGATTAGGCGTGGAACCATTTTCACACATTACAGATAGAGCTCTGGGGCGTTTGAAGGAAATATCTGCAAACCCTCTACGTACTCTCACAAATGTTGTCAGGAGAAGGAATCTATAATGTTAGAGAGTGTTTATATGTCTTTTCTTCGATAGAGGGAGCTCACTTGATTAGGTCACCAACTTATGATCATCTCATTCGAATCGGTATCTCATTCTCGATTGGTATCGATAAGATCACAGGTATCGGCATGATCTGCCGGACGATGTGTGAACGTTATCAGCCAAGCAGAAAGTGCCGACGGCTTGCCCTTAACAATTATCCCTAGAAGGATAATGGGGTCAAAATATTAAAAGGTGGAACAATGTACAAATCGACGACGAAGAGGCATATGGAAGATAATTCCGGACCTCATTAAAATTCAGTGGATCTCAGCTTGGTATTGATGGGATGTCTTCACGCAAGAACTTATTTTGCTAACTATGCAGTCGTTATCTAATACCAAATGGGAAAGTCGAATTGATGTTATTAAACCCCTCAGATCTCAGTTAGAAAAAGTTTATGATGCTCTGTTCACTACAGTAATAATTTTACAGATGATTACAAAAAATTTAACCATTTCCAAAACTTATGAATCGAAATCTTTCAAATTTATATATTCGTTAGTTGTCCTGTGCAATATTTTGTCGAAAACAAACACAGTGAGCAGCAAAGTTGTTCTGAAAATGGTTTGCCGCTTAACGAAGCAATAGAAATATGCAAAGACATGACATGACACAGACTCAGAAATTCGTTTTCCAACTGTTGATTGTGTTGAACAAAAATGATATAGGATCCTTCCGAATATAATGATATAAAAATTATAATATTTATGTTGCAAAAGCTATAAGTTCACAAAATTTTTTTCGATAAATCAAACAATTGGTTCGACTTATCTATCTCTTCATATAAAATGCAATTATTTTCTCAATAATAATAATCATAATAAGTTCTTCATTTTCAACAGGTATAATACCTAATTACAGAAAATGATAACATAATGTTAAATACTAACAAAATAATTGAAATGAAACAGATATATGAAAGAGCTCAATCTAATCTGAGAAAATAGTAACTAATATTTACATCATAGCGTTCAATGAAATAATTGGTACGAACAACTCAATCTTAATCTATTCATTTTAGTCAATTTGCTTTTTTCACATTACTCCTAATAATAACTTCTGTGGAGTCAAAGGAAATGTCACAATTATTGGCAACTCTATTTAATGTTGACTGAATAATTTTTTATGATTGACTCAGTCTCTGTAGATAAACTTTATCCTCCCTCCAAACAAAGAATTTCCAGAACCTTCTCTGAGTAGCCTGAAGATGGCTTTTATGGCAATTGTAAATAGGATGCCAGATCATGCTGTCATACTTCAATTTGCTACGGATTAGACTATCAAATAGCCCTATGAATGTTGAGGAATTATTAAAATATTTGCCATTGCGTATAACGAATCCATATATTTTCGAGGCAGATGAAATAAGTTGGGTGATGTGTGGGACAAAGGAAAGCTTCTGGTAGAAGGCTACATCAAGATTCCCCAAATTATCAGAACGAGAAAGATCTTGACCAACGACGCTAAATCACAGTTAAGTCGGTTTCGTCCTTTTGAAAGAGACAACATTACATTTTGACACATTCAAACTCAAATAATTGTCCTCACGCCAACTAGCAACATGGTCCAGCGCGAGCTTAAGTTGAACACAGTTGTCCTGTGATCTAATTTCATGATATAGTTGCGCAATCTCAATACTAGTGCCAGTTTTTGAAAAACTATTTGAAATATTCAAACCTCTGAATTATTCATACTAAAAATTTTTTTTCAGATTTAGAAAGTTTCATGTTTATTACATTAAGAGGAAGCAACTAATTTTCAATTAAAGATATGAATATACATATAGCAAAGACTGTGTTTAACATACATTAATTCCGAAGAGTCCAGAATATAGTTGACTTGGGTACATCTATGCTGTTTTGGCTTGTTCGCCTGCCTCTATTCTGGAAATTTTGTAATTTTTGAGAAAAGCAATATTCAAAGAGTAACAATATTGACAAGAATAATATTAACGTCATATATGTTTAGAGATTTCTTCCAATTTGTTTCGAACAGTTGCTTTTTTAGAGATTTTATATGATTGAAATCAACATGATCATTAAAAGTAAGTTTTTCATTTAACACTATGCCCAAATATTAAACTGTTTAGGTACTCTTCAATTTTGTGCTCATTTATTTGTGCTGATCTCAAAAGTCTGGTACCTAAAATTTTGTAGTTGAATTTTTCTACATTTGAAGGTTTCAAGAAACACTATCATTTTCTCAATTTAAGTTTTCCTTAGTTGGTTTTCACTGACTATGCTTCAGAAAGTGTTAATATGTTGTATAACCAAAAACACTGCATACTTGAAAACATGAATGTGGTAAATATGGAAAATTTTGGTGGAGAATTGTATTGAATAAAAAAATATTCAGCATTATTACGTCACTGATATATTCATTCGAAATTAATCGAACTTATAATGAAGATACTTGTGTTGTGCCTATCAGGAAACTTGCCTATTTCCATTCTCATATTTATAAATATTACATCAGACATATAGACCTCCGGATGGAAAATATCTCAAGTACTAACAGAAATTGTTCATTATATACATGAATCTTTTCGACTATTCCAATTATTAATCAAGTCTAGCATTTTATGTTTGTCAAGGATAAAGTGTAAGTACGAGATATCATGATTGAATGCGTGAACACTATATTCTGTGGATTCCAATTTTCCTGTCCGATAAATATTCATAGAGTATTTTGAATTTTGTTTACTAAATTGGAGGTTGTTTTTTTGTTGAAAACATAAAAAAGTGTGAATAGAAGGATAATGAAATTGATTATATAAAATGATTCAACTAGAACTAACGAGAATTTCTCAATATCTGTCAAAAATTGATATTGATAGAACTATAGTACTTACATTACGATCTATATCTTTGAGAAAAATTGGAGCATGATGTAAATCTGAATATAAAATGATACATGAAAATTCACTTTATGCGTTAGTTGTCATTGATATGAATTTTTTAGTATCTATATTATCCTATTTTCCTATAGGATCCTATATATCCTATTTAGAAGTTTAATGAAGTCATTATGAACTCTAGGCCCCATGTCCAGTTGGTTTAATGTATACTTAATGTCTAGTAGGCTCAATCTCCAGGAGGACTAATATATATATATATATATATATATATATATATATATATATATATATATATATATCCATAGGGGGTAACCAAAGCCACTTAAGGTTCGATGACGATATAGTCCTATTCTCCCACGAAGCTACCTATCTCCAAGATCGCACCAATGAACTGAATATTGCGGGCATAGAAATAGGTCTGGAAATGAACACCGCAGAAACAAAGATGATGCTGAATACTTTCTGCACCAGAGAGCAAATGGAGGTGGACATATCCCCATTAGAAATAGCAGTGTCTTACAAATCAGATGAGCCACTATCCTTAAAGAGTAAAGTGTTTGACCAATGCGTATTACGAGCGATGACCTAGGCCAAAGAAACTTTGACCATAAAATCTGCTCACATCCAGAAGCTTCGAACAACACAGCGGAGAATAGAAAGATACAAGATGTGCCTAACCATACGAGATAGAATGCGCTGCAGCTGGATAAGAGGTCACACAAAGGAGAGGGATGTCTTGGAGTGTGTAAAAAGGTCAAAGTCGAAATTTGAATCTAGCCAGAACAAGAGATGAGCGTTGGTACGCAGTGGTTGGTGATTGGAAGCCCAGAGACAGGGTAAGGCCAAGAAAGCGCCCTCTCGATCGTTGGGATAAGGAGCTTGTGGATTGGCTGGAAGTTGCCTGGAAGAGCGAGAGACAGCCGATAGAGAATCTTGGCAAATACAGGGTTATGCTTTCGTTCAGCAGTGGATGGACAGAGGCTGATGATGATAATGACGATTATATATATATATATATATATATATATATATATATATATATATATATATATATATATATATATATATATATATATATATATATATATATATATATATATATATATATATATATATATATATATATATATATATATATATATATATATATATATATATATATATATATATATATATATATTATATATATAATAATTCAAATGAAACTCTCAGGCAGCTGTCTACACAAATGTTGTCAACGCGAACGTCAAAGGCCCTCAGGTCCTATATCCAAATTAGGAGAACATATGATCTTGAACTAATCACGTGAGCACCCTCTATCGAAGGAAGGATGTATAAACTCCTTTTAGCATTCAGATTTCTTCTCCTGGCTACATTATTGAGAGTGCGTAGCTGAGGGCGTATTGAAAGTTATCGATTCTTATAAAAAATAAATCTTATATCGAGTCTCATAAAGATGAAACAAATTTATCATATTATTATTCAACTAGTTCGTATATAATATAAAATATAACCTTTCGAAAGTGATAGGTTTTTTCTCGTTAAAAATTAAGTAGACCAGCTCCCTGAGAGTTTTATTAAAAACATTTCGATTAAGAGTTTCAGTATTGACTAAGTATGAATGATTTGTGATTCTCGTAATTAACTATATATATATATATATATATATATATATATATATATATATATATATATATATATATATATATATATATATATATATATATATATATATATATATATATATATATATATATCCTGAATAATGTTGAAAACAGTGTAGGTAACTACTAGAAAACTTTTTGCAGCATCATTCAGCACTAAGATCTACTGCACAAAGTACGGAAAAATATCTATTTATGAGTTTTCCTGGTTTTTTATATTAAGATTTCACTGATAAAATCATTAACTTTCAACATAAAATTCTTTATTATTATAAATTGTCACACAACAGTGAAATTCTGATTATTCTCAAAGTCAGCAATGGACATAACAACGTGATGTGCTGTGTGTTACATATTCCTATGGGTTCTGGTATTCGCCTGTTATTTAACAGTGATATGCAACCCGTAGGAGAGCAGTATTGTATTGTTAGTTTCAAATAAGTTGTAACTGAATAAAACTCGATAAACCGCTAGTCTACAAGAAATACTTCTAGCGGCTTCCAGAAATCTAGCTATCTGTCAAAAATCCTTTAGTAGGGTAGACTGTATTCAAGTGTTTGTCCAATAGGAGTTCTACCGCATAAAATTAATTTCATTGATATATAATATTTATCAGGTGCAATCACCAGGTGACTACGTTGAAATTCTAATCAGCTGACCATCACTTGTGATAGTAGCACATATGGTAACAATATTTCACTATTTTAGAAAATAATATGATTGATGAAAAAAGTATCGATGGTGTTAGATCAGTATCTGCCCCAGAAAAAGACGTGCCTTCAGGTATTCAGATGGTAATCATTCTATTTATTAGTAATAACAAAAACAATCCCACATCAAAGAAACACAGAACTTATCGAACTATCCCGAGATCTAGGAACTAAATCCAATTCAATTCAGTGAATTTAATCAATACTGGACAAAGACTGCAACAGAATACTTCAATATTGATGCAGTTATTGAATATTTAATTGCACTCTTGTTAAAGAGTTATTTCAGAGTATTACTGTTAATATTGAAGGTAGAGATCGATTTCCTTCTATTTTTAATTTCATTGGTGTTTTGCTGATTTATTAATTTAGAAAAATTTCAATACTGGAAGTTTTGAAGTTTTAAAACTTGAAGTTTTGGTTACATTAATGCTGTTAAGTTAATTGTGTCTATGCGTGGAATTTTTAAACTTACCGGTATAACATCCTTATTGTGAATCTAGTGGGGAAACACTGTCGTGATGATTTCAAAATTTCTATCCGTATATTTTGTATAAGATGTAAGGTTAAGATCAATAGTAGAAGTGTATGTAACTTCAGAAAACAAAATCATTCAGCAGTCTTCATTAGATAATGAAGTTAGGTTTCAGTGAAAACGTCATCCCCCAATATTTTGTAGGAGCAGATAAAATTAGACAAAATTAACAAAGATTTCGCTTTTCTGAAAACATGAATGATCGAAAGTATGTCATAGTTGAGGTGGACATATGAGCATTAATGATGTGACTAGTGAGCCATGTTTCACTTTGATTCGACGGATGACTCCCATAATGTCTCTGCATATTACAGCCTTGTTTTGTTAGTTTTTTTTTAGCAAGTTTTTGATATACCCCTGCTATTCTTTATTGTCTCAGTTGGTTTATGTCCGTTGGTATTTTATTTCCTAGAACTCCAATGCACTCACTAACTGAAGAAGTGTGTACTTTGTTTTATGATTATAATTATTTTCCAAAAACAATTATTCATTCCATATTTTTGACTCTTTACATGTTTTGAAACCACCTCAATATTATGATTTTTATTGTAGCTTTATATTTTTAGCCTTGAGAATTCAATTTTGACAAGAAATTGACAAATAATTCGCGCCTGTGTTATATATATATATATAATGTTCTCTGCTATAATGTTCTTTTGAATAATTGAATCAAAAAATTATCGAAAAAATCCTATAGTATACTTTTAAAATGAAATATTAAGATTATAATTAATTTCTGTCATAACTTGTATGTAAAGCCTGTTATATTTTTGATAAATGATGATCTTCATTACGTACATTAGTGGAATATTACTTCATATTGATGTTCTAGAACCTCTGAAGTTTTTATCGGCTATCGAAATGAAAAATTTGACTCAATATTCAATAAAAATGATCACCGCAGAAAATACCTCAGAACCAAGAACCTGTAAATGAATGGAATTATAGGAATAAACTATGCGTTTTGTAGAGAGTAAAACAGCTACTGATTTGTTGTTTGTTTAATACTGCTGAAGGTGTAACATTAAAACATGTAAAAATAATTTAAATAACATTTTCAGAAATAAAAAACACTTTCTACTTACATATACCTAGTTCTAGGAGCTTATTCAATATCAAATGTCTGTTCTCATTTTCGTACTACTGAATCGCAAATTAAGCTGCGTTAACCATCAAATATGAATTGAAAAAACCATTGATTTTCAAGTACGAGTTTCATTTACCATTCACTAAATTCAAGTCAACAAATTTGGTTCAGATGATTTAACATGGAAAATTTTTTGGTCCATGAATCATCAAAAATTCATTATTTCGTTTAATAATTTAAAAAATAAATGGACCTTCTACCATGCTAATAACGTGAATATTTATTGTCAAATTATATGAACTGTTTCCAGGCATCGTTCACTCATCAGAAAACAAATTACAGAAACACCAGAACCTCCAGAAAATGGTTCATGTCAGTTTTCAATGAAGAACTATCGTATTTTTTTCACTTCGAAAAGTGAGAAATTTCTGAAGTAATTCACAAAATCAGAAAATAATTACTTCTCAATTCATCTTCTTCAAGTGTACAATGTAAATGGGAACAGAAATTTCAAGAACCGATTTAGCACCTAATTAAGATCAATTTCTAACATAAGTTTGGAAATAATACGGCCAGAATGGATTATTCTTTCTATTGTCACGTCTTTATTAAAATTTATAGACGCTGTTTATAATTAATATTCCACTTAAAATGATCAAGACCTTCAAAATTTGAGAAATATTCAAAATATAAACCTCTAGAATTTTTGTGCATACTATATAGTAGTAGCCTTAGCACCATTGCAACGGTAGGTGATGTAATGAATATAATATACCGTGACAGTTCGTGTCAGTTATTTATTCCGTATGGTATTGCTTTCTAGGAGAATATTCCTGATATTGCCTTCAATAAAACCCGGAAATAGTACTAAAAGCTGTAACACAAACTAATCTTTCACGAATTTGCAGTTAAACTGATACCTAATCTAATTGTATCACATGATTGCATCACATTTGTTTCATTCTCCCGTTCATTTATCTCCTTCAAATGCGGGATTTGTTACACCCTGTTTTCCGACTTCCTTACGGTATCCATTCATTATGGGAGATCCAATTTGCGGCTTTGCCGGAGACGCCATAAGTATCACATCCTTCAGTATTGAACTTTGTTGTGCTGCATTTTCTATGTCTTGCTTATCTTTCGCATCGTTCACCTTAGCGTCTTTTCGATGTTGAATATACATCCAACTGAAAAGACAAAACTGAATGATTTTCATTGTTAATAATAATAATAAGCATAATTTCCAACATGTAACTACCTAATTACAGTAAAATACATCATGAATAAATATGGTTATTGAAAATATCCATAACAACATAGATATACAATATTAAGACATAATTATAAAAATAAAAAAGATTATCTAATATAATTATCTAAATCTATAATGTCAATAGCTAAATGTTTAATCATAATAATAATCAAGAAAACAAATCACTCACAATGATTTTATTTAAGATTATGTTTTGTTTAGTTGTATAAGTTGTATCAGTTTATCAATTTTGTTATTCCACTGCACCACCGCTAATAACCCCTGCGGTTGATGCGGGCAATTTTCTAATAAAAAAAAATCACTCAGAACTCAATTCGGAAGAAATCAAGATACCTCACTGTTAAGATTTGAATACATATTTATGATAGAAGTAAGTGAGTCCTAGTGCAAATCACAGCAGCTCGATGCCTAGGTTGCAGAAGAACATGCAAAGATAAGCGGCGCGGCGATTGCGAGAGAAGATTGGTTCTGTGGGTTTTTGAGTAAAATGTCTGGCTTATTCTAGTACACCTTGGAGGAACGAAGAAATTAAGTTTACCTAGAAGCTCAGTACAGTCGAGATTATCATTGAGCAAACTAAATAAATATTTCAATGCATTCAAAGCTCTCCTGGTGTGGAGGCTCCTAGTGTCAAACCTCGATAGTAAACAAGCGAGATCCCAAGTCCTAGATGGATATACACCATCCTCTCGAAATGAAAACCATTTCAAGAACTTCCTCTGCAGTGCCTCCAGGTGGTTTATATGACAATTGTATGTTGGTCGCCAAACAAGACAGCCATACTCAAGTTTGCTTCACACTAAGGCATTAAATGAATGGACCAGCGTTGAGAAACTCGAAAACAATCTAGCATTGCGGACGATGAAACCATCAATTTTGCTACATGTTAAAATTAATTGGTTGATATGAGGTGTGAATGAGAACTTTTGATGAAATACTAGGCCGAGATCCTTAACTTCCAGAAGTCGAGTCAGATTAACACTTTCAATGTTGTAATCGAAAGAAACTCACCACCATTACATTTCATGACATTCAAGTGTAAATAATGATTATACCACAGGCTGCATTCTGGTCACTTTGTAGCCTCAAACAATCATGCATAGATAATACGCTCTTATAAATTTTAATATCGTCCACATAAGCCACCTTCATGCAGTCCACCATATCTAAGAGATCGTTAACAACTAGGTCAAATCAACAGGGTTCCAAGATTGGATCCCTACGGCACTCCCGAAGTTACTACAAATTCTCTCGATTTGTAATTCTCAATTTGTACGAATTGACTGCGATTACACTAGTAGGACTCCATGAGAAGTGATTAATTATTCGCAAATCCAAAAAGCTTTCTAGTTTTATCCATAGGTAGTCTATGATTTATCTTATCAAAAGCTGTATATCTTCTGGAAATCTGTATATATAACGTCGACCTGCCCTGCTCCGCCCAACTCCTCACATTTCAACTGAGAAAACTGAACCCAATTTGTAGAGCAAGATCTCCTAGTCATGAACCCATGCTGCTCGATTGCAACAATATATTTGATCTTAGGATATTATGCTATTAAAAAGTATAATTTCAAACCATTCAGAAAAATTCAAAAATTTAGAAATTGGCATAGAATTACCAATATGTGATGAACCGCCTCTCTTGAGCACTGGAATAACTTTTACTAACTTCTATCTTGTAGGAAAAATGCTGATCTTCAGAATTATATTATATATATGCTTTAGCAGCATGATTAGAGTGGCAATTAGTCTTTTACAATGAAACTAGGAATCAAATCAGGACCAACCGTCAATTTGTTGTTAAGTTTTCTGGCGGCTACTTTTATCATGCCTTCTGTAACACTCTCTATGGAAAGAAGAGTGCTTCCACAATTCTCTCAACTCATCAACAATATCACAATTAGCAGAAGCATGCGAATACACAGAACTGAAATAATCCGCAAATGCGTTCACAATATCATTTGTCTTATTAGATGCCATAAAGAGATTCCTATAATTCTAGTACATTCCTTTTTATCGTGAATAAAGGACCAGAACCTACTAGGATCTTCATTGGTGAAGTGCTCTGAAGTAGCAATATACGTTTTGTAGAGTGAACCAGTCTCTGATTTCACCATGGCTCTGAGCGAAGTACAATGTGTGGCGCAATAAGGGATTGTGAATTTTTTGTAGTTACGATAAGCAACTTCTTTCATACGTATCAACCTTATGAGTTCAGATGTATACCAAAGTGGAAAACTCCGAGTCCTGCCTTTCTTGAAAGGAACAGCTGTCATGAAAATATCCTCGAGGATTTCATGCAGCATATCACAAGCCTCATTCGCATCAAGTTCCATAATGTCAGACCAGTCCACACCACACATCATCGAATACATCGTAATATAATCTGCCCTTCTAAAATTGTTTGTTGAATTCATTAAACACTCAATCATTAGAAAAATGGATTCAGAGTACTAGGTATGTATTTATATGACCGAATAATATGTATTTATAATTTTAAACACCTGACTGAATTCTATAAATCTCTTCAATACACTCGGACATATGTTTGAAAATTTCAACATATTATTAACTAAACAATGCAACTCAGTAAAAAAATCAAGCAAGTCTTGATGAGTGGTAGCCTGAAACATAAGCCGATTGTTTCTAAGAGGTTGGAAAAAAATATCGAGAGGTATTGCAGAATGTTCCACAAAGTCTTGTGCGACAAACTAGTTGATACTATTGAAGGTAAAAATTAATTTTTGCTGTTATTGTTATGAATTTCTTTATGAGACTTTCTAGAAGAAGGTTAAATTTACAATTAATTTGAGCGCTTTTGGGCAATGAAACGAAGTATCTGTTTTATAGTCATAAAAAGATGAAGACTAAAAAAACTTCAAATTTTCTCTACAATTCAAAAAGGCAATTCTACAAAACTATAATTTCTTTGATTAGTAAGCACAACTTCACGAAACCGAATTGACCGAAAATATAAAAAGCCCATTCAATTTTCCCAACAAATAATTATCCCATCATTTTTTGGAAGTGGGGTGTTTAGACACCACCTGAGATTTTGAAATTTGATACGGTTTCTGGTGATGAATATTATAATTGAAATACACCATAAAGATGAAAAAACAAATCAATATAGATTTCCAATAAGCTATTATATTGTAATTAATGATAATAATACTCTTTATTTCAAAATACATAATCATGAACAAAATATATTTGGTTCGCGAGATTGGAATGAAAATTTTGTCACTCATTCGATAATCTTATATAAACTAATTAACAAATAAAATTAACTACAATAACTTCAATAAATATTTATTGAACGCTTATGGTTCCAGCTCCATAAAATGATCGAACAGGTTTTGTTTAAATTTTTTATGTGGACTATTTTTATAAAATGAGAATGTATGCATTGGAAAAACATAATTTAAAAGTCTTTCGTGGTAACTATATTTAAAGGTAGAACCATCATAAAAATTGATCTTGAAGAAATGAATTAACAACTCATAAATATATTTGGATTAATCAGCTCCTGCTGTATTCCACGTTTTAGTACTCTATACTTCGTGAAGTTATACCAATGCAATTAGAAAAAAGTATGTTGAGAAATGTTAGCAATATCATGTATGTATGTATGAATTTTCTGATGGAGTACTAATAAAGCTGTATTATTACTCGTATCATTATTATATAAATCCTAGATAGCTTCTGAAAATTTCCCAGCACAATTCTCTCAATAATATTTCAGTTATTATTCTAAAAATTCTTTTTACAAGACAAAAATTCCTTGAAAGTGACTACTTTTGCCCCAAAAAATATAACAGTAACCTAAAAGCGAATGAAAACAAGAACTGATAATTCAGTTCTTGAATCATTCGAAATGATTTTCAGTTGTTGAAAGGATAAAAGTCTTTTCAAAATACAGAACGAATAGCTAACTGTAGTCAATTTATTACATAAATTATCAATAAGCATCATCCAATTCAAGGCATCCTCCACATGTATACCCAAGAAGTAGAGAAATGTGACAATGATACATCCTCACCCTTCACAAATAATTTATTACATACTGCACCTCTCATATAGAATTACATAAATGACACTCAGAGTTTTTTCTCACTAGTAAATTTCTGGTGAAATATTCATCCAATACCCTCATAGTTCTCCTAGCCACATCTAATACCCTTAATAATCAATACAGTATAATCTCAC
The DNA here is from genome assembly GCA_030704895.1 of Henosepilachna vigintioctopunctata. Classification (NCBI taxonomy): domain Eukaryota; kingdom Metazoa; phylum Arthropoda; class Insecta; order Coleoptera; family Coccinellidae; genus Henosepilachna; species Henosepilachna vigintioctopunctata. Next base: position 138,681 of record JARQZJ010000064.1, read on the forward strand.
TAATCCGGCACTTCGATAGATCCGGCACGTCCAATGATCCGGCACCCTTTGCCCACGCCTCCCTCAACCCTCTATACCTTGCTCTATACCAGCAAGGACTACAAGTTGCACAAAAGCAGACCTCAATTAAGGATTACACTGTATTTATTATTAATGATCAAGAAATAATTTCGAATCTTTTGGTGATTTGGAATAATTAGGTTTGTTCCGTTCGGTGTATAATTTCTAACTGCTTATTTTTTGCAGTAGTGGATGTCAAATTGAATTCTGCTATTTCTTTCAGAAAATTTGATATTATTTATCCAATCTGTCTTCTACACATATTTGTGATGTGGAAAATTTCATTTTTTAGAATTATGGACAAATCGACTTCACATTTCGACCAGCCTTCTATGTCCGAATCTCTAAGTAAGAGCGATTTGTGTTGCACAGTTTATACATTTTAAAGTTCATCTGAGACTTGAGCTCAGGGAAATTATTTGAGGCTCTTTCCTTAATGATACCTCATATTTGGAGACAATATCTTTAGAATTCTGCTGAGTTATATGTCTTTTATTGCTCTTTGAATGTTAGCAGTTTGCCAGTTGATACGTATATCATTCTACGAGGACTCACATAGGATTGAAACACGAAACTTTCATATTTCAATAAAGAACATTTGAAAAAACATTCTTAAATGGGTGTCCTTACAAAGTTCAAAACGTTCTAATCTAAGAATTTCAGCCAATTATCTACAATTTCTCAAAAATCGAAGATGAAAACTATCGTTACATGAAAATAATTCTTGAACAATAGAATATGTCATGAGATTTCATGGCAAATGAAATCAATAAATTAGAAGAATGTGTGAATTTGTCCACTTACCCGAAAATAATCACTGCTGGAATAGTGAGAATACCTCCCAAAATATAGAAAAGTCCTGGCATTATATTTAGTGTAGCTGCATATGTAGCACTGTACATTGGTCCATATATAAGAGGCATCAAGGCCTCGCAGGCCCCAAATAAAGAATTAACTTTACCTATTAAACAGAGGAAACGAAATTATATTAAGTGGTGAAACTTATTTATCATTTATCAAATCTACATAAGAATTATATATACATTATGCATAACATCAAAAACTCTGTATCGAAAAATGCTGGTTATTGATTTTTCTGACTCAAGTCGGTGATTGAGTAGATCACCGGAGTATATATAATAATCAATGGAGTATTTATTTGATAAAATTTCATATAAATATGAATGAATATAATCAGAATCCGGACCAACCTCAGCTAGAAGTTCTCTGATTAAGAGAAATTGCTGACAGTCTAAGAACTACTTGAAATTAAGGAATTTGTTGATTTTTTTATGATTATCATTGTGTAGGAAATTTGATAATTCCCAGAACTTCGGAAAAACTTTCAAATTATAGAGTGTTACTAAATCCATTTGACCATTTGACTTCTTCACAATGGGAAACCTGAAAAACTCATGGAAAGCAAGGTGATTTTAATGAGTGTGATTTATATATATATACATACATATAATTACACATAGTTGAGTTTTATATACTTATCCAGAATGAGTATATTAAACGGTTTATGTATGTGAAATTTATAGTAGATTATGAAAGGATGAGTTTCGAGATATGATGTTTGGTGATTGTTGTGTATTCATTTTATGAGTGTTAGTTGTAAGGTTATTTGTTATCCAAATAAGTACTATTTTCACATTATTCGATTCGAAAGAATGAAGATAAACAATACATAAATTTCATTACGAATTGATTTCAAAGTTGAAAAGTGGATGCCGAAAATTTCTGAATGATTTCCTTTCACGAATTTAGCTTTCGAAACCTCATAAAATTTAGCGAAGTTGAATCAGCTTCAAGTACGCAAAGATTTCAGAAAAGTACACAAATTAATGATCAACTAATATTTTTACAGGCAATGTTGTCTTTATCAATTTCGTTGTTGTTTGAATAAGGTGGACAAATAATGTAATATATCGTTAGCACAATTGTGAAATTCCGTATTTAAAAATAATGATCTCACGGAAGTATTACGTAGTATTGAGAGACGGAAATCCCAAACTGAATTATAATAGAAATCGTTCAAAAAAATTGAAGACATAAGAAAATATAGGTAATGTTAATTTGAGAATATATGTTCTCAGCATTCTCTCGAAATTCCATTATTTGCATACAATTTCTGTATCGGAACTTCAGTAGCAATTAGGTCATATAGACCAGGGTCGATAATTTTTGAAAACAAAAAAAATAATGAAAGGATGAAATACATTGAAAACGACGAGAATATAACAAAAATGAAAGGAAAAATAATTTACGGGCGATCGAAGGTCGGGAAGTGAAAGGGGGTGTGTTTTTAAGGGTCAAAAACGGTGTACCTCGACTTACTACAAAACTAAAAGTCCTATGGAAAAAAATTTAATGGTAATGCTGTAGGTAATACCTTGTAGTTATAGACCTACAACTTTTGTAATTACACAAATCAAAATTTTTCACACAACCTCAAAATTTATGTAAAAAATTCGAATAATCAAGTTTTTGGTTTTTTATTTTTATCTTATGCAAAAAAATTTTTGTTATCATGAAATTTGGTGAAAACTTTCCTTTCTATGTCCTAAAGACACTGTAATTTTTTGATTTGAAATATTTATTTTTCCATCTTATTTTGACTTAATATCGAAAAAACACCCTAATTTTCAATCGAAAATTCTCGCGTCAAAATATCAGCTTTTTGAAAAGAGTCGGAGAATTTTGTGTTCGTTGAAATCTCTTCTTTCTGATAATGTAAAGAATATATACATGGTAAATTTTCTTTAAGAACAGAAAATGCAAAGAAAAGAAAAAACTCGAATCCGAAATTTTTTTCCCCCCTTTAAATCCTATATTTCTTACAATCTCTATGATTTATGGATTTTTAATTTTTTTTTTCATCAATGCAACAAAGAATCTTACGTTTTTCAAGTAATTAAAGTGTAAATTTCACTGAATAGCTCAAAATTTTGTATAGTGATTAAAAAAAAATTTTGGATTTGAGTTTTCTTTGCATTTCCTGAGAAGATTTACCATAGTAATGTATAAATTTTTTGACATTATCAGAAGATCATTTCAAGATATTTCAACGAACACAGAACTCCCCGATTATTTTCAAAAAGCTGATATTTTGACGCGAGAATTTTCGATTGAAAATTAGGGTGTTTTTTCGATATTGAGTCAAAATAAGGTGAAAAAATGAATATTTTAGATCAAAAAAATTACAGTGTCTTTAGGACATAGAAACGTAAGTTTTCACCAAATTTTGTGGAAAAAAAATTTGTTTTGCATAAGATAAAAATAAAGAACAAAAAACTTGATTATTTGAATTTTTCACATAAATTTTGAGGTTATGTGAACACAGTGTGATCACAAAAGTTGTAGGTCTCTTCATAACCTACAACTTTGTCATTTAATTTTTTTCCATAGGAGTTGTAGTTTTTCCGGAAATCAAGGTCCGCCGTTTTTGTCCCTCAAAAACTCACTCCCTTCCACTTCCCGACTTCAGATCGGCCGTAAAATGATTTTTTTTTCATTTTTGTTATATTCTCGTCCTTTTTTAACGGGTTTCATCCTACTATAATTTTTTTCACTTTAACCGTTTTCAAAATTATCGACCCCGGTCAAATACACATAAATGGAATGAAAACACTTGGCTTGGTTCCACAAACATTTCATTCAAATAATTGATTGACAATTGTTACGGAGTATTACCTTATTCCCAAAAACTAAACTAGCTCAATTTAGATTATGAAAATGGGGAATCCCCCCGAAACAATAATTTGATAAAATGTTTGTAAAACCAATCCCAGTGTTATTAGTTCAATGTTTCACCAAGGGATCACCGAAGATTTAATCAACTTAATTATGTCATAATTATTAGTTTAAATTTTTGATGATTCTGCTAAAATCGGTTTGAGAGTACGAATATGTAACAATTTGTGGAAAAATAGCTGTATTTATTTGGATTATCTTTCAATATATCATTGAGAAAGTGTGTCAATTTTCTATGAGTTCACCACAATTTCTTAGGTCTGTAATTATACAAACAATCAAGGCCTAATGATTTACAGTAGTGGCTATTTTCAATAACAATTTAGCCTTTGTCCATAGTAATTTGCTCTTGCTTCATCACATCGTAATTGTCGGCGGTTTGAAATAATTCTTCGTTTAAGCTGACGTTATGATTGGAATAAATATATTATTTTATCATATTCATTCGAAATTGTTCAATGCCTTCGGAAATGGTGATGGTTCAGTCGTTGTTTGCTCCGAGGTTATTACAGTTGAGTACCAATCAAGTATTCCTTAACAGGTTCATGTGTGAGTTTCACTATTTACATGAAATACATATTTGGCGTGAATTTTCAATAAACTAATATGAAATTATCTCTATATGACAAATTAATCCATCTGTTTCCCATTTCTCAGTGGCATGCTAGTTCTTGAAGGTTAATGAACAAACATTCAGAGATGAAGCAACGATAGTATTTATGGCCTAGTGAAAATTCTTTCTCCTTTGAAATGAAATGAAGACGGGCTTATAAACGTCAGACAGCGAAAAAGATTTTCACCTTTTCCTTATTTTCCTTTCTACTTATTTAACTACGTCTAATCAGTTCAACACTAGAATATATTAGTAAAAAAACTCGTCTTGGTTTCAAAAAATTTATAATGAATACTTGAGAATTGTTTCGGGGTGTAACCCCAATTTCAAAAGTTAAACTGATTCTTATTCATTATTCATTTTGTGAAAAGAGGCCAAGTGTTGTTTATTCATTATAATAAACAATTTTTCACCAAGAGATCTGCGAACATTCAATCAACTTTATCAACAACATCAGAAATCAATAACTATATCAACGACTCTCTTTTTTAGCTAAAAGGGAGCCGTTTTATTTGGTTAAAAGAGAAATGTTTTATTAGTTGCCACATCAATCGAGAAAGGTGGTCAATATGGTAAAAGTTGAAGAAGCTTTGAAGAAATGAATATCTCAAGGGGTGAGGGTACACTGTGATAATTTGATGAGTTGAAGATCACTGAACATAGTTAAACACTTTAGATAATTTTATGAGTTAGCAATTTGGTGATTATAATCGAGGTAGAAATGTTAATTCATACTATGATTTTCTTGGGAAAAATATTGTTCAATTAATTATTAGAAGATATTATTCGAATATTTCCTGGTAGTATTTTTCATGAAAGTTTTCGAATTTTCCTTTGTATCTAAGAGTAACATGTGTTCATAACGATTTAAGATTAACTACAGAGATATTGTTATGTGTTTATATGAATGAAGATTATGATTGATTGTTATTAATATCATAGATATTTTTAAATGAGTCGATCGAAATTTTCAGGAACGATGGTGATCAAAATAATCTCACCTAATTCCTCCGATGTTACGAGTTTGGAAGCTATTGATCTCATGGCAATGAAAGAAGTTCCATTGAGAATTTCGACGATAGCTCCTGCAAAAAAAAAATTTCACTCACTTTACGAGTAAAACAGAAGCTTTAGTGAAAGTATGTGAAATATTTCAAAATTTTTTTCTAAATCGCGAGTTTTGAGAACTTACCTAAATAAAAAACAAGAGATGTTTTGGCAAATCCATAAACAAAGCTTGATAAAATTTTACTAACTGATGAATATATTCCTACTATAGCATCATCAATTTTCATGAGGTGGCTGAATACACCTACGGATATTGATGTTCCTGAAAATGAAAATTGGCGTTATTTACATATTTCAAACTTCAAGATTTATGATATATGTATATAAAGAAGCGTCCCAAAATTGAATCAACATGTGAATTTGCCGCTATTTATGCAGTAAAGTGTTGGCGACCCTAAAAAAGACAGCTGACAGTTTGAAGTCAATAAAAAACGTTCAACGATTGAACATGTTTTCATCGAATTATATTTCGAAAATAATGAAAGATTGGCGGCCGCATTTCTGAAATTCCATACGAAATATGGTCGAAATAGTGTTTCAACTTCGTCAATTGTGAAGAGATTAATTGAAAAATTCTAAGAGACAGGATCGGTTGGAGACTCCAAACACGTCACCAAAAAAAAATGTCTGTGACAATGTCTGTTCGCAAGAAGCTCTCTAAACAATATACTCACTAAAGATCTGTGTCTTTATTAAGTATACACAACACAACACAAGAGCTGAAGCCTAATGGCCATGCAGAGCGAAGAGAGTTTTCAGAATGGAATAAAGAGTATCAACAAATGAATGCTGAATTTAGGAACAAAATCGTGGTAAGCAATGAAGCACATTTTCACCTCAATGAGTTTCTTAATGACTAAAACTGCCGTTTTTGGCTTCTGAGAACCCATTTGTGATTGTATTAAAATAAATGTATCCAGAACATGTCACTCTGTGGTAAGGATTTTGAGCTGGAGGCATAATTGGACCATACTTTTTCGAAAATGATGCTGGTCAAGCGATAACTATCACTCGATATCGCGACGTGATAGCACATTTTTTTTGCCGAAATTGGATGGCCTTGGATAGTATTGATGTGGCCAGTATGCCGTTTCAACAAGACGGTGCTACAGCCGGTGAAACACTTCAATTACTACATGGGACAGGTCGTGTACACCTTCGTTTTGGTGATCTGGTTTGGTCCCCTATATAGTGTGTTTATCACCATAAGATTTCTAAAATCACAAATTTCATATTACATGTCCATGCCAACAAGCCTAAGTATGACCACGCGTGCATTTGGAAAAGACCCGAAAATCCTATGTATTTTATGACTCAATAAAAACCTTTCAGTAGAAAGGCTAAAAACTGTGTTTTCCATTTGATTCAAAGGTTGCGTTAATTTTGGGATACTCTTTACATATATTCAGATCTTTATATATATATATATATATATATATATATATATATATATATATATATATATATATATATATATATATATATATATATATATATATATATATATATATATATATATATATATATATATATATATATATATATATATATATATATATATATATATATATATATATATATATATATATTACTGTTATTATATAAGAGTAATTTCCTGTCTTAGACTGCAATACCAATTAAACACTCAAAATATATTTATGTATTCATCTATAAATTGTATAAACTTGGTTCATATATGAAGTACTTCGAAAATTGGTCTCAGATTCAATTTTTGAAGCACCGATTATTTGATAGTTAATCCTCATGGAAAGCATTGAAATAAACATTCAAATATTTCTATCATAAAATCGTATTACAAATCTACATGGAAAGTTGTTGTAAATGATACTCACCTATCAAATTTGTTACCATAGAGTAAGTAGCAAAAATACTAAAATCAACTTCATCCCAGTTGAATCGATACCTCGTAAATAAATAGTTCACAGCCATTTCACCTGGAATGTAATAGTGATTACAGCATGCTCACTTTTACAGGCCATTTCAATTGAAAAATCTTTATTTCAGTTGATGCTTAGTTGCGAATTACAATTTTTCAAGTGAAAAAGCCTATTAGTCCTAAAATATTGGAAAAGATATACAGAATCAGCAGACCCATTATACACAATATGGGCCTGTTTTATTTCAGTATTCTTGTTATAGTTTCAAGATTCACGAATCTTTCATACTAGTAAATACTGGGATTCCTTATTAAAATATCGAAATATTTCAAATGAAACTCTCAGGTAACTATCTACACAAATGTTTTCAACGAGAACGAACCCATCACTTTCGAGAATGAATATCGAGTCGTTTTGAAAAATCATCGATCTTGTTAAATGATGATAGGATACAATTTTCTCATCATTATTATGTATCCTCACTCAATACATCATTTAAGAATCGATGACTTTCAGAACGCCCATAGGTCCTATATCCGAATGAGGAGAACATCACTTTGTGATATAATAATAATAATAAGAACTGATGATTCTATCCTATTATCGTTCAACATTATCGATGATTTTCTGAAACGCACTTAATATTTACTCTCGAAAGTGATAGGTTCGTTCTCATTGACAACATTTGTGTAGACAACAGCTCCCATAGAATTTTATTAGAAATTTTTCGAGAATTTGATTGAGAGTTTCAGTATTTACTGAAACTCTTAATCTGAAAAAGTTTCACTGAAAAAGTTTCAGTAAAAACTGAATTATAATGAGTTATTGGCAAAAAAGGAGGCGCACAATGAATGAGTCTAAACAATTTGTAAACCTGGTCTATATTTCGATTATTATTATAATGTTCATCAGGACTCTATAAAATGACAGATGTTAATGAATAATATAAAAAAATTCTTACATCTTAGGGCTAACGAGGTAAAATGCTCTCAAGGAAAAAAAAATTTTCTATAAGGGTGTTTTTTTTAGAAGCATAGAACTTCAAATTGCAATAAAACAACGATGGATCATTGAATTAACAAGAACTTTTTTTTCATTCAAAAGATAATCTTTTGGCATTACTGTGACTACTATGACTTGTTCCAACATTAGTGGCGGTATATCGGCAATAACACGGCGAATATTGTCTTTCAAATGAATAAGCGTTTGTGGTTTATCCGCATAGATCAATGACTTGACATAACCGCACAAAAAGTAGTCTAGCGGTGTTAAATCACTAGATCTTGAAGGCCAATTCACAGGTCCAAAACTTGAAATTACGCGGTCACCAAACGTGTATTTCAATAAATCGATTGTGGCACGAGCTGTGTGACATGTTGCGCCGTCTTGCTGAAACCACAGCTCTGGACATCATGGTTGTTCAATTCAGGAAAGGAAAAGTTAGTAATCATGGCTCTTTACCGATTACCATTGACTATAACGTTTTGGCCATCGTCGTTTTTGAAGAAGTACGAACCAAGATCCTTTCGCAAAATCTTCCATAAAGTGGATGGACACAGATCCAATTCCTGTGCTCGATGGCGGATGGATTCATTCGGGTCTTCCTCTATGCTACGCTCTACAGTAGAAATAGCTTCTTCTGTACGCCGTCTATGGTGATGCGAGTTATCAATATGAGTAAACGTGGTGCGAAAACGTTACATGGTTAATCGAATTAATTGCTTTGATGGACGATTTTCCCGACGATAAAATGAACGTAGTGCGCGATACGTATTCCGCACAGAACCATTACTTCCGAAATGAAATTGCGCTATTTGCAAGTGTTGTTCAGGCGTGAGTCTATTCGTGATGAATTGCCAAACCAAACTGAGCATAAATCACTTCTCAGCTGTTAAATCCGTCGCCATCTTCATCAGTAATGCCATCTCACAGTTCTATACCTCTAAAAAATTACCCGTTATATATATATATATATATATATGTATATATATATATATATATATATACATATATACATGAAGAAAAAGACAACTTAAAAATTAATTCTAAGGCTCATATTATTGCACTTGTAAATATTGAATGTTAAAAATATACTATAACTTTCTTTCGATAGGTTTTTACGAAATACTACAAAGATTATTATAGGAGAGCTTGCTATGTGAAACACTAACTGTGTGATGTTTCCATTGTCCTTCAAGGGATAAATTTCTCCGTTTCATGCACGAGATCCAATTGAAACACGAAACAGTAACTGTCGTGCCTGTTGAATAAATGTAGGTATCAATTTCAATATTCTTCAGCATTTATCCCTTGAAAGAATATGGGGACATAGCCTTGTTTCTTGTATTCTTTCGAATAAATCGTAAAAAACAATCGAAAGAAATAATATATTCTTATATTTATAAATATTGTATATACTTATAATATATAAATTACATAATATTTGGTGGGAATTATATATTTCACATGAAAATCTGAAATCAATATTTCTTCATTACTATAAATGTTGGTGGAAAATCTGATTAGGCGTTTGCGGTTTCTTCACTTCAGTAAATTGAATTGTGGTTATTGTTGAACTGACAGTGACAATAGAATTACACCTATATTTGAGTTCTTGAGAACACTACTCGACATTTACAGTGAAGTAGTTAGATTGAGTTATTTTATTGTGATATTTTACTGGATAAACACAATTTGTTGTGTACATTGTTCTCTGTTGGAGGCCACGTGAAAGCATTAAAATGCATCCTCTTTCAGGGTATGCGGAAATGTGTAATCTATTTATCTTGCGTCGTCCTTAGCTTCATTACTTTGATGTTCGAACGTGCAATTCTAAACATATATATATATATATATATATATATATATATATATATATATATATATATATATATATATATATATATATATATATTTTGAAAGTTTTTAGCATTAACAGGCTTTTTTAATATGAAAAAGTTTATTTCTGTTGACGTTTCGTTGTTATATTACAACTTTGTCAAAACTAATTATTAGTTTTGACAAAGTTGTAATATAACAACGAAACGTCAACAGAAATAAACTTTTTCATATTAAAAAGCCTGTTAATGCTAAAAACTTTCAAAATAAATACCTCAAACAGGCAATAAATCAATTTCAAAAATATATATATATATATATATATATATATATATATATATATATATATATATATATATATATATATATATATATATATATATATATATATATATATATATATATATATATATATATATATATATATATATATATTAGGGTGTCACCTTTTATGGAAGAAAAAATTTTTTTTCGAATTTTGAAACGCATACCCTCTACTTTTTTTATAAATGCTAAAATGTACTCAAATATGAAATTTCATATTTGTAGCATGATTGCAACCCGTGCCGACCGGGCTGTGAAGTTTTATAAAAAATGGTGTTTTGGCCTGACATTTTGGTTTGATCCAAAACTAATTAAAATGCAACAAATAAAGTAAATATGAGTAAGAATAAAATCAGATCAACATAAGCTTCTATTCAAATACAAATTATAATAATAATTAATCAGGGTAACTTCTCTTTAGTGTAGTGTTTTTTCAATCTGGATACAGATTTATATGTTCCTGAACACAACGCAACAAAAACTGTTTTTGCTCTTCTTCAGTCGTGATGAGTCCATTAAAATCTTGCATTGATTCAACAGCTCTTTCAGCAGTGTAATTCACGACCTTCAAGTGACTTTTTCGTCTTCTAGCTTCCAAAAAAGTAGGATTGTCACCCCAAGAAGATACATCCTCTCGAAGAAAACTGTCGTCGATCTGCAGTCGAGATAGAAATTGTTTGCTTTTTTCAGTCACAAAATCATCCAGCGTCATATCTGGAAGAAAAAAAAAACAGTTTGAAAAAGCAAAATCTAAGCCACGAAACTTTGAAAAAAGAAACAAGAAAATATTAAGCTTACCAAAGAAATTTTGCGTAATTTCTTCCTTCGATGGGATATAGCGTTCGGCGGAATCTGAACTTTCATCTCCGTTCAAATTATTGATTATTTTTTTCTTGGTTTTGTACTATGTTCGGAGTTCGAAAACTGTTCCTCATCCGAATTCTCCAGACATTCCAAGCTATCTATCGAAGAAGTAGATGCAACAGGCAATAACTCTCTTCGTTTTACCTTTCTTTCCTCTTCTTCCAATCGTCTTTGCTAGTTCTTCTTTTTCCAATTTTTTGTCGATTCCACCTAAGCATTCTGGTCGACCTTCCTCTCTGTTTCCTTAAAAAATCTTTGTCTTTCTCTATCTTCATTCTGTCGAAGGCATCAGCATGTGCAATATAAAATAAGTTATAAAGATCTTTCATAAAATTATTTTCACGGTTCTTGAACGTCACCTGAGTTTTCTTACAGTATTTTTGCAGCTCCCTCCAAACATGATATAAATCAACAAGTTTTTTCACGCAGTTAGGAAATGCATTCGTAGGAATTCTGGCTTTTCCCCAAAATATAATGCACACTCTTAACAAGATTCGCACTTTCCCTAACAGCCAGCTTGACTTCACGTAGGTATATTGTAGAATAAAACGGTGAGAACTTGTCGATTAGATGGTAATTTTGCACCATTTATCTAGTGGCTTGGCAGTCCGATAAGGTAAATATTTTCTTTATCACTTCGTAATTCCACAGACATCACCACACAATAAACAACAACGCCCTAATAATGTTAGAAATCACGTATGAAATGACAATTGAAACTCGGTCATAGTAACAGGTCATAGCGCTGCACCCGCGGAACTTGTATGGATAAGTTGAAAACTCAAGTCGGCACAGGTTATCGTTTATAAATCGGACTAATATTTATTTCTAAACTTTGTTAGCATAATACTAAAGTTTTTAGAAGGTATGAGTAAAAATATATTGACATTGAAATTCAAGGGACACCCTAATATATATATATATATATATATATATATATATATATATATATATATATATATATATATATATTTCTTGAAATCGATTTATTGCCTGTTTAAGATATTTTATTTTGAAAGTTTTTAGCAATAACAGGCTTTTTCTGATATGAAAAAGTTTATTTTTTTGACGTTTCGTTGTTATATTACAACTTTGTCAAAACTAATCTAGTTTTATATTATTTAATTTTTTTTTAAATTAGTTTTGACAAAGTTGTAATATAACAACGAAACGTCAAAAAAATAAACTTTTTCATATCAAAAAAAGCCTATTATTGCTAAAAACTTTCAAAATAAATATATATATATATATATATATATATATATATATATATATATATATAATATATATAATTTTAATGTAATTGTCGGGATTGTGGTCTGCAGAAACTAATTCAGTTGAACTCGGAACCTTTATTTTCGAAAGTAATTACTTCAGCTTCAATACTCAATTTTATAAACAAATTTTTGGTACGCCAATGAGTTAGCCCATTAGCTCCTTACTTGCTATTTTGATTCTGGATTTTCTATTGAAAGACCTTACACCAACTTTGCCGTTTGCCTCTTATTTATTCTGCCCTTTATTTATAAATTTCTTGATATCATCATAACCTACGTACCCATAAGTCATACAGAAGCAGTTGTTAGGTATTTCAACTATTGGTCTACATTTGGTTTTCACTATTGAATTGTAAGAACGAAAACTTATTCCATTTTGAGACACAAGATTAATAATATCTGATAATAATAGAATCATATTAGACTGGTACCAAAAACCAACAGCATCATAGAGATTTATAAATTTCTATGCGAACCACTCGATGAGTCAAAAGTATAGCACAATATTGGCAATGACAAATAGAATGTAACATTTTATTTTAAAAAGCAACAAAAAAGGATAGTGAAAAATTTTCAAAATGGTTACCCAAAAAATATTTTGGTTAACCTGTTGTACAAATATAACTTTTATGATAAGTCAACGGATTATTACGGTGGGAGGGCTGCTGGATGTTTCCAAAAATTCACATTAATGCCGGCATTTTACATTTGATCGTTTCTATGTTCAAAAGTTTTCCTGAAATTTAAATCATTAAATACAATAAGTTGAATAATAAAAAATGTTTTAGTTTGTTGAAAGACACTGTACTGTTGACCCTACGTGGGTCAAAATATGCAGTGGATCAGTCAGAAATTGGTTCAGCATAGAAGTTATTGCAGAATAGGAAAAGGAACTTGCGCATTGGTTGGTTATTGTCCAAAAACGGGTCATAGTTTTGATTTTGACAATGTCAAAATATTCGATCAAAATGGTGGTTATAAAAGAAGACCTTTCCTTGAAAATATCATATTTTGAAAACCGATAACACGGTCAATTCCAAGACTGACACGAGCCAGTTAAGCAATATCTACTGTGGTATTCTCAACAGTATCAGATGATGTGTTTCTCCTTTTCATGTATATTTTACCTTTTTACGATTTTTTTATCTGTTTCTTTTTTCGTTTTCATTTATTCGACCGTTCAGATGTGTGATGCCATATTCCATTCGAATTCCCATAGTTGACATTCTATATTATAATAGTTGTTTCACTTTGTGGCAACTTTTGTTATGTTTCAAAACATCCGTCAAGTGAATTTTAGTGTTGATGTAAGCACAAATCAAACTATTTGAGAGTGTATTTATTGGAAGAAGGTCCATATAACGACTTACCTTATTGTGTTAAAAGATTACTGGCCTCATAGCGAGTCTTGAAAGATTTATAAGAAATGCGTACAAAACACATCACATATTCGAACAATGTCGTCAAGAGTTTATTGAAGCTTGAACAGTTTACTAGACATTGCACATGCTGATGCCCTTTGGTCAATAAACATAAATGAGAAGAGGATATTCTAAGAGCGCCAGAGAGAGTCAGGTAAACCTGGTCACTAAGCTGGAATGGATGAAAAGTCCACCGACAAAGAGAAAAATCGCGCCTTAGAAATATCGGGAAACAAAATTACAAGCCTATTTATTTTTCATCAGTTATTATTTGGATTTCCTCCTATTAGGAAAATTCATATTTTGATTCGGAAAAAATGGATTTGAAAGACTATTTGTTCACCCCAGCCGAGAGCGCATAGTGCGATATTGTCAACGAGCAAATATTGAAGACTCCAAGACAAGTGGCAGCTTCAAAGAGGTTATGAGTTAAGTATGAGAAATCCTGTGTACATCATCGAAGATAATATAGACGCACTAAGACTCAATAATGACCATTATTCCCTAATTAAATCCACCGTTCGTGAATTCGTACGATAAAACGAAAAAATCGGACAGAAGCTATCAGTCATCTTCCAAAACGACGTAGGTACTGAATACTGTTTAGTACGGCGTTCTGCCAGCTTTTTTCGTTTTTCGCACCAAAGATGTTGTGGAAAACGTTTGCCGACTTAGACATGCGCAAATGTAAAGAAAAAAGCTTCCAGATAGTAATTACAGTAGTTTTATATGCTGATGAAGAACAAGCTGAAATGGGACAATTCTACTGTAAGTGAAAAAGCACCAGTAGTTTGAAATGTGATTTCAGAAAGTAATTTCGACGATAAAGCCCAAATTATTTGGTGTGACAACTCTTCTTCAGATTCTAGGTGTACTAATGGGGCCTACATATTTTTGGAACAAAAGTGTGTAGGCCCCATGAAAAAATGTGATAATTTTTGCTAGTCGCCAGATCTTCGAGTTAGTATTGGAAGCTGTATTCGAAGCCGAAATTAGCTAATCGTGATATTCCATTATTCGAAAATTTCTTAAAGAACTGAAAGATTATCGATCTCCCAAAAATACAAAATCCAGCAGAAATCTCACTTTTACTAAGTTGCGTAAAGGAAATCACAATGATATACTAACTTTAAAATAACTTTGGGGAGAAATTTAAGGAATAGTGTCTATTAATGATGAATAATTGATAACTATATTATACATGTGAAATATAGTTTGAATAAATAAATAAAAATTGGGTTTTAGAATATCCTCTAAAACCTCTTTTCGAAATTTCTCTTGGAAGTTTTCATTCAAGTCGTCACGGGTTATCGTTATCAGATATGAATGATATTTTATATTTCAGTTATTAGGCTCATAAGAAAGAATAGTAGATTATGGGCTGGGACACCCTAATATATATATATATATATATATATATATATATATATATATATATATATATATATATATATATATACGAATATCTATCTGATTCGTGAACCATTTTATTTATATTGTAAAAATTCGATTCTTGGCTTTTTTGGTTCAATCAAAATAAAATGATGTTAAATTTCTTATTAATATTCAATTACGTTTCGGTTATTATTTTAACCTTCATCAAATTGATACATGTCATAGGATCGCTAAAATAAAAATTAATATAAAAATAATACCTACAAACGAACTGATGGTTCGAAATATTACCACAAACATGAACGCCTCAAATACAAGTCTCTCCCTAAAAAACTCTTACTCCAAAAAACTAGTTGATGCAATTTTTGAACAAAGAAAAAAGAAGCATTCAACACAAAACCAAAAAAATTTTAACACGGCTAAAACTAAAGATAAAAAAAACATCCAATATCTCTGTATACCATATATTCCGTACATGTCTGAAAATCTGGACAAACTATTCAAAAATACTTGAAAAATAGGTTAAATGGGCAAAGGCATAAAAAAACACCACTGTCCCTCACAAAATACCAATAAACATTAGGCCATAAGTTTGATTTTTCGTTTTCGGCTACAAAAATCCTCGAAACTGAGCAGCATAAAAGAAAAATCTAAGCAATGATCTATATAAAATCCATATTATATCAACGATAAAACTGACATAACTGGTCTAAGTAAAATATAAAACAATATTTTAACCGCATAGTAAATATATAAAAATGTATTGTTTGATCTGAGTGATATCATAGACGTGACCAGTCTCCAAGTGGAGTCATATATTTGGAATATGATTCGAGAGATGAACGTGTTGTTGTTCTTTGGAAAAATTTTCAGATATTTTGAGTGTAATTGTCAATATAATTGTTATTTCAGTCAACTTTTGTGTCTGAGGTGTTCATGTTTGTGGTAAGATTTTAAATCATCAGTGCGTTTGTAGGCATTATTTTTATATTAATTTGTGTTTTAGCAATCATATGACATGTATCAATTTGATAACAGCTGAGAAATGATTCATTCTCAGTTTGGTTTGACAATTCATCATGAATAGGCTCACGCCTAAACAACGTCGAAAAGATTCATCGAATGGGCCCAAAAAGAGATTGCCGTTGTTCCAGATTTTCATAAGCGAATTTTGTTTAGCGATGAAGCGCACTTCTGGTTGAATGGTTACGTAAACAAACAAAACTGCCGCTATTGTAGTGAAGATAATCCTCAAGTGTATGTCAAAACACCGTTACATCCAGAAAAACTGACTGTTTGGTGCGCTTTATGGACTGGTGGAATCATTGGTCCGTACTTCTTCAAAAACGATGATGGCCAGAACGTTACAGTCAATGGTGATCAGTAAAGAGCCATGATTACTAACTTTTTCATTTCTGAATTGAACAACCATGATGTCCAGGAGCTGTGGTTTCAACAAAACGGCGCAACATGTCCCACAACTCGTGCCACAATCGATATATTAAAAGACACGTTTGGTGACCGCCTAATTTCACGTTTTGGACCTGTGAATTGGCCTCCCACATCTTGTGATTTAACACCGCTAGACTACTTTCTGTGAGGCTATGTAGAGTCATTGGTCTATGCGGATAAGCCACAAACGCTTGACCATTTGGAGGACAATATTCGCCGTGTTATTGCCGATATACGGCCACAAATTTCGGAGGAAGACATCGAAAATTGGACGTCCAGATTGGACTACATCCGAGCCAGCCGTGGCGGTCATATGCCAGAAATCATATTCAAAATGTAAGGCCACAAGATTGTCTTTCGAATAAAAAAAAATTCTTGTCAATCGAATGATCCATCGTTGTTTTATTGCAATTTAGAGTTCTATACCTCTTAAAAAACACCCTTTATATATACCCTCTTCTTTGTGTACGCCTATGGTGAGTAATTTTATCTTAAATATCTGTATTCTTTGAGAAATTCAATACTTCTTGAGCGTAACATCAAATTAATTTTGCTATTGACATACAAAAGACAATAATGATCAAGTCATATAATGGGAAAGTTCATTACTAGCCTTGGTTCTTCAATATTATCTGAGGAACTGATCTGTCACCTTCAAAAAGGAGAACGTTAACTATCCATTTGTTATTTATATCTAGTATTATATTTATAGTTAGTTATTTAATTGTTATCGTCCGATAATATCAAAATTTGATACGGTTAGGTGCAGATGTTCAAGATTACATATTCTCGTTTAATCGACCATGCAAATTTAGTTATTTACTTAATTTTACTAATTTTGATATAAATATCAAAAGTAATTTATTGTCAAATAATAATAGTAGCGGGTATCAATGTCCAGCTTAATCCATTGAAGTTATGCAGCAGATATTTCTCTCAGAAATTGCCCTCTAATGGGTTGATTGAATGAGTAAGGTTTCTTGACATTTAACCCTAAAATGCTCAATATATGTTGCATGCAAAAGCAAGGTTGAAGAGTCGTCTCAACAAATTGTGCTTTTATAAAATTAAAATATAAAATTTGAATAAAACTAAGTAATTTTTTGATTTTCACTATAATTTAGTTAAACATAACAATATTGTTTCGCGAACACAGTTCATCAGAAGTAGAAAATAAACTACTTCAGAATATAGGCTCGCAGTCCACAATGTAATGGCTCAGTTTATCATCTTCATCTGATGAAGCCACTCTGTTGGCAAAACAATATTGTTTAGCCCCTGTATTGGTGAAACAATATTGTTATGTTCAACTAAATTACAGTGAAAATCAAGAAACTACTTAGTTCTATTAAAATTATGTATTCAAATTTTCATCAAGTATAGGCCCAATCGATTAATAATAAAAATATAATGTCAAAAGCCAGCAATTCTGATTATTTGCTCATATTGTTTGTTCATAAATTAATGATATTTACTCATCTCGCGATTTTTTTGAAGTAATGTCTGAAGGTGTGAACAGTATTTCGTAAATATGGGTGTATAACACCCATTTCGTAAATCTTATCGATATTTGAGTAAGTTTGTTTGAATAGAATGAATAGATAATTGATTCCCTTCAATAAAACCATTAAATTGAACATATTATTCAATTAAAAATGGAATATAAATTTAATTTCAAACACTTGAACTTATTTATTTTCCTTAATATGTCAATGATAAATGTTCAAAAGAGCGTACAGAAATAAATGAACTAAAAATGCAAACAATTGACAATTGATAGAAGGCTTGAAATGGTTTGCGGAGCAGAATATATGGTAATTGATATATTCATAGACAATATCTTATTTTTTATTCAGGAATTTTTTTGTTAAATGTATACGAAATCCAAATATGAAAATATGAATTTTTTCATCGAAACACATACACTTGATTGAAATTGAAGAAATATTCAGGCACAATTGAGTTCAAAAAGTATTTTGCCATAACTATAAGGACGTTAATTAAGTAAGCTGCACAAATTGCACTATTCCTGTAACATATTGTCCTTGGGTAATTTTTGGATTTGGACAGAATCTTATCACAGAACTGTATGTTCAGAAGGTTGTATTTCATAACAAATATTCAAAACTTTCGTTTTCTGATTAGATGCAACATTCATTTTTTGTCAGCATTTTGCGAGCATACAAGGATGCTAACAAGGAATCATTTGATTCCGAAAGTTTGCAGTAGCAGAGCAATCTATTCAAAAAAAAAGTTAGTAATCCGCCATCAGACTTGAGCTACATGATATTTCTGACTGCCAAACTTTCATTAACATGAAAACGTAGTTCAATATTTCATTCACTATAAGCAAAAATTTATCCAGATTTATTATATGTATTGACATATAATAAAAGGAATTCAAATTACGCAAAACATTTGTTTGAATATAACTTAAATTCAAACACTTGAACTTATGATTTACACTTTATTGACTACATAGCATGACGCGTTTCGTCGTTACAAACGACTTCTTCAGATGCTTACAGAATAATAACAACATTTTGAAAAATACAGGTATATATATCAGGGAATTTTGGTGGTTTTGGTTTTACCTAAGATATTCCATTCTGAGAAATAATTTCTATTACCTGGAAAGGTTCAACAAGGGTGAATTGTTTAATTCTATCTGTTCATTGAGCAAGTTTCCAGAATTTTTAAGCCGATTTATTTCCACTACTTCCCAATAATCTAATTGACTACTTCTCTCTATATTGTGTAGAATTTTGAAATTCGTATCAAAAGTATGGTTTTCTGTTAATAAATGGTTAGCATAATTCGAATTACTTTTATGATGGGCGAAGCTATATTTATGTTCCTGTATTCTAGTACCGAAATTTCTACTAGTTTTACCTATATATATACCGGGACATGTTCCACAATTCAATTGGTAAACACCTGATTTGTCTTCTCTTTTAATTTTGTTTTTATTGTTCTTAATGTGTCTCGATTTATGGATAAGTTGGAAAATAGTATTCAAAACAACCCGAATTTCAAACACTTTGTATTCTGGTATAGATATGTAGATGATATAATCACTTGTTATTCACTCGTCATGCTATGTAGTCAATAAAGTGTAAATCATAAGTTCAAGTGTTTGAATTTAAGTTATATTCAATTATAATGGATTTACATCAAGTAAACGCCAACACTATTAAATATTAAAAAAACATTTGTTGACAGAAAATAACACTTTCGATACAACTTTCAAATCATTACAAAATATTCAAAAAGTATTCAATTATATTCTTGGGAAATAGTAGAAATAAATCGGCATAAAAATTCTGGAAATTTGCTCAATTAACACATACAATCAAACAACTCTCCCTTATTGAATCTTTTCAGGTAATAAAATTATAATTTAGGATATCTTGCATAAAACCCAGAGTCATAGAATTCTAAAGTTTCCTTGTTACTTATACCTGTTTTGTCAAATTTGTTGTTAGTTCTAATAGCGTCTGAAGAAGTCGTTTGTAACGACGAAACGCGTGATGCTAAGTATTCAATAAAAGTGTAAACTATAAGTTCAAGTTTTTGAGTTTTATCTTATATTTAATAAAATATACTAAATTAATATACCTAATTATAATCATAATGTATTCACAAAGTATTTGTTCATATATTTATGGATGTTTGCTATGTGTTAAAGAAAATAATGATAGGTTTATTAAATTGGACAGTAATAATCATGAGTATTCAACAAGGAACAGTGATATGTTGCTTATTCCTAAGCATGAAACAGCTAAATTTGAGCACTCACTCTATTATCAGAGTATTAAAATCTTTAACCATTTACCGTCAAATTTGAAATTACTGAAAGCTCATCTGTTTAAGAAGAGAGTTGAGTCATTGATGTTAACAAAGGCATACTATAGTGTGCCCCAGTACTTTGATGATTAGAATGTAGGCAATAATGTATATATGAATCAATTTTTTGTAAATATAATATGTTAATTTTTTTACCACGAGTGTTCCTCACCATGTGAAATCGTCTCAATTGTTCAATATTTCTGACGTAATTTTTTCTTTCTTATCTAATATAGTTGTATATTATTGTGAATATACTCCTAACCTGAAGAAATCAGGTTTTTCGTTCTGAGATCAGACTTAAAACTGATTTCAATTTTTTTGTGAGCATTCTTCTTAGTTGTAATTATTGTATCAATTGAATGAATGGAATTTTACAATGTAAATAATTGAAAAAATTCATTAATAAACTCAATAAATATATATATATATATATATATATATATATATATATATATATATATATATATATATATATATATATAGCGATATATAGGAGAGCGACTGAACTTGAATTCGCAATCATTAGGAATTTTGCTTCATCTTTTTTGCCTCCCAAAAACGCTTCATCCTCTCTGAATGCTCTTTCTTCCGTTCATCTGTCAACTTTACTCCAGGTTGACGATTTATTTTTTGCTCAAACTTTACATGTGCGATTTTATAGCGACATTCAGTGCGATCTTCGAGATTTTTTTTATTGATCTCTTGTAGATCCTTTTGGACCTCTTTTAGTCACTCTGTTCCGCATTTACTATTCATAATTATATGGAAAAGTTTCTTCGGTATTCTGGACTGTGTCATTCTGTAGACATGTGCATAGAACATTGCTCGTCGTTTTCTGATTTCTTCCGTTATCGTATTTGTCTTTTGATTCAATTCATTCTGAGGTCTTTTCATCCAAATACCGTTTCTATTGATTGGCCCGTAAATATTTCTGAGAATTTTTCGTTCTTGTTTTTCTATTTCTCTAATTCTTGAATGGCCGCCAATAACCATTGTTTCAGCTGCGTAGATTGCTTCTGCAAGAATCGTTGTGATATAATGCCTCAATTTGGCGCCTCTCGAAATGCACTTTTTGTTATAGTGAGCCCATGTTAGTTTGTAGGCTCTTTGGAGCTTGGTTATTCTCTGTTCATTAGCGATTTGGTTTAAACCTGAGGACTGTATAACTTCCCTGAGATATTTAAAATGGCCCACTTGCAGAATTTCACCATGTTTTGTCATAAGAGAAGATTTATTTTTTGGTTTTCTTTCCATGTATTTGGTTTTATCATAAGAAATTTGTAACCCGGTTTTCTGCGCAATTTCTTGTAGTTTTTCTACGACGCGAATGGCTATGATGAAAGCAATATCGTGTGCAAAGGCGAGACATTTGACATTTATTCTATTTTCTTTTTTGATACCCACTTGTATACCCTTCACGTGAGGTTCCCATTCCCTAATGATCTTTTCTAAAACAATATTGAAAATAATTGGCGAAAGTCCGCCCCCCTGCCGCACACCGGTTTTGATTGCAAAGGGATCTGATATTTCGCCCATAAATTTTACCTTGGAAGTTGTACCTGTAAGTGTCTGTTCTATAATTTTTCGGGTCTTTCGATCGATTCCAAATTCTTTCATGATTTCGAAAAGGGTTTCGCGGTATACCGAATCGTATGCTTTCTGGAAGTCAATGAATGTGATCAATGTATTTCTTATATTACATTATAAATTACATATATATTACATTACATATATATATATATATATATATATATATATATATATATATATATATATATATATATATTATTATATCAAGTAAACGCCAATACCATTGAATATGGTATATTCTTATATTTGTGTATTATACTGTCTCTAATAGTTTGGATGCACTAGGATATGACGAGCAGATGGAAATTGACCAAGTCGAATCGAATATATACTGACGTCGCTTCATATTTAAAAACTGAAACATCCTCAAGGTTTTTCTACCTTCAAACAAATAATTCAGGATTTACGCAGTGTATTCAAAATAATTATTTTTTTTCCCTTTTCGGGCAATAGAATTGTAAGTTAATTATGCGGAAAACTTCTATGAAACGAAAGAATGTATTTATTTTAACAATGAAGTAAACGAAGTTATTGTTACATGATTATATAATGGTTTTTTCGATACACTTTCATATTGATCGAGTCCAAAAACCTTGACGGATGTTCGTCATGCAAATCCTGATAATTAGCATTCATTCACTTCCTCTCAACAAATCTGAACTGATACAGAAGTAAAATTATATTTATTTGCAATGGGTAATATCTAAAATTATTCGCTGAATTGATGAATCGCAACTCGTTATTTGTCCAACTCCAATATGTAACAAGTTCAATTAGAACAGACAACACAGTTATATCAGGAAACAATACTTCTCGACCAAGTGTTATTTTCGTTTGGAATATTTCAAATGTGAAAGATTATTCTACAAACTTGTTTGTGTAAAAAATTTTATCGTTCGACCAAATTTTCGATCTTCTATTCAGTTCATTATTTTCATAAACACTTCAGATCTAACTACTGTCACATTATGTATAAATTCTAGGATATGTATACATTTATATATCCGAGTATGGTGAAGCATGTGCAAAATACAGTATACAAGTATTACAAAAGATTTATTCGACTGTGAATTGACATCATTGACAAAATTCATGTGTTGGAACATTATTCATTTGTTGCGACTATCCATCTGGAACCTACATTTCAGAAGAGTTTATTCTGTGTTAGGAAATATATGTTGCCGGTCTCCGTAGCTTAGTCGGTAGAACTCCCGACTATGGTGCGGAAGAACTCGGGTTCGAGCCCATGGGTGTCGACAACACCCATGGGCTCGAACAAACACTCGAGGCATGGGTGTTTGTGTTTGTCTATGATTTAAGTAGTTTGAATAATGAAATATGCTGGGTAATGTACATCGATTACAAGCCCAATGGCCGTTCGGAACCGGCGTTAAACTGTAGGTCCACTGAATTAAAAAAAAAAATAAAATTTATGTTAATCTAGATGTTAGATTCGCCAAAGTAAATTTCTGTGTAATTTGAATAAAACTAAGTAGTTTTTCGATTTTCACTATAATTAATTCAAAAACATGATCCTTTGATGATGTTGATGATGAAAGGAAAATATCCTTTCGCCAACACAGTGGCTTCATCAGATGTTGATGATAAACTGAGCTTTACAACTGAGAATTACATTGTGGACTGCTTGTATTTATCCTGAAGTGCGTTGGAATGACCATAGAACACTGTTGTTTTTTTGTAGGGGAATGACTATAGAACAATTTTTTTCTGAATTGTGGGGGATGACTAGAGAATACTTCTCTTCGATTGCATTTTTACTGGAACAAATTTAATAAAGGGGAATTATTGATTAAAACTTGATCATTCAATAAACTGTTTGATTTCTTGCTTTTATCAATTTTCATGACTTCTAACAGTGTTAGTTTATAATCTTTACGCTCAAAGGCTGAAATTCCTGCCAGTTTGAACAACATATACATTAGGACATCAACTCAACTCATAGATACCAGATTTTATCATAAGGCGAAATTTTTCCTTTCGCATTTTCTGATATTCGGGTATTTTTTAATTGATATTTTTTGGTATTCTGGATTTCAAAAGCTATCGTTAAATTTATTTCAGAAAAAAACTTCGAGATTTTCGATACAGAGTTGCCTAAATACGTTAATGATCTGAAATTTTTGTGACTATCTGTTACTTTAGGATATGCTTGAGAAACGGACTTATATATAATCTTTTCCGTTAAATGTTATCGACCAAACAATGATGATATCCATTGTTTTGTACGATCTGTTTACTGATATTCAAGATATCCAAACAGGATATCATCAGTGTTTGGTCGATAACATTTTACGAAAAAGATTATATAACGAGGCCATTTCTCAAGTGTATCCTAAAGTAACAGATAGTCACAAAAATTTCAGAACATTAACGTATTTAGGCAACCCTGTATCAAAAATCTCGAAGTTTTTTTCTGATAGAAATTTAAAGATAGCTTTCAAAACCCAGAATACCATGGTTATTTTCGCAAAAATGCGAAAAATCGTCATTAATGTATGTGGACTAGCTGAACACGCTTAAAGCTTTACAGGATAACATAACACGCGTAATTCTTGGAATGCAGGCCGAAATACTCGAAAAAGTGACGCAAAATTTGACCTTCCGATGGACCATTTTATGCAGATCCGCGGACAACATTTACATGAAGTTATCTGTAAAATGTAAATGGCAAAGTTAAAGTTATCAATTTCAATAAAAATTTTGAATATATGATGCAAATTCAGTGTTTTATTCGATTTAAAAAAAAACGACGAAATTAATTAATTCAAATTCATTCAGTTATTAAGCACATAAATGTCGAAGTCAGTATTGAAGCTTAACGCATCACACGAAAGTAATTTTTCGTTGATTGATAATTAAAACAGTTTATGACCATTTAATAGTTTCAAAGAATTTTTTATCGAGAATTTTGGATCATGATCAATTAAGGTTGGCATTTTGATATTGAGAAATCTACATATGTATTTCGAAATTATTCATGAGAAGCACTATAACACGAATAAAGACCATATTTATCCTAAATCCTAGAAGCTTGTAGGTATATTAGGAGAAATCTGAGAATCGTAAGCGTTAGTAGAGATGATTTTTATTCCAGAAAATCATCATCAATAATATTTAGGCTACTTCACGTGGACTTTGTAATTTCAAGGACTGTTAAGTTTATGTATCATTTTCAGTAATTTTCCTTGTTCACGTTCTCTTCCAGTTCCATAAAATAATTATGAATCTTTCAACTCTATCATCGGTGGTTGTTCCGAGAGTCCAAAGGAATCTAAAAAAGCATGGTTTATGATAGCAAATGAATCAACTGAAATTCTTCAAATCTGTGAAAACCATTTGAAAAATTTCTGAGTTTGGAGAAATGTGAAAACAATTGATCGATGTAATAATCATGAACAGTCTGATAAATTCTCATTATTTATGAACATACGGGTATATCCAATTTCAATTCATTTCATGAAAAAATATATTTCGTCATAAAATAAATTTCAAAAATGATTCCTTCAATGCGGCAACGAAATCTGTATAATCAAAGTGCATGATGAATTAACTTCAGATGATATGCAAATTTGATCACTATTACTATGTACTTGAAATAACTGACTAATATTACTAGTTAAGACTCAATATATAGAATAAGATATTGGAATATTTTCAAGATGAAAAATTATGATGCAGAACGAAGGTTACAGTATGGACAATGAATAATTATGCATCAACTCAAATGAACATCGGTAGAGTTTTTAGTTGTTCAAATTTCCGTCATTGCAGTAGTATTTTTTGCCCTAAATAATCAAGAAAATAATCGGTAGTTACTTATCGATACATTAAATATCAAGGACAAGAGAATTTCCAAGATTGGATACGCCATTATGTAACTTCCGGAATTATTATTAATTGCAAAAACTTACTTGTTTAATATTAATTGAACGTCAATTCCTTAGCGGAATATGATTTTATTTCACCGATCAACTTTTCAGGAAATAAACTTTTGAGCAATTGTGACAGAATGATAATACTGCTCACACAGACCTCGAAACGATTATGATTTAATGAGGTCGATACTTTATGGCAATCCGTAAATAATGATGATTCAAGGCAAATTAAAGAATCTTGAGGTACGTTATTAGTCAAATTACGCTCAGTGAAATAATTTCGAGTATGATTGTTCTTCGCCATATTTATAATGACATAAACAGTTTTCTACACATTTCACATAGGACATCAGAGGTGGACATTTGTTTCGACATTTATCGTTTAAAACAGATTTCTTGATATTGATAATTTATCCAAATTCCAGTTTCGCGAACTGAAAGATGGAAACAAACAGAATCCCCTTCGAAAAGATGCTCCACAGGAAACGCGCTCAATTAAAATTTCCACAAGAAGTCTTTGCATTGGAAAATATCATTTTTGCTTCGACATGATGCGAAACAGCTTCCGATCGTTGCTAGAATTCGGTTTCTTCAATTGGTGTCTGTTGCATTGATTTTTCGTTACCAAATCTCTTTGAAATTGTTCAAAGAAGAACGACTTGGATGTCCTGAAGAATCAATAAACTTAATTATGAGCAGCTTTCATTTTCCTTGACTTCATCGCCGAAATTCATCACAGATTAAAGACAGTAGATATTATCCTCACTTTTGGAGTTTTGCATCAGTTCCGTTCTATTGTTTTTAGTGATTTGTTCAATTTTCTTTTGGGCAATCGACAAGGAGGTTATTCATCGAAACTTTGTAGCAAAAGCTTCAAAATCAAGATGGGACAGTCCTTCTTACCTATTAGAGTTTTGGCATATGGAACTTTTTGGACTACTTTTTATTCTTTTTGGAGTAAATTGAATCAATCCGTTCGATTCGTCGATAAGTACACGGACATTACTGATTCATAGTAATTGCTTATTAATTGCTCTTATATAGCAAGATGCTAGTTCAACAATGCCACTCTAAATCTTGCAGCCAATTGAAATTCACATAGCATCACAGATTTGAGAAAAACATTCTTTTCATCGGCAGAAGTCGCTCTTGAAATGACAAATTCTATGGAGTATTTGACAACCAATATAGTCTAAGAGCTAGCAACATTTTTGAGAGAGAATTTCAGGTAGGCCAGTTATTAGATATGTTATCTCTCTCACTCTCCCGGACGCCAAAAGGGCGTTCTAGCTGGCGGTAGTGGTTGTGTTCATCAGTGATACCTGTACCGGTAAAATATCGATTTTACAAATCATTTCAAAAAGATTTCCTTTCATTATCATAATTATTGAACTTTTCGCAACATGAATCTATTATTGCCAGACATTTTTATTGTTGCTTAAACCATGCCAGACTCTAATTTTGAATTGAAAAAAAATTTTTTTCGAAGTATTTCAGTATTGATATTTTCATATTATGTTGTTTAAATGTCTAAAAACCCAAAATTAATTTGCCAAACAATAACTCGATTGTTAAACCTTCAGCCAGACCGATTTAAAAGTGAAAAGTGATGTGGTATCCTTTTGCTTGGTCTAGGAACAATTGTCGTATAAATTACGGAGAAAGAATTGGAATTAAAGTGTGGATTAAAAAAGTATCAAAATAATTATTTATTGTTGTACTAAATTAAGGCAATGATCGATTATGTAAATAAACGAAAATAATTTTTTTGTTTATTTTTCAATCCATAATTGTATCACAAAAACGGAGGCATCTTGATATTTATCATTATTATCAAACACATTCTAATTTTTCACTAGCCATTGTAACACACTTTCGTTGAAAAGATCAAAAATGACAGGAACGAATATACCAATGTGACTAAACTGGTACCAACTTGACTACAAACAGCTGCTGTCTACCACGTTATTTTCTGTACTCTTCCAAGATGCCCAATCACTGTTGACTTTTAAATCGGTCTGGCTGAAGGTTCAATCGAATTATTGTTGGAAAATTAATTTTAGGTTTTTGGATACCTATATAACATCATATGAAAATTTCAGTGATACTGAAATATTTTGAAAAAAAATTTTTTTTCAATTCACAATTAGCGTCTGGCACGATTTGAACAACAATAAAAATGTCTGGCAATGAATCTGTTGCGAAAAGTTCGATAATTATAATAATAAAAAATTTTTTTCAAAAATGATTGAAAAAAACTGTACAAGTAGGATGCGAACTGATGAACGCAACCACTACCACCAGCCACACTGCCCTTATAACGTCCGGGAGAGTGAGAGTAATAACATATCTTAAACCTGGCCTACCTGAAGTACTTGTTTTTCCGATGTTGCTAGCTCTCATATATACTAATATATTTATCAATATTTTTTCAAACTGACATAAATCTCAATTTATTAAATCATTGATCTATTGGGCCTTAATGAAGATCTAAATACATAATTTACATAAAACTAAGTGGTTTTCTGATATTCACTATAATTCAGTTAAATATAACAATATTGTTTCGCCAACACAGATACTTCATCAGATGTAGATGTAGATGATGAACAGTTTATCATCTACATCTGATGAAGCCACTGTGTTGGCGAAACATAGTTATGTTAAACTGAATTATAGTGAAAATTCAAAAACTACTTAGTTTATTTGAATTTCCTAAATCTTATATATGTTGTTTCGAATACAAAAGATTATATGTATTCATAAGATAATATGAATTGTTCTTAAAATTGAGTGAAGATTTTACCTTATTGATGTGATATGACTGTCACGTTAAACAATGCTCCCTTGAATATTTTGTATAGGAACATATTTTTATTTAATTTAGTTATTTCGTCAATTGTCCAATGTTTCCCGAATAGTTAATCTCCTATTCGACACGGAGGAAAATGAAACAAATTAAGAACCATGGGGAACGATTGAGCCGTTCAGTGTTTGAACAAACCTAACTTTGTCCATATATTGAGATGATAATGTTATATATAATAATTCAGTTTGTATATTAAACATATATCTTTAAAGGAGTATGTATCAAGTTAGTTGTTTTCATCAGTTGTAACAATGCATTCTACGAGTTCAATCATAGATCCTCGTATGAATCTTCTCATCAAAAACTGCAAGCACAGTTTTTCACAATTGTTTCTGTTCAGTGACTGAAACGGAATTTCGAACGATACTGCAACGAAACGATGATAAATAAAAAAACTCGTGACATTGAAATTTTTCTCTCATTAGTACTATCATAGTAAAGAAGCATGATTGGAATACTTCCTGTATTTTCAAAGGAAAAATTTTGGATATTTCGAAACACACCTTTCTTTTATTCAGGAGAACCTCGTATTTTCATATAACAAATTCTAAATTTAATTTCGAATTTTGATCTAGTAATGAAACTGCAAATTTTGGAATTTCTCATGTTATTGAAAACCAATACTCATAAATATAGGAATTTTGACATCTGTCACAGTGGCATTAACGATAGAACATGAGTAAGGTTAGCGAAACATTTGTGGATTTGACTGATTTTGTTTGAAATAAAAAAACGAAATCAACAGAATCGAGTTGTTCAACTAAATATTCCAATTAAATTAGTTATCAGTGAAACAAAACTTCTAAACAAACGGAATTTCTTATCAACATTTTTCGATTAATTCAGAAATCTTTCGAATTATAATTGATGACATTTACTATAATGAAAACTAATGTACTTATTGAAGCTTAAGAATAATATAAAATCGATCGTTTTAGCTTCTGAAGTGATGAATTTCCGCCTAGAAACAAAACAAGATTTCAAATACATTCCAGATAATAATTTTGTAAGAAATCAGTCGTCTAAAATCATACAAAACCATTTAAAAATTTACCATATTCAAATTTTCATGTTGGAGACAATATAGCAAAATCTGGATATTATTTTCCAGATATCATTATATTCACAAATGCAAACAAAGGAAATACGGTTTTTATTTTGAAATGATGATTTACCTTTTATTCCTTCATCGAAAGTTCTCATATAATATAGTATAGAATTTACACATGTTGTGAGCTTTCTCAAAAGTTTTCTTCGAGAATATGAAATCCTATTCTGATTGAATAAATTGTTTGATCGTTTGATCAGTATTACAAGTTCGCCTGAGATTTCGAACTATTAAATGCTAAATTAATTAAAAATTACTACAAAAGTAAAACTGAATTTCCACATTTAGTATAAACTTTTTCCACTCATATTAAAATCCCACATAATAAATTTTCCACATAAATCAAAATTCTGTCATATCATTCCTGGAAACAGAATATATATATATATATATATATATATATATATATATATATATATATATATATATATATATATATATATATATATATATATATATATATATATATATATATATATATATATATATATATATATATATATATATATATATATATATATATATATATATATAATATTCAGGCTAATGGCGATGCAAGAAGCTATAAGAAAGCTATTCAGAAGAACATGATTGGGAAACATACGATAATCGCGCTCAACATTCAAGCGGAGACAGAATTACGAAGAAATCTGAAATTCTAAAAGTCGCCACTGAGTTCTACAAACAACTCTATCCCGATAACCCTAATCATGTTGAGATAATATCGGATGAAGAGCCACCGAAACTTCTGGCATCAGAAACGAGAACTTCAATTGAATCATTGACAGCCGGTACCCTTTCAGGTGATGACGATCTCAAAGTGGACGTTATCATGTCATGGAGCCCAGTACACTTCACCGCATTCTATCGAGGGCTCTTCAGTGAATGTTTGAAAAACAGAAACATTCCCACCTCGTGGAACAACGCGTTCATGATTTTGCTCTATAAGAAAGGGGATGCGGAGGACCTGAGGAACTACAGGAACAACTCCGATAAGTTTACTCCCCACAGCATATAAGATATTGTTGAAGGTAATTACAAACCGCTTATCGGGACAACTGGACTCATATCAGTCAATAGAACAGGCAGGCTTCAGGAAGTCATACAGTACGACGGATCACATTTTCACCATCCACGAAGTGATATCAAGAAGCAACGAATATGCCATTCCTCTATATATGGCATTTATTGACTATAAGAAGGCATTTGACCTGCTTAGAAATCTAGCTGCAACCACCTCATTACTGAGGATAGGAATACCATCTTGCTATAGAGGTGATCCAGAATATATATGAACATGCCACAGCAACCACCTAAAGAGATGAATACTCAGAAAAATTGCCAATAATGAGAGAAGTCGGACAGGGGGGCCAGTTTTCCCCAAAACTGTTCTCAGCAGAGCGAGAAAGGAATAAAGTGAAGGAAAGGAAGATAAATGGCCGCTACGTTAGCCCCTTGAGGTTCGCTGACAATATAGTTCTGTTCCCCCAGGATGCTACCGATCTTCAAGAGCACATCAATAAACTGAACATCGCGAGCAAGGAAATAAACACCGCAAAAACAAAGGTGATGCTGATCCCTTTCTGCACCAAAGAGCAAATGGAGATGGACGGATCCCCATTAGAAATACCTATAATAATAGAATCTTACACATATCTGGGACAGATTATCACGGGAAACGGGTAATTACACCGGAGATTATGCAAATAACCAGAACAGCTTGAGGTACGGTGAGCCGACGGAAACACATCTTCAAATCAGATATGCACCTTCCTTAAAGAGCAAAGTATTTGACCAGGGCGTATACCAGCGATGACCTACGCCAGCGAAACTTGGACCCTGAAATCTGCTCACATCCAGAAACTTCGAACAACCCAGCGGATTATAGAACGATATATGATGGGCGTAACCATACGAGATAGAATGCGCTGCACCTGCATAAGAGATCAAAAAGGGTGATGAATGTCGTGGAGTGTGTAAAAAGGTCAAAGTGAAAATGGGCAGGCCATCTAGCCCGAACAAGAGATGAGCTGTGGTTGATGATTGGGAGTTCAGAGACAGGGTAAGACCAAGAAAGCCCCCTTACGATCGATGGAATGAGGAGCTTGTGGATTGGCTGGGCATTGCCTGGAAGAGAGAGACTGCCGATTGGGAATCTTGGCAAAAACAAGGGGAGGCCTCCGTTCTGCAGTGGACGGACAGATGTTAAAGATGGTAATGATGATTATGATATACTGCTTCTGTGTTTTCTCTTAGATTTCTTGTACTACTTGCAATTGTCATGTCATGAAGATTACACAAATGTGTAATGTAAAAAGTGTGTTAATTATTAGTAATATTATAAGTGTTTCATAAAACATTGAGTAACTTTCAAACATGTGGAAGTGTGAAGTTATCGTTCATTTCGGTTCTACGCTTCTCTTGCGAATAAAGGCTCGAATATATTCAAATATATGACCTTGGATGATAGTCAAATAGGGAAGTACTACTGAAGTCGAAATATTTCACGTTGAAAGTTCTTCAAACCTGAAATTCCCCTGACAACATGTGAAAAACACGCAGCAATAAGCACGAAACAAGTAAATTTCACGTCTTCATCATAAATTTATAATTATAACAATGAAAAATAATCATCGTTACAAACAATGGACCATATTGTTATTTTATAACATGGATATTCAATTAATACTCAATCTTTTGAAATTTTACAATTATTATATTTGTTTGGAGTTTCAAGCAATCGCTGCTACAGGTCAGATATTTCTCAATCAATAGCCATTGTTCTCTTATCAAAACTTAATTACTTTCATTTCCAGCTCATTCTAGGTGATAATTACATTTCCTATTATTCGCGAAGAAAATCGTGTGTACTATTTTCATTTCAATATTTGATTGTGTTGGCGTTTACTTAATGTAAATCCATTTTAAGTGAATATAAACGAAAATCCAAACACTTGAACTTTTGATTTACACTTCATTGACAAGATAGCATCATGTATACTATGTTGTCAATAAAGTGCAAATCAAAAGTTCAAGTTTTTGAATTTTGATTTATATTCTATTTTCATTCAGGTATTATTTTATCATTTTGATGAAAATGGAGGGCAAATATCAATCTCTACTGATGAACTAGTTTTTTAATGTAGTAGTACAAAAATAGTCTTATTGAAGACTATTTTTGTACTATTTTTTACAGCTCTTAACTGTCTCTATCATACCATTCAGGAAGTGTAAGAAGTGGACACTTTAAAGAATATTATAAGGTTCCATGTACTTTCTTAGACCCAAACAATGGTGAAATTGTTGGTAATTCTCCCTTACTTTACGTTGATTTTTTGTGGTAGAAAATTTTCTTCACTTAATATCCATTTAAAAAAGAAATTTTCTCATTTCATTTTCTATGTTTTCAGAATATTCAAATCGCTGACAGTCAGTCGAAGATTTGGTTCAAGGTCATTAGTGTCTAAATTCTAGAGTTTGTCTAACACAACAGAATGAGAATATAATCTCAGATATTCATATGTATTATTCGACCGTTACTATATAGAAATATGTTACTCAGCTCGAAGAGGTATCCTGTTGAAGAAGAAGAACAAAATACTATGGTCATCAAACACTCATTGAGAAATAGTTTACGTAATTCTT
This sequence comes from Henosepilachna vigintioctopunctata, assembly GCA_030704895.1. Taxonomy (NCBI): domain Eukaryota; kingdom Metazoa; phylum Arthropoda; class Insecta; order Coleoptera; family Coccinellidae; genus Henosepilachna; species Henosepilachna vigintioctopunctata. The sequence goes on from JARQZJ010000064.1 coordinate 172,604, forward strand.
TGATGTAATAAACTTACCATGCATAGGCCCAATAACTACCATAACTACCAACATGAGTAGCAGGACCTTCTTCCTCCGTTTATTCTCGCCCTTCTTGAAGGCTACTCTAAAAGTGTGAAGCAGATGTTTAATATCGAAAAAGTCTCTCACAAAAGCGAACGGTTTGTTTTCTAGAGTTGGTACATCCGTTCGTTTTGCCTCTTCAATCGAGGTAATTCCATAATAAAGCGCAAAAATATACATGACTGCCGAAGTCGAAAACACCCCGTAAAAACCGATTTTTTTATACATCACTCCACTGAGAGCGAGTCCGATAGGTATACCCAGAGAACAAATAACGTTCACTATGCCGATACGCAATGTTCGCATTTCCACTGTTGTCACATCCCCGATATAACTGAACGCACCCATAAACATTGTGAACCAGCCACCTGTTAACGCGGGAAATAAACCTTCCATGAGACCAACCACTTCCATGGGAAGTTCATAGAAGAAGTATGTGTTCAGTAGTAATCCAAGAACTGTAGCAAACTCTCCAAGTATTGGTAATATCATACATGGCTTCCTTTTACCCCATCTGTCACTCCATGATCCGATGAACATTATAAGAAAAGCTGGGAACGCGCTTTGAAGTACTGTTTTCCAAATTGCCATAGAAGCAACAAGTTCTTGTACTGCTCGCTCTTCTGCAGTATAATTGGCAGTATTCCTCTCGCTAAGTGCATCACAGACATGGGTAGGATACTGCAAATTTACTCTACATGCCTTTTCGAGATTAAGATTTTGAGTTGCCAAACTCGCGAAAACACTGGGAATTATGTACAAGGCTAGCAAAGGTTCCACTGTTATGTTATCTGTTATTACTGAATATCGTTTCTTCCATTCTGATAGGCTTTCTTTGCCAGTAATAGGTTTTTTCTCGTCATTCTCTATAGCTTTCTTTTCATTTTTTTCCTGACCCATTTCAATATATTCAGTATTGAAGTTCCTAGAAAATATCAAAATTAGCAAAATTAGTAATCATTAATACACTGAACGAAATATTTGTTACGATATAAATACTTATATTAACTCACATTCAATTATCAATCAATAATTACTACTTGTATACTTATAAGTAGTATATATTTCACGATATTCATTCGTGGGTATATTCAATCGGTTATATATATATATATATATATATATATATATATATATATATATATATATATATATATATATATATATATATATATATATATATATATATATATATATATATATATATATATATACCAATATATTTACATATAATGGTATATATTCCACACCTTCTATGTTTCCAAAATTGAACAACAACCTCTAAAAAATTTTACGAAAATGTTCCATAGATGATATATGCTGGATAATGTACATTGATTACAAGATCAATGGCCGTTCGGAACAGGCGTTAAACTATAGGTCCACTAAATTTAAAAGAAAGGATTCTATAATTAACATATGGTTTTGAATATGTAAGGAGGATTCGATTTTTTAGACAAATATTCTGTCTGAACAAAAAGCACAAAACAGCGCCCAAGGTATTCCCTGAGAAATCGAAAAGTCTATAATAACTACTCAGTGATATTCTGTTTGTTGTAAACTCTTGATGAAGTATTAGTGAAATTTAAGTCGAAACGCATTGCATTCCACTACACTGAATGAATAGTCGAGTTCGAAAACTTTTTTAATGCAATTTTAATTTTCAATTTTCACTGTAAAAATTTATAATGCATTCTTTATGTTCGCACGTGTTTGACTGTTTAACGTGTTATAAACGTGTTATAACGTATATATATATATATATATATATATATATATATATATATATATATATATATATATATATATATATATATATATATATATATATATTATTTTGAAAGTTTTTAGCAATAACAGGCTTTTTTTTGGTATGAAAAAGTTTATTTTTGTTGACGTTTCGCTGTTATATTACAACTTTGTCAAAACTTATATAACAACTGAATTAATTATAATTATAATTGATTATATTATTAAGTTATATAAAACTTATATAACTTATATATTTCGTTGTTATATTTTAATATAACAACGAAACGTCAACAAAAATAAACTTTTTCATACCAAAAAAAGCCTGTTTTGCTAAAAACTTCCAAAATAAAATATCTTAAACAGGCAATAAATCAATTTCAAGATATATATATATATATATATATATATATATATATATATATATATATATATATATATATATATATATATATATATATATATATATATATATATATATATATATATATATATATATATATATATATATATATAATAATATAGTTTATTTAACATAAATTGGCACATTGTTTTCTATAATATGACTTTCCTACTGTCAAATCCAAAATGTAAATAAACAAAAACTACTCTATTCCCACAAAGGCTTTGCCAGAGCGTGGGATAACAATTTCCTCAACTTAAACAATAATTTCTTCAACCAAAACAATAATTCAAAATATAAATAATTCAAAGTAACATCATTCATTCAGAAAACAAACCCAAAGTCAACACCCCAGACAGAGCGCTTCCAACCACTCATTCCATCAAGGAGCCGATGAGATTTCTAGATCGCTCCATGAGAAACGTTTTCGTTCTAACTACGAATTTTTTCCTAGTTTTCAGATTTCTTATTTCATGTGGTAGAAAATTAAATAATCTATTTCCCAGATATTCGAGAGATCGGTGCCCCACAGAAGTGGAGCAAAAGGCTGTTCTAGTTTTCTGCTGAGTAACACTTCTGGTATGATAGTCGTGTTCAATATAATTTAATTTCAGCCGTTCCTCATATTTTACGATTACACACTTCAAAAAAAAAGAGCTGTATAATATCCAAAACATCTGCCTCCCGATATAGTTTATCCGATGGATAATCCCTAGTCCTACTAAGCATTAATTTTAGTACTCGTTTTTTGGAATCTCTCTTATTTTATTATATGACATTTGGCAGCTGATCCCCATAACAAATTCCCATATGTCAATCTACTTTCAACCAAAGCATAATAAATTACTTTCAGTCTTTTTAGGTCTAGAACTTGTCTTAGAAATCTAAAATTTTGCAATAGACCCCTCAAGCCAGACACCATGCCACTTATATGAGAATTCCATCTCATATGTCTGTCAATTATAATACCAAGATACTTTACTTGATCCTTCATTAAGATTTCTATAACTGTATCATCTTTAAAAATTCTCAATTTATCATATTTGGGGACATTAGATGCAAGACAGCTGAAGGCCAAAAAACACGTTTTATTTAAATTAACTGTCAAAAACATACCACTGAATGCGTCAGTCAAATGGCCCAAATCTGTTTCCACCTTCCCCTTCAAATTTTCCCATATTTCATCTTCGTAAAAGATTACAGTGTCATCTGCAAAACTTGATATCTCACCTGCTGATTCAACATTAAGTATACAATTCATGTATATAATAAACAAAACAGGATCCAACACCGTACCCTGCGGGACACCATACTCTACAATATTCTTCCTACTACAAGTTGAATCAATTTTTACATACTGCTCCCTACCTTTCAGGTAACTTGTCATTAAATCGCCCACAATTCCCCTCAAACCAATATCCCACAACACCTGCAACAACTGCCCATGATGAACTGTATCGAAGGCCTTCGCAAGGTCTAAGAATACAGCCATCGATTTTTTTCCCTTTTCAAGGCTTCGATATATTTTGGACGTCAAGAACACGGCTGCGTCCTGTGTTGAAAAATTTTTTCGGAAGCCAAACTGTCTCGGAGAAATCAAATGGTGCTTTTCCAAATATTCTATCAGTCGCTTCTTTAACACTTTTTCGAAAATTTTTGTTAGTGGGCTTATTAGCGTGATGGGTCGGTAATTCGATAATACGTTTTTGTCGCCACTCTTATATAAAGGTTTTATGATACCTACTTTAAATGCCTTAGGCACCTCACCCGATACCATTATTTTGTTTATTAAGTATGTTAAAGGAGGCGATATTTCTTCTGATATTTCTTTCAAAGTTTCTGATCGTATTCCGTCTGTTCCTGGAGTTTTATTGGTTTTCAATGATTTGATCATTTCACTGACTTCATGGTGAGTTGTCGGTGCAAGAAAAAGCGAGTCCCTCACAGACATTCTCTTTATTTTTGTTCTTACAGGTTTACGAATACCCTCTGCAAAATTTTTTCCGACAGAAGAAAAGAAGTCATTAAACTCTTCAACAATATCAGCTTTTTCTGTAACCAAATCTCCAGCAGAGCCTATAACCTCGCTTATTCCTGTTCTTCTGTAATAATTTTCGTTAACAGTTTTAACGGTTTTCCAAAGTGCTCCGCTGTCAGAACCGCAGTTGTCGATTTTTTTTTTAAAATACTCTTCTTATATATATATATATATATATATATATATATATATATATATATATATATATATATATATATATATATAAAGAAATGAAGTTTTTTGTACTGAAGACCATATTGCAGCCGTAGCGTACAGTGTTAATGAGGATCGTGAAATATCAATTCGTCGCTGTTCTCAGCAATTGGGCATACTCAACCACATGCAAAATTTTACCTGTTGATTTGGGTTCAAAAGCCTATAAAATTCAACTTCTGTAAGAATTGAAGCCTAATGACTTACTACAACGTCAAATTTTTGGTGAATGGTTCTTAGAACAGCTTAATGAAAATCCGCTGTTTTATCGAAAAATTGTGTTCAAATGAGGCTCATTTCTGGCTCAACGGATATGTAAATAAACAAAACTGTCGCATCTGGAGTGATTATCAGCCATATGCCATACAAGAATTTTCGATGCAACCTGAAAAAACGACAGTTTGGTGTGGTTTATAGGCTGGTGGCATCATCGGTCCATTTTTCTACAAAGACGACAGAGGAAGAAACGTTACCGTCAACGGCGAACGATATCGAGCAATGATATGCAACTTTTTTTTGTCCCAGTTGGCCGAGTTGAACTTGGTTGACATGTGGTTTCATCAAGACGTTGGAACATGGCACACAGCTCAAGAAACAATGGACATGTTGAAGGATGAATTTGGTGAGTAGCTTTCGAAATGGCCGGCAAGATCATGGCAGTTGACGTCTCTGGATTATTCCTTGTGGGGCTATGTAAAGTTGTTAATGTATGTGGACAAGCCCAACACGATCGAAGCCTTACAAGATAATATAACACGCGTAAATCGTGGGATACTGGCCGAAATGCTCAAAGAATCTTATCGATCGTTATCTTTTAAATGTAAATGGCAAAGGCCACGTTATCAATTTCAATAAAAATTTTGAATATATAATGCGAATTGAGTGTTTCATTCGATTTAAAAAAAACTACGCTTGAAAAATCACCCATTCAACATATCAGAAATTCACTACAAGAAAAATAGTTGTGCAGTTCTCGTTCTATATTTTCGCACTTATAGATTATACTACTTATAGATATTCGCTATCGAAGTACGCTATAACTTTCTTCCGATAATTTTTCACGAATTATTGTAAAGAACATTATAACAGAACTGGCTATGTGAAACGTAAAAAATGCGATGTCCGCATTGTCCTTCTAGGGATCAAGGTTAGAGAAAATTGGATTCTCCTTTATCGTTCTAGGGATAAATGTTAGAGAATCTTGAAATCGATGCCTACTTTCATTGAAAGCGTGAAACAGTCACTGTTTCGTACTACAATGTACTCATCAGTCACGCAACGTATGAGAGTGAATGTGAGGATTGAAATCATTGCCTTTCATTCGTTGAAAATAATACAAGACTACGACAGAAATGTATCGTCAATTCTTCAGATATTAAAAATTACAGAAAATTAAAATTGCATTAAAAAGTTTTCGAACTCGACTATTCATTCAGTGTAGTGGAATGCAATGCGTTTCGACTTAAATTTCACTAATACTTCATCAAGAGTTTACAACAAACAGAATATCACTGAGTAGTTATTATAGACTTTTCGATTTCTCAGGGAATACCTTGGGCCCTGTTTTGTGCTTTTTGTTCGGACAGAATATCTGTCTAAAAAATCGAATCCTCCTTACATATTCAAAACCATATGTTAACTATAAAATCTTTTCTTTTAAATTCAGTGGGCCTACAGTTTAACGCCTGTTCCGAACGGCCATTGATCTTGTAATCAATGTACATTATCCAACATATATCATTATTTAAACTACTTGAATCATAGACAAACAAATACACTCATACCTTTCACCGGGGCTCGAACCCGAGTTCTACTGTAGCATAGTCGGTGTTCTCCCGACTAAGCCACGGAGACCGGTTTTGAAATTCATGATATAAAATATTTGATTTAAACCTTGATGGTTGTATTATATTATAGTGTTCACATCTAATTAAGATAAAGCTATAATTTGTACTATAACATTCTAGATTACATATCAGCTGAATACTGAGAATAATAGATTGCAATAAATGTTAATTGAACATATTGTCACACGCAACAAACTGTTATTTTCATTCTACATCATTTTATTTATGAGAAGTTCATAATATGAGGTTTTAGATTCGTATACTTAACAATCAAGTAATACTTGAAATATTTATTTCGAATTCTTTTTCAATACTTGTGATTCCTCATAACGAAATATATTCAAAAGAAAGAATTTCAGAATATATATATTGCACTTTGTATCATAAATATGCAGAATGTTTTTTTCACCTTTTAAATGAGCGAATTCTTAGTATATTTCAAGATATTGCGTTTTAAAATATGAACTTGACAAAATTATCCCTAATTTCGAAATATTATTATACAATTTCAAGTCATTATGATGATGATGATGATGTTGATTGTAAAAAAAGATTTAGTCATTAGAATATATTCAAAGCATTTCCGTTTCGAACTAAACTGGTCGCAAAATAATAACGCTTAAATATGCTGAATAATAGTAATATTAATAAAAGGTCTTCATTTTTAAAATCCTCAGTGATGTCCATCATTGCTAGTCTATTTAACCGAGATAATCGTAGGTACTTATAATATTAATTTCTTTTGTGGTTTTTAAACTGCTCATTTGATTGCAGATAATGATGGAATAAAACTTCGGATAGTAACAGAATATACAGAATGTAAGCATTCAGTTTATTCAACATTGACTTTCCAACATTTTCAATTATATTACTTACAGAATGTATCGGCTAATTGAATAGTGAAATTGATTAACTGCTGAAGGCCATTGTGATAATATTGTTTGTTAGAATATGTTGCTATCAATCGCACCTTAAATAAAGGCTCGTCTATCCTGTAGGTAGATTTCGTATAACTGCAGTTGATACATACAACTAAGAAGAATGCTCTCAAAAGGACTGAATTCATTTTTGAGTCTGATCTTCCATTCAGCCCTCGACCAAAAATATTGGTTCAAATATAAATATTGATTAAATTTATATGTACAATAATATACAACTTTATTTAAAAAAAAAGAAAAAAATTACCTCAGAAGTATTAAACATTTGAGACAATTTCACATGGTGAAGAACATTTGTGTTAAAAAAAATATACAAAGATAAGATACAAAAAATTAATGCATACATTATTGCCTACATTCGAATCATCGAAATACTCTGACACAATATATTATGCCTTTGTTAAGAGCAGAGATTTAACTCTCCTCTCAAACAAATGAGCTTTCAGTACTTTCAAATTCAAAGGTTGGAAATTTTAATACTCTGATAATAGAGAGAATACTCAAATTTTGCTATTTTATGCATAAGAATAAGAACCACATTCCTGTCCCTTGTTGAATACCCATCATTATTATTCAATTCAATAAACCTATCTCCATTTTCTTTAACATATAAAAAACATCTATAAATATATAAACACGGTAAGGTGAGTATGTAATTATTAATGAAGATAGGTTTACAAGATGTTCGTTGATGAATATTGAATATTAATAGAAGTGTGTAATAAACACCCTATTTATTTCTGTAGAGCTACCCCACAGCAGAATATTATAATTTAGATATACAAGACTGTAATACACATTCATAATACAGTTTCTAGGTACGATGTTCTTGATTCTAGAGATTGCAAAAAATTAGTTTTTTTGTGAATTTTTAAAACTCAATTTCTTACATAAGACGTCAATGTGTGATGCCCATCTCAGATTTCTGTCTACATATAATGCTAGAAACTTTGTTTATTGGGATGATGATATAGTGTTGTCCCCATTTTTAACATCCAAGGTACTTATTCCATTGCCCTTCAGACAAAAATGAAAACATACAGTTTTGTCAACGTTCACCATCAGATTGTTCATTCGATACCAACTTACAAACTCCCTCACAATGCATTCACATGCCTCCAGAAGTTCTTCAGGAGTCCTGCCAGAAACAACCACCGATGAATCATCGGCAAAGTGTCACCAAAAACCGGGACAACTTCGCAGGCAGATCGTTTATAAACAATATGAATAGAGGAGGTCCGCGTACAGAGCCTTGCGGCACCCCAAGAGCATGTCTCTGAGAATAACTCTCGCCTATTTTCACTACCATCGTTGTTTCTTCAAGATAACTACGTAACCAATTCAGAAAAACACCTCATGCAAAATGTTCTCATGACGAAATGATTCAGCTTCGCGTGATTCGATAAATAGAGTTTATTCGATTTAAATTGAAAATTGAAGAGAAAATTTATAATTTTTGTAGATCACTAATAAGCAATGCTTCTGAATTTTTCGTATTGGCATAAAATTGTAAGGTTGAATCACCAAAGAAATCGAAGCCTATTCATTTTCGATGTAAAAGGCTCTTCACTATGGAATGAGTTTCATCCTAATGAAAATGTTCCATTCGTCCTTGAAATACTACCTATTTATTTGCATTCGTCAGAGTAATTCATTCAATATTGACAACACGAATTTATTTCATGCAAATTCGTTAAACCAGTAGTTAACATTCCATTATAATTGAGAATTACAATTTAAATGTTTCTACGCTCAATTAAACACTTTATTTATCTCAAACAGAGACTCCTGTTAACAGACAAACACTATTAGTAGTAACATTTACTGATGCCTAAATATGAACAAACTTCTTTATCATAAAGAGTGATTTGTGCACTATAAATAGTTTAGTAACCTATAAATGTTATTATAATAATAACATTTCATAGGTAGAAATATTTTATATCACATGATGCACTTAACTTTTACTTGTACTGAAAATAATTCTATAGAATTTATAAAATATCTACATTACAGAAGAAGAAAGCAACTTTAAAATATACTAATAAGAGAATTTATAATAATAAAAACTTGATTGAATTTGAATGACATTGAATGATATCACGTTAAGTGAAAAAAAATCTTCTTAAAAGTCACCTTCAAACAGTCTCAGTTTCTGATAATAAAACACGATTTAGCATTTGTGTAGTGTTAATTTTTCCAGACTAAAATGTGAGCAGAATCTCGTATTGTATTTATGTACATTTTCGAATAATCAAATTTTTTCACTAATGAAATTTGGATATATTTCTTCTCATTTCGAAAATAAACAGGTGTACATTGAACATTGTTCTTTACCTATGACTTCAGCCTATTTGAGATATAAAAAATTATTATTATGACAATTTTCTAGTTGTTCAATTTGGTTACGTTTGTTGGATGAGAAGCAACTGAAGAGTGCTTTGTACCACGCAACAATAACTGTTTTGCGTTTCCAATAAGTGTAAGCACTCATTTCAGTATTCCTCAACATTTATTCCTTGAAGCATAATAGAGACATCCATCGTTCGTGTTTCACATAGCCAGCTCTGCTATCATATTCTATGTAATATCCTTATGTTGTTACAACTAAAATATAATAATAAAACCTCATCAATTATCAACTAAAATATAAGGTGAAAGATGCTACTAAGCTCTAGTGTCTAGTACGCTAACGTTGCAATGTTATAAGATTAATAATTCAATAGAAACTTAACTTTCTGCTAGATTTGTGTTGAATGATATGATAGCTATTGATGTAGCAGAATTGATTTTTTGTATTTGTAGTACTTCATAAATCTCGAGAAGGCTACCAGGAGACGAGATTGTTTAAATAGTACCTACTTTTATAAGGATGTCTTTCGTATAATTGAAGACGAAAACACGGGAATAAAATTAACATTATTTGTATATATTGTAACCTATTCTTCTCAATAAATAAGAACAAAAAGCTCTAAGAGAATGAGCTCAAAATCCACTAAACAATTTGATCTTCAATTGCTGATAGCAATTGTTCCAGCAATATTGATGCAGTAAAAATAATTTAATTCTTGATTTACTATTTTTATGACAATATGAACTGGATTGAGTATATACTGAATTTATTATATTAAAAAACCACGGTGTATGAATTACGAAATATTGTTTGCGTATTATCGGTTATGGTGCTCCTTAAGACATCTCTTTAATCGATCTCAAGTTATGGTATAATCTACTGAGGATCAGTTCCTGAAGTCAACTCAGTAATTTGTAGACAACACAAATATATAGCCCAAAAATTATCACGCTTAAGTCAAGGTTTTCTTCAAAGCTGTTTCATCTAATATTCGAAATGTTTACATTCACAAAATTTCATTTCAAAGATATACTGAGATCAGAAATAAATTATCCAATGATAGTAGTATGAATCACACCATAGGTATAAAAGCATAAATTAATAAAGAATTAAATATAACACAAAAAAATAGGATTTTCCATTAGCGGGACAATTTTTTGTGATGTTATATTTTTTATACATCTCTTGAAATACAAAATGACATTTACATTTCTGATATTGATTTTCTACTATGGTTTGAAATTTATAAAGTGTAAATATATAGTGCTGGCCAATGCGTCCAAATAATTCTGTTTTATTATGAAAATGGACGTTCAAATAAATTTTCTTTTTGTAAATTACGCGTTCTTTATGGTTCACAATTGAAAATAGTGCAGAAGTTTGAGCACATTGGTTCATTTCTGAACGTAGAGCACCAATTTGTCATTATCCAGATGATTCACAAGAGAATATTGATGCAGTTTGTGGAAGAGTTTGTTGAAAATTGTGAATTATTCGACGTACACAACAATTAAATATATCACAAACAACTTTTGGTGATCAACTTATAGTGGTCATGAAACAATGGTGAATTTTGCACAAGAATTTATCAATAAAAGCTTATAAAGTTCAGTTACCACATGAGTAGAAGCCAACAAACCATTCAAAATGTCATCAATTTCATAATTTCATCAAAAAATATGTTCAATAACAGAAAAAAATCAACTTAAGGCTGCGGTTTAGTAAACTCCAAATTGCGTTGCGTCAGTAGATGGCGATACCGATATCATTTTAAGATAGCATATTACGTCATTCTACGACCTCGCATAATTCGATGAAATTTCAAGTTTAAATAATTCGCCATCTGTCGACGAGAGGTATAAGTGTGTTCTGGTGTTGAGTGACTAAGCAGAAACAAAACTGTAATTACGGTAAGTTTATTTTTCGAAATTGGAAAACTTTCGCGGGTACTCCAATTCGACGATCATTCACTTTTATGACCGAACGAATATCTAAAGCTTAGATTCGTTTAGATTCTAAACGAGTAATATCCTAAAACTTTCTTGGAAACACCTAGCAATTATTTCCATATCACAAATTGTATTTATAAATACATTCACTTCGTTTTCTTATAGAGCGTTTGTTTACTAATTTGTTTTACATTTTATTATTGTATTACGAATAATTTACTTTCAGTTCTCAGAATGGTTCGAGAAAAGAATTACCTCAAAAAGAAAAGCTCAAAGAGAAGCCGATGTCATAAAATTGCTGCAAATAAACAATACTGTGATAAATTTATAGAGAATATATTATTCAACATTTTCAGTTCAGCGATGGATATTGTGGAGACGAGGGAACGTGAATTTGTTTTCGATGAACGGAGATCATTGAAAAACGGAGAAGGGTTGTTAGACAATGGTAATTATAAGGAGATCGAACAGATAAAAGAAAATACTTCTGCAGGAACTCTCGGAAATATAAATATAGCAAATAATACTGTCGACGAATATGATTTTACTTGGGGATCACTTGAAGATTATAATGAGTAAGTACCTATATATAGTACCTATATATAGTACCTATATCAAAATCGTGGACATTTTGAAATGAATAATTAATTGTCGCTTTCAGAATATAATATAAAGAAAAATAATTTGAAGGAGAATGATGTACGGACGCTATCGAGAGTGCCAGTGATGAGTCACTCACAACTCCACTTTCATTTCCAGTCAAAACAGTCTTTCATCTTCGACGCCGGGCGGCTTCTTTAGCAAATACAAGAACTCGTAATTCTGAGAATTTCATGCAGTGGGACTGAAAACTTCTAATATGGCATGTCTAACATTGTAAGGAACATTGGCCATTGAATTTTCAATAGGCCAATGTTTTTCAAATCTAAATAGTGCAGTTTTTCTGATTATGCATACCTAAAAAAAGTTACTTTCATTTTCAATTCTTGAAGCAATTTAATTTTATTAAATTGTTTCTATATTAGGTATTAACGCTTGTAAAATAACAGTGATTATGCAGCCGTAGGTATATTGTTATTACAAATAATTTTTTTGATCTTGTGATTTCAACAGAATTGAGAATTATTTTCAAAATCAATAAATACATTGGGCGGCAATGAAGAATTTTGATGAGTTATCAATTTTAAGCATTCATTATATGAAAAAATTAAATGTATGAATACTAATTTGTTTGACACTGTATTATTATTATATACTAATATACGTTCGAAAAGGAAAGGTACGAAATATTGAACAAAAAAATCGAATACTTGAGATTAAGGCAAAGAAAGAAGAAGAGGAACATAAAAAAAAGAAGAATCACAAAAAAGGAAAGCGGAAAAGCAGTTAAATTATAAAAAAGTAAAAATGGGAAGAAAACTAGTGCATGAACTATAAAGAGAATGGACATGTAATAATGGTGAAGAGGAAATGACTAGAGATACCGAAATCACCGGCATGAAAAATATAGGATGTGATAATTACCCTACATGGTACCATTTAAAATGCACTGAATTCGGTGGGGATATGTATGGAATATATATATATATATATATATATATATATATATATATATATATATATATATATATATATAGATGTTGATGGTTAGGTTTTCACGGAGAAAATGATATGCTTCTGGAGATTTTCGGGTTTGCTTCCGTGTGTTGTTTCGTTGGAAATCTTTGTTAAGGCGACGTTTCGACAAAGTCTCATTTGTCATTATCTAGCCGGTCGTTTGTCTACAAATCGTAAACTCAGACTGAGCAAAAAGAAGCAAACCCGAAAATCTCCAGAAGCATATATATATATATATATATATATATATATATATATATATATATATATATATATATATATATATATATATATATATATTATTATTTCGATTGTTCCCCATGAGGAGAGCGACTGAACTGGAATTCGCAATCATTAGGAATTTTGCTTCATCTTTTTTGCCTCCCAAAAACGCTTCATCCTCTCTGAATGCTCTTTCTTCCGTTCATCTGTCCACTTTACTCCAGGTTGACGATTTAATTTTTGCTCAAACTTTACATGTGCGATTTTATAGCGACATTCAGTGCGATCTTCGAGATTTTTTATATTGATCTGTTGTAGATCCTTTTGGACCTCTTTTAGCCACTCTGTTCCGCATTTACTATTCATAATTATATTGAGTAGTTTCTTCGGTACTCTGTACTGTTTCATTCTGTAGACATGTGCATAGAACTTTGCTCGTCTTTTTCTGATTTCTTCCGTTATCGTATTTGTCTTTTGATACAGTTCATTTTGAGGTCTTTTCATCCAAATACCGTTTGTATTGATTGGCCCGTAAATCTTTCTGAGAATTTTTCGTTCTTGTTTTTCTATTCCTCTAATTCTTGAATGGCCGCCAATAACCATTGTTTCAGCTGCGTAGATTGCTTCTGGAAGAATCGTTGTGTTATAATGCCTCAATTTGGCGCCTCTCGAAATGCACTTTTTGTTATAGTGAGCCCATGTTAGTTTGTAGGCCCTTTGAAGCTTAGTTATTCTCTGTTCATTAGCGATTCGGTTTAAACCTGAGGACTGTATAACTTCCCCTAGGTATTTAAAATGGCCTACTTGCAGAATTTCACCATGTTTTGTCATAAGAGAAGATTTATTTTTTGGTATTCTTTCCATGTATTTGGTTTTATCATAAGACACACACATATATATATATATATATATATATATATATATATATATATATATATATATATATATATATAATAAGAAATCGCTAGGCGAAATATGTGAAATATGACAAAGAAAGTGAGAGGCTGACTTTAGGGTAAGCCATGGTTGACTTGTGGACAAATGAAGCTGAGCACTGGGAAAAGGTGCCATTATATGATTATTGTTAATTTTTTCTACAAGTCTAACAAAAGTTTCATATTTTGTTAATGTTTTTAGTGGATTAAGTAAATAAGCTTTCACATAAAAAGTGGTTGTTTTTATGTATAGTGTTTAATATTTGAAATACAGATGAACAAAATTCCATTACTCACTAAAAGGCTGACTACTGGGTGTTCTACCCTAGGCGTTATATTTTGCAGCCAACATCATCCCGATGCTTCTTTGAACATCCATCATTTATTCATAAATATATTTCTAATAATTGATGTCTTTTTATTAGAGAAAGACTGAAAATTAATTTTTATCATTTCAAAAAATTCGAAGAAAATTTTGAACTTGACATGAAAATTGCATGGTGATGGAAAGTTGAGAATCTAATACAGTGTTGCATTGTCAAGAGGAATATTGCCTATAATATGGATTGAATGGCAACATTGCATGTTCAATCTTTTTTAGTATGAGTGGATCGTAATTCTTATAGAACTCGTAATTCTGAGAATTTCATGCAGTGGGACTGAAAACTATGGCATGTCTGAGGAACATTGGCCATTGAATTGTTAATAAATAGTGCAGTTTGTCTGATTATGCATACCTAAAAAAAGTTTGTTTCATTTTCAAATCTTGAAGTAATTTAATTTTATTGAATTCTTTTTATATTAGGTATTAACGCTTGTAAAATAACAGGTTTATGATTATGCAAACGTAGGTATATTGTTGTTACAAATAATTTTTTTGAGCTTGTGATTTCAACATAATCGAAAATTATTTTCATAATCAATAAATACATTGGGTGGCAATGAAGAATTTTGATGGGTTATTAATTTTAAGCATTCATTATATGAAAAAATTAAATGTATGAATACTAATTTGTTTGACACTGTATTATTATTATATACTAATATAAGTTCCATATGCATATATAACATATTTTACCTCCAAAAATGGAAGTGAAGGAAACAGTTTTTCACAGCGTTTAGTTATATTTTGTTTATCGATAACTACATTTTGTTTTTCTAGAAATCTTTTAGTTTTTTCAATAATTAATGTGACGCATCGAAAAGCCAGAAGTAGAGGGTCAATAAATTTAATTAAAAACAAATTGTTCGTTCACATTTATCTAACAAACATCTATCTAAAATCTACGTTGGATCCCGATTTGTAAAATCGTAGATTTATTTGTATCTAAATTCCCATTCGTTATATTAGTGATAAGTAGTAATAATTAGTAGATAATATATAAATAATGTCATCATTTCATAAATCATAAATATTATTTAATTTAATTTCAAGAAAATTTTTATATTATCCAATTTTGATACACCGACCGTTCCAATCCGATAATAAACTGAAAATAATTTATGAATTCATAAATACTAACTCTGTATGAGAAGGAATATCTCTATTTATCCAAGTTGAATATTTCTCCCACTCTACCTCGTAAATCATTCTCGACATGACCTTGGTTTGTCTTCCGTCTGCAAGACGATACTTTCGCCCAGATTCAACAAATGTTTTATAATTTGGGATCATGAAATAAAAATGGAAAGAGAAAATATTACAGCCTTCTCTCTCTTTCTGGAGTGTCAATGTTATCACTCGATCATCATAACATAATAAATCTTGCATCTACGACACCTATCGGTTCCTTAGCACATATCATCTGTTATTTCAAGATTATTAGCGCTTGGTCTGTGTCGCGGAAAACGTGTGAACTATGATGTTACATCATAGCAACTTCATACATCATTGATGTATGAAAAGTTGCATAGTAAAGCGTTTATTTCTGAATTTCCGATCGATTTTGATGAAGTCTCGGTTTCTTTGATTAGATTTCTAAACTAATTAATCATTGGGCTTCAATCCTTTACCAATTTAAAGTTGAATAAATTCTCTAGGGGTTAACATATTTTAAAATTGTCCAATAAGGGAGTGAATATTTTTAATTAATTCCTAAATGTGGACAATTTATGCGTGAAAAAAATGAGTAATTTGTAACTTTGATTTTTCAAACTATTGATGCAATTCTTCAACTTTAAAATTATGTTACCCCCTGGAGAAAATGTTCAAGATTCGAAAACAGTTTTTAGATTCACAAAATTCGTTTTCGTTCAGAAATGTTATCAAAGAAACCTGACACTTGTTTCTTTGAATGGACTAAACCGCAGCCTTAAGTGACGAAGCACATTTTCATATGATTTGCTTTCTTGATGAGCAGAATTACTTGGAGAAGCCAACAAACCATTCAAAATGTCATCAATTTCATAATTTCATCGAAAAATATGTTCATATTATGAAATCGCATAACTGTTCATAAAGAATCCCCTAGAGTTAGGGAGGTGAAGGTGACCATTCATCGGACATTGATCTCAAGATATACCTGTTAAACCTTAAACATTAGGTAATTACCAATGAAAATTTTAATCACTGCTGTCAAAATTATGTATTCTAATGACTAAACTAAAAATTGCAGTTTCAATAAAAACCCTCTACAAATGAATTTGGTTGAAAATTTTGAATATATTGTCGTCACATTCAAAAAAATGAACATTTCATAGATTTCGGAATGAATTGTGACTGCATAACAGACAAAACCCATATAATGAAGCTAAGAATCGGTATCATATAAAATGGTGGAGCAAATTGTAACCTGGATTAAGTAGTTATAAAAAGTGTATTATAAGCTAATTATAAGTATTTGTGTATTGCTGTTTTGAATGTTTTTATTATTTGAGAAAATGAGTTGATATTTATTATTTGTTTCTGTAAATTGTGTATCTCATTGTGAAACAATTAATTTAAAGATTCTGTTACCAGTTCTAGGAACTGTAGAGTCAAAAATAAAGTTAATTTTATCAGTTTTATTTATCATAACATTAAACAGTAAGAAATGGATGAATATGGCAACTGAATAAATACGGTAAATATATGAATATTCAAAAAGTATTAAATCTGAACATTCGTATGCTGAATTTGACGTATTTGAATCTTCCACTAAGTTATTCTAAAGTTTTTTTTATCAAAATAACAGAAAATGTCGTAAAATCTACCTCAGTTTTTAATGTTGCTATAAATTACATGAAACATTTATAACTAACCAATAAGAAACTAATACTGAAAATAAATTTGTGTCTATGATCAAACGATTTGTATCTATTATTTCAATTTCCGATCAAATTGAAAATAGTTTTTCAATATATTCACAAGTACGAATCGGGTACTTTCATGGTAATAAATTAATTATAGTCAGTTTATGCAGAAAATGTTTTTTATGAACATATCCTCATGAAAATAGGTCTTTTATAAAATATCGCCCGGTATTTTAATTAGTGGTTCTCACTCCTACAATCGGTGAATCCTTTTCCATACGAGAAATAGAAAGTTTATAACGCTTTATTATTATTGACATCCGAACGCATTAAACAGTATTCATTATATACCATCATTCAAGAATGAGAACCTGTTTTCCTTGTCCTTTGGAGGCCATTCATTCAATGATATCAATAGATCAACGTCCCATTACAAGTCATTTTTATTGATTCGTACATAGAATTGTGTAATTGTCTCGTTCGGTCAGTTTTGTGGCTGATATATCAAGTTCCAATTAACCATTGCATAAAAACACCAAACGAATTTCATTGATTTTATCATTGGTAATCACGAGTTCGAAAATATTTCAACCTCAATGCTTACTTAAGTGACGGAGTTGAACGTCCATTCAAATATTTTCAAAAGTATTTGTATTGTTTACATATTAAAGAAGTTTATATAGAATAGTTTCGAAGAATACCTGGATATGGTTGTAACTGGAATGTATCTTTCCATACCTACGATACTTAGGAAATGTTACCTATCATTTAGTTAAAGGATCTGAAACATTCACAAAATCAAATTTATAGGGAGAAATGTGCTGAGAGTTTAGATCATACGCCGAGCCACCACCTCAGATAAACTAACAGAACTGAGTGTTCTCAACGTACCTTCTAGGCATTGGACAAACACCATGATCGATTTCTTCAAAACTAACTCTTTTCCAAAGGACACTCTTTGAGTGAGAAAGGATAAGATCAAAGGATAAGAACGGATAGAATAAGATCAAAGTTGTATCCTTTCTTATTTCAAAGTCTTCAAAAGTTGTTTCTTGGCATATCCGGAGAATATTTTGTCATGTTTATGATATATTACACCAATTTTTTTCTCATGGTTCTTTGTTTCGAAGATACAGGGCCAACAAAGTTTGCCACAATATGTCACTGAGCATGTTATACTGTATCTAAAGCCATTATGTAACGAACTGTGTGCAATTTTCAACCTGTTTTGTTCTGACTATTTGAGAATTTGGGTAAACATCAGTTTGCCTCTTCTATTCTCGATACCTCAGGTACTATTATTGAGTAATATCAATATATGAATTATATCAAAGGTTGTATTAAACTCTTGATGATGGGCCAGTAATCTTAAACAAATATAGTACAAGTGTATAGAAGACTTTTTCGCGATTTAGTTATCATTATAATTAGTTAATTAACATTGTAATTAATTTAAGTATCATTATAATTTACGTTTCAAAAGTCTTCGACCAAGTGTTGTTTGAGGAACCGATTGACATTATTACGAAAATATCGGATGCCTTGAAATAAATGGAAAGGACGAGCTCACACTATCAGGCGATTGGAATCAACTCAGTATCATTGGAATATTTTATTGAACGAAGAAACTCAGGTGTTGAAATTTTCCATACACTTGATTGAATCCATAATGTAGAAAAAATCTTTTTGAACTCAGTAACTAAATGATGAGACTACTGTCTATCATTTAGTCTATTATATTTATCAATAAAATAGTCTTAATGAATAATACAATTCTCTACAGATGTAACAGAAAAATTTTGAGTATAGAAAAATACAACTCGTTTAAATATGAATTGGCTGCAATATATGATTATCAAAATTCATTCAATAAAATACAATAACAAAAATATGCTTCATTTTTTTCCATCTAGAAGTTTTCCCTAATCTCCCATTTTTCCCCCTTCAATATCTGCCCATTGACTATGGGGAGATATAGAGAAAAACGTTTTTCCCAAAAAAGCGTTCTATCAAACTACAGAGCGATTTCACTAATAAATAATTTCTCCAAAATATTAGAGAATGTTCAAAGAGTTTCATTGAATGTTTCATATTTCCAAAAAAATTTCCTGATTCCTCCAAAACAATATGGCTTCCGTCCAAGAAAATCGACAGAAAATGCGATAGTAGATACCATAACAAGGATGTATGACGCACTAAATGGAGGTTTTCCTGCTTTGGAATTGTTCCTCGATCTAGCCAAAGCGTTAAATTCTGTCGATCATACACAATTGATGAAAACTCTATAAGATTCAGGAGTACGCGAAAAACCATATAAATTATTCGAGTCATACCTATTCCAACGAACTCAGTGTGATCAAATTGATAACTTTATAAGCACATCCAGAAAAGCTCGATGTGGCGTGCTACAAGGAGCTATCCTAGAGCCTATTTTAGGATACAATATAATACTATATTTAAATAGTTAACTAATATTGAAATCATCCAGAGAATTTGTCTGTTTTACTGACGTTACTTCGTAATCTTGACTCTTCTTCAAACAGAAAACTGAAAATAATTTAATTCATTTGCTGGTTCAACAACAGGCTTCATACAATTGATTTTGTTTCTTTAACTAGTTACGCTAATAACTTACTTATCTTCACGTATTTGGATGTATATAACGGAAACTACACTGTTTCAATTTCACAAAGCCTAATTGTAAAACATCTCGAAATAACCTTTGCCTCTCATCTCAGATGGGATCATCATATAACCGCAATAACAAAAACAATGGGAATTTTGTTGAACAAATTAAGATACAGAGCTTAGATTCTGACCTTTTCTGTATTAAAGATATTATATTATGGTCTCGTAGAATCGCGACTTGCTTATGGTATAACTATATGGTGCGGTGTCTCGAACAGTCATTTAAAAAAACTCCAAAATTTACAAAAGTGGTGCCTCAGAATTATATTGCACACAGACATATCCTATTCAACAGACGAAGCATTTGACGAGACTGAAGTCTTGAACATTAGAGGTTTGTATTTTCTTAAGGTCTATTTGTATAAAAAAGTACAGAAACGAACAATCAATACAACACATAGATCACTATTACGATACTAGAGCAACGCTTCTAGCCTTCCTACTGAATTATCCCTGCATACACCAAACTCTTACGCATTGTTCAAAAACAAAGTGAAAACATTCTTACACAGTACATTTTTTATTGAACTTATTCGAACTACATTGAACGCTATCATAATTACCAGCAAATCTATAATGGAAACAATCATAAATACTTGAATATCTTGTTTATAAGAAAGAAAAAAATCTTTTTTTCACGAGAAATTACTTTAAATACTTCATTTATTGTTGTTTAAGGATATTTCAAAATGATTGTGATTATAATCTGAACTATTTGACGAACAGCCCTTTGACTTTGTGGAGGTTGAGTTGATATATAGTTCTGTTTTTTGTATCAGCTGAGTTTCCTTGAGATTGTTTTGAAGTTTGTATGTTTATATTGTTGTTGACAGACCTTCAGACCAACCTCTAGGCGTCTATGCCATTGAAACGACTCGTATTCGAATGGTAAAATACGTAATTTATTCATTTGTGATTTACTTTTTCATGAACTTTGAGGAAATTGAACTGGGGAAATCAATTGGCTCAAGTTTATATGCTCAATATATATGTATATATATATATATATATATATATATATATATATATATATATATATATATATATATATATATATATATATATATATATATATATATATATATATATATATATATATATATATATATATATATATATATATATATATATATATATGTTTTGGTTGGTTAGCCCATTAGCAAGAGTAACAAAATTTACTCCAGCTACTCTTGTTATTATTAGTTAATATTGTTAATAATAGGTTAACCACCCGAAACATATGTAAAGTTGTTAATTTTAACAAGTTTTTTAACACTTCAACAGGTTCCCAACCTGAGAGCCACGGCCCACTTGTGGGCCGAGGGTTCTGTTCAAAAAAAATAAAAAATAAAAACAAAATAAAAGAACTATCATGAGTTTCATGAAAAATAAATTGGACGTTGAAGGTGAATCAAGATGAAAACTATCCAGTTTCAATCCCGATATTGTCTCTCTCGTTGGTGACAAACAATGTCAAAAGTCCCATTGAGTTTTTTTCTTTTCGCTTTGAACATTTTTATTTAAGATTTTGTAACAAAGTAAATAAAATAAAGTTCTTTTGTCTAGGAATTCCTAAAATTGTTGTTTGTTCAATCCTTGTATACGTATTAAACAAAGAGTTTCACAACATGGGCCATAGATAGAGTATGTATATTGGTTATAATATATATTTTCCTTAACCGTTATAGTTATTATTTATTTTTCTTGTATATATAGTAAGTGGGCCCCAAAGTTTCAAAATAGGTGCTCCAACCAATTAAAAAAGTTGGTAACCGCTGATACGCTCAGTGAAACTTGTGCCAAGTGTTTCAATTTAATTTATCTGTAACATAAAAATAAATCGCTGAATGTGTCACCAAATCTCGAGAGAGAACAGCTGAACAGATTTTGCTAATTCGTTTTTTAGAATATTCCTTTATGTACGAGGATGGTTCTTGGTCAGAGAAAAATTCAAAAAATTGCCTGAAAATGTCTAGAAATAACACTTTCTATACTCCTATACAAACGCTTCGTGTTAACACTTAAAAGCCAATTTGAAGTTTGATATATCAACGCAGGGCCTAAACTATAAGGGTTAGAAAGTTGAAATTTTACACAGGAGTTCCTTTTATATCGTACGCGAGCACCAAGATAGTATGTTTGAAAATTCATACCCTATGAAAGTGAAGCGGGGGTGCAAAGTTAGTATGAAAGGTTGTCAAATTATGAATACCTGATAATGATTATTGCTGATATACTTTTTTTTCAAATCAATCTCTAAGCGGGTATAAGAGGGGTCAAATTTAATACGTCTTAATGTTCTTTGTATATACCTGCTTTATTTCAATGAAATTTTGAACTTAGGTTATTTGTGCTAATTTTTATTCAAACCTGTCGAAACTCTTCTATTTAGGCGGACGCGGCGCTGGATTAGATAGGGGGCGGAACGAACCCGAAAGGGGGTAAACGTCGTTAATGGTCACATCGATTATTAAAGATTTCGCTGAAATTCTCGAATTGAAACGAACGAATTCAAAATGAATAAAATACTTTCATAGATATTATAAAATACCTCACTAAATTATTAAATGTTTACAAACGATCTACTGTAGTCCAATATAACTACCTCAATATTGCAGACGAAGCGAGTAAAAGCTACTCATTTGATATTTGTGACTCAGAAAATATTTGATATATGTATGACATTGAAAAAAACGAATGATTTTCATTCTCTGAATATAAAGCATTTGTGGAACATCAAATTCACGGTCATATTTATTACATACAAATGTTTTCAGTATCTCTATTTGAAAAGGCCAACTTAGAAATTCCTTTACGGAAAATATAATTACAGATTGAATACATTTATCAATGAAGAAGGTTTTGTTGAAAGATGTTTGAGGAGTACTTTTCCATGCATTATTTATTTTGTTGAAAATGGGTCAATGTGAGTCAGACTAAACGTAATGGACAAGAATTTCTGACAATTTGTTTTTCCATTGTTTTTATCATTTAACATTGAATACAAACAAAATTTTGAACGTGATGTTTATAAGTGAATATCTTGCATACATTGTGAGGGCAATTCGTCATCCAATATATTTGTTTATTCACAAAATTTATTGCCCTTGCATGTAGTTTTGATCAAACGTTCCAGTATTTTAGCGACCAAAATGTTCTATGATGATTCATTTCGACCTCCTAGGTCAGTTGAACTTTTTATAGATGTAGGACAAACTGATGACACAAAATTCAACAAGTCGATGTCGCAGGCAGACCGTGACTTTGAGCATCTCATGCTCTTTTACAGAAAACGGCCATGTTCTCTATCGATCTGGTAGTTCATTAAGGTAGGCATTACCGCAACACCGGTTTGAAATTATACCTAAAATATCTGTTAATTAGAAATGAAGGCGCATTTTATAACAAGAGCATATTTGATTCAACTGAGCTGATCAACATAGCTCATGAGATTCAAGCATCCATATTCTAAGTTAGTCCTCGGAAAACATGTCTGTCAAAATTGCATTCAACGTCATAAAGTAGTGAATTTGCACAATGCTGCTACAAATATACAGACAGATAGACAGGCACACAAATCCCCAAATATAGGTTTGTTGACTTTTTTTGGTCTAATGAAGGCCACATCTCTTTTTTTTCAACATCTATCATAGGTTGATGGTGTTTTATTGAGTATAACAGAAAGAATATGAAAGATTGGGTATGAAAATAGTTGAACAGATGCAGTTGAGCAGGGTCTACTTTAAACTTCAAATAAAACTTGACATAACCTCAAATCTCAATAATCGACAAAAAACCTATCAACAAGAGCATAAATTAATCAACAAAGAACCGATAACGAGACATCAAAGAGACATGTCTTCTTGTAATTGTATGATCTATAAAACTCTGAATTACAGAATAAAGATGAATTTATTTTTAGATATTATAGTCAGTACTCACTCAATCAACACTCACTTAGAATTCCTTTTATTCTAGTTATTATTATATCAGATTGAATTCTCTATTTTTGATTAGATTCAACAAGTTGAGAAATGAATAGAACTAGGAATAGCACATTGTCAGAGTGGAATATATAAATTTTATGAATCAATTTTTTGATTTGATACAAGGTGCAGTTGTCAAGCTAATATGTCTCACCTTTTGTGGAATTACTGTTAAATCTTCAACTTCCGGGTGTAGAATAGATTCGTTTTTTCTTGTCATCTTACATGTATTTAAAAATCACTTAGAAGGAACCTATTGTGGAGATTACGTTAATAGTGATTACACCTAATTATAATAATAAGTCTCCAATTGTACAACACAAACATAACATTACTCGATTCTGCAACCTGAAATGAAATAATTTCCAAGGAAACCACCCATATCACAATCCAAAACGATAAACTAAAGTTTGCGTCATCTAATTCAAGCAGGAAAGTGAAACCTGAAGAGTGAGAGATAAGAACTTATAATTTGAATTATATACGTTTGTGAACAACTGTAAAACATCCTGCTTACCTGAAGATGATGCATCCGATAACAAGTAGAATAATTTCAATTCCAATATTACTTGTAATGATATATTGAATTATTATAACGAAAGCGTATTTGTATTTCGGAGAACTCATGACTCAATTTTCAATCGAAAATCTCCAGAATAACTTTTCTTTTGCTGAATTTATTAGTTCAATTATTGAGTAAGCAAAATATGATGAAAGGAACTGTTACGTTGCCGGTCTCCGTAGCTTGGTCGGTAGAAAACCCGACTATAGTGCGGTAGAAATCGGGTTCGAGCCCCGCAGAAGGCATGGGTGTTTGGGTTTTCTATGATTTGAGAATTTTAAATAATGATATATGCTGGGTAATGTACATTGATTACAAGGCCATTGACCTTTTGGAAACGGCGTTAAACTGTAGGTCCACTGAAATAAAAAAAAAAGCTGTTACGTTTATTACTAATACGTTGAGAAGTTCCTTAGCTCACGATGCTGTTAAAACTTGAGACGGAATATTTCAGCAAAAAAGGATTATTTAGCAGAGGATATATAATTAACCTTTGCCATTGACATTTGCAACTTTTCACAGCAATAATCGATAATATTTGTCCGACCGAAAACTTAACTACTTTTTTGACGACCGATTTCGCCATTCACAGTATAGTAACGATGTAATCATAAACTTTGTTCATATGAAATTTATTGAATTGAAATTGATGGTGGCTTCCAAATACAACTAATTTCCCAAAGTTGAGTTATTCACACACTTATTCATATATTTCAAGCATTATATAATCAAATATCATTCAGTCGCTAACTTATGTTTTGTGAGGTAAGAGACATTTTTCACCTAAAAGAAAAAAAAGAAAATTGTATAGAAAAGCAGATTATTGTCGAATCATTATTGAAACGTAATAATATATAAGTGCATCTGTGATTTTTCAATTATATATTATTATATATAGGTTATACTAATGAAAGAGGTAATGATAGTTAGCATTGTGAAACCACAACAAAACTTTTGATTATTTGTTTTACTACCTCTTAGCACTTCCGTCGTCTTCATACATTGTTCTGTTATGTGTGCATTATGAGACATTTTCAACATTTATTCAAAAAAGTATGTAGAAAAAGACAGTTTGTTTCAAATTTGAACAAAATGAGGAAGAAATGGGTGATTTCGGCATTGAATTTCTGAACTGCGTTGATAACATTGTATATTTTGTGTTTTATTTTGAAATTTTTGAATAAAATATGATAATAATAATAATGATACATTTATTCCCAACAGATATACATCCAATTACAGAGAAAAAATAACGAATTGTACACAAACAATAATTAATAAAAAAAAATTAACGAGAAAAAAAAACAAAAAAGAGATTATAAGCGAATATTTACAACGAAAAATTAATGACTGAGATTGAATTCTCGCTTAACTCTTGGTGAAACATAATTGAATATTAAATTAAACTCTTTGCTTAATGTTTCACGATTTATTTGACAATATGAAATAGCCAACATGTTTCGAGCGTTAGCTCATTTTCAAGACTGAAAATGAGTCAGACTGAAATAAGTCATTTTCAGTCTTGAAAATGAGATAACGCTCGGAATATGTTGTCTATTTCATATTATTAAATGAATTCTGAAACTTTAAGCCAAGAGTTTAATTTAATTTAATAACGAAAAATTAAATTTAAATAAATTGAAATAGTATTGAACAATAACCAGATAACTAAAAATAAAATAAAATATTGTCTATTACAAAGTTACGTATGGTCAGCAGAAGTTGACCATATAGTAACGAAATATATTTGATGAATAAAAATAAAATTAAAATCGATTGCAATAGTACCATATAGTAAAGAAATGAAACAACTGAAATTAAAGTAATATTTATAACTAAGTCATAACAACAACAGAAGTTCATGAAAATATCACCACATCCTATTGCGCTGTTTTGAGTGGCATGCCAAGATAACTGATAGCCGATCAAAATAGATCTCACATCCACCTCAAAAAACATCATAAAGATTACATATACAGTTGATACAAGAATGTGACATAACATTTGATCTGCTGTAAGTGACATAAAATGAATGATTCCGCCTCAGACCAGGCCTTGGTACGCGAATATTTATTTTGCTGAGAAGAAATGGTGAGTCAATCGAATAGTGGAAAATTTTGAAGAGAAACGTTAGGACTAACAGTTCACGCCTCAATTCCAATAATTAAATTCCTAGACTATCAGTTACGATGGAATGGTCGTAGCCCCTAGAAGGATAATGCCCATAATACCGGACATATGGAGACATACTACTTTGAAAAGCCTATAGTGCTAACGAAACGCTTTAAGACATGTTACTATATAAGTGGTAATTAGATTCAGTAAGAATGCATCAAGTAAATATCGTACGCATGTAAAATTAATATTTATCTGAATTAGATCAAATGATGATAAAAGAGGTTTCATTTGAGAATATCTAAGATTACAGAAATGGTTGAATGATTTTTTTTCTAGTGGCCAGTGTTATAAGAAAATTGATAATTGATGAGGCCGATACTAAGAGAAAATTAATATCCATAATGAAACAGTATTTAGAATTTCCTCATCATTCAATACAAATACGCATTACCACGTTTCGAAGTACTACTTCTTTATCAAATGCTGGATTAATACTGATTACTTACTCAGTATTAATCCAGCATTTGATGAAGAAGTAGTACTTCGAAACGTCGTCATGCGTATTTGTATCAAATTATGGAAAAATTCTAAATATTGTTTCTAAGAAAATTTCAACACAATTAGAACTGATACGTTGATACTTGGTATTGCTTCAATGATACAGTTATCCACATAATGTGCAATATCCCCACACGTTTACTTCATATATTGTAGTCAATGATAATTATTATCGAATATTCAAACTTCATCTTATTCTACTCCACAAAATATTTTGTGCATGTCCTCCTTAGACCTCCAACATTTTCCGAAGTACTTTTCACTTTTCTTATGCCAACGTAATTCTGTTTAATCAACCCTGGAATCTGCTATTAAAAATGAACAAAATTTCGGTTCTAACAAAATGGAAATGAAAGGTGTTTCTGATAATCAAACACTCAGAATTAAAATAACCTCTTTCAATAGGTTTCATAACACTGAGTAGAAGTTAAAATGTGTTCAAATGTTGATTAGATGTATAGCACAATAGGGAAAATATTGATAACGGATGATGTGGTGACATCTAGTGAACGTGAACGCTACATGAAGTTATACTGATAAGTTGCTACAATTGAGAAATATGGGAGAGATTCTAATACAAGATGAGATTTACATTTGTACAAGCCTGAGAATTTTTTTGTCACAATATATGATGTATAACGGATAATGATTAATATAATCTTTCCGATCTAAACACTATTTGGAACCGTTGTTGATTTCTACAGCTTCTTCAGCGTGTTATCCACAGACAGGAGAATTTGGCAATGTCTATAGTTTCGAATCGTATTATTCTTTCCATGTTTTTTTGAACATTTATTGAAATACAAATCTAATTATTAATTAGTTTTATTAATTACAATAATTTCATAAACAGTGCTTGAAAGCACTGGTATCAGAGGCAGTAGGTTTATCTAAGCCTAAATAACAAAAGCAGTGAAAGTTACGGATAGATCATGTTTGGAACTTTAGATAGATGTGTTTGAATATGTTCCTTCGAATATCTGAATCTCTTTGAATTAATATTAAAATGAACTCGAAAGTGTAGTTTGGGAACTGGAATTTCGAATAATCGACTTTCTTGAAATATTTCACCCACTTATAATGTTGTGAAAGATACATGTTTAAATTGAAAAACCGAGGTAGAATTTCAATTATACTTTATGATAACTGTGTTTTGACTAATTGTTTTATGTAGTAGATATTATCATTTTATTTTGTAACCTAATGAGCATAAAAGTTCAATTAAAATGCAATTTTTTTATTTGCACATCCAAATGACAATATCGCTATATATTGGTCGAAATAACTGAATATCTGACATTTATTAACTGATTCAAATTGAAAAAACTCTCAATAGCATAAAAGTTTCGTATGCAATGAAAGATGATGAAATGAAATATTAACTGAGTTATGAATTTAACAACCTGAGAAAACAAAATCAATTATGTTATTTGTGTGTAGGTAATTGTGAATTATTGTTACTCGGTATTTCTGAACATCTACCTCAAGCCGTAGCCATAAAAACAACCTGCCTTTTATAACAACAACTTTATATGAAATTAACTTCTTTCTGTGAAATCGTTCATTTTTTTTACTGATTATTTGAAATGCAGAATTTTCAGAAAAATCAGTTTTGTCATCATTTGAAAAAATTAGTTATTATTCCAATTGATTGAGAAAGAATATCTTCACCTCCTCAGTTTGGTGGTATCACTCATTTTTCAATTTCAAAGCATTCTCCTGAATGCTAGTTATCCTTTCACAACCAGTATGTAATTGTACGAAAGTTGTGAACCTACAGTTTAACGCTGATTTCTGACGGAATCCACAAGAACAAGGAGGGAATCGAACCCACTTCCAGTGGGAAGTCGAAATCATATACGGTCACTATTCCGTTCTGCTATTATATATTATTATATATTACAAAGGCATTGAAGTCTTCAGCAACCTCTCTTGAATGAATATTCAACGCCATTATTATTTCATTTACTCATCTCGTATGGGAATTCATTTTTGAATAAGCACAAACATAAATCGCCGATCCTCATAATACATGAAGCATTTTGACTACATTCATTCAAACAAAATTTTGAAAAGATTGTTATCGAACATTTTTGAAAATTAGCTCATTGAATTCTGTAAAACCAAAATAATCCAACTGAAAACCGAGTGAACCAAATATGCAATAATATATGTCCTTCGAAAATGCGATATTGAGGATACAATTAAGCCTGAAAATATAATTGCGTATTTGGTTGTCAGTAGAAGATGTACGAGTCGAAAATTTGATTAATAATCAATTCGTTTACTAATGGAGAAAATCGGGGTTTGACGTGGTATGCACCGCACTGATTTGTCGTCCACTCAAAATTAAATTTAAAGAATAATGTAAGAAATAATAGTCCCAGAATAATAAGAAGAGAAATTCTATTCTTATTCGTGGTGAATCAAATACTATAATTGGGAATATACAAAATTACTAAATCACACAGAAATTATTAAATTTACTCAGCATATGCTTCAGTAATAGTTAAACCAAGTATCAACTCTTTATAATGTATTGTTAACCCGAAACACTTGTCTTGTTGATTGAATAAGATTGGTAAAATACCAGTCAAACTTGGTCTAGTGACAGAATCACTTCAACTTTTAGAAACGGACTTGAAATTCAAGAAGCATAACGAGAAGGCTTCAATAGGAATAGTGTATGAATATGTGTTTTTGATTTTTAGGTTTTAATTTCATCAATACATATTTTATTCATTCACCTCTTCGTTATCATCTTCCTGACTATCAATCCGGAAAACCTTCAACTCATAGGTGTCATTTGATGAAGATATAACCCTCAACCAATCACGTAAATTATTCTTTTTCAAATATTTCTTTGTTGAATATTCAAGGTGCATATCTCTTTGAAGAGGGAATTTCAGAATTAAGTTTCACTTTGGTTCCTTTTTTTCCCATCCCAAGATGCGAAATGTTGGCCATATTTGTACCGTAACTCATAGGTGTCATTTTATGCAGCAACAACCCCCAACCAATCACGTAAATTATTCTATTTCAAATATTTCTTTGTTAAATATTTAGGGCATCTCTTTGAATAGGGAATTTCAGAATTAAGTATCACATTAGTTCCTTTTTCTCCACCCAAAGCTACGGAATGTTGGCCATATTTTCCGCTAACAAAGTTACCAAGTTTTCCATTGATTTTTATTTTAACATTAAGGAACGTTTCAAAGTTTGCAAGATCCATAATGCTATCTATCTTCTACCCGATGTGTACTATCGATAATAAACTTCAATGCTACCTTCTTTTGATTCTGTCCATTACCTCTTATTTGTTGTTTTGCCTTCTTTGGCTGTGGTTTAACCCCACTTACTATATCTGCCTTTGTAGCAACCGCCATTCCAGGATGGTATCATGAACAACTGTCACATCCAAAATAACTATTCACAGAAAGAAGATTTATATCGATTAATCCACAATAATATACCCAAGACTCAAATAAAATTTGTTCCCTTTCAACGATATCAAAAAACGAAAGAACTCTGGACAATTGTTTTCCTCTTCTTTCAAAAAACTCCAGAGCAGAAAATATTTCCTTCTTCAATTAATGAGTGAAGATTTTACGAATCCATAAGAAATTGAACTCTGATACATTCTAATTCTTCAAATATTGTTTGAAGGGTTATATATATACATATAAATGAAACTGAAACAAGCCAACGTATGTACATTATATTCAACGAAAAAACACTTCAATGGGGAATGCTAATTGAAGTAGCGGCAGATTCAAGGAAAATTTGCCTGTCTAACAGTATGTTTGTATAAGCATCACGCAAACAATTTTCTGAGGAACTGAATGGAGTTTTCACTGATGCTTAACTGGAACTCTTACTTCAGATGTAAGTTTCATTTCATTGCAACATATTGTCTTGTTTGTACTGTCATAAACTTGCATCTTCGATAGAAATTAATATCCAGATATTCGAAACTGCTAATCATATTCCGTATAGTTTTCACAAGTCAATTGAATTTTGCTTGGAGCGATAAATAGAATTATTTTCTTTACAACCTATTGGACTGGACATTCATTACAATATCGGATATTGGAAACAAAAGTTATCGTCATTGATAACTTTTATGTTACTATCATTGTTGAGTCATATCATTTGATATCTATTGAATGTATATTATACCATAAAGATATCATGCCAGTTTTTATATGAATATAATTATCACGATTAATTATGAACTTCATACCTTAATAACAGATTCTCAGGAAAGTAGTAACACCTCACTACCATGAAGAGATATGATTTCCTGTATACTTTTCACTTGAAGAGAGTTACACAGGGATCAATCAAAAATACTTATGATAACTTCATTAAGCAATGAACAATAATAATAATAATAGTGATAATAATAATTATAAACGAAACAATATTCACATTCACACAAAACATAATATTTCGAGACAAATATTTTAAAATATTGAGATCAGAGATTTTCTTAAAACTCAGTAACTCGCACAGTACTTCTGAGGCATTGGCAAATTATTCAATACAATCAAACCTTTAATCATTCTATATTTGTAAATAAAATGTGTAAAACACACATTCATCGGAAGATAGTTCCGATATCTAGTTTCGTTATCATGAGATTCATTAAGAAAATGTAGATTTCCTCTTTAATAATCAATTCACTAATTTACTCTTACCTCAAACATATAGTTCGAAATCCTGAACACAATTATCTGATTAACACGCACTAACAGTGAAACTTCCAGAATGTTTTTGATAGATGTTGGTTCACAACATTTAAGAATCTCTCTCCTCGATTTTGGATTTTTTGCAACCTCTCAATAAAATTTTTTTGCAGATTTTACAAGAGTGAGGAATAATATTGAACGGGGGGAAGAGCTAGTAATTTGAAGAATAACAAGATTCATATCAATACAATAACACGACTTTAATGCGTCTGGTAATCAACGAAACATACACACTTCGAAAGAGTGAAATTTTCCGATAAAAGAAACTGAGAATATCGAATATTTTCACTTTTTCATCTATGACGAGAACGTTATAATGAATATTAACAAAAAATTCAACTTCACTAAGTTCATACAAGCATCTGACTACGAAGAAAAGTTTGAATCTGAAGTTACGTACAGTTTAATAAATTTTATATTCCTGAAAAAATATCACAATCAGGGAAATTGCCATTATGCATTGTTATAATCGACAATGAAATGAAAATGGCGAAATTAGTTTAGTTTTTGTTTAATTCCTCTTATCAGTTCGCGCACCTTCGCAAAGAATCAAAGTGCATTGTTCACTTGTGAAAAAAATAAATGTGTTTCATTATGTCTCATAAAAGCATAATTAAACAATACCGAAATAGTTGCTACAATATATTTACACTGAAAAAACTTATTTATTTTCACTTGTTTATCCAGACATTGTTCTTCATCGCCTACCTAACGGAATATTTCATCTGAATTTTTAATTTATTACCTGAGGTGATATTATGATATGAGATTATGATATTAATTTTTTTTCATGTTTTTCCAAGATTCGATTGCCCGAGATTTCAAAATAGTTGGTAGAACATTTCTGATTCCTTTGAGAAGCATAGATTATTTTTCATTCTAGGAAATAATCTTCTGAACAAATTTTGCATTTCTATGTATTCTACGTAATTTTTCCGATTTCTCACGAAATATTCAACTGTAAAACCAAAAAAATTGATGAATTTGGACCGATAAACTGAACATTCTGCATAATATAATGTATCATAACTGATGTCTAGTGTAATAAAAAAATATTCAGGAAAGATTTTTCCGGAAACATCATATCTCATGAAGAATTTCATAAATCTCAAATTGAAGTAAATCTCTATTGAAGTAAATGCAATAATATTCCATTCCTCATACACAAATTATTTACAAATGTAGCCCATTATGCGGATGAAAAAATGCACATGATACTTCGGAAAGTTTTCATAAAATAAAATTCATTTCATTTCAACATCGCTAACAATAGATATATTTCACAATACTTTCAATATATGTTACATTCTTCAAAATAGAGAAATAAATTTTCATAATATTCACTAAAATTGGAATCAATTTTTAGTCAGCTGTTTAATATTCTATAGGAGGAAATTGGTAGTAAAATAATTTATTTCTGTATTGAAATTGCCAATCATAGAAATGAAATTGGATATAAATTCAAATTCGATTCATATCAGTTAATTGTCAAACAGGTTGAACAGTACGTTTGCTAAATGAAAATAAAGGTGATGATTCTTACGCTATAGATTAATTTGATAATGTACCTTCTATCGACGGTGTACGATGGTAATGGGACAAATTTTTAATAATCTAATGCATGCCCGATACACTTCGAAGCACTACTAAATACATCAAGGTACTTTGATAATAATTTGTAGTCATATGGAAGTAGAAACCGTCCGAGGTTCATTTGATCTACCCCACCATTCGATGGTACTAGTCGACAATTGCCATGAATGTCAACGTGAAATTTGATGGTTTAATCGACATTATGAAAAAATCTCAACATTCACTCTATTTAAATATCGCCTATGTTCAGAAATTTTCTGAAATTTTAGTCTTTTATGATTCTGATACTCAAATTCTCTATAATTTATCAAATATGTAAGTACTTTTATATTTTTCTATTAGATCAATGATTTATTCGAACAAAGAGAATTAACAATTATTCGAAATTAATTGTTGAATTTATCTTTGAACTGTTATTCTTGAAATTTTACTGTGATTTTTTTCATTACATATCAGAAATATATCTCTTCAGAAATGGAACTTCAAAACTCTACTATAACTGATATCCATAATAAATTCTATTTTTTCATACATTGATAATAATTTCAGTTCATAAGCTGAAAATTATTGAATGATTATATGGAAATCGTATCAAAATGAATTACTAGGATTCATCTCGCTATTTTAAAGCATTGCAGTTGAGATTTCTACTCAATTGTTGTCATTTCTTTGAAAACCTAAACTACCCTCTCACAATTTGAGTAACCTTGTTAAGTGGGTTGTTACCATGAGAGGAAAATTTAACACGAAATTTCGGTCAGTATTCGAAAAACATTCGTCCATAGATCTTTAAAAGTAGAAGGTTTACTACAAATGTTTGTCGCAAATTAAAATTCTTCAAATTCTATTCAATCTGACGATTAAATTGATTATACAAAAAAAATTCTGAGTCCTCAGTGAATATATCTATAAATAATATTAATAATATAAAATATGTATATATATTCATATTTAATTCTAATATGAGAAAATCTGAATATTGTTTCATAATGGATATTAGTTTTCTCCAAGTATCGGTCTCATCAATCATCAAATTTACTTTAAAATATGAAAGATGAGGATCAAATTATACCAAGTAACTACAAAAAAAATGTGGTGCAACATATTCCGAACAATACAGTAAGCAAGAAATTAGCATATCTCAAGTTAAAACCTAAAAAGACTGAAAAGATCAAAGAACTGCTTATAAATAATTCCCATCTGAGAAAGTTTGTGAACCTATTAATAGAGATAGAATTCCTTAAATATATAACCAGTCATCTTATGAAACCAAACAAAATAATAGTGAAAGAAATTTTAATGGAATGGGCTTATATCTGATATATCCAACAATATCATTGAGTAATGAAACAAAATCTGAAATTTACTCATATATTAATAATATTCATATTTCTCATATATTGAGAATATTGCTTCATTATGGATATTAATTTTCTCGAAGGACCAGCCTCATCAATCATCAATATCAATGAGGTTATGAATAAACAGACTTTCAAACTTATAAATTATTTAATTCGTATATAAATAACTTCACTCCATATTCAATAATTTTGAATTAAATATAGAAGAAAAGAATGTAACATACATTATATATTCGTTGAATTTTAGAGAACGTAATTCAAGCTTTATCAGAAACTCCAAATAATACTTATTGGCTAGATACAAGTTTTATTATTATTATTTTTCTAAGAACGGAGGTTAGAATCATAAAGATATTTGGATTTACGGTTTAAAGCAGATTCCAAACAGCCTAAGGACACGGTAGGAATTGAACTCGCCTCCACCAGTAAACCGAAAGCGTTATGAGGTCACCATAATGTTCGGTTATTGAGCTTCTGAATTATTCGTCAAAGATATATCAGGAATTTTCTGCTCATTCTGAAATTCACATATTTTCAAATTTCAACCTCATTATGAAAGTACTGTTATCACCCACAAAAAAGAAAGACCACTTGAAATGAAATGTCCTGTAATTGATTGCTCTTCAACAAAGAAGAGTGAAAAACACAATTCGAGAAATGATATAGGAAATTTTACACGAATTAACGCAATTATTGTTAAAGAAAATACATAATCAAGGGTCGCTTTACCTAGCAAAAAAAAATTTAAAATTCGATTTGTTCTGAAAAATACGAAAACTATTGAAATTTAATGAGTAAGAAGTCATTCAAGAAATGATATGGAGAATTTTGTACACAATTATATCGCAATATTTGTCATCGAAAATATATAATCAACGTCCGCCTCATTTAGCAAGAAAAATGAACGAAAATTAACGATAAAATTAAAAACTTCTAATAGTCTTGAAAAATTCGGAAAATTTCAGATCTGACGAGTAAGGGAACACTGAAGAAATTATATCTAGAATTTAAGATATTTATAACGCAATATTTGTCATAGAAAATACATAATCAACGTTCACCTTAGTAAGCAAGAAAAATGAAGGAAAAATTAAAAGCTTCTATTTGTTTTGAAAACGTCGGAAACTATTAAAATTTCATGAGTAAGGAGTCAATCAAGAAATTATATAAAGAATTTTATACGAATACATCGCACTATTTTTCATAGAATATACATAATCAACGACCACCTTACTCAGCAAGAAAAATGAAGGAAAAATGAAAAACATCCATTAGCTCTGAAAAATTCCAAAAGTATTGAAATTGGATGAGTAAAGAGTCACTGAAGAAATGATATAAAGAATTTCATACAAATGTATCGCACTATTTTGCATAGAAAAACGACGGAAAAATGAAAAACATACATTAGTTTCGAAAAATTCGAAAACTGTTTAAATTTGATGAGTAAGGAGTCACTGAAGAAAGAATAAACAGAATTTTATTAAAATATATCGCACTATTCGTCATAGGAAATACATAATCAACGACCACTTCACTTTGCAAGAAAAATTAAGGAAAAACTTCCATTAGTTTTGAAAAATTCGAGAACCATTGAAATTCGTTGAGTAAGAAGTCACTGGCGAAATGATTTTCATCAATATCTGTATATTATATCGCTAGAGTTTCTATCGGTTAAAATATCAATCTATTCCGTGAAGCTTCAAGTTATGTTGCTCATATACGAGTACCTACACTAGTACGTTTGTAAAACGGATAAATAGAATTGCTTCCTGTTTCTGTTCAGTGAGATGTATCGATGTTGTGAATGAAGAAATGTTTATAAGGTTGCACCCATACTTCTCGACATAATAACACATTAACCTACGTAATTATTATTACCGAGATATATCGCGATTAGTTAATCGCAAAATTTTTATGTTCATTTTACGAAACGTTGCGAAAGGTTTAGCAGTTTTCAAGAGATTTTGACATGTTTTTGTTTTTGAAAAGTTATTGAGCTAGTTTTTTCGAATAAAATAACGTTATTTTTGAAGAAGTAAACTAAAATAATTGCTCAGTGGTATCTGAAGATTAAAAAGTAGTACTTCTAAACAGGAGTCATATCTATTTCATTAGGTACCAGCTTTTACCCGCAAATTCGTCTGCGATATTGAGGTAGTTATATTGGTCTACAGTAGATGGCTTGTATATTTTCTTGAGGTAGTCATTTAGGGTAGGTAGGTACTATAATATCTGTGAAAGAATTCAATTTATTTCAAAATCTTTCTTTCATAATTAAATTAGAATCATTGTACGCAGATTTTTTATGTTATTCATGAAAGAAGAAAGTATACATAAATATATTTTTAGACTTCAGAGGAGGGCAATCAGAGTTATCTCGGGTTCAGACTATAGAGCCTGTTGCAAAATTAAATATAGGGAATTACAAATACTATCGTTCCCAGGTTTATATGTCTTTGTTTGCTTGTTATACGCTTACGAAAATAAAGATTCTATGTTTGTGGGTAGTAGTTTTCATCGGTATGCTACTAGATTTAGATCTGACATTAGAATTGATTTCTCCAGATTGAGCAGGTCGCATAATGGTCCGAATTACTGGTGTTGGAAATTTTTCAATGCTTTGCCTCATAGAATCCGCACCTTACCTATTAATAAGTTCAAATCATTACTGAAGGATATTTTAATTGAAAATGTTATTTACTGTTTCACCGAGTTCTTTCGTGTAGATTTCTCTTTATACATGACTTGATATCATTTTATTTGTGAATGTATGTATGCAGATATTTGTGATTGTTTATGTTTTTATTTATATTTTTGACTTGTGTAAAAACAGCTGTACGATGTTTTATTGCACCAATAAATTAAATTAAATTACTATAGTTACATGTTGTGAAATAAGAAAATAGGAGAAATACTAACCAAACTAAATCGAGGAAGAATGGATCAAAAAGTGAAGGAAGATTTTAAACGAAGAACATGATGACCGACGGAATTATTCGGTACACCTCACTACATCTATTTTCCTTGTGGAAATTTATTTTACACTTCGACACATTCAAATTCAGAAGGGTGATTTTACACAAATTATCAACATTACTCATATAGAATTATGAATACATAATAATATAATTGCAAATTATATATTTCATAATATAATTGCAAATATTCCGAGAATATGTGGAAATTTCACTATTATCAATGAAATAATTTGAACAGAAAAAAGAGGTAGTTGGTACTTAGCAATTAATAAATTCGATGGACGATGAATCTACTCTGTGATAGTTCATATTTAAATGAGAGGTAATAATAAAAACTTGTCTAAAAATCACTGACTGAACAATTCTTTATTCGACTAGTTTCGCCTTTTACAGCATTATCAAGGCCTTGATAATGCTGTAAAAGGCGAAACTAGTCGAATAAAGAATTGTTCAGTCAGTGATTTTTAGACAAGTTTTTATTATTACCTCTCACTTAGCAATTAGTACCTTGACTATCCCAAAGCTAGAATAAAACCGGCAGATGGAAATACCGACAACGATGAACGGGGTACAGTTGTTACTGGATTGCATACCCTAATGATGGAATCAATGAATAACACTGGGGAAAGTCTCTATAAATTTTAGTCTCTGAATTATTGAATGTAATCAATTTTTCTCTATGGCGTCAAGTTCTTAAACTACAGGATACCCTCTCTTCGCCCTAACAGTCAAACAGAATGGACGTACAGAGGAAAATCAAGAGGGTACTAATCAAGCATATTAGAATATCTTATTCATCCAAAGGTTATTATAATATTAAAAGTTAAATAGTGTTAAGAAGATGTTAGGGTAAAAATTTTCGCTTGTAACTTTTGCTAGAATGTTTAATTAGGGGACATTCTTACTTGATGCTCCAACAGTTTTCAGTCATCATACTGACATCTCATCTACCTTGGCACCTTGACTCCAAGACCTTCAAATCTTGGTTGAATCGCTCACCTTGTTCATCACTAACAGCGCCAAGATTTTCCAGAAAGTTAACAAGATGGCTATGTAAAAAATGCAGTTTGATACTCGTGTTATAGCCAAGGCTTTTTAAGCTTTCTAAGAGTTGTTGAACAATTTCGACGTAGTTATGGGCTCGTGTGTTTCCAAGAAAGTCAATATTTTTAATGCCAACCAAGCATTCTTTTCAAGTTCGATTATTGTTTCAATGAGACGTTCACCTTTAATAAGTTGCCGAATCTGTTGCCCATCAAAGACACAATTCTTTATCTTCTCATATGACAAGCTAAGAAATGATGAAATGATATACTTACAACAGTCCCTTTTAGATGACATAGCTTTAACAAATTGCCTCATGAGACCTACTTTAATATGCAAAGGCGGAAATATTATGTTTTTTCTGTCGACAAAAGGCTTATTTAGAATGTTTGGATCACCAGGTTCAGGTCAAATCATGGCGGCCACTTTGACTGCACCCAATGGTTCTCGCGATCTCTGCTGTCCCACATACATAGAAAACAGGGATACTTGGGATAACCGCGTTAATGGCCAAGAAGTCATCAAACCATTTAATGGTCAACACAGATGATTCATTGGTGTAAGATTTATTGAAACAAGTCAATTACCTACTTTATATCGTCGTTTTCTTCATCAAAGAAACTGAATGACCTATTGGGACTGAACCATATAAATTTCCATTGTGGAGGAGAACACACTTCAAGCTACGTTTCGAGCTATCTACAAACAATCGCCATTCAGTTGCATTATAGTCTGAAATTCATTGAATTAGCTATTTTATGGCAAAACACAAATCCATCAGCACTCCGAAGGAACTGCGGAAATGCACATTCTCTCGATCCAGAGTCGGTGACTTTATCTCCTTCTTCTAACAAGTATTTTCTTGTAAGCTTGATGCTAAAAGTTCTGACGCTTTTTGGATAATCCCAAATATCGTACCAAGTCATTTAACTCTTGCTGATTAACTCTTGCTGATTAAATATTTTACGAACAGAATCATAGTCAGCTTTAAAATCTTTGTCGTTGGGGTCACTTCGATCGTCTCTCAACTATCTTCTTGTATTTATAAAGAGGTTAATTCTCGAAAAACTGGCACTGGAATTTCAGCTGAATGTGACACAGGGCGTATAGGTGACGGTAAATTAGGATAATATATTATTTATTTTTTAAGTCTATTTGTTTTAGCCAAATTAGTCTAGACAATATGAACCTTAACCTCTTGCGCCGCGTCAGGTAATTACTGGAAAAAGTTCCGCCGACAATAGTGCAGTAGGGTTTCCTGTAATTCGCGTTCAGTTTTTTGTACAACTGTAGAAAAAACTGAAAAAAAAAGTTTTTTTTTTTACAATTGTGCATTGATTACAAGCTCATCGACCGTTACGAACCTGTTTTAAACTTTAGGTCTACAGAATTGAGAAAAGAATGAACTAAATAAAAAAAAACGAATAATTAAGTAATAAAAAATAATTAATGAAAAATGAATGAACAAATAAATTTACAGAACGTCAGTATTTCATAGCAGCTGAATGATATTCACAAATATAAAGGCAAATCATTGATATCCAAAGATTAGTCAAATTTTTGTTCATCAATATCTCTTACGGTATACTTGAAACTTTTCATCACTCAGTGATTCATTCGAATCAATATGCATCAGGTAATTGAATCAACATCCTTAGTACATACGACAAAATTCAATATAATCAGCAATTCGTATGGAAAGAGAGCGTTATCAAACCTTGTAGGATCAAATTAAAGAGCCAGAAGGTTCCCATTAGGTGTATATCGCACGTGTGCCTGCAATACAATAAAAGCCAATTGTTTCTTTAATCGCTTCCTTGATGACGTGTGCATCAACCGAGATTGATAAAAGCCGGCGTATCGTTGAGACTTCATTACAGTGGAAACAGTTCTGTCATTTTTTTTATCGAAACATTTCCATTACCATAACCACTGTGAATAAAACTGATTATATCGTGCATCCGCGAAAATGAAAAAAATTATTCAAAATTTATCACGCGAACCATTACTTTGTTATCGTGTGAAAAATTCGTAGAAGAGTTGATTACTTATGCCTGCACAAAAAATTTTATAAATAT
This sequence comes from Henosepilachna vigintioctopunctata, assembly GCA_030704895.1. Classification (NCBI taxonomy): domain Eukaryota; kingdom Metazoa; phylum Arthropoda; class Insecta; order Coleoptera; family Coccinellidae; genus Henosepilachna; species Henosepilachna vigintioctopunctata. The sequence continues at coordinate 213,879 of JARQZJ010000064.1, forward strand.
TCTTATATTCACAAAAAAAACCTCTCTAGTTATGATATATTATCCAATTTCTTATGTACGAGGTTTGTTCAACAAAATATGAATTTTGAGTATTTTTGAAAGTATTTATTTATTCATCACTATCTATTTTGTTTCCTTCAAAATAATTCCCATCAGATATATTGCACGTAGGCTACCGCTTCTTACAATCCTCGAAGCAGTTTGAAATGCGCTTTTGTTTCATAGGTCTCTTCAGTTTTAGGAATAGGAAAAAGTCGCAGGGAGACAAATCTGGTGATTACAGTGGTTGAGACATGATTATAGTTGTTTTTTGCCAAAAAATCACGATCAAGGAATGATGTGTGAGCTAGTGCATTATTTTGTTGAAGAATCTATGATTTGTTCACAAATCCGATCTTTTGAACCGTATTGTTTCACGCAAACGTTGCATAATGTCCATGTAGTATTCCTTTATTAACCGCACTACCTGTCGACAAGAACTCATGGTGCACTACGCCGTTGTGATCGGAGAAAACAGAGAGCAAAATCTTCACATTTAATCGAACTTGACGTGCCTTTTCCGGTCTTGGTTCTTCTGGCCGCTTCCATTGGGATGATTGGGCCTTAGTTTCGACAACATAACCATATACCCACGTGTTTTCGCAAGTGATGATCTTTTTGAGCAAATCTAGATCGTCGTTTCCATCTTCCATCAACTCCTGCGCGATAATAATGTGACGTTGGTTTTGCTGAAAATTTAGTAATTTCGGAACAAACTTCGCTGTCACACGTTTCATGCCCGAAACATCCATGAAAATTGCATGTTAGGAGCCGATTGATATGCCAACATCCCCTGCAAATTCCCTAAAGTGATTCGACTATTTTCCCAAACCACTTTCTTCACTGTCTCCATGTTTTCTTCGTTTGTTGAATTGGTTGCAATTCCAGGTCTCTCTTCGTCATCAACATCTCCTCGGCCTTCTGTGAAGCGCTTGTACGACCTATAAACACTTTTTTGAGACAAAGTAGACTTTCCGAATGCCACAGTCGACGTTTGAAGTGCGTTGGAACATTTATTCCATTTTGAACGCAATTGAATACAGATTATTTGATCCATTTTCTCAGAAGTAAAGAATAGAAGAACTTAAAAAGGTACTAAAGTTCTCAGTTGTAAAAAACGAATTTTTTATCCGAAATGGGTGATGATGTCAACATATGAGGAACGTATGTGTACCAACATAAAAAAAATGTCGATATTCGCATGTGATAATGTCCGCGAAAACTCAAAATTTACCTTCAACAAACCTCGTATACCCAGTAGATACAACCTAACCCAGTACACGAAAACACGTATCACTTGAAAATTCCGGTTGAGATTTTGACGTCGTCAAAGACATGGAAGATTATTTTATCGATCGAAAGACTCAGAAAAATTTTTTTATACGTAATTGATTACCTAATTTCGTTTGTTGTACCTGCCTTTTATCATTCAGATTTTAAATTCAATTCTTAAATTCTATTCTTCTTTTTTGTTAGTCTATGTTCTGGCACTCTAGATTATGTAGAAACATATATATTTTGAAGAAATTGTTTTTTTGAGCTTTCAATATGTGAGAAAATCCAAATTGGTGTTTCATTATAGATATTGATTTTCCCAAGTATCCGTCCCTTCAATCATAAATTTGACGAATATGTTATAAAACAGATACTTACCGGTGCAACCTCCAAATCTAAATTCATATGTGAAGTATCAGATACCTTAGAAATTGAAAGCGGAGTGCGGCAGGCAGATGGACTATCACCAATCCCTCTCAACATTGATAATGAAAAGGTAGTTAGAGAAACTTTTCTGTCTAGTTGATAACATCAAAAGGGAATCGTCAAGGAAACGGATCCTCATATAAAGGGCAGAAAAAGTCAAGTGTCAAATCGATAGCAAAATGGCAGACGATATTGCTATTGTCCCGTCCAATACAACTGGAGCCATTGACGCTAAAAAAATATTTCATGAAATTGCGCTGGCACCCGGAGTACAAATCTCTCATGATAACACCCAAATATGGTAAGACAACCGAAAAATAAACATCCCTTGAAGACAAAACACGATAAAACAGTAGAGATCAGCAATGTTGAGTACCTCGGAGATTTTATACAGTCATCAGGATTAAACAAGATCACTAACGAATACAGAATGACCAAACTCCAGAAGACCTGTAAACTAACACAGGCAACCTGTAGTATAAGCTGCATTTCGACAAGCGCAAAACTAAGGCTTTATAACACAACAATTTTTCCAGAAGCAATCTACGCTACCGAAACAATGGTGACGTCATTCAAAAGTAAGACAAATAGAAAAATAATAACGAAAAATTCCTAGAAAAATTAGAGAGTAATTAATAGAGTAGTAAAGAATTAAAATGAACAGACCTCAAAACGAACTTTGTCAAGAGACGAATACAATGACAGAAAAAATTAGAAAACGGTGATCAAACTTTTAAGCACATGTTCACAAGATACAACACTACTGATTAGCAAAGAATCTATTCGATATAATAACAAAGTTAATGCACTATGTTTTGATAACAAAGAGTACATGCGGCACAGAATGATTCAATGCGGTCCGAAAGGATCTACAACACATCACATGTGAAGTTTGAGTAGAAAATGTCGCTTCGACATGGAATGGTATGAACAGATGAAAGAAAGAAGGAGCATTTTGAGAGGATGGTGCATTTTTGAGGGTTAAAAATGTGAACAAAAGGGGTAGAAAATGCTTGCTTCAAGTTCAATAGCACGCCCCATATGAAATCATTGCTTTGATAGTATATATTCCTTCATAAAATATGTATTTTATGAAGGAATAAAATACATATTTTATTCCTTCATTATATCCCCCTGTCTATTGTCTATTTATATCCCCCTGTCTATTTTCAAGAGAGCGACAATCTCTCTCTTCCAGTCAACGCCTAGCCAATCCACAAGATCCTTATCTCATCGATCGTGAGGGCGCTTTCTTGCTCTTGTCCTGTCTCTAGGCTCCCAATCACCAAACACAGCTGACCAACGCTCATCTCTTGTTCGAGCTAGATGGCATTCCCATTTCCCTTTTGACCTTTTTACACACCCCATGACATCATTCACCTTTGTTTGACCTATATCCAGTTACAGCTTATATATTAACTATATATAAGCTGCTTATATAGTAATTTTTATCGTGTTAACCAACCACGTGCGGACATGAATAATTGTATTAATATTTATAGTGAAAATTGAGAATTGAAATTACATTTCAAAAGTTTTGAACTCGACTGGGATTCAAACCCAGGTTCTTTGGGTTTACGGCCCACTGCTTTTGACCGCTAAGCTACCGAGGTCTACACTTTGAGATGCAACTTGATTGAGAAATTGAGAATTGAAATGTGACTTCAATTCTCAATTTTCACTATAAATATTAATACTAATTATACATATATAATTAATTAATAATACATATTAACTTCAGTATATATATATATATATATATATATATATATATATATATATATATATATATATATATATATATATATATATATATATATATATATATATATATATATATATATATATATATATATATATATATATATATATATATGTATATATATATATATATATATATATATATATATATATATATATATATATATATAAGGTATAAAATAATACCAAGGAAGGCCTAAAGATTATTTATGAAAGGAACCTGTTACATAAAAAATATTGAACGTACAAATAAAGGCGTCAATGATACGAAAAAAATTATATTTACGTTTCAGTTCGACATTAATCAATTAGGAAACAATTACAATTAAGAAAATAATTGAGAAAGCATGGCGGAAATGTCCAATTAAAATATGAAATAATCACTTTTTCTCCCAATTTCAGGTAATAGTTTTTATTATTGTTATCATTGCAGACAGAAATAACAGCAAACAATGAACAATTTGTAAAAACCATTGTTAAATAAGTGGTTATTCTTTTCGTGTAATTGACACATTCAAAATCCTTTTCTTTATTTTTGAGAAATAGTCTATTGAATAGCATTTTCAATTTATTACGAATAACTTCCCAAGTGTTTTAGTCTCAAACAAATAATTTCCGATTCCTTTGGTCGGTTCAACAAAAAGTCAACGTTTCTGTGGTTCAGATGGTTGAACTACATTTCGGCAGTTTGTGTAACAGAGGTACTGGGTTTGAATCCCTGGCTAGATAAAGCCTTAAAATGATTGATTCGTGGTTTAATGTACTTAGATTCAAAATATATTGGTTGTTGGGAACTGGTTTTGAAGTGTCCCAGTTTAAGGAGTGTCTTTTCGAAAAAAAGAAAAAATCTATTAATTTTCGATCTTGTTTGTATTCAATGAATCGAAAAAAACATATTGCTGTCACATGTGTTATCCCCACAGGTTTCGACTTTTAGCGGACTCAGAGAGTGTATACAAATTGGAAGACAAGTTCTTGTTTGGGAAATTAAAATCTTCAAATTCCATATAAAACCAATCAAGTTTTTGATATATCAATTAAGATTTTGTCGCTTTTTCATCAATTCAGCCCATCCAAGTGCAAAAACGATGAATAAATCCATGAAGCTATGAATCTTATAAAGCTCCCTTCCGAATAGCATTCAAAAAAATGTAATTGTTTTAACAGAAGGAAGTATCTTTCTTCTTGAGTTTGCCCAATAGTTTCATTGCCTCATTCATCTCAATTAATTCCTGAAAAGTTTCATTCATCGCTTAAAAACTTATATATTAAAAAATTCAATGGACGATGATCTACTCTGTGATAGTTCATATTTAAATGAGAGGTTATAATAAAAACTTGTCTAAAAATCACTGACTAGTCGAATAAAGAATTGTTCAGTCAGTGATTTTCAGACAAGTTTTTATTATAACCTCTCATTTATATATTAAAACCTTCCATAAACGTCATTATTCTTGAGAATAGCATGAAACATACAATTTGAGGACATGTATGTGATTACAAGCCAAATAAACGTTTGGAATGAGCGTTTTGTGTATAAATGAATTTCTAGTCGAATAACTGTGAAATCACATCCATAGATTAATTCAATATTCCAAAAGAATGATATCACGAGAACAAAACATAAGATTATTTTTATAAATTAACTTTATGAATCGAAATAGTTTCAACTTCAAAACTGAAATGTATGACGTCAGTAAATTAAATTAATTTTAAGATTGCTTAACCTGTGAAGTTCAACTGAAATTAAATCAATTTGAACATATCGATCCATAAAACAATTAAAATTCTCATAATTTCGTAATTACGAAATTACGATTCAGTAAATCTGAAATGAATTCATTTAAATCTATATGAAAACAATTGAGACGAAGTTTGCTCATTTCATTTCATACATACTCCACATATTTATTTTCTTATACACGATAATAAATATTATACATATATATATATATATATATATATATATATATATATATATATATATATATATATATATATATATATATATATATTTATCATTCATTTTTCCAAACTGTATTTTTTAAATTGCCATCTTTACCTTGTAAGATGTAACCTTTTTCTTCTTGAGCGTTTACTGGTTCAGTTAATTAATTCATTATTTCTAATCAATAAAAATTATTTTTATTTATTTAAATATTTAATAGTGTTGGCGTTTACTTGATGTAAATCCATTATAATTGAATATAACTTAAATTCAAACACTTGAACTTATGATTTACACTTTATTGACTACATTGCATGACGCGTTTCGTCGTTACAAACGACTTCTTCAGATGCTTACAGAATAATAACAACATTTTGAAAAATACAGGTATATATATCAGGGAATTTTGGTGTTCAATGGTTTTGGTTTTACCTAAGATATTCCATTCTGAGAATAATTTCTATTACCTGAAAAGGTTTAACAAGGGTGAATTGTTTAATTCTATCTGTTCATTGAGCAAGTTTCCAGAATTTTTAAGCCGATTTATTTCCACTACCTCCCAATAATCTAATTGACTACTTCTCTCTATATTGTGTAGAATTTTGAAATTCGTATCAAAAGTATGGTTTTCTGTTAATAAATGGTTAGCATAATTCGAATTACTTTTATTATGGGCGAAGCTATATTTATGTTCCTGTATTCTAGTACCGAAATTTCTACTAGTTTTACCTATATATATATACCGGGACATGTTCCACAATTTAATTGGTAAACACCTGATTTGTCTTCTCTTTTAATTTTGTTTTTATTGTTCTTAATGTGTCTCGATAAATTGTTGTTCGTTTTAAATGAAATATTAAAATTATGTTTACTTAAAAGCTATGGGAAGCCTTCCCATACGGATACGATAATCCATAACTCCTCATGCCACCCATATCCACATAAAATGGCAGCGTTTCAAAGTATGATACACAGATTAACCAATATACCTTTATCGGCAGAAAATTTCAATAAAGAATTGAATATCATTAAACAGATTGCGGTTAATAATAATTATGAAAGCGAAGTCGTGTCAAAAATTCTGGACAAAAAACTCTATCGGAAAGCTCTACGATTAGTATTTCCTTATCAGCCGGATAGAAATCGTAAATATAACAGTTTAACATACTTTGGAAACGTCAGTCAAAAAGTCAAAACCTTTTTAAGTAAACATAATTTTAATATTTCATTTAAAACGAACAACAATTTATCGAGACACATCAAGAACATTAAAAACAAAATTAAAAGAGAAGACAAATCAGGTGTTTACCAATTAAATTATGGAACATGTCCCGGTATATATATAGGTAAAACTAGTAGAAATTTCGGTACTAGAATACAGGAACATAAATATAGCTTCGCCCATAATAAAAGTAATTCGAATTATGCTAACCATTTATTAACAGAAAACCATACTTTTGATACGAATTTCAAAATTCTACACAATATAGAGAGAAGTAGTCAATTAGATTATTGGGAGGTAGTGGAAATAAATCGGCTTAAAAATTCTGGAAACTTGCTCAATGAACAGAAAGAATTAAACAATTCACCCTTGTTAAACCTTTTCAGGTAATAGAAATTATTCTCAGAATGGAATATCTTAGGTAAAACCAAAACCATTGAACACCAAAATTCCCTGATATATATACCTGTATTTTTCAAAATGTTGTTATTATTCTGTAAGCATCTGAAGAAGTCGTTTGTAACGACGAAACGCGTCATGCAATGTAGTCAATAAAGTGTAAATCATAAGTTCAAGTGTTTGAATTTAAGTTATATTCAAAAATTATTTTGACAAAATTGTAATTTGTTGAGAAACGTTTACAAGTAAATATATTGAATTATATGGACTAGTAGTATTGGAATTCGTATTTATGCAAAATTTCATGATTTCCATTCTTTTTTGAAAATGATTATTTCAATCAAAGATTGAAAAACATTTAATTTCATTCTTCATTTAATATATTGTAGTAGGTACTCATACTTGATGTCTAAACACTTTCGATATGTGACATTGTTTACAGCAATACTATGCCGTTGAAATTTTTATGTCGTGAAGCTTTATGGAACCGGATAAATTATATCTATGTTGAACGAGTTGAATATATTTATTTTTACCTATTTTTTGCATAATTTGACGCATGCCAAAAATTCAAGATAACAATGAAATTTTCCTCGAAATATTCTCATGTTAACAAAAAAATTGGTATGAAGTTATTCTACTCACATAATTCTTAGCATACACTATTGATTTTTTACACATCACTTGTCCTCGTTAACAATCGAAATATTTCCACGGTTTTCTGTACAAAGAGGCAATTATTCAATAACTAGAGGAAGTACTCACTTTATGATTGCTTTAGCGTCTTCAGTGTTCAAGGAAATTAAACTCTAATCGTCTGTCGTACAAGTATTATTAATTTTAACATGAATCATAAATTGCTTCTTATTCTATTAAATTAGGCTCATTCATATTCGTCAAAGTCATAATCGTATAACATAAGAACAAATTGTGTAATAGAGTTATTGAATTTCAAATTTTGCCGAAATCATCAAAAATCACTGAAAGAGAGGTGGAAGTTTATCTAAATATTCAAATGTTAATTGTTTTAGGCAAACTTAGTTACAAATCCTCGTAAGCTGTGCCACCTGAGAATTATCTTCTTTGACTACTATGAGATTTATTAGGTTACTCAGAATTTTTTCGGTGTCATTCCAAGTCCAAATTGTATTTCAATTCAATAATAACAAATTAGACGGAGGTTTATACTTTATTGGCAATTCCAGAAAAAAATTGGGCTGAATTTCATCCTATAAACTGATTATATGATTCGAATAAGTATTTTCATACGATATTATGAAAAAAATGATTATGATATATATAAAATATGATAAAATATTATGATAAAATTTCAAAAAGTAGTTGAAGTTGTTGAATCACAAAATATCAAAACATTTCTTTCTAAAATAACTGTTATACGAAAATAACAAATAAATAAATATAACGAAATATGTCATCATTGTCATCGAGATAGTATAATCGCATTGTAATTTCAAATCTTGTATTTATTCTAAACAGTTTATAAATTGTTATTATCATCAGAAACGTATGAACTTGATATATGAATTCATTCATCAGAATCAACTCTTCTCTATAACACAGGAAAATTTATATGTTATTCGTAGTATGTCATTCATATTGATCATTTTTGAAAGGTAAAAAGTGCATTTGGCTACTTTACACAAAACCTCTTAGTACTTTGCCTACTTATGCTCCACTGTTAAGGGTTAGTACAACTGATTATTAATTGGTTTGATTGAATTTCAACAATAGATTATCGGGCAGAAATTGAAAATTATTCGGATAGTTTTTGTGGCAATGAGTGAAGTGTTGTAAATTTTATTATTTCATATTTCAAGACATATCTTTTTAAATTTTTCAGACAGAAACCAATTGCCATAAATGGAGCATAATATTCCGAATAAATTGAAAATCTTAAGTAAATTGTAAAAAACATAAATTTTTAAACTTCATTCAAACTTAGTGTATAACAAGAATACAGTAAAACAAGTGAAACGTAAAGATTTTCTGTTCATTGGCAACAATATTGCAGATGTAAGTGCCTTTTAACAAGTGAAAATTATATATATATATGCTTTATTTGGGCTTTTCTCAATATATTAACGAGTAGTAGATAAAATTTTGATAATGATATTTTTCATTTTGTTTTCATTTCAACTAACCCAAAAAAATAGACACTATGTTATAATTAATTTTGATGAAATGGTGAATGCGCCTATTTTTCTGCGGCTGCAATTTTCGATACTGCACACCCATTCTTAAAGTAACGATCAACCACTGATATAAACATCAACATGTTTTACAAAACTCCGAAAAGAATGTTGGCATTACTGTTGAAGATGAAGACCGATTTAACAGCTGAGAAGTGATATTCTCAGTTTGGTTTGGCCATTCATCATAAATAGACTCACGCCTGAACAACGCTTGCAAATAGTGGCGAATGGGCCCAAAACGAGATTGCCGTTGTTCCCGATTTTCACAAGCGAATTTTGTTTAGCGATGAAGCGCACTTCTGGTTGAATGGCTACGTCAACAAACAAAACTACCGCATTTGGAGTGAAGATAATCCTCAAGTGTATGTCGAAACACCGTTACATCCAGCAAAACTGACTTTTTGGTGCGCTTTATGGGCTGGTGGAATCATTGATCCGTACTTCTTCAAAAACGATGATGACCAGAACGTTACAGACAATGGTAATCGGTATAGAGCCATGATTACTAACTTTTTCATTCCTGAATTGAACAACCATGTCGAGGAGCTGTGTTTTCAACAAGACGGCGCAACATGTCACACAGCTCGTGCCACAATGGATTTATTGAAAGACACGTTTGGTGACCGACTAATTTCACGTTTTAGACCTGTGAATTGGACTCCAAGATTATGATTTAACACCGCTAGACTACTTTCTGTGGGGCTATGTAAAGTCATTGGTCTATGCGGATAAGGCACAAACGCCTAACCATTTGGAAGACAATATTCGCCGTGTTATTGCCGATATATGGCCACAAATGTTGGAGAAGGACATCGAAAATTGGACGTCTAGACTGGACTACATCCGAGCCAGCCGTGGCGGTCATATGCCAGAATTCATATTTAAAATGTGATGCCACAATATAATCTTTCGAATAAAAAGAAATTCTTGTCAATCGGATGATACATCGTTGTTTTATTGCAATTTAAAGTTCTATACCTCTGAGGAAAACACTATTTACTTGATAAAACAGGATTCTGTTACCGATACATCATTAGATACCACTCAACGAAATCAGAACCCAATCATGACGTTTAACGAATAAAATATTACTGCCGTTGAGATCTACTGGAAGAGAATAGGCGAATGACTTCAACTATCCCCTAGGAATAAAAACATGACGTCTTTCTCGAGTGTTTGCACGTTTGCAAGATTTCTGCAACCTTGGTGCCAAGGTTCTTGGGACCAGAACAAAAACTTAGTAGGTCCGATACTTGTCGTCAACTCCAAAGGCTGGTAGCCCGTTACAGTCATAAATTTCAGCAACGAATAGTGAGCTGTGATGAACCGTGCCTTCCTTATTTCAATCTCGAGAACAAATTAAATCTAAAGAATGGCACAAACCCAACGAAGGGTCACCACTGAAGAAGCAAGCTCTTCCGATTGTTGAAAATGTAATACCCACCATATTAGATATTTTGAAGAAAATTTTTTCATACATCATTTAGGGAAACGTACAACAATTAAAGCAGATCATTATTCGAATTTATTAACAGCACCACTGCTAGAGACACTTGTTATCAAATGGCTTGGAATGTTACATAAGTTGTCATTATTGCAACTGGATAATGCAAGTACATACACAGCAAAGAAAAAGGAAGATGTTTTGAAAGATTCACCATGTTAAGTGACTTGTCGCCCATCCCCTTCTCCGGATCTTATACCTAGATATCATCATATCTTGTCAAATTTCAAAAACCGCTTACGGGTTATTTGATTTGATAAATCGTACCATAAATATATTTATTCGACTTCATGTAGTAAAAGTTATGTAAAATTTATTCAGTTAAGCTGAGATTATGTTGAAAATGATCATTGAAATATTGCCGAAAATTGACGAAATGATAAAAATTATAGACAAATTCCCAGAAATTAGGAAACACCCCTCGTATAAATCAATCACAGATACCTCAGATGAAATATTGGCACTAACTTTCACTTTGTGACATTAATAACAATTTTCAAAATAATTTCCACTGTATTTGGAAAAATGGATCCAGAACTGATACCTCAAGACATACAGAATTCTCAAGAATTGGCACTGATTAAAAAGAAAATTAGATTGGAAAAGAAAAAACAGAAGAAACTCGAGCGGAAAGAAAGATTATTGGAAAAGAAGAAAATTCTTCTCAAAGATTATTTAGCTCGAGAAATAAAATATGGTCAACACAATCTCAGAAAATACCAGGCGGAATGGGAAAAATTACTCAAAACTATCGCCCTTCCCAGACAAATTGAAGAAGTGGAACTCGCTCAGCAAAACTTCGAACGAATTATGGACATTAAAGATTACGTTATTTCTTGCCTTATGGACAAACTTCATTGGGATGAAGATTATTATCTATGGTGTTTAACTGCTCACATATCTAAAATTGACGATATTATAGCAAGATTTCATAATCAGTTAGAAGATTTTCGCAATGATTATAATAAACAGGTACATAGTACTTTTTCAAAAGATATGAATAAACGCTAATAATAATAAATGACACCATGGCATAGCAGAGGTAGTTATTGTGATAACCGTGTCAATCCATTTATTTTTCGAATATAAACTTAAATTCAAACACTTGAACTTATGATATACACTTTATTGACTACATAGCAAGATGCGTTTCGTCGTTACAAACGACTTCTTTAGATGCAAACAGAATAAAGACACCAAATTTGAAAAAAGAGGTATAAATATGAAGGCAATTTGAGATTCTATAAATTTGGGGTTTTACCTAGGTATTCCATTCTGAAATATGATTTTTATTACCTGAGAAGGTTTAACAAGGGTGAATTGTTCAATTCTATCTGTTCGTTGAGCAAATATGCTCGAAACCATATTTATGATCCTGGATTCTAGTACGAAATTTCTACTTGTTTTATATATATATATATATATATATATATATATATATATATATATATATATATATATATATATATATATATATACCGGGACATGTTCTACATTTTTATTGGTAAACACCTGATTTGTCTTCCCTTTTAATTCAGTTTTTACTGTTCATAGTGTGTCTCGATAAATTATTTAAACCATTGTCTCGCATGCGTACAGTGCGTACTGAAGAGAATATTGCAGCCGTAGCGTACAGTGTTACTGAGGATCATGAAATGTCAATTCATCACCGTTCTCAGCAATTGGGCATGTGTTACTCAACCACATGGAAAATTTTACGTGTTGATTTGGGTTTGAAAGCCTATAAATTTCAACTTCTGCGAGAATTGAAGCCGAATGACCTACCACAACGTCTAATTTTTGGTGATTGAGCCTTTGAACAGCTCAATGAAAATCCGCTGTTTTATCGAAAAATTATATTCAGCGATGAGTCTCATTTCTGGCTTAACGGTTATGTAAATAAACAAAACTATCGCATCTGGAGTGATGAACAGCCAGATGCCATACAAGAATTACTGATGCATCCTGAAAAAACGACAGTTTGGTGCGGTTTATAAGCTGGTGGCATCATCGGTCCATTTTTCTTGATAGACGACCGTGGAAGAAACGTTACCGTCAACGGCGAACGATATCGAGCCATCATACGCAACTTTTTTTTGCCCGAGTTGGCCGAGTTGAACCTGGTTGACATGTGGTTTCATCAAGACGGTGCCACATGCCACACAGCTCGTGAAACAATGGACATGTTGAAGGGTAAATTCGGTGAGCAGCTTATCTCTCGAAATGGCCCGTGAATTAACCGCTAAGATAATGCGATTGAAATAACCCCACGACTTTACATAACCCCACAAGAAATAATCCAGACGCCTCTGGATTATTTCTTGTGGGGTTATGTAAAGTCGTTAGTTTATGTGGACTAGCCGAACACGATTGAAGCCTTACAGGATAACATAACACGCGTAATTCCTGGTATACAGGCCGAAATCCTCGAAAAAGTGACGCAAAATTGGACCTTTCGAATGGACCATTTGATATGGAGCTGCGGATAACTTTTACATAAAGTTATCTTCAAAATATTAAAGGCAAATGCCAAGTTATCAATTTCAATAAACATTTTGAGTAAGACTTGCCTGGCGATAAATGTAGGGAAACTTGTGTACTCGTGGATCTCTCAACCCCAATGAATAATTATAGCAAATATTGTTAAAAGCTGGAATGAATATCTGCTGTTCAAGTGAAATATGAGGTTTCAATTATTCTATTACACTTTCGACAAGACCAATGCTCCCCTAAGTTTATCCTTGAAATATCACTTGACATTAATTATCACGGTTTCAATTCCAGATCGAATTTCTATCTGATAAGGAGAACGAATTCATAACAACAATGGACAATATCACAACGTCGAGAATAAATGATCTGAAGATAATATTGTATGGTTTAGCGTATCAGGACAAAACGGAAGAAATGAACATGAGAGCAGAGTATTCTGCAAAAGTGGATGCAGAACTGGATCGTCAAGAAGTGATGCTATTCCAACCTAGAATTGAATTCGAAGGCATGTTACGATTTCTATGGGAAGCTAAAAATGAAATTTTTCAAACTTACGATATGAAAGTCAAAACCTGGAGGAGTGACTACGAAGAGAAACGACTTGCCAATGAGAATTTCGAAAAAATGTCTTCGAGACAGCTTAAAAAAATCGAATGGCTCAGTAAGACAATAAAACAGTTACGAAGTTATAGAAATGACGCCATGCAGCTTGAATTGGAGGACCTGAAGTTTATTTCTAATCATTTTCGAGAAGCTTATCTGCGACTTAAGCAACAATTGACAGCTGATTTGAAAATCGATAAACGTAGACATGAAATGCTTGTTTGGATATCCGAAAAAACGTATTCTGAAATGAAGAAGATTTTATATTTAGGACGGAATCTTATAAACCTTTTACAGTATTGTAAGAAATTGGAAACTGCTGATGAAAAAATTCGCCCATATCAGATTTTCTTGAAACGAAACGAAGAGGATAACAAAGAATATCTGTTTCTATTTTGGCAGAAAATGGGGAAAGCTGATGCCTCCAGGTAGTTATGAAAACTTTCATTAGTTACTTCCATATGCTTTGCATTGAAAACTATTTTTGAAAGGTATTCTTTTCCATTTATTTAACCTAAACTTGAACTTGAATTTGAAAATCAATATACGTATAAATTCGATGAATATTCTCATCACTAAATGCAGTCATTAATTGTGAATAATTGAATTTAGAGTTACGAATAATTTAAAAACTCTTCGTTTATTTTCCATGTAATTTGAATTGAGTTAAGTAACCAAGAATGAGTTCAATGAACTGATATTAGTGAACACGTATTAGAACTTGTGGTTCTAATACGTGTATTAGAACCACTATTAAATTAATCAATTCATATCAATATCATGAATTATTTGAAGGTATCAGAATTAATACAAATAAGAAGTATATGGTAAACTCCTTATCTACGACATTAATAATACAGAGCCTGTATTATTAATTGTCATATGACATTAATCATACAGGTTGTGGTTCAAGTGCTCAGTTTCAACTGCTCGACAGCTCAAGCTCGGACAGAAAGTGCAAAAAAAACTTAGTATCACCATATATTATATACAAACTTTCTAGAAATCAGTTGTTACTCCATGAAGTGTATAGAACTTTTCATATTTCGTTTCGAATATTGAATGAAAATGAAAAAACATTAGTACAGTAGAATATAAACATTAAAAACACTAAACAAGTTATAGCAGTATTATTAGAAGATCCTACATTTGAATTAAAACAATTAAAATAATAATCAACCATATTCAACTGGATTCGCATTATTTCAGATCTGCGCTAGAAGAAGAGAAAATGGTTTTGAAATTAGAAAATAACTATTTGAGGGAACATATGGAAGATTTATGCGTTTGTTCTAGTTGCCCTAAATTGCCCCCAATTTACAGGAAGGAAGGTCCTTTTATCTTCAGACAAGGAACAGCTACGATGAAGAAGATTGATTTGAAATTTTGTGCACGCAGAAGATAATGCGAGAGATTTAATACTTTGCATTTACCTACATTCCTAAAATAATATTATACTTATATGATTTATATGATAACATTATAAGGTTAAACTTAATATATATCTTGAATTTTAAATCTGAAAAATACTCGTACTTAAAATGAAATAGGTAACTGTGCGAAATAAATTGGGACTATCAAGTTTAGAAGAAATGTTCAATTCGAAGAAATTATCGATGAAATCATCTCAATCTTTTAAGGATTGGTATTGTATAAAATCACAATCAAGTGAAAGATTAACAATCATTGGAGAAATAAATATTTTGTGAGACTAGAATTTGTTGCATAAGGTTGATAAATCGTTGATGAAGTCAATTAGAAGAAAATTGAATTGTATAAGGCGGATAATTTGAATGGCATTCCATTGAAATGTCTCTCAACTTATCACGATCACCGAACCCTATTTTTAACAGAATTTCTTATAATTTTCTTATCATAAATTGAAATTATTGATTTGTCAAACTTCAAAACAATGTTTCTATCGGTGGTCTTCCAGATAGTCTTTGGTTGTTTCATTCTTTCTATATCAGCAGTCATTAATCTTTTTCGTGTTCTACCTCATCTTACGATACGGTAACTTCGCAAATATTTAAAGTTTCTTCTTTTTTTTAGATCTTAGAACATGATTTTTGATATACTCAGGAAGCGCTTGGTTATCACTTCTCCGCTTATCTTTCTACAGCATAAGGTTTGATATGCCATGAAAAGACTTATTCTACCTCTTTCTCCTCTATAGAGGGTCTTTGTTTCTCCAGATAATGAACAGTGCTTCAGAAGTATCTTCTTTCAGTTTTTGACTGCTTGTTATTAAGCAGCAAGTGTGCATCTTCAGGGTATTCAAACATAATAAGGCACTGCATTTCCTGTGTTGACAATGGCGTGCGGCATTTTCCTTTTCATTTTCATCTTCATTTTTTGTTATTATAACCGCATTATTGCATAATTAGCGTAACACTTTTGATATAAAACTCGATTTGACTTGATGATGAATTTACTTGTATTGATTTATCACTTTAACTGTGCAGGTGCACAGTTGCAATAAGGGAAGGACTTGTATTTTGAAGTTACTTTGTCTGTCTTTCTATTTGAAACCTTTCAATTCAATATCACAATTATATTGTCTCTACCGTTTTAAAAATAACAATTACAAATCCTTATGGATAGGGTGGATACTGGATGAAAATTTAACAACATAATTTGAATAAAACTAAGTAGTTTGTAATTTTCACTTTAATTCAGTCAAACATGACAATATTGTTTCGCCAATACAGTAGCTTCATCCAGTTATATGAATATATAACTAGATGGTATTATATTATATAATATAATACCCAATTATATTTTCCTTTGCATTCTAAAGTAGTTGAAGAAACTTCGGTTCATAAAAATGAAGACCTAAGTAATATTCCTTTTTTCTCTAAAGAGCACAATCTAAAGTTGAATCCTTCTGTAATCTGCTAGTATTCAGTTCGGATAATAAAAGATCGATGGTGAATGAGCATATTCCAATTAAAATTGATGATGTGGGCCTAACTCCAAAGAGTACAGCTAAAAATCTTGGAATTACTATGGATAGTAAATTGCGCTTTCATGACCTTTTGCTACTTATAGTAAAAAAATGCTACATGGCTTTTGAGATGCTGTATAGGAATGTAAGTATCCTAAATTTCATAGTACGTAAAGAACTCGTAGAAATGTTGATTTTGCCAATAGTGCATTATGGTTTGATTCTTATTTGTCCTTGTTTGGATCAATGCTCCAGGAATAGAATTCAAAGCATTCAAAATTCATGGTGTAGGTTTGTTTTCAGAATACGTAAATACGAAAAAGTATCTGCTAGAATCGTTCAGCTAGGGTGGTTTAAAATTGACCAACTATTTCGTTTTCATATGAGTTCATTCGTACGTCGCATTCTATTGTCCGGAATGCCCATTTACGTCCATCGTAGACTAAATTTTAGACGACATGCACATTCGGTTAACATAAGACCCTTCATTTACCTCGGGTTCGCCTGAATATTTTTAAGAAATCGTTCACATATAATGCGACCTCAATTTATAATATATTAGATAGTTACATGAAAAATCTTCTGCTGTTTTCAGAAAAAAGATCAAATACCAGCACTTATCTGCCCAGTAAAACTGAATGAATACATTTAATAGACTTCATTCAATACACTTTGCAACTTTTTTTTCCTCATTTTGTTTTTCATTATATAAGGTTTAATTTGACAATGGTTGTCATATTCATTTTGTTTAGTCATTGTTAAATAATGTTAACTTTATATATATATATATATATATATATATATATATATATATATATATATATATATATATAGTTCAAAGATTCACAGGTAATTCAATACTAGTAAATACGTTAATTCGTTCTTGTTGACAACATTTGTGAAGACAGCTCCCTGAGAGATTTATTTGAAATATTTCGATATTTCGATTAAGAGTCGCAGTATTTACTAGTATTGAATTACCTGTGAATCTTTGAACTAGCTACACTTTTGCCCGCCTGGGCGTGATCTGGAGCGATTAGGCATGGGATCATTCGTACACATTTCAGACAATTTTCTGTTGTGTTCGAATGAAATATCTACAAAGCCTTCCACTCGAACTCTTGTTGTCATGAGTAGGAATCTTGAACGCTAGAGAGTGTTTATACGTCCTTTCGCCGATAGAGGGAGCCTACGTGAGTATTTCACTCTGTAGAATCTCTCTTAATTTGGTATAGGACCTATGTTCGTTTTGAAAGTCATCGATTCTTGATTGATAGATTGAATATGGACTGATGATTCATAATAATGATGAAACAATTGTATCCTATTATCATTCAACAAGATCGATGAATTTTTCGAAACGCTCTTAATATTCACTCTCGAAAGTGATGGGTTCGTTCTCGTTGACAACATTTGTGTAGACAGCTCCCTGAGAGTTTCATTTGAAATATTTCGATATTTCGATTAAGAGTCTCAGTATTTATATATATATATATATATATATATATATATATATATATATATATATATATATATATATATATATATATATATATTTCATTATGATTATTATTATTTTTTCCCTTTATTTTTTCGTTTTAAGGGGTTGAGTAGGAATAGCTATGCTACACTTCGCCTCTCACTGTTGTAACACAGTTTGTGTATAAAAGTGAATAAAGTCCTTATTATTATTATTATTATTTTCCTTATTATTATTATCACTAGTTAATAACACGAGTTATACATTATTTTTTCCTAATGTGAAGAAATAAGAATTCATATCAAAGTGAATGAAAACATCCATCAAGAAAAGAAAAGCACACAGTCCACCTCATCGACAACTATTCAAAGTTATTTCCAAAGAAGTTAAAAATTCATTAGTACAAAAAGTAATTGAAGAAATTTTCACATACCTTATTTAGTCCGGCCAATTCAGACATAAAAATAGTTGTCAAATAACAAAAAATCCCGGAAAGCACAAATATTGGTGGATTTGCTGGGGTTTGCCATTACAAATAAAGTTTTGAAAAATCCTCATCGATCCTATGTGTGCTATGTTATTCGGGGTCAGAAGTTAAAATTGAGGTTTTCTGGATTTTTTCGAATACGGCAAGTTCTGTCGAAATAAAACCCCGAACCAAAGTTGTAGATCTTAAAATTTTTTACAAAAATGGTCTTCATGATTTGAACAGTAACCATTCGTAAGATATCACGATTTTAAGAGTCACATTATACATGATATGCACATATAAGCCACGTATATACATATCAGACAAGATTTGTGTATATTTGTGTCTCTTTTATATATGTTATGATATTCTAAAAACAAAGTCAGCAATGCTTCTAATCAGTCTATACTTGCCAATATTCAATAGCAATATCAATAATCTATATCAATAATAAATTAATATCTAGAACTTGACTTGTATTGTTCCCTTAATTTATCCTAAAATTGTCATGACATTTAGTGGAGTAGGGGAAACCACGGTAAAAAAAAATCACCGAGTACACTACCTCACAAGTAGCTTGGAAATGTGTGCATATCATGTATAATGTGACTCTTAGAATCGCAATATCTCACGAATACCATTTTCGAGAATAATCCAAAAAACTTGAAATTTTGACCTTTGACCCCGAATTACTTCTGTAGCACACATAGGATAGACCGGCATTTTCAAAACATTATTTGTTATGGTAAACTCCAGGTCTCCACCAATGTTTGGCTTTCCGGGATTTTTTGTTATTTTAAATGTCTACATTGACCGGACTAATTCGAATTACTTTGAAGAATTAATTCAATAAATTTCCAGAACAATGTGAAAATCGGCGAAAATTAAGAAAGTTGCCTGGATTCAATGTTCATAAATGTTACAATGTATTTCCACAGACCCAAATAATATTAGGAGTTTTCTAAATAGTTCCAAACCTTCTCAACAGGTTAGAAACGATATGAAATCTAAACTTTCACTTTGACGTTCATTGACATATTTGTTTTTTGTGAAGTTGTGTAAGAATTATTATTTTATTTTTTGGATAATATTCTTCAATTTATTCACATTAATTGTTTGTTCATTACTTTGAATCAAATATGAAGAAACGAAAGAGGAAAGCCAAAGGATTATTAGCAAAGAAATTGAAAAGGGATTACCTAAGAAGGGAATTAGAATACGGAAGACTGACAATGACGAGATGTATACAGAATTGGAAAGACATGTTGACCATTATATCCAATAAATATTTAGCGGAGGAATTGCTATCGTGTTGGCATTTATTTGAAAGAGGTATAGACTATAAAGATTTGCAAATTTCTCTACTTATGGATTGGCTTGGGGACGAATTGGAACATCATGGAATGGCTTTCAGTTACCATACTCGTCTGATAGATCATTTGATCGATTTTTTCCAGAGAACATTCAAAAGTATATACGATGATCTTGCGTCAAAGGTGAGTAATATAGTAAGCATTTATTATTCCTTGGGGAAAATATATGAAGCAGTAACAAAAAGAAGCTTAACTAAGATAGATAGATAGATATTTTGTTTCTGTTGAATGCAAAATACATTGTAGAAAAGGTCATATAAAAGAACAAAACAAAAAATATATACGGGCTTACAAACCAGCACCAAGTTAATGAATGAACCTAATTAATCAACTAAACATTACTCTGACAAAAACTCATTGAGACTGTGATAACATTCAACAACTAAAAATTTACTTAATCTAGATCTGAAACTAGCACCGAAATAGCGTCCTTGATTTCGGTGTCGATTTTATTATATATTTCAAGTCCCATGTACACTGGTGATCTCCTTTTTATTTTGAATTGATAGTTTGGCATAACAAGATTATCTCTGTGTCTTTTTTCATACTGGTGTTGGTCACTATGTCTAATAAAATGTTTTTGACTTTTGTGGATTAGTGTAGCTACCTCCAGTATAAACATGGAAGTAAGCGTAAGTATATTCAGGGACCTAAAAGCTGTCCTGCAAGAGTTTCTTTTGAGAAGTCCAGCCAAAAACCTAATTATTCTCTTTTGGCACAAAAACACGTTACTGCTTCTTGTTGATGCACCCCAAAAAATGATGCCACAAGAAAGCCTAGAGCATATATGTGCATAGTATTCAGATATAAGCTGGTTCAATGTCAATACATTTCTCAGTCCTCTAAAAAGGTAGAATAATGAACTCAATTTGGTACATACATTGTCGCAGTGTGTCCCCGATTCAAGGTGTTCATCCACTGCAATTTCCAGGAATATGCCACTGCTACTTTGTGTTATTTACCTTCACATGAGGTTTTGTTATATTTTATTAATATTTCTGAAAACCGTGAACGTAATTTTTGTTTCATTTATATGTAAAGAATTCATATTGAATCAATTCTGCAAGACATCCAGCTCATTCTGAATGTTATCTTGTAAAGTCGATTCTGTTTCACCAGTGACAATCACCTGCGTATAGAAACACCTTGTCTCCAACCGCATTTGTAATGTGATTAATGTACAAAATAAACAATATAGGCCCCAAAATTGAACCTTGTGGTACTCCGATATCATTATTTATTAAATTAGATCTAATTTTACTCTCAGGCACTTTGCTAGAGGGTTCTAAGGAGACATATCGTTTTCTATCCATAAGAAAGCTGGATATCCAATTAAGTGGTATTTCCCGTATGCCATATTTGTAAAGCTTACCCAATAGTGTAATACGCTCAACACAATCAAATGCTCTGCTCAAATCACAAACAGGACAGGCCCCGGACTCCATACAAACTACAAAATTCTTTAAAAATTCATGAATAACATCTATGGTACATTTCTTTGCTCTGAAACCAAATTGATTTTCAGCTAATATGTCATGCTCATTTAAAAAAGACAATAGTCTTTCCAAAAAAGCATATTCAAATAATTTAGAGAATACAGATGATAACACAATAGGTCTAAAATTTTTCATATTTTCAGTGTCTCCTTTCTTATGCACAGGAATAATCTTGTTAATTTTAAGTGTATGAGGAAATACAGCTCGTTCAAAATAGTTATTCACCATGTCTACCAAAGGTTTATATATAAAATTTAAAGTTGCTACAACTAAGAAACCCGTAATAGCATCTATTTTTTCAGTTTAAGTTTTCCAGTCATTAATTTGTGGAGTTCCTCGACCGTGAAGGGAAAAAGAAACATTGAGTGTTGACGAATTTTCACTGGATTTTTTCGGTTCAATTTATTAAATAACTTAGCAATCTCTCAATTACTAAAAAGCAACACTCTGCTCTAATAAATAACACAAAAAATTTCTTTTATCAAAATCAAGTTAGAGAGTCGCATAATAATACCAAAAAGCATTATGGTCTGTTGTCAATCAACTCAGTAATAGAATCAATGCAAACAAAAATTTTAAACGTGAAAATACTATTTCAACCGATCATCAAGAGATTGCTAAGGTATTTAATAAATTCTTCGTAGAAGCAGTTGATAACTTGCGTACCTCCAAAATGCACCGTGATTTTATGGTTCAGGCTATCTGCGCTGATTTGCCGTGGTGCTATTAATCCTTTTTTTGGAATGGAAATATAAATTTATCTTACAGGATGGCCTCACCGCCGTTTTTGAATGGTGTTACCACAATAAACTCAATATTTTTGTAGCTAAATATAACGTTGTCACATTCACTGAAAAGAATCGGCCTATACAATTAAGGAAACCATTCTGACCAGGGTCTCCGAAATTCAAGACCTAGGTGTGATATTTGATCAGAAATTCACTTTTATACCTGATATAAATAAAACTTCATATATAAATAATTTCAGAACCTTTCAAATCTCATGGATTCATTGTGCTTAATGCTGGACAATTTTCGAATACAAAAACACTTATACAATTATTTAATGCGCTTGTAAAGACCAAATTAGATTTTGGATGTACGTTTTGGCATCCCATTTACAATTCTCATAAAAAATTTGGAGTCGATACAGCGAAAATTTCTCAAATATCTAATTTGGAGGGAAGATCACGTTTATCCGGCCAGAGGATACAGCCAAACTGATCTGTTCAACAGGTTTGGAGTCAAATCAGTCAAAGTTGGCAGGGACTTGTTGTCTCTGAAGTTTCTATATAAACTTTAATGGTTATATACTTAGACTGTCCTACCCTTATTGGCTCTATTGATTCTCATTTTCCTAGACAATGTTCACGCTCAAATCAATTTTTTTCAATGGGTACTCCGAAAACTAATTCCCTCGTATAATCACCCATTAGATATATGTGTTCGCTATTCGAGGATGTGTCTGACAAATGCAATATCAACAGTGACTCATTTGCTTTCATAAGGCGGTCAAGTTGGACTCTTTTCATGTATAGTGAATTCTGAAGTAAGCCAAAATCTCATTGTCTATTATTTATTAAAATTAATGTTTTTTATGCTGGGTGTATTACCTGTAGAAAAATAAAAATTTATTATTTTTATTATAATTATTATAAATAATACTCCTTTCCATTGGCATTGCAACTTAAACGTTCACTATAAATTTAATAAATTTGGAATTTCCAAATTAGATAATCGGAACATTAAAGTAGTTTTGAGAAACAGAAAACAGATTCCCATTATGCTAACCATTTATTAGAAGAAAGTCATATATTTAGTTCAGAGTTTGAAATATTAAATAGAGAGAATAAAGGTTCCAAGCTAAATTTTCTAGAATCATTACATATTAATAAATTAAAAAATTCGGGACTTTTACTCAATAGCCAGTTAGAGGTTAATACTAGCCCTCTACTTAATATGTTCAATAAGAATATTCCATTTAGCAGATCAGATTGATTACCTAAGTTTTAGTTAATTTACATTCAATTTTATGTTTTATGTTCAAAAATTTTTCTTAGAAATCTCAGTTGTATATTTATATCTTTCCTACATTTAGTTGGAATACCTGACTTAAGAAATTGATTTTCTGTGTTCATCTTCAGGTATACGATCCTTTTGTTAAATATCAGTGTATTCTATGGTCCTCATTCCAAGTTAGTTATAGAACATACCTGGTATGTTCTGTGAAAATAGCTATAAGTACTGACTTTGTAAAATTACACATAGTATTAATCCAGCATTTGATAAGGGAGTAGTACTTCGAAACGTCGTCATGCGTATTTTATATTAAATTATGAGAAAATTTTGAATATTGTTTTATTATGGATATTAATTTTCTCCAAGTATCGGCCTCATCAATTATCAATAACAAATTAGTCTTTGTGGCTCAGTCGGGTTAAACTGTAGGTCCACTGAATTAAAAAATATATATCAAACCACTGTTGCTTTTTCGAATTTTCTGCATGTTTAAACACATGTTTTCAAATACTCGAAAAGGTGAAAAATAAATAACATTTTTTGATGTATGATAGAATTGGATGAGAGGAAAATCTAAGTCTGGTTCTTCTATTTAGATCTGTTGCTAGAAGGTGCACAAAATATTTCCATCAACAATTTATTATTCACCTCCCACTAAGATTTAATCGTTTTTTGCAGGTGAATGAAATGATATTTGAATGGACCAATATTAATAATGAAATGTTTTTTCGCTGTCAAGAAAATGAGAGATATATCGAAACAATGATATATCAAATGCTTGAATTAACTAAAAGTGAAGAATACGAGGAAGAGGCTAAAAGATTTTCATTAATAGATGAATGTAGAGCTACTTCGGAAACTTTACTCAACAATCTCAAAGCTATCATGCAAAATAAAGTTGAAAAACTATATCAAAATGTTCTTAAATTCACAAAGGAATATGAGAATAAAACGCAAAAAAAAATGAAATTATATCAGCTTATGCTAACTCAACACAAGGTACAAGAAAAAGAAATAGCGACAAACGTTGATAAAATATTCACGAGGAAGAAACTAATTCAGAATTTGACGGAAAAATTCGAGAAAATTTCAGAAATGAAAGATAAACATGTAAACGACGTAACGATGGAACGGGACAAGTTAAACGAGTATTTTTTGACGCTGAGATTGAAATTATTCAACGACAAGAAAAACGACGTCGATAAACGGTGTATACTGGTGTCACATTCCAACGAGGCGTTTGATTATCTGGAGGCCAAGGCGAGAGGAGGAACCAAGATGATTAAGTGCCTCAGTTCATGTCGGAAGTATGAAACATTTCAGGAGAAACTTTGTCCATATCCTAAGGGTACAGCCCAATTTGAGGTCAAGACTAGTGAGAATTTCCAAAAGTATGATTTATTTTGGTATAAGATAGCCAATGTTAATGACTCAAGGTAAGTAAAAAGCTAATATATAGAAAAAAAGATGACAAAACTAATGAAGTGCGCTCAATATAAATTGATTTTTGTTGAAAATTATTAATCATGATGAAATAATATATTTTTCCATATTCATCACAAAATGAAAGTATATCGCGCATCATTCTCAGTAATGCAACATCTTATTGTACAATAAACATATGAATTATCTCGGTACAACTCACAGTTTTAATGAGTGTATTAACCCTTGATGATATGTTAGCAAACCGAAACATATGTCGAGTGCATCAATTCATTTTATAATGAATTTAGAAATCACGATGATATATATCATCGTGAACAATAACATATAACGGGTGATTTTTTAAGAGTTCAGTTTCTCAGGTTGGCGGCTCTAGTTGGTAATGGCATCCAAACATCTGTCAAAGTGGAAAGTTTTCAGTATTCTCTGTCATTTCATCATAGAAAGACTTACAAACGAGCAACGATTGCAAGTTGTTAAAATTTACGAGGTCTATCGAAATTCGTGCTCTGTGAAACATGTGTATCGTTTTTACGACCATATTATGGTCGTCATAATCGACCTGATGAATCAACAACCTTTCGAGCTGTTATCACCAAATTTCGCAACAAGTTTACTTTGTTGGACATTAAACCATTGTCTCGCATGCGTACAGTACGCACTGAAGAGAATATTGCAGCCGTAGCGTGCAGTGTTAACGAGAATCGTGAAATGTCAATTCGTCGCCGTACTCAGCAATTGGCATATGTTACTCTACCACATGGAAAATTTTACTTGTTGTTTTGGGTTTCAAAGCCTATAAAATTCAACTACTGCAAGAATTGAAGCCGAATAACCTACCACAACGTCGAATTTTTGGTTAATGGGACTTAGAACAGCTCAATGAAAATTAATGAAAATTGTGTTCAGCGATGAGGCTCATTTCTGGCTTAACGATTATGTAAATGAACAAAACTGTCGCATATGTAGTGATGAACAGCTACATGCCATACAAGAATTACCGATGCATCCTGAAAAAACGACAGTTTTGTGTGGTTTACAGGCTGGCGGCATCATCGGTCCATTTTTCTCAATAGACGACCATGGAGGAAACGTTACCATCAACGGCGAACGATATCGAGCCATCATACGCAACTTTTTTTTGCCCGAGTTGCCCGAGTTGAACCTTGTTGTCATGTGGTTTCATCAAGACGGTGCCACATGCAACAGAGCTCGTGAAACAATAGACATGTTGAAGGATGAATTCGGTGAGCAGCTTATCTCTCGAAATGGGCCTGTGAATTGGCCGCCAAGATCATGCGATTTGACGCCTCTGGATTATTTCTTGTGAGGTTATGTAAAGTCGTTAATGTAATGTTAGAAGTCTTACAGGATAATATAACACACGTCATTCGTGGGATACAGGCCGAATTGCTCGAAAAAGTGGGGCAGAATTGGACCTTCAGAACGGACCATTTGATACGGAGCCGCGGAAAATATTTACATGAAGTTATCTTCAAAATGTGAATGGCAAAGGCCAAGTTATCAATTTCAATATAAATTTTGAATATATGATGCAAATTGAGGTTTTATTTGATTTAAAAAAAACTACGCTCAAAAAATCACCCATTGAAACTGTTTATATTTCTCAACAATTTCCATATCCTGTACAAAGATCACATTTAAATTATAAAATGAATGAGACATTTCAGACAACCTGAAATTATTACCTACTATGATTTAACCTGAATCTCCTTTCCTTCTGAATTCTCCCTTTTCTTCGTTATATGAACTGAACATCATAAAAACGAAAAACTCGTTGAAACTATCAGCCAGAGTTGGGTAACGTTTTCTAAGAGTTCCAGTGCAATATTCGCAACCAAAAAAAAGTTGATTCAACTGATGATTCAATACGGCATGTTCAGAATAGCAATTTCAATAATTCATTATAGACATCAATACCTGAATTAATGCTAGTGTGATTATTTAATAAGCACTCTTCTCGACACATGTTTTCAATTTTTCAATTATGTTGTGAAACATTAAGCCAATTGTTTGATTCGAATCGATACGTGAACCTATATTTGTTCCAGATAAGGAATAATTGTTTTCAAATAGAGTCTCTGAGAAAAAAAAGTTTTTCTATGACAAACAGAACTCTTCACTGGAGTCGCACCTCAAATTGACATGTTCTATACAATATACATCAAACTGCAATAAATTACTTTGTTGATATTTCAACACTTAGTTTTCATGATGAACTTTCAAGGAATTAGAACTGAATACAAGGTATTTGGTGGCATCGTTCAATAGTTGTTGTTTACCTGATATGTGGCTTATGTCACATCTATCTATAAAAAAGGAGACAAATTTGATCCCTGTAATTATAGAGCTACTAGTCTCACCGCAATTTCTTGTAAAGTGATGTAGAGAATTATTGTAGACGAAATAGCGAAGTTTCGTTCCCCTTCGAAAAAGGAGATGAGTTCCAGGCAAAAACCATCGACAAATTAGTTTAACCCTTAATGAATTGAAGATTATGGAGAGAATAATTGTGATGAATTGTTCTCGTTTTTCTAGAGTTTTTTTTTGAGTCTCAGCATGGATTTCTTCCGGGTTGGTGTATTACCACTAACCTTCTTACTTGTGTAAGCGACTGGACCAACGCAACTGATAACACCTTTCCTACTGATCATCAAGAATGAATACGTAATCAAGTATTTATTCTCGATAATGCCGTAAAAGGTGAGACTAGTCGAATAAAGTTCAGTTAGTGATTTTTAGACAAGTATTTCATATTAACAACGTTAAAAATTCAATGAATTTTTTTTCAAATATAAAGAGAAATAGTGTATAAATGTGTAATACATTCTTAATATAAATGATCCATGTTTAGATACATAATCTTATTTGTTGATTTCAACTTTTAAAACGAAAAAAATTTATTGAAATTATCGCTAGATATTTCTATTTCCATTCATCAATCAGAAAATATTAAATTTCAGAAATTATTTTCGATGTTCCAACTAACATAGAAACTGAAAAATCTTTAAGAAAATGTAATACTATTGATCTACTATTAGCATTTTTTGGCAGACGTATGTAACTGACGTTTTTTTTTTTTGAGAATTCTTTCCTTAAAAACGAGAATTTCGGAAGAATCGTGCAATGGTCTTTATTTTCAAGAGTCACAAAATTTTTAAGTATCATATCGTGAATGAGGAAATATAAAAATGCCGAAAAGGAACAAAAGGGGTAAATCGAATACGAGAAAGAACAAACTGAGCCAGTTCGAGAGAGAAAAGAGATATGGCCAGATAACGTATCAAAGGGCAACGCAGCGATGGAAAGACATATGCAACCAAATCCAGATGCCTAAATTGAGGGAAGATGTGATCTTAACGAGCAACTCCTTCGAAAAGGTGATCGATATCAAGGATTTTATAATATCGCTTTATATGGATGAAATATGCAGTCAAGAAGAGGCTCACATGGTGGCTATTAGACATAACTACGATAATGTTGAAAGAATGATGGAAATATATTTCTCCACTGTTTATGGTATTCATGAAGATAATAATCGAGAGGTATGGAGTATTATGACTTCATTATCAAATAGTTATCGGGCTAGTACATTATACTTAAGTTCATGTCAGCTCCATGTTAAGAACGTAGGTCTCAAACTCCAATCGATATTAGTGTAACAGTTAAATCTTTGAAATATCTGTAAATTACTGCACTAGTTTTGACGATTACTAAAATTTGGTAATTTCACGTTATAAGTATATGACACAATTCCTTATCATGAGGCAAAATAACGACAAAAAACTGCATTTATAAGCGAAAGTCTCCATTTCTAGATTGTATGGAGTAACAGGTGATTTGTTAAGAGAATAATTTTATTTTTAATTGTACATTATACTTAAGTTCATGTCAGCTCCATGTTATAGGAACGTAGGTCGAAAACTTCAATCGATATTAGTGTAACAGTTAAATCTTTGAGATATCTGTAAATTACTGCACTAGTTTTGACGATTACTAAAATTTGGTAATTTCACGTTATAAGTATATGACGCAATTCCTTATCATGAGGCAAAATAACGACAAAAAACTGCATTTATAAGCAAAAGTCTCCATTTGTCGATTGTATGGAGTAACAGGTGATTTGTTAAGAGAATAATTTTATTTTTAATTGTACATTATACTTAAGTTCATGTCAGCTCCATGTTATAAGAACGTAGGTCTCAAACTTCAATCGATATTATTGTAACAGTTAGATCTTTGAAATATCTGTAAATTACTGCACTAGTTTTGTCGATTAATAAAACTTGGTAACTTCACGTTATAAGTATATGACACAATTCCTTA
Source organism: Henosepilachna vigintioctopunctata (assembly GCA_030704895.1). Classification (NCBI taxonomy): domain Eukaryota; kingdom Metazoa; phylum Arthropoda; class Insecta; order Coleoptera; family Coccinellidae; genus Henosepilachna; species Henosepilachna vigintioctopunctata. Next base: position 243,336 of record JARQZJ010000064.1, read on the forward strand.
TCATGAGGCAAAATAGTGACAAAAAACTGCATTTATAAGCGAAAGTCTCCATTTGTCGATTGTATGGAGTAACAGGTGATTTGTTAAGAGAATAATTTTATTTTTAATTGTACATTATACTTAAGTTCATGTCAGCTCCATGTTATAAGAACGTAGGTCTCAAACTTCAATCGATATTAGTGTAACAGTTAGATCTTTGAAATATCTGTAAATTACTGCACTAGTTTTGTCGATTAATAAAACTTGGTAACTTCACGTTATAAGTATATGACACAATTCCTTATCATGAGGCAAAATAGTGACAAAAAACTGCATTTATAAGCGAAAGTTTCCATTTGTCGATTGTATGGAATAACAGGTGATTTGTGAAGAGAATAATTTTCAATATCCAGATTAGATTTGTTCAAAATTTGCTCTTCAAAAGGAATTCTATTCAAAGTAAAAAGATCAAGTTGGAAAGGTGTTTTTCGCACCAATAAAAAAAGAAAATACATATGAAATTCAAAGGTATCTAGAGCAATCTGCCTTCTACATAACACTTTTGCCCACCATCACATCTCTCATTAACTTGTACACTAATCTCCGGCAAGAACACCTTTGACCGAGGATGTTGTATTTTTTGTACTGAAGAAGAATACGAAGATTGCTATTTTCTATATGTTTATCGATTGATGCAGGAATATATCTAAATGACCACCATCCACTATATTTATCCCAGATATGAATAATTCTAATATCATTCTATCGAATAATATCCAATTTTATGTTTCATATTTGGAGTGAAAGATTTGTATTCATTCTGACATTTCGAAACATTAAATTTGAAAATCGTTGATTCCTCGCAGTTATTTCAGTAATATTTCATGGCCTAAAATTGCCTACTCTGGATTAGTTGCAATTATTCTACTGAAATTTTAAGTTACTGATTTATTTTCAGTTGAGAAGAATGATAGAAGAATCCCTCCATTTCTTAAACAATTCGTTGCAAGAAGAAGAAAGTTCAGAAACTTACATCAATCAAATGTGCTTCGGAATGGAAAGTAAACGCAAACTTTTTGAGAAACAATTGAAGTCTGATCAGTTTGGCGAAATAAACGAAATAACAACAAAGCACCATCACGACATCAGCAAAATTACAAGCGCTATGGAAGACAAGTTCGAGAAGATTTGGATGCAAATAAAACAGATTCAGAGCGAGTATGCTAAATATATAAAGAATAACAAGGCTAAGTATGACGCTATAAAAAGTTTGGACGACTTGAATACAAGCACCGTTCTGAAAGAATTGAAGAAACTGATTGGCCTTCAGGAATTATCCAAACACCTCACGGTGAAATCAAATGAGCTCGATTCCACTTTAGGTCAAAAATTAAGACTTCTGCAGTCTGAGAGGGATTCTCTCAAAGGATATTTCATTACATTCAAAAACAAACTGCAAAAGGACAGAAAACGGGATGAAACCAGTCGCACATTGATTACAGTTGAGTTCGCTAAAACTTTCGATTATCTGAATGAAAAAGTTAACGAAGGAGAAAGATTACTGAAAATGATGAGCTGCTGCCGAAGGTATGAAAGTATCCAAGATAAAGTTCAACCTTATCCGTTCGAAGGCCAGTTGGAAGAGAGTAAGCTTTCAGAGGACCCGTTCATATTGTTCTGGCACAAAATCGCTGTAACACAAACTAGTAGGTATGGATACTTAGAGATACCGCAAAATGTTGCTGACCAGGAATGTAGTAATAAACAAACTCTGATCATCACTTCTCCAAACATCATAACAAACTGAATACAAAGAACAACAAAAAGAGAAGAGTCTTTCTCTCACGGGCCATAATCAGATACAGTTCGAATAGATGTCAGAGCGATCGATGTGACGTACGTTGGGAGTTTAACACTACATATTCTAAACAAATATTGAAAAAGTTTCTTTATTTGTCAATAGTCTTGTGAGACTTCAACTTTTGAAGAGATTTGATTTGGTGGACTTTCTTGGGAATGTGATGATACTTCGTTATTCACATATTCTTTTCATATAATCAGACTTCTTGGCCTATATAAAAGCCGTGACTTACAATTCGATGAATATCTTATTGGTAATTGTTTACTCAAGCTAACGAAATGTAATATCGGAGTTATATCAGATAGATACTCAGACAAATATTATCCAAGACAATGTTTCTTTCATATTTATGATTTTACGACACGTTGAATACTGAAACTATTCCTCTTGAAATTTCTCTTCACTTAGCGTTCGAGGTAGTACCATCTGCACTCTAATCTTTTTTTCAAGTAGGTGAACACCTACTTTATAAACATTACAAAACATCACTTCTTCTTTCAATTCTTTTTAATCAGTATAGAATATCGTGCATATGTGTTAACGATGAATGTCGAACCTAAAATGGGTACATTATTATATGAATACGGTTATAAAAATTCGATACCTTACAGCGATGTTTCATCCTATTATGAAAATCATCAGTGGCATGCTTAGAAACAATCAATATTCGATGTTTCTTAAAAAAAACCACAGCCTTATCTTTCAAAATACGGAAAGCATTTGAACTACTCAAGTGAGCTTCTTCTATCGAAGAAACGAGATACACTCTCTCTATCATTCTCGTGACAATACCAGTACGTACTTCCATACAAAGATGGACGATAACGCCTTAAAATCTCCCTCAACCGCTAAACCCCTTAGCCTAACCTAACCTCAAACCTCTTAACCCTCAAAAGGCGAAATCTTTTACGCGAAAACTGACGCGAAAGTCAGTTAAAAATGTCACGACTGCCAACTAACGTTCTGGTGAGATTGTCATCGCATTTTTCGTCGCTTTTAATATGAATTCTTTGGTCTCGTCTTGGTCTAATATATATATATATATATATATATATATATATATATATATATATATATATATATATATATATATATATATATATATATATATATATATATATATATTTATATATATATATATATATATATATTTAAATTGATTTATTTGTTTAAGATATTTTATTTTGAAAGTTTTTAGCAATAACAGGTTTTTTTGATATGAAAAACTTTATTTTTGTTGACGTTTCGTTGTTATATTACAACTTCGTCAAAACTAATGAATAATTGAATATATTTAAGCCTGTTATTGCTAAAAACTTTCAAAAATATATATATATATATATATATATATATATATATATATATATATATATATATATATATATATATATATATATATATATATATATATATATGGAGATTTTGGGGTTTGCTTCCGTGTGTTGTTTCGTTGGAAATCTTTGTTAAGGCGACGTTTCGACAAAGTCTCATTTGTCATTATCTAGCCGGTCGTTTGTCTACAAATCGTGAACTTAGACTAAGTCAAATGAGACTTTGTCGAAACGTCGCCTTAACAAAGATTTCCAACGAAACAACACACGGAAGCAAACCCGAAAATCTCCAGAAGCATATCATTTTCTCCGTGAAAACCTAACCATCAATATATATATATATATATATATATATATATATATATATATATATATATATATATATATATATATATATATATATATATATATATATATATATATATATATATATATATATATATATATATATATATATATATATATATATATATATTTATAAGGAAATGGAGTTTTTGTGCTTATGGCACTGAATGAAATATATAAGCAAATGATTACTAGAACATTTATTCATCTATTTATATTATTATCATCTTTCTCCATGAGGAGAGCGATTGAACTTGAATTCGCAATTATTAGGACTTTTGCTTCATCTTTTTTGCCTCCCGAAAACGCTTCCTCTCTGAATGCTCTTTCTTTCGTTCATTTGTCCATTTTATTCAAGGTTGACGATTTGATTTTTGCTCAAATTTCACATGTGCGATTTTATAGCGACATTCAGTGCGATCTTCGAGATTTTTTATATTGATTTATTGTAGATTTTTTTGGGCCTCTTCAAGCCATTCTGTTTCGCATTTACTCTCCATAATTATATCGAGTAGTTTCTTCGGTATTCTCCAGAATACAGTTTCATTCTCTAGACATGTGCATTGAATTTTGCTCGTCATTTTCTGATTTCTTCCGTTATCGCATTCGTCTTTTGATAAAGTCCATTCTGAAGTCTTTTCATCAATATGCCGTTTCTATTGATTGACCCGTAAATCTTTCTGAGAATTTTGCGTTCTTGTTTTTCTATTTCTCCAATTCTTGAATGAATGTCAATAACCATTGTTTCAGATGCGTAGATTGCTTCTGGAAGAATCGTTGTGTTATAATGCCTCAATTTGGCGCCTCTCGAAATTAACTTTTTGTTATAGTAAGTCTATGTTAGTTTGTAGACCCTTTGGAGCTTGGTAATTCTCTATTCATTAGCGATTCGGTTTAAACCTGAGGACTGTATAACTTCTCCGAGATATTCAAAATGGCCGAGTTCCAGAATTTCACCATCTTCTGTGATAAAAGAAGATATAATTTTTGGTTTTCTTTCCATGTATTTACTTGAAACTTAAGACTAAGACTGAACGTTACAATTCCTTACACACTAGGAGTGGGGCATTTAATTCCACCACCCATACAAAGATGGCAGCACTGCATATTTTGTCCATATAATCAAACAACTTCCCCCTTAAATTTTGCTTTGGAAGTATCTGTTCTATTATTTTTCGCGTTTTTCGATCGATCTCAAATTCTTTCATGATTTTAAAAAGGGTTTCGCGGTCTACCGAATCATATGCTTTCTTGAAGTCAATAAACGTGATCACTGTATTTCTACATTTCCTCATCTGTAATATCATCTTCAAAGTCCAGATCAGTTCAGCACATGATCGGCCTTTTCTGAATCCATCCTGGTATTCCCCAATCAGTGAATCCGTTTGGTATTTTAGGTACTTTAATAATAATAATAATAATAATAAGTTCTTTATTTTCAACAGGTATAACACCCAATTACAGAAAATAATAACATTATATATATTGAATACATAACTAAGTTATAACTACAAAATTTAGAAAAAAGATTTAACTAAATAATTAAACAAAAGATTTAACAAAGAGATTAATCTAATCTAAATAAAAAAAATAGTAACTTATAACTACATTATAGCATTCAATGAAATATCAATGGGTATAACATCCAATTACAGAAAATAATAACATTATATATATTGAATACATAACTAAGTAATAACTAAATAATTAGAAAAAAAGATTTAACTATATATTAAACAAAGATTTAACAAAGAGATCAATCTAATCTAAAAAAATAGTAACTTAAAACTACATTATAGCATTCAATGAAATATTACAGATAACTCAATCTAAATCAATTAATTCAATCAATTTTCGTTGTTCACATAACTCCTGATAATAGATTCTATGGAGTCAAAGTGAATGTCACAATTACTGGCAATTCTATTCAGTGTAGACTCCATGAACCAAATCGGGGATTGCATAAGGGAGTTGGTCCTCGGAGTCTCTAGGTGAAATAATTCTGTATTACGAGAATTTTGCCTAGGAACACGAAAATTCAAAGCGGACAAGAGAGGAGGACAATCAATACTATTGTGCAGTAATTTGTACAAGAATTTGAGTGATAAAGTTTCTCTCCTGCTCTGCAATGAGATAAAACTAAATCGACTCAATAATTCGTTATGATTGACTCCTCTCTGTGGATAAACTTTATCCTCCCTCCACACTAAGAATTTCAAGAACCTTCTCTGAATAGCCTCAAGATGGCGTTGATGGCAAGTGTAAATGGGATGCCAGATCGTGCTGCCATACTCCAACTTGCTACGGATTAGGGTATTGAATAGTCCTATCAATGTTGAAGAATTATTGAAATATTTGCCATTACGTATAACAAATCCATACATTTTCGCAGCAGATGAAATAAGTTGGGTGATGTGTGGGACAAAGGAAAGCTTCTGGTCGAAGACTACACCAAGATCTCTCGCCTTATCTGAACGAGAGAGAACCTGACCACCGACGCTATAATCACAATCAATGCGATCCCTTTTCCTTGTGAATGAAACAACATTACACTTTGACACATTTAAACTTAAATAATTGTTCTCGCACCAACTAGCAACATGGTCCAGCGCGAGCTGAAGTTGAGCACAGTTGTCCTGTGACCTTATTTCATGATATAGTTTCAAATCATCTGCGAACATCAAATGTGGAGAATGAATATTATCCATCAGATCATTTACGAACAGAATAAATAACAGTGGTCCTACTTTGTAAAAAGTAGAAAGTATTTTGTACGCAACCGGGAGTAAAGAAAATATTTGATTATGTAATTATTGATATCCATTCAATAATTACTATTACTATCAATTATTATTAATTTATTGATAACCCATGTAATTATTCATATCCTATTTGTCTCCTTTTTTGTGCCGTGGATGTATTAGCGCGCATCTCCAATCCTAGGTATCTGCTCCGTTTTCTAGATGTCTGATATTAAATGATGAAGTTTTTACATCAAAGTAGTATCGTTGAGTTTCCAGAGTTCCGCGATAATCCCATCTTCTTCTGCTGCTCTGTTGTTTTCGAGTTGCTTGATAATTTCCGTAATCTCTTCCATATCATTTTAATGGCCGTTAAAATTTTTCTCTTGTCGACTGCTTGGTCGCAAATTACGTTCTACCAGCGGTGTTTCCTGGTGCCAGGAGGTTGCCCTAGTCTAATGGCTGTCTTAATATTGTTCGTGAGAATTTCCCAATTTGTCGATTCTTTCTGATTAATTTTTGCTATGATTGTCGCCTTGTGAAGTTTCAGATATTCGAGATTCGACCTGAATTTTTTTGGTGGAAATTTTTTATTTTTATTGGGTTGAAATTTTTTATTTTTATTGGGTTGAAATTTTGTTTGTATTAGGAGGAGGTGGTGGTCCGAATCAAAGACGCCTTTGCGAGTTCTAACATTTAAAATTTTCTTTACGTTATTCTTGGAAATTGTGACATGATCAATTTGATATTCACCACGCTTGAGACTTGGTGATCTCCAAGTAGTTAACTTATGTACAGGTTTTATTTATTATATATATATATATATATATATATATATATATATATATATATATATATATATATATATATATATTTATAAACTTCCTGGCTCCCGCTAAAGCCGTAGTAAGCTATGAACTATACAAACTTGAGATGTATCATAAACTCTTCACAATGTTGGTAGTAGACGCATTAGGAAGAAATATTTGTCGAATGAATTGAACAAATTGATGTGTTTTGAAATAGAGCAATATTATTATATTGTCTAACACATCTCGTACAATTTGATACGTACAATCGAAGAGATTGTGATGACTCTTGATTGTAATGAGTGTAATTATATTCCGCTTCAATTCTTTTCACAGATGCGCATTGAACGAAGAACGTAACTATCTCAAGATACAAAACAAGAAATTGAAAGAGCAAATTCACAATCGTTGTCAATGCTTATACTGTCCCATTCTACCGCCGATTCCAAAACGAGCAGGACGAATTCCTCACACTGACGGAAAAAACATGATTCGCAAGAATAAAACGAAAAATCGCCCGAAATGAACGTGTAAAGCGAAAGCGTATCGAATATTGGTGATATCTGGAAATTAAGTCAAAAAAGTAGCAAGAAACGTTGTAGTGGAAATAAACAAAATTTTCCCCCGATTTTGTAGTTTTTTTTTTTCGAACTGACATGAAAATTTTACATCAGTGGCTAAAAGGAATATGAAACGATATTTAGAATTTTCTCATAATTTAATACGAATACGCATGACGACGTACTACTTTACTATCGAATGCTGAATTAATACTGCATAATAATAGTATTAATGCAGCGTTTAATAAAGAAGTAGTACTCCGAAACGTCGTCATGCGTATTTGTATTAAATAATGAGAGAATTCTCAATAATGTTACATTTTGGATATTAATTTTTTTCCAAGTATCGGCCTCATCAATCATCAATTTAAAAGGAATATGTTTATCTTTATCAATTACGAATAATACGAATAGTAGAGGTCCGAGTACAGAGCCTTTCGGCACCCCAAGAGCAATGTCATGTCTCTGAGAATAACTCTCGCCTGTTCTCACTAACATTGTTGAAAGTGAAAAGGTATATTGTAAAAATTTTCAATTTTTCATTATTGCACCGGTTTACCAGGAGCGTTTCAATTTCCACATAATTCTTAAATAGAAAATTTAGTAGACTCTAGATTATCTGCCCACAAAATGAGTCAATTATTCAATCATTATTGTATATTCATTGTTTATTTTCATGTAAGATTCAATTTTACTGTTGAAAATTGAGAAAACAAAATACAAATTAATAAAAGCCCTCTTCCCTAAAATAAACGGAGAAGAAGTGGCTACCCAGCTGCCTTGGGTTGATTATTGTATTTCTTCAAAAAATTGTAAAGTGGCTCAAAGTATTCTAGTAATGGTGATGCATCCATTTTTTCTTGATTAGTGATAGCTTTCATAGCAAATCTCCAATGCTTACTGGCACCAAGGGATAATCCGGCCCTGGAAATTCATAATTGATAAATGTATCTACAATATTCGCAACAAATTCCATATAGGAATATACTTCCGAATGGACGATTGTCGCCATTGATAGTATTCAAATAATATACAAACTAGGAATATTTAATAGTGTTGGCGTTTACTTCATGTGAATCCATTATAATTGAATATAAACTTAAATTCAAACTCTTGAACTTATGATTTACACTTTATTGACTACATATCATGACGCGTTTCGTCGTAACAAACGGCTTCTTCAGATGCTAACAGAATAATCAATTCCGTTAATCATTATTCTGTCATCATTATTGTTAGCATCTGAAGAAGTCGTTTATAACGACGAAACGTGTCATGATATAGTCTATAAAAGTAGTCAATAAAGTGTGAATCAAAAGTTCAAATGTTTGAATTTAAGTTGATATTCAACTACAAACTAGGAGACAGCGGATAAGAAAAAAATTCAATTATCAATATTGTTAGATGCAAAAGTTTCAATTGTTGAGTTCTCAGAAATGCAAAATGTTACATTTATAATTATAATAGTTTTAGAAAACGTATGTATAAAATTATAATTTTTTTGTAGTATTTTGATTATTGGACAAACTCTTTTAGAGGGGAAGTAAGGAATCATTTAGAAAATATTAAATTGAAACCAAAAATATTTGAATAAGCTCAAAATAATTTCTGAAAAGGTAACGATAGAATAATTTCGAACCAACCTCAATTTATCTCCGGCAGCTTTGGATTTATAGAAGTCACATTTATGTAATTCCTTGGACTTTTCTTGTGGATCATATTCTCCAGCTGCTATACATAAACTTTTATAAAATTGGAACTGGGCAATATGAGCAACGAAATATCTGGAAAGAATTCTGTGATTAAAGAAATTCATGAAAATATTTTAAGATATACTTGACAATGATACACAAAACATCAAAGTGGTTTCACCTTAAAGACGTGCGTTTTATTCTGAACTGATTAATATGTAAACTGGCAGAATAGAAAATCTTATAACATTTCAAGCCTTAAACTCGAATCAGTATATTGTGTTATTATTCCAGTAATATAATAATAATTTATCAAAATCAATACAATTTCACTTCATATAATAATAATTTGAAAGTAACAAACAATTCAAATGAATTTTACTATGAGGTACTCTCGCTTTTTTATGAGTAGGTATATCATTGAAAGTTTTTATTCCATGCTTTCACATAAAGAAAAATTTAATGATGAAATATCTGTAATATATTTTCTACAGAATTCGGTTAGAAATAATAATTGAAACAGATGAATAATCGACACTCGTAGAAAAAAATGATTAATATAATAGTATTGAAGTTCTATTGAAACAATGGATGAATTAAAGTTTTATAACTTGAATCAATATTATATGGAGTTATTAAAATTATTCATTATATCCAACACAATCAAACAGTATAGTCAAAATATGACATAGCAAAACTACGTCCAAGTTCACAAAATCAATAAAAAATGAAATACAGTGATTATAAACCTCACATTGAGTAGTTTATCGACGACCTATGGCAATCTGAATGAGACAAAAATAGAGCGAACAAACTTTACCCGATAATTCCTAAAATAACCATAAAACCAACAGTACCTCAGAAGAGAAGAGACCAGGTCGTGATGAATAGAGTGAGAATAGGCCATACCAGACTCACTCACAAACACATTCTGGAGAGAGAAGAACCGCCAATCTGTACAAACTGCACAATACCAAAAACAATTCACCACATTATGATATGCCCAGTATTCAACTAACAGAGAGACGATCTAGAAATGAGCAACCAAGACCCCTTCGAAGTACTCAGGACCAACCCCCAACAAGTGATAAAATATCTTAAGGAAATTGAATTGTATAAGTTCATTTGATTTAACCTATCCAAAAAGGCTGCTAATTATCCTTGGTGGTTGATGCGGTCTTCACTTCATTAATTGTTTGTGATTTAAATAAGAAAAAAGTATGGTCAATATCAATACGGAAGAGATTTTTGGATTTCAGATAATCGACAAAGTAATGCAACCCTGTTACTGACAGGGTTTAATGTTTTCGTTACGTAATATATAGACACTTTCGGATTTATCTTTTTTTCAGCTTCGTTTTCGTTACCTTCTCAGCCCTGCTAGTGTGCAGTGCTCTTTAAAAGTGTTTTGACATTGTGTAGAATGTAATTTTGTTTATAATTGCTCGCAAATGAATATATGTTATGTGAGGTGAGTTGACGTTCCTCCTCAAAATAAACGAAATTTATATAGACTGTAAAGTTGGTGATCAGAATAGGAAATGAGTTTTAAAAATAATAAAAGAAATTTAATCGCCTCATATAAACTAACGATTCTCGACATATACCAATTGAAGTACGTCTGGTGTGGAGGAAACCATCGGACTATACATCAGTTTGTTACTTTGATTTCACAAAGACAACTAGACAAATAAATAAGTCAAAACATTCTGTAAAGTTTCCTAACTTGCCCTCAACTATCAACAGTCAAGAATTCCCCTCACCAAAACCACCAGAATTTTCAGATATTGAGGTGAGTACTAGCTTCGGTGAAGGAATAGAAGAAAATAATAAACTCGAGTCTCGAGCTGTCCCGAGAACTCCTTTCAAACACAGGACGGTCTTTTGACTTGTTCGGTACTTGAACTTTTTTGGAGAAACGAGCAAAACTTCTGGGATCTCGAAATTTACTTAGTAGAGTCAACAAAATACTTTTTCAAACGCAGGAAAGTAAGTTCTGAAACATTGGACTCTTAGAAGAGATTCATTGTCTGTAAAATATTCAAGAAAATATTTTACGACTTCCTTCTAAAGACTTCTACTCTGGATTCAATGAATATCATACTAAAACAAATTGTAACATTTTTATTTGAGTGTCCCAAGAATTTAGTAGCAACACAAGTACTGGTACAAAACTGCTACGATCAGCGGTAAGATGTGTGCCTATGCTTCTAACAATTCTGAGACAAATAGACATAGGCGGCAAAGATATTCACTGCATTAAAAATCTCTATCTAAAACAATCTGCCCACATAAAGATCGATGGAGAACAAAGGAACAATGTTGAAATCTGCAGAGGAGTCCGGCAAGGATGTGTTCTCTCACCTCTGCTGTTCAATTTGTATTCTGAGAACATCTTCCAAGAGGCACTTGAGAACATTGAAAAGGGCATTAATGTCAATGGAACATGGATTAATAACATTCGCTACGCGGACGAAACGGCCTTGATTGCTGATAATATGAATGATCTTCAACACCTTGTCGATGTAGTGGGACAGCGCAGTGAGATAATGGGCCTTAAAATAAATGCCAAGAAAACAAAGTATATGGTTATTACTCGCCAACCTGACACTTTCAAGAATGCAGGGTTAACATCTGATGGATCATCAATTGAGCGCGTGAATAAATTTAAATACCTTGGAGTATGGCTCACTGAGGACTGGACATCTGATCTGGAAATGAAATGTCGAATAGAGAATGCTCGCAACACATTCATGAAACTCAAACGTATTCTTACCAATGCGGACTTTAGCCTAAACCTGAAGGTTAGATTTGTGAGGTGTTACATCTGGTCGGTGTGGAGAGCTGGACACTGAAGGTAGTCACAATGAATAGAATAGAAGCCTTCGAGATGTGGGTATATCGCAGAATACTGAAAATCCCATGAACGGTCCGAGTGACTAACGAAAATGTCCTACGAAGAGTAAACAAACAACGTGAACTGCTGCTGATGATCAAAAAAAGGAAAACTGCATACCTGGGGCATATAATGCGAGACACGAAATACCAGCTCCTACAACTGATTATCGAGGGAAATATTGAAGGAACGAGATGAGTGGGAAGGAGGAGGATGTCATGGCTAAGTAACATAAGGCAATGGTAGGGCTTGCGAACAGTAGAAAGCCTAATACATACAGCCAGAGACAGGATAGAAATGAAGCGTGGGGTTGCAAACATTCATTAGTGAAGGAAGAAGACATCACTAATGCAGAAACATGCATTGGAAGAAGAAGAAGTCCTAATAAATCCTTACATGATAGAAAAACACTGTTGTTATATTTTGAGTGAAATATACCTTGAAACAACATTTTTTTTCTAACTCGGTTATATCAAACCACACAGGCAAAGTCAAGGACGTTAGCTATTTAACCAATAAATTACTATTCAATACTCACGGTATATACGGTACATCCGAAGGTACGTGGAACTTTGCACCTGGATCGAAATCACTCTCCTGTCTTGTCACTGGTGGTTTCATTTTCTGATATTGTTTAACATATTTCCAATAATGTGCATTCCACTGGTTTTTAGGAATAGCACCTTTAAACACATCCCATCGCCACTTGTCAAGCAGCAGACCAAATGGCAAAAAGGCTATTTTCGACAATGCCATGCCCATTAGAGCATTAATGGAAGCCTCGTAGTCGTCCTTATATTCATTCAACAACCCAATCTTATGAAGATGCTTCGGCGTGTTCACGGATAATGCAATTGTATCGCCTATAGCTTCGTGGAATCCTGGATTAGCTCCGTCTCGATAAATGAGCGGTTGTTCTTTATACTGCAAAAAATACTGTATATGTCCCATTTCATGATGAATTGTGATGAAATCTTCAGCATTGATACTGGTACACATTTTTATTCTGAAAAGAATGAAATAATTAGTTTGTTTTGTGTAAAATTGGACAATTTGTGAAAAAAGTGGAATTTGTGAAAAAGTGAAAATCGAGAAACATTGGTGAACATTAAATGGAACTACACTAATCAAACCAGTTGAAATGACCGTGGTACACTAAACATCATTTTTTTATTTTGTATTTCATTCTGAATTTATTTTTCTCTTATGAAAAAAAGTTTAGAAAGTTTATAATATTGTGAAGGGTTTTCAAATTGAGGTAAGAACCTAATAAATTAAATATACATCATTATGTCTCTAAATATTTTGCGGATTCGTTTTATCAGTTAACTATTATCTTCGGACATCATTAGTACTATTTCAATTTAGTAATAATGAATTCATTTAAAATCATCAAATTATTGATTCAATTTATATAATTCACATATTTTCACAATTAGTTTCCTAAATTCAGTTCATTTCGTTTTTTAATTTCATTTAGTGTTAACTCAGGGAATCATGCAATTATTAGAGTTGTTGATCCTAGTATATTTTAAATATTTGGTTGTAAAAGACAGATTCCTCGGGTGAAGGCATATCTTATACATTATTGTGATATTTGTATAAATTATATAGAACCTCCTAGACAGATCTCTGGGGACAACATCGGCTATCAAATTCATTCCCAGGCTGACTATGAGTTGTGAAGAATCCAGATAATTGAATTTGGATAATCGAATCTGAATATTCGAACTTCGTTGAAAGAACGAGGCAGAGAGCAGTAAGCAAAACCCTCGAAGTTGACAGAAGTAGTACCTCAAGCCCACGTAACCTGAGAAGCTAGCCAGGAGTTCATTTAAAAAAAAAAGAGATACGTACTTCACCTGTTTTATATTTTTATCTAATTTGTGTAAATACAAGAGAATAGAACTCTTTCAATCGAAATTTGATTTTCAATAGCGATCTTGTGAAAAGTTTTATCGTAAAATTTTTCAATTTTCAATCTTTGCACCGGTTTACCGGGAGCGTTTCACTGGCTGATTAATATACAACTGAAATTGTATATTAATATGACAGCCATCTTATGAAAAGACAACTCTATCAGCGATGTTGTGAAAAAAGTTCACAGACTTTGTTTAACGCATTACTTGTCAATTTTATAAATCGACCATACAACATTTAGTGACAAAACCAAATGACCCTATAATAAAAATGGCGAATTATGTTGTTAAAGGAACATGCTCGATTTCAACTCAATTATCAATGATCATTTCGTCAATATTTACGAAGTATTTGTCAATTTTAATTTTTGTAGTTTTTGGGAATCATAGCTTCCTTAATTTGTGAATTTGTGAGATTTTCCATTCATCATCGCCTTTGAGAAAATTTGTATGGAAATAGCTTCAGTAGTAATAGGTTATATGCACAGGGTTAATTTCTGTCTACAGGAATTTCTATTGATCCTTCTCTCAAAGAACGCTAAATAATTTACTCGATAATAAAAACTGAAGGAGGATGAAAATGAATATTTCTTTACAAGTCGAATGAAAGAAAGCGATCTGTATCTCATATCTACAGCCTAAGACTGAAAAAAAATCTCGACGTAAAGAAATGATGCCAATGTTGAGATCACTGTTACTCTACAGAGTTGATGAAGGAAGAAATATCAAAAAAGTTTGCATAAAGAAAGGCACCAAAACGCACAATTTCACTTCTTCCAAGAATCGCATATCTGTAACTTATTCGATATTTCGTTATTAGTAGAATTTCTTCTTAGCTCTGAAGGGGCCAGATTGAAAGCAAATAAAACAGATCCGTAGATCCATATTGGATAGGTACCTCAAAAAGGTATTTAATATCCTAACTCTGCAGTTTAGACAATTTATCTCACGTTTTCATTACTGCCTATAAAACCTAAAGGAGCGTCTGGCAAAACGATGAATAAGCTATACAATTGATAGCAAATTACAAAAATCCCCCTGAAATTCATTACACTGGTGAAATAATGCACTCTTTCTGATAACAGGAATTCTGGAATAATTAATTAAGCAATGCTAATCGAAAAGCCTCATATCATTCCATATTCAATTATAAATTTATATATGTAACAAAAAGACCTTCCTTTAACGACTCCAATTGTAAAACAACAATATCTCGTTTTTTTCTGACTATTGTTCTGAAATAATGATGTATTAATAATAATAAGTATTTATTTTCTTACAAGTAAAAACACCCAGTTACAGGAAATATTCAAAAATATATATACCGCATTAACACCTAATGATATAATGCAAAGGTTTAAAAAATTACTATCAAGAAAAGAAGTAATTTTAATACATTAATAGACAATGATAATATAGCTATACTTTTAAATTCAATATACATGAAATGAGTCAAAGTAAACCCGAATAATAAAAGCAAATGGGTCACTGTCGATATCGCATTTGCAAAACACATCCTCGAATAGCAAACACATATATTTGAGGAGTGATTGTACGAGGGAATCAATTTTCAGAGTACCCAATGAAATAAATTACTTGAACGTGAACATTGTCTGGGATTTTCAGGTATTGTTCTGAAAATCAATAGAGCCAATAAGAGTAGGACAGTCAATATAACCATGTAAGAGTTATACAGAAACTTCAGAGACAACAAGTCCCTGCCAACTTCGAGTGATTTAGCTCCAAACCTATTTAACAGAGCAGTTTGGCTATATTCTCTGGCCGGATCAACATGATCTTCCCTCCAAATTAGATATTTGAGAAATTTTCCTTGTATCGACTCTAAATTATTTTATTGAAAATTGTAAATGGGACGCCAAATCATACATCCGAAATCTAATTTGCTATTTACAAGCGCATTAAATAATTATTGGAGTGTTTTGCATTCGAATTGTCCAGCATTACGCACAATAAATCCATAAGATTTGAATGCTGTTGAAATTGTTTTATTTATATGAGGTACAAAAGTGAATTTCTGATCAAATGTTATACCGAGGTCTCGAATTTCGAAGACCCTGGAAGGAATGGTTTCGTTAATTATATAGTCAAATTGTATAGGCCGATTCTTTTTAGTGAATGTGACAACGTTACATTTAGTTACATTAATATAGAGTTTTTTGCGATAACACCAATCAGAAACAGCGGTGAGGCCTTCCTGTAAGCTTGTGCAGTCCTCTTTTTAAATCATCAGCATACATGAGACTATGAACTGCTAGACAGTCTATTAAACAAGAAGAAACAACAGTGGGCCTAAATTAGAGCCTTGTGCTACACCTGAAATGGCTGTACATACATATGACTTATGGCCCTCAAATTGAACAAACTGTGTTCGATTATTCAAATCAGACTCAATTAGAGCAACTAAATCTTAGGAGAAACCTGACTTGGCTTTCAGTTTGTGCAACATAACTTTATTATTCATTTGATCAAATGCTTTCATTAAATCAGTATATAAACATCTAGCTGACTCCTTTCATATAGATCCTTTAACACAATTATGAGAACTTTACAAGGTTAATCATGCAAGATCTGACAAGAATCCGTGTTGCTTAATCTTCACTTGATTTCTTACTTTCGAATGAATATTATTAAATACTATGATCTCAAATAATTTTGAAAAGTTCGAAAGAATAGATAAAGGCAATAAATTCAATGGACGATGAATCTACTCTGTGATAGTTCATATTTAAATGAGAGGTAATAATAAAAACTTGTCTAAAAATCACTGACTGAACAATTCTTTATTCGACTAGTTTTGCGTTTTACGGCATTATCAAGAATGATAATGCTGTAATGCATTCTTGATAATGCTGTAAAAGGCGAAACTAGTCGAATAAAGAATTGTTCAGTCAGTGATTTTAAGACAAGTTTTTATTATTACCTCTCATTTTAATAGATAAAGGTCTTTAATTGCTGATAACCATTGCATCTCCTTTGTTCAGTTCAATTTTTGCAGTATTTGTCGGAAATATTGTCGATTCAATAATTAAATTGAAAATATGACGTAATGTGTACATATGTATTGTTGAAGGTCAAACGAATCTACTGAAAACGAATAGCTGGAGTGTAAAACCCACCTAAAATTTTTTCTATCACAGAAATCCCATGCACTGGCGTGGCACACCATTTGTCTTCCATCGGTAGGTTTTTCAATGATTGCGCCTGCTGACGTATTATAACTCACATCATTTGGAAGTAGGCCCATAGACTTATAGAAATCATCAGAAGTTTCAAACATTTTTCTCACAGTATATCTCTTCGAGTTCAATTGTTCCGTTACATTATCGTGACTAGCTTCAGGAAATGGCTTAACAATATCCTCGATGTTAGTCCACTCCTGAGCCCACATATTTCCCAATATATGGGCCGGCAAAAGACCGTCAGAAATATCCAAGTCGTCCCCATACACACCCTTGAGTTTCAAAGAAACATATTTATGGAGTTCGCTGTAAAGAGGCTCAACTTGAATCCATAAATTGTCTATTTGTTTTACGAAATCCGGCAATTCAAATGCGAAAAGCCATAGTTCGCTGGTGTCTTTATAACCTGTGTACAAAAATAGTTCATTATAGACTACTAAATTTAACTAAAAACCCGAAATAATTGGTTAATAATTTTTTATTTCAAAAAAATATGTAGAAATTGTTATCTTTCACTCTCTTTGCGAAAATATCAAATAAAATACTTTCCTCAGAGATAGCTAACGAAAAAACCCCATTATTTTGATTTGGAAAATTTGAGTCATCTATTAAACATAGGTCAAAATCTCTTGTACATTTTACCTGTGTTTTGTAGACCGTTTTTTCAATGTTTCGTAAACTTTTAGATTTGGTAGACTTTCGCAGATTTTTTCCAGCAAAATTTGGTAAATTGATGGAAATTTTTAGAGATATCGCTTTCCGAAAATATGTATGAGAAGATGTTGTACTAGATCATTTTCGATAATTTTGATATGAATACTTTGAACTATATATTCAAAAAAAATTATCTATTATAGGGAGAGGCATATGTTGAGGATTTCCCCAAATAATTGCTGCTGCAAATAATCAATATTACAATTTTCAGTTCAAAGAAAATTTCATTCATTCTGGGAAATTCAAGTTAAATTTCTTTCGATAGGTAAAAAGTGTCTAACAAGTATTGACTATCACAATCACGTAATACAATTCAGTTGCATTTCAACTAAATTGTATGATTGTGTATTATTCACCTGTTGGAATATTTCAACATGAATTGCATGAAATGTACTTCATGTTGAAATATTCGAATTCCATGAAGTTGATAATTCTCATTCAAAATAAACACAAGAACTAATAGGCAAAATTGCCGAATGTATGACACAGTTATTATTGCCGCAATTTCGGGAATTTACCAAGAACAGATTTTATGACATCTGATGTTCATACACCATGAATATAAATTAGTAATTAATTAATGAGTAATCATTTTATGTCGTAAATAAACGAATTAATCATTATGAATATAAACGAACGTTGTACGCCATCTGATGGGTAACTCTTCTGTACTATTCAAAACCTCAAACTGTATAAACGTTATAATCAGGTCCAGATAGAACATACAGTTTTATTTTGATTCACTTACTACAAAAACCAGTTTGTAATAATTTCTCACCATTCAATATAGAAGCTTCGTTAGATAAGTTTACGTATTTTTCATACAGCTGTGGCATTTTCGCTCCAGTCTGATCTCTCCACTCAGTCCACATATACGATAATTCATTGTAATCCCTTGAAGTTGCAAGGATTTTCGTAATATCTGAAATTTGAGAAATAAAAAATTCAAAAAAACATTGTTATGACTTTTACGTATATTTCAGCATAATATATAATTGCGAGAGCCCTAGGGGGTGTCAAAATAATTTTCATCAAATATAACCTTGCTCCTTCTCCATATTTGTCATTCATTGAAAACAAAAATAGAAAAAGTTCAATATGAAAAGTTTTATTTTTACATATACAACATATTGAACAACTTTGATCAAATTGAACAAATTGAGCTCATTAAAAACATTAAAAGAATTGAAAAGAAATGAATCTCTTATTATTTCATATAAACATATAAAAAAAATTAATATAAAATTGTGTTATGCAACACACAAATGTATATTTAATTTGTATACGAACACAGCTTGTAAATACTGACTGTTCAGTAATTCAATTGTTGCATAATTGTGTTTTTATTACTTTATAATTTGGATAAACTATACCTACTCATATTTCTTAGAGGTCACAAGAAAAAGTTATTCAGTTTGTAACTTTTAAATTTCTCGATGAAAATAAGAACTTGGCTTTTTATTATCATATCATTTCTCAGGTAGATCCATTTTTCCGGGCATATTCTGCAGCTCCTCATTACAATTTATAAGCCCTATTCATATTTTTTTACGTTTCTAATAATAATAATAATAATAATATATATTTCTTTGTAAAATTGTACAAGCAAATACACAACATCAAAGAAAAAAGTCAATTCTAACATTTGAAAGAGAAAAAAAAAAAAAAAAGGTTAAACGTATTTAGATTTGTTACAGCATTCCTCACATTGGAAAATTCAAATATTCGTCCACTGTATACGGTTCCATGTTTATTAAATAGCTCTTAAACGCTGTTTTGAAAGTATCTACATTTAGCATTTTCAACTCATCCGTCATTTTGTTGTAAAACAAGATAAGATTATAAATTTGCCAATACATTTTTATTGATTACTATTATTCCAAATGTGCTATTTCTCACTGATATCTTAGTGTTCGTAAATAAAACAACATATCTATGTTATATGTATATTATAATGTATGTAATGTATTGTAATGTATATTGTAATGTATGTAATAATTCATATGTGTTATATGAATATTTCATGATACTTTTTGCGAGACAAAAATTAATGTTACTTACCAGGATCGAGACTAAAACCTTCGGTTTTCTTATCGCAATTCCTGTTTTTGTATGGACAAACTTTAGCGGTACTATATATTTCAGTCATGAAATTGGTCACATTAGTTAACTGAAATTGACAATTTTGTTAATTTAAACACTAAAGAAAACGTTCTCAATTTGTCAACAAGCGTTTTTTAGTTGTCATCAAAAGGAAGCGAAAAGTAGTATGTTATACTGAATGATCTCGAAATATGTGGTAATGAAGTACGAAGGTTTATGTGTGTTTTTGTCGGTTATATCGGCACAAAATTACTACAGGTTATATGAAATCCATTAATAGCACCAATAGTATTCATTGGATTACTACTATTGGTGTTACGGAAAACATAAGAAAAAGTTGAAGAAATGAAAATATAATAGTTTCGAAAACTGGAAAGAAGGAAATATTCTCAAAGATCTTTGAAGGATTTTGTTAGAACTTCTTTGTTATAACAATAATAATAAGCATATTTTTCCAACAAATTAAATGATTTTGAATTATATATATCATTCTCTACTTTTCGTCTTTTTTCAGTGTTAAGGGCCGTTACTACGTGTATATGCAAAATCATTTCAGAAATATAATGGAAAAAAATTACTGTTTCAAAGAATTACGTTCCTTTGTTTGAGAAATGTGACTACATTTTTTTGGAGATATCAATTACAATTAAAACTAATGAATCGAAATACATATAAGTATATTTATTATATTATCTTTTATATATAACTTCACTATATATAGGTACTACTATTACTTGAGCTGAGTGTTTTCAATTCATTTTCATTTCAATTCATTTACAATTATTTCTTTCTGATGGGGTTAATTGAGTGTGTTGCAATGCAACTATGAAAAACTAGTTCAGATATGAAATGTACAGCGATCAACTGATAAATAAATAATTGATGATTGTTAGAAGGCTTGATAATTATTTTGAATATTAATAAACCGTTGTGATTAGAACTATATTTAAAATATTTGTTTGTTAGATGAAGCAAATACTCACTTCTGAAAGTTTGTCGTTGTCCAGTGCGGATTTTCCAAGCATTTTAGCAAACATAATTTTTCTCTTCAAATCTGGGTCCTTATAATCATCAGATTTAATATTCTTGAAATATTTTTCCCAGGTTCGTTTATTGTATTCTGCGGCTCTCAAAGTAATCCTCACCTATATTTCAAAAACTTTTGGTAAATAACAATGAAATATAGAAATTCCTCGATAGTAAGTAAGGACTTCATATTAGGAAATATATAGAATACGGTGTTGAAATGCCGAATGTAATAAAAAAATTATCAAATGAATGACTAGTTATTCTAAATTATTCAGTAGAATCTCGAAACCAGTCGAATTGAAACTATGAATTTTCATTTTTCAACTTGAAAATTCGTTTGCTATCTTCAAACACCTTCAAATGACGGATATAATCCTTAAATGACAGGAAATTATGAGCTTGTGTTATATCGTTCGAAACGTTTCTTCAGTCTCCATCCAAAAACAAGTTCATTTTCATTATTTCTGTGAAAATAAAAAGAAGATCTTATTTTGTGGGCAGGACTTCGAAGTAGGGAAAACCCATAAAAATGTGCTCTCAGATGTTATCCGTCGAAAACGCAGTTTCCGTGGCAATGAAAATAAGGGGCAGCGATTGATGGAATGGCGAGCGCCATGTTGGATTTCTCTTTGTGGTACATACGGCTACTGGCTATCTGAGCATACATGATTGAGCGCATCCACTATTATTCAAGTATTCTATCATCATAAAGTATACTTAAAATGTGGGTTTTTGCAAGTTTAAAATGTCAGATTTAATCTTTTGAGATATCACCTTTAGAATTTATTTCGTAAAAAGAAAACTACCGAGAACTTGGAAGAATATAATAGACCACCTTATAACTGCTTCCATAAATATACAGGGAGCACTTTTCGACATCTTTTTCTTCTCCTTGAAGGCTGATTCCCTCTTTGCTCGTTTCAGATTCCACTCTGCAGATGAGGTTTACCTTGTGTTCATCTATTCGGTAGTCTTGAATGCTGCTTCTTCCACTGGATTTCAGTGGAAAGCGACAGGCTCCAACTTCCGTATATGCAAATTATCACGAGGCTGATAATTTGTTATCCTCCTTATTCTTTCAACATACTCGTGACAATCATATACTCTGATCTTGCTCTATTCAAAAACGCCTTGTCTTTTTTTTAGTATGATATCTGCGATTGTTCTCTAATTGATCATTTCTACAATTGCAATCTAAATAATTTCGTCAGAACCAATGTAAATACCATTCTGTTACGATCAGATAACCTGCGACCGAATATATCTGCGATTTATTTCAAATCTTTCTGTTTATCTAGTTGCGGTTTAGTTTTACTACCAACTACCTTGTTTGTCAACAGCCTTGTCTATGTTCATTGTCAGCAGTTTGTCCGCTCTAAGAATAGACTCGTTACAAATTCGTCGCAAAATTTGTGATGCAACAAGCGGTTTGTGCAGGAATATGTTTAGTCATAATTTCTACACAGAATGTAAAAAATTATTCAGTTCCAAAGAAACAATTTATTTCACTGACACCCGAAGATAATCTTTGATGAAAACCAGCACATAAGATAGATTCCTTGAAAGCATGAAAAATTCTTCAAATTTTGTCTTTCAACAGTTTATCAATTGCAAATTGAATAAACTTCTGTGTTTTTTTATGTTATGATAGTCCAAGAGCTGGCACCAATTTTCGGGTATGTATTTGAGGCAAGATAAAAACTTGTCACATACCTCTCCTGATATACCCCAATACGGAATTCCAAACCTGGCTGGTGAGTGGCGGGGCTAAATCAACCCCTAAATTTTTAAAGAAATTATTTTTTTCCCCAAAAATATATTTGAGGCAAAACCCAATTTCTATATGTTACAGTGTATAAGAAAATCAATACGAGAAAAATAAGCCACACTATTTTAACGAAGCTTTAGCATTGCCAGACACGTGCAAAAATATTTTGCAAAAAATGGTAAAAAATGATTTTGGGGCAGCTTGAAATTTTAATGGAGTATTAGTTATAACTAGAAGATAAGATTCCCATAAAGACAGATCATTTTTTTGGGACTTTCCAGCTGCCAACCCCTAAAAGTTTAGGGGTTTATTTAGCCCCGCTACTCACCAGCCAGGTCTGCAATTATGTATTAGGCTATATCAGGAGAGGTATGTGACATATTTTCAGCTTGCCTCAAATACCTACCCTAAAATTGGTGCTAGATATCCTACTATGAATAATGTAATATTCATAAGAAGAAAATATGTCCATGTCTGCTTAATGATGCAACGCAATAAAGGAACAAATTTTTAGAGATATTCATACATATTGAAAGACATGAACTTCGGCAGAAATCGGGTACTCGATGGAAGTATCCAGAAATCGCGAATTAAACTTTGATAGCTGTCAAATTAAATTAGTTTCTATGTTATTTTGATTAATATGCATATTCCTGATTCAGCAATTGTAGGTATATTGTTATAAGGCCACAAAGAATAATTTTTCAAAACATCTGGCTACTATCTGTTTGGAACAACCTACTACTTGAAATTCAAAATAATCAAACAATTTAGGGTGACAAGTGATTTTTTGTTTTTGAAAATATATATTTTTTTAATTCAGTGGACCCACACTCTAACGCCGGTTCCGAACGGCCATTTGGCTTGTAATCAATGACATTACCCCACAATTATCATCACTAAACTACTTAAATCATAAACAAACTCATACACCCATGTGATGACCAGGATTTGAACATTAACATCACCGTTGCGTGTTTTTCCGATTAAACCACAGAAGCTGGTTGAAAATATAAACGTCATTATTTTTTTACAGTATTGTAAATACCACTCCAAGGATTTACTATGAAATTATGTAGTGAATGAATTTTCGGAAGACGTTCCGACATCTCTTTAAATTTATGAATATACATTGTAATTCTCTATATCATTTCAGATAGTATCTGCAATGCCTTCGAAGCTTTTAAATTTTCTCGCTGGATTCGAGATCTGTAGTAAGAGAACTACCTTCATCTGGTATAGATGTTCTACGTTAGTATGCTGATAAAAACTTGTTCTGTACGCAGTAGATTTGAAATTCTAGTATATTTTGATGTCAACAACTCCTACTGAACTCTAAGAAATCATTTCTAGCTGAAAATTGATACAAATGTTCAAGTTTTATCGTTAATTCTCTTGCATAACAGGTTTTCTTCAATCAACTATCTTCAGTTATAATACCTGACATTTTAAATAATGGATTTATTCTATATTATTGAATAATAAAACTTGCCTGCTCTTAATGTTTCACAATACTTACTCGTTTCCCTACCCTGGAAATTTTAAATTTGAAAGAGAAATCATTTCAAAAGAAATCAGAAAGTGGTTTCGATTAAAAATCCATTGACATGTGATACCGTTGACCTTAAGTGAAAATGAGAGAAATAGCCGGCATTTAACTTCGAGATGGTTATTCCATTAGTATTTAAATCTACGTTATACTGATAAAGAGCTATTGGCATTAAACTTCTAACCATTTTAAGTTTTCAAAATTTAATGAGGCGGCTTCATTGTTATGTGAATTTAAATTGTTGGAATTTTGGTTGTACCTAAAAAATACTCCAAAAGCAGCATGTTTTTAATATAGTGGCTAGTCTAATTTCCCCATGAAAATTCGAAACCGATGCATGTAATTTGTCAATAGAACATGCATGACGATAACTAGTATAGTGAAAACCGATTGAAAGAAGTAGATTTCAAAAATATTCATGGAAAAATACAACAAAGACTGTTTTTTGAAAAGATTCATATTTTTTGAGGCGAGGATACATCTTCGATTCGGAAAGTATTCATAGAAGTGATGATAAAAGCAAAAATTCGATTCCGAACTCGGTCGTTACTAACAAATTTGTGGTTTGATATGAACAAAGCACACTGGATCCATAAAGTTTATCATAGATTTTTGGTTTCAAGAAAAAAAATTGTTAGAAAAAAATGCTGCCTCTGAATAAACCGAAATTATTCAAAAATATTTTATTATTCCCGATTTCAATCCTTACAGCTTTCACATTCCATCACAGGGGAACTTCCACTCATCCCAGATATTGAAGGGATTAAGCTATGTGGGGGGCCCTTCCCAAATTATCAAGCACGTGGCTGGGGTCTCATGGTTGCAATCTTCATGGCATCGGACTCCGTTGCGTTAACTTCCGATATGTCAAGTTATGTTTTTCATTATTATTATTATAATATAAAAATGCTAGGCTAGGCCAGTATTCAAATATGTTATCTCTGTCACTCTCCTGGACATCATAAGGGTGGTCTGGCTGGCGATAATGGTTGCGTTCATCAGTGCACATCCTACCTGTACAAGTAGAATATCGAATTTTCAAATCATTTTAAGAAGTTTTGTTTTTCTTTTTATAATTTCATAGTACATTTTGCAACATGAATCTAATATTGCCATATATTTTTAATGTTGATTAAACCATGCCAGAACATGGCAATAATTGAATTGAAAAAAAAATTTGTTTCAAAATATTGCATAATTACTGAAATTTTCATATGATGTTATTTAAGTATCTAAAAACCTAAAATCAATTTTCCAAACAATAATTCGATTCTTAAACCTTCAGGCAGGCCAATTTAGAAGTGAAAAGTGATGTGGGATCATTTTGCTTGGTCTAGGAATGGTTGTCGAATAAATTACAGAGAAAAAAAATCTATTGAATGAATATTTGGATTAATATAATATCACAATAATTATTTATTGTTGCACAAAATCAAGAAAATATGAAAACAAATTATGAAAATAAACAAAAATTATATTTTTTAATTCATAAATGTATCACAAAAAAAAAACGGAGGCATATTGATAATTATCATCATCATCATCGTCAGTGCTGTCATTATCATTATCATCGTCGTCTTTTGGATTGTTATCGTCTTGTAATAAGTTATAAGCTGTAAAAGAATTTGTGATTTTCTGTATTCTTCCAACATGCCCAACCACTTTTCACTTTTTAATCGGTCTGGCTGAAGGTTTAACAATTGAATTATTGTTTGGCAAATTAATTTTAGGTTTTAAGATACTTGAATAACATCATATAAAAGTTTCAGCCATACTGAAATATTTTGAAAAAAAAAATTTTCAATTCAAATTAGCTTCTGGCACGGTTTAATTAACAATAAAAATATCTGGCACTGATAGATGCATGTTGCATATAGTTCAATAAAACTAATAAAAAAATCAAAACTTCTCAAAATGATTTGAAAAATCGATATTTAACCTGTATAGGTAGGATGTACAGTGATGAACGCAACCACTACCGCCAGCCAGATCTCCCTTATGACGTCCAGGATAACATATCTAAAAGCTGGGCCACCTGAAATTCTCTCTCAAAAACGTTGCTAGCTCTTAGACTATTAGATATTATCATTGTTCTAAGAGCGGAGGTCAGAAACCTATATAGCTCTGTTGGACCTTAAGTTTATGGTTCCGAACGTCCCAAGATTACCCTGGTGGGTTGGTGAGTATCCAACCCACCAGCACCATTAAGTCGAGGGAGTGTAGGGTCGACTGAGCTTTTGAAGTCTTTAAAACTTTTTTATGGTTTTTCAATGACAATTAATTTATTATACGCTTTCTAGCATCATTAGCCAGCTAGATCTCTAGAATCATTATGTTTGATATAATTTTTTTCATTACCGAAATCACTCAGCAGTAAAAATTATTGCAATATATTGATTATGTAAAGGATGCATTTCATATTTTACTGAAATTTGATGAATGCATTATTGAATGTTTATAAAGAATTAATTGAGGCTTCAATGAACCAAAACACAATTATATTTTTGTATAATATGTTAACTAATCTTTTAGTGAAATTCATTGAATTATTATGACATTGTTTTTTTTTCAATTGTTATTCACATGATTAAGTGAAGTCATGAGTCACTTTCATACAAAATGAAAAATTAATATTATAATTTAAATATTTTTTTTAATATTCAATTTTTGTAATATTTAATATAAATTAATTTAATAGTTTCTATTCCGAATAACATTCAAATTAGGGGAAAATTCGTAATAAATTTCGTTGTTGATAAATTTGACCGGATAAATTTGAATTTTGATTGATTTTTTGTTTTCCCACGATTTCAGAACAAGACTTTAAACATTAATGTTTAAAGTCGACTGCGGCTCTTCCTTACTCATATGAAAATTGTCATTTAAAAAATCCCATTGTGCACAACCGTCAAAATACAAACATTTCTAAACGCTCATTGAAGTAATTATCAACACTCTTCATTACAAAAATATTGGCTTTTTCTTCAAGTAATTCGTAGATACTCGCTTTCTCACCATGTTTTCCTCTTTCTCTTTATTGCTGAGATCAGATTCGAAACTCCAGCTTGCCTCTTGTAGTTTTGTACACCAATATGCTCCATTATTGTCATATTCATCATCAAAGAAATTCTTCAAAGCTTCCTCAGATAATGTTACTGGCTGAGTTGTAGCATTTATTGTACATAACAACTTCACCAAAATTGTAAGTATCTGTAAATAAGTGAACTGAATTTTGTGTAATCTGATATTGAACCTTCTCTTGGTCACTTGATAAAATTATTATATATATATATATATATATATATATATATATATATATATATATATATATATATATATATATATATACATTACGGGTGTTTTTTTTAGAGGTATAGATGGTGACCGATTTAACAGCTGAGAAGTGATTTATTCTCAGTTTGGTTTGGCAATTCATCATGAATAGACTCACGCCTGAACAACGCTTGCAAATAGTGCAATTTTATTTCGAAAATAATGGTTCTGTGCGGAATACGTATCGCGCACTACGTCCATTTTATCGTCGACAAAATCGTCCATCAGAGCAGTTAATTCGATTAACCATGGAACGTTTCCGCACCACGTTTACTCTTATTGATAACTCGCATCCCCGGAGACGCCGCGTGCGTACAGAAGAAGCTATCGCTACTGTAGAGCGTAGTATTGAGGAAGACCCGAACATTAGAAACATTAGAAATATATATATATATATATATATATATATATATATATATATATATATATATATATATATATATATATATATATATATATATATATATATATATATATATATATATATATATATATATATATATATATATATATATATATATATATATATATATATATATATATATATATATATATATATATATATATATATATATATATATATATATATATAATATATTATTAGAAATACTCTTTCTTAAGCCTGATAGGTATATATGTATGTTTGATTTTCTTGGGAATAAGGCTTATTCAAATTGATTATTATTATTGATTATACTTATTTTCCTTTTTCCAACGTTTCGGTCTCAATTAGGCCTTTTTCAAGGGATTTTTCGGATAATCAGGCTTAAGAAAGAGCATTTTTAATAAATATTGGCATAGAAGAATATATGCTGCAGGATAATCTCGAAAATACAAACGAAAAATCCCTTGAAAAAGGCCTAATTGAGGCCGAAACGTTGGAAAAAGGAGAATAAAGTATATCAAATAGAATCATCAACTCAAATTAGCCTTATTCCCAAGAGAATCAATCATATATATGATATATTATATCTATACACCGGCTTCCTGGCGAGGATTTTTCAATAAATAATCATTGTGAATAACACTATAGGTACTGAATAGCATGATAGCATGAAAGTGGATGTAGGAGTACCTCAAGGAACTGTCTTAGGTATGTTGTTGTTCTCCTTATATATAAACGATATTGTCTCTCACGTGAAAAAATGTTCTATACGTTTATTCGCTGATGATACTATCCTCTATACATGTTGCAAAAATATTAATAATATGACAGAGAGGATCAATAGAGACCTATCTGCAATTAATGAATGGTTATGTGACAATAGCTTATCTCTGAATGTGCAAAAATCTAACTTCATAGTTTTGGGTACAAGTACAACCCTTAAAACCAATAAAAATGAGGATATTATTATAAAGATTAATGAACAAAAAATTAGAAGAGTAGAAACAGTAAAATATTTCGGCATTATGTCAGACGAAAAATTGAGTTTCAATGATCATGTTGATTTCATATCATCTAAAATCTCTAAAAAAATCAATTTTTTGAAAATAATATTGAAAAACCTGTCCACATATGGGAAATTATTGTTGTTCAAATCAATAATTATGCCACATTTTTAATATTGCTCCACATTGCTATTTGGTTTGACTAAAAAAAAATGAAAAAATTACAAAAGTTACAGAATAGAGCCATGCGAACCATTTTAAAGTGCAATAAGTATACCCCTGTTAAAATTATGCTGAACTCTTTGGAAGTAATGTCTGTAAAACAAAGAATACTCTTTGCTTCATATTATTTATATTTAAAATAAAAAATCAGTTTCTTCTATGTAATGTTATAAAAAATATTACATATACAGTGATGTGCATGGGTATAATACTAGAAATACTGATAGTTTTTATATCCAAAGTTGTAAGCTCTCTAAATCTAAAAATAGCATATACTATGACGGATTTAAGGCTTTCAATAATTCACCATTTATATTGAAAACTAGTACTAGTATTAAGATATTTAAGCGTGATCTTAGAAAGTATATTTTAGATAATGAGATAGTATATAATTAAAAATTGACAGTTCAAAATATGTAGATTCTTGTGTAGCTTCAGCTAAATAAATATTATTATTATTATTGTTACTTATATCAACCTAACTTACCGCTAGATATTTCATTTTGTACACTCTACATGTAATCCGTTTGCGTTGAACAAGCACACAACACGACCACGATATACTAACCACACAAATGTTATTTTACTTGTATTTGAGTTCTGTAAATTCCCCTACTTAAAAGATTAATCTGGTAAAATCATTAGAAACTGAATAAATGGTTTATTATCCTCCAAAAGTGATAATTATATCGAACCTATTTAGTATATGGTCATTAATTATAGAATTAAATTATAACTCATTCATTCGTTTCGAATCATGAGTACGAGTAGATGACTTTGCATACATCAAATTAAAATCTGTCATCTTGATTTGATTTATGGAGAGCTAGAATAACTTGATTGATTTTATATCGCCAGGTAGGTAATTTGAATCAAATATAATAGTTGTTAGTGTTCATTATTTTGGGCCTCATTTTATTATACAATTCGATAATGATATTAATGCCATTATCTACTTGGCGATAACCTTCTATCTTGCAAATTCCCGAAATAATACTCTATAAGTGATTGGATTCTGATTAATATTCGTTTGACTTCAATATACTCGAATAACTTATAAGTTTTAAAACTATGTACAAGTAGTACCCTCTTTTGTGATAAAATAAAATTTAATGTGAACATCAATAGCTCTTCATTCGTACTTTAGTGTGGAAGAAAAATACATTGCATGATATTTTCACACAGCATATATAAATGGTCAATTCTAATTACATATTGCATTAAAGAAAATGTGTGTATATATATATATATATATATATATATATATATATATATATATATATATATATATATGGAAATGAAATATATTTTTGTGCTTATGGCACTGAATGAAATATTAAAGAAAATGAACACTAGAACATTCAATTGAAAAATTGAAATTAATCAAGAGAATGTTATAGTAGAGCTAGATATGTGAACGTGTACGATGTGATGTCTCCATTATCATTCAAGGGATAAATGTTAGAGAAATATTGAAATCGATGCCACACCTGATGAAAGTGCGAGACATAAATGTTTCGTTCTGCAAGGAACTCGTCAGTCACACCACGTCCATCGAAGTGAGGCAACGATTTCAACCTCCAAGCATCTTCTTGTGACTTCAAGCGGAAGATAGTAGAGTAATGAATACTCTACAATTCCATCTATAGAAATCAGTAGAAAACACCTCTCCCAGATTACAGACACACCAACCATCGAAATTTCACATATCTTCTATACCCGTAGATAACTACTAATTGCAATGTCTATTTGACAAATATCATCATACGATGTTTTCAAATGTCAATAGATTGCGTTAATAGTACGCTCGCGTTTATAACAACGAAACGTTAACAAAAATAAACTTTTTCATATCAAAAGAAGCCCGTTATTCAAAAACTTAAAAAAATAAAAACTTAATAAAAACTTTCAAAAAAATATATATATATATATATATATATATATATATATATATATATATATATATATATATATATACATATTTTGAAAGTTTTTAGCAATAACAGGCTTTTTTTGATATGAAAAAGTTTATTTTTGTTGACGTTTCGTTGTTATATTACAACTTTGTCGAAACTAATGAATAATTGAATTTATGAGTTACTATAGATATCAAATGTCAAAGTTATTTTTTAGAAAAATCAAATTAGTTTTTTTGTATCTTCACTCATTGATTTTCATTATCAGAGGAATATTTCTGGCTTAGCATTCGCTTCGGAAGTTTTAGTCTTCTTCACCATGAGGAAACCTCTGAAAAACTCATGGTAAGCCAGGTGTTCTAATAAGTGTGATTCATATTTACATATATATAATTACATATAGTTTTTATATATTTATCCAGAATATGTATATTGTTGGTTTATGTGTGTGAAAAAAAAACCAACAATATACATATTCTGGATAAGTATATAAAAAACTATATGTAATTATATATATGTAAATATGAATCACACTTATTAGAACACCTGGCTTACCATGAGTTTTTCAGATGTTTTCTCATGGTGAAGAAGACTAGAACTTCCGAAGCGAATGCTTAGCCAGAAATATTCCTCTGATAATGAAAATCAAGTGAAGATACAAAAAAACTAATTTGATTTTTCTAAAAAATAACTTTGACATTTGATATCTATAGTAACTCATAAATTCAATTATTCATTAGTTTTGACAAAGTTGTAATATAACATCGAAACGTCAACAAAAATAAACTTTTTCATATCGAAAAAAGCCTGTTATTGCTAAAAACTTCCAAAATAAAATATCTTAAACAGGCAATAAATCAATTTCAAGATATATATATATATATATATATATATATATATATATATATATATATATATATATATATATATATATATATATATATATATATATATATATATATATATATATATATATATATATATATATATATATATATATATATATATATATATATATATATATATATATATATACAGTGGCGGCCTTACCCATTGCGAGGCTGGGGGCGGTAGGTCTTTGCGAGGCCCTTTGTCCTACGTTAAAGTACCTATGTGATGAGAAAGTAGATTTGGTTATACAAATAAACAAAATTTGAGTTTTAAAATATACTAGTCACATTGAAAGACTTACAGAATTAACAAATACAGAGATGATAAATTTTAAAATTGATGTTTGCTACTTTTACTAAGACTAAAATCTTTATTTATAGCACAATAATCCAACGAATGAGCTACGTCATTTTCGATTGAAGGAATACCAAGGGCTGAAAGCCGATGCTATGTCATCGAATTCCTCAAATATTCTACTATATAAAAATAAGTCGGGTTGGAAAGGTCTCGGGCTCCGTGAGGTTTATAGCAAAGAAAATTCAGGAAAAAATTCAGCATAAGCTGAAAAATCATTTTTCACGTATATCTCTGATACATAGCATGTACTACAAACCAATATTTTAAGTAGATGGCACCGGTGCGTGATACATTGTTTGACAGCTACTCATTGTTCTCTGCTCAGTTAATTTCATGTGACAAACCTATATTGTGTTCACTGTGTATAGATGGCGGTCGTACTGCACATTCTGCGCTTAAGTTGCCACTCAATTCAAACACAATTGATACTCCAACATGCAATATTTCCCGATCCATTGCAATGGCAAAGTTGTTGATGCAATGCAAGCTCATTGTTTGGGATGAGTACACAATGGCACATAAGAAACCACTTGAAGCACTTAACTTCACACTGAAGAATCTTCGGCGAAATAACAACATCTTTGGCGGCTTGATGATATTGTTGGCAGACGATTTCAGGCAGACGTTGCCAGTAATTCCCCGTGGAACGCCTGCAGATGAATTGAATGCTTGCCTGAAGGCATCACCTTTATGGAATAACGTAAAAACATCATCGCTAACCACTAATATGAGAGTTCAACTTAAAAATGATCAAAGTGCTGCACAATTTTCCAAACAATTGTTAGCTGCTGAAAATGGAAAAGTCCCAGTTGATGCGACATCTGGATTGATTACTCTCACCAGCGACTTTTGCCAATTTGTAGACTCTCAATTAGCTCTTATTGAAAATGTTTTCCCAAACATTAGTGAGAATTATCATAATTATGCTTGGTTAAGTCAACGAGCAATTCTTGCCGCAAAGAATAATGATGTACACGCACTGAATTTCACCATTCAATCAAAAATTGCTGGCGATTTGGTGACATACAAATCCGTTGATTCCATAACAAATCCCGATGATGTAGTAAATTATCCAACGGAGTTTTTGAACTCTCTGGAGTTACCAGGATTTCCACCACATAACTTGCAACTCAAAGTTGGTACAGTTGTTATGATTCCGTAATTTGAATCCACCACTACTTGCAACGGTACTCGACTTTCGGTAAAAAGACTTATGCCGAATTTGATTGAGGCAACCATTATTAACGGAAAGAACGCAGGTGAAAATGTATGTATTCCTCGAATACCAATGATTCCGACTGATCTTCCGTTTGACTTCAAACGATTGCAAATTCCAGTTCGCTTTGCGTTCGCAATGACAATTAACAAGTCGCAAGGCCAATCGCTTAGAGTTTGCGGGATAAATTCAGAAAATCATTGTTTTTCACATGGGGAGTTATACGTTGCGTGTTCACGAGTTGGGAAACAATCCGCTTTGTTTGTGTTAACGTCAGACCAAAAAACAAAAAATGTGGTTTACCAAAATGCACTTCAATGAAACGGATAATTTGCGGACACGTATAACGCTTCGATTCAGTATTTACTTTGGATTCACTTTCATTTACTTAGAGAAGTTCAACTAAATAACACTTCATTTTTGTAATCGAAATGAATTAATTACTGTTGTGAAATGAAATAAAATGTTTCCTTTTCAAATATAAAACAAAAAAAAAATTTTTTCTTCATCTTTTAATCAACAAACGAAATGTTACATAAAACGAAGCCATCTGGTGGCGAAACGGAGTTCGCCGAGTTTGCTAGTGTCTCAATAATTTTGGGCCTAGAAAAACTCCTTTCAGCAGACGCAACCGTAACAGGTGTGGTGGCAATAATTTTCAGAACTATTTCGATAGTGGGGTAAACTTCAGTTTTTTTTTTTTTGAATATGTATTTCAGAACCGAAATAATGTCATCGTTTCCTTCATACACACGGCTGAATATATTCAGTTCTTCATACAATTCATGTCCATCAATATCACATGATTCCCCTACTGTTATAGAAATTTGCTTGACGCGAGGGCCCTGCAAAAGCGAGGCTCCGGGCAATCCCTGTTCGCCACGCCCTAAGGCCTATATATATACTTTATGTCAATTTTGCCGTTAGAAAAAGTTGAAAGAGAAATGATACGACAGTAATATATTATGAATTAGAAAGAGAAAACGAAAATCCCTTCATTCCGTATAGGTACTACGTATATACTACACACAGTTATATTTGCGCAGGAAAAAGTGTTTATCGGTCTGCTGGGCCAAAGCAATCGGCAGATCGGTCTGCCATGACAGATACATGCTTCTGATACTATCAATAATAACATATAAATATTTGAACTTTCCTAAAATATGCGAAAAAGAAGTTTTTTTCTCAATATTCAAAAGATCTGCCAAAAGCAAATAACCTCGGGAATGGTTTGCCATTTCGTTTTTGAGTACGTATAATATTATATTTCAATATATCAAAACGGCAGGTTTCCTAAAATATGTCTTTTTTTTCACCAAAATATCACACCTATTATACATGCCCAGTACCAAACCTAACGCGACTTCGATAAACCAAGTCCCATTTCATGTATGGTAGGTTACAAGTCTCTCACTGAGAAAATTTTTTGCTTTGCTAAAATATTGGTCGTCAGATGTTTACTGGCTCTTAGACTATAGAGCAATATTCGTTCTCATGGTGCACTCTCTCGCCAAAATTGACGCTACTGGTCAACGAAAAATATTTCATCTATTATCCTTTGTGTCATATTGTACAGCATTGAGGAAAATTAAATTGAATGTAATGTGTATAAGCATATTCGAATGGAGGACTCGACCTCTATATATCTACTTTGCCAAATCTGATGCCTGACCGATATTTATTTATTTCAAAAAAATTGTTTTAATAAGGCACTCATAATCGACAAATATAACGCATTCAAACTGATAATGAGTTCATATTCAATGATATTATTCAAACTACTGATGCGAATAATTTTAACTTAAGAAAAAGATAACTTATTTCAATATGCTACGGCTGACTAGTTCATAGACATATTTCCGAGGTTGCAATCGTTTTATATTTAACCTAAATAACAAGAATACACAAACTCTGTGAATTTAAAAACTAAAGGATATTTCAATAGTTCAATAAGTATCCCTAGCAATAATCCCCCACTTCAATTATTCAAACCTTCAAAAACCGCTAATACATTGGAAATAATAAATTGACATTAACTTACTAGAATTTATACCTTCATACTTTTTGTAAAAGAACATTCACCTCAATATTATGAAATGATTGAAAACAGTGTGCTCTATTTAAAATAAATCTCATAGAATGTTGAAAGTTTCAATAACAAAACTACAAATTCTGAACACTCTGTATAGAGTTGTTTGATTACCTAATCATAGAACCCCATCTAGTATTTTACCTACTATAAGATATTAAAAAGTATAGATAGCCTTCAATTATTTATTCCGTTTCTGATACTTTAAATATCATGAATCAATGAAAATAATTTCTTTCATGTTTTTAAAAATCTACAATTTGAAGCGTAACGTTAAAGACAATAACTATATGCAAATTTCATACGTTATATATATATATATATATATATATATATTTTCATTTTGGAATTTTTTAGCAATAACATTAGATATATAACATTAAGATTAGTTTTGACAAAGTTGTAATATAACAACGATACATCAACAAAAATAAACTTTTTCATATCACAAAAAGTCTGTTATTCCTAAAAATTCCGAAATAAAATATCTTAAACGGCAATAAATCAATTTCAAGAAATATATATATATATATATATATATATATATATATATATATATATATATATATATATATATATATATATATATATTTACACAAATTTGATATTTATAGAAAACCATCACACACAGGTATAATTATCCACAAAGATTCATTCCATTGCATAAATCACAAAATAGCAGCATTGAATAGTTTTGTTAATAGGGCTTTTGACATTCCATTG
Organism: Henosepilachna vigintioctopunctata; assembly: GCA_030704895.1. Lineage (NCBI taxonomy): Eukaryota > Metazoa > Arthropoda > Insecta > Coleoptera > Coccinellidae > Henosepilachna > Henosepilachna vigintioctopunctata. Next base: position 279,967 of record JARQZJ010000064.1, read on the forward strand.
GAAACAGAGGCACGAGATAAAGAAATAAAAACTATAAAGCAAATAGCCTTAAAAAATGGATTTAGTCCAAGCATTGTTGGCAGATTATCGAAAAAGAAACTTCTAAGGAATACATCAAATAATGTATTTATACCTCATGTATCAACTAACAATACTATTGGCAATTTTCAAAAATATTTCTGCACAACTTTCAACGGAAAGGTATCTTATAAAATCCTTAAATCCCTAAATTTTATTTTAGATTAGTTTTCTGTTATTTGTTAACCTTAAATTATATTGATTGCTCCTCTCACGTGTATCATCCTCTTTAACTGTTTTTATTTTATTATAATCGACAAAAATTTTCAAACAAGTTGCTAATTTGTTGTTCTGACTATTTCTCATTATTGTTAAAATGTAGGTATTGACCTTTATATGTAATTGTTTGCAGTGGTATTGAACTTTTTTGTTTTTAGTATATTGTACCTGATGATGCTGTTCTAAACAGCGAAACCGGTTGTACGTTTCATAATATAATTTGGGAATTTAAAGACAAGTGTGTTTTCACATACTTTATTATTATTAAATCATATACATTATTATTATTTCGATTGTTCCCCATGAGGAGAGCGACTGAACTTGAATTCGCAATCATTAGGAATTTTGCTTCATCTTTTTTGCCTCCCAAAAACGCTTCATCCTCTCTGAATACTCTTTCTTCCGTTCATCTGTCCACTTTACTCCAGGTTGACGATTTACTTTTTGCTCAAACTTTATATGTGCGATTTTTTATATTGATCTGTTGTAGATCCTCTTGGACCTCTTTTAGCCACTCTGTTCCGCATTTACTATTCATAATTATATTGAGTAGTTTCTTCGGTATTCTGGACTGTTTCATTCTGTAAACATGTGCATAGAACTTTGCTCGTCGTTTTCTGATTTCCTCCGTTATCGTATTGGTCTTTTGATAGAGTTCATTTTGAGGTCTTTTCATCCAAATACCGTTTCTATTGATTGGCCCGTAAATCTTTCTGAGAATTTTTCGTTCTTGTTTTTCTATTTCTCTAATTCTTGAATGGCCGCCAATAACCATTGTGTCAGCTGCGTAGATTGCTTCTGGAGAAATCGTTGTGTTATAATGCCTCAATTTGGCGCCTCTCGAAATGCACTTTTTGTTATAGTGAGCCCATGTTAGTTTGTAGGCCCTTTGGAGCTTGGTTATTCTCTGTTCATTAGCGATTCGGTTTCAATCATATATATATATATATATATATATATATATATATATATATATATATATATATATATATATATATATATATATATATATATATATATATATTAAGTAAAAGAAACTTACGTTGAAAACCTACACATTTTTCTATATAACAGCCGTTTACATATGTTTCAAGGTTATTGCCTATCGTCAGAACGGCGTAGTTCAAGTTAAAGATGATAGTACTTGAAGAGATATATAAAAAATTAATATATAAAACACGAAACACTGTTTCGTACACGTTTTATACACCCAAAACATATTGGGAATAGTCAACACAACGTTTCTTAAATATATATATATATATATATATATATATATATATATATATATATATATTTTGAAAGTTTTTAGCATTAACAGGCTTTTTTAATATGAAAAAGTTTATTTCTGTTGACGTTTCGTTGTTATATTACAACTTTGTCAAAACTAATGAATAATTGAATTTATGAGTTACTATGGATATCAAATGTTAAACTTAATTTTTTGAAAAATCAAATTAGTTTTTTTTTTATATTCACTTATTGATTTTCATTATCAGAGGAATATTTCTGGCTCAGCATTCGTTTCGGAAGTTTTAGTCTTCTTCACCATGAGGAAACCTCTGAAAAACTCATGGTAAGCCAGGTGATTCTTAAGTGTGATTATATTTACATATATACAATTACATATAGTTTTTTATATAGGTACTTATCCAGAATGTGTATATTGTTCGTTTATGTGTGTGAAATTGAAGGTAGATCTGGAAAGAATGAGTTGTGAGATGTGATGTTTTGTGATTGTTGTGTGTTTATTTTGCGAGTGTTATTTGTGAGGTTTAAATCACAACAATCACAAAACATCACATCTCACAACTCATTCTTTCCAGATCTACCTTCAATTTCACACACATAAACGAACAATATACACATTCTGGATAAGTATATAAAAAACTATATGTAATTGTATATATGTAAATATAATCACACTTAAGAATCACCTGGCTTACCATGAGTTTTTCAGAGGTTTCCTCATGGTGAAGAAGACTAAAACTTCCGAAGCGAATGCTGAGCCAGAAATATTCCTCTGATAATGAAAATCAATAAGTGAATATAAAAAAAAAACTAATTTGATTTTTCAAAAAATTAAGTTTAACATTTGATATCCATAGTAACTCATAAATTCAATTATTCATTAGTTTTGACAAAGTTGTAATATAACAACGAAACGTCAACAGAAATAAACTTTTTCATATTAAAAAGCCTGTTACTGCTAAAAACTTTCAAAATAAATACCTCAAACAGGCAATAAATCAATTTCAAGAAAATATATATATATATATATATATATATATATATATATATATATATATATATATATATATATATATATATATATATATATATATATATATATATATATATATATTTAAGAAAATGAACACTAGAACATTCATTTGAAAAATTGAAATTAATCAAGAGAATGCTGTAGTAGAGCTAGATATGTGAACGTGTACGATGTGATGTCTCCATTATCCTTCAAGGGATAAATGTTAGAGAAATATTGAAATCGATGCCACATCTCATGGAAGTGCGAGACATATACGTTTCGTTCTACAAGGAACTCGTCAGTCGCACCACGTCCATCGAAGTGAGGCAACGATTTCAACACCCAAGCATCTTCTTGTGACTACAAGTTCAAGACCGTAGAGTAATGAATACTCCACAATTCCATTTATAGGAATCAGTAGGTATTCCCAATCTAAAAGAAACAACAGTGGACCTAAATTAGAGCTTTGTGGTACACCCGAAATGGCTGTACTAGGGACGGCGATCTGAGATCGAAATATCGATTTTTTGCGCCAAACAAAATCGATTTTTTAAATCGATATGTAGTAATGGATCGATTCATTAGATCGATACATCACCCTTTAAAATCGACATTCGATTTTTTTTTTGTTTTGGTATAAGCCATACAATTAGTTCAAGGTGCCCGTATTACACGAGTGCTGCCGATTAATAACTTAAAAATTCGCAAGATGTCAGAATCTTCTCACTTCTCTTCAATAAAAAAAAGTCAAGGCTTAAGTGCAGAATTCATTATTCAGAAAACATTATTTATCGCAGGTAGTTGTGCACCTAAGGTATGATCCTCTACTTTACTGGCAAAATAGCTTTTTTCGAAAAAAAGCTATATTCGAAAGCTATAAATCAATCTTTTAGGCCTCGTTTTCTTGTGGATCGATTCATCAGGTCACGATTCGAATCGATTTAAAAATCGATCTTTTTCGGAAAGAATCACCATTCCTAGGTTGTACATACATATGACTTATGACCCTTAAATTGTACAAACTGTGTTCCAGTATTTAAATAAGATTGAATTAGGAAAACTAGATATTTAGAGAAACCTGACTTGGCTTTCAGTTTGTACAACATAACTTTATTATTCATTTGATCAAATGCTTTCGTTAAATCGTTATATACATCTAGCTGACTCCTTTCATCAAGATTCATTAACACAAATTGTGAGAACGTTACAAAGTTAGTCATGCAAAATCTATGGGACATGAATCCGTGATGCTCAATCTTCACTTTATTTCTTACTTTGGGATAAATATTTTTAAATACTATGATCTCAAATAATTTTGAATATACACACATGTGTATATGTATATAATATTGAAAGAAGTTACATTGTATTACTTCATCACGTTCGTTATTACGTCCTCCCTATTTTTTTATTACTTATGTTTTTTTTTGATATATCCATAGTGCTATTACATAATTGTGCCTATGTTATTACCGTTTTTGTTGTCCTTTCTTTACTTTTTTTTCTAAAGATTTCTTTATGAGTTTTCAGTCTATATGTCACTAAAATATAAATTGAGTTAAATATGTATTTGAGATTGTTAAAATGAGTAACAATTCAAATATTTCTCCAATTATTTGTGGAAGATATCAAGTTTCAATGATTCAAACGAGCTCTCGACTCAGGTGCATTTGTTTAAACTTTTACTCCTTTATAAAAAATACAAACATAAATTATATTTTACATTTATTTCATATTTCAATTATATTATTCTAATTAAAATAAATATATACAAATTAGTATCTATCCCATCAGACCCATAGGCATATTCACAGGATAACCAGGTTGACCAACTTGACCCATCTGCATAGCAGATGACTGCATTTGTTGTGGCACAACTGAATTAGGTTGTTGAGGTTCTGATGGTAATACCAGATTATACAGTAGCTCCCGAATAGCGGGAAAAATGGAACACTCGGACATGTTCGCTTGAAATTGTGCAAATTGCTTCAATAATTGTATAGCTCCTGCCATACCAGGTACAGTCGCAGCATTTTTATCTGCTAATTGTGTGATATTTGAACTTATATCATAGATGAATGGAAGAACCAAGGATGGAGGTTCCATATTGTTTGCAAATTGCAACCCAATTCGATTGATTTGAAGCTGAAATTAAAGAAAACATGTTTGAATTCAAATGAAATTAAAATTGTATATAATTTATTCAAATATTTAGTTTAAACCAATTAATTTTTATTCCTAATGTGAAATGGACTGCAATTCTCCTCTTAAAGATCTTCCGCCTGTATATGTGAGGAACATCAATGGTTGCGCGGCAACTTGTGTTTAAATTGTTGTGAATTATAGACTATGTAAGTACTCGATATCATATCAGACTGTGTTGGTCTAGGACTGCTGAATTTTTATTGCTTAGCCCAACTTTGTTCGTTATCTTCCGGTGGGCTAATAAACATACATTTCAGTGATGGTTGATAATTACTACATATTTTAATTTTTCCAACTAGAATTATCAAGCTATTTGTATTTCGTTTGCATCACAATCGCGTTTTCCATCACGAATCGGTCGAAGAATCCTTAGAGGCATATAAAGATATATAAATGGTTCAGTAATGGGACGGTCTTGTATCTTTCTAACTCAACTGACGTCAAAAGGCTTCAATGCTTGTAGAATAAAGCGATGAGAATTATACTAGGGAAAAGGAGAGACACTAGGATCCAAGACATGCTGAAGGAGTTGGACTGGATGGAGGTTAAAGATATGCTGGAGGTGAATGCTTTAAATTTTGTCCATAATTTGAAACTAGTACGAGAATACCTAAAAGACAAATTGATAAGGTTTTCTGAAGTACAGGTTCACAACACCAGAAACAAAGACAATTTTATGTTGGATCATAAGAATACGAGAGCAGCACAAAATTCTGTCTTTTTAGGGCAGTTGTACAGTATAATAAATTGTCAACTGACTTGAGAAGAGAGACTGAATTAAAAACCTTTAGGAGGAAACTGAGAAGAATTTATCTTTTGAAAATGAACGAGGACTGAATAACTTTTGAAAGACTAATTTAGGAATATTTAAGATTATTATTTTATATATGTGTTTAATTATGTTTGTATGTTAATTAGTATAGCACGATGTGCTACATAAACATTCTTATTGAAAGTCATGAAAGTAACATCTTCTCTGAAGAGGAACACCATGTCTTGATGTTCTACAATAATTAAGTATTGAAAATCAAAGTAACTAACCGCATAAGATTTCTACCAAAATGAACAATTTAGGCTACTTTTGAAGCATCCTTCAAGTAGGGAATTATATGAGCTCGGCGAAGTATCAAACTTTCAGCAGCAAACAACTTTCAGGTGTTCAGAGGTTTACGTTCATGTAGTTTGTCTGTCATCAGTACCGCAAACTCAGACCATCATATCAGTTACGATGTTCAGATAACAGAAAAACATTAGCATCATAGCTTGACGTATAAAAGACTTTGCCGTAGAGTTCGACACGAGAAATCAGATGTAGCTAAGTGTACATAAAATAAATTAGGTTATATCAAGTATGACGATATCTAGTTCTTAAAACAACACTAATAAGTGAGATTTCACTTTAGGGCCCTACAAATATACAATCACCGATAATTCAATTCTTAAGGAGGAGGAAATGAAAATATGAAATATTTCGAACTCATCACTGCAATGAATAATCAAACGACCAACTGAAGCAAACAAATACTCTGTAAGTAGTCTAGCAGGTTAAAGAGGAAGAACAAGTGTCTATAAATGCAAACCAACAATTCAACCAGTAACTAGTTGTTCTAAGTTATCGGCCTATTTAATAATTATCCCGAAGCACTCATCGTCGAAACACTGACGATGTATCTAATATAAAAGATGAGAGACTTCTCTAGCCAGCCAGCAAAAAGTTCTTACAATGAACTTATTTGGAATATTTTCCAAAGATTAAATCGAAGCAGAATTCTAATAAATATTACAAAATTGAAAATTCTTTAAAAATATATATTATACCATGAATCTGCTGAAAAATTGCTTTAACAGAATACTTTCATTAAAACAAAAAAATTTAATGTGATTTATAAATGATGCGATGGAAGTAATTTGAGCTGTAACTCCAAATTATGACGACTTTTTTGATTAAAAAAAAAATCTGATTTGATTATTACATCATGGCCTATAATAAAACTTTTCAATATATGATCATTTCAAATTTTCACAAATAATTTCTCCATTTATTCGATGATTAAAGACATCTCAAGAAATTATTGTGTGTATTAAATATATTAATCAATACAAAAAACAAATAAAGTTTTTCCTTAGAACCGAAATTATAACAAGAATAAAATTCATTTCAAATACTTACGAAAAATAAAATCTTGTTTTTATACACCAGAACACTTGAGTGGCCAGTTGGTACTAGTGGAGTAGCAGAAGGAGGTATTCTTAATACCCACTGTACTGACCATTTTATACCTTGAAGAGGTAGAGGCATAAATTCCAACTTCATAATTTGAATGAAATCCTTAAGAACGTTGACTGGAACATTCAGCATTATGCAAAATGTGACAATTAAATTTGACTTATATGGAGGTATAGCTGCACGACTATCAAAGAATTTTTCTAATGTCTGTATTTCTTCAGCTGTCCAAATATCTTTATGTTCAGGCAATGGAGTAATTTTTATATGTAAACTTTGCAAGTGTTGAGGATTCAATCCGATTCTACATTGGAACATATCTGCTACCCTAAAGTGTATAACACCATGTTCTGTAGGAGGTATTGGGTGCAACTGCAAACAGATGTGAAACAGTGAAAAATATAACTTTTTTTTATATAAATAATTACATATGCTTGTTCTTGTATAAATCTTTGCAGATGTCTTCTCATATAAACGCAGCCAAGAAACCTTTCAAGAGGAGCAAGCTCAGGGCCAGAAAGCATCTGTGGATGAGAGGTGGGGCAGCACAAATTTTCTAGCGCTTCATGCGTTAATAATGTAGGTACGGCTCCAGCCCATGATCTTTGAGGAAGTACCCTCGATAAATGACCTCCTGTCCTCAGTTCAGATTGAGGACTATGCATTACAGGATGGCCAACTGGTGATTGACCAGGTCGTGCTGGAGAAGGTCTAGGCATGTTGGGAGATCCAGGCCAAGTGGACGCCGCAGGTGAAGTCATGCTTTGAGAGGAAGGAAACGGACTGCCATCGGTATGACCTACATAAATAAAAAATTATTCATTAACTACAATCCAATCAATTTACTATTCTGTTGTTTCCTTCACTATTGTATTCATAATATAATTATATCCAATACAAAATTATACAATATTTATTGTTCCAGTAATAAAAGAAACAAGATGAAATTCTTTACCTAGCAGCATATTGAAACATGTTAGTAAAATAGGTGATTATAAAACCGGATATAGAAATTATAAGAACGTTCAATAAACTAGGTTATGATTAAAAAGTGTGATAATTATGGGAAATATAAGGAGTTATGGTATTAGTTTGTGATAATTATATCATGAATGGATGCATTGTAAGGAGTAGTTTGAATTTAGTGAACTGAATTTGTTTATTTATTTATTTATTCTTGAAATAAATTGAGAAATTTTGAGTATATTTTGTTAGCCAAATTAATGAAATTTATTTACGAATACGGGCGTATTCCTAGAAACAAATGAATAATAATATATGAGAAAGTTTCTAATAATCACATGTTAAAGAAAAAAACATTTTCAAATTTTTAAATTATGACTCCAAATATATATTTGTACTTACCTGCTTGCATAAAACTACTAACAGGAGAATGGCCAGGTAAATTTACAGATGCTGGTCCAGGAGATGAATTTGACAACAAACCGCCAGGGCTAGCTAACTGTGGTGAATTTGCCACAAAACCAGAACCTGGACTAGGATTTATGTTTGTTGGAAGGGATGTGGGAGAAGCCAAATTGAAGGAAGTTGCAGGACTATTTCCAAAACTGGCAAGGGTATTTGGCTGACTCATACTTGTCGTTAATGGACTTGCTGGAGTATGGGGATTAGAACCTGAGGGGGGAGTTAATGGTGGATGAAATCGTAGTCCGGGTTCTCTAGTGCCCGCTGGCGATTGAGGACCTCTATGATGCCCTTAAAAAGAATGAAACAGTTACATATCTCTCATTTTCTTAACTTAACAGTTTAGATAATAAATTACAGATATATCATAATATTACATTATTTTCAATCCACCAATTCGTAGCCACATTTCACATTATAGTCATAATGCGTTAGGGTAATTAACCAGAAATCATTATTAGTATGTATTTCTGTCGCAAAAAAGGTGTATTCTTTCAAATTCTGGCATACTCACATTTACCCTACAATTAAAGATGGGTACAATATCCTGAGAACGGCTTGATAAAAACTATATTCAATAGAACGTTATTGGCGAAATGCTCCAAATTACAATTTCTACATTCATACTCATTCAGGCATGTAACATAACCACTCAATGAATAATGAGAATTAAATGCCAAAAGCCATGTCATGTAGACCATTTCTTAACAATTTCCATGATGTGCTTACATTTGAATGTCTGCTAAACCCATTATGCACATACAATACAATGACATCATTTGCATATGACAATATCACTCTTCTTTTTACATAAGACGATTTTGTGAGTATGGGTACCTTATAAATTCTTGAACCTAATAGACTTTTTTCAACATTCTAAATTCTTTTTCTCATGTCATTATATCCAACTTATATTACGTAAATGAGAGGGGTTCAAAATTGTCTGCTACAATAAAGGAACAACCTCAAACTTTCACATTATGTAGTTCAATAACTTCACAAAATAATTTTTTCAAGAATCTAACTAAATTTCTATAATATAACATCAGCATATACTATTGATGAAGAATAATTTTTGAAAACTCAGATTAAATTCTTTCTTACCTCTCGGTGAAACATGATTAAATAAACAATTAAAAACTATAAAATTAAAAATTAACACAATTGACTTAAGTTTCACTGAATATATTAGACTTTACATATGTTTCGGGTGGTTAACCCATTTATCAAGAGTATACAATATTACTGAATTTCAAAATGTACAGCTTTCTCTTATATATCCTAAACCACAAAATTTAACACTGGTTTCACAGAAAAATCCACCTGATCATTACAAATAGGTAAATTTAACAAAAGGTAATCGACATTTAAATCAAGCTCTTGGCTTAATGTTTCATAAATATATTGAATAATAAAATAACATTAGAACGTTGAGTCGACATGTTTTGAGCAGTCAGTCTTGATAATATGCATTGATTTAAACTTTAATAATTTTTGATACTATTGTTATTGAAAAAAAACTGGTGAAGTAAAATTTGAAATATTTCTTTCAAAATATAAATGAGAATACGAAATCAATAAATTAAATTAACATGCAAATTGTTTCTCAAAAAACCAAATTAATAGCGCATAGTCAAAATTAAACTTATGATAATTTGCATGAGTTAGTTTTGGTGAATGAATATTTATTATTATCATCATAGTTATAGTTAAGAAATGTTTTTATTTGTTTGGCTCTGTAACTTGTGTAAATTACTCATCAGTTATATTATCATTTTCCAGCCACCAAACTTATAGGCATACAAAAATATCCATTCACCTAACATGGTGGCCCATAAGGTCTATGCCGTAATATTTACTATAATTTGAATACTAGCGTGTACAATAACTAACCTGCAAGAAAACCACCACTTTCAACTTCCATCGAAATAGGCGAGGGTGGATTGTCATCCTCAGATTGAGATCTCCGACGGAACACTGCACTTTCATCAACATACTTGGATAAAAATGCTTTTAGACCAGGTGTAGGTGAAAATACATCAACTACATTCGATCGATCAAAGCGACTGTATGCGCCATCACGAAGGGAAACCAAACCTGAACCTCGAATTCTCAATTCCAAGCAATACATTCCCTGATATGATATTCTTATTAAAGTGCATGATTGAGGTATAATATTGAAAGTCTGCACTGGTACCTGCGGCCTCTGGAAAATGAAGGTCAAATATATAAAGATGGAAAATCAAAGGAAATATTGAGAAAAATTCCAAATAATTAATTTCATATTCAATTCAATATAGTGAAATAATGGATTACTAAAGAACAGTCACTCCAATTAGAACTGATATATATTATAAATATCAAAAATCCAGATATTCTTATAAGAATAAGTATCTAAAAATTCAAGCAATTAATAAACCCCCTACTTCTCTGAAAGAAAATGGAAGTGTGTAAATTTTGATATGAAAATACATTATATTTTTACCATGAATAGTTGTAACTTCAAAAAAATAGTAAATTTTTGTAATTTAATTACTCAATAATAATAATTATTGAACTTGGGTGGACTTTAAAATATTTAAAAAATATTGAATAATTACGTACTGTGTTATGAATTCCCAATTGTGGCAAAGATGGCAATTTACTAATCGAGATAAGAGGTTCATAAGTTTCATGAAGTAACTGTACAATCTGAGCCAAATTTCGGTTTTCATTCAAATAAGCCTCCAAATGCTCTTTGATTAGTGAATGAGCATTCAGTGCATTATTCATAGCTCCAAATGCTAGTTTGAATAACTTTTGGCTACTATTCCAATTTATTGATACCATAGCACCTTTGTCAGGTCCATAACACAAGACCAATTTGTTGTAATTGTAAGACTTTATGTTAAATAAATTGTTGAAAAAACTGTATTTATCAGTTTTCATGTATTCACTTAAGTCATAAACTACAGTATACAAATGGACAATTTGTGCCCAATCATTGAGCAAAGCATCAACACTCGCTATTGCATTAGTCATGGACATTTCATATTGAAAGTAAACTGGTCTTCTGGAACCTAAAATACAGAAATAATAACGTCAATGAAAGTCACATAAAATGTATCACTTTTTATACCTATTACCTTGTTCTTTTGGATGTGTGCTTGGCAGTGGTGTTGAATGAAATACAAATTCAACCATCCAACTTTTGATCATTCCCTTACTGAGCACTCTCACAGATACAGACAGCAAATGCTTCAACAAAGAACGCCATGCTGGGGACTGCCCAATTTCTGGTGTGGGTGGTGGCAACTGAATCAGTTTCAAAACTAATCCAGTTGCATTAGCTTCTACTTGAACTCCCTGGTGAAAAATATCTTTCTTCGTTAAATCACTAGCCAAAGTAACAAAAGGTAGCCTCTCATCACACATAGCTACAACATGAGCTAATTCGGCGATAAAATATGCAGGCTGTTTAGCTCTTCTAGTATTCTCCAATTTACTATTAATCTTCCTCTTTAAACTACCAGCTTCTGCTTGATCAATATCAATTCCATCTAAGAAGAAATACCAACTGATGAAAAAACAATAATATGATTTAATTAAAATAGAAATATGTATATGTATATATATATATATATATATATATATATATATATATATATATATATTCATTAGTTTTGACAAAGTTGTAATATAACAACGAAAATCAACAAAAATAAACTTTTTCATATCAAAAAAAGCCTGTTATTGCTAAAAACTTCCAAAATAAAATATCTTAAACAGGCAATAAATCAATTTCAAGAAATATATATATATATATATATATATATATATATATATATATATATATATATATATATATATATATATATATATATATATATATATATATATATATATATATATATATATATATATATATATATATATATATATATATATATATATATTCCCATATAAGTGACACAGCCTGATTCATGTTTCAGAAACTTGCAAAAAAAAACTATACGAGACCGTTATTAAATATTGACAGAAATTATTTCAATATTTGAATGAAGATAAATTTGATGTCTTTTCAAGTACAAAAATTTAACATATTCATATCATTGATAATATATAAAGACTTGTATGAAAGTTGAAGAATAATTAAAGCACACAAATTAATGGGAAACTCTCATAAATATTTATTTCATTTACTAGAATCTTATTTAAAACTTTTACTTAAACTTATTTAAAATGTACATTTTAAATTAAAATATACATTTTTTCAATAATTTTGTCAGGTAAAGCACATACAAATAGTGATGTGAAGATGGTTAACAAAGTGACACTGTCAATTAGCATACACATATACTTACTATCTACACTGGTAAATGGTCCATGAGTAGCCACAAATGTATCAAACTCGATTAAAGTTTGAACTTTCAAATATACTTTTGGTATTTCCGTTTCAATACTTTCGTCGTCAGGATTATCCTCAATACTTGAATGTCTAACCAATAACAAATAGAACGAGAAATCTACTTCACATGGACAGTTTTCTTTTTCTTTCAATTCAACAATCTGGAATAGTGGAATATAGATAATGAAACAATGGTACACAATTATGAAACCTTTGCAATATATATTTATACATATATATTATATATATATATATATATATATATATATATATATATATATATATATATATATATATATATATATATATATATATGTATATAAATATAGAATACTCACTAGAATAACATTTGTATGCCTATGAAACTGTACATACATCCTATGCCTTCCAATTTTCGTAAGTGGATGATCAGGATGATGCAGCAAAGGTAATCTTTCATGTGCAGTTGCAGGTAAATGTTGCAATGTTTTTTCACAACGCCTCTGTGTGATCCAGAACCTTAAAATAAATTTTGCACATTATGGTTCTTTCCCTCAGAGATATAACTTGTATAATTAAAAGTTATATTTCAGTTTTGAAAATAGCATAAAACAACTGCATTTGTTTGTTGATGATCAAGAGAAAAAATGAAATATTATAAATTCAAAGCAGATGTAATTTTTTATAATCCTAAGTATATTTTATATCAAATTACTTTTTCAATCCACAAGTATATATTGGTTTGAAGATACTACATAAGCACAGTCAATTATAATGGATGAAGAAATATGTGAAGGCAGTGAGCCTTGGTGAAATATTGGAGCCAGAAAAAACTACAACTATGAAAGTAAAATCAGATACAGCATTTAGTTATTTGTCGCAAAGTAAAAGTAAATGAAAAAAAAGTTATTGTGGGATATCCATAAGAGATAGACATATACCATCACGGACTTTTCTATATATTATATATATATACATATATATATATATTATATATATATATATATAGGGTTATGCGTTTATATATATATATGTATTATATATATATACATTATAAACCTCAAATATAATATATATCCATATTTAGTATATGTTATATATACATATATATATATTCCTATATGAATATATATATCTATATATATATAAAAACCAGGTAATTCAATCAAAATACTGAGACTCTTAATCGAAATAGAAATATTTCAAATAAGATTAAAGCTGTCTACACAAATGTTGTCAAAGGGACCCATCACTTTCAAATTTGACTTTGTTTATACTATCCCTAGTTTGATTTGAAGAAATATGTGAAGGCAGTGAGCCTATGGTTATATATTGGATATATATATATACTATATACTATATATATAAAATATATATACAGCATATATATATTATTTCAATAAATACATACGTTATTGCTATAGGCTACAGATATTATGAATCTGTATATATATATATATATATATATATATATATATATATATATATATATAACTTTATAACTTCAATAAATTATATATTTTTTAAGATTATTGTAATATCATTATTCTTCTATTTTTTTTACTTTGACTGTCTTTCTGAAAGTAGCAAGTCTCTGATGTTATCTGTTTGTAATATTAGTTTTTTGTACCTTTGTATTCATTTTGTAACACGCAGCGCTGAAATATCAACAAAAATAACAAGAATTATTACTCTTAAGTGTATTTTGAAAAACAGCACAGCAAAACAGCAAAAAATCTTTTAAGAACTGGATTTATTTCATTACTGGATATTTTTTAAGATTGTAGAATTTTGTAGCTTGTTCTTGAAAAACGGAAACAAATGCTTGAGTTTTAATAAACTTTAATAAATAGTATTATTATTCAATTAATTTATCAATGTACCTCAATTCTGATATAAGAAGGGGCAATTTGACATGATCTCCATTGAGAGCACTATTCAATTCATTTATGAGAGGCGAATCATACTGCGGTACATGACATTGTAAAATGCCTGTGTGTGTATCTACAGTAATCAAAAGCTGTTCAGCCCTTAAACAAGGCTGTAAGATGGCTACGGATAAAATTGCTGGAGAACCTTGTAAACAACCTGAAATAAATTAATCAGTAAATTTCATTAACTAGAGGTCGCTCTGTGGTCAGAATTCGAGCATAATTCACTTAATTTTTATCTCTACATACAAATTATAAATTACTACGTATACAAAAGAAAAGAATTCCAAAGTTTAATTTCTTTAGTTTTCATTGACATTCAATTAGATCAAAGAGAATATAATCATTAAATACTAACATAAATTAGCCTATAGTTTATATATAGAGTAAATATAGTATGTAATTGTGTGTCAGCAAATTAGTTAGTGGTGTGTCAGTCAATGTAGATGATACACAACGTACACAAGTAATGTTTATTTTAATCAATTGATGTAAATTTCTAAGCCATTGTCTAACAAAAAAATTGCTTCACGCATTTATCAAAATTTCTCATAAAAACTCATCTGTGTCAAATTTCATGATCATCTATTTGCACAGTTTTGTCAAAAAGAGGTACGAAATTTTCGTTCCACATATTAATACATAGTTTTCAATGTGTGAAAAAAAAATCTTTTTCAAATGAAACTTTAATACTTGCATTCAACATCTTTCAGCATTCCTTGTAATTCCAGCTTAATGTCATTCAACCGACTCTTGGTTCTCACATAAATGGTGTGCACTAGCAAACGTTCCATCGATAAAATTTCAGTTCTGATAGCTCTATCAGCGATTTCGCATTCCTTGAAAACAAATTTATATCAATAGAGATTTCAGGTTCAGTCACTGGAATTATGCTTACCTTGTTTCCCAAAGATGGTATATGAATAACAGACAATGGTCTAGCTGGGTCATGACTATCCACTTGCACAGACAATCTATATCCTAATTCCGACCTCAAATCCTTATTTGTTTGTTCCTTCCCCCTCAGTGTCAACTCCCTAAAATAAATACAGCGGATTCAAAATATATCCCATTTTAGAAATGGGCAATATATGTTAACATATAAGATACACATTACACATTTGCTCAACACATGTTTTGGTTGGCTGAACATTATCTTCATCTTCCATAATAGATATTATATCAGTATATTATTATTATTACGATTGTTCTCCAAAAGGAGAGCGACTGAACTTGAATTCGCAATTAGTAGGACTTTTGCTTCATCTTTTTTTCAGCGTCGAAAGTCCGTCCCCCTGCCGCACACCGGTTTTGATTTCAAAGGGATTTGATACTTCGCCCATTAATTTTACCTTGAAAGTTGTACCTGTGTCTGTTCTATAATTTTTCGGGTCTTTCGATCGATTCCAAATTCTTTCGTGATTTCAAAAAGGGTTTCGCGGTCTATCGAATAATATGCTTTCTTGTAGTCAATGAATGTGATCACTGTATTTCTACATTTCCTCATCTGTAATATCATCTTCAAAGTCCAGATCTGTTCAACACATGATCGGCCTTTTCTGAATCCAGCTTGGTATTCCCCAATTAGTGGATCCGCTTGGCGTTCTACTCTGTTTAGGAGTGCTTTAGGAAGTACAGTGGGTTGCCAAATTAATAGGGACAGTCACATTTTTTATCATATTTTTTCTTTAGACGCGTTTGACTGCTATTTCAAGTGGCGTAAGTGGTCCTGGAATGTATTTTTACGTTCACAACACCTCTACAAATCAACTTGAAAGTAAATTTCAAGTGTTATGGGATTTGTTTATTTTGTAAAAATATTTTATTATCAGGAGAGGCGCACAGTCCTTCACACGTGTAAAAGTGAAATACGTAAATAATTATTTTTAAAAGTTATTTTGTGATTTAGTGACATAATTATTGACTGAAGTAAGTATTACTTTATTGTTATTAAATTTAAAGTATTATGGGGCTGATTTTAGGATGAAAATAATTTATTTTTTATTTTTACAGCTTTTACTATGGGTCGAGGGGTAGATTTATCTCCAAGAAAAAAGTCTGAGGTCAAAACCCTTCTTTTGCACACAAGTCATTCCCAGAGGAAGATAGCAGAACTGGCTGGTGTTTCTAAGTCTGTAGTAAATAATATAAAAATAAATCTGGATCAAGATCAGCCACTTTCGCCCAAAACAAAGTGCAAATGCGAAAGAAAGAAAACGGATTACAACAACACGGTCCGATAGGAAAATCCGGGATATCTGTTTGCAAAACAGGAAGAAAAGTGCTGGATTGTTAACACAGATGGTACAGGAGTCTGGAATACAAGTTTCTAAGAGAACTGTACAGCGAAAGTTGGCAGAGGAAGGCCTCACCGGTCATCGTCCAGCTAAAAAACCGCGACTGACAGAGGCGATGAAGAAGAAACGACTTGTTTGGGCTCGTGAACACCGTCTGATGAGTGTTGAAGACTGGAGCAATGTCAATTTATATTTCATATTAATGTTGTGATATATTAATCAAAAACATTTTCATAAAAGTTATAAATACTTTTTTTTCAGGTGTGTTTCTCAGACGAATCAACTTTTGAGATTCTAGCCGATAAGAGCAATTTTGTCAGGCGGCGCCCAGGCGCCTTTGTCAAAACTAATTAGTTTTGACAAAGTTGTAATATAACAACGAAACGTCAACAAAAATAAAGTTTTTCATATCAAAAAAAGCCTGTTATTGCTAAAAACTTTCGAAATAAAATATCTTAAACAGGCAATAAATCAATTTCAAAAATATATATATATATATATATATATATATATATATATATATATATATATATATATTTACTACATAAATATATATACTATAGACTGATAAGTAAGATCTTAATGAAGATAATTATTAACTGCTTATCGGGAGAACTGGAATCATATCAACCGATACAGCAGGCAGGCTTCAGCAAGTCATACAGTACGATAGATCACATTTTCACCATCCGCGAAGTGATATCAATATGCAACGAATATGCAATTCCTCTATATATGACATTTATTGACTATAAGAAGGCATTTGACCTGCTTAGTACTCTAGCTGCAACCACCTCATTACTGAGGATAGGAATACCATCTTGCTATACCGCGCTGATCCAGAACATATACGAACATGCCACAGCATCAAAATAGACGAATACTCGGAAAAATTGCCAATAATGAGAGGCGTCAGACAAGGAGACTCGTTTTCCCCAAAACTGTTCTCAGCTTCTTTGGAGTGTATGTTCCGGAAGCTGGACTGTATAAGTGGCTGCTACCTTAGCCACTTCGCTGACGATATAGTCCTGTTCCCCCACGATGCTACGGATCTTCAAAAGGGCATCAACGAACTGAACATTGCGGGCAAGGAACTAGGTCTGGAAATAAACGCCGCAAAAAAAATTTGATGCTGAACCCTTTCTGCATCAGAGAGCAAATGGAGGTGGACGGATCCCCATTAGAAATAGCAGCGTCTTGCACATGTCTGGGACAGATTGTCACAGGAGACGGGGATATCACACCGGAGATCATGCAAAGAACGAGAACAGCTTGGGGTACAGTTGGCCGACTGAAACAATCTTCAAATCAGATATGCCACTATCTTTAAAGAGCAAATTGTTTGACTAATGTGTATTACCAGCGATGACCTACGCCAGCGAAACTTGGACCCTGAAATCTGCTCACATCCAGAAGATTCGAACAACCCAGCGTGGAAATGGGCAGGCCCTCTAGCCCGAACAAGAGATGAGCGTTTAAGCATGGTGATTCCCACAGACAACACCAGCATATTTTTTCAAATTTTTTTAATGACTTCAACTCTTCTTATATTAATTTTGCTTTCAATTATATGAGGAAGCATGTTCGATTTGTAATTTAAAGTTGAATGAATATTTATTGTTTTGTTTTGTGTACACTATATACATAAAACCTCAGAAGAAAATAAATTAAAATCCTTATAAATAGTTACCCACCTCCAATAAGATACTGTCAAACACTTTCCTGGAACATACTCATCAACATGTATATTATCATCTAATCTATCTCGCATCAATCGTAAAGTTTGTGAATAAAGAACTTCCAATTGTAAGGACTGGCAGAAGAAATGTAAGCAATTGTAAACTTCCATTAAGGGTTGGTTATTTTCGCCCAGTCTATTTTGAATCAATTGATGAATATATTGCGTTTGTAAAGAGTGAACTAGCGGTTTTCCATCACCAGTTTCCTTATCAGCGACAAGAATGTCAATCTCTAGTAATCGCCAAGGAATATTTGGATTATCCCCCATAACTGTCAAAGAAACTTCGAATTCATTCTGAACATGGAAAGTTACTCGACCATTATCAATCTGCAAAGTAGTACTGTTAGAATCAAAAATCCTATTGTTTCGATTTAATTACATTATTTTGTTAGTATCCATCATTTTGTTAGGACACCTCAAATTTCTTCTCATAATTATTTTAAAATGTAAATTCTGGCTTATATTCAACAAAATATGAGTTCCACATACAAGGATTTTCGAGATAGTGTCCATTCTTGTATTTTCTATATAGCATTTGCGTAAGATAAGAAATCTTTATTTTATGGAGTGAAGCGTACTAGTGAGTAAATTGTAATGAAAATTTCAACTAGTTAGAATACAGTCTTCTTTGTAAGGGAAAGTGCACAAAATAAGTTTGTAATAGATGCTCAAGGTTACCTACAAGATTAAAACTGTGGTTGAGAAGAATAAAAAATGGACATGGCGAAAATGGCAAGGATTTACAACGAATATTATTTGAAAATCTTGAAAGTATTGAGAAGCTATGTATTATGCAATCAAGAATCCAAAACTTAAAATTTTCAAAAAAGACTATTATAATACATTTTTTTTTAAATCTTAGGGGATATAAGAAATGAAAACAAACGGGAAGAAATTGAAGGAAGAAGAGATCTAAACTTAAATTACAGAAAAAGAGAAATTGGAAATCTGGATTCGAGCAACGGAAAAGTGGAAGCCGGACGAAAATCTA
The DNA here is from genome assembly GCA_030704895.1 of Henosepilachna vigintioctopunctata. Lineage (NCBI taxonomy): Eukaryota > Metazoa > Arthropoda > Insecta > Coleoptera > Coccinellidae > Henosepilachna > Henosepilachna vigintioctopunctata. The sequence continues at coordinate 299,710 of JARQZJ010000064.1, forward strand.
ATATCGGCCCATACAGTTCTGCGGTAGAAGGAAAATTGGTTCTGACAGTTGGGAAATTTATACTTAACAGTTATTCAATATGTATAGAGATAGTATTCACACATTCAAGGAGTCTTACACAGATAAAAAAGGGGTTTTAAGATCTGATTATTTACACTGATCTGGAAATAATATATACCTTCTTCAAGATTTCTCAAGAGTTGTAACTGCGGCTTCATGATAAGGTGAGCAATAATCTTAAGGAAAAACATTTTTTTAATATACCTTGATTAACATTGGAAGAATACTAATTAAAAATCGTCTCCGGGAATTACTACACAAACCCAAGCAAATGTAATTTTTGTATGTTAATTTATCTATTAATTTTATTATTGTACCTTCAAATATTACAATTCCCTATATAGTTTGTGATACATCGAATATTTATATTTTCCATACAAATGTCAAACAAATTTTGATTATTTAAAATATTTTATGTAATTGGAAACAATTAAAATACTGTTACAGTCTGTTTTTATTAAGTAACTTAAATTCTTATTACATGGATCAGCACAAAATTTGTAAAAATTTTACTTTTGATGTCATTTTTCATAGATTTCAAAATTGTAATTTTACTAGATTTCTTGAGAAACTTTGCCGATAACTTTTGCGCGAAGTTCTTATATGAGAATATGTTTATTAATTAAATTAAACACTTGGCTTAATGTTTCACGATTATATTTAACAATATCAAATCTCAGTCATTAGAATATGTTTAGATGATTTAGTTGAAGTACTGCTTTATTGAACTCTTAATTCTTGATTATCATTTTTTTCTGTGATAAAATAAAAAACTAGAATAGCAGATAGGTACATCATCAAACTTTATTAATATTGCTTGTTTGAATAACCCATACATTTCATCAAATTTTCTATGATTTTATATTGTCATGAGTTAGATTATGATGCAATATATGTCAATGTCAATTCTGTGCCGAAAATAAGCACTGGAATGAAATATTGCTCAACTAACGCGTCTGCTGAAAAATATGAATGTAGAGGATGGCAAAGACTTGCAACATATGAGCCTTCTTTCTACATCATCAAAACTCTATAGTATATTGTAAAAAAGCAAGAGAAAAGATGTTACACATCAAAAACTTCAATTAGTTGTTAATATAAAATCCATTCATATTTTAATTACAAACATCACTCTAGCATCTTTCAATTTAAAAGTATCACTCACTTTTAAATTCTTCATCTGAGGAAGTAAATTGCCAGTCACTAAGCGATGCTGAATAACTTGGTTAAGTCTCTGAAGGGTGCTACGTTTCTCTGATAATGTGATTGGATCTGGTGGTACAATTTTTTCTCTTATGCATGCTGGCAATCTTCCATAAGTGCCAGTTGTAAGTACTTCTACTGCAGCAGGAATGTGGAAATTAGGTAAACGTGCTTGCACCAAAGTTTCTCTAGCCATTCGTGCCAACATGTCAGCAGTTTCAACAAAAAGGGAAGATTGCTTTTCCAGAAAGGCCATTATATGCTATCCAAAGAAAATAAATATTCATAATATGGAACATATTTTCAACGAAATTAATTTTAAAAGAATGATTACTCACGGCAGATTTTTCTACTTTAGAGGCACTGCTAGCCCACTTCACAAGTGCTAAGAGACGAACAAATAATTGCCTGGTTCTTGTAGAAAAATTATAAATCTCTATCTTTCTTTCCATGTCCGTTTTTCTTGGCAATCTGAAATAGATAATCAAGAATTTGGAATGAAAATAATTTATGTTTAGTACAATTTCAAGTATCAAAGTTTCTAGTACTTACAATTCCGCTAAAACTGTTAGTTCATGATATGTTCTTTGTACAATAAAGTCAATAAGCACTGCCAGTGAGATCATACCACCTCTGTTGCCTTCTTGAGGGCCATTAAGGCCTCCTTGAGACATATTATTTGCCACAGGTGTTTGTAAACCCTCTAATGGTAATGGAGCCATAATAAAAACTTTTAAAAACCCACCGAAATCTAACTTCTAAGATAATTTGTGTTATTTTATTGCCAAGGAATAAACAATTCCTTCATAGGTCACTATCATTAAAACAATAATTCCGATAATAAAACTTTCGCATTTTTTTTCACATTTTATGCCAGTCAGTTACACAGATTAATTCAACTTAAAAAGAAAAGTTTAACTCACTGTATACCTAAAATGCAAAACTCAAAAATGAGAACGTACAACAAAAGTGAAGTCAACACAATACAATTAGTACTGGCAGTCATACATCAAAAGAATCATTAGTTCGTTGTGTCTACCGCGTGGAATACCTACTCTTTATCACAGAACATCACGATTATCAAACATACCTGAGTTCACAGAATATACAAGCACAGCCACGACCACCTTTACTACAGGCCATGAAATGAATATCTGACATATGTCATAAGGTTGCCTAATATTGTCGCTATATCTTGTAGTGGTATACTAAAGAAACAGGACGCTTCCCAAAACTTTCGCAGTTTGAAGTTAAATAATTTGAGTCTTTGGTATAAATTCTATATTTTTCAATAGTGTACAGTGTATTACAAGTGTTGATGTTGATAATTTGTTGAAATCTCAACAGCAAACACTAAAAAACGAAGTGTTAAGTTTGTTTACAAATTTCAGTGAAACGAAATCAATTTTATGTTGTTCAAGACTTTCGTAGTTTGAAGTTGAATATTTTACGATTTCAGTTCTAATCCTCTATTCATCAATTTTCTATAGTGTTATTTACGTGCTAGTGTTGATAGTTTGTGGATAACATAACATCAAATTATAAAAACGAAGTGTTTTGTGTGAACCGACTTAATCGAATCGAATTTGTGTTGTGTTTTGAGTACGGATTATTCACAAATAATTTGTTTGTGAAATATAATGTAGAGGATAGGTTCTCCATAGATGATTCAGTAAGTTTCAAACTTGGGATAGGTGAGTTTATTTATAGTAATAAGTATATTTTCTAACCTATATATTACCGATAACCATCGAATAAACAGATCGCTATTCACAAATCTAACTAACAATAACAAATTCTTTCAAAATCAAAAATTTTCCTGAAAACAGAATTTTTGGAAGCAAAGATTTTATTTATTATCGATAATATTTTAATTATTTGCAACGGGAAGGACTGAATATACCTACAGATTTAATTAAAAACGTCTTATTTCACATGTGTTCCATATTTGAAAAAATTATTAATGGTATTTCTCTTGAACCTGCCTTTTTGTATAATATACACCAGAAAGCAATTTTGTGTAATCTCACTATTTTAAGAGTGTCATTTTGGATGAGTCCTTAAAGATTTTTGTTGTTGCTGTTTATGTGATGAAGACAAAAAAAATATTCTGAACATGCTGTTTTACATTTTTTCGAATATCTTATTGAATGATTAGACAAAAAAAATAATGAAGCCGGACACGAGAAAACTGAATCAAAAAATAAACGAAGAAAGTTTAATACTTTCATAAAGTAGTTTGTTGGTTGCGCTAATCAGAAATATAATATTTATTTATACTTAGGTAAATAATTCAATTTGAGTAATTCCTACATCGTTTCTTTCAAGGTTCCTATTCTCTCAAATAATTCAATAAATTTGGTTAGGCAACTTTTCAGGTAAATAAATCCCACTGACTAAAAGAGGTATTTTTTACGCAGTGGGGCTTTATCGAAAACATCGTTGTTTTCTTGCAATAATAAATGTTTTACAGTTTTGTTATAGAAATATGTGCTCCCAATACCCAATATAATATTCTATATATTATAAATAATAATAATATTCATTGTTTGTTCACAATATACAAAAATAGTTGAAATAATGCTTGAAAGCTTGGAACATACGACTAGGATAGTATACAACTAAACACAATTTGGCAACGCCGAGGGACTAAGCTGTTCATGGCTACGTAAGAAGAGTTAGGCTGTGATACAAGGATGTGGTATGTTCTGTATATCTATAATCTCAAATATCTTCGAACATTTGGCGTTATTTATAACAATATGAAAAATGGTAACATTTCTTCCTTTCAAAATTATCTATAAATAAGCGCACGAATATTGCGTACAAGTCAAATATAACAAGACACATACAAATAGCATCACAGATGATTCTTCGCGCCGAAAACAATGTATTCCTCGTTGGTGTACCCTTCATATACGAAGTCTGTTCAAAAGAAATGGTTTGAATGTTAACCATTTAAATTGATATTATATATATATATATATATATATATATATATATATATATATATATATATATATATATATATATATATATATATATATATATATATCCATACTAGTCCATACTAATATTATAAATGCGAAAGTAACTCTGTCTGTCTGTCTGTTACTCTTTCACGCCTAAACGGCTGAACGGATTTTGATGAAATTTGGTATGGTGAAAGACGATAACCTAGAAATGGTCATAGGCTATAAATAATCACGCCATCGTTCTTAGGGGGTAGGCAGTAGGCAGATAACTAAATTGAGTTAGTGATTTTTAGTCGTTTTTGTTGGGACTTTTGCTCTTTCACGTCTAAACGGCTGAACGGATTTTGATAAACATTAGTAAGGTAATAGATGGTTACCTGAAAACGGATATAAGATCAAAATGATCACGTCATCGTACTTAGGGGATAGGAAGTAGGTAGAAAACTGAATTGAATTAGTGATTATTTTATGGTTTTTGCTGGGAGTTTTGCTCTATAATGCCTAAATGGCTGAACGGATTTTGATGAAATTTAGTTAGGTGATAGAGAGTAACTTAGAAAAGGATATGGGCTATTAATATTCATGCTATCGTACTTAAGGCGTAGACAGTAGGCAGAAAACTAATTAAGTTAGTGATTTTTAATCGTTTGTTTTAAAAGTTTACCTCACACACGCCTTAACGTCTGAACGGATTTTTATAAGACTTGGTTAATTTAAAGACATGATCCTAGGCACGGACACAGGCTACTTTTTACGGCGGGAAAATACCTCATTCCCGCGGAAATCTAGCGTAATCGTGTCAAGAAGCGCATGACGCCAAAGCTACTGAAATGATTTTGATGGTTTTTTTTAAACTGAGTGTTACTAAGACTTCAAGTTAGTATTTGATCACTTTTATAACTTATAGGGTAGATAGGTGCCATAATTTAGGGAATTTATGATAAAATTTTGATGCAACTGTCTTTATTTAACAGTTTTATTTGGATCGAAACTTAGCGACATTCCATCACACTACTTAACTTATAGGGTAGGAAGTTACCAAAATTCAGACTACTTTTTACTTCGGGAAAATATCTCATTCCCACAGGAACCTATACATAGTTACCTATCTACAACATTAAAACTCTGTCTAGAATGACATTACGCTAAAACTATTGATCTGATTTGTATACGATTTTTTATTCAACTGACTGTTACATTACATACAGATAAAATCTAATTACATACACCACAGAATTAATATAGTACTACATAACTATCTACGCTTTAAACTTGAGGAGGTAATTAGATAGACATTTATACGAACTTTAAGCCCAGTAATCAGTTCAGTATAGGTAATCAGTTCATCACCGAAATTATAACACCTACACTTAGTTTGTTTACTATCAACGAGGGAAAATAATTCAATATAACGCAAACCTTCAAATCATACGTCGTCGTAGTGAATAAAAGACGCTGCGCCGAGCGAAGAGGCGGTGCGGCGCGAGGCGAGGGCCGTGCCCAACTGTGCCTACCCAATCGGGCAGGTAGTTTTTTAGGCAGGTAGAAGCATTAGGTAGTTAAGGTAGCTGTTAGATGTAGGTATTTTCTTAACCAATCATTCATATCTCTAGGTTTACTCAGATACGTATTATTCTTTATTTTTGCACTCGCTTTCATTTGTTAATTCTCAATTCATGTTTAAGAGATTACAGTTTCCGCTGAAAATCGTATTTGCCATGACGATAAATAAAGCTCAGGGGCAAACATTAAAAGTAGCCGGCATTAATTTAGAAAAGAGTTGTTTTTCTCACTGGCAATTATACGTGGCTTGCTCACGTGTTTCAAGTCCACAGAATCTACATGTGTTGGCCAGAGAGGGAAAAACAAAGAACATAGTTTACAAAAATGTACTACACTACTAAGGCCTCTTATTTTTAGCTTCCTACATTATTATACTACTTTCCTTAAGTTAGTACTTCCTACGCAGACGATGTTGCGGCTGTCACACTGTCTAACATCGGGGGTTGGCAGGTAGGTAGTTAGTAGTATTTTAAACCGATTTACATTATTCACTTTTTATATTTACTAAGGAAACATTCGGAGCTATTATGGTCTAATGGGAAACAATGGTGGTCAATGGTGGAGAATTATGGTCTATGGGTAACATCTGTAGTAACATCTACATATGTTACTACATGACCATAATGTAGCATAACAGATGTTATGCTACAGATGTTACCCATAGACCATCATTCTCGCACTTATTCAGTTTTACGAAAGATTTGTGAAATTGAAGTCAATTTCCAACCAACAATAAACCTATAATATTCTTGAAAAAGGCCTAGAGCCGAAACTTATGTCGAATAAATAATTACTCCATCAAGTTTAAACTGTGCTCATTCCCAAGAAACCTTCACACTTATATATATATATATATATATATATATATATATATATATATATATATATATATATATATATATATATATATATATATATATATATATATATATATATATATATATATATATATATATATATATATATATATATATATATATATATATATATATATATATATATATATATATATTAAAGTAGCTGAAATTCTAGATCGTTATGACTAAAACAAAAATAATTGTTAGGGAAAAGGAGACAAATATTCCATCTTAGTTTGATAATTTTAATTCACGTTTCATAGAACAGAAAACATTTAAAAATGTGAAAAACATTGTAAGTAAAAGTAATTCCTAAGTTCGCACATCTAGGACAATTTGGCAAATCACAATATATTTATTACATTGTGTAAAAAAGCATTGCACTTTGCCACCATTGCGCATCACAGATAACTCGTTTTCTGTACAATCATTCCCAATTAGATAACGATTTGAGAAGCAAAAACTTAAAAATTTGCTTTCAGCATATATTACAATATATTATGTCACATCACCTAACATGTACAGGGAAAATCAGCTTCAGCTTATATGTAAAAATTGATTTTTAATAATGCAAAGAGGCCTTCCAGACGAACAAATTGAAGATTTCAACAAAATTACAATTTTCATTGATTAATTATAATTATTTGCATTGATAAGGAGTTGAATAGATAATTAAATCTGATTAAGGAAAGAGAATCTTCAATTCGTTTTAAATTATATACCCTCTGTTATGCTCTTTTTCACGTTCTTCGTAAAAAGAATTTCAATGAATCAAACTTCTTCAGAGACAATTTAAAAATTTAATTCTTCTATTCAAATGTCAAATAGTTATTTTAGTTCTCACTCAGAAAAATTATATAACAGCAAATAATAACAAAAGAAAACAATACAATTCAATAGATATTTAGAGGATAATTTTTCACTAGTGCAATGAGGAAATAGTGAAATTGAAAAACTTAAATGTTTTTAAATGTTAAATTTTTCAATACAACATATTATTGAATATATTCATACTAAATCACTAAAAATCTAAAAAAATTATTTCCATTTTTCAATTAATTCAATGTATTGCACTAAATTCAGAAAGAGATGTAAATATTCATCAATTTTGACTCAGTTCTGAAAGAAAATTTAATAATGCACAACAGTACAGTTGAACAAACATATATTGCTGTAAGCAGTTTAAAACTTATATTATTTTTGAGATTCTTTCGAAATAATATAAGTAATATATAAATATTTTTTAACAATATTCAAACAAGTTTAATAGAATAACATCATATATCATCATCACGTATATTCTTACAATTTATAGATTAACTGTATGCTCTCCATATTTTCCATACTTGTAACTAAATAGCAAATAAAATTTTCTAATTGCAACTACCATCAAAAAACAAAAACTTCCTCAAATTGATTTTTAGTGAAATTGATAAAAAAAAATTTGTAGTAAATTTTTCGAAAATTCACTTAAGCAAATTCTGCTACTCAAGTCAAATATTATAATACCATTAACTTAAATGATATAGTGAAATATATTTATCAAAAAAATGAGAGCTGCCTCTCGTGATGATGATTATATTGAGTCACGATTGACCAGACATTTGTTAATGAACCTCATATAGAAAAATATGTTTCCATTGGAAATTGCAAATTTTGAATGCAAATTTTTTTTCTTTGTAGATGCATTTTGTCAATGAATTTTTCAGGCTATAGTTAATGTCCATCATGTACATGTTCTACAAACATCCATACAGAAAGGAATTTTCTCCTTTCAAGTCGATAATTACTAGAGAAAAACGTTCAAGAATTGCCCCCTTTTTGAAATTTTAATAAAACGAAGCAATATTTCCAAACATTTACAAAAAAATAATAGTTTCTCTATCTATCTAGAATCGGGATAGACAGAAATTCCCAGCAAAAAAATTATGAAATAAATAAAAGGTATTAAACAATGTAAACTTCAATTTAAAAATTGCACGAAATTTGATCACTTCTTCAATATTTTGAATTTTAAAGTTGAACGTTTGACAGAGCTGATATATTTCTGTCAATTATATACTTAAGCAATTAATCGGAACAAAAACAAAGATGTACAAAAATGTTGGTGATGATATTCAATTCTCCAACAATTTTGTTACATATTTTCATTATTGTTTGTTTACAAATTATTTTTACTATTGAAAATTATCGAAAAAGATTCATGAAAAATTGACAAGGATGTTTATAAGAAAGTATTATTTTGGAGTTATTTTGCATTGGTTTTTGAAGGTTTCAAGAATATATTACTTATATATATATATATATATATTTCATGCAAAGAGAAACTATCATAAGAAATTGTACAATTTCCAATCCAACATGTTTTTCATTGATTAAAATAACTTTTGTTGTATGATCTATATAAAAATACTGAAGCTGTTTTTTTCTATTTACCGCACTATACAACTGAGATTTATTTGAACTAGTGGTAAACATATTTTCAAACCAAATCTTCCCTGAGTTCAATGATACATGGAAAAATTCAAAATAATAATAATACATAATACTTAGTTCAAATGAGTATCTTTGTTTTAACTTCGATTGCCTAAAATACTTTTGATTTACTTATTTAAATTTTACAATGAAAGCTATATACGCATCCTCAAAATAATTGCACAACTTTCAGTTATTTAGACTATGGCCTAATAGTTTCAACTTTAAAATGTACCTAATCAAGCATTGGTAACCTATATTCATTTACAATTCTAAATAAAATAAATAAAATTTAATTTAAACTGAATACAAACATAAACAAAATATTACAAATGGTAATACACAATTTTCAACAAAATTATGTAAAAAGCACCACAAATAACTGAAATAGAAATATTCAATAAGAAAAAATTAGATTATAAAAATATGATCACATTGAAAATGTAATATCACGGAAACACTTATTTCAGTTCTATTCGGTTGGAAGTATCCTAATCAAGTGGTCACCTTTTAGTAATAACAACTTTTTCAATTTTCAGTAGTTCTCTAATTTTATCTGTATACTTTACTAACGCGATTTTCGAAGCACGTGTATTAATTTTCTCACTAGCATTCAAAAACTGACAACAATGCGCTTGTTCCATAAAGTCCGACATTTTCAGTTCCCTTAGGAAGCTTTTATAGTTCATCGAAATGCCTGGAGAAGGAGTGGGACACAACTGTTTCAAAAGAGCGTCCCGAGATTTAATTTTTAATATATTAGAGAGATCTTGCAACAATATCCATCGGTCACCTTGAGCCTCGCCTCGTAGTGTGTATAAGTTTGGCAGCAAGAATTCAGATACCTCAATTTCTATATCTTCTTCTTCAGATGGAGAGTCTTGATGTGGGGGGCTACTGAACACATTATAACCGTGTTCCTTTGGATCTGAAATGAAATTGAATAAAACGTTTTGAAAAGAGTGTCATTTGAAAGCGAATAACAAAGTTTTAATGTTTTGAAGTATACTGAGAAATATTAATGACTAATAGTTGCTCATTAATGTCATTGATGAAACAAAATATATCTACAATATAAGAATCGCAAAATGTGTTGGTAAGCGCACAACTCAACAACGCCTGGACCATTTTCGCCAAATATTTTTTTAAAATGTTCGTTGAAGTCCAAGGATGGTTTTTACGGCGAGAAACATTCGAATAATTTCCGGGAAAATCCTAAAACAGCCCATTTCTTTTTCCCATATGAACGTTTTCCAACTAAAATGTAGAGTCAACGGCTGACCGATTTCACTATTTTTTGTTGTTGTGTTTGTTAATGTCTGGGAAAAATTTAAAAATTGCCTGTAAAATTCGAGAATATAAGACTACTTAATAATATGAGTGAGAAATAATTATTAATTCTCAAAAAGTGGATGTAAAAAAATTGAATATCTTATCACACATCTTGGTTAGTTCAGAGCTATCACGACTAATATTAAAACTTAAATTCAATATGAAATTTTGGTAAGTTTGAATAGAATGAAATACACGCTACTAACATATCACATGGTATATTTTAATATAAAGAGTAATACACAGTTTTCTTTGATTTGCAGTTGAAATTTTGTTTTTAAAAATGATAGCTATTAGATGTACAAACTCAAGTCCCAGAACTCGCAATGCAGGAAGTCAAAGATATAAAAGACCAAATCAAACTGACGAGAAACCGCGAAGCTTGGAATGAAGTTGAATGGAATCGATGGAATGAAATTAACAATATGAAAAGGTTGCGTTTAACTCCTATCGACCTGCATTTAATTATAACGTTGAAATAGATTAACGTTCACAGTAAACCGTTGCTGTTGGACCAATGAACGTTGTGTGTCGATATTGCAAGGCAAAGTTTAATTGTAATTGATAAGAAAATACTACCAGTGATGCTACAAATTATTGCGCGAAGAGTCAATTCAAATAGACGCGATTGGTACAGACACCAGAGCCACTATATTCATTGGTTTCCGGGAATGGAATAAATTCTGAACATTTTTTGAGTTATATCCAGCAAATATCTCACATAATTATTGATGAGATATATGGGACAAGTACTTGATACGAAATTAGGAACATGCCGTTCTATACTATAGAACTGACAGGTTAATAACTTTCAACATCAAACGTGTTAATATAGAAATTTTTTGATAATTCGACTGATTTGAAATAACAGGAAGTATTGCAGTCCTTTCGTCAGTGAGTAAGTCTCTGGTCCCACACGGGATAAATATTAAAAACAAGATGGTGTAGCACAATTAGTAGAACATGTCTTTCCGGCTCTTTGAAAAATATTTAGAGAAAAATAAATGGGCGTACAAAGTTCGCCGGGTTAGCTAGTCTTTTAATGAAGACATCATAAGCATGAAACATTAACTCTGAAACTGAAAACTAGACTGAAACAACAGCTCTAATTATTGTTGATAAAACTTTGTACAATAATATTAATTTGCTATGCCAGAAGAAAAAATTGGGAACTTGATGATCAATTAATTCAAATTTACATTTAAAACAAGAAATAATTAGGAAAAATATACCTAATATGATATTTTTAACATCTTTCACTTCTAGGCGTTGTTGAGTCACGCCTAACCTACACAATTTTCCAACCACTTTAGCGCAATTAGCAAACCTCTTTTCTTGTGAAGAAAAGAGATAAACTGCAATTATTTATTTCCACCAATGACGATTACCAGACAATCAGTCACTAAATGAATGATATAAAGAACGAGTTCTCGCAAATATTTCGGTATGTGCAAAACTTCGTTGCCAATCGCAACCAATGGTCTGGTATAATATAGCACATGGTATGTTATGGCATATTATTAACCACATACATAAACGCATACATATTTTCTTGTTTTTCTATATTTTAATAAAAAATTAATATGCTTAGGAAATAACATACATGAATAAATAAATAATGTCTGGTAAACGTTTGCCTACAAATTGTAACATTGTCAAAACTTTGAAATAAACAATTTTCATTGAGTGACAGACAGTACTTAATCCAGATAATTTAAAAATCGAAATTTTTTGTACCAGTTCATAAAAGCATATTCATAAATTCATCAATAAGTGAAAAATCTTCATAAATCTCATTATCTGGTTTACCATAGTTTCAAGAAAATTTCGATCACTCAGTCTAGACATATTATTTATCGAAGTTAAGAAATATAAACACATTTTATGATGAGTCGCGAAATGTCGCCAATCTTTTTTTTCGAATTTTTTAAATATGACGGCGTGTGAGAATTAATATTATGGAATAGTGACACGTTTGAAACTCACCAAAGCATGATGCAGGACCATGAAATTGCCACGGCGTGGTTGATTTACCCTCAAGATCGTCCAAATGATTTTGAAGTAATTCCCTTGTAGCCTCGTCCGTGGCTAACGAAAGAGGTGTCAAACCAGCATAAGTAGCCAATCTCGGATCAGCACCATATGAAAGTAACAGTCTTATTACTTCCAAAAAACCGTTTTCGACAGCTTCGTGCAAAGGTCTGAAAGAAATATTTAGCATTATCATTAAACAAGAACTTTCGTTGACTAACTTAGTCAGAAAATTTGGTGTAACAGTCGCATAACTTTTGTATAAACGAACAGATTTGTTTTATTCGTGTTACAATCTGACAACCAAAAACCAGACTACCATAGTAAACTATATAGTAACCAACTATATAGTAAAAGTTTCCTAAATAAATATAAATGCTAGCTAAAGTTAGTGCTTTCTTTCCACCATCTTCAACTGGTGATATTGACTAGCTTCTGAAAAAAGTGCGATTACAAAAGTTGTAGGTCTCTTTAGTACCTACAATTTTATCATTTAATTTTTTTCCATAGGACTTGCAGTTTTGCCGGAAATCGAGGTAAACCGTTTATTACCCATAAAAACTCACACCCTTCCACTTATTACTATTATTTTTTTTGGTTTCAAAAATTATGGACCCTGGTCTATACGGTATTAATGCATGAGATTTTATAAGGCAGAAACAAATATGGCTTTTACTCAACTGTATTTCTTTTTGTGTTCTTCATTATTCTATGTGTTTGAAAAAAAAGTACCAAAAACTGTGTCTCTACTACCTTCCTAGAAAATTGGTTTTGCTTCAGAGTAATTTAAGTTTCTTTCATTGGTTCCTTTTTTTGTTGAAATATCCTAAAATTCTTTGCTTATTTAGAGATATAGTTTATCAATTTCTATATTTGTTCTTCAATTTTTCTAGACGTTAGCAGTAATCAATGATAAATTTATTTCTCCGTTTCAAACTACTCAATATCAGATTAAAGTTCATCAGATGCCGCAGATATATAAACACAGTCTATAAATAATATTTACGCAGTACTAACCTTACTCCACCTTTTGCCGATTCACTAACGCTAGCACCGTACATCAACAGCAATCGAGCGATATCAAGGTGGCCTCTTGAGCATGCTTCATGTAATGGTGTGTATCCCGCGTTGTCTTTTGGAGAAGGGATGGAATCCATTTTCTCCAAACAAAAGGCCGTTATATCCTTGAGAAAAAACAGGTGGATTAAATTGGTGAACTTATTAATGAAATTCATTGGAATGAAATTAGATCTGGTATCCGACTCTTACTGTTAGCATATTTTTGATGAAGTGACAATCTTTGTTATAGTAATATTTTGAAATGTGACATAATGTCAATTCTTTTACAGGATACGCCCTTATTAATATACGGTCTCAATTTCAAAATTAAAATTGGTATTTTTTTTTAAAAACTGACAAGTACCAATCTTAATATTGAATATTTCTTTTCTATAAAACTATTTCTAACTTGTTAATAATGTTAATGATATGGTTAATACTGTTAATTATTTGGACAATCCTTGACAATCTTTGTTGTAGTAAGATTTTGAAATGTGACATAATATCTATTTTTTCACAGGATACGCCCTTAATAATGTACGCTCTCAACTTCAAAATTAAAATTGGTATTTTTTTTAAACCTACAAGTACCAATTTTAATATTAAATATTTTTTCTGTAAAACTATTTCTAACTTGTTAATAATGTTACTACTGTTAGATATTTGGAAGTTTAGCACAATATCAATTTTATCACAATATCTTCAAATTCCTTATCATTAGAAGTAATAAAGAATTTGTAGGTGTCTAGATTTCAAAATAATATATAGTGAGAAATAAGTATGTTAATTTATAAACCTAGATGATTCAATCAATTAATCATACTGTTAATTGACTACTTGCATATTTGCTGGAACATTGTTCAAGAGTGTAACACTAGGTATAGTTTGATAGTTTTTTGAAAAAGCTTGAAACATGTCAAGTAAGAAATTTTTTTGCGTGCGTTATAGAAGTAGATTTTTGAGTTGTAATTTAATATTATTCTTAAAATTTGTCTATGTTATTGCTTAGCTTGAGCAACATAATCGGTGTTGAAATTTTTATGGAAAATCCAATAAATATAATTGCAGCCAAGATATTGCGTTCAACATAATTACTTACTGTATAGCCAAGTCGAGCAGATCGATGTAGATGAGTTTCACCAATTCCTTTATTCAGAACCCAGCTCTTAATTTCTTTTTGAATGTCTTGCTCGGACTCTGGCGTAGCTTTAAGTGCTGGATCGCGCCTTTTCTTTTTGAGGGAAATATCGTTTTGATCATTTTCTTTCTTGACTTGTTTTTTCTTTTTACGTATGTAATCAAATCCAGAACTGAATTTTCTTCTGAATTTATTGAATTTTCCTCTTTTTCGCATCGAATTATTACTGTCGTCTCCATCTAGAGACGGCGTTTCCGATTTATTGTCCAAGTCTTCGCTAAATGTTGATGGCGACTGATTACGAGATTCGCTCTTTAACGGTTTTTCATCCACTGCTGCTTCGTCGAAGACTTCTGCTCTTAATTTCCTATCAGCAATCGATTTCAATAGATTATTTTTCGTTTTACCTCGACCGATTAATTTCTTCTTAACAACATGGGTTGGACTCTTTTTTTGGTCGTTTTCAATTTCATTTTCTCTATTGGATTCTTCCGTTTCCTTCTTATCCAGTACGCTATCTGGATTAACACATGTAACGGGAGGTGCTGAAGCAGGCCTATCTTCACCAAAAACCTCTTTTATAGTAGCTCGCTGCTTCAAAACTCTTGTCTCTTTTCGGGTGCGAGACTTAAGGATAACCGTAGAAAACTGTTCATTCATGCCAACTATATTGCTACCTCTGTTGAGAAAAGCGTCTTTGAAGTTTTCAATAGTAGACTTTCTGAAACCTAATATAGGAGATGCAGTTTTTATAACAGCTTCTTTCGTAATCCTGCCGATACTCTCAATTTCTAAACTGGGAGTTGGTAACAATTCAATTGGATTCTCAGCTTTTGGTATAATTTTTGGACCTTCTTCTTCTCTTTTCTTATATTTTCTCTTCTTTCTTTTACCACATTTTTGTAATAATTTATCTACAATTGAATCTTTAACAGGGGTAGGCAAACTTTTAATAGAAGCACTTCCTTCGGAATCGTAATTGTTTTTATTGTTGAATAAATTAAAACTGGAATTAGATTCAATATCGCTATCCAGCGGTTCCGATTTGACTTTATTGAAAATACTTTTTGAATCTTCATCTTTATCCGGTACTATAGAAGAGGCAGGAGAACTAGGACATGGATCTAGATCAGGAAGAGAAGTTGACAGTCTTAAAGCAGAAGGAGGTCTGGTTACCTGTATTAAACTAGGTGGCATTCTTAAGGACTTTTTATAATTATAAACTTCTTCTTCCCAACCTGGACAAAAGGCAGAACCGTCGCCAAATGCAGGTTTTTTGGGCGGCTTAGAAGCAAGAGCAAGAACATCATTCGGTTTAATATTCACTTCGGTGTCTTCTTTGGACCTACTCAAAGCTTTACTTTTTAATTTATTTGATAATTGTACGATTGTTTCAGTGTCACTATCACTTTGATCCTCGAGAACCTTTACTGTTGTTTCCAAAGCTTGCTCGACTGGATATTCAATGTTGTCTAATACTTCTTCTTTTACCTGCAAAGAATGAAGGGTTGGAATTTCAGATTCTTTCGGAGAAAGCTTTACTGTTTCACCAACAGAAGGTTTCACTCCTATATGTGGCATGGTACTTGCTGCCACATGAGAAATTGTATTTATTACCGCAGAATTGCCATCCAATATTTCTTCTTTTACAGTAATTTCTGCTGCAATGGGTTTTTCTTTTGTCACAGTCTCTAATTTCGCCAAAACTTCTGGCTCTAATGTCTTTTTTCTTCGGCCTCGTTTTTTTCCAACCCCAGCCTTTAGTTGGTCCATAAAAGTGTCACATGTTTGAAGGAATATATCATCTTCCTGTTCAACAGCATTAGGACTAGCTGCTTCTTTTACGTCTTTCGCATCTGCAGCAGCTGACGGCTGTTTTAGAGAAGACTTTCTATCTCTTCTCATAGCGTTTAACGATTGCATTTCTAGAACAGGCATTTCACCGTCCGATCCGGAATCAGGAAAGTCAAAAACAGATGTTTCAGATGAACTTCTCATTCCTGATTTGTCTCTGGAGGGAAGTCGCTTATCATGCCTTCCAATTTCATCTTCCGTCCTACTAAATAGCCTTTTTCTAGGTTGTTGGGATTGTTGATATTCCTTCGTCAATTTTGGTGGACTAATACCGGTGGAAGATCCTGAAGTAAAGCTCGATAAATAACTATCTTGCTTTAAAGGGTTTCTGATTACATTCTCTACAGTATTGTGAATTTGGCTATTACTATTATTATTCGCTTGTTGTGTTGGACTTACTTGTTTCAGTTCAGCCTTTGTCCTAATTCTCGCTGCCAAAAAAGCAGCAAGACCATCCAAGTCACCATTCGGATTATTTTGGTCACTTATTACAGTTTCTGTTAATTGCTTATTAGTATGTCCACTAACTTTATTCACATCAAAGTTGATAGAATCAACTGCCCTTGGAACGTGCAGTTTATTGTATATCGGTGTTGTATTGTTCCCTTCGGGTAAGCTATTTGGTGTAAATGGCGATACATTTTGTCTACCCATAAAAGTAGGCTTAGGTTGAAGAGGCGCGGTGACATGAGTTGAGGGTTGTTGAATATCTGATCTATGATGCGGTTGTTCAGAATATTTATTATACTGCTCTTGTTCGTACTTTCTCTGAGCTTCTTTAACACCCTTGGTTTCAATGCTATTTCTCAATAACGTTAAAACTCTTTTATCAGCGGCTCCACCTGATCCTGATTTCACTGATGACAAGGAAGAATTTGAATTGGTCCGAATCAATTCACTTTGTGCGTAAGAATTTTGATGAACCGTCTGATTTGAATTAATGTTATACTGGTGGTTGGCAAGAGGTACGTACGTCTGACTGTGACTGGAGTGGGAATGATATTCGTTAACGCCAAATGGTTGTTGTGGAGTTACAGTACTCATTTGATATTGCGACCTATTATAATCAACGTATAGATCGTTCGATTTCTCAGGTATATTTGAACTAAAGTTGCCATTATGTACAGGTGATTTGCTTGATGTGTGTTGTTTTGATGATTGTTGGACTGGTTTATACGTGGATAGTTTTTGTTCTATTTGTTGATCAATGGTTTGTCTCCAAGATTCTACTCTGGCGACCTTATTCACAATAGAAGGCGCTGTATCTGCAGGTCGTTTTCTATGAGATTCCATTGCTTGAGAAGGATACAACGCTGACGTTTTCAAGCTATGACCTACTGTAGGAAAATCAATACGTGGTAAAATCTTCGAACTATTTTTATCGTTTGCTGATGTCTGCATGTAATTGTTTACACTAGCAATACTTGGAACTGACACTACTGGGTACCGGTTAGCCACCGAAGAATTTCTATCTCGACTAGCAGATGTATTAGCATTCTCAAAAGGAAGTCTTGGATTACGAGATGCAGGATTTTGAAATGGTACAGGCATCGGTCTTTGATCTTGTCTGAAATTAATATGAGTATTACCCATTGCTGATACATTGAAGTTGGGCATAAAATCAACTTTTGGTGCACTGGCACTAGATAGAGCATGTCGACGTTGAGTATTGGAATTTCTCTGATAATTAATGTAAGGATCCAACGTTGAACTACTTGTTGAGATAGGAGGAACACGATGCGATGCGAAATAATGGGATCTTTCGTTCTCCGTATCACCCAATGTAGAATCAGCGGGTGTTCTTACAGTTTTAACAGATAAGTCTAGGGGAGACTCCCGTTTGTGTTTATTTCCTAATGATACTCTTTTCTTATCACTATTTGGAGTATTCAACGAAAGAGAAGAGTTTTGCTGAGGCAGAGCATCCACGTTATAATTTCTGTTGGTCGTTTCTTGTGTTGACAATTTGGGAGTGAATTGATGGGTAGCAGAACTTGAAAGTGTATTCATTTGAAAGCTAGAATTACTTCGACATGTTGTAACAGTATTGTATGACAATGAGGTAGTCGTTAATGTTTGCGTAGATGAAAGATACGGTTGATTTGTTCTATTTTGATATTGGTATTCTGATTTGAAGTTTTGATGAGTTGGTTGACCCTGCACTGTAATAGACTTATGGGTGTTTGCATTTGGATTTTTGGAATTCACTGAAGTTGAATTTGAACCACTAGAGGAAGTAGACTGATTTTTCGAAAATTGCGGCTTCTGATGTTCCCGAACGCTTTTAGAATAATTATCAGATAACTGTGCTATAGGTGGAAGATTATGAGTCCTAGAAGACATTTTGAAAGTAGCACCTTTCTGTTGGTGGTCTTGGTTCGCTGAGTGAGTAACTGTTGTTGGATTATATTGTACTGAAGAGGAACTTGACTGTGATTGATAGACGTTCTTGAAATAATTTGAATTATTCAACTGTGCCGTTTGCTGATAGGGATAACTGGGTCCCGGTAAGTAGTTTTTATTATTCGAAGATACTTGAACATTTTCATAGGAAGTTGCTGGGTAATATGTCCGACTTTGCTGATAACTAGCATGACTAGTTGAAGTTTGAACTGGAGTTATTTGTGCATGAAGTGACTGTGGGGGAGTAACATTGTGTTCCACTTTTCTTTGCTGTTGAGGGGATGGAGGTTGATGATGTGGTGAGGTGGGATTGTGTGGGGAAGGAGGATGATATGGCGAATTCTGCAGGATATGCGACGTATAGTGATGGGATAAATTAGAAGGCGCCTCTCTGAAGAGAGGTCTAGTAAATTGAAAATCTTGGGAATTCTGCTGTTGATTCATTTGTTGCTGTTGCTGTTGAGACTGCTGCTGTTGAAGTTGCGGCTGCTGTTGTAGTTGCTGAGAGTGCTGCTGTTTTTGGGTTGTGTGTTGCAGGTGTTGTTGCTGTGGAATAGCATGTTGTTGTGTATGATGACTCTGCTGCTGCTGATGTTGGTTATACTGCTGCTGTTGCTGGTACTGCTCAGGAAAACTAGAAGGGAAGTTTGGCGTTGTCCGTTGCTCTTGGGATGTATTAACATATAATGAATGGGATGGTGGTCTTGATGAGTCGGAGTTATACGAGGGAGGTCGCTGTGTTGGCGTGTGGTCCTGGACGGGAAGACTACGTGTTTCAGGTTGCCCCATCCAATAAGGACTGGTCGACGGGTGAACTTCTTGAGGTCGAGTGGATTCATTGTTACTCCGCTGTGACGGCTCTGATGTACTAGGATAAATGGGGCTCGCCGCTGAGCTAGACCCCATAGGCAGCCCCTGGAAATATTGTCGAGCCCCCTCCAATACGTTCGTAAAGGTGACATCCATGACCTGCAGGTCAGACCTGCTTTAAATTTATCTGCAATGGAAAGTTCTAATTATTACATGTATTTGTGCATTGTAATCACTTATGATGAAAATTTTAGGTAATTTAATCAGTGTAGATACATTTAGGAATTTGAGAAATAGCAATATTAGTTAGTAGGTTACAGACAAACGATATTTGACTTGTAAAATTACGATTTCACCATACTAACTCTTATCAACTCTTCTGTTAAGAAACTAAAGATGATGCACTGCAAAATAGAAATCGATGGTTGGTGATTCGTCACGTGCTTACATTACCGGAATAATAGACTTGGCCGATCTTTTTTTTTTTAATTCAGTGGACCTACAGTTTAATGCTGTTTCCGATCGGCCAATGGGCTTGTAATCAATGTACATTACCCAGCATATATCATAATTTAAAGTACTCAAATCATAGACGAACACAAACATCCATGCCTTCAGTGAATTTTCTCGACTAGGGTGATACCAAATCTTTGATAGACATATTTAAAAACACATACTGATAAGGTGAGAGATCTTGGAAGCTTTCGACCAGAAGCTTTCCTTTGTCCCACACATCACCCAACTTATTTCATCTGCTACGAAAATATATGGATTCGTTATACGTAATGGCAAATATTTTAATAATTCCTCAACATTCATAGGACTATTCAATATCCTAATCCGTATCAAGTTGGAGTATGGCAGCATGATCTGGCATCCCATTTACACTTGCCATCAACGCCATTTTGAGGCTATTCAGAGAAGGTTTCTGAAAATTTTAGTTTGGAGGAAGGATAAAGTTTATCCACAGAGAGGAGTCAATCATAACGAATTATTGAGTCGATTTAGTTCAATCTCATTGCAGAGCAGGAGAGAAACTTTGTCACTCAAATTTTGTACAAATTATTGCAGAATAGTATTGATTGTCCTCCTCTCTTGTCCGCTTTGAAATTTCGTGTTCCTAAGCAAAATTCTATTAATACAGAATTATTCCACCTAGAGACTCCGAGGACCAACTCCCTAATACAATCCCCCATTTGGTTTATGGAGTCTACATTCAATAGAGTTGTCAGTAATTGTGACATTCACTTTGACTCCATAGAATTTATTATCAGGAGTTATGTGAACAAAGAAAATTGACTAAAATGAATTGATTCACATTGAGTTCTTTGTAATATTTCATTGAATGCTATAATGTAGTTATAAGTTACTATTTTTTTTAGATTAGATTGAGCTCTTTTTCAGTTCGCCTTCTCAGATTGACATCTGAGAAGGCGAATTCTTTCAATGGTTTTTTCATAAATTCGATAAGGGAGTTGACAGATGGATTTCCAGTCTCTTACTGCGAGTCATTGGAGATGCATGATGCACGATGTTTCTAACACCTGTCACACCGTCCTAAGTCGTAGACACTATACATAGGGTTTCGAGAAGGTGCTCATGTGGATTGGACAGAACTCCGTGCAACATTTTGGGGCACGTTGCTAACGACTTGTATTTGTCAATTCCACTAACATATTTGATAAACAAGTCTTTCGAGTGTGGTTACTGTACTGTCGAGTGAGTATTTTCGGAAAAGGCGGGGTTGGGCAATGGGGTGCCGCAGGGCAGTACTATGAATCCAATTTTGTTCGTTTTGTTGATAAATGATGTTATAACTTTATTGGAGGAGTGGGGTGCTGTCTTGGATTACGCAGATGACAGTTCAGTTGTGGTACCTTCAAGCTCCATCCATGACCTGGCAAATAGGTCGTGTATGTGTCTGTCAAAATTGACTGAATATTGTGTAGCGAATCGAGTCACTCTGAATCAACATAAAACGGAGTATCAACTCCGTTTTATGTTGACTCTAAGAGTATCAACTCTTCTCAAGCCTTCAGATAAGTGCGGAAATCGGGTTTTTAGGCGTCAGGATTGATAATGAATAGACAGCAAGTACATCATCTCTGTAACAGACTGTCTTCGTGCAATATGCCAACTAAGAAGTTCTTGTGATTTCGGTGTTCTACGTTCCTATTACTACGCATCAGTGGATTCAATCCTGAGGTATGGAATATTGGTGTGGGGAGGTTGCACCAACGTTGAGTCTGAATTTGTGATGCAGAAGAGGTCCATGTTTGGTGTATCAAGGCGCACTTACAGTCATGAAATTTTCAAGGACAATTTCTTGACATTGTCATCGATGTTAATTTTGTATTATGCTCTTTATGTTTGGGATCAACTGCCTTATTATATTGTAACTGATGAAGTCCACTGTTATGATACTCGCAGTGTTTCTGAAAGAAAGATTTGTCCACCATTCACACTCCTTTGAAGTAGATCCAGGACAGCACGTTCATATAAGGCGCTAAAGTTTAAATAATCTACCGGATTATATACGTCAAATGAAAAATAAAAACAAGTTCAAAGAGTGTATAAAAATTTTACTTTTGAAAAACGTATTTTGTCGACGAATATAGTTTCTGATATTTTTTGTAATGTTCTATGTCTTATAATTGTTTAGTACTGTACAGAATGCCGTATTCCTATGGCACGCATTCATTTGTCCTTATACTTATATGTAATTCACTTATCGAAATTTACTTGGAAATTATTTTGCTAAAATTTGTCCTTTGGCTTCAATTAATTAGTCTATTTGTAGCGTGAATTTATCGGTGGAAATCATTTTTAATACTACGTTCAAGATTAGGTCGTCAATCGCGATCTTGCGGGAAATTTGCTCCCTTCATCAAGCAGACTAACAATTCACACCTATAGGTGCTTCCAAACATTGACTGGATTTTACACGCAAAATTGATTCGGGAAATGCTCAGTGGCCCGCATGCCTGACATGGCTGATTTTGAAGAATAGTTGAGTAAACCTTCAAAAACTTCAGTTATTGACAAAATTAATTTAGCAAACCCAGGTAGAGATACATCTCAAAAAAAGTTGTCTTAAGGCCCAATATCTGTTAAATTTCTCAATAACCGGTATGAAAATAACAAAAAAAGTACCTCTTGACGTCTTTTTAGCAATTGAGGAAATGTCTTATGCAAATAGACTCGTTAATGACATATTTACCGGCGAGCGACAAAACGTCACCACGTAATTGGATACTCCCATCATTCCGGTGCCGGGCCGAGGAGAATATTTATATCTTCTACCATTCGAATCTGGAACGCAAAGATCAAGTTCGGTTCGCTCACGGAATCTGGGTCATCCGCCGAGGATATAGCGTTCCGTAGTTTCCCCGCTTTTAGCTTTGTACGATAGCGCCCATGCTTGCGGCCGGTCGACTACTGTGCCGTTATTGGGCCATCGATTTGATGCGAAGAGCTTATTATTTCATCGCCTCAACTTTAGGACATTTCGCGAGTTTGTATCAATAGCCAATGGTGGATTTATACTAGGGGCAGTCGGGGCTAGTGCCCAGGGCGGCAAATTTTCTAGGGCGGCAAAATTTGGAAAATGAGAAAAAATTTTCTATACAATATATAATTAACTAATAATAAAACATAATGTATGATAAATAATATATAATACATAATAAATTTCCTGCAATCAATTAGTTATTCTAATTCTTAAAAAATAAGATAACAAAACTATTAAAATAAAATTTGTCATAGGGCGGCATTTTCTTCAGTGCCCCAGGGCGGCACAAATTTAAATCCGGCCCTGTCAATAGCTCTTGGTCGATCATTCAATGCGTATCGTTAGTATTATATTATTTCTCATTTTCACATCATATTATTTCATTAATATCGTTTTAAGTACTTATTTCGAAGCTTCGTGATCAATTTGAGACACATATTTGAGTGTATTTTCATCATGACGAAGCAGTATATCATGCTTTATATCAAATATATCAAATCCGAATCAATTTTCTATCAAACAATCAATATTGTAAACACAAAAATACATTCACAACATTATGTAACTATCATATACAGCTACACTACCGCTCAAAAGTATTTGGCCACCCGCAATTTGTTCAAGTTATAAGCAATAAATTTTAAATAGATCATTCATTAGGTTTCATTGCTTGCATAACACCCAAAAATATTTATCTACAGTACAATAATAAACAGCTTATTAGTATTTGCTCTCTCTTGAACAGAAAACCATAATAGTGTTATCTTCGGAAATTATTTGAAGTTAATCTTGGAAGTCGCAATTTTGTTTTGGTTTAGTTACTTGAAAATAAACACAAGTATTATATTAAATAACTACTACAAATATTTTAACGTTAGTTATCTGATGTCATTCCAACAAAAATCACGCTCTCCACAGCTCAGTACTTAGAGTCTACCAACAGGTACGTATGTCTAGCTAGCCAGACATACGTAGCTGTTGACTACTTCACATCCCGCAATGTTTTGAACGTTTATCTGGTTGTTATTAGGGTTGTCCACGATCATAATTTTGGTCTTATCGCGGTTAATAGCAAGTCCAAACTCCGTAGCTGTAGTCTCCAGACGACAAAGCAGAGTCTCTATGTCATCTTTGGTTGAGGCTAAGAGATATTATTATTTATTTATATGCAATATATAAATTAAAGTTTGTGGAATAAAAGGTAATCAAAAGTTTTGCAGATGTTTGCGAACAAATATTTTAACAGGACATGCGTGAATTCTGACCAACCCGTACGGAAAATTAAGTGTTATGAAAAAGAAAACAACAGTCAATCTTCAAAGATTGGCAAGTAGAAATTATGGATGTAGAAATTATAAGACCAGTATAACAAAGTTATAAGTAACGAAATGTGATAATGACTGTTTCAACCAACTATTAAATTAACTCGAAAGAAAAGAGGCACTTGAGTCTGACATCTACTGCGACCTATTTAAAATGAGATGTTTAAATAGTTTTATCTTCATTGAAGTTTCAAATAGAACAATTAGAACTTTCATTAGAAGATTTTCAAATTCAAACAGTTGAAAGTATTGAATAATTTAAGTAGGCTTTTACGTCCCTTATCCAGGTTAAGAGTTGATAGAAACAAGTCCAAAACCTAGTCCAAAGAAACCCTTTCAAAGATATTTCGTTTATATCCGCCAGAGTCATCGCCAGTAGTTGCGTCGATGAGTGTTTCGATGTGGACGTAAGTTTGCTAGACAGTTTCATATTACGTTGAATCACACGTCACATCAGCAATCAAGGAAAATGTATTTCGAAAGAAGAAACAGAAAACAAAAGCAGAGAGAGAAAAAAAGAAGTTCCAGTTGGATACGTCTTATTGGCCTGGAAGATTTTACCTCATTCAATTTCAAAACACAGAGTACATTGAATATTTTAAAATAATTATCAAAAAAAAATTGACGCGATCATTTAAGAACCATATGAGATTCCTTGTTGAGAAACATAAATGTTGAGTAATTTATTCATTATTATATCGTGTTAAATCAAAAGGGAACATTATTTCACAATTAACTATATATTTATTGAACATTCCTGAACAAATTGATGAAATATGATGCGTTATTCTTACCCTAGTAGACGATTAAGGTTTTCAATAAAATATACTCACGAAATGCTTGTTCTTTACATGTTTTACGTAAGTCATCCTTCATGAATTATTAATCGAAATAATTCATTGAACCTAATAATATCTGAAACTGTCACATCTCGCTCACTGTATCACGACATACAATCTAATACTGAAATAGCAATCCAAATAAATCGTTTTCAAGTGATAATCGAATTGGTCATATATAAAACGATAGAAAAAACATGATTAGATTAAAATAAAGTATACAAAAGATGCGTAATTATATATAGCACCTAAATACGAATTACGTCAAGTTTAATATCAACTGATAAAATACTGATAATCCTTCATTGAGCAAGAGTATATTGGAAAACCGCACACAACACGGTAATTACAATTGTACTATGGTTTACTTAGTGAAAGTTGATTATATATAATGAATGAGGATTAATCATACAACATAATTTAACTCTCACAAATGATATTTCATAAATTTATATTTGAATCTGGCATTAAACCGTCTTAAAGTTTTGATGATATCAGTTTCAAAATATGAACTATCTATTTTCCTTGAAATATTGTACATATTCGAATATGAAAAAGTGACTGCGTGTTAGAACTATTCGAAGACGTTGATAAGAAATATAGCCTGTGAAATTGGTGGAAGTTTACGACCGTAAGGATATTGTATGGGTTCAAGCATACGACAGTATTTCTAGGGAATTTGTGGAAAAACAGATGAATAGAAAAAAAGCTGAAATAGTGAACAATTTGTAATAATAAAAATAAGTTCTTTATCCTCAACAGTCATAATACCGAATCACAGAAAATAATAACATAACGTTGAATAATAACAAAATGAAAGAGATATAACAAACAGCCCAATCTAATCTAAAAAAACTAAAATAGTAAGTTATAACTGAATAATAATAGTATATTTAAATATAGTAATTTCATGAATAGTAATTTAATGAAATGTTACAAAGAACTCAATCTAAATCAATGCATTTTAGTTAATTTCCTTTGTTCACATAACTCCTAATAATAATAATAATAATCTATGTGGTCAAAATAAATGTCACAATTATTGGCAACTCTATTGAATGTAGACTCCATAAACCTTTTTGGTCCTTGGAATCTCTAGGTGGAATAATTCTGTAGTACGAGATTTTTGCCTAGGAACACGAAATTTCAGAGCAGACAAGAGAGGAGACAATCAATACCGTTGTGCAGTAATTTGTGAAAAATTTTGAATGATAAAATTTCTTTCCTGCCCTGCAATGAGATTAAACTAAATTGACTCAATAATTGATTCAACTCCTCTCTGTGGATAAACTTCATCCTCCCTCCAAACTAAGAATTTCAAGAACCTTCTCTGAATAGCCTCAAGATGGAGTTGATGGCAAGTGTAAATGGGATGCCAGATCATGCTGCCATACTCCAACATGCTACGGATTAGGGTATTAAATAGTCTTATGAATGTTGAGGAATTACTAAAATATTTGCCATTACGTATAACGAATCCATATATTTTCGCGGCAGATGAAATAAGTTGGGTTATGTGTGGGACAAAGGAAAGTTTCTGGTCGAAGACTACACCAAGATCTCTCACCTTATCAGAACGAGAAAGAACCTGACCACCGACGCTATAATCACACTCAATTCGATCTCTTTTCCTTGTGAAAGAGACAACATAACAAAATAATTATCTTCACACCAACTAGCAACACAGTCCAGCGCGAGCTGAAGTTGAACACAATTGTCCTGTGATATTATTTCATGATATAATTTCAAATCGTCCTCGAACATCAAATGCGGAGAGTAAATATTATCCATCAGATCATTTCCGAACAGAATAAATAACAGTGGCCAAAGATTAGACCCTTGAGGTATTCCAGAGGTAAATATGAACTCAGACGACTGTATACCCTCCTGCTGTAGGTACAAATTGACGTCGGTATTGTAATATAGAAAATGTCTAGTGTAAACTGACGAACAGCAAATACAACAAAGAAAAGAATAAAATTCCTTTTTTATGTGGCTAACTTACCGTCACGTTTATTTCATTAATTCAAATAAATGTTATATCTTATTATTTTGATTGCAGTTGGAAATCTCTGAATGTAGTGGGTTGCTTAAAAATTTTGTATTCTTGCAAGGCCGATAACAAATAATCGAAGACGTAATACAGGGACTCATTGTTTTAATGAATGATCTTCCATCTGGGAATTTACTAAACTATTAGTATGCATAAATTAACATTTTGAGTTTGTTTTTACTGCTGTAACGGTTTCGATTAAAACACGGTTTTTGATATTATACGAATAACAATGATTGTAGTGAATTTCACGGTCACTGGCAGCCCTATGACGTGGTGCGTGGCGTTAGCCAAAAAGTATTCTCTAAAAACCATCATTAGTTTGGGTCTCTAGAGTTTGTTCATTTTGACGTAGCGTGAACTACTACTACAATAGGTGATCATATTATTAGAGTCACCTAGGAAAATTGAATTCGTTGAAAAAGTGTTTATAATTCTGCTACAAAATATGTTGTCATATATTTGGTATTTTATTACATATGTTGTTACTCACTGAAATTCAATTTTTGCTTGAATCTTGGTGAAACACAATTAAATATTAAATTAAACTAAATACTTGGCTTAATGTTTCACGATTATATTTAAGTATTGAAGATGAGCTCACGCTCGAAACATGTTGACAAATTGATATTGTTAAATAAAATCGTGAAATATCAAGCCAAATGTTTAATTTAATTTGATATGTTGTTAAACTATATTTTATAGGACATAATAGATATGGCAATCTCTAACAACTAAAAAAATTATTGGCATATTGTTTTAGTGTTTAAGCAAACGTTATAGACTGTTTTCAATTCTTTAGGTGGATTCTCTCAGTATTGCTTGATATTCTTTTGTGAAATTAAAAGTCTAGCCTTTGATTTCGTGTTGTTTCACGAATTAAATGGGATAAAAAATCTCCATACGAGGTGAAAATCAAGAGAAAACTCAGATGAAACCTCCAATAATGGACACTGATTACTAAATAAATGTGTAGTTGGTTTAGTGAGACAAAATAATTTAAGTTATCCTGTTGAACGAATTTTCATGGCTTATAATTCAGTAAAATATATTAATTTTTAGAGAGAAAACAGAGATATTAATTGACCAACTATTTTTGAAACCGGCAATTAGTTTATTGATAACGTCATAGTTGACGCCCTTTCAAGAATGTCTTTCGTAACAGCAATTTTCCAAGCTATATGATTTATAAAACGAATGAAATCAACAGTTCACATTGTCATCCTGGTATAATACATGGCAAACATTACTTTCAATTATGATTAAAAATATTTCTATACTTAGTTTACCATCTTTGTACGAAAGTAGGCATTGGTCTTGTTATAAACACTGTTTATCTGTTTTTTTCGATATAGGGAGCTCACGTGAGTAGTTCAGAAGATGTTTCTCGCGTTTCGAAAAGATAGGGCAAGAAATATCGAAACTTGATTTTTTGAATGCATGCCACTGATGATTCCATTAATAGGATGAAACAGTACCGTATGACATTTCCAACAAATTCAATATCATTCGAAATGCATTAAATATTCACTCTCGAAAGAGATAGCTTGTGTTTTCACCTATCCTATGGAAATCAGTTCCATACGAGTTTCATTCGTACCATGAAAATGGGTTACAAGATGTTCCGCTGATGAATATTGAATATTAATCGAAGTATTCGCTTCTGTGTAATAAACACCTATTTATTTCTGAGACAGCCCAACAGAATATTATAATTTAGATGACTATATACACGACTGTAATACACATATCATTATTTATCGTAATTATTTGGTATGAAAATTTGAGAATATACTATATGTATATAAATATATTGGGTTTTTTGATACACCCAAAACCTTCTGTGGCCAATCTTTTTGTCCCTATGCCAATGGAACACTGTGATTTTTAGTTTCCTGCCTAGTTCCTTAATGTAACTGACCACCGTTATATACATCTGTTCATCTAGATCAGGAGTGTGTCCAACTTGCAAGACCTCAAGGGCCATAACGGCCAACCAAACTTAACGTACAACGTGTGAACGCAAGAGCAAGAGCGTGTGAAGAGCAAGGGCACAAGAGCTAAATTTCAGCGATTACGTCATTTTTACCGTAAAAAATACGGATAATGTGAAAGAGTACGAAGCGTCTCTGACTTTCTGGTTCCTGGAGACCCATTCAAGAATAATTTATCGTATTTGCCAATCATCCGTAACTTCTTCATCAAAAGAAGCTATTGTACTGAACTATTATTACACATTTTGAGTGAACTGTGATTAGATTCGTATACCATAGATAAATAACAATAAAGAAACGGACAATCTGAAAAGGTAAGGGTCATAGAAAAATCATTAGGTAAATTGTCGTCTTTGCGATATTATTATATAATAAACCAAACAGCAACAAAATAGAGTTATCTATCAATGAGACTTGGAACACATTACTCATTTGAAAATATAAACTCAGTTTGATGAACAAGGAAAGAAAACATTGCATTATTTGTAAACCGTTGACCACTCGCTGTTTGAACAGAGGACAGATTGTTGGGAAGACGTTTACGTGCTTTTAATTTTGCAGCTTTTCAATCTGCTCGAGCAAGCCCGATAATACCTATATTTATCAGAAGTTTCCTAAATAGGATGATTGATGTTTTCTAGGTTCTATAATATTCTACGTTGTTGTAGA
This sequence comes from Henosepilachna vigintioctopunctata, assembly GCA_030704895.1. Taxonomy (NCBI): domain Eukaryota; kingdom Metazoa; phylum Arthropoda; class Insecta; order Coleoptera; family Coccinellidae; genus Henosepilachna; species Henosepilachna vigintioctopunctata. The sequence continues at coordinate 329,858 of JARQZJ010000064.1, forward strand.
TGATAAAGAAGTAGTCTGAAAGAAAGGAATAAACAATATAACGAAGACAAAAAAACTGAATAGATAAAACGAATTTACAACTACATGACATTAGTTCAAATTTTGGAAAAATCCGTTATATTCGATTGACTGCCGCATTGAAAATTGCTTCTTTTCAAAAAGATTCCTTTTTAAAGTAGTAGTAGTAGTAGTAATCTTTATTAAAGAGAAAAGAAATTTCTTACAAATGGTAGGAGTTTGATGAATCATTCTTCCACTCCTCCACAAATAAACTTAACATAAATTAGAGAATAATAAGAAAATAGAAGATAAAGATACAAAATTAAACCAAGATGAAACTAATGACTGAAGTCTAATGTGTGTAAACTTCGTAAACTTAGTAATTAATTCACCATAAGGCTGAAAAAAAAAACAAATTTATATAATGCACAAAAAAATAAGTCATAAAAAGTAACACATAAAAAGATGTGGTGAGCATGTTCATATTAAAGACTTGGCCTTGAAGTGCTCCGATTACTCGCTGACAGAATAGAAGCAAAATCTCAGAAGATATTTCTTGATGTTTATTTCGAATTTATTGATAGAAAGCTCTTTGAAATGGGAAGGTAAGATATTGTATAAGTTATAATCTATCGAGTTTTTTTTTGACTTATTTAGACTATACTAAGTTGTTCGGATATTATTTGCTCCTCTTGTATTATAATTATGTAGATCAGACTGTTTCATCAATGTATCTGCATCCTCATTTATTTCTAGAAGAACGATATATATCCACAATGTAGGAAAAACATTATTTCATATGTCATGAATAATGGTCTGCATCAATCCAAGTAACCAACGCCTGTCATTATTCGAATTGCCTTTTTCTGCAACCTGAAAACTACCAAGGCGTTGAAACAATTTCCCCACAGAACGCCATAACTCAAAAACAAATGCAATAGAGAGAAGTATGTAATTCTTAATGTGGTATTGCTCGTTAGAGTTCTCATTCGTCTAAGCAAAAATAGACTACCCGAAAGTTTTCCTTTCAGTTGTTCAATATGGTCTTTCCAAGTAAGTTTGCTATCTAGTGTTACGCCAAGCAGCTTTGCAGTATTTTTTACCACAGGATTGTCAATGTGATTATATGAAAAGACTAAATTTTGAGTTTTGTCATCGTTCAATTTGAGTTTGTTAAAATTATGAGTAAATTTCATAATTTAAATAAAATTATGTCTTTTTCGATTTTCACTATAATTAATTCAAAAACATGACAATATCGTTTCACCAACACAGTGGCTTCATCAGATGTTGATGATAAACTGAGCTATTACATTGTGGACTGCTTGTATTTATCCTGAAATGCGAGGAAATGACCATAACACTACTGTTCTCCTTTTGTAGGGGAATGACTATAGAACATATTTCTTCTGACAATTACGAACAATGACAAAACAACGTTCAAAAGACGAACACTGTTCTATGGTCATTTCCACGCACTTCAGTATAAATACAAGCAGTCTACAATGTAATAGCTCAGTTTATCATCAACATCTGATGAGGCCACTGTGTTGGCGAAACAATATTGTATGTTTTGAATTAATTATAGTGAAAATCGAAAAACAATTTAGTTTTATTTAAATTAAGTTAGATTTTCATCAGTTATCGGCCCAATCGATTAATGAGTAAATTTCAAGTGAAGTGATTTCAACCGATGTAAAGAAGAAAGAGTAAAGAAGAAAACGATACTATCGACGTGGGGAATAAATACTCATTGATTTAATACCGAATGAAACAAACTACCTTCAAAATTATTGCATAAACATTGACCTTACCGATTGACCAATAATTATTTTAGTTTAAAATTTGGCGAATATCCATTGTTTCGATTGGGGTCAAGGAAATAATAAATTAAAATCTACTACGCCGCAATAATCTGGTAGGTAATGGAGAAAGTGGAACACCATTACACAAGTAACGTTAGGGACTTCAGTCTGGCCGATTTGTTGAAATCGCAGATACCAATAACGGGTAATTTCCAAGTCATCTAAAATCAATATACTTCTGGCTTAATTTCAATTCAGAGACATACATTTAAAATTATTTTCATCACTATATAAATAATGCAAGTTAATATTACTTTTAATCGAAAAAGTTTAATGAAGACAAACTAGTTTTATACACAATTTGGAGTATTTATATGTTAAATAAAGGAATGACGTCTCCTTTCTCTCTTTTGAAAATCAAAACTGAGATACTTCGAGTGTTGCAGGGGGGATATTTACGAAAATTCTCTGCATATCTCCCGAATCAAAGTGAATGAGTGAAATAAGCCAATCTGATATTTTACAGATGAATATTTCAATACATAAAGATAGGGTTTTAATTACATGACTACAAAGTGACCTCTTATTTCTTACTATTTTTTGACCCTATGGAAGTGTTTGGGCGTATCTGGATGGTTGAAACAGGGGTGGAATACAATTTCAATATTTTAAATATATGAGAAATAATGTTATACGGAAAACAAATAATATAACACATTAACCAAAACATTCGAAAGGATAAGAAAATATAAATATTAAGGCATTAAGATTTTTACCTAAAATTTCTGAAGATGTAAACTTTTTGGAAAGGACTTTTGAGGTATAATTAAAAATGCTTGACCAACTTCTACAAAAGTATTTAATACACTTATGCAGGCTTCAATTATGGAAAACAAATAATATAACTCATTAACCAAAACATTTGAAAGGATAAGAAAATATAAATATTGAGGCATTATGTTTGAAAAGAAATTGATTTTTACCTAAAATAGCTGAAGATGTTAACTTTTTGGAAAGGCCTTCAGAATATATTAGAATTAGGTAAATTTGCGGTATAATTAAAAATGTTTGACAAATATTTATTCATAAATGCTGATAGTTATACAATGAAATATGTATTCTTTTTAAATCTAGAAAAAGAATTTTTATGAAAGATTTAATGAGACACTAACTTTCGTGAAAATTGGTACCAGCCTTAGGTTATTTACCGTAACTTATCGGTGTTTATTTTAGATAATGCGAATTTTTCGTCGAAATGGTTACTTTTTTAAAATAAGTAAGTTCCCAGTATTATATATATATATATATATATATATATATATATATATATATATATATATATATATATTTCTATGTGATGTTTTTGTCTGTTGATTATCTATAGTTTTTCAAAATTTTTTTTAGCAATAACAGGCTTTATTGTATGAGAAAACTTCATTTCAACTTTGTCAAATTAATTAGTTTTGCCTAAAGATGCCACAGCACAAACTTCATCAAAAGACATATATAATAACCGAAGGAACAGAAAACGACGAGCCAAGAACACGAGAAGAATACTCCAGATTAGAGAAGAAAACAAGAATAAATCAATAAATCAGAATAAACAACGATATCTACAACAGATCAATATTGCAAATCTCGGAGATCGAACGTAGTGTCGCCGCAATAAAATCGGGCATGTAGAGATTGAGTGGAAAAAACGTGCAAATTAGGATTAAATGGACAGATGAACGAAATATAAATGAGCATTTTTAAAGAACGAACTTTTTGGCAAACATAAAAGCAAAAACAAACTCCCTGAAAGATAATGTTTCAAGTCCAATACATGGCTCCATGGTTTCATATTTTAAACCGTTATTCTTTTTCGGAGGAACATAAAAATAGTGGGCTCTATTTGATGGTTATTAAAATTAATCGAAAGATTCATCCTATATAAAGTGATGCTATTGCTTGAACTGAATTTTTGAAGTTGGTGAATCAGTATATAAATAGAATAAAGTCGAGATAATTTTAAAGTTATATATTTTTTTTAATTTTCGAAGGTTGTTTTCTCACGATTGCTTAGCCCAGTTAGCTCCTGTTGTTGTCAATGAAGCACCACATCAGCCAACAACATCGTTCGATTGATATCGATTTTTCTGGTAAATTTTTCAGTACTTGTCGTACTGATCAGAAACACGTAGTTTCAGTACCAATTAATCATTCTTTTACAGAAACTTTCATTATACTGTTAAAAATTTCTCAGAAAATTTCACCAAAAAGTTTAGGAAGTTTTAACGCAAAACAATTTAGTAAATTTACTCAACAAACTTATTCAAGTTTGTCAATTCAGTTCGATAAAATTACAAAATATTTTATGAAATTCACAAAGTGATAATAAAAAATAATTTAAATAAAACTGGTTAAAAGTGGTTTTGTGATTTTCACTATATTCAATTTCAAACATGACAATATTGTTTCGCCAACACAGTGACTTTATCAGATGTTGATGACAATCTGAGCTATTAAATTGTGGACTACTTGCATTTATCCTGAAGTGTATTGAAATGACCATAGAACATTGTTCTTTTGAGTATACAATTCAGAATAAATGAAAATAGTCCACAATGTAATAGCTCAGTTTATCATCCACATCTGATGAAGCCACTGTGTGGCGTAACAATATTGTCATGCTTGAAATTAATTATAGTGAAAATCACAAAACCACTTAGTCTTATTTCAATTATTTTTTATTAACACTATGTGAATTTCATAAAATGTTTTGTAATTTTATCGAACTGAAATTACAAACTTGAATAATTTTGTTGAGTAAATTTACTAAATTGTTTTGCGTTGAAACTTCTTAAACTTTTTGGTAAAATATCCAGCGAAATTTTTAACAGTGTCTTTTTAAAAAGGACTGTTCCATTTTTGCCACTGCAAATATATTTATTAGTTTGCTCAACCAAATGGAAGAAATGACCATTTGGTTGAGTAAATCAAATAGAACCAAATAGAAGTTTTCATAACCACCATATATTTTTGAATTGATCTTTGATGCTATGCCATTTGATAGTAAGGGTGTGATATTTGATAATGAACTAAATAACCATCCGGCGAGGTTGGATGAGCCAACGAATTTGTCACGAATCCTATTAATCCAAATTCCCGTGTACACAAAAATACGAATTCAAATTAGTTTTTCTGAATATTTCACGTTCTACTTTATTTATATTGTCTACGAACAGCAAAGAGCAAAATGGCGTCGAAACTAATATTTTCAACCCTGTTGGGGGCGCGAAAATGAAATGAATAACGCGCGGGAAAATCACACACCCGTCTCATTCTAGAGATCTTTTTCCTCGCACAAATTGGGTACGCGACGCAAATAGAATTTCAACAGAGTGAATGACCTTCACAGGCTTGTTATTATCGGCGCGTTTGCCTCGTTTCATATTGTTATTATCATTGCTTGTTTATTCACGGTCGCGAAACGATGTTACGTTACTGGCTAATAAACAAATCGGTTTGATGGAAGCTTGTAAGGATTTGTCGCTTTGCGGAGCGGGGGATATATCAATTCATTAGCATTAGGAATTATAATAAAATTAAATAATAAAAAAATATAAAACTATTAAATAATCAAATTAAATATAAAATCATAGATGTGTTATCGCGAATTTCTGTACTATATAACTTTAGGAATAATAATAAAATTAAATAAAAAAATATATATAAAATATTACCTAAATACTAAATTAAATATAAAGTCGTAGATGTGTTATCGCGAATTTCCGTAGTATATAACTTTAGGAATTATAATAAAATTGAATAATAAAAAATTAAATAATAAAATAAATATAAAATCGTAGATGTGTTATCGCGAATTTCTGTACTATATACCTAACTTTAGGAATTATCATGAAATTAAATAAAAAAAATTATTAAAATATTAAATAATAAAATTAAATATAAAATCGTACATGTGTTATCGCGAATTTCTGTACCTACTATATAACTTTAGGAATTATAATATAATTAAATAATAAAAAAACATAGAATATTAAATATAAATGAAATTAAATATAAAATCGTAGATGTGTTATCGCAAATTTCTGTACTATATAAATTTAGGAATCATAATAAAATTAAATGAAAAAAATATATATAAAATATTAAATAATAAAATTAAATATAAAATCGTAGATGTGTTATCGCGAATTTTTGTAGTATATAACTATAAGAATTATAATATAATTAAATAATAAAAAAATATAAAATATTAAATAATAAAATTGAATATAAAATCGTAGATGTGTTATCGCGCATTTCTGTACTATATAAATTTAGGAATTATAATAAAATTAAATAAAAAAATATATATGAAATATTAAATAATAAAATTAAATATAAAATCGTAGATGTGTTATCGCGAATTTCTGTACTATATAACTTTAGGAATTATAATAAAATTAAGTAATGAAAAAATATAAAATATTAAATAATAAAATTAAATATAAAATCGTAGATGTGTTATCGCGAATTTCTGTAGTATAAGCTTTAGGAATTATAATAAAATAAAAAAATATATAAAATATCAAATAATAAAATTAAATATGAAATCGTAGATGTGGTATCGCGAATTTTTGTACTACATAACTTTAGGAATTATAATAAAATTAAATAAAAAAAAATTTATAAAATATTAAATAATAAAATTAAATATAAAACCGTAGATGTGTTATCGCGAATTTCATTATTATATAACTTTAGGAATTATAATATAATTGAATAATAAAAAAATATGAAATATCAAATAATAAAATTAAATATAAAATCGTATATGTGTTAACGCGAATTTCTGTACTATATGTTTTCGAAATTTGGATTACGAGATAATAAATAAACCCAATGTTACCTTTGAACGCCTATTGGCAGTGCAAAAATTGTTTTTAAACTCCTGATTAATGAAATTTATATAAAATTTTTACGTGACAAAGCATCGAGGACAAACTATTTATATTTTTTCATTCAATTTTTCTATCACTGTTGGTATTACCTCAAAATATCCAAAACACAGTAAACCTCTTCCTGAAGCAGTCTACCGTTTACTTTAAAATATTAATAAAGATAATTAGTCTGATATCGAGATCAACTGAATGAAAATTTTTAAACAAGTGAATTTTCCAAAAATTTGTTTTTAGAAACAATTGTTTCCACATCGTTTCTTCATGTTTAGGCGAAAAGTATGATGTTTCATGGCGATTGTGGACTGACCTTTCAAGATGATTTGGTTAATTTGGCATTGAATAAATATCTTAGTGCTTTTCTCATTAACACATGCGAATTGTGTCCACAAGAAAACAATGACTGTATGTTTAAATTTGCACATACGCGTGTATACCTATAATTTTCAGTTATTTAAGTTAATTTATATTTGTCATACTCGACAGGGTGTATGCTAGCAGTTCCCCCGCTTCTGGTTGAAAGAAGAAATGCTGCCTTCTTATAACTAAACTCAAAAGACTTACAGTCCCATGAAAACGACCCGGCTTGCCCAATGCTAGCACCGACTCTGTACTAGGTCCTTATAAAAATACTATAATATCGAGTGTATGAGTGAATGACGAAGAGACGGAGATTTGCTTCAATTTTCATTTTCTATGACGTCCAGATGCATTATATGAATTAAATAGGTCAAATAACTCCTTAATTCAGATTATTAACCCAGATTAAGCAATCGCCGAATATTTCTTGCATATTAGAAAAATGACTTAGATCGGTATAAATATACACTAAAATGCAAAGGTGGTTGCATATATCACCAATGCAATATTCTAAGAATACAGACATTCATTACGTTGAGGTTAAGATAATTTACTTCAAACAATTAAATGATGCTAATGAACATTTGAAAAATTGAAAATTTGTGTGGTTCTTAAATATCAAGCAATTTTTGGAAGACAATTTTCTACAATTTTTTCGGTTTTTGTACCAAAGAGCTAATTGGACTTGCCCAATATACTTATTCTTATTCATGGATCAAAATCCAAGTAACAGCTCTAATATCAGAATTGAGTCACCTCACTTGACGGATTGACGTAGGTGTCAAGTTCGAAATAAGAATCATCTTTTGCTTAAAAATCCACCGAAGAGATAGAACCAGCAAAAAATAACTGAAGACATTCTTGAACATCTGCCAAGAGCAGCAATAGTGAAATTAATTTACACATTTAATACAAATTTTAAAACAAAACGTGTACCTACTTTCTGGAAAGTAGCAGAGGTGATCATCACTACATAGTATAAAGCAAAGTCGCTTTTTCTGTCCCTTTGTCCCTTTGTACGCTTTAATCTTTGAAACTACGCAACGCATTTTGATGCGGTCTTTTTTAATAGATAGTGATTCAAGAGGAAGGTTTATATGTATAATAACATCCACTAAATAGTGGAGAAGTACTGTTATTTTTGAGGTTTCTAATGTGGTGTCGTAAATAATTACATTTTTTCCGCTTACATTGCAAACGCAGGCTGAACCCTACGAGTTTTATCAAAATAATGTACTAAGTATTGTACACATTGAAAAGGTCTACAGAAAAGTCCGTGATGGTATATGTCTATCTCTTATGGATAACCCACAATAACTTTTTTTTGTCATTTACTTTTAGCGACAAATAATGGCTAATTTTCGAAGCGATTTTAACCCATACAGCATTAATCCTTAACCAATTAAATATCTTGAATACATTGTTCATTCAATATAGATATATATGGCCCTTTACACCGTATGATTTAAGTGAATATTTTCGAAGATATTACAGATTTAAAAATTGCGGGGCGTAGCGTTTGCGGCGGTACCGGCCGGCCGCCCGGTGCGGCAAAACCGCTGAGGACGCGGTTTTCCCTATAGCACTTTGAATTTAGCAGCGAACGGACGCGTTTATTATATCGGAGCTCTCCAGCGAGGAATAGCAATACTTCACTACATAGTATAAAACAAAGTTGCTTTCTCTGTCCCTATATCCCCATGTATGCTTAAATGTTTAAAACTACGCAAAGGATTTTGATGTGGTGTTCTTTAGTATATACAGTGATTGAAGAGGAAGGTTTATATGTATAAGAGCATCCATGAAATAGTGGACAAATAATGTTATTTTTGAGGTTTCTAATGTGATGTCGTAAATAATTACATTTTTTCGCTAACATTGCAAACGAAGGCTGAACCCTACGAGATTTATCAAAATAATGTACTAAGTATTATACACATTGAAAAGGTCTACAGAGAACTCCGCTATGGTATATGCCTATCTCTTATGGATATACCACAATAAAATTTTTTTCTCATTTACTTTTTACAAATAATGGCTAATTTTCGAAGCGAATTTAACATTACGAATTTAACCAATACAACATTAATCCTTATCCAATTAAATACCTTAAATACATTGTAGATTTTATATAGATTTATATGGCCCTTAACAGCATATGATTTAAATGAATATTTTCGAAGATATTACAGATTTACAGAGAAAGCGACTTATATATATTATATAAGTCTTATATAATAAGTACTTATATATATATATATATATATATATATATATATATATATATATATATATATATATATATATATATATATATATATATATATGTAAAACTTGGTTCTCGGAATGAGCTGCGTTCTAGATTTATATAATCTCGACGTTTCGGCTTCCATTGTGAAGCCATCTTCAGGAGTTGGAATAAATTAGTAGGGAAAAGGGTTATTCGGTTACGTGGCCTCAATCTGCCTACTCCACGAACTGAATGAAGGAAAATGAGAAAAGGTTACCTGGTTACGTGGCCGCAATCTGCCTACTCCACGAACCAAATGAGGGAAACTAGGAACGATAAGAAATGATTCGGTTGCGTGGCCTCAATCTGCCTACTCCACGAGCCAAATCGTTTCTAATAGTTAACTCCGAAGTCTCAACCTGCCTACTCTTCGGAGTCAACTTGCGTGTCGATCGTATATATATATATATATATATATATATATATATATATATATATATATATATATATATATATATATATATATAATTATAATAATTTATATGGCAAAACAACGTTGGCCGGGTCAGCTAGTGATTCATAAACCTGGAAATCAGGTAAATGAGGAATCACCACATAACATCAAAACTTTTGAAAATAATGAAACCTAATATTGGATAAAAATGTATAATATTTATCACCAATTTGGTTTTAGGGCAAAACAAGCCATAATAGTCCAACCACATAGAATTATTGAGCCAATAGAAAAAACTTCCGAAGAAAACGAGGATCCTCGGTGGTGTTTTTTGACGTGGTTCAGAAGTTCGATTAAGATGGCCTGAAGGTCTCGTTCATAAGTTTCAACAACTTCTTTCACAACAACACGGATTGATGTTGAAATCCGTGTTGTTAAAATTAATGGAAGAATGTTTCGTATTAGTTATTTCAATTCAAAAGAGGACAAAATAAAGGAAATAAGATGCGGATGAAAGTCGGCGAAACACTACGAGTTTTAAATTAAAAATTAAGAAGAAAACTATTACTCAATATATACGTCAATATTCTTTTCAGATCAGTGGTAATTTAACTAATTATAAATAAAATTTAACATTATTATCATTAAATTTGATTTAAGTTTTTCTCGTACATAAGCTCAAGATTTTCCGGAATTGACCACGAAACAATTTAATTAACCCTGGAAGGGTTTCGGGGTTTCATCCGCCAGGCACAAAAGACAAATTGAGTTTTGAGTCCTGGATTATATCGACATCGTTTGCCGTAAAATAGGACAATGCAAATTATGAAATTCAATTAATTTTGGTTAGTATCGCAAGATTGTTAGTTATCTTCAGTACTATTCACATTAAAATGTTCGTTAATTGAAATTTTTTTTCAATATACATTGATTTCTTCTAATCTCAATTTTGTTGATTGCATTAAGAATAAAATATTGAAGCAAATTGATCAGTAATTCCAGTAGATGGACTGGTACAGATCATATATGTCTAACAGAGTACAGAGAGAACTGTATAAAAACTGTGCGTATGAGATATTAAGTGTAAATCAAGGTCTACCACAGAGAACAGTTTTGGGTCCGTTACTATTTTTAATATATAATAATCACATAGTACAGGTTGCCACAAAATCTTGAATAACTTTGTTTGCTGATGATACGATGATTTAAATAGTGGGGGAAGATTTACATCAAGTGGTATCGGATATGAACATTGAAATGAACAAAGGAATGCAGGTAATTCAAAATTTAGTATATTCGTCAAGAAATCACATATAATCATATATATATATATATATATATATATATATATATATATATATATATATATATATATATATATATATATATATATATATATATATATATATATATATATATATATATATATATATATATATATATATATATATGTTTATTGCTGTGTACGGAGAAGCCATTGTTCACGATGAACATATCAAATACTTGGGTACAATTTTGGATTCGAATTTAAACTTTCACGCACACGCAGATTATATAACGAGAAAATTTTCGAAAAAAATAGGATTCTTATCACGAATCGGCAAATCTTTGTCTATGAGTACAAAGTTGTCACTCTATAGAGCCATTGCACTTCCTCATTTACAATTCTGTTGTTTCTTTTTGTTTAATTCTCCTCAATATCAAATAAGTCGATTAGAAAAAATATAAAATAGAGCTATGAGATTTATATTAAAATGAAATAGATATACACCAGTAAAATCCATGCTTAATGTGTTAAATATGTTATCTGTTAGCCAGAGAGTTTTGTTTAATCTACAAATGTTAATTTTTAAACTGAAAAGAAATATGTTACCAATCTACATTAGTGATAGAGTTCGATTATTTAAAGATGTACATAATTATAATACGATATTCAAAACAGACTTTATCCTTGGAAAATGTAACACTACACAAAAGCTAAAATCTATTTTGTATGAAGGTTTAATTGAATTTAAAGAACTTCCTGCACATATAAAAAACTGTGAAAGTTTGAAAGTAATTAAAAGACTTTTGAGAACGTTCATCTTGACCAAATGCAATACAGTTTGAAGTGACTCTAATTCAATTGGGCTTTGTTTCTGCTAGTACTGTAATTGATGTTTATCATGTAATATTAGTTAGGTGCTAAGTATGACGTTTTTGTTGTTCTACTATATTATGTTATTTATATTGGTACTTTACTTAATTCACAGTATTTTACCTATCATTATTTTAATTTTTTAATTAACTTGTATTTACTATATTTTGTAATATGATGTAGCAATTCTGCTAAATAAATACATTATTATTATTAGATTTATCCAGAGTAAAACATATCTACCCCCTATGGCAATAAGCTCAAAAAATGTTTGATAAGCTTAATAATAACACGGATAGAAAACGTCTAAGCATCTTAGGAATTCCATTATACACATTAGTATTCAAGGTAAAATAAAAAAATAAAATTTTTTTACATAGATATTACAGACAAACTGTAAGTTTAGTGAAATATCTCGTAAAATAGTCCAATACAACGCCTGTCCGCTATTTCATGAAAAAGTTAACCATTGGCAAAACGCGAACAAACAATATTTACGACTTTGAATAAACTTTCTGCTAGATTTTTACTATTCAGTTAATTTGTTGGTGAAACCTTGATAAAAAATAATAATTTGAAAATATTGTCTAAGTTTCACAAAAATTTATTACTTGAATATAAACTAAAATTCAAACACTTGAACTTTTGATTTAAACCTTTATTGATAACATAGCATGACGCGTTTCGTCGTCACAAACGACTTCTTCAGATGCTACTAGAATACTGATTACTGACTAACAAGAAATTTGTCAAAACAGGTATAAATAATGACAAGTGAATAGGTTTCTAGAGTCTGGGTTTACCCAAGATATTCTATTTTAAAATAAAATTCCATTTCCTGAAAAGATTTAACAATGGCGAATTGTTCAATTGTATCTGTTCATTAGGCAATTTGCCAGAATTTTTATGCCGATTTATTTCTACTCTTTCCCAAAAATCTAATTGTCTACTTTTCTGTATATTATGTGACATTTTTAAATTCATATCGAAAGTGAGGTTTTCTGCTAAAACAAGCAGAAATTTCGGTACTAGAATCCATGAACATAAATACAGTTTCACATATAACAGAAGCAATTCGAAATATACAAACCATTTATTGACAAAAAACCACAGTTTCGATACGAATTTCAAAATGTTACATAATATGCATAAAAGTAGTCAATTAGATTTTTGGGAAATAGTAGAAATATATCGGCATAAAAATTCTGGAAATTTGCTTAATGAACAAATACAATTGAATAATTCACCATTTCTTTTCAGGCAATAAAATTATATTTTAGAATGGAGTATCTTGGGTAAAACCCATACCCATAGAAACTCAAAGTTCCCTTGTTATTTATACCTGTTTTGTTAAATTTGTTGTTACTCAGTATTCTAGTTACTAGAATCTAGTAGCATCTGAAGAGGTCTTTTCGTCTTGCTATGTTATCAATAAAAGTATAAATCGAAAGTTCAAGTGTTTGAATTTTAGTTTATATTCAACTAATAAATTTTTGTGACACTTAGACAATTTTTTCAAATTATTATTTATTATCATGGTTTCACCACCTGTTGTGTAGGACATTTCACGTTATTTCAAAAACGAATATCATTAAAGATAAAAGTTATAGCAAAGTTGCTACATTAAATAAATTCCTTTCCACCACCTTACAATTTTTATGAAAACATGTGTGTTATTTCAAATAGAATAGTAACACTATTTTATATCAGACAAAAATGTCTATTCGTATTATTACAGTGAGATTATGACATTTCAGGAATGATGGTCAAATTGGGCCTATCTAATTCGGAGAGATAATGAAACTTGCGGAAACGACTTCTATATTATCGCTTTCAGTTGTAAACGATTTCAATTAACGATGTGTCTGTCTGTGATGTAGCTGAGCACGTGGAAATTGATTACACTTTTGTTGTTGATTAATGATGAACACAACTGAAATCAATACAGAACGAAGGAGGCGATGTAAATGGCAAGTAAACTAATCATGATGTAAGTACTAAGTAATGGCCTGGCTTTCAAACCACTTCCCATTAAGGCCTACTGTAAGATGTTTTGATTGAAAAGGACTACGGTTATTACTACATACAACAAAGAACCTTAGCTATATAGCTATTTTAGAAGTCATTGTTTTGACGTTCTAGTCGTTGACGTATCACCAACAAAATGTTTATACAATATAATTGAAATAAAGAAAATGTAAGCACTGTTCAATGAACAAATTGGAAAATTGAAGAAAACTAAACCACAATATTGAATTAAATTTTATGATTTTATTAATTTAAATCGGTAGGAGTTATATTCATGATAAAATACATATAAAATAATTAATATATTATTGCCGGCAAATTGGATATGAAAAAACTGATTCTCTTGGAGTCTGAGCTATCATGCCTGATATTGAAAATGCAATTTAATATAAAGTTTCGATAAATTCAATGGACGATGAATCAACTCTGTGATAGTTCATATTTGAATGAGAGGTAATAAGATATATTTGTCTAAAAAGCACTAACTGAACAATTCTTTATTCGACTAGTTTCGCCTTTTACGCCATTATCAAGAATTCTTGATAATGCCATTCTTGATAATGCCGTAAAGGGCTAAAATAGTCGAATGAAGAATTACTCTATTACAAATTTTTAGACAAGTATACCTTATTACCTCTCATTTAAAGTTTCGATAAATTTGGGCAGATAAACATACACGTTACTAACATAACACGTAATATTCTTGGTTATGAAAAAGAATATATGGTTTTCTAAAATTTGCTGCCGAATTTTCGTTCTTAAAAATGCCAGCGATTAGTATAGTTTTGATAATTTGGATAGATAAACATACACGTTACTAACATAACACATAATATACTTGGTTATGAAAAAGAATATATAGTTTTCTATAATTTTCGTTCGTAAAAACGCCAACGAATAGTAAAGTTTTCATAAATTTGGATAGATCAACATACACGTTACCATAACACGTGATATACTTGGGTATGAAAAAGAATATATAGTTTTTTAAAAATTGCAGTCGAATTTTCATTCTTAAAAATTGGATAGATAAACATACACGTTACTCACACAACACGTGATATACTTGGTTATGAAAAAGAATATATAGTTTTCTAAAATTTGCAGTCGAATTTTCGTTCTTAAAAATGCCAGCGATTAGTAAAGTTTTCATAAATGTGGATAGATAAACATACACGTTACTAACATAACACGTAATATGCTTGGTTATGAAAAAGAAGATATAGTTTTCTAAAATTTGCAGTCGAATTTTCGATCTTAAAAATGCCAGCGATTAGTAAAGTTTTGATAATTTGGATAGATAAACATACACGTTACTAACATAACACGTAATATACTTGGTTATGAAAAAGAATATATAGTTTTCTAAAATTTGCAGTCGAATTATCGTTTTTGAAAATGCCAGCGATTAGTGAAGTTTTGATAAATTTGGATAGATAAACAAACACGTTACTAATATAACACGTAATATACTTGGTTATGAAAAAGAATATGTAGTTCTCTAAAATTTGCAGTCGAATTTTCTTTCTCAAAAATGCCAGCGATTAGTAAAGTTTTGATAATTTTGGATTGATAAACAAACACGTTACTAATATAACACGTAATATACTTGGTTATGAAAAAGAATATATAGTTCTCTAAAATTTGCAGTCGAATTTTCTTTCTCAAAAATGCCAGCGATTAGTAAAGTTTTGATAATTTTGGATTGATGAACAAACACGTTACTAATATAACACGTAATATACTTGGTTATGAAAAAGAATTTATAGTTTTCTTTGAAGATTAATTTTCGTTTTGAAATGCCAGGATTAGACGTACAAACTTAAGTTGCTGAAAACGCAATTCTACAACGAACTGCGGCAAGATACAAATGAGGAAGTCAAACTGAGTATAAGAGAATAAATTCGAAGCGCGGAATGAGGTTGAACGTAATCGAAATCGACAACACGGTAATGTTGCGAACCCCTATCGAGCTGCATTCAATTATAACGTGGAAATCGATTACAGTTCACAGCTATTTGACGAACGAAAGTTGTATGCAAATCATTCAATTTTAAAAATGAAGCCCCTGGATTGTGTTTCGCGAGTTAAGTTGACGCTATTGATATCGCCACAGCCACCGCCATTCGAGGGTTTTCGGAAATGGGCCAAATTCTAAACATTTTTTGGCTTATATCCAGCAGTACAATAATTGCTTTCAAATGACGTCATTTGGCACAACAAAAGTTATTAAAAAAAATTTTAAGCCAACTTTCTAGGTAAGTATATTGAAAACAATGAAATTCAGGGCGTGAAAGAACTTTTGTAGCTCTGAATGAATTGCCAGAAGCAGTTAGAAGTGAGTTCAAACAAATTTATAGGAGAATGGCAGTGCTGACAAAGTATTTTAACAGTCACGTGGTTGAGCCCCATGGTGTTACTACAAACAATTCACTATAAAATATCCTATGTTACATCGATCTACAATCTGTTTACTTTTGCAGATCAAGGTCAAAATACCATCTAACAGATTCCTTATTGCCAACGCCGGATTAGAGGCAAGAGAAGGAAGAAGTAGGTATATACACAGTTCAACTATAGAATTTATAGGTTAATCACTTTCGATATATCAAACATGTTAATAGATGGAATTATTGAAAATCCGACTGATTTGAAGTTACTAGTTGTGTTATATTTCTTTAGTCCATGGATGCCCTCGGCTACACAATGGACAAATAGTAAAAACCATAAATAGTAGGTCACGTCATTCAGGATTTTCGAAAATTATTCACGAAAAAGATATATGAGCGTACGAAATTCTCCGAGTCAACTAGTATATGCGGCCGACTATGGTGCGGTAGAACTCGGGTTCGAGCCCCGCTGAAGGCATGGGTCTTTGTGTTTGTCTTTGATTTAAGTAGTTTAAGTAATGAAATATGCTAAGTAGTGTACATCGATTACAAGCCCAATGACAATGGCGTTAAACTGTAGGTCCACTGAATTGAACAAAAAAGTATATGAGGCCTGTTCAAAAGAAAAAGTGAATTTAAAAAGTGCACATTCGATTATCGGAATTTTATTTTTGTTATGTTGATACAAATACATTTCTCATATGTTGGCATTATTAGCCATTTTGTATCAGTAGTTTGTTTTTGACAAGTGAAAATGTTAGCATCTTTTTGTGTCTTCTTCAATTTTTTACTTTTGAAAAGAATGGATCGAAGAATCTTTACTGAATTTGACGTTAAAAATGGACTAAAGCGCTCCAACGCACTTAAAATGTTGACTGTGGCATTCGAGGAGTCTACATTTTCGCAAAAAAGTGTTTATAAGTGGTAGACACGCTTCACTGAAGGCCGAAAAGATGTTGATGACGATGAGCGTTCTGGAGTTGCAACCACGTCAACAAGAGAAGAAAAAACATCGAAACAGTGAAGAAAATGGTTTCGGAAAATCATAGAATCACTATAATGGAAGTTGCAGAGGATGTTGGCATATCAATCGACTCATGACATACATTTTTCTCGAATGTTTCCTCGGAAACTTGTGGCAGCGAAGTTTGTTTCAAAAGTGCTCAATTTTGAGCAATAGCAACAGGGCATTAGTATCGCTCAGGAGTTGTTGAATGACGTCAACGACAATCCAGATTTGCTCAAAAAGGTAATAACTGGTGACGAAACGAGAATATATGATTATGATCTCGAAACCAAGGACCAATAATCCGAATGGAAGCGGCCAGAAGAACCAAAACCGAAAAAGGCACGCCAAGTTTGATCAAATGTAACATTTGGCTCATCGTTTTCTCCGATTACAATGGCGTGGAGCATCATGACTTCTTGCCAACAGGTCGTACGGTTAATAAGGAATACTACAAGGAAGTAATGCAGCGCTTCCGTGAAGCCATACGGCTCAAATGATCGGGATTGTAGAAACCCAAATTATGCATTCAGCGTCACGATAATGTACCAGCTCACTTATCAATACTTGTTCATGATATTTTTGGCCAAAAATAACACGCCTCAACCACCGTATTCATCAGATTTGTCTTTCTTCGTCTTCTTCCTATTGCCAAAACTGAAGAGACCAATGAAAGAAAAGCGTTTTGCCACAACTGATTAGATAGTCTAAATCGAAGAACGAGCTGATGGCCATACCGAAAAGCGTATTTCAGAGGATTGGAAGAAGCACTGGCATAAGTGCATTATTATATCTGACGGGGGTTACTTACAAGGGAACAACATTTATATTGATGAATAAATAAATTATGTTCGAGAAAATTCGAAATTCGCCTTTTCTATCCAACAAACCTCGTATATATTAATTATTGGAGTACTTCAGGGATTTGTTTTAGGTATCAATATTTAATTTCCTGACGCATCAGTGAATGTATGGAAGTTGTATTTTTTTTTTTAGTGAATGTACATTACATCGGTCAAGGCTCGTGTAACCGATGTACATAATCCAACAATTCATCATTCACCATTAAACTACTTAAACCATAGACGGCGTAATAAACTTTGTGTTTACCAAGACTCGTAACTACGCCACAGATCATGGAACTCATTGCAGCAAATGAAAATGGGTTATATAGCTTTTCTGTGATTAGATAGAAGACATAAGACATTAAACAGTAGGATATTGTTGATTTGTATTATTGATTAGTGAAAATGTTTTGTTTTATTTAACATAATAAATAAATAAAATGGAATGCTTTACATGCAGGTCGGTGAAATAATATTCATCTCAAGGGGACCCTTCAATGTGTCAAACGTTCATAATTATATTAAAAAAATCTTAATTCTGCATTCACTGAATTAGTCGTTGCGGTTGTGAAAATTTCATCAACAGCCGGGTATCATAAAGAGTAGAGCTCCATCGAAATACGTCTCGTAATGTCTTTATATCATAAAAAACAGTTTCCAGATGCGATGAGACATCTACCTATATGTTACAGGTACCTCATTTTATTCCTCCATAAAATGAAAGTGTGGCGAGACATTTTATGTCCAAAGTTGAACCTGTCGAGGTTTTAAACAAGAACCATTGAGTATGAATCGATATTAGCTTTGAAATCATTTAGGTGTTATTTGCGAAATGTTCACAACATAAAATTCGAATTTATCTTTCAGGACTTTTCATTATATTTGATTTAGTCCATGTAATATTGAAATTTGCAAAGGTTATCGATTTTATTGGTTCGATTCGACTATGTTGGGACTTATTTTGATTTGTTTCGGTGGATTGGGAATAAATATTGTATGAAGTCACTGAGCTTGATAAGGGCACTGACAGTTTTCAGCAATATTATCACTCCTCGGAAGGTAATTACGAATAAGAAGGACGATTCGGGAATATTCAACCCACATTGGATGAAAACAACTGAATATAAACAATCATTGAATTAAGTGTTATATAAGCCGGTCTCCGTAGCTTAGTCGGTAGAACTCCCGACTTTGGTGCGGTAGAACTCGGGTTCGAGCCCCGCTGAAGGCATGGATGTTTGCGTTTGTCTATGATTTAAGTTGTTTGAATAATGAAGAATGCTGGGTAATGTACATCGATAACAAGCCCAATGGCCGTTCGGAACCGGCGTTAAGCTGTAGGTCCACTGAATTAAAAAAAAAAAAAGTGTTATATAAGAGCAAATTATGCACACCTAAATTATGCATGTCTAAACGGTGAAATCATTCGCAAGTGAACAGCTTAATCAAATAAATAAGCCATGAACAGTGAGGAGTAAATTTTGTTCTTACCTTTGTAGGCTAAGATGAAATTGATCATTTTTTGTACGTTACAAAATACGCACAGTTTATTAATAACTTTCTAAATTTTCTGCTCGATTTTGTCAATATGGTCGAAAATTTCAGTGTACATTTCAACTACACATCAGTGAGAATTTTCATAAAAACTATGAGTAAATTATCACCTTTTTTTACATATTAGTAAAATGCTAGGAGTAATTTGCATCGTTAAAATATAAGTACAAGGTGCTTCATCGTAATCGGATAAATATTTGTGATAACTTTCTCAGTACATTAATAGAGTACTATTTTGCTCATTTCTAGAAGAGAAGTTCCTTCAATCTATATAGAAGTAATGAAATATGGAATGAACTTTCATACTGAAAATTTTCACCGAATACAAATTATAAATGAAAAGAAAATTTTTTCTTTTCATTTATGAGAAAAAAATGGAAAAGGGTATGAAAAATAATGTCATTTGTAGAGTCTGATGATTAATAACATATTTAAAAGGAGAGTTGAATTTCCAAATCGGGTAGATGATGCAGTTCTGTATTCTTTCAATCTATAAAAGGAGTTTTCGTTTATTCTTTCTCTCCAAGTTCGCACATTCGAAACTTTGCTAAGGTGTTTTGATGACAGCCAACAAGCTCGAAACACGCGTCATGTCTCCTTACATCTGCTGACTATGCCGTTATCTTGATTAGTTCTCCCGCATTAAACCATATAAATTTGGTTTATATATTATAATAATATATAAACCAAAAATATATTGCTTATACCAAGACTGAATAAGACCATTGGACTTGGATCTTTCATAATTTAAATAAAACTAGGTAGTTTCTGATTATCACTATAATTAATTCAAAAACATGACAATATTGTTTCGCCAACACAGTTGCTTCATCAGATGTTGATAATAAACTGATAATTGTGTTGGCGAAACAATATTGTCATGTTTTTGAATTAATTATAGTGATAATCAGAAAACTACTCAGTTTTATTCAAATTCTGTATTTAGATTTTCATCAAGTATCGGCCCAATCGATCAATGATTCGATCCTTCACTTACTTTGAACACTCACTGTTCAATGAATTATCAGACAATGTCAGGCAAATCGTATTAAGAATTGGATTCATCGAATTCCTGGATATAAGATTGAAAAATTCATAAACGTAAACAATTTTATTTGAATTGTTTTAATATTATAATATCCTCACGATTAGTATTCAGAAATTGGTATTGCTTTCTTTTGTTTTCCACTGTTTCAATAATCAATATCCTTTATGAATACAAATCGCTACCGATTATAGTATTTTGTTATTTTTCTTAAGTTTTTATTATTTTGTTTCAAGTTTATTCAATGATAATATTTTAGGTTACTTAGAAACATACAAGTTTTGAACTTCAATGAGATAATAGGTTGATTTGAGGCATTTATTATGAAAATTAATGTCATCCATATATAGTGTGGCCAAATAAACTTCATTATTATTATATTAATGAATTATTATATGAATTCATAATAATCAGATCGAGGTCAGGAAAATGGTTCTAATTACTCATTTGAAAAGTTTAAAATACAGAGAAGAATTCGGGCATTAAATTAAATCGACCTCTATCTTTTCGGAAAGCAGGGATAATAGAATATCAGACGGGAATTTGCCGAGTTATTGATTGGGCTTTCCATTTTGCGACGTGCCATTTCCCTACAAATGTTGGTTCAAAAAATGCGATTACTAAAGTTCCCAGATGAATTAGAAGTCCGAAAGTAACATTAAGTTGATAGATTAACGAAAGCCACTCACCTTGCTAACGAAATATTGATTACCCCGCCGTATTAGGAAACCAGCGCATAGTTGGCGCTGATACGGATAATCTCCGGAACATCCTGAAACAAAGGAACGGTTCACATTAACGAAGGTCGGCACGATGAAGTTTGAGAGAGCTGGTCGTCGTTAAAACGAAGGAGAAGAAAGGTTTTGCTTCTACTAGTGGATTCTCTCAGCTCAATTAACAATCAAGTTAATTTGTGCGATGATCGTTTCACGTGCAGGTCCGATGTTATGAACGTGAAAGAATATGTCGACCGGGTTCTAATTAATTGATTGAGAGGCGATAAAATTGATATCAATTCGTCAACAATAGTAACTCGATATTTATGAAACCAAAATTTATCGTTAGAAGTCTGAATATCAACTTATTCATTTGGTGCTATTTAAATTTTGCCGCCCCCACAATTCGATACACTGCTCATTTCGCATCATGACAATAGCAATATTCAGTGTAGTACAGGGGTGGTCATGCCCTTGAGAACCCAAGCTATTTTGAGAATAGGCATGATGACATTTTTTGAAAAACGGACCTATGTACACAAATATGAACTATTTACAATCAATAAGATATTTCTGCAGAAGTTAAGAGTTTAGTAGCAAAAAATACAATTTTAAAATATAAATTTACTTGTTTATTTAAAACGTTTATCAGTGTCATGGCGTCGCTTGTGACGTCACGCTTGGGTAAACTAAACACTAGGCGCTGAGCTCGTGCAATAATTTAATTATTTTGTGTTATCAAATATGAATTCGAAAGTGTATAAGTGGTGTGGTGCCCCCAGTGTGGTAACACATCCATAAAAACTCCTAATAAATTATTTGTGTTCGTTCCTCAAAATAAAACAACACGAAACAAGTGGCTTAAACTTGTAAGGAGAGATTCAAATACAATATTGTCCAGTGCTCACCTTTATTTTTGTGAGATTTTGTGTAATTTTTTTTCAGATTCTAGTATAGTATATAATATTTGGTAATAATATTTTGTACGAGGTCTAAATGTAAAAATATAAACATTCGAGGTATCTCGAATTTTCATCTCATTTCTGTTATTAAGTATTTTATTCAAATTTCAGTTACATGGATAGTTTCATGTTATGGATAATTATATGGAATATAATAGCGTCATCGCCATATTCTTTTATTACACTTATATCAGACTTTGTTTCGGGCTATTTAGCCATCATCAGGAATTTACACAACTCGAAGAAAAATGTGGCTAAATTACACATTGAAAAATTAATTAACAATTATTAAATTGCTCAAAGCGAGCAATGAAGATGTGAATTAGAAATGAAACCCTACCAAGCATAAAGAGAAAATTTTAGATAAGAATCTTAAAAGTTTATAGGATAATTTAAAACTTGTAGATTATATTGTTTTTGGTACATAAATGTTCTAGACTTTTTTACTAGGGGAAATAAGTAAATAATATAAAACGGAAATTTGGTTATCATTTGGATTTGAGTTTTATTCAGTGCCAATAATTTTTTAACAAAGACGAAGTGACTGAAATTGAATTCTAGCGTACCTCTTGATGAAGCATGATTAAATAATTAATTAAATCAAATTTTTGGCTTAATGTTTCACAAATATATTTATTTTTAATAAATAAATATAGTTTGATTTAAATTGTTAAAAATTACAAAATGTCGGTAAATGAATAGTGTAGGTTGTTGACATCGTAGCTGAGGACAGCTACTCAAGACGGCTGCTTCAAACAATTTATGCAAAGTAATTTTTTAATGCGAGGCTACTACGTATAGTAAATCTCGGCGAAGGTCAACTATGCCATAATTTTACGGAGATTTGTCAATTTGTTAATTGGTGCAATCGGTGTGTGCAAATATTTCTTCAACACAGCTTTTTATCGCATTTCAATGTCAACTACGTCATGGTTTTAATAAGATGGCAATCTCTCAATGATAATCAAGAGTCATTAAATCAAATCAATCCGTTTATATCAACCTGTACATTTGAGTCAGTCCAGAGATAAATGAATGATGTACAGTTAGTACCCTTTATAACAAGTCAGTCTTTAAAAGTACATATAACATACTTTTTATGTAGTTTCAAAGACATTAGATTTCTAGATAACTAGAGTTTACTCAAATTTGTTAATTAAATATGAGCCTTAATTAATAATAGGTTAAGCAAATATTTTCACTGCCCCCACTGATACAAATTTCGATATCTACTGTCAACAAGTTATCAATGCTGATAGCGTTCTATATTATATACATTTGAATTATGGGATAATATTTGATAATTGAAACAATTACTAGTATTGATGTACAGTAATTCAATTTACATATTTCCACTAAAAATACCTACATTTATCTAGCTGTCGTGATCAATTTTGATGAAGTGATATATTTTACTTCGGTATATGATACATCTTTGAACAACAATTCATGTAATGTGAACCATTCTGATGGTCACGACGCGATATGTGTTAGTTCAATAACTCGAAATCAAATCATTATTGCCGCCAAGAAACTCTCTAATAAATTTACGTCTGATCCTGATGAAATACCAAGTTTTATTGTGAAAGACTGTATTTATGCACTTTCGGACCCATTAACACATATATTTAATATCATAATAAGCAAAGTCACTTTTCCTAAAATATGGAAATCGGCCAAGATAGTACCTGTCTTGAAAAAGGTGATCCTTCTGTTGTAAACAACTCTAGGCCAATATCCATCTCATCAAGCTTTTCCAAACTTGGAAATTGTAGTCTATAATGCTATATATCCAGCCGTCACAAACTTCATCAAGATTGAGCAACATAGATTCATGTAAATAAGATTTTGTTCAAGCAATGTAATGCTGTTTCAGAAGAACAAGACTCCACCGTTCAAGTTGATGTGATTTACAGAGATTTTCAGAAAGATTTTGATAAAGTTGCTCATGCACTCCTTATACAGAAATTACGCAACAAATTTGGATTCTCTGATAGCCTCACCAACCTTTTTCATTCTAACCTAGTTGACCGATCTTAATTCGTACAGCTGGAGGATATACAGTCGTCTGAGTTCATACCTACCTCTGGAATACCTCAAGGAACTAATCTGGGATCATTGTTATTTATTGTGTTCGTAAATGATCTGATGGATAATATTCACTCTTCACATTAGATGTTCGCGGACGATTTGAAACTAATTTAGTTATATCATGAAATTAGATCACTGGTCATATGTGTTCAACTTAACCTCGCGCTGGAGCATATTGCTAGTTGTTTTGAGGACGATTATTTGAGTTTGAATGTGTCGAAGTGTAATTTTGTCTCTTTCACAAGGAAAAGAGATCGAATTGAGTGTGATTATAGTGTCGGTGGTCAGGTTGTTTCTCGTTCTGATAAGGTGAGAGATCTTGGTGTACTCTTCGATCAGAGCTTTCCTTCATTCCACACATCACCCTACTTATTTCATATGCCTCGGAAATATATAGATTCGTTTTACGCAATGGCAAATATTTCAATAATTTCTCAACATTCATAGGACTATTTAATACCCTAATCCGTAGCAAGTTGGAGTACGACAGCATGATCTGGCATCCTATTTACACTTGCCATCAACACCATCTTGAGAAGGTTCTTGAAATTCTTAGTTTGGAGGGAGAATAAAGTTTATCCACAGAGAGGAGTCAATCATAACGAATTATTGAGTCGATTTAGTTTTATCTCATTGCAGAGTAGAAGAGAAACTTTATCACTTAAATTTTTGTACAAATTACTGCACAACTGTATTCATTGTCCTCCTCTCTGATCCCCTTTGAAATTTGAGTTCCTAGGCAAAATTCTCGTTTTACAGAATTATTCCTCCAAGAGATTCCAAGGACTATCTGGCTAATACAATCACCCATTTAGTTTATGGAGTCTAAATTCAATAGAGTTGCTTTTAATTGTGACATTCACTTCGACTTCATAGATGTTTTTTTTTATTATTTGAATAAACGTCTCGACTACTTGGTCATTGACACATGGTACAATTTCTACAGTTTCATGTAATAACAGTGTTAATGATACATACTCAGATATAAACGACAATATATTTGTTTTCATTACAATTATTAGGAGTTATGTGAACAAAGGAAATTGATTAAAATGAATTGATTTAGATTGAGTTCTTTGTA
This sequence comes from Henosepilachna vigintioctopunctata, assembly GCA_030704895.1. NCBI lineage: Eukaryota > Metazoa > Arthropoda > Insecta > Coleoptera > Coccinellidae > Henosepilachna > Henosepilachna vigintioctopunctata. The sequence goes on from JARQZJ010000064.1 coordinate 355,508, forward strand.
ATATTTCATTAAATGCTATTATTCAGTTATTAGTTACTATTTTAGTTTTTTTTAGATTAGACTGAGTTCTTTGTTATATCTCTTTCATTCTAATTACTTAGTTATTATTCAACATTATGTTATTATTTTCTGTAATTGGGTATTATACCTGTTGAGAATAAAGAACTTATTGTAATTATTATTATATTTGGTCGTAAAATGTTCAATCTATAAGCTTGAAAACCAAATCACTAAATATTACAAAGTACCTATATAAGGATTATCTACGATATTTGAATTATGCTGATTAAAATATGCCGAAAATTGAGACGGTTATAATTTTCAACTTTTTGAATAACTCTATACTTTCTTTGAATATAAACTTAAATTCAAACACTTGAACTTATGATTTACACTTTATTGACTACATAGCATGACGCGTTTCGTCGTTACAAACGACTTCTTCAGATGCTTACAGAATAATAATGCTTACAGAAATAATAATTATTATTCTGTAAGCATCTGAAGAAGTCGTTTGTAACGACGAAACGCGTCATGCTATGTAGTCAATAAAGTGTAAATCATAAGTTCAAGTGTTTGAATTTAAGTTTATATTCAATTATAATGGATTTACATCAAGTAAACGCCAACACTATTAAATATCTATACTTCCTTTTCTGTTCTTCAAGAAAACGTTTTTTTTTTCAAGATCCAGCAACATATCTGCGTTTGAATTGATCTAAATAATAAAATAAATGATCAGGAGAGAATTGCAAAATTTTTATACGATAATACTCAACTACATCATCAGTACTAACGATATATTTGAAGTTACACGCAAAAACCTTCGGATTGCTGGCAGAATACCTGACCCGGATTATTTTGTATTATTGTGTAACACAATTTTGTACAAGTTTTAATTCTTTCGATATAATCGACAACTTAAAATTTACTTCTATACTTATTGGCATAAGATCATCGAGCAATAATTAAGTCTCTCGAATCGGAGAGTTTATTCTAAAGCCACAAATTCACTTCACTTCTTCCTTCACGAAGTCTTTGTCAATAATTACAGAGCTATTCTCCAACAACAAATCAGCTATAGTCCACACAAATTGTACCTAATATAATTGTACTTGAGTACCTAAAGTCCGCAATATAATTTGATATAATCAACCACTTTTTATTTCCACACTTATTGGTATAAAACAAGTGCGAATGAATGAAGAAAGAAGTCAGAAAACACATTCAAAACAGTTTTGTATGAACCAAAGCCTTTCAAAGGCGAAATTTATCTGATGAAGAGAGAGAATATCAGCTTCTGCTTGATATAACGAAAATTTGGGACAAACTGGCGGGCGGATTTCCCGCAGGATCTAACCGGAATTTAGAACTTCAATTACAGTGAGAGACGGGCTGAAGCGATTTATTGTTTTAAAAGTTGTGCCAATTAGAAGTTTCCGAAGATTACTACCTAGATTTTCGAATATCAGAGTGAGGTACGGTCACTGTATGAATAAGATTTATTTTTACAGAGATTCTTTTTGGATACGTTTGATAGTATTCGTTTGTATTATAACGTACAAAAAAAAATTGAAGTTTGAAAAATTTTTTTGTTGAAAGCAGAAAAGATTGCGTATAAAGTACGTAAATAAAAACTGAATGCTAGTTGTCATCTGTATAACCTTGCAAATATCATTTCTAGGTTCTACTATATCCAAGTTAATATACATACACTTGCATAAACCTTTCTGGTTATTATATTATGGTTATTTCGACATTTTTAAAATATAGTATGAAATTGTTTATAGAATTTCGATAAGGAAACGCCAAATACGTGTAATACCTACTCTTGATTTCAGCAGAAAATCTTTCATTCAACAATAATCAAAGGTTTTGATAGTGAACCGAATTGAGATGAAATACAAAAAAACTTTATACACTAAACGAAAGAATCGGATCAATATTTCATGTATCGTAAAGTTATCTTTTTCAAAGATTTACGTGATTCGAGTGTTAGCATAATTTAGTATCTGGGTTACACTACCTCGTTCCATTTTCAATGCAAATTTGAAAATTTTGATAACAGTCTAAGCGAGGCAAAAGATTAACAAAAGAACGTGACAATAACAGAGTGACGTGACCTATCAGACAAAATCTATTCTGATTTTATATCTGCGGCCGTTTTGAAGAAGTTTGTATTTCAATGAGAGCTAATAATAAAAACTTGTTCTAAAAATCACTGACTGAACAATTCTTTATTCGACTAGTTTCGCCTTTTACAGCATTATCAAGAATGAATACATATTACAAAGACAACCTATAAATATTTTGCAGATCTGTTCGGGCCACCTTGAATTTCGTCATAGAGGTAGGGGTTTCCAAATTATCAGAGATTTAACAGCGGGGAATGGTTTAGGTCTAATTGGTCATTGAGAAGATCGTATTTATCGGATTTTTGAAGTTCATTTATTTCCATGGCTTCCAGGTAGTTCATTTTAATTCCTTTTTCACAGTTATGAAGTATTTTAGGTTTAAAACAACTTGAAATCTTATGTTCTGTCGACTCTAGATGTTCCCGAAAAGCAGATTGTCCGTTTTTTACGTGTTCTTTTAGCCTAGTGTCAAAGCCTAGTTTCTTTTAGCCTGAAACTAGGCTAAAAGAACACGTAGAAAACGGACAATCTGCTTTTCGGGAACATTTAGAGTCCACAGGACATAAGATCTCAAGTTGTTTTAAACCTAAGATACTTCATTACTGTGAAAAAGGAATTAAAATGAACTACCTGGAAGCCATGGAAATAAATAAACTTCAAAAATCCGATAAATACGATCTTCTTAATGACCAGTTACACCTAAACCATTCCCCGCTGTTAAATCTCTGATAATTTGGAAACCCCCACCTCTATGACGAAATTCAAGGTGGCCCGAAGAGATCTGCAAAATATTTATAGGTTGTCTTTGTAATATGTATTCATTCTTGATAATGCTGTAAAAGGCGAAACTAGTCGAATAAAGAATTGTTCAGTCAGTGATTTTTAGACAAGTTTTTATTATTACCTCTCATTTGAATATGAACTATCACAGAGTAGATTCATCGTCCATTGAATTTAGTTTGTATTTCGAAAATATGATGAGAACAACGAAACTGAATACTTTTATTGAAATCCAAGGTATATGAATACACACTATGGATGAAAGGAAACCATGAATAGTTTTATGAAGTAATGAACGATTAAAAGAAAAAAACTCAGAAAATTATGTACCTAATATAAAATAAAATCTGCATAAAACACGAAAACACTAGTCATCTTTATATTAGTTGCCAAAACTAATATTTTGTAGGATGTGACTGATTTTTTGCATTTGCTCAAACACAATCAATCATACAATAAAACCAATTTTTAAAGAATTGATTCTTTAGTACTTATATCTCATAAAACTGCAAATAGGGCGATTCAAAGTCAAATTTAAGCTAAGTTTAGTATTGCACATGTTTTATGTTTTATTTCATCAAGCGAATAACCGCTAACACTTGACAGAACTATTTACATATAAATATTTACACTGTTTATTACATCATTACCTATACTTTTTGTTCCATTCTCAGTAGCTATATATTATAAATTAATCAATGCTTTTATGCCCATGTAATTAATTTCGCAGTTTTGGTAAAAATATATCAAATTATTATTCTATTACGTGCCATTTCAAATTTAAAAATTAAATTTTGTAAAGTGAAACAAATTTGCTATTGACAATTTGTCATTGATCACCTAGGTACTAGACAACTAGACCGTTATTTTCATTGTTCAATGCTGGATAAATACGATATAATTATATATAATTTCCGGTGTATAGGACAGAATATATAATTTTAGGCTAATAACAGAACTGACATCATATATCGTCATGTATACGTCATCGTATTTACATGAAAAGTTTCATAGATATCAACTATGGTCTACACTTCTAGATAATCCTTTATGTATGTTTATATACGAGGGAGATTTCCAAAGTTCTAGGATTGTGCTATAATTAAATTAGAAAGAACTTAAAGGCCTAAATGAGAAGTAATAATAAAAACTTGTCTAAAAATCACTGACTGAACAATTCTTTATTCGACTAGTTTCGCCTTTTACAGCACTATCAAGAATGAATACATATTACAAAGACAACCTATAAATATTTCGCAAACCTGTTCGGACCACCTTGAATTACGTCAGAGGTGGGGGTTTCCAAATTATCAGAGATTTAACAGCGGGGAATGGTTTAGGTCTAACTGGTCATTAAGAAGATCGTACTTATCGGATTTTTGAAGTTTATTTATTTCCATGGCTTCCAGGTAGTTCATTTTAATCCCTTTTTCACAGTAATGAAGTATCTTAGGTTTAAAACAACTTGAGATCTTATGTCCTGTTGACTCTAGATGTTCCCGAAAAGCAGATTGTCCGTTTTTTTTTTTTTGAAAAAAAAAATACGATCTTCTTAATGACAAGTTAGACCTTAACCATTCCCCGCTGTTAAATCTCTGATAATTTGGAAACCCCCACCTCTATGACGTAATTCAAGGTGGTCCGAACAGGTTTGCGAAATATTTATAGGTTGTGTTTGTAATATGTATTCATTCTTGATAATGCTGTAAAAGGCGAAACTAGTCGAATAAAGAATTGTTCAGTCAGTGATTTTCAGACAAGTTTTGATTATTACCTCTCATTTAAATATGAACTATCACAGAGTTGATTCATCGTCCATTGAATTTATTACTTAAAGGCCTTATAGAATTTACAGTGTTTTTGGTGCCATAAAAGTCTTGGTATGTTTAGTATAATTTAAGTGTTCGACTGATATATACACGATTTTATAGCACTATTTTTGATATAATGGAACACACAGCAATATCTCAAAGAATGTTTATTTTTTAGTGTAAATGGCGTGAAAATATGAAGAATTACTCAGCACCTGGTGATTCTACAGAATTTAAACGCACCGTTTATCGAAGAATAGTTCGTTTTAAAACCGGTAGAACATCACTAGAAGACAATCTTCGCAGCGGGCGCCCAAGCACGACGATAAATGAAAGGGACATTGACTATTGACGTCGAAGAAGTATTGGAAGAGGTCGGACTGGCGATGAGTATTCTCGTCAAATTAGTGTGCGCATGAAGATAGATACATGACAAGTTCATAATATTGTGCATAATTGTTTGAAGTGTGGAAATTAGCAAGGTTGTGTGCCAATACTGTTAGAGTCAGCACAGAAACTCAGTAAGTCTGATAGTACTTGAGGTTAACATCAAAAGCTGTAAGATGCCCATAACAGTGATTTTAGCAACTAATAAAAACTTGTAACGAAACGTGAATTCTGAGAACAAAAGTCAATCCAAAGTGCGACGCAAATCTAAAGAAGGGTCTCAACTTGAGGCACATGCAGTACTCTCTGTTAGAAAGGTAATGCCTAATGATTATTTGGTGAAAAGTACTACAACGAACGCAGATTATAATTTGAATTCATTACCCCGATCACTACAACAGCCACTTGTTAAAAGAGAGGATAGTTGCATAAGCGTTCGTTATTGCAACAGTGTAATGCAAGACCACACACAGCAAGTAAAACGAAGAATGTTTACAACGATTTACGATGAGAATTGCATCCGCACTACTGAAAGTTTAACTGGCGTAAAAGCGCCATAATTATGTGGATTGAGGAAACAACGAAACATTCATTTCAAAACGCCTTGAAAAATGTTTAGAGTTAAAGGGGGATACATATTGGAGATACATGAATACATATGTTTGTATACATGCAAACTCTCCATAAATATTAAATTCTTATGTAAAGTAGGTATACTAGAACATTCATTTCGATTTATTTCTTTGCGAATTAATCAAAAGAAAATCATAGCGGAGCATTGCTATGTGTAACATGTACAATGTGATGCCCCATTGTCCTTCAAGGGATAAAAGTTGAAGAACGTATAAATCGGTGCATACACTTGATGGACACACAATACAGTATACTGTTTCGTTCAGCAAGGACCTCATCAGTTGAGCCATGTCCGACAAGCGAAAGGTATCAACTTCAATTCTCAAAGACGCTTTAATGACTCAGAGGATAAAACTTAATAGTAATACACTCTGCATGTATAATGCTTGGATACCTATATACATCCCATCAATCAATAGAATCAATACAAAAATACGAAGACATCGAATTATGAGGTACCGCCGTGTGAAACATTTAATATTCGATGTGTTCATGTTTTTTATTGATTCCAGTAGATGAGATGTACATAACAATCCGTGAATGCAGAGTGTATTACTATTTATTCTCTTCTGAGTTATAAGAGGGTGTTTGAGAATGGAAGTTATACCTTTCGCTTGTTGGACATGGCCCAACTGATGAGTTCCTTGTAGCACGAAACAGTATACTGTCTTCTATTTCTATCAAGTTAAGTCATCGATTTAAATATTCTCAAACATTTATCTCTTGAAGGATAATAAAGGCATCACACTGTGTACATGTACGTGTACATGTTTCATATAGCGAGAACACTGCTATTTCCTTTGATTAATTCGTGAAAAAATAATCGAAAGAATGTCCCAGTATATATATATATATATATATATATATATATATATATATATATATATATATATATATATATATATACTGGGACATTCTTTCGATTATTTTTTCACGAATATATATATATATATATATATATATATATATATACTGGATGTATATTTTGATGCTCACTGGATGTAATAGCGAGGGAAAACGAATACGTGTTTTAATAACAGCCTGCGTCCGATATGCTCTTTCGGTTCTACAGTTGAGAGTTATTAACATATTCATATAGTATTGTTGAGTAGTAATTATAAGCCGAGAGCGCCTCGAACATAATAACACCGTTATCCGAAGGTAATTGCTATTCTCATATTCCGCCATTATTATATACTGTGTCAGAAGATGCACAAATGAAGGACGTTTAGGCAACCTCGACTTCAACTGCTGCTCTACTTCGGGGAATTTTATTAATAAACGCGCAACCTTGCTTCGAGTCGTTGCAACGACTGCACACAATTTATTCACTTCGTCGATTGCACTAGAATGACATTTTCTGTTAACGAAAGAAAAACGGTACGAGAGGATATCCCAACAGTCGATTATTCGAAGAATGGCAAAGCTCCCAAGTAGCCCGAGACCCACAATAAGAAAAATTAATTGCGACGGGATCGCATCATAAAATACTTTATTTGCTACATTGTTTAAGAATAATATAACGTAATTCAATCGATTATTTCCACAAAACTCGGTAAATCATTTTTAAATGCATATTATAATTAAAATCAATAATTAAAATTACTAACCCAGTATCAAGAGTTATAATAGTTCTATTCAGTTGTATCAACTCTTGATTTTAACTTAAGTTGATTGGTTGTCAGATCTCTTGGTGAAACATATACCAGGATAGGGTGAAAAGTTTCCAGTCTAACCAAGAAAAACGATGTTTCAATTTTTTTCTGCTTTATTTTTCAACATGATCTCCATCAACACTGATACATTTCTCGTAACGGGTGTTCTAATTTAGTTATAACAGTTTTAAGCGTACATTCGTCAGGTTCCTCAAAATACTGATTTATATCAAATATCATCAACAATTATGAATGGACCTAAAAATTCGCTTGGATTACGCCTATACAGCGCTAAATTTTCGGTAGGAATGTTTTTCGAATCACTTTTTGGTCGAGCGTTAGCAAACAGGGCACCCATCTTGCATACAGCTTTCCATGCTCAATGGATGTGCAAAATATTTTGTACACGTTCAGCTGACATCCTACAGATCTCAGCTATCTCATGCACTTTTAATCTGCGGTCTTAAAATACTATTTGATGGATTTTCTCAATCATTTCTGAAGTTGTGACCTCAACGGGCCGTCCTGAGCGAGGCTCGTCAGAGGTGCACGACCCATTTTGAATTCAGAAACCCAGTGCTTTATAGTTGAGTATGATGAGGAGGAGTCTCCTAGTGTGGAATCCATCTCTTCTTTTATTTCTTTTGGTGTAAAACCTTCCAAATAGAAGTATTTCATGACAGTACGTTTCTCCAATTTTTCCATTTTCACGAAAACAACGGAAGCGTCTCACCCAATATGCTCTCAAACGCAAAATAACGTAGCGATTGGGCTGGAACTTTACTTACAAGCTCAATAGGAATGGTATTGTAGGACGTCGCTCCGAAATGGTGGCGCCATCTCTTGGTCAGGCCGGAAACTTTTCACCCCACCCTCGTATGTATATTGAATGTAGCGAATAAATAACACATGGCTTGGTTTCCCGAAAATGTTATTAAATTTTTGCTTGATAATTGTTTCGGAGTGTTAACCCATTTTCAAACGTTAGACTAAACACTTGTTATTTCGATTAACATATTTATATATTTTAAAATCTATACGTGCTATACACACCTACTGGGTGAGAAAGTAAGGGGATTCAAATTGAAGACGAACAATGGCGACAATCTGAAGGTAATTCATTGGTTTTTCCTTCATTCAGATTCTTCCATTGTTCTAGAAGATCTAGATCTAGAAAATCTAGAAGTTGCTGCACGCACAGTTGAAAGGAAAAACTCTGGATCTTCTAGAACAATTGGAAATTTATGATGCGCACCGAAGAAAAAAACCGTTGAATGATCAACGTACCTTCAGTTTGTCATCATTTTACTTTCTTCGTCCAATTTACCAATTCAAACTCCTCCTTTTTCTTTTCCATCAGGTTTCTATAGCAGGTATATATATTAAAATAAATGAATATTTAAGTCGAAATAACGTGTATTCAATCTATCTTGTGAAAATGCAGTTACACCTCGAAACAATAATTGTCAAGCAACAATTTAATAAAATTTTTGTGAAACCAAGCCAAGTGTTATTTGTTCAATATTGTTGAATACTCTTGATTGTTATTAATTACAACACAGTAAAAAAATGTTAATCTATTACCCATAGTATTGCACTGACAAAAAACTAAACAATATGAAATATTTTCAAGTTTAAAAATGTTCCAGTGCGAGAAGAAAATTCCCCAGTGTTGGTACGATTCTCCACAGGAAAATTCAATACTCAAGTTCAGCCTACAATAAACAGATGGTATGATAATTTTATTCAAACTTTCGAAATACGACGTCTAAAAATTTAACCAATTTAATAATCTATTGGATTTCAAAGAAAATAATCGACTTAATAGTTTGGTAAAAAATCCCGACCCAAGATGTAGATCGTGACCCTACTCACAATAATGACGTCTACTTATAAATATTCAATTTGAAAAAAGTAAAATTGATAACATTATCAATTGAACAAGATTGTTTTCAAAATGGAACAAGTAAAATCGCGGTGTTTTCGACAAGGACAATATGTCATATAAAAAATCTATTGTTAAAAAATCTGTGTCATTTGATATAGAACTGAATTATAAGCATTTATCATATCATTACAGAGCATTATTGAACGTATCATCAAGATTAGATAATGTGAAATCTCCACTGAATATCGAAAAGAATAATTTTTGAAAGGGTCCTCAAATTAGGCATTTTTATTCGTTTAGATGGAATCTTGTCTCCCAGATACCCTCCAAAACGCTAATGGCTAAAAACATAAAGCTAAATCCAAGTGGCGTGGGTGGCAAGATGGTATCAAACTGCAATTAAATTACAACTGCTATGGAGAGGAAACAAAAAGTTTTATCCAACATATTAAGTAGTAGCAACGCCTCTTTATTTAATTGATATATAAACAGATATAATCTAACACACAAAATAGAAACAAATTGACCGGTGTATGCTGTTTATTGAATACTAAGCTATTTTGAGGGAAAAGAAATTTATTGATTAGAACGTTGTTTCAAGATTTTGAGATTTGCAAATTTTTATCACGAGAAACATTTTGTTGGTGAAATTTTAAAAGTGAACAGTATTGTCAATAATCAAAATCTACCACACAAATTATGAAATAATAATAGTAAAAATATAGTTAATATTATATACAATTTAACATCTAATGTTTTACGAAAAATTTTCATTAGCGATTTGCTCATATGAATAAATAATTTATTTTATGAATTGAATATTATTCCCCTTTTATAATTTCTCATTTTAAAACTCAAAATGTAGCTTGAATGTTTAAATGATATTTTACTATTCAATATTTATAGTAGATAATGTGTTTCTATGTTTTATTTTGTCTTCAACAACAACTTCAAAATATTGCACAAGGAACGAAAAGGTTATAAACTAACCATGTTAGAAGTCATGGAAATTAATAAGAGGAAGAAATCGAATAATTTATTAAATAATCAACTTTCAAGAAATAATTATTCTTTATTAAATTAATTCCAGCAAAAAGCAATCGAAGAAAAGTATGTATTCTATGGTCATTCCCCACATTTCAGAAGAAATATGTTCTATGGTCATTGCCATACATTTTCAGGATCAATGCTGGCAGTCCACAATGTATTAGCTCAGTTTATCATCTACATCTGATGAAGCCACTGTGTTGGCGAAACAATACTGTTATGTTTAAACTTAATTATAGTGAAAATCAGAAAACTACTTAATTTGATTTAAATTACCTAAAGATAACCGATAGTTTTTAAGATTAAATTTTCAATTACCGGAACAGCCGTTAAAACTGACGGTCTCATCTAACTATTGGAAAATGAAAAAACCTGGATATTTTGCATTTGTGCTGTCCTGATTCAGCAGTATACAAGCACTCTGGAGTGACATTTCAAAGTAACCAATTCATGAGACGTTCAATAAAGTTTTCTATAATTAAGCCAGACACTTAATACACCACCCTTCAGTAAATTACAATAAAAATCATTTAGTATTCATTCTAATCCTTCATGAATTGATCACAAGATGGAAACTCGGCATCTAAGAGATCTTAAATAGAGCCTAATATCCATATTACAAACCCGAAACCGTAGAACGTTTCCCTACCGCGTTTCCGATATCCGAGTGTGGGAGTCGTTAGCACCCTTCTTAATACTCACAACCCTCGGGGCGGAATCCACGGAGCAATTTCTCCTGTGATATGGACATTAGTGAAAGCCCAAGCAAGCTATGACTTTTAGTAGAATGTAAATGAAACCTGGGATGGAAATTTTCAATCGGTTAATTTGGTCAATAGTAGGTATGTAAATTGGAAGATAAAAATTAATCATGCTCTTTATACATAATTTATCCTATATATATATATATATATATATATATATATATATATATATATATATATATATATATATAATTATAATTTATTTTGCATCAAAATGAGCGACTTCATTCATTCATACAATTATTCGAAGATGACTGCAGGTAATTTTTAGAAATATATTGTACCTATATTCGAAACAATAGCAGTTAATAATAGCTATAAATCTATCATTATTGATAATTTAATCGAAACTAAACGAAATAAACATTACAGATTTTTTCCCGTTGTCCTTCACTGCGATAAAATGAAAACTTACTTATATATAACTACATAGAGAATTGGAGTTGCAACATACTTATGAAACGCATTACATTATATAAAAAAAACGTAAGTAGATATAGTCTCTAAATACAAAAATACAATCTATAAAAACAAAACTAATTTGGTTCATTATTAAATATTTTTTTGAGTGACGTGTTACTCATTGCGAAAAAAACTCAATAAAACCTGTAAAAACGATTTATTACCAACTAGCTGACACAGCCAACGTTTTTTTGGCATATAAATTATATATATATATATATATATATATATATATATATATATATATATATATATATATATATATATATATATATATATATATAATATATATATATCACAACATAGTATAAAACAAAGTCGCTTTATCTGTAAATCTGTAATATCTTCGAAAATATTCATTTAAATCATATGTTTTAAAGGGCGATATAGATCTATATTAAATCAACAATGTATTCAAGATATTTAATTGGATGCTGTCTTGGTTAAAATCGCTTCGCAAATTAGCCATTATTTGTCGTAAAAAGTAAAGGAACAAAAAAATGTTATTGTGGGATATCCATAAGAGATAAACATATACCATAGCGGAGTTTTCGGTAGACCTTTTCAATGTGTCTGTACATTACATTATTCTGATAAATTTCGTAGGGTTCAGCCTGCGTTTGCAATGTAAACGCAGAAAGAAATGTAATTATTTACATCACATTAGAAACCTCAAAAATAACAGTATTTCTCCACTATTTAATGGATGTTATTATAGACATAAACCTTCCTCTTCAATCACTCTACCATTAAAAAAAACAACTATTAAAAAAACCGCATCAAAATCCGTTGCTTAGATTTAAAGATTTAAGCATACATAGGGATATAGGGACAGAGAGAGCGACTTTGTTTCATACTAAGTAGTGATTACCTATTTATCTATTACCTACAATTAATAAAAACAAAAATAAATTTGTTCATTATTGGTGTTCGTTTTGATGCATAATTGGGTTCATTACTGGTATCGAAGAAATACTATATTACATACTTAAATTTCTACTTTTTCTTAAAGGGGTGTCTATAAACTATAAAATCCAAAGGTTTATACAATGGGATATATGTAATGAATGAAGGAACACAACAATTGTTTCATGCAATAATATAGCCACTAGATTTTCGAATCACTGTATAGAAATGATAATTTCATAAATTCTAATGAAATAAGGGTTCCACATCCAGGCAGAAAAGGAAAGAGATAATGATTCCCCAAATGCTAAACTGGAAATTGGAATTAACCCTTCTACCTGTTTTGAACTTCCTAGTATTTATATAAAACAGACGCAGTTTTCTATTTTCAGGTATCAAGTTTAACTAGTACATTATGAACGACTAGTACATGAGTATATATATATATATATATATATAAAGAAATAGACCACATGAAAATCTAATCCTATAGTTCTCGTCCTCATATCATCGTAAATATCATTTGTAAATATTCAATAGTAAAATTATGCTCAACTTTCTTTCGCTAATTTTTTGACGAATTATTCAAAACAGAATTCGAATTATAGCAGAGCTGGCTATGTGAAACATGAACATGTGATGTCTCCATTGTCCTTCTTGGGATAACTGTTAGAGAATATTGAAATCGGTGCCTACATTTATTGGAAACGTGAGAGAGTTCACTGTTTCGTACTACAAGGTACCCTTCAGTTACGTCTCGTCCACCAAACAAGAGGCATTGACTTTCTCAAAAATCATCATATGAACCATAAGGCAGAAATATATTGCAAAATCGTATGCATATATTACTATTCATATCCAACCTTAGAAATTAATGGAAAAAACATGAATATATCTAACATTGAATGAATAATATAATATAATGATAATACATTGATAATGTAGGCACCGATTTCAATTTTTTCTAACATTTATTCCTTGAAGGATAGTTCACATTGTTCATGTTTCACATAGCCAGCACCGCTATAATATTATTTGTTATAATTCGTAAAAACTTATCGAAAGAAAGTTAAAGTGCATTTTTAATATTGAATATTTACATTGGAATAATATGAGCACGATATATATATATATATATATATATATATATATATATATATATATATATATATATATATATATATATATATATACGCACCATCACTTTCTTAAAAAAATATTGATGAATGAGCTTGACAAAGTATTTCATTCTATTGATTCTTTATCTGAATATTAAAAATTCCAAAATATGCTGCCCTTTAATCGATGGTACTCATTGATGCAATGAATGAAACAATTTTATGAAATACTGTAGCAATTGAATTGGATTTATTTTTCTATATCATAAAAAAATTTATCCTTTGAATCATTATAAGTTTTCTATTCAGGTTTTCAGGAAACATGCAAAACTGAACAAAATTGAATAACGTTATATATGAAATTATAAGAGGAAACGAGTTTTTTATTGTAGTGTAACAGATGCGGCTTGAATTTTACCAGCAAAAATTTTGTTTAAAATGTAAATATCAAAATATGTTTTACTGCGAAGATATAAATTCAGGGGAATTTCCATAAACAAAAGGATTTCATAGATGTCGCTAGAACATTTCAGAAGACATTAATATAGAAAATATTTCAATTGAAAATCAGCAAATTACGGAATGATGATAATTACCAGAAATATGAAAGTATAGAATTATAAATAAATAAATACAAAAATGAATGAACATAGAAGATTGAGTGTACGAGAAAGAAAAATAGAACCGTCAATAGATAGTAGATATGAAGTACTTTGAAGACTTTGATGGATCACTTTTGAAAGATTCATATAACAAAACATCTTACCTTATGTAACTGATGATTTTATTTCAAGTTTTTCTTCGCTGGATGTTCAATTAGAAACTGTGGAGATTAATGAATATTTTGGCTGTGAAGATTATTGCACAAAACACTAATTTCAATTTATTTATTGATGTTATTCAATTTCACTGAATTCCGTAGTAATGTTATTAGAACAAACGATAGTCCGATATTAAAATTGAAAGCAACTCAATGTTTATAGCATGGAGTCTCTGGTTATAACTGAAAATCATGGTTAAAGACGAAGTTACAAAAGTAGGTAATAATAAAACTAAAATGCAGGTAGATACTACCTTAAACGAAGCTTTACAAACTCCTGAATGCCTAAGTTACTGAATAGAATCATTAGGCGATAATGCTTCATGTTCATTTGTTAATACAGTAAATATTTTGAACAATATTTTCTAGAAATTTATGATGCAATTCAAATTGTTACATTTTTAGCATACATTCAAAAGGAATTGAAATTAGAAAAACAAAACTACAACGTCAAAGTACAATTACTAAAATAAAAACTACAAAGTCAAAACTAATTTTTTTAATTTGATTAATTTTCACGAAGTTGTGATAACAACGAAACGTTAACAAAAATAAACTTTTTCATATCAAAAGAAGCCTGTTATTGCTAAAAACATTCAAAATAAAATATCTTAAACAGGCAATGAATCAATTTTGAGAAAATCATATTTGAGAATATATATATATATATATATATATATATATATATATATCTTTTTGATGTAGAAAAATAAGGAAATGCTTTCAAAATAAATAAAATTGATGTGTCGGATCTTGCTCGCTGAGAGTAGAACGTGAGTAGGCAGACTAAAGAGGTTGCTTTCAAAAACACATACGAGAAGGTTTCTGCACTTTCTTAGGACTGTCAGAACGCTTTATCCAATTCGACGATAATAATTATTGTGACGCGGCATTTCGCGAAATTGGCGTCGACGAATTCACCCACTTCGTTATTATGTTCGCATTATTTCGTACTTTCATACCTTTTGTGATCCGTTGAAATGACGGAACCTTTTAACGTCTTCTTGTCAAATTACGAAGGAATATTTCAACACAAATGTTACAAGTTGGAAACATTCGTTTTTGATGTTAGTCGACTCCTACTCAACACTTGGTAAAATAATTTGAATAATTGTATCGTATAATCAGAAACATTTATCTGAATTTCACAAAATTCTATAACACACTCGAATTTTCGTGCTACTCGCCCAAGAGTATTAATACAGCTTGATGTCGCCAGTAACAAGGAAAAACATAATTTACTGTTTAATGTAATAATGCGGTGCTAAAAGTAATGTTGAACAAAACCGACTGGATAAAGTACATATAAGTTAGTTGAATAACTAAATCACTTTCTGTTGGACGACATCTTGCAGAGAACACAGTTCCGATGTTGGACCAAAAACAATATTGAAAATTTCAGTTTTGCAAGATTTATTTATATGAATTTTTTCGAATTCACAAAAACAATCTGTAGATACACCCAAACTAATGTAGTTGCATTTAGGTTTGTGAGTCTAATAACAATTTATAATGCATTGCACTATGTTTAGTTATTGCTAAATTTATACACTGCTAAGTCTATTGAATTAATTGGAGATGGAACTTAATTAGGTTGAAGAAAATGAATGCGATAGCAAGATGCACGCAGTTTGGCATCTTTATTTGATTTAAGAGACGGAGCACAGTATAAAGATATTAATAACTAATGTAGCACTTTGCTTTAACAAGTTATGTTAACGAAACAGACTATGATTATATTGAATACAAAACACTTCGCTTGGTTTCTAGTAACTAGTAGCTTGTAATAAATTTTGGAAAATGTTTCATTCAATTGAAAACACTTGCCCAAATTTCACAAAATTGTTTAATATCTTGACAGAGTATTAGAGACCACACCATCAATTCTCAAACTTTTTTTCCGTCTTGGCACACTTAATATTTTTGAAAACGTGGCAGCAGATAGCAATTAAATGAATTGAAAAACAGTTACTAAACTGTTACCTATAATACGATATATTTCGTGAAAATAACAGACGATGATATTTCTCAGCGGTATATGAAGTAGATTAGCTTTACAAAGCAAAGAAAATGTTTATTCGTTTTAATTATCGAAATCGTTTGAATGTGGCCAAGCTTTGTTCCATGTTCCGTTTTGTATATTACTTCTTGGTGCTTACCAAGGCAGAAAAATGCATTCTGCAAAAATTTATATTTTGTAATTTTTATTTTTTTAAAATCAATATGTTGTAAAATTTGGCGGCACACTTCAAGAATCTCGCGTCACAGTGGTTTAGGGGCACTGTACTAGACCATTATCAATACAACAGTTATAACGGGTGTCCAATAAGAGTATCGGGTACTTGTAAATTCAACAAAACAAAAAATTACTTGTAAATAGAAAAAAAGTTCATTATTGATAATACTAATATTGAATGGAAAATTATCTGGAAAAGATCCTGTTATCTAAACGGTGACCGTTACGTTGCTGGCACTATTCTAATCGAACTCGAAGATTACGGATGACACGCTGACATATAGCTCTGGATATTGCTGCCATTTCTGACCTCATGTTTTGCTTCAGCTGTTTAAGGTTTGTTGGTTTGTTCTAGTAAACCTTACTTTTTAGGTATCCTCATACGGAATAGCCAAGCGGGCTTAGGTGTGGGCTTCTGGAAGGCCAGTTGATGGTACCCCTACGCGAAATCACTTTATGCGGGAATAACTCATTGACGACTTCATCGCTGCATTCGATGTATGGCAAGTGACCCCATCTTGTTGAAACCATGTTCTCGAGTTGAAACCCTCAAACTGATTTTTTTTGATGATTTTTTTATGTTTAACGCTTGTCTTCGCTTACGGATGGATAACGACGGATTTTGACGAACCGACGCCTCCAGTTCTTCGATGATTTTCTCGTCGCGAACTGAACGTGGGAAATACGAGTTTTGGATTTTTACTGTCGCACCTGTATTTTCGAACGTATGTATCCATTTTTTAATGCTATCGTCACTTGGAGCGTGGTGTGTACGGTATTCTGCACGATACATACGTTCAGCAGTCACTACTGAGTTACGATAATATTCTTGAACGCAAAAAAGTCGGGTACCACTCCATCGCGACTGAAACTCCACAGAATGGCCGACATTACGAACCCCACCCGCTCCTCTTATCTTCTTACCCGATACTCTTTTTATACACCCTGTATAAAAGCCTTGGAAATGGTTTAACGTCTATACATTAGGTTAGGTGATTGGGGCAGTAGTTCCCAAACATATTTTTCTCGTGGACCACTTTCAAAATTTTACTGGTTTCGGTGGACCCCCTGCTGCTACATTTCTACCACATTCTTAATCCAAGTCGCCAAAAAATAAAAATTGTGTCACTTCTGAGTTCTATCCCTATATTCCGATATGTAAAATAAAAACTAAAAATGGTACATTTTATAACACTTTATTTATTAAAACAATAAAATTACAAGAAAAAATTATTAAGGTAATATAGGTTCAGGTCATAATTTTAATTAATGGGGAGGATGTATCCGACGTGTCAGCAAACGATCAATGTTGGGCTTTATTTTTGTGAACAATAAGCGCAAATCCCCCCGCTCTGTGATGTTTAATTTGCTCCTTTTTTTTGTTAAGAGGTTTGTAACGGCACTAAAACTCCTTTCGACAAGGTATGACGAGGGAAAAGCTATTAAAAATTTCCTTGCGATTTCCCACAGTCCAGGATATGTTTTGGGTATTTCTGCTTGCAGCCAAAATGTTTGGTAGCCTTTTCTAAATTTCACCTTCAGCTCCTCATTAGTGCTTAGCTCGAGCAGCTCCTCTTGTAATACAACATTGGCCACTTCCGTTTCATCAAATGGATTTATGATCCATGGTGGTATATCCATCGTCAGCATATCTTCAAACCTGGTTTTGAAGTCATCATGTAGGGCACTTAAATGTTGACTGTAGGTATGGATATCCTCATCAATACATTCTACCTGCGAGAAGTTTGGAAATTGAGGGAATTCGTGCCGACTAATGTTTTGCTTTTTATAATAATTAAATAAACGCGTATTCAATGCATTGCTTCTGATTTTGTTGACAGCTTTTATTACAAAATGAAGAGATTGGTTCAACCCGTCACTTAAATGTTTTGCCACAAGATGTTGTCGGTGTTTTACGCAAATTTTCGTGGACCCCCATTAACATCTTATGCACCCCCATTTTTTGTTCACGCCTACGTAGACCCCCAGCAAGTCTCCCGTGAACCCCCGGGGGTCCACCTGCACCACTTTGGGAATCACTGGATTAGGGGATAACTCAAACCGAATCCCACCAAATCTCAGTTGGGGAGAAGCGCGCTAGGCACATATACCTACGTTATTTTTTTCTGGCAAATGAAGAAGCAACAATGTGAGAAAATCATATCAAATTGATGTCGAGAATGTTTCTAGACTTCTTCTTCTTCACGTGCCATCTCCGCTACGAAGCTTGGCTATCATCACTGCAATTCTTATCTTTGAGATCGCTGTTCGAAACCTTTCCCTAAGATTTCTTAGCCACAACCTTCTTCTCCTTCCAACACTTCGTTTTCCCAGGATCTTTCCCTGCATTATTAGCTGCAGTAGCTGATATTTTTGGCCTCTCATAACACGTCCCAAGTATTGCAATTTTCTGGACTTAATTGTTAGTACTAATTGGTTTGCAGTCGCCATTATGCGAAGTACTTCTTCATTAGTAACTCTATCTACCCAAGATATTCATAATATAACTAAATACTAGACTCAAGTGAGATTTGAAAGGAGGGTTCGTGGAAAATCTCACGATACCTAACCATATCAGAATGGGAAAAGGGGGCTCAAAACTCTTCGAAAACCCCCAAGTGATTATGTCGGGTGTTTTGGATCATAGAATATATTGACAGCAACATTGCTCAACCAAGTGTTGTGACGTCAATTGGAATAATCATTTTTAATGATTAAGTTGTAATTAATTATAATTATTAATTGATTCATATTGAAAATTTTCTAAAAGTATTCTGTTTTATAATATCGCAAGTGAAAGAATGATTGGGTTTTCAAAATATTTCTAAATATATTTACTATACTGTAATAAATTAAGATTACAATTTACTACTACCTGAAAAAAGGTATATGAAAACTGAATATATATTGCTAATAAGCATTTCGGTAACTGCTTCTAATGACACGTTGGATACAATGTAGTCAGAAAATCGAGAACCTTCACAAGTGCAAACACTAGAGAATCGGAATGAGGTTCAAGCTTTGTTTTAAATATTCATGAGACTAAAATGGGGAATATTTTAAATTGTTGATATTCATTGCCTATGCGTACTCCTTTCAACGGATCTGAGGTCATTTGCATAAATTTCAGTAGGTTAGTCGCCTATCTGAGTTTGAACTTTTAATGTTGTGGGAATATGTGGATTTGTTTGTTATTCAAAGCAACTGAACTATATATCTTCAAAAAATTTAACATTTGAAATGCTTTTGTAAGATCTTTTTTATGGAACGATATTTGTGTTCAATTTAGGAAACTTTTTGAATTCCCAAAGTAGAAATGATCACTACAAATATTTTCATTGCAAAACTGCAAAGTGAACAAACCGAGAAGCAATTTTACATATGAATAAGCTCATATCAGTTACTCACCACAGTCTTTGTGAGTAAAATGTTTTTCTTTATTTTAGGAAAAAAGAAGAAATTAAAGATGCGAATTTTTAAATAAGGTTAGTATTGTATGTACCAAGTAATCGTATCAACAAAAACCTTCAATAAATATTAATATTATTCTTCATCTTTCTCAAGAATCATCAGATAACATTATCAATGAAATCATTGAAAGATTTATCAATACTGGCAATGATAATACGAAAATGAATGTACACGAAATATTTATAACTGAAAGAATAATAATATAATTATATACTACCAGACGTTTATATAAGTAATGTTTGGCAGATCAGTTGTCCATTTGTATTTTTGGGTTAGACGGTTTGAAAAAACATTACCATGCGGTATATAATAAGTCAAAAATGTCTCAAAACAACATTTGAAACCCTTTTTTAAAATTACCTGAATTTCAGAAAAATTATTCAATTCTCTCAACATATATTACAGGCTGATGAGCTATTGTCAAGGACACAAGTAATAATTCAATAGTTATAACCACTCTGGAAAATAGGTAAACACACCAAAATTTGCCTATTCAATAAAATTAATTTTGCTGAATTCAGATGTTTTTAACTGAGAATACTTGTATTATTATACTTTTTATTACTGTGTATAATGAAAATAAACGCTTCTGACGATTAGTTTCTTCAAAATTTTTATCTTATTTTCTGATAATAGGGGCGCTTCATACCACTAACTTGATAACCTTTGGCTAGAAGGAAAAATGTTTTCAAATATCACGTATATAAGCAATATACGTAATAGAAAATTATCATTTAGTTGAGTTCTAGTGAGAATAAAGAAACACAATGTTTGATGCAAAATGTGGTTGAAGTTATTCAATGAATGTGAAAAAGTTGTTATTATTGTTCTATTAATTTATTACATAATGTGATATAAGCACATTTATTCTGTTTTATAAGTCAGTTTAATTCTGTAATTAAAACCTTTTTATTTTTTTTCAATTTTTCTAATCGTTATATGCACCAGATAACTTGGTTGATTCTTGTTCTTCAATAACATTAAAAACATTTATATAGTTACCACCCATATGATCTGGAGTGATAACGATGGGCCAGGCTTGATTGCCAAGACTGGACCAGGTTTGGTTACCAGGACTGGGCCAGGTTTGGTTACCAGAACTGGGCCAGGTTCGGTTACCAGGACTGCCCACATAAATTAAATGGTAATTATCGGCTATTATTAATTAAACAATGGGATTAATAATGGTACACAGATATTAACAGAAATAACTCTTCTTTTATTTTACGCAAATATATAATTAAATTATCAAAAACAATTTTCTTTCATATCCGTTAACTTAAGATACAAATAGAGTTAATTATTTGTATTTATTGCGCTGAGCACGTCCACCTTCTCTGTCTTTTGCTCCGGATAAAAAGTTACTCACTGCTGTTATCACCCCGATTTTTCCATTTGATTTTTGATATTTTGCCATCAAAAATTCTGAAACAATATATAATAGTTAATACACATATCATATTGAAATAATCATAATTAAGCATTAACCTACTTTCCATAATTTGGTAAGTTTCAGTTTCCTTGAAACTTTTTTTTCCTACACCTTTTACTTTTCTTCCACACCCGCTGTATTGCAGTTGAACTTCTTTGTTTATCATTTTTTCCATTATTTTATGAACATCATCTTCATATTTTGTACATCCAGCCGAAACCATTTGAAATATTTCGGTCTACAAATAATTAATACTTTGTTTAATAAGATGTAATTCATTCGAAAATAATATTTACAATATTTTTTAGTAATTAATAGCTAATAATTTAATGATTTGTAAATAATTTTTTCAAACTCTGTAAATAATATTTAAATAATTTGTAAATACCAGTGCATTGCGTTTGTCCTCGTTGTCTTTTAATGATTCATCGAACGCAACAAATGATGCACTGTCTCCGTATGGCAAGTCGGCGCCAACTATTGTCCAAGCTTTTTGTTTACTTGGTGCATCTCCTGATTGCTGGACGACTTCCAATATTTTCTTTACTTGTTGTCCAATTGTGTAATTGACACTTTTTTTGACTTTCGCCATTTCAGTGCAAATAACATTCTGCAAATATTTGGCGAGTTCGTCGTAGTTTTTGATACCTAGAAATTATACAATAATAATGGTAATATTTAAATAATCATGGTAATGTTATTTTTCAAAATTAAAAATCAACAATATTTTCAAACAATAAGTGAATATATCAAATTTATCAGTGATAAATTTAATTTAACTTATATTAATTATATTAGTGATAAATTTAATCAGTGATAGATTAAATTTCGTGAATAAAATGAAATTTTATTCAGGAAACAATAAGAATTACCTTTAGGTTCCGCTATACCATCCAACGCAGCTTCCTCACTTTTATCAGCTACAAAATTGTCGTTGGGAGATCATTATCGCTAGTACAAATAAAATCATAATTGTTATCATTGTCCAAATTATGACTATTGAACGCTTGTAGATTACACGAGTCTGTAACACTTATATCGTTAACCTCACTAACACAGCTGATGTTCACACTTTCATTGTTCACACTTTCATTGTGAAACTTTGTTCGTTATCAACTGAATTATTAATATTTTTATTTGAAACTTTTTCTGTTTTATTCAACGCACGCCACCTCTGAACTCTAAGGTACGCAGAAGACATGATCGCTTTATTAGTAGAAAATAACAAAAAATGAGATTTGGAAACTGTTTGTAATAAATTCACAGACTGATTAACTGAAGCTCGGATTGACCTAACATGATGTAAACAAATATGGCTGTCGACCGAGCGCTTACGGAAATACTCGAATCACCATCGTACAGCCACGGCTGGCTTATCCAGCCCTGGCTAGAGGGGGTTATTATTGGCACGGCCAAGGCTGGGTTATTCAACCTTGGTCCATGCTTGGTTCATAATCGTACGGCCATAGCTGGGATATCCAGCCCTGGTCCATGCTTGGTTCACCATCGTACGGCCAAGGCTGGATAACCCAGCCCTGGCCCAAGCTTGGGTTATCATTGGCAAGGCCAAGGCTGGATTATTCAGCCCTGGTCCATCTTGGGTTACCATCGTAAGGCCAAGGTTGGATAACCCAGCCCTGGCCCAAGCTTGGGTTATCATTGGCAAGGCCAAGGCTGGATTATTCAGCCCTGGTCCATGCTTGGGTTACCATCGTACGGCCAAGGCTGGATAACCCAACCCTGGCACAAGCTTGGGTTATCATTGGCAGGGCCAAGGCTGGATTATTCAGCCCTGGTCCATGCTTGGGTCACCATCGTACGGCCAAGGCTGGATAACCCAACCCTGGCCCAAGCTTGGGTTATCGTTGGCATGGCCAAGGATGGTTTTTCCAGACCTGGCCCAAGCATGGTTAATCAATGGCATGGCCAAGGCTGGGTTAAGCGATCTGGTCCTCGCGTGGCCCTATATAGGTACGCCAAAGCTAGGCTTCCCAGTACTGGTCCAGGCTCGGCCCCTTTGTCAGCTCTGGGGAACTCCTGCATGGGTAATAATTTATTATAATCAACTGGGAAACGATATAATTCAGATTTTCAATCATGGTTAGGACTGAGGACGCAAGAATGAGTTATTGCCTTCTAAATGTTTTGTGTTGATTAATTACAATTTTTTCTTATAATTGGGACTTTCCTTATTTTCCGATTAGTTTTCATTTTTCAACACTATAATGATTTACTGTGTTTAAATAATATTGTAAATAATTGTACCTTGTGTCAATAATATTATAAATACCTAATTTTACCTTGTGTCAATAATATTGTAAATAATTGTACTTTGTGTCAATAATATTGTAAATAATTGTACCTTGTGTCAATGGTCTAGATATTTTTCTTATTTTCCGATTAGTTTTCGTTTTTCAACACTATACTGATTTACTGTGTTTAAATAATATTGTGAATAATTGTACCTTGTGTCACTAATATTGTAAATAATTGTACCGTGTCAATGACCTAGATATTTTTCTTATTTTCCGATTAGTTTTCGTTTTTCAACACTATAAAGATTTACTGTGTTTGAATAATATTGTAAATAATTGTTCCTTGTGTCAATAATATTGTAAATAATTGTACCTTGTGTCAATGACCTAGATATCATGATATGGTAATTCTAGATATCAATAGCATAGAATTTATTCCAATTCAATATGTTTCAATATGTTAGCAATAAAATAATCGGGTATCCAGTTTTCCATCATATCAAGAAAAAAATATATATATATATATCACCAGAAAAAAATATCTAAACATTTCTTTGTGACTATAAGAAAATTGGGAACTCCTGAGCCACCTTATTTAAATAATTATTTTGTCAGCTACATGCTATAAATCATTGTACACTCCTCCCATATTGTTTTATTTCGTCGTTGGTATCTACGAGCCTTTTTTATGAATACCAAATCTATTAAAGTGAATTCTTACATAACAATATAATATGACATTAAAGGAAATTATTCCTTCGGCCATTTCTACCCTCTGTCGACTTCATTGTCCGAACCTTAATTTGTTCAGAAAAGAGAATGAGACCGAGACCAAGAAAAAGAAGATACATTCATAAAAATCAGCGAAGGGTTGCGTTTCGAAGTTTAAACGACTCGAAATTCGAGTTGGAGATGTTCCAAGTTTATCTTTTAGGGCTGTATTTGATTGTAACATTTCCATCACTCCACTGCACTGACACTGGAAGAGTTTATTCATTGTTGACGTTGATGATTCTACTTTGCGAAACTTTATTATGATTCTTAGTTGCAGTAGTGAATGTTGAATAGCGCTGTACGTTTTGAAAATGTCTGAACTTGGTTTAACAAAATGTACTACAAATGCTCTAGGAGGAAATCTTCATGAGGTTACTTTGCATGGTTGCCAATATGATAAAAAATGCATACAAACACACAAACTCTCTTGTTTTTCCATCCTCAGGTTCGTACAACTTGAACTTGGCTACGCCGTTCTGAGGAGAGCCAATAAGCTCGAAACACGTGTCAACAGCTGCTACTAATTGCGGGATATGCCGACATTGTCTAGTTTTAATTGAAATTTTCCCCCGCGTTGAACATTATTCATATATTGTATAATTTCTCGGTTAGACATCCTTGAAGGATAAATAGTCGCCTCACGAGCGAAGTTGTTTTTTCAAATCTCCTAACCCGGAGAGTAAAACGCTGAAGCCTAAAATGTGTCGCATTCCTTCAGTCGAGTGTCCGTTCTTTCTTGTTTTTCCATCTCCAGGTTCGTACAACTTGAACTTGGTTACGCCGTTCT
Organism: Henosepilachna vigintioctopunctata; assembly: GCA_030704895.1. Lineage (NCBI taxonomy): Eukaryota > Metazoa > Arthropoda > Insecta > Coleoptera > Coccinellidae > Henosepilachna > Henosepilachna vigintioctopunctata. The sequence continues at coordinate 380,869 of JARQZJ010000064.1, forward strand.
GAGGAGAGCCAATAAGCTCGAAACACGTGTCAACGGCTACTACTAATTGCGAGATATGCCGACATTATTATGTAATCTTTATAGTGAGTGTTGCGGTCGATGTGATATCTATTTTGATCAGCTATTAGTGATATTGGCATGCCACTCAGAACAGCGCAAGGAATGTCGTGATATTTTTATGTACCTACTTCTGTTATCTACATATGACTTAGTTATAAATGATATTTTAAGTTTGATTTGTTTTATTTGTTAACTATAAGTAACTATTGCAATCGATTTCAATTTTATATTTATTCATAAATATATTTCGTTACTATATGGTCAACTTCTGCTGGCCATACGAAACTTTGTGATAGACAATATTTTATTTTTAGTTTGTTTCATCTGCTTATTGTTCCATACTATTTCAATTTATTTTAATTTAGTTTTTTCATTATATGTATATAATCGCTTATACTGTCTTTTTTGTTTTTTTGTTTCGTTCATTTTTTCTTATTTATTATTATTTGTGTACAATTTGTTATTTTTCCTCTGTAATTGGATGTACATATATCTGTTGGGAATGAAAGTATTATTATTGTTATTATTAATATTATTCAGATATCTCACCCACATATGTGTGCCAAATCAAAATTTACTATGCTTCATGCTGATAATATGTCTACCGGTTTACCAGAACGTGATTCATTACATTGTCATATGCGACACAAGATATTATACACTGATATAATCATTAAATATTGTGTTATTGTTATCCGATTTAATAAGTGTTATCACGCAACCTAGAATAATATATTGGGTAACAATTTATGAATGAAATGTATTCATACTCATTTTTTACTCATTTATTATTGAAGCACGTATAAGTAGCGAGCATTTTAGTATCAAACACGCGATTTCCAATATTTTCGAAATGTAGCAAAAACACTGCAAATTAGGTTGTCGAAAATTAAAGAAATATTCGTGAAGGCGTCGCAAATGTTAAATGTTGAGAAATAGTGCCTAATCAACATTTCAAGATCGTCTACGTAAAATAGAGAGAAATTCGAAACGGCAATAAAACAAACCTTTTTGAATTTTTGAGTTAAATCAGTAGAAAAATCTTAAAGAAACATGATAGGAAAAACTGTTTGTTCAAAAAACGAAGGTTCAAGGGCGAGGACGAATTACTGAAATCGCTTTAATTTTTTTCAGCCATGTGGGTAGAATGGAGGTCAACTTTGAGATTTTAAATAGAATACTGGTTTATTATTGCAAATTCGTAATCTGATGATAATAGTAATTATGGAAATAAATTCAAGCAAACAGTTTCTACGTTTTCTGACTTCGTACTCGAATTTTGAAAAAGAAACAACTTCCAAATGATATGACAATAAATACATGGAAATACAGACAGATTTGAAGGAAATCTTAGCAGGTTTCTCAAAAATAGAAATAAACGATTGAAAGAGATTCGTTAAGTCGTTTGGACGAAAGTTAAATTTGGAATACAGAGCAAACTGTCACAAATCGCTAAAAAGTTTTCCTACAGAAACGTTTTGCAAATTTTCAGCTTTACAGTATGTAATAAAAACTTAGGGTTCCTCCTAAATAGGTTTCAAAACTGTTCTCTATTCCACCCACAACGCACAGGACTAGTCCCACTACCGCAATCTCTGATATGTTTGGATGAAATGTCTAGAAATCCTGACATCTTTATATCGAAGAACGTACTAAAATCTTGACAAAAACGCCTTCTACCATACTCGAAAAAGCTGAACTTGTTTTTTCGATAGAAGAAATCTGAAATTTTGAAAGGATGAGGCATTGGTGTCCTTGAAAAAAACATCGAATTTTGATTGTTTGGATGCATGCCACTAATGATTCCCAGGATAAGATGAATCCAAAAATAAGATGTTTGGTATTCCGAACGAGTGCTTCCGAATGCACTATATGTTAACTCTCGAAATTTGATAGTTTGTGTGTAGGTTGACAACATTTGTGTGCACAGCTTCCTGGGAGTTTTATTAAAATTATTCCTATATTTCCTATTCCTAAAAGCAGAGCCTGTTATTCCTTGAGAATATTGGGAAACTACTTCAACACGGACGTTACAAGAACTGTTTACCTTGCAAGTTTCGAACCTTCATTAAAATTTGGAATTATTGCTTGGGGAGGAGGAAGTGAGACGGAAAATACCTTTCTTACTCAAAAAACAAAACTTCGAGTGATGATGAAAATGGCTCCAAGAGACATCTGCAGAGTGTTTAAGAAACTCAACGTACTCTCTATATGGGCTCTTTATATATACGAGATCATAGAGTTTTTGAAAAAAATCAACATATTGCTTCCGTATATCAGTGCAAGCACAGCTATGTCACAAGAAGCGTGATCAGTAAAATGATAAAATCAATAAAATTCATTCGACCAGTGTAGATGTTTTTCATTGTGTTCAATTTATGATACTCTTTTTTGAATTGTAGCCTATCCGTTGCAATTTTTTACTTCATTTCTGTTAGTAATGTTAATCATATGCTTTATGTACACTTTCTGGAAATCTAAATATATTATTATTATTATCGCTGAAACAATCGTCAAAATAGCTTTAAAACAGTCATTTGGTCGATTCACTCGATATCTGAGAGGGGGAAGCGATCAAAAAAAATTGGACATTTTGAGCATAAAACAGCTCACAGAATGCAGTCCTCATATTTTGCATACTCAACTCCCTCCAGCTCCTTGTCTACTTCACATTATTTCGAATACAAGTAATACAGTAACCCGTTTCATTATGATAACAAACGGAATAGTTTAAATTTGTGTTGTGTAATAATTGCTGGCGATATTCGAATTTGCTCTCAACCTAGTACACGCCAATTTTTCACCACAAATACCACGGCACGTCACGTGGACGAGAGCTCTCGTTTCGCAAATCGCACGGGAATCCGGTTTTCAGAGAAAACCATTTGACGGCCGTTTCTCGGCAAGGGTCACGAACTCGCGAAGACGGGGCCCACTTTCTCGACGTAACAAGAATTATCCATCTTACGTAATTGCCGGTATCTATCACACCAGTCCCGACAATTTGTTTCTCGAATCGTGATCTCCGGAGTCTAGGGTCATTCGAGCGCGGAACAATTTATTCTATGGCGGAGGCCAATCGCCGAGAAAATCGTCAACGACGTTAGATAACGCAGCGCGATTCCGGCCTGATTAGTATTATTATGGTCGAAGCTTATCTACGAGATGATTGCGGATAATTAGCGATAAGCTCGATGTTGTCCAGCGGTAATCTTTGGAAACCAGCGAAAGCCTGTCGATTATTGGATATGTGCAGTTTTGTTGATTTTTCATTAAGCAAACGAATGATACTATAAGTGTATTTATATTTTCACGAATAGTGCCTTTATATAACCGGATATTACACATCGTAGTCACGCAACCCTGAGGATCAAACTCAAAATGGAAGGGCTTCTCAGCTTTGTTGGCATGAGGGATTCGCATGGTAATAATTACAAGGTCTGTTCAAAAGAAATGGCGAATTTTGAATTTTCGTGGGTTATTCACATTCGATTATCGAATTTTTTTTTTCGTTATATTTATGCTCAAACAATATTCACGTGTTTAAGAATCAGGTAGAGGGATTGGAAAAGAAAGAGAGGTGGCACTCAATAATTTGGAATATTCTATGCAACATAATACTTGAACAGCTCACTAAGAAGCTTAAAGTTATCCAAACATTAATTTTGTATTATAAATATGGAATAGTTCAATAGTGCAAAAGTATTGTTTTTCAGTCTAAGGTATTTTGCGTTAAACGTAGTAAACACACCTTTTGGCGAATATCTCTATTTTTCAACAATTTGGTATTTACTTCGATAGTTATACAAGGTTAAATTAAAATTTTTTCTAAACCAATTTTCCATACATGAATTCATATTTGAAAAAATATGTGAAGTGCCATCTACAATCATGTTTATTATTCATTGGGCATTTTCTATCTTCTATTTCGAAAATAATTGAACGTCTAAATAATTGTTGACAAACAGATTTCATTAAAAAAATATTTGCACTGTTTTTGCGATCTTTTATCCTGCTGATTTTAGGAAGCGCTTTTAGTCTTTCAACTTAACCCTAAGTTTATATTTGCTAAACAAATTGTTAAACCCTACAGTTCCTGAAATTTTTATCTGACGTGAAAATTCTAAAGAGCAAACACATTTTAGATTTATAGGCTGTTTTACGAATTACTTTCGCCGATTACGTTGGCAAGTAAATGTATAATGTACTTGAAGAAGCCTGCATAAATGTATCATGCTGAAGTTCCGCTCTTTCCGCTAGTGCACACAAAGTTTATAAGCTTCAAACGGGAAGATAATTACAATGGTAGATGATAAAACGATTATCTTTTATATTACAGGAAGAATGCTGAGGTGGTAAAAGGCAAGATTCTGGCCGTTGAGGTGACCGTACACGTTATCTGAATCAAGACAATCTCCGATTCTTGTTATAACCTCGTTCCGAAAAAGATTTAAACTCAGAGGAATTTCTTAAATTCAATGTTCATTGAACTTTGAATGATTATATTTCGCTTACAACCCTTCTAAACCCCAAGGGAAACTCCCAGGTAGTTATCTGCCCAACTGTTGTCAATTAAAACAGAAGATATCAAGTTTCGGAGTGCATTGCGAAGAACATCGAACTTGTTGGTAATAACATATATTGCTGTTTCATTACATTTTGCGAAACATCATTGTCATACATCAAGTTTCATTGTTGTTTCCAAACGCAACAAAACCATGTTTTTTCTAAAGACGGAATAATACAAGTAACATACTCACGTGATCTCCGACTATCGAAAAAACAAGATACATATAAACTATTTCGAGTGTGTTAGAATGCATTCGAGACGAATTTAATCCGTACTTTTATACAAAGATGGCAGGTTTTGTAAACATTCCATCCCAAAACCTCGATTTCTGTAATGTGTCAGCAGCAAATGTGACAACTTTCGAAGTTCATGCATATGTATTATTAAACTTCTGATCGGATTTAATTTCGTTTATTCAAATCTATTTTTTTTTGTTTATCAAGTAATTGTGTGGTAAAGTTGGGGACTGATGATATAACAACTGAATAATTGCAAGGGATGCTTGTCAACATTTTTATCAGCTATCTAGTTTTCATTTATCTCCAGCTTCAATACCAAAACTCATATTCAACTTTGAAAAAACGGTTTTTATATTATTAGCTTTCAATAATGTACTATTTAGTTGTGCGTTAATTCACTTTAATTGACATAAAAAAATGAAAATTAAAACTATTAGATGCTTAATGAAAGTCGATGGTGGATTCGAAAAAGTTTGTCATGTTTATATATACTATCTATAAATAAACAACTGTATCGGATAGAATATGGCGACCTTGAACTTTTTACACACAAAAATATCGTATTGGCAAAAATTAGTAACATAAAATGCCACATCCGACTGATAAAATATCAGACATTGAAGTTAATGAAGGTCATCTATCTTGGGAATCATTAAAACTAATGATACAACTCAATACTCGACAATTCGGTTTATTCATTCATATTAAACTTCGATTAAAAATACTGGTAGCTCTACTTATACGTTATTTATAACGGAAAAAAATAAATTTTGTTTATCGCCACATTCATCATTTTTCGACTACATTTTCAGGCTTGAAAATATAGTTGACTGAGTGTTCGTTGATATCTTTGTGAAACATTGTTTACTATAATAAATAAAAATTTTAACATTTGAACAAATTGAAACATTTTGAAAATGGGGTAACACCCCGAAACAATAAATATACTCGTAGCGATAAAAATGTATTTTTCTTATGCTATATATATATAGCTATAATATATGCTATGAATCGAATTTGGCATTTTTTTGGTATCAAAAATGTAAATAATACATGTTATGAAAAGTATCAGTATATAAAATGAAAAAATATTTATGAAATGAAAAGATAGATTGTTGCCTGTTCAAAACAGTTGTATTAACTCTTGTGAATGTTTGATAGCATGATTAAAAATTTGACATATTCAAAAATTTGACACAAAACAATCGGAAATCTCTCCTCAAATTTCTACATTTCCATCATTGTGAAATCAGAAGTTCATTTATTAATTCACGCAACAACTAAACAGTAAAATACGATTCAACCTGATTCCTGAGTATGAGTTTGGTTGAATAAACGCGTCACAAATATTTTTCGAGGAAAAATTAATCATTACCTGAAAAGGGAGCGCGTGTCATTTCGGAGCTTGAACGAATTTCAGTGAATTCAAGTTCATACATGTTCGAAAAAGTCCCGCTTCCAATAAAACATCGTTAACGGATGCTTCAAACAAGCTGAAAAGTTGGAAAACGCTTGCTTAATAGCTACGAGTATCATAACAAAGGAAGCACCGGAGATCAAAGGGAAAACATGAGAAATGTGCTTTAATTAACATCATAGTTTTCCATCCATCCTTCGCGCTTTTCCATATATTCAATCGAAATTACAGGAGAGAAGTTCGCTGCACATTCCAAATTTGTACATAAATCAAAGTTGTCTGCTTTTCGAATAGAGACAGATAAAGTGAAAAGGGCAATTCGTTTAACAACGACAAATGGTTCGTTTTTCACAGAATTTTTTCGTTTTCCAAATAAACAAGATATATAAATAATGATTATAAATACACGATGTTCAAATAAATCATTTCATTTGAAATAAATAAAAGTTTATAGATTGATATTCGGTTGAGTCGTTTTAAATCAAAATACTTTTCATCCTACTTTGAAAAAGGGTTTTATGTGAAACTAATGCTCAATAAAAAAGAAGAAGACAAATTATTGAATAATTAAATTATTACTCAACAATATAATTTTGGAAATTTGTTAATAAAAAAATACAATTTATTATTAAAGATTGTAATTATTATTGTATTGATGGTTAATGTTAATTTCGAAGCTTTGATAGGTATTTTTGTCGTTAATTGAAATATTTATTTATAATCAGTATAACGAATTGAAAAAACAAACATTTTTTCTGGTAGAAATAATGAGTATATTCAATATTATTATACTATATCTATTATAAACTATACGTTTACGTATTATTTCTTCAATAAAATAAAGTATTTTAACAAAGATAACTTTCTCGAAAAATAGGGAAAAGGGACGAATTTTGCTTCTACACTGCACAGAGAAACCCCACATTTTACGAAATATTTTTGGCCGATTTGAAGGAATTGGTGTGGTACGTATTCCCAAATCAGTTGAATATTTGCAGTGAATCAATTTTAGGATACTAAAATTAGGATTGGATAAATACTAAGCAAAATATAAAGATAATAACAAAACTGTTGAAGGCGGAAATTAGTTGAGATGGAATATAAATAGTTCTAAAAATTGTAGTATGGATAATTTGTAAAAATGTTACTATCACTTATATTACTTTTGATCCGTAACGTGATTTATAACATCAAAAAATTGTCTTCGATATACCGAAGTAAATATGAAAATTACCAAGTCCATTATCACGACAATAAAAACAGTTCACAAGGTTTATAATTAATTATTGTATTTTCTATTATATCAATCGACTATATTCATAAAATCGAATGGAATGTCAACAGTCAATGAGCATCAACACAGACTTAGTTATGATGTAATCAATCAGTTAGAACGATCATTAATCTGTCTGTTCGACAATAATGTGCTGTTTAGTGGGTTCTATTCATAGACTGATGTAGGTTACGAATTTGTTGAATACACACCTTCATGCGGGGAGACCATTTGTATCGTTATATAGGATGTTTTTTTTAGAGGTATAGAACTTTAAATTGCAATAAAACAACGATGGATCATTCGATTGACAAGAATTTTTTTTTATTCGAAAGATAATCTTGTGGCATTACATTTTAAATATGATTTCTGGCATATGAACTCCACGGCTGGCTCGGATGTAGTCCAATCTGGAACTCCAATGTTCGATGACTTTTTCCAACATTTGTGGCCGTATATCGGCAATAACACGGCGAATATTGCCTTCCAAATGGTCAAGCGTTTGTGGCTCATCCGCATAGACCAATGACTTTACAAAGCCCTACAGAAAGTAGTCAAGCGGTGTTAAATCACAAGATCTTGGAGGCCAACTCACAGGTCCGAAACGTGAAATTAGGCGGTCACCAAACGTGTCTTTCAATAAATCGATTGTGGCTCGAGCTGTGTGATATGTTGCGCCGTCTTGTTGAAACCACAGCTCCTGGACATCATGGTTGTTCAATTCAGGAATGAAAAAATTAGTAATCATGGCTCTATACCGATCACCATTGACTGTAACGTTCTGGCCATCATCGTTTTTGAAGAAGTACGGACCAATGATTCTACCAGCCCATAAAGCGCCACAAACAGTCAGTTTTTCTGGATGTAACGGTGTTTTGACATACATTTGAGGATTATTTTCACTCCAAATGCGTCAGTTATGTTTGTTGACGTAGCCATTCAACCAGAAGTGCGCTTCATCGCTAAACAAAATTGGCTTATGAAAATCGGGAACAACGGCAATCTCGTTTTGGGCCCATTTGACGAATCTACGCCTTGCTTGATGATATTGAGTCTATTCATGATGAATTGCCAAACCAAACTGAGAATAAATCACTTCTCAGCAGTTAAATCGGTCACCATCTTCAACAGTAATGCCAACTTTAAGTTATATACCTTTAAAAAAGTTGGATTCAAAACGTAAATTATAGTTTTTTTTTTCAAATATAATTTTTGTTGGATAGTTTTTTGAGTTATTCAAAGTAATGTCATATCAGAGCTGGCTCACTCAGTGACATTTATAAATATCAAATTAGATGTACTCGTCTAACCAGATGTTGCTTAGACAATAAATAACTTTAGTAAGGTCGACTCTGTGGCTTAGCCGAGAAAACACTCGAGTATGTTGCGGTAGTATTCGGGTTTGGGCCCCGATGAAGGCATGGGTCATTGTGTTTGTCTATGATTTGAGTAGTTTAATGGTAATATTTGTTGGGTAAAGCACATTGATTATGAGCTCATTGGCCGTTCGGAACCGGCGTTAAATTGTAGGTCCACTGAATTAAAAAGAACTTAAGTATGGACGAACGTGTGAACAGTCGATGCTAGAAGTAACTATAATTTTCTATTCATTCCTATATAGATAGAATTTATGCAGTAATCAATGCATAACTAGATTACTACATTTTTTTTTTTCGAAATCATTTTAGTGTTCGAGTTTTAGACAACTGATGAGTTCCTCTTGTATAACAGTCTGCCATCTGCTTTCATCGAGTGTAGACCTTGATTACAATATTCCAAAGTGGACGATAACGCCCCCTTGTGAGCGCTCGCAGGTTTAAAGGTGGGCAGTAAGAGATACAGAAAAACAGGAGGCGCTGTGTAGAGGCTTGGGGGCGATTTGTAATTTCATCTAGCTAGGAAGACTTTTAGTCACCGACTGAGCTCTCTAGCTCGACTACAACGCGTTAACATCAACTAGTATTAATTAAGAGATTTGCTCAAACTCGGTTCGATATTTCTCTCCGCGTAGTTCATGTATATGTCGTGTTTTATACAATAAATATAAGAAAAGATTATCAATCGGTTGCTCCGTTTCGAAATGAAACAAACGAACAAATAAAAAGACAATAGAAAAACTTTCGCATTTTAATAGTTATTAGTATTCCTAGATAGCTAACTTTCGTCATTCCTGTATCAATCGGCTTGTTCATAGAATACTTGTTCTTACTTGTTGAGTACGACTGAGCGTCGAATGAAATAAACGAGTTTAGGCATGTCTGTCATGTGGCGACTTGCGGCTGTTCTTTAGTAAATTGGAACCTAATATCAACAAACTTATTAAACAGCATCAGATCCTTCCTTCACGTTTTTATATGAATCAGCTTGTTTGTTTTATTTTAAATAAAAGATACTCTTTCTGAATACTATAAAGTTGTTGCGCCGTTGTGTACTACCTACAGCGCTCAGGTCTCCAGTTAACTCTTGCGGGTTATAGTAACAGTCTCGTTTAGAATGAATGTTTCATCTTCTCTAATATAGCTCACGACAATTAATTGATTTAAGAAACTTACGTTGAAAACCTACACATTTTTTTATATAACAGCCGTTTACATATGTTTCAAGGTTATTGCCTATCGTCAGAACGGCGTAGTTCAAGTTAAAGATGAAAGTACTTGAAGAGATATATAAAAAATTAATATATAAAACACGAAACACAGTTTCGTACATGTTTTATACACCCAAAACATTTGGGAAGAGTCAACACAACGTTGCAGACGACAATGAAATACCGTCCGGCTATTATGAGACTTTTATAGCTTCTGGAACTACCCAGATAATCTTAACAATAAAATAATTATTCTAAGAATTATATTTAATGCAGGCAACAAAGTTAAAGATACTTTCATCTTTAACTTGAACTACGCCGTTCTGACGATAGGCAATAACCTTGAAACATATGTAAACGGCTGTTATATAAAAAAATGTGTAGGTTTTCAACGTAAGTTTCTTCTTTTACTTAATTTTAGTTTGCCTGCATTAAATATAATTCTTAGAATAATAATTAATTGATTTATTTTGAAGTTACAGTGGTTTTAAATTAGGCGAAAAAATGGGGGCGCTAAAAAATAATTCATTCTCAAAGTGGACAGTAGACACAATAAATTTGGGAACCCCTGCCTTGGGGGATAATGGAGGCTTCGCATCGTATAGCCAGCTCTGCTACGATAGATACTGTTGGGATTATTTTAACAAGTTTCTCGACAGAATGTCCTGGCAATTTCTTGAATATCTCATTATAAATAAATTACGTGTCACGTTGTTTGTCAGAAATGGACTCCTAAACTAATGAAATGTTATACTAAAAGTACTTTACTGTTATACTGTTAAACTAATAAAATTTTATACAAGTAGTGCAGTTTCATCCAACTCGAAAAATAGGATAGCTTATATGTCAATTTATTTTCGCAATGTTATTCAATTGCGAATTATTTATTTGTTGACCAAGGTCATGCTTATTCTGTTAGTCCGATAACATTCGAACAGATGGCGGTACAAGGTACGTCGTTGACTATATTTAGTAAGCATCTACCAAGTGGCGCCATGTTGAGAATGCAAACGTTTCATGTGATCTGCAATATATTAGTATAATCATGTGTATTTGGTATATAACTACTAGATTGATAGACCACTGTTTTTCTATATATATATATATATATATATATATATATATATATATATATATATATATATATAAGTGTTATATAAGTGCTACATAAGTGTGTATGTCACTGAACTCTTCCTAAACAGTTGAACCGATTTTTGTTGAAATTTTCGGTGTGTTTCAAGTGAATTGGAAAATGCTTTAGATTCGCAATATGTATGCAATGCAATGTACGCAATATGTAATATATATGGCACCGGGACCGAGTTATGTGATTTATTTTTCGCATATCAGAACATAGCCACAAAATTTCGAAAATCAGTACGGTCCAAATTATTCAAAAAAGATTGATATTTTGAAATTGAAGACGTGTGTACGGGAGAACGTCTTTCTGGCCCGCTAGTATGTGTGTGTGTGTGTGTCTGTGTGTGCGCGCGCACACAATTTATGTGTAATCAAAAATTGTTCTGATTTTCAACATGTTGAGCTAATTTTCGACGTAGTCGCCACAAATTTTATTGAATGCTTCGAAAATAAGTGTTGAAGTATGTAGTTGTTTTAGTGCGACATATGCGATCAATAACGGTACTCAACGCTTACAACAGATGCTAATCGTTATACCAAAGCTATATTCGAGTAGGAACAAAAAAACAAAATATTTCACTTATTCTTAAACAAATAATTAAAACTTTACATTTCTAAGCGATGTACGTATAAAACGTTAAATATTTCAAATATTAATGATTCATTACTTATGTACGAATTATTGTGTTGAATAAAATTTAATATTTAATTTCATTTTTATTTACAATGCCTCACTCAACAGACAGTTTAAAACGTTCCTATAAAAAAGGGGCATATATAAACTAAAGTTTTCGATATATTGACTATTTAGATTATTCGATCTACAATACAATATAAAAAACTTACTTTCACTGAATGAAAGGAAAGTTCCAATTATACCAATACTAGAAGCAAATATATTGTTAAACTCAAATAAAAAAATATCACTCTTGTTTTGAATAAATCGAAATTCAGAATTATTAACTTACCAATCCTTGAATATTAAAATCAGTCTATAAGAAACGATCCATTACCTGAAACAAAATACTTCAATGAATGCATTATATCTTATTTAGTTGAGTAAAATTGTTATTTGCATAGTGGAAATTCACGAAATAATTCAGTATAATATTATAGAATTTCAAAAATTTCGGATTTTTTCGGATTTCAGATTTTCGGAAAAATGTAAAATTTAGTCAAGATGATAAAATCAATTCGATAATGATTGACACATTATAATACAGAAATCATTGTAAGGGTGGAAAGTAAATATATACAAAGGATTTTATCTTCAAAGTTTAAAAACAAAAAACTTTTAACAGCTAGGCACGCGTGTCGGAAACAGATAATTCACATTGGCGGCCTCCGTGGCTTAACGGAAAAACATCAACTATGTTGCGGTAGGATTCGGATTCGAGTCCAGGTGAAGGCATGGGTGTGTGTGTTTGTCTAAGATTTAAGTAGTTAAATCATGATAATTGTTGGGTAATGTACATTGATTACAAGCCATTGGCCGTTCGAAGCGTTAAACTGTAGTAGATAATTTACACCTACATGATGAAAAGTCAGCTGAGATAGGCATGAACATACATTACATATTGCAGAATATCACAAGTACTCCATCTCTATCCATAACAATCTGACAGACATAGATCTGGTTTTACCAGAGGAATATATTCTAGTTTGATTATACTGTAATAACTTATCATCGAAGACCGAAGAAACTTTAAAAACAGAAAAACGCAACTCCGAAATATAACTTAGTTTATGTATATATATATATATATATATATATATATATATATATATATATATATATATATATATATATATATATATATAAATACGATAACATTGATACGATAATATATAATAATATATTATCGTATCAAAAACAGGCAGTAAAATGAAAAAACTCATTTCATTTTAACTTGTCCCGCAAATTGTGAATGTGTTAAAACAGAAGAAATGAATGACACTGCGAACTCTTGATAATAGTCCAAAACAGTATTACTTGTATACTCTTGATAATGGGCTAACCACCCGAAACATATGTAGAGTTTTCAATATATTTTGTAATATTTTTATTGTCTGTTATTACAACGAAAACGGTATTCATCTGAAATATTTTACAAGACAATAAATCTTTCAAATAATATAAACACCGCATAATTCGTTGCGGAATCTTACTCGTATGGGACACGCTTGTTAAGCGAAATATGTGTGCCATGCCGAAAACATATCAAAAATATCAACATAAAAGCATAAATGTGTAACGTTTATTTGGAGAAAAACACTTATTAATTTATAAAGGACCGTCATACATCTTCACTTTTCTTCAATTGCGGGAAAAAACTATCCAAGAATGAGAACTAGATTTGAAAAAACGAGAAGAATCGAAATAATGACAAACATATTCAATTATTTTCTACTCGAAAACTTTCTAGAGATATTTGTTTTACCTACTACCTTATATTTATAGTCTAAAAGACAGTAAACATCTGACGGCACATATTTTAGGAAAGCCTAAAATTTCCTCAGTTAAACAGTTGTACGTACCATACATGAAATGGGACTTAGTTTAGCGAAGTCGCGGGAGGTTTGGTACTGCGCAGGTCAGGTGTGATAATTTGGCGAAAAAAGAGATATTTTAGGAAAGCTGCCGTTTTTATAAGTTGAAATATATTTCATCCGTACTCAAAAACGAAATGGCAGATCCCGCGGTTATTTTCTTGTGACAGACCATTTGAAAGTTGGGAAAAAAACTTCTTTTTGACATATTTTAAAAAACTTCAAATTTTTATATGTTATTCTTGATAGTATCAGAAGTATATATCTCACATGGCAGACCGATCTGCCGGTTGCTTTGGCCCGGTAGACCGAAAAACGCTTTATATTATATATATATATATATACGGAATGGACAAATTTTCATTTTGTCTTTCTTCTTCATAATATACTTTACTATTTTCGTATTTCTTCTCTTTAAATTTTTTTTTATGACAAAATTGGCACTTAAACTATTATCAAAATTGCGCATTGTAACACCGCATCTAAAGAATAAGCTGAACAAACAAAATACGTTTAGTTTCGACGCATTTGTCAGTAATACATAACAATAACTATTACAATGAGAAATAACACAAAGCGAAGCAAGAATGGAGGCGTGATTGCTCTACCGGCCAGGATGGCAAACGAGAGCGTTAACATTAACAGAACAGGTTTTCCTACCACACATACCTACCGCATTCAATTTCCATCACTTCATCCCTATACAATCTACAAAATGTTCCCGGTTTCGTGTAGTCGCGGCTTGACCCTTAAAATCAGGTACTCGGAAAATTTCATCCCAACAGGAAACACGAGTATCGGTAGCATTTTCATCTGAGGCTTTATTTAGATTCGCAGCACGTACCTCTCAACTTAAATTGAATATTTCATTCCCTATTTCACCGATTCCACTTCGAGATGAGATAATTCCGCGAAAAAATGTGCTTTATGGCGATGTTCTTTTTAAGGAGAGTAAATAGAGCATCCGTGATAACGAAATAAACATTCTAGGATATTTCGTTGGGAAGTAGTTAATTTAATGGCGAATTCAAGACATTTAAGAATTCAAGAATGGCAAATTCGTCGTTTTAGAAATTTATGGAAATGAACCGTATTTTGTGTAAAATCTTTTTTTAAAACTGTGTAAGGTTGAAACTCGCCATCGTCAATTCTCCAATCACAACTGTAACGCTCAGATAAATCTACTTCAGAATGATAGTTTATTTCACGTAAATTATGATATTTACGAAAAAAATCAATTGGCAATACTATTATACTTGGCATTCAAAACACAAGATTTATAATTTCTTCGTTATTTAATTCCTTCAAAAATAATGAAATGAAAATTACTTTTAATCAGGTTTATATATGAAAAACTGAATTGATTAAATTCAATTTAACTATAAATCTGATAGATTCTCAGTTTGCCTCTGAGTTTCTCAGTATAATCTGATAGATGTGCAACAAAATTGGGTATAAATTGCCAGGATTCATTTGAACATTTTTCAACAGAACGCATTACAAAAAATTTAATTGAACCAATTCTGTTTAACCATGCAATATTTAAAATTGCCATTCGATAAAACGAACTACATAAAAAATTGAAAACTCAAATCAATATGCAATCAAACTGATCATCTAAATTTTCTTGGAATTTTTATTGGTTATGTTTAAATACCTATTAAAATGTACCTAATTTATACGAGAACAAAATTCGTTCCATCATTTTTTTCAATACAGAATATGAAAAAATTTAAACAATATTCCGAAAAAGTGGGTTAAAAAAAATTATGAAGTTCGTTTATTCAGTCGATTTCATTGAGTCGTTTAGAAATATTTAATTTCAGTTCTTGTGAATATCCACGGATAATTTAATGAGGTAGAGTATAATTCTTTCGCCATTTCTTGGAATTGTTTGTGAGAGTAAAATTCATTTCTCTAAAAATATAATTCGATGAAAAAATAATAAATAAATTTCATTGTGAGCCTACAATAAAGTACAAAGACCTACAAAAATCTTACAAACCATAACCGTGCAGAAAAAAATTTTCTGAACACAATAAAGTGTACGCTTTCACTACAATATCAAACAGAAACGATAAAAATTCATCATGCAATATTCCAACATAGCGAAACAAGAGAAATGAAAAAATAAAAAGAAGTGAAAGCTACAGAAAAAGGCTGAAGAAAAAATTAAAAATAGATAAATCTGGGATAAATACGCATAAATTCCTCGCCAAATCTCACTACGAATGTGGTAATGTTGAATTTTCATAATCTTTCACTAATTATATAATTGTTATTGAGCGTTTAGGATTCTGAAAGAATAGTTTATTGGTTCAGGAGTTTCCACTTCGACACAAGGACGTCGAAACAATCGTCTCCGAAACGATTACACTGAAGATGTTTGTCTTGAATGAAAACGAAACGTCTACAAAAGGGATAGTCCTAGTTGACCACAAATTATCAAGGGGGAAGGAATTTATTCACACCACAAGTGACTTAATCAGCACGAAGTTTCTCTTTTATCTAACGAATTATTTTGTTTAAATAACCATTGTTACATTCAAGTGAAGATGTTTGAAGTAATATATAAATATGAACTCAATCGAGTATCTGATAAATGGAGAGCATGAATTATTTATTAAACTTCTAAGATGTTTATATTTTCTGCGAAATATTTAACACTTCCCGACTCATCTGCAAAAATCAATGATTACGAAATGAAAATTGAATTTACTTATTAGCCAACGTTATGCTTTAGAGAGTAAATTTGAATTATTTGAAATAGGCATGATGACAGTAATCAAAAATCACAAAAATACTATATTTATTGGATAAAACTTGAAGCTTAGGATATAAAACACGCATTGTTTTTTTTTATTGAAGAGTGTGATTAATATTTATTTTTATAAAATAAAACTATAAAATAAGACAATCCGCCATGATATCTTGAACACCAATCAGAGCGCAGACGTCACCTTTAAGTAAACACGCACGAGCATCACATTTCGTATTGTTAACTTCCACTACGACTATGATTTTATTTCTTAATTGTGTTATTAAATTCCACTATTTCAGTGTGAATGGTATTAAAATCTAATATAAAATAGCACGAGTCGTGGATCAAGGATTTACTAAGGTAAACAGCGCTAATCTGCGTAATAATCTGATCGGCATAATAATGTTGGGATAGTTTTTGGCATCAAATAAAGACTTTTTTTTAGCAGAATGTTAAAACTTCCATGTAAGTATATTAATTATAATCAAAAACATTATAATTTCAGTTATGTAATAATTCTCTAAAATATACTTTTGACAATGTATTTGGTATGTGATGTAATGTATCAGATTAATATTAGGGTTACGGTAATGAAATCTATTTTTATAATGCTTCATTTATAATTTGAATTTTCTTTTAGGTATTTCAGGCCATCCTATGGCGATGACGCTATTATATTCCATATAATTATCTAGGACATTTGTTAACTGAAATTTGAATAAAATACGTAATATAACAGCAATGAAATGAAATTTCGAGGTTAGACCTCGAAATAGATTGTTTACATTTTACATTAAGACCTCGTACAAAATATTATTACCCAATATTATATACTATACTAGAATCTACAAAACAATGTAAAAACTTACATCAAAGTGATTTTCACAAAAATAAATGTGAGCACTGGACAATATTGCATTTGAATCTCGTCTTGCAAGTTTAAGCCACTTGTTTCGTGTTGTTCCATTTTGAGGAACGAACACAAATAATTTATTAGGAGTTTTTATGGATGTGTTCTCACATTGGGGAACCCCACACCACGTATAACCTTCGAATTCATATTCCATAACACAAAATAATTAAATGATTGCACGAGTTCAGCGTCTAGAGTTTAGTTTACTCAAACGTGACGTCACAAGCGACGCCATAATACTGACAAGCGTTTAAGTAAACAAGTGAATTTCTATTCTAAATTTCATTTTTTTTCCTACTTAACGCTTAATTTCTGCAGAAATATCTCATTTATTGTGAATAGTATATATTTGTGGACATTATAGGTCCGTTTTTTAAAAATTGTCATCATACCTATTATTATAGAAATATTTCGATTTGCGGAGATTACCCATGTTAAATGAAAAACTAACTACATCGAAGAAATCCGTAGAAACAACACTCCCAAATGGATGTCCCTTAATTTCGCGTTGAAACCTCATCCTAGACGAATTGCTCTGTCCATAATTTATTCATTGATCCCATTTCACGAAGGGGCTCAAAGATGTCTCGGCTTCCAGCAAACTTCCCTAAAATTCGGGGTATGGGGCGAGATGTCTCCCCCTCTATCTTTAATATTATTAAATCACGTATCGTATTCCATGGCCCCCGGGCACCAGCGAGTCTAGCGAGTCCGCCAGACGGTCGAACGAACAACGTTCATCGTTTGTTTGCGTTTTGCGATGTCAACGACCTGTGAAACTGCGCGTGAGGCAGCGTTCGTTCGGAATTCGGTGAACTTGTACGATAAAGTAGCCTTGGAAAGGTCATTTCGATCATAATTACGTTCTATCAGATTTTGCGGACTTGTTCGTCCACAGTTATTTTTAAATTTCGAGAGGGGACAATTGTGTAGGTGCAGCATATAAATTGGATTAATTTCAACACGCCCAATCTCTACATAACAATAAAATTGTAATAAGCGGATGCTTGTACATTATAGATATCACAGAAAAATAAAATGGGGGGAAAGTTATGATGAGCAGAAACCAGAAAAACATTTTTAGAATTTTTGAAAAGGTATACACCAAAATTATTTTTTTGCATTTATTGCTAGAGGTGTTATTACAACCTTGATACAATTGTGATACATGAAAGTATCTCATTCTCATTGTTTCAAATTAAATATTTCTAAGATTCTGCTGAAATCACTCTCGAAGCAACCAAACAGACTTTTAACCGGTTTTCACCAGTACATTAGCTTCGCTAAAAGCCATAACTAAATATTATTTCATAGCAATTGAATGGAAGAAAAAGTTATCGTCATTCATTTGAACGATTGATAAGTGACCAAGATATCTAGACGAGGACGCAGTCCCAGCAAAAGATGGTATTTAATCTTAATATATTGGTAGATGCCGATCTCCGTGGCTTGGTCGAAAGAACACCCGATGATGGTGCAGTAGTAGTCGCGTTCGAACCCGAGTGATGGCATGGGTGTTTCTGAGTTAAGTAGTTTAAATAATGATATATGCTGGGTAATGTACATTGATTACAAGCCCAATTGCCGTTCGTAACCGGAGTTAAACTATAGCTCCACGGAATTTTATAAAAAATGTGTAGCACTCTGGTACTGCAGCGGTAAAGCTATTGTATAACATTTTTTATCAATTTAAGCAAATATAATTATCTATTTATTTTTTATTTATGCGGTTTTTTTCTTTGATATTATAATTCAAGGTTTTTCTTTGATATTTATTCAAATTACACTTTTGGAGCGTGGTGACCGCTAAAGAAAATAATTTTTTTTCGAGAAGTTAATAAAGTTTAAAATATTTTTATTATCTTACAATACATGTAGGTTATCAGGAATTTTTACTATCGAAACTATAGTTTTCTGATAACTGAAATAAGAAACATAAGTTTGAGACTTGATATCCTCTAAATATCTGGAAAATACCGCGTCAATGGTGGTCCCATATTTTGTTGTGGATTATTGTGGATCATTATTCATTTTCTTGAATTTGAAAGTTCAAATTTTTTTTCAAAATTTCAAAGAAATTTTTCCGAAAGAAAAGTTGTAAACCGCTCTGATTTGTTATCAGCGAAGTTGATGTTGAAATCGCCAAGCAAGATAAATCCAAATTTATTACCATTTGTACCAAGTATTTTCGACCCTTTTTCAGGGTACTCCAGTAAAATGCGATGAATAAAATGCTCTACCTCGTCCAATTTTGGATTCGATGAATGTAAATTGCTACCGTGACTATGTGTAGGAAATTTCTAAGTCTAAATTAACATCGCTAACGTGTGCAATATTTATTTCAATATTCGGAGTCATAATATTAATAACATTATTATTATTTTGGTAAATAGCTACCCCACCTTCTGGAACAGTATCGCGTTTGAATTGAACGATACAATTAAAATTAGGTATTTCAATTGGATTATCATGCGCCATGCAAGTTCCGGTATACATACAAGTTAAGCGAACGCTCGGCCGAGCTAGATGGTAGGCGGAGTGGGGATGTTAGGTTTCATTTTCGTCACGGAATTTCTTGATTTGTTCGCAGCGCTCAAAGCCCGCGCTAAAAGCTATGCAATAGCTTAAATATATTGGTCGATGATATTATTTTTCAGTCTCCAAGAGAACGAGCTGAATATTATAAGCTGACAAATTTTGATGAAAATTTTTTAGGTGTTTAATCTGTTACTACAATATTCCTCAAGAAAAAATTATAAAGTTTGTTGAATACCGCTTCATAGTTGCTCGTTTCGCAAAGGAACAGCCATATTGAGAAAATGTGTCCACACAAACCCGAATAAAAATTGCTTCCGGTCTACGAGTGTTTCACGGAGTGAAATAACCTGAAACATACATTTTGGAAAATTTGTTCTTGTGTTATATGATGTTCTATGATGAAACTGACTCCATTTAGGCGAACATTAAAGGTTTA
This sequence comes from Henosepilachna vigintioctopunctata, assembly GCA_030704895.1. Classification (NCBI taxonomy): domain Eukaryota; kingdom Metazoa; phylum Arthropoda; class Insecta; order Coleoptera; family Coccinellidae; genus Henosepilachna; species Henosepilachna vigintioctopunctata. The sequence goes on from JARQZJ010000064.1 coordinate 401,353, forward strand.
GTTTCAATTATTTGAAATTATTATACAAATACCCACATCAAATGATAGCCACATCGAAAAAATCCGGTAGAAACAGCAGCCCCAAATGAATGTCCCTTAATTTCACGTTGAAATTTCATCCTAGACGAATTGCTCTGCCCATAATTTATTCATTCATCCCATTTCACAAAGGAAGGCTCAAAGATATCTCAGCTTCCAGCAAACTTTCCTAAAATTCGGGATGTGGGGCGAGATGTCTCCCCTTTCTCTGATCTCCGATCATAGATCAGAGAAATCTCTGTTATTCCCTTATCTCTGTTTTCATGAATTGAATAAACTATTGAACTTTTGAAAAATAGTGTCGCCCCGAAACAATCGTCAAGTAATTCTGTAATCAATCAATGTAATTCTGCGGACCTAAGCCAAAGGTTTTTATTCAATTTATATTTTTCTATGCATTATAATATTTTCTGAACAACGATCAATAATGGAAATTATTAATGTAAGAAACTTTTTGAATCTGAAGATGTTAAGGTGTTCTTTATGATATTTAATATAAGTGAAGAATCTTGCTTTGGATCCTTAATAAACGTGTTGCTACTCAAACTTTAGTAACGGGTGATTTTTTAAGAGTTAAGTTTTTCAGGTTGGCGGCATTGGTTGGTAATGGCATCTAAACGTCATCTGTCAAAGTGAAAAGTTTTCAGTATACTCTGCCATTTCATCATTGAAAGACTTACAAACGAGCAATGATTGCTCGATTGGAAGTTGTTGAAATAAATTATCTAAACTAAATATATACAATTGCCAATTGTTGAAATATAGGTACCTACTATCAAAATTCGTGCTCTGTGAAAAATGTGTATTGTTTGTTACGACCATATCATATGGTCGTCATAATTGACCTGATGAATGAACAATTCGTGCTGTTATCACCAAAGTTTACTTTGTTCGACATTAAACCATTGTCTCGCATGCGTACAGTGCGTACTGAAGAGAATATTGCAGCCGTAGCGTAGAGTGTTAATGAGGATCGTGAAATGTCAATTCGTCGCCGTTCTCAGCAATTGAACATGTGTTACTCAAACACATGGAAAATTTTACATGTTGATTTGGGTTTGAACGCGTATAAAATTCAACTTCTGCAAGAATTGAAGCCGAAGGACCTACCACATGGTCTAATTTTTGGTGAATAGGCCTTAGAACAGCTTAATTCTAAATTTTGTTTCATTATGAAAACAAACCTCTTTTATGTTTCAAATTCAAATATTTCCCTGAATTCATCACAATTAAAACAGGAATTTTTGGTATAAATATATGGTAATTTTCGAAGCAGTGAGCTTTACAATGAAAAGATGATCAGAACTTGCAAGAAATTACTCTAGCAAGATTTGAAAGATTGTCTACTAATTTATGAGAAGCACTTATACACAAAACACTCGCTGTGGTTTAAATAATTTTTCAACTTATTTAGACAAAAATAAACGCCAAAAATTAATGTAATTCTTTTAACCTACATAGTATATACAGGGTGTCTCAAAACGATCCAACTACTTTAGTTGGAAAAAAAATACAGTAAACTTATTTTTCTATACATTTATTGATACGAATTAAAAGATAAGGAACAAAATTTTACTTTTTAAACACTACATTATTTAAATGACGGCCACCACGTTGACGGCACTCCTCAAACCGTTTGCGTACACTTTCAAAAACTTTTTGAAGAAGTGGTCGAGGAATACTCCTGATTTTTTCTTCAATATTGTTTCTTAAATGTGTCAAATTTTGTGGATTATTCTCGTAGACTATGCTCTTAAGATAACCCCACAAGAAAAAATCAGGTGGAGTCACGTCAGGGCTCCGCGGTGGCCATTCAATATCACCACTTCGTGAAATCACCTTTTCTTGGAACAACTCGTGCAATGCAGCTAAAGAGTTGTTAGTGGTGTGCGATGTGGCCCCATCTTGTTGAAACCATGTCAGCCGGTTATAATGCCCACATTGTTGCAGTTGAGGCCCGAAAAAATTGCGTATCATGTCCACATAGCGAGCAGAAGTTACAGTCACTGCATGTCCTCTGTTGTCTTCATAAAAATACGGCCCAATAATGCAGTTCGCTGACATAGCGACCCACACAGTCACTTTGGGGCTATGCAACGGGCGCTGATGTAATGTGTGTGGATTCGTTTCTCCCCAAAAACGACAATTTTGACGATTGACGTATCCGTCCAAATGAAAATGTGCCTCATCGTGCCACCCCCAAACATGTTTCCAGGAGTTCTTGCTGTCCTTGGACGCCCGTGATGGATTTCGCCAATAGTGTTTCCAGTTGTATTGAATGTCTGGATCCAAGCTAAAATTGTTGCATTGCTTGGAGTTTCCGCAATCTTACGCAATCGATAATGTAAACGAACGTTGCTCTCCCGTGTACGGCATGAAGGCAACTAAAAATTTAAGAAAAGCTCTAGTAAACGACGCTCGCGCCACCCCTCCCCCGCGCCTTGTTTGCTTCTCGCTCACTCTTGAAATAGTTGGATCGTTTTGAGACACCCTGTACATAGTTTTCTCTTTTTGATGAACAGTGAATAAGGTAGCCGAGGTCATTATATTTTAATTTCCTTTTCTGTATAAAGTTTATAATATTTCTTAATAAACGTTAATTAAGCCATGTGCAACTTGATAACGCGCTCGAGGAAAAACTGCAATGAGCTTCAGAACTATGTATTATTTACAAATAATTAAACGAGATGTAGATATGAACATAAAGTATCACAGGGTCGTATTCCTTTGTACGTATATACATTAACCATACTAAACAAAATATATTAATTATTGATGGTATGAATATCTATGAAAAATAATAAATACATACGTTATATCATTTGTTTACAGCTCTATATATTAAACTGAAATGAATACGCGAACTTGGAATGAAGTCTGCCAGTGTCTCTTAAAATGCTCAAATCTAATATTTTTTTAAAGTACTTATTCGAATTGAACATTGAATAAGTTTTAACTGAGATCTGATTCGAGAAACGGTCTCATTTTAATTTCGATTAATTCGGTGGAAAATTATTCATAGCAGCAATAATATAGTGTGAGTTTATAGGTATGGAAGGTATTGTATTAATTAATAATTGATGAGGCCGATACTTGATGTAAATCGATAAACATAATAAAACAATTGTTAAACTGATTTATACATATATTGAAAATAATACGTATTTTTTAGAAAATAGACGTAAGTTTCGATGAGATTCACCTTTTTCAAATGCTACGTCCAGACTAATGACAATTTCTCGAATACATACAATATTTAAACTTAACTTACATATGAATACAGAGAAAACAGGTAGATAACAGGTAGAAGGGATCAATTCATGCTGAACTATTATATAGTAAACTAAGTAATTTTGAAAAGATTGAGAAGGGGGCTTGAGGTACGATCGATTTGGCTGTTCAAAAGGTTGCCAGAATATTTGTATTTATTAATTTGAAGTGATTTCAAATCACAAATCACAAGTTCAGCATGAATTGATCCCTTCTACCTGTTATCTACCTGTTTTCTCTGTATTCATAATTTAAGTTCATATGTTGTATGTATTCGAGAAATTGTCATTAGTCTGCACGTAGCATTTGAAAAAGGTGAATCTCATCGAAACGTACGTCATGCAGTATTATTTTTAGTATATGTGTAAATCAGTTTAACAATTGTTTTATATTGTATTAATGATAATTTCCTTTTTCAGAGCTTGATTTCGAAACGGGGTCAGGGAATTAAAATCGGAAAAGTGCGTATCAATCCGTGAAGTTCGTCAAATCACCCCAATATGTTTCCTGCACAAGTTTACCTCCCAACAGGATCAATATCGTTGCCGGGACTCCGTGAAATACCTATTTTACTAGCCGGAGCAAAAACGTGGCGCATTAGATCAACTATATTTCTTCCTTGTACGTGTTTCGTCGTTGCCACGAAGAAAGAATTACATGTTTACTTTGTTTCGGCTGAGTACTCGGTGGATATTTGAAGCTGCTAAATCCGAATTTAAATATATAATGTCGAATTATTTTTAGTATAATATTCATTTTAGACTCAATTGTATACTATCGGATCTTTGGGAAGACAAATAAATAAGGCTACAATATTGGAAGTTATCTGAACTAATATTCGTCGATAATTTGAGAGATCTCGGAATTTCTTGAGAGGAATATTCAATTTTTAATTGATGCAAAATTTAAAATATAGTTATCATATTAACCAATTACTGCCACATGAAAAAGAAACACTGCGTATTTACTCTTATCACTGGGGGTTCTCCACAGATAAAATATTATTAAATTACCATTCAATTTAAGAATTTCAACAAAAAAATACAAAACGTGACGGTAGGTAGGAATCAAAGGGCGTTATTAAACTTGTGGAACGAAAAAAGAACAAAATTCAAAAATGTACATTATTGTTGTTACTTATATTCAATACGCAACTACAAAACATTGAAGGATAATTTGCAAAATTGGAAGATTATAAAGCTATATAATTGAATCGGATCGTTTGTAATAACAACTTTGTATATTTTAAATAGTTCCAAATAACTGAATGCCTCACTTTTTTGCAATTAACACAGAATCATAAAGTAAAGTGGATAATTTGGAATGCAACAAACATTTTATGTAAATTTGAGGCAGTCTACTGATCAAATTTTCTAGTTGTGTCAAGTCAAATAGGTTAGACATTTCCAGAACTTTATGCTCAGAAACGATGTTTGCAGATAATAATTACAAAAATTCAATTTCGGGAAATCACCCGAACACAGTGAAATCGTCAAATGCCCGAATCGTATTCAAATAACACCAAAAATACCCAATATTCATTCTTCCCAAGAGATACTCTAACACAGTGTTTCCCAAGAAGGGATACAGTGGGCAATTGAAGAGGGCAATTGAAGAGGGGCCATTTGAGAATGAATTCATCACGCGTTTAACCCTTTCGCACTTCTTAATTATAACTTTGCCATCTTTTTGGGAAGCATAAGACTTCTAAAAAGTGGTTCTAGAACTTGGAAAAGGTTGGGAAACACTGCTATAACATCTCTATCTACACCTCATTCTGAAATAATCATAAAGATTTCCCCATCATGTTGTTGAAATATCATGATTGCTTTGTTAACTAAATATTCTAAATTCTACCAATGGTAATTTCTTGAAGTTCCTCCGAAATTTTGTTTCCATTATGACTATTACGTTCTTTATTATCATTAAATATTATCTGAAAATTGATAGAATAGTTAAATTCTTCGATGAAAAAGAAACCAATTTTTACGTTCAGAGTATGGAAGTAAAGAACAAATTTGAAGAAGATCATAACTTTATCGATTATCGCAGAAAATTGAAAATTGAGATAAAAATCTAATGGCACGTAATACGCAGTTACCGACTGACCATCGAACATTCATCCTATCTCTGATAACAACAAGGTACGTACTCACAATATGCAAACATTTTTTTTATAGCAGAATTATGACTGTGTCATTTGTTAAAAATTGTCTTTTAAATTTAATTTTTGCATAACTGAAGCTTTATATACTGTTCAGCCGAATCATCACATACAAATTTCACTCCTATATATTTGAAGCCTGGAATATTTTGATAAACATAACATTATTGTATAAAATTTTTTGATTCTTTCGTCCCTGTTCAGACAATTTATCTGAGTATTGCTGGGTAAATCATTATGTAAGTGCCTTCTTTTTTACAATTGAAAAAATCATTATACAACCTCATTTCAATTTGTTATAGTCTGGTCAGCCCACATAATCTATTTGCCCAATAATGTGCGAACTGATCCTCAAACCGTATACTTTGAAGTATTCGGTTATTAAACAGGCAACCATGAAATAAGGTACATGCGGGTATTAAGGCCTGTCGGCTAACACTAGGCCTCAACGATCAAAATCTTGTTTGAAATACGATTCTGCTCTGAAGGTAACACTCACACATGCATATTACACGTACAAGCATATTACACGGCAAAAGTTGACTAGCTCCCCTGCCGCTCGGCATAGGGGAGCCAAACGTTGTCAGGAGTAGTGGCCCGTCATAATTTAATAAAAATTGGCTCCGGTAAAACGTAAGTACTAGTGTTATTATTATACTTATCTATTTACACTCACTGTCTGCTTTTGTGTCAATTTACGCTTTTCCCATTCTGTATAAATAAATAAAGTGGTGCAATACCAATTTTATTTATTTCGTTTTTCCTAAATACGGTTGCCTATGGGTAATAAGGCCTATGAAAATTTGAAGTGGGCCTTATTATACTTCTAGTTTTTTATACTTCTTGTTTATTCTTTTTTCAAGTCAATTCACCAACTCCTGCTGATGGTGAACAAGGAAACATAGAACCTCTTGATAATTGTGGTATCGGAACGCGAATCACCATCAATTTTGACAGAGGCGTTAAGCTCCTGAACTCGTAGAAGAGAATGTGTCACATGTGGATTATACTAGACAAAAGACTCCAGAAGCTAATAGTAGGCTGCTGTCAAATTCTTCAAAGATATTAGCACCTGATGTCGGAAAAGAGAATGTGCCACCTGCTGATTATTCTCGGCCAAACTCCTGTTTGACTCCTGAACTTTCTACATGTTTTAGATCGACAGCCAAATTGTTATCAGAAGAATGACCGAATCAGCAGATCCCAAGCCAACCAACCGCAAAACGCAGCTATTATTTATTATAATTTATGGGACTTCTTCAACTTATTCGGAAGACAATGTGCCACTTATTCAAATAAAATCTGGGTTTCATGATCTCATGCCCACACCTGCTAAAATTCAAGAAGCAACACCTATTGTCCGACACAAGGCTATCAATCACCGAGTTACTCCAGTTTCCAAAGACCTTTTCGATAAATTCAATGAAGATAAGAAAAACAATGCAGCAAAGAAAAGTATAGTACAGAAAAAAAAGAAAAAAGAGCAAAAGTAAAGGGACCCAGGGTATTCAAAAACTAAATTCACTTCAAAAGCAACTAAAGCAAAATCGTCTTCTCACGGATCTACTAGAACCTAGAACACTGCACGCAATCAAGCGAGTTGGTACTCTCGCGCCTGTTAAGAAGACCACATGGATGACATGAGGAAGTGCTCTTAATGATTTAAGTGGTATGTATCATGAGGAATGCGTCGGTTTGTCAGTGGATGATTGTGATGGCTTCATATGTCCTGCTGGATGTTAAAAGAGACCATGTATTTTATTATTAGAATACTTATATATTGTTGTGCTATTATGTATAAGGATTACTGACCTCAAAAACCAAATTTTAATGTTTAAGTTACTTATATAATATAAAATATAGGCCTTATTGTCCTACCTAATTATAATAAGGCCTATTGAGAGTGTTTCAAAAAAGTTCAATTTTATGTATATTGTAAGCAGAAGTTGCTATTTTTTTGTTCTATTTTGTAGTAACATAAATAAACGACTGATTACCAATAAATGTACTTGATTAAGTTGTTCTTTCAATATTTTATAACTATTTCCCCTTAGATAGGCCTTATTACCCTCATGTACCTTACTCGCAAATCGCGACATGCCCGAGCTGATCTCAATAAATTTACGACGACATACACGTAATGCCCCGAAATGCTACTTAGGTCAATCAATGGAAAACCTAAACAGTCAATGTTGACATATTGGTACAATATACCAGGTCTGTTAGAAAAGGAAAGGTGAATTTTGAATTTTCGCGGTCTCTGCATTCGATTATCGAAAACTTTGTTTCATTATGTTGGTAAGTACACATACGTTTCTCATATACTGACATTATCAGCCATTTTGGATAGTAGTTTGTTTTTGACAACTGAAAAGGTTACTCACGTCTTTGTGTGTTCTTCAATTTTTCACTTTCAAAAGTCGATTAAAGAATCTGTATTACATTTTGCATTAAAAATTAAAAAAGGTCAATTTTTCACTTTCAAAAGTCGATTAAAGAATCTGTATTACATTTTGCATTAAAAATTAAAAAAGGTGCTTAAAATGTTGATTGTGGAATTTGGCGAGTCCACTTTCTCTCAAAAAAAGTGTTTGTAAGTGCTACAAACGCTTGAAGAAGGCCGAGAAGATGTTGATGATGATGAGCGTCCTGGAGTTCAAACCACGTCAACAAGGAAGAAAACATCGGAACAGTGAAGCAAATGGTTTTGGAAAATCGTCGAATCACTATGAGGGAATTTGCAGAGAATGTTGGCATATCAATTGGCTCTTGCTATGCAATTTTTTCGAATGTTTTCGGCATGAAACGCGTGATAGCGAAGTTGGTTACGAAATGGCTAAATTTTGAGCAAAAGCCACGTCGCATTAGTATCCCTCAGGAGTTGTTGAATGACGTCAACGACTATCGAGATTTGGTTAAAAAGGGCATAACTTGCCACGAAACGTGCGTATATGGTTATGCCGTTGAAACCAAAGTCCAATCACCCCAATGGAAGCGGCCAGAAGGGCCCATGACCGAAAAAGGCATGCCAAGTTCTACCAAATGTGAAGATTTTGCTCACCGTTTTCTTCAATTACAATGGCGTGGTGCACCATGAGATCTTGCTAACAGATCGTACGATGCATAAGGAATACTACAGAGAAGTTATGTAACGTGTGCGTCAAGCAATGGAATTATAGAAAAACAAATCATTGCAATCTGCAACACAATAATACACCACCTCACACATCAATGCTTGTTCGCGATTTTTTGGCCAAAAACAACACCGTAATCTTGAGTCAACCACCGCATTCCCCAGATATGGCCCGTGCGACTTTTTCCTATTCCTAAAACTGAAGAGACCAATGAAAGGAAGACGTTTTGCCACAATTGATGATATAAAGTCAGAATCGAAGAACGAGCTAATGACCATATTGAAAAGCGTATTTCATAAGTGCTTCGAGGATCGGAAGTAGTGCTGGCATCAGTGCATTAAATCAGCGGATAATTACTTTGAGAGAGACATAATGGATATTGATGAATAAAAAAAATACTATTCGAAAAAATTCAAATTTCACCTTTTCTTTCGAACAAACCTTGCAATTAAATATTACGTAATTACAAAACATGACAATTTGACGATGAAAAGTATTAAATTATCCATTTTCTCAAACTTATTTCCACTGCGATTATAATCTCGAGTTTGTAGTAATTTTTGACACCCTCACAATTTCTGACACAAAGACGAAATTTGTATTTTTTGTTGGCCGTCTGAAGAGTGTGCTTGCTTTTTGAGCTTGAGGTGTTGTTGAAACCAGACTCAAAGTTTTCACGACGCCTCCAGAACGAAAACGCCACGGGCCTGGAAGTCACGACGCAGATTTGGGAAGCGCTGACGCAATAATTGATTACATAATTAGATACACAGCCTAATATGACATTGAAAAAATAACACATAATGCGATGTTAATCAAAAAACAATCATCGATTACACCTTAATTGAGTGCCTGACAAAGCAAGCGATTCGATGTTTTCGACCTATAATTTATTATTTAATTTTTTATTCGATCCGCTAATTAGATTCATAAATTCGTTCTTTTCATTTTCATAAACATATCTAGGAGTTCGTTATAACGAGCATGCCGAGAATGAAAGGCGATTCGGAACGGGACGTTAATCTTTATGAGCGTGAAATAAAGTGCCGTAATGAATATGAAATGCCTCTAAGGAAAGTTTCGACGAGGTGTTTATGTATGACGATGTTGAGTGAAGATGAAATTAATCGAACGGACATTGAGCTATTGAAAACGAGATTGGTGCACTTCATTGATAAATTGATACTTTGATTAATTTTTGATTTATTATTTTTATAATTCTATCTGATGAGAGTATGGGAGGTAAATTGAAATTGTAGCAGAAGTAACCATACTCTATTGGATAAAAACTATACTAGTGAGATTGAATTCTCGCTCAACTGTTGGTGAAACATAATTAAATATTAAATAAAATTGAACACAAGGCTTAATGTTTCACTATTATATTTAACAATATCAATTCGTCAACATGTTTCGAGCGTGAGCTCTTGAAGATGAGCACATGTTGACGAATTGATATTGCTGAATATAATCTGAAATTGTCAATGCTGAGTTTCTGATTATCTTTGTTGAATCACTAAAGCTTGTGTTGAATTTTATTCAATATAAAAACTATATATCCATAGACAGATTAAAGTTTATTCAACCTCAGTCAAATCCGTATAAATGGATATAGAACCTTAACAATAGGTATAGAAATTCACATTTCTAAAGTAACATTCACAGCAAAAAAGTGACATAATCCAATAATGATGTAAAAAGTAACGAGTCACATTCATAAATAACAAACACATATTTACACACACGGTAATGAAATCATAACCAAATCAATGTATTCCTCGAGCGTATATTGAGCATTTGATAGCAGAAACATTTTCATTCGAGTCCTGAACAAATTCAGAGCCAAGCCCCGAACATGCACTGGAAGTCGGTTCCATACCTTTTTTATAGGGAAATTGTACGTTCTTTCGTAGGTAACTGTTTTCATTGGAGTAGGACTACAGATTGTTCTTAAATCATGGTTATGTTTAGTGAAATTGTACGCAAACAAATAAGAATTTTTATGGCCTTATTGTTTAACGAACAATAAGGCCATCAAAATATAAATGAAAAACGACAGTTAAGATTGACTTCTCAATAAATATCGGACTGCAGCCGTCTCTCAGCTTCAGTCCATATACACTCCTCAAGCATCTCTTTTGTAAGATTAATATCTTTTCTAAGTTAATAGAACCACCTCAAAATAACACTCCATAGGTTATCATAGATTGCACAAATGCATGAAATGGAATAGTTGCAGAATGCTCACTCACAAGTGTGAATAGAACTCTGATGGCAAAATTGTATTTAGCTAAAGTTGAACCAACTTGATCAGTTGTACAATAATAATGTTTCACAATAATATTTCTTGTTCGTTCGCAATATACAAAAAGAATTGAATGCTTAAAACTTTGGGAACAACCGACTAGGAGAGTAGACCACTAACTCAATTTTGGCAACACCGCCAGACTACGCTCTTCATGGCCTGATTAAAGTCGGCCGTGGCACTGTAGTGAAACACTCAACATTATGTCAACTTTCAAGCAACACAATGAAGTTTCCTAATATCATTCTCTTTGAAGTAAACTAAATACATCGCACAAGAGGAAATACGCTTGATACGCTTCTACACGAAATAGAAGAGAGAGAATATCAGAACGTGCGAATGCCGCGTACCAAAGTCAAACACGATAATACTCAGAGTCATCACTTATCCGTTCCATTTAGAACAACTTCACAGCTCGAAAGAAGCGCACTGAACCCGAAGAAAATTTTATATCACCGACGGCGACGGGAATGTGTTTCCCTTGTGCCTAAATTCACCGTCACTTCGAATGGTGTATTCAACCGAGCGAAATCATTAAAAGTTCCGAAGTGAATATAAAAAGTTCCGAAAGTTTCTGCCGATTATTATTGCGATATTCGACTCTAATCTTGGGATTTCCGATCACTTTTCCGGGTCCATAAAATGTCCGTAAAAACGAATCGGAAGATAGTTCACGATTTCATATCGCTTCCATGGAATAATTATTCATTGAGTTATGAGAAAGTAATTTTGTAGAAAAAATTACTTCAATTTAATTTACTAAAAAGTTTCCTCGACAGCCAACGGCTTAACTGAGGAACCAAATATATGTCAGCATTCACATAGATAACCAATTACCAAAACCAAATTTGCTTTAATCAAATAATCAAGCCGACATAATGAGTACGAGAATGTGTTACTTTTAATTTTCCTGAAAAATTAAAGCAGTACTACTAAAATTGATGAAATTATTCCGAAATTCAAACAGAAATACGATAAAGTTTTTTACAAAGACAGACTAGATTGAATGCGAATAAATGTTGCCCATAAATCGATAGGAGGAATTTAGTATCTGTATCAAAAACTTATTTTACTTATCTTTTGAATATACCGCGAGTTTAACTGAAAATTGTTGAATAAATTCATATGAATTACAACGTACAAATTCCATTTCTACCAAAGCACAGTTAAATTAATCTAGTGTTCCTTGAACTCTACCTCATGGTCCAAAATTCGTACCAAAATCCTATATATATATATATATATATATATATATATATATATATATATATATATATATATATATATATATATATATATATATATATATATATATATATATATAGTATATATATATATTTATATATTTATAAGCGATTTACATATTTATTAGCGTTTGCCTGAGGCTTCACCCGCCGCGTCGCTTTCTCTATTTTCAATACGAAAAGCACGCACAATATCAAATTTCATTCAAATGCGTTCTTCCAGACGCAATATAACCTTCCACTCCCCGAAACATTGATTTTCTGAGAAAAATATTAGGTTTATCCCAGATTCTCAATATATCTACAACAAAATTTGAACAAATATGTGCTATACACCCCTTCTACACATTCTACCCCCTTTTTACACCCAACAATTGCAAATATATTCTCTGAGAAAAAATGTAGAATAAGATACGCCGCATTAGTTCAGCTATCTTTCAGGGAAAGTAACGCCTAAATCGCTTCAGCCCTTTAGACAGGTGGACAAGAATTCGAAAATGTATTTTTTCTTAGATATCTTATAAGTAATATTTTCATGTGTACACTGAGAATTTTCATTATGATATCAAAATAAAAAACTTAAGAGAAAATAGTAAAAACAAAATATAATCAAATTGAAGTTGAACAAATTTGACGGTGATATAAATGAACAAACGGAATCCAAAGCAATAAGTCCTCGTTCCTGACTTGCGCCTGAATTCCTGAATTATAAGGATTGAGAGAATCGATCATTGCTACAGAGGCAACTTAAATCATCGCACAAAAAAGCGTTTCTCGAAAACATGATGCATTGAACAAAAACAGTATCACAGTATATTTTTTTAAATTCAGTGGACCAGAAAAAATCCAGATAATATTAGAAAAAAACAACGTTTAACATTCAAATTTGATTAACTTACTGAAACTTCTTGTGAAGGTGTTTCCCATTCAGGACAAAAATCGCAGATACCTGAAACAAGAAAAAATTTGATGAAAATATCAGTACAAGAAAAATAAAGTAAATATATTATAGTGAATGAAAAAAAATACAATAAAACTATCTGACGTCAAATTCGAAGGGTTGCAGTAATGTATAATGAAAATATTTTATGGCATAATCGCACAGGTGACGACTGAACTCCAAAGATCTGACAACTGTAGTATAATCTGCTTGTATAAATTATGTACTTTAAGTAACCTGTAGTTACATCTGTCGTATATTACCAAAATATCAAGGAAACCATTTCCTTAATTTCGAAAAAAAAAATGTTTCGATGTTTCTAAAGCAATATACGAAAATGCGATAGAAATTATGTCAAACGTAAATATAGATTAACCGATACGTTTATAATAAATGACTCAAAGGTTTCGCTTATCTCTTGGTAAAACATTATGTTGAAAACAATAAATTAAAATTAACACACTTGTCTTAAGTTTCACTGAATATATTAAAACTTTACATATGTTTCGGGTGGTTAACCCATTATCAAGAGTATACAATGTTAAATGTAACATTCAATGTAACAGTATGTATTAATATATTGTCACATTGTATGTATTCAATACATACAACGTAACATTGTAGGTATACTCTTGATAATGGGTTAACCACCCGAAACATATGTAGAATATAAAATGTACAATATGTTTTTAATTAATTCAGTGAAACTTAAGTCAAGTGTGTTAATTTTAATTTATCGGATTCATTTATATGTGTAATTCTTTATAAGACGTGACACTTTAACTAATGTAAATATTGAATTTATGTACAATGTTTAACGAAAAATATCATATAATAAACGAAAATGGTCCACAACATTGATTAATGTAAATATTCTTTGCAGGATAGATCGTAGATACATTCACGCAAAATACTGTAATAATGAATCACATAAGTCCGATAATCTCTGTACCGAGATATTCTGACCTGGTAAGGATACCAATGCCCCAAGTAGATCCTAATAACGCTATAAAGCTGAATGCAGCGCTAGCGGCAGAGCCATAATTGCAGCACAGTTAACCCAGTTTCGTGCAGACTCCTGAAATGTTAGCATACACTTCGATCACAACGTAGGCTAGAAACGTATCATTAAATGATAGTACATTTGTTGAAATGACGTTGAAAGAAATTTAATTGCAACACATTATATTTCCATATAATAATAATATAATAATGCGACAACCATCACAATTCCTGTTTAATATTGTCTCATTATAATATTGAACAAACAGATCTCTCTTATAGAAAAGAAAGATTTTTGCTCCGAACTTCATAACATATGGCAGTATTTGTTGAAAGTATATTTTAAGTATTTAGAATGAGGGAAACTTCAACGACGAAAAAAAAAAAAAGCTAATGGCTAAAAGGGTAAATAATAAGTAACAAAATGAATTGATACAGAATAGACAATAAAAGGTGAATTTGGAATTCTCCAGATTTAGATGTTTCTGAAAATATTAATCAAAACCGACTCCAGCTAATTTTTTATAAAAGCTATTATTATACCTTAATTCATTCGGCAAGAATTGAATCGTGCATAGTAATAATTAGTAAAACAGCTTTATGACAATTTTTAATTTTTTTCTACAGTCTCGATACTTATTAATATCTTATTATTCTCAAAAATTGATTAATTTAACTGTTTATTCATTCGTATATGGCAATATTTCGATTAAATTAGTAAGAAATCTATCAATTTGATACCAAACTATCCTTCAACATTCCATTTAATCTAACAAATGTCATAAAGGATATCTAGTATCTTATATACTATAACCAATATATATTATATTGGTCGTGTGAACGTTGAAAGTGATCATCATGATGAGAAAAATATTCAATATACCTAGACAACCTTGCTTTTTTGTCCCGATTTTTTTCTGACAGTTCGAATTCGACATTTCAAGTAAAAAGCAAACATTTCCATTCGATTAACGGGTACTTTAAAACAATGCTTGTTTAAAATAAAGGCCATAATTGAAAACCCCTCCGAAAGTACAAAACATTTCATTATAAAATACAAACAAATTATTATGTGATGATAACCTTACAGTCTCGATACTTATTAATATCTTATTATTCTCAACAAATTGATTAATTTAACTGTTTATTCATTCGAATAAGGCAATATTTCGATTAAATTAGTAAGAAATCTATCAATTTGATACCAAACTATCCTTCAACATTCCATTTAATCTAACAAATGTCATAAAGGATATCTAGTATCTTATATACTATAACCAATATATATTATATTGGTCGTGTGAACGTTGAAAGTGATCATCATGATGAGAAAAATATTCAATATACCTAGACAACCTTGTTTTTTTGTCCCGATTTTTTTCTGACAGTTCGAATTCGAAGCTTCAAGTAAAAAGCAAACATTTCCATTCGATTAACGAGTAATTTAAAACAATGCTTGTTTAAAATAAAGGCCATAATTGAAAACCCCTCCGAAAGTACAAAACATTTCATTATCAAATATAAACAAATTATTATGTGATGATAACCTTACAGTCTCGATACTTATTAATATCTTATTATTCTCAACAAATTGATTAATTTAACTGTTTATTCATTCGAATAAGGCAATATTTCGATTAAATTAGTAAGAAATCTATCAATTTGATACCAAACTATCCTTCAACATTCCATTTAATCTAACAAATGTCATAAAGGATATCTAGTATCTTATATACTATAACCAATATATATTATATTGGTCGTGTGAACGTTGAAAGTGATCATCATGATGAGAAAAATATTCAATATACCTAGACAACCTTGTTTTTTTGTCCCGATTTTTTCTGACAGTTCGAATTCGAAGCTTCAAGTAAAAAGCAAACATTTCCATTCGATTAACGAGTACTTTAAAAAAATGCTTGTTTAAAATAAAGGCCATAATTGAAAACCCCTCCGAAAGTACAAAACATTTCATTATCAAATATAAACAAATTATTATGTGATGATAACCTTACAGTCTCGATACTTATTAATATCTTATTATTCTCAACAAATTGATTAATTTAACTGTTTATTCATTCGAATAAGGCAATATTTCGATTAAATTAGTAAGAAATCTATCAATTTGATACCAAACTATCCTTCAACATTCCATTTAATCTAACAAATGTCATAAAGGATATCTAGTATCTTATATACTATAACCAATATATATTATATTGGTCGTGTGAACGTTGAGAGTGATCATCATGATGAGAAAAATATTCAATATACCTAGACAACCTTGTTTTTTTGTCCCGATTTTTTTCTGACAGTTCGAATTCGAAGCTTCAAGTAAAAAGCAAACATTTCCATTCGATTAACGAGTACTTTAAAACAATGCTTGTTTAAAATAAAGGCCATAATTGAAAACCCCTCCGAAAGTACAAAACATTTCATTATCAAATATAAACAAATTATTATGTGATGATAACCTAGTCGAAGTATGGAGATACGCAGTTTATATTTACATAATGAACTCAGATTATGCAAATTGTGTTGACTCTGTCTTCAAGCTGAAGCAACTCAAAATAAATCACCTCCCGCACGAATTCCAGCATATATAGATCGATAAATGCCATTAAAATTCAGTCAAATTATATTTTTCAAGGTCGCTATGATAAATTTCATAAATTTTTACACATCTCCATGGACAAATGAAAACTTAATGAAAATATTTATAGAAATATAGCATAAGTTTCAATGAAATCATTCCATAAAATTTTGGATGAATTAGAGTTTATTAAATAAATCTTCATATCATATTTGGCTTCATGATCTTGAACCCGAGATGTCGCCACCGTGACGTAGGAGGAAAAGAGGTTCGTCTAACTAACGTGTTCAGTTTTGAATGATGTGGGAATTCCATTCCCTTCTTTCTTATTTTCTACCTGTGAACAGGTAGTTCAGCATAGATAGAAGTAATATAAATACTTGTTAAATTAAGATTTAGTTTAGTTAATATTTAGATACCGTACGTACAATTTGTGCTACTACTTACTATTAAATATTATACAATCTATTACTTTTACTCAACCATAAGAGTACCACAAAACTATACATAAGGTGCGATAGGATTTGTGTTCGAGTCTCAGTACAACATTTTCTTCTTCTTTCAGTTTTGCTCGCAAAAATTGTATCGAAAGAATTTCCTAGTATACTCTACATATTTAATATTTACAAATAACTATATGCATGCATTTATACGTATTGTATTTGATATATGTATATATATATATATATATATATAGATATATTGTATATATATATATATATATATATATATATATATATATATATATATATATATATATATATATATAGATATATATATATATATATATATATATATATATATATATATATATATATATATATATATATATATATATATATATATATATATATATATATATATATATATATATATATATATATATATATATATATATATATATATATATATATATATATATATACAATATATATATATATATATATATATATATATATATATATATATATATATATATATATATATATATTAAATATTGTGAATTCTTTCGGGAAGCGGTCTGTGGGAGAATGAAAACTCTTACGTTCTCGTTAAACTCAATATTTCGTCACTGTAAATTGGTGACTTCATCAGGAGTACACTAAAATGAAATGAAATTACATTAATTGTAAAGATAAAAGGAACACATCACAAAACTTATAGATATAGAGTCTCAGGACATTAAAATGCAACAACGAAGCACTGTGGGTGCTGATGGCAGAGTGGGGACGTATCATATACTTTTTATGATGCGGCAATATATATATATATATATATATATATATATATATATATATATATATATATATATATATATATATATATGATTTACTCATGTTTAGTAGCCCCTTACAGGCACCTGCGTAACAGGGAAAAACCGAGGGTTTTACTATCGTAATCTAGATGGCTCTAATTCATCGAATTAGATGTAATTGTCATAACAAATTTGGAGATTTAGAAAAAACCTTATGAGATACGGTCGTGTGAAACATTCAATGTTCTGTTTTCATGTTTTTCTATTGATGAACATATATGAGATGTAGGTACATAGTAATCCACGCATTACATATGCAAAATGCAATACTATTTATTTCTATCTACTGAGTCATAAGAGGATGTTTGAGGGGTGAAGTCGATGAACATCGCTTGTTATTAATCCTTTGAAAGATAATGGAACCAACAATCAGTTTCACATAGCCAGCTCTGCTATGATGTTCTTTTGATTAATATTGACTTTGTGGTTAGTAGGTTAGTACTCCTTGTACAATGTTTCCGCTATTATTAGTTCCACAAACTTTAATTTTTTCCTTGCTAACTCGTATTCTCTATAACCGTAACTTCTATCAGCTCTTTAAAAAGTCAGCCTTTTTCTTTTTACTCGTTCTAGTAATCTAGTATATTATCACAAAACGTTGTGTAAAAAGAAACTTTATTGTCTCAACTCAGTACAGGACATATTCGTCTCAAAATCTTGAAGTTTTCACTAAGCTAAGATTTTTTTTTGGAGTATAAAAATGTGCTGCAAGCTTATTCGGGTCAAGGCCATCAACGTTTGTGAAATTTCGATATCTTTTCTTCACGACCATGGATGGCTAATTTTATGTCTATGAGTTAACCTAAGTAACTATCACATTGTCTCTAGGTTCACCTACAAACTTTGAACCATTATGAGTTTTATGATACTCAGAATAGGTTCCCAACGTTGTTATATGATTGTTTAGAAGATATGCATTGCTAGTTGTTGAAATGGTTGTTGTTTATTTTTGTTTCTATGCCGAGATATATAGTCAACTTTTTACTGTAAAGTCCATTGTAGACTTTGGCTTTTACCTATAACTCATATACCTATTACTGTCTTTCAGTTACTGAAATCAATGCCCGTCAGATTGAGAGTTTACTGAATTAAAAAATACAAAAGATTGTATCCCTGTGATTTTTAATACATATATTTTTTGAGATTTTCTAAAATACTAATAAAAACGAGCATTAAACAACGGATATCTTGGTTGCGGATGAACCATGTATCTCTCTGTCGTACTCGAGTCGTAAGTGTTGTCTATGCGCAAGACGAACAAGTCGTTCTGATGTTCACCTGATATGATTATTGAAATAATTGATCTTCGCGTTTATGGTTTTCAAATATAAAAATTGTACTCAAAGTGGAATATTTGGGTTTTGGGGCCCATTAAGTATTAACTGGATTATGGTACACACTACCTACCAGTTTTTACTGTCTTTTTACTATCTACTTACTGGATTTTAGTCACTCTTTACGTACCTACTACCTGGATTTTGGTACCTTCAACGTGATATTCTCGATTATAGCTTCTTCTGCTATTTAAAATGCCGACATTTATGAAAGAGAACAACTGGAAAAAACATTCAGCTCCTCCACACTTCAAGGACAACCCATAACATTTCAGTGGATTCCATAAAGAAATTTGAAGCTTAGATATAAGTTAAAAGTGTCAATAGAATTTTCCATATTAATTTTTGTTTCCTTAGAATATCTTTAGAATAGTCCTTTTTAGTCTCGTGGCGCCCAAATAACAACGTATTTTTTCACATTATACAAAACCACTATTCTAAAAAAAATTCAAGAAAGAACCATTTTAAGAGCTAGCCGAGATTTAAGTTGATTTTCACTCACTGTTCAGAGTAATCTGATCTCTGGAAGAAGGAACGTTACAATATATATGAAAAAGCATTCATATTCACATCAGAATATATTTTTCAAGATATTCGATAAAAAATAACGATGACCTTGGTACTTGATGTAGTTAGGTACATAGGTCATCGGTTTTTCAACCGATTCTGACTTTTTCTGGTTTCAGACCAAAAAAACATTCCATCCCTATTGCCCTATCATGTAATTTAGAACGCCCAGTAACCAATTTAATAACAGTTTGATATTATATTAATAGGTTCCACTGAATGATATTCAATTTAAACGACGCAGTTAATAAATTCGCATTTACAAGCTTTCAGCAACGGCAGTGGCACTTTCACCACGTCGATATTCTTCAACGGTTCTGAGAGAATGTTGCGTCTTCTTTTTTAAGGCCCGAGGACGAAATTCTAACGATGTTAAAGTGAAAGTCCGTACGTATCACTTTGAACTTTATCATACTTTCATTTTCGGGGCCATTAAATTTGGCAGGAGCCCCGTTTAGCGGACCAGATGTTCGCCGTCCGACAGCATTTTGGCGGAACGAAAATTTGCATATTATTTTCGACGCCCAACATGGATATCCGAAATAGAACATCAACGGTGTTGTTCTCGCGGAATCTCTCTCGTGCAATTTCTTCAAGTCTGTCATCGACATTCCATTTTATAAGGAAAATATATTCTATGATTCTACTAGTATGAATTTAGTACTCGATTCAGAAACAACTCGATTTTTAAAAATTGTCAAATATTGTCTTGACTTAAAAGCGGAAAAATCTAATTTTTCACATTAGTTATGGATGAGTGAAGAGAAAACTTGATTACTTTTTTATCTTATGTTTGTTATTGAAACTTTTTTCTTATATTCGTTTTCATTAATTTAAAAAAGGATAACATAATATTTTATCCTATCTACCGAATTGAAAGAAAACAAAAAGATTACTATCAACTAAAATCGTTCTTCGTAGCAACAACACACGATAAAAAAAATTGTTTCCCAATTTTTTACTGTCTGGTATTCTGTTAATAGTGAAATAATTTTCGTATATTTGATTAAACTCATATTACTATGCTTCATTCATATTATTTCTGTTCTATTCTTTCAAATAGCGCATTCGGTCGATCCAAGTTCACAGCAACTGACTTCAAAAATTAAAGGAATCGCATATCAATAACTGAAACAATTCCTATCGTCAAACTGTTCCTAACAATAGAACTTGAAAGGAATACTTGCCAACCATTATTTGTTTTCGATAAGTCTTATACAGTTGAGCTATACTTAGAAATTCGTTGTTAGTGTTCGCAAAATTTAAAAATAATATGCAAATTCTGAACAGTAGGGTATGAAGCTCGATTTTCAGAAAATCTCGAACATTTCTATAAGAAAACGAAGGAAATGCGGCCTGATTTACGATACTACATGATGAATGAATTCAAAACATTCAGCTATCCAAAAGCAGCGGTGCGAATTAAAATATTTTTGAAATTATAATGTGGCTGAAGAAAACCTCCCGAATAATAAAAATGATGTTTTGTTTCGTAATTTTTCAACCACTTTATACTACCAGTTAATCTAATTTTCATTTTCAATTCTGCATGAGAAATTTTTTGACTGTAATCTCATTCCAAGCAACGTGAAAATTATATTTTACGATGCAAAATATATCAAACAAGAATTGTGATGAGAAATTTTTGAATAAATCACTTTCATGATAGCGTGAAAAATTATAACTTATCTTTCTTTCTTGATAGTTTTGTTCACAAATATTCCGATTGTGAAAGGAAAAATATAGGCATGACGCAGGGTTAAAAACAGCGAATAAAATTAATCTGTTAAATTGCATAAAATGCAGATTCAACAATATGACTGCGATAGCACTACTTCAACTTTCATCTGAAATAGGTTTACTAAAAATTTTTTTGGTTTAGTTAATTGAGGCCTTTCTGGAATATACCACTTTCCACTACCAGTTAATTCAATTTTCAAATTCTGCATAAGAAATTTTTTTTACTATAATTCCATTCCAAGCAAAGTGAAAAAGAATAATTTACGAGGTAAAATTGTTCAATGAAGAACTGTGATGAAGAATTTTTGAATGAATCACTTTCACGATAGCGTGAAAAAATTATAACTATTTATTTCTTTTTAGTTTTATTCGCAAAAAATGCGATTGTGAAAGGAAAAATATAGGCAAGACGCAGGGTTAAAAACAGCGAATAAAATTCATCTGTAATATTAGTATCCTTTAACTCAAATCAGGGGTAAAATTTTCGTTGTTCTCTGTATTAGGAGACCAGAACGTAGCAATGAGTTATGAAACCCAGATACCAGAACTGAAATGATGCTTCTGCTAAAATCACTCATACAGTTGAAAATGACTTCTTGAAGCAAATAGGACGATTTCGTGTAAAGTAGTTACATAGCATTACGTCACGCTTCATCTGAAATAGGTTCACTAGAAATCTATTTGATGCAAATAGTTGATTGAAGCCTTGTTGTGAATATAAAATCGTAAACCACTGTATCGATAACAAACATAATTTCAACAACAATTACGAGATCCTACACTACAAGACAAAGGCCTAAAACTCAACTTCCTTGAAGGTCTCGAAATTAATAGATACAAGAAAAGGAGTTCAACACTTAACGAGCAACTCCAGGTTAACAACTAACCCTACTAAACCTTAGGTTTAGTAAGAGTATATAAACTAAGTTAATATTGTAAAAATATAATATGATGTATTGCTGTAATATATAAAATATTTTTGAAATTTTTGAAAATGTGTTTAATTTATCAATAAATACATTTGATGTTTTGAGTAAAATATGTATATTTAAGAAATAATGATGAACAGAATTAAATTATATTAATTCTTGAGTAATCTACTCACAATCTGTCAAAATAAAACTAGGTGTGAATATTTAAATTTTATGGATATAATTTTTTTTTAAATATTGCTCTATGAAATATTTTTGAAATTTTTAAAAATGTGTTTAAATTATTAATAAATAAATCCAGTTGATGTTTTGAGTAAACTATGCATATTTAGAAATAATGATGAACACAATTAAATTATATTAATTCCTGAGTAATCTATTCACATTCTGTAAATAAAACAAGGTACTTTTAATTTTATGGATATAATTTTTTTTTAAATATTGCTCTATGAAATATTTTTGAAATTTATAAAAACGTGTTTAAATTATTAATAAATAAATCCAGTTGATGTTTTGAGTAAAATATGCATATTTAGAAATAATGATGAACACAATTAAATTATATTAAATCCTGAGTAATCTATTCACATTCTGTAAATAAAACAATGTACTTTTAATTTTATGGATATAATTTTTTTTTAAATATAAAATATTTTATGAAATATTTTATGAAATATTTCTGAAATTTTTAAAAATGTGTTTAATTTATTAAAAAATCTATTTGATGTTTTGAGTAAATAAGCATATTTAAGAAATACATAATCATGAACATAATATATGAATAAATATTATGTTAATAATATTTTAATTAAAATATTTATTATAATAAATATTTTAAGAAATAATAAATATTTTAATAAATAATAAATATTTAATGAATAATATGTTAATAAATAATTTAATTAAAATATTTATTATAATAAATATTTCAATAAATACATAATCATGTAGCTTACACATGTAGAAAAAATAACAGTTCCATCTAATTTAACTACAATTAAATTGTCAATTATATTTAAGTATCTGTAGCATTAACAGTATTACATGAAACTGTAAAAATTGTACCATGTATCAATGACCAAGTAGTCGAGACACGTTAATTTAAATAAATGAATAAATAATAATAATAATCATGAACACAGTTAAATTATATTAATTGCTGAGCAATCTTTTCACATTCTGTCAAAATAAAACAAGGAACATTCAATTTTAATTTTATGGATATAAATTTTATTTTTTAATATTGCTATATGAATTATTTTTGAAATTTATAAAAATGTATTTAATTTTTTAATAAATCCATTTGATGTTTTGAGTAAAATATGCATATTTAAGAAATAATGATGAACAGAATTAAATTATATTAATTCCTGAGTAATTTATTCACATTCTGTCAAAATAAACCTAGGTACCTTCAATTTTAATTTTATAGATATAAATTTTTTTTGCAGTTATTCTTGATAATGAACTCATCGCTCGAAATATGCTGACTCAACATTACAATATTATTGCACTATTTACCAGTACGAATATATTAGAAAAATATTGAGCCAAGAGTTTCAGTTATTCAAACATGTTTCACAAAGAGATAAGCGAGAATTCAATCTCAGGCATTTAGAGTTATAGAACTCTGAAAGATTGGAAATACGTTTTCGATAACTTCACGCCATCTTCTATTTGTCCTTATATGTTATTAGAAATCTAATAATATATAAGGAACAGGGATGGATGTCTGAAATGACTTAAGAAGAAGAACCCAAACGTCGTTATTTTCTTAATGCATTTCAAACATCAATATATAGATATATGACGTAATGTTTGCCGATAAAATCATCAAAGTTCATAACGATTAATAAGTATTTGATGACGGGTAGAGACATGCATGATATAAACACATGAATGGCGGTGTAATATTAGACCGGGAGCTGATGACAGAAAAAAGTGGACAATTTTTTCAAGGCTGCCTTCGATAGGAGACATATTTACAGTCGGGAAGTATAGATCAACATAGTTTAGAATCATCGAAACCTGCAAACTCATGTTTAAACTATGCGTTTATTTTGCATTGAGAAATGACTACTCGGAACAACGTTTTATAGTCTGCCATTCATTGAAATAGAAAACAGGGTTGTGGGATTTCTGAAAATCTTATTGGCAGACGATTTACTTGAGTACAAAGGTGAATTATCATAATATTAGTTTGCAATGAACCCGTGTAACTCGAACCAACTTTTTCAAGTCTGCCAATTACACTGTAGTGTGCCCGTGGCCCAAAATCAACAAAACATCACAAGGCAGTAGATTTGCAGTGATATAAATATTACTTACGTATTTTTCAATTAGCATTCATGTTACAATAACTCGGAACAATTTTTTCAAGTCTGCCTCTTGAATGATTATAAATTTGGACAATAAATATTCCATATAAAACTACTGGCATTCATATGTATTACAATGGAGGCAGACGCAGTTCAACTTGAAAAAAAAATTAATGTTTATTACCAATTTTCTAATGTCTGCCAATCACACTATTGTCTATTCTTAGCCTGAAACTAACAAAAAATTACAAGGCAGCCGATTTGCAGTGATATAAATCCTATAAAAATTATTTCCAATTAGCAATTTTTTTAAAATAACTCGGAACATTTTTTTCAAGTCTGCCATTTTTACGTTGCATTATTCATGTATGAAATAGACCAAATATCAAATAGCAGACGATAAATGATCAAACATATGTGAATACCCAAATGAAACAATTATTTAGTCTGGCACTTTTTCCCGGCATTATTCAGTTATTACAGTGACAAGCGAATGATTCTATCTGATAAATATGGAAGTGTAAGTATTTGAATTTTCTGAGAAAAAATTATTTTGATAATTTTCCCATGTCCAATCTCATACAATATACAAATAAGCACTCTAAACTCTATTTTATTAAGCTGGAAAAATTAAAAATTAGATAATGTAGTTTAAAAAAATATCAATTGTATTTCACAGGAACTATAAAAGGTTTCTTAAACAATATTTTTACACTCTGAGTATGGAATGATGTAAATGAAAAAATGTTAGTCGCTTTAATCGTCGCTTGAATCTTCATATGTTTCATTATAATCAAGGTCTGCACAATCGTCACTTTCTGCCTCATCATCATCATCATCATAGTCGTCATCATCATCATCTTCATCGCCTTGGTTAAGATAATCATTTCTATCAATTTCATCGTTGAAATTTTCAGGCTCCTGGGATCCGCTTCGAGGATCAGTCGATGACTCTGAAAATGAATAATTTATCGAATTTCACAATGAATTTTTGCCATAGAGTATGAACCAATGTCAAATAAGTTCGGGAAATTCTTTATAATGTTTATTGAGTCTGACAGCATTTTTCAACTTATTGTTTTACGCTTTTCTTGTTTCCTGCAGTAAAAATAATCAAATAGCAAATATTCTCCACGTTTTACTTGAAATTACAGTATAACTTAATTATTCGTTTTATGGAATTTTATTTCATTTCTATTAGATACTTGAAACAGTTTTTCTTATTTACGGAAATTTTGAAAATAATCAAAATTATTATAGTTATTATACTTTATTATTACCTTGTTCATTTTCACCGGATAATACAATTTCGTTGATGTTTTCTGGGGTTTCAGGACCCTCAAACCATTTGAACGTTAACTCTTCATCAGTCAAAGTCCATCCATAGTCAGCTGAATCTAATGTTGAAGGAATGTTTTTGTAAGCGTTTCTCCACATATTTCCGACGTATGCAGCCCTCAGTATTTGCTGTTCTAGTTCTCTTGAACATGGTGGTATATTCGAAGCATCAAAAGATATTATTTTTTTTTAAATACCTCCATATTGTCTACCATGCCATATTGCTGGATGAATAATCTCAATCGAGCGTCGTTCACTAATTTAACATTCCTCAATTTATTTGTTTTAGTGCTATACATTTCACAAACGAATTTTTCAATAACACTTGCATTTTTCTTTGCATTACAATGCTGTGCTAAATCTGCAAAGGCTTTTTGGTACTTTTCATTGGATAAAAGCATCGACAAAGGTTTTTTTTTGCCTCTCCTGTAAAAAGCTGGCGTGAAGTCGCTACCGGTAAAGCAATGAAATGCTGGTAAGGCGAGGCAAACTTGATTACCAAGAGTAGCGTAAATAGCACTTGTATTTATCAATCTGCAATTATTTCCAATCCCATATTGTAGCCAGACGTTCATAGCTTCATTGTACTGTTCAATATTTCCTAAAATTATGATCAGTATGTCCGTGTCAGCACATCTAATTACAGCGTTATGTTTGTTCTGCAGCTTGCTTAAAAAGAATGAGAATTTTGTATCCGCCTCAAAATGACCTTCGCAATTTAAATTTTCCACATTAGTTCTGTAAACTTTGTTGTTTTGGGTGATGTATCTATAACACGAGGTGGAGGAGACGTAGATTTCTTTTTCACCAAATATTTCAGCGATCTCGTCGCTACACCAGTGTTCAATTAAAAACTTGACAAGCGATTCTTTAAACTTGATATTTCTCAATTCGGCGCTGATTGGTTGATTTTTCCTATAGAGCTGGAAGGACGCTTCTCGAAAATTCGAGCATACAGTTACAGTAAGTCTCCATGATTCGAATATACAGTTTAACGGACTGCGATAAATAGCTGTTTCGGAAAAATTAGTATACGTATGTGTATACGTATATGTGTATTAGTCACAAAAATACACTTATATTCAATTAATACATTTTATCTACATACATATGTACATACAAAATTGTTGACGAATAAATATTAAACATTAGAAGTTTCGTGGATCGTATCATCTTTCATACTAAAAAAAGACGACTAAGGACGGTAGAGTAACAAATTCATTCACTTGTCATCAGCGGTCTGAATTTAAATTTGGAAAAAAAAAATTTTTTTCATAGTATTCATGTATGTTTGATTATTTATCGTCTGCTATTTGATATTTGGTCTATTTCATACATGAATAATGCAACGTAAAGATGGCAGACTTGAAAAAATTGTTTTGAGTTATTTAAAAAAGAATTGCTAATTGAAAAATATTTTAATAGGATTTATATCACTGCAAATCGGCTGCCTTGTAATTTTTTGTTAGTTTCAGGCTAAGAATAGACAATAGTATGATTGGCAGACATTAGAAAATTGGTAATAAACATTAATTTTTATTGCAAAACAAAAAAGTTTAAAAATTGTATGTATACAATGTAATCGGCTGCCATTCTTTTTAATCGATATTTGAAGTTGTTAAATTTATGTTGAAATAAACTATAAGCTTGAAAAAATTGTTCCGAGTTATTGTAACATGAATGCTAATTGAAAAATACGTTCAGAAATCCCACAACCCTGTTTTCTATTTCAATGAATGACAGACTATAAAACGTTGTTCCGAGTAGTCATTTCTCAATGCAAAATAAACGCATAGTTTAAACATGAGTTTGCAGGTTTCGATGATTCTAAACTATGTTGATCTATACTTCCCGACTGTAAATATGTCTCCTATCGAAGGCAGCCTTGAAAAAATTGTCCACTTTTTTCTGTCATCAGCTCCCGGTCTAATACGCAAACGTGTTACGGTGCATTAATCTGAATAATTCAACGGCGAATTAATTCAATTTATATATGACTTGAATATTATTGTAAATAAGCACGCCTGATTTGATTAAAAATATTGACTGGATTGAGTATTTGTGATGAATTAACTATATTTAGTAAAAAAAAAAAACCTTTAAGCACAGATAAGTATCATCAAAACAATAATACACTTTTAATTAACGAAAGTATCTCCAAAATTGATTTGAAAGAATCTATTAAAAACAAATTCCTTTGTTATTCCATAGTGCAGATTGAATTTTTTTATCTCAATCGATAAATATTGCAGTACCTATATATATATATATATATATATATATATATATATATATATATATATATATATATATATATATATATATATATATATATATATATATATAACGAAAATTGTACCCCTCTTTTTTGAAAAAAAGTAGAGCGAAGGGATAAACGAAAAATTTGACACAGGGCGTTTTTTATGAATAAAATACGTTTTAAATTAATTAAAACTAACATTACACATACTACTGCTGAATGACACATAATATACGACATAGAGACCATATTACATTATAGGGATCCTAAGCCAGTGAGGAGCGCCCTCTAGGGGTACGTGGTGAGACTTAAGAGGACAAGGGCTCATATCCACAAAAAATAAAACAAAATATTAGCGAAAAAGAATTTACTGAAATGGAAGGAAATTCATATTATATACATTGTGATACAGTGAGAAACAAATTGCCCGTTTACATTTATATATGATGAAATTGTACATATAATACAATTAATTATTAATGAAACAACATTTAGAATTTTCTCATAATTTAATACAAATAATGCAGAATTATTACTGGCATTAATTCAGCATTTGATAAAGAAGTGGTACTTCGAAACGTCGTCATGCGTATTTGTATTAAATTATGAGAAATTTCTAAATATTGTTTCATTATGGATATTATTTTTCTCCAGGTATCAGCCTCATCAATCATCAATGATTAATTAACTTTAAAATTTTAAATTTAACACGTGATTAATAATTAGTGACTTGTCTTTTTACTTCTCACATTTTAATGTTCAATGAGGATGGGTTTGAAAATTGGGTCGCAAATGAAAAAATATATGAGAAACACTGCTATATGGTCCAACTGTAAGTTTAATTTGACAATTGATTTTAATGATTCCTTTGGTGTTAAAAAAAATGAAACATAAAAATTATTTTCATTAGTAGAATTATTTATAATTTGAAATATAAGTCTGCTTTATTTATTTTATTTTATGTACGTAGAATGGAAATATAAACCGACAAATGTATCGGGAGGACCTTACTTAAAATTGCGAACACAGATTGAACACGTCGTTGTTATTTTTGTTACACGATGAATGCGATGAAGATAGACTGATGTTGAAATGAGAGTGACTGCTAGAGAAAAGAGATATGATTTGCCTATTTGTCATTTGATGGTGATACTCTATATATTATATATAGAGTATAGAGAGTGAAATATATTATTCTCTCATTGTTTAGTTGTGAAATTGGTGTGATACAGCTTGAACGATGTCTGATTGAACTAAATGGTAAATTTACCGATGATAAATAAAAATTTCCCTACATATTCTAGGCTATTTGTGCGTAAATGTGAATATATGATTACAAAACATAGATAGAATTTTACATAGATTTTTTAAAGAAACATTTCTTTAAAATGCCATTCAAACCAGAAAAACTTTTGAATTATGGTCAAATAATTCGATCACTACAAAGGTAGTTCTTGACAACCACGAGTACAACCGTAAAATATTATGCCAATTACAACTTCAAGTAATTTTAAATTGAAAGGTATAAAATAGCATTGATATAAATATATGGATTAGTGGATTTCAGTGGCAAATTTTATTTGGAATGCGAGATGTTAATACTATAAAACTCAAACTTCTTGTCTAGAAGCGTTAAACGATGTGGGTTATTGGGGTACCCTCTCGTTCACTTTTCAAAAGAATATTTTGAAAGGACGATACCTAGAATGTTTGTCGTCAAGGTCACCGCTATTTGTGCTGGTGCTCTACCTTTTGTGGTTATCCCTTTATTTGTATAAGTAAAACTGGAATGAACCTCAAACCAGGGGCGGAACGTGTTAGTTCAAATGTTAGAACTTTTTAAAAATTCAATATAATTATGTATTTTATTAGGTAAATGCGCTAATAATGACGTTCAAACAGGTTTTACATCACGGAATCTAGACCCCCATTAGCTGCAAATGAAAGCGTTTTATCAACTATAATATTTGTGGCAACCTTGGTATTTTGAAAGCGGTTTGTCTCGACGCTCAGACCTTCAAATAAAACTTATCTTAAGTCTGTTTATTTTTAATCTAACAAGAAAGATAAAAAGTTCGAGGGAATTGAATTAGTTCGAAGAACAAGGAGTAAAATCGATTATGAAAAATTGACGTGCTGGACGTGTTTGATTAGTATTAAAAATAGTTATTAAAATAAATGATTATTAGTACAGAAATATCACCAAAATGGTGTTATCAATTTGGTTCAGAAGTATAAAAATATAAGTGCAATATTCAGAAAATCCTACTATAGTATTTATCAAAAATTGAATATCAAGGGAAATAAAAGATTGCAATTTGATATGATGACTCAAAACAATATTTTGTATTTCTAATCAATCAAGACACCCGACAGTTTAAATTCAAATGATTATTTATGAGTATATTACAATAATTACTTATTCGTTTAAAGAAAACGAAAATTAAAAAATTCACAGTTGATAATTTCTTAATTTCAAAACTGAACAATTAGATTTTTAATATTGGAAACCGAATCTACTCGATATAAATTCATAAATACAATTAAAATTGATGAAAACTGTCTAATTCACAATTTTCATTAACAATGTGAATTCTTATAACATAACGCTAATACTGTACAGGATACAGTATTTAGTTTGAAAATTAGATGATTTACCCTTATTACAATTATCACAGTGAAAATTATTATGATTCAAAATATATTATTATTGAACATTTGATGAAACCAATGTAAATGCGAAATGATAATTTTATTGAAAAATAGCGAAATGAAATTTTCATTGAAAAAAAAACTTGCAATAAAACCTTATTATGTCTTTGAGTTATGTTTCTTCTTTGTGTAAATATTCGTGTCAAGGTACGAAGCAACAAAAAATTATAAAACTAACACACTTGACTCAAGTTTCACTGAATATATTAACTACATATATTTCGGGTGGTTAACCCATCATCAAGAGTATACAATATTACTACTGGAGTAATATGTATATTCAGTTCTCTATAAGTCAAGTGTGTTAATTTTTAATTTTATAATTGAATATAAACTTAAATACAAACACTTGAACTTAGGATTTACATTTTATTGACTACAAAGCATTACGCGTTTCGTCGTTACAAACGACTTCTTCTGATGCTTACAGAATAATATTATTTATTAATAACATTAATATTATTCTGTAAGCATCTGAAGAAGTCGTTTGTAAAGACGAAACGCGTCATGCTATGTAGTCAATAAAATGGAAATCATGAGTTCAAGTGTTTGAATTTCAGTTTATTAAGGTTCTCAAGGAAGAAAACTGTCCAATTGTCTCAACTGGAAGCTATTCATTATTTAATCAAAGCATTGTTTCAGAATATAAACTTAAATTTCTATGCAATGGAAGTCCGACAGAATAATGAAGAATTGCCCAAAAACTTCAAACAAATACCTCCTAGCATTAATTCCTATCTCTGCCCATGGAAATTTACTGCAAGTTGACTGAAGTAATCGAAATCATAAATGAATATTTGACAGAATAAAGATTCTTATGAATTTATTTCCCATTCTTCCCTTAGCGTGGTGTTAAATTCTACAATTTTCATTTCGTTATGCCGATGTCGACGACTGACCTGGGCGCAGGGATGTGCAACGGTCGACATCGAGAGATCGCAAAGACCCCACATTTCGATGGGCTGGATATAGCGTCGTCATGGCAACCATCCTGGCGCGAAGACTGATGCTACATTTTCAATAACAGAGCGCCTGGGGGTGCAGCGGTGGTGGTGGGCATTCGCCCTCAGACTTTGTGTGTGGGATGTTTTGCGATTACGAAGAAGGGCGTGATTGATGAAAAATCCAAGGAATATGAACGCTTTGAGGTCGGAAGTCTGCCTATTCGCCCCTCAAATTATACGGAAGAATGAAACGCTTATTTGTCACGAGCGTTACATAATACATGTATTTTACTTCAATTTATACGTTAACTTTCGCTGAATTCCACATGGATATATTGAATTCCTATTCAGATTCGGTATGCTGAATGCGTTATGGACAGTTTTTTATCAATCTTTCCTCACTAACCGATATAATTTTATATAAAATAAATTGGTGAAAGACTATTCCTATTCGGTTTGTTCACACTATTCTGATGAGGGCCAACAAGCTCGAAACACGTGTCAACGCCCCCTTACAAGTGCAGGCAATACGCTTATCTGCTGCTTAAGTTTTGTAATTGCCCCAGTGTTAAATTTTTCGGTATTAGAGAAAGTATCGGTTAGAGATTCCGTTTAGGATAATGGTAACCTCCTTGTCTAAACAATGATTCAATCTTTCAATCGGAATAGTTCATTCTGATATTAACGGTTGCTTCCTCTTCAAAAGCCTTCGTTTTTGTTTTATCTCCTAGTACAGGGAAGGCGAACCAATGGCACGCGACACAATATTTTAGGCACGTCGCCGATCATAAAACATGTGTGAAAAATATGTTAAGTAGGTATTAAACATTCCATTAGACAACGCGATGTTGTTTAATGCGATGTAGGTGTTGTTCAATCTTTTTCACGCAATGAGGTGAAAATTTATGGAGTGGTCGAATATGGAAAAAGTACAAGACACCTTTTGTTTCCTTTCCTATTTTCAATTACTGATCCCCACGGTAATTAGAAAACGAGAATTGGAATGAATGGAGGCAGTATTAATGATAAATCGGATAGCTCAATTGATTGATTGATATCTTGTTATTATAACAGCAACATGCTCCGTGTTCGTGAAAAATATGTACCAGATTCGAATCCTGGGTTAGGTATGTTCGTCAAATCATAGTAACCACTGGACGGCTACATTCTGCACATGGAATGTACGGGAAACATATGCATCGAATAGGTTTGGAGTCATCCCCACTTTGTTTCTGTGGCGAAGTTGAATCATTAAAACACATATTTATGGTCTGTCCACAATACGTCAATGAAAGAAAACGAATGGTTGATCACATATATTCGACTAAAAAATGAGGCTCTAATAATATAGATGTAATTATTTCTTGTAGTGACTTACGAGATTATGAAGTATTATTTCAGCCAAAGTTTTGAAAGAATTAGTGGAATTATTGGCGAGCACTTTGCATATCTTATGAATGTTTCCATCACTACTGCAAAGTTCCCCAATATCCTTAAGCAATCCATAGTAATTCCAGTATTTAAGAATGGAACCGTGAGTGAAATTACTAATTATCGCCCAATATCCATTTTGAGCGTGTTTTCCAAGGTAATAGAAAAAATTGTTTTCGCCAGAATGATGAGTTATCTCAATAGATTCAAAATAATTGACTCCGCGCAACATGGATTCAGAAGCGGCCACTCAACTCAGTCAGCTGCGGTTAAGTTTTTTGAATCCGTCTACGAGTGTTTGGATAAACACTTGTTTGTGGCGGGGTTATTTTTTGATTTATCTTTCGCATTTGATTCACTATCCTTTGAATTTTTACTTGATAAATGCTACAATTCAGGTTTCAGAGGTGTGTTTCTGAATTGGTTACGTAGTTATCTTGAAGAAAGAACAATAGTAGTGAAAATAGGCGAGAGTTATTCTCAGAGACATGATATTGCTCTTGGGGTGCCTCAAGGCTCTGTACTCGGACCTCTTCTATTCATATTGTTCATAAACGATCTGCCTGCGAAGTTGTCCCGGTTTTTGGTGACACTATTTGCCGATGATTCATCGGTGGTTGTTTCTGGCAGGACTCCTGAAGAACTTCTGGAGGCATGTGAATGCATTGTGAGGGAGTTTGTAAGTTGGTGTCAAATGAACAATCTGATGGTGAACGTTGACAAAACTGTATGTGTTCAGTTTTGTCTGAAGGGCAATGGAATTAGTACCTTTGATGTTAGATATGGGGACAACACTATATCATCATCCCAATCAACGAAGTTTCTTGGAATATATGTAGACAGAAATTTGAGATGGACAACACACATTGAGGTCTTATGTAAAAAATTGAGTAACTCATTTTTTGCAATCTCTAGAATCAAGAACATCGTACCTAGAAACTGTGTTATGAATGTGTATTACAGTCTTGTATATAGCCATCTAAATTATAATATTCTGCTGTGGGGCTGCTCTACAGAAATAAATAGGATGTTTATTACACAGAAGCGAATACTTCGATAAATATTCAATATTAATCAGCGAACATCTTGTAAACGTATCTTCATTAATAATTACATACTTACCTTACCGTGTTTATATATTTATAGATGTTTGTTATATCTTAAAGAAAATGAAGATAGGTTTATTGAATTGAATAGTAATCATGAGTATTCAACTAGAAACAGGGATATGCTACTTATTCCTATGCATAAAACAGCTAAATTTGAGCACTCTCTCTATTGCCTGAGCATTGAAATTTTCAACCATTTACCATCGAATTTGAAAGTACTGAGAGCTCATTTGCTTAAGAGGAGAGTTAAATCTCTGCTCTTAACAAAGGCATACTATAGTGTGTCAGAGTACTTCGATGATTCGGATGTAGGCAATAATGTATGAATCAATTTTTTGTATCATATATTTGTATATTTTTTTAACACAAATGTTCTTCACCATGTGAAATTGTCTCAAATGTTCAATATCTCTGAGGAAATTTTTATTTTCTCTCCTTTTCAATCAAAATTGTATATTATTGTAAATATGAATTTAACCAAGATTTTTGTTTGAACCAATATTTTTGCTCGAGGGCTGAATGGAAGATCAGACTCCAAACTGAATTCGGTCCTTTTGAGAGCATTTCTCTTAGTTGTAATTATTTATCAATTGAAATGAATGTAATTTTACTATGTAAGAAATGTTTCTCAATAAAATTATATTATTATTATTATTATTATTTCGATTCCTGCAGCAATGTCCGAAAATTCTCTAAAGTATGTTACTCTCGTACTCACTTTTGATTAATTTCAAAATACTGATGACTCAATGGTAAAATATCCGAGGTCATGAAACTGAAATAAAAAAAGGTATGTTTGTCTATGAGTTCAACTGATGGTAACGATTCGATTGATGAGTAATATACAAGCTTTCAAGGCCAATGCCTGTTCAGTGTCGGCTTGCAATAAATATAAAAAATATAGAGTACGCTGATGCAAGGTAGTATTTATGTATATATAGATACCCGTACAAGCTATAAGGTAAATATAATTTATTGTCTGAAGCAAACTATATGCTGTGTATTACGAATGCCAGGCACCTTGATGGCTTATTAAGTTACTTTACTGACGCAAACTCACTGGTTCATATCTCCTATGCCGGAGAGTAATAAGCCAAAGTAAACCTCCTGTCGATGAACTGAAGTGGTTTAATTGGGTGTTTCGAATGTGAGGCATTTGTCACTAAAGGTAAAGTGAGAAGAGAATCGTCAAATTCTCTGGGGATTCCCAAAATGCTCGTGATCGAATAAATTAATAGACAAACTTGATTGAGTACCTATCACACAGGAGTAACGATCCAGCGATACGAGAATTAATATTTCATTCATAACAACAGGACGTTTGTTTTGTCAACCACAATATGATATTTACATTCGAACACGTGCATTGGCAAGGGTCGTCGTAAATATTATAACCACTATCGAAACATATGTTGGTATAGCCAACATAGTACGTAGGAGGGACAGGGATTTAAATGCCATATATAATTTATTTTAGTTGCTATTCAATCAATATAACGTATTAATCCCCGTGTAAAATCATCCAAAATCAGTATTATCAGAATCTTCTGCTCAAGAAAGCAATATCATTTTCATTAACTATCAGATTCGTTTTGAAATTAGTCACTTCACTGATATAGGAAGTATTTTACTAGTATAGTAATTTACGTTGTTGCCAAACTTTATTTGAATCAATTTGAGAGTGAAAAAGCAGATATACTTACTCAAATTCCTGTACATAATATCTATATAATAAAAAAAATTTAATGTTGGATCATAATATAGAAATAAATTATTTACATTTTCTTATTACATTGAGTATAAATAGTTTACGGGAAAGGCTCTCCCTTAGATACGATTCAATAGCTACGACAATGACAACTGACAACGTACAATTCATCATTTATTATGGTATATGACAAAATGCTTCGCACTCTCAATTGATGCGAGACAAGTAAGCTATGCAGGTTTAAACGAAATAATTGTCATAGCGACTGCAAAATATCGATTTGAAGAAGATAATCGGTCAGTGACACATCTTTTAACCTTATAGCTCATTTTTAATTTAATTTAATGAATGTACAGTTCTAGATCTTCATCCTCTTTTCGAAAAGTGGAAATAATTAATTAATAATTGATTAAATAATAAATTGTGACATGCAGAGCAACAGTAATTTTAATATTTTTGTTCTTACAAATATAATAATTCAAAACAATATTTTACATTGTGAAATTGAATTGGTTTTTCATTCTTAGAATATACGAATTGAAGAGACCAATGCAATATATATTAAAGAAGACACTGAAACATCAATTCGAGAAATAAAACTGTTTAATTAATCAGACGAATGAATCGGAGTCAATTTTATGTATGGTGAGCGTTTAGGATGTGTACTCTTTCACAATCCTTCAAGCGCAAATGTTAGAGAACATTGAAATCTATGCCATTCTGAAGAGAAACACAAAAAGAGGTGTTTCGTTCTACAAGTAATAAATCAATTGTGGCTATTACCATCGCCAAAATGTCTTTCCCTACAAAATCGAATTGACAAACTGTATGTAATACTTGTATTACATACAGATTCCATATATAGAATATTCTTCTCACATCCAAGAGCGGAAGTAAAGGAACGGCGCGATCTCAACGCAGCGTTGTAAACGTTGGTACTAGTTGTGATGACCTCTGCCTAGGTTAACAATTAGAAATTACCACGTAGGAAATCGTAGCTGTCGTAAATGTCTAGTTGATACTGCAACGTCTATTTTGATAACTAATATCATAAAAATGAAATATGTATGGGTAAACAACATCGTGTCATTTTAAAACGAGAAAAATTGTGTGGAGATAATATCCGTATATTTATTGATAATATCTGAGTATTTAAATAGAAAGGCACTAATTTACATTCGAGTTGCCGACGAATTAGTAACCCTAACATATGTCGAGTGAATGCAACAATTTCGATTACAATTCAGCCCAGTTTCTGAATTATATCAATATACTTTTTGAAGGTGTACTGTGCAACTATCGAGTTCATTGTACTTCCGGAATTCAACCTGCAAGCGTTCCTAGACTACTATTTATGCACCCTTGTTTATAACAAACTTCCCCTTTATAACCACAACAGAGAAACCTGAAAACTTTTAAGCATGCTACAAGGTGAAGGAGAAGCAATGTCACAAATTGAATTAGATGCTGGATTTTGTTTTCATGAAAAGTTCATCCTATAAAATTGATGACATGAAATATAAAAATGATATATATAAAACGATATAGAAACAATATAAAACGATATAGAAACATTTTATGATTGTTATAACTTTGTGAAAATGTTGAATATAATAATAATAAAAATAATAAGTTCTTTATTCTCAACAGATATAATACCCAATTACAGAAAATAATAACATAATGTTGAATACTACATAAATAATTGAAATGAACGAGATATAACAAAGAGCTCAATCTAATCTAAAAGAACTAAAATAGTAACTTATAACTGAATAAGCATTATAATAATAGCATTTAATGAAAAATTACAAAGAACTCAATGTAAATCAATTCATTTTAGTCAATTTCCTTTGTTCACATAACTCCTAATAATAGCTTCTATAGAGTCAAAGTGAATGTCACAATTATTGGCAATTCTATTGAATGTAGACTCCATAAACAAAATGGGGGATTGTATTAAGGAGTTGTCCCCCGGAATCTCTGGGTGGAATAATTCTGTAGTACGAAAATTTTGTCTAGGAACAGGAAATTTCAAGTGCAGTAATTTGTACAAAAATTTGAGTGATAAAGTTTCTTTCCTGTTCTGCCATGAGATTAAATAAAATTGACTCAATAATTCGTTATGATTGACTCCTCTCTGTGGATAAACTTTATCCTCCCTTCAAACTAAGAATTTCAATAAGCTTCTCTGAATTGCCTCAAGATGGCGTTGAATAATGAATAATTTCTGATCAAATCCATTGAGAAGTCCTGAATTAACCTGATTTCTGTATGAATACACTGAATTCTAAATATGATTTATCCGTTCCTTTTTTATATCGATATTTCGTCTGCAATATTTTTCATCTAGTTTATTTATATCTTTTGGTTTTCAGAAATTTTAAAACCTCATCTGAAACTTACGTAGGCTGTAACTCATAAATGCATTTGCTAAGGGTTGAGAAACCCATTCATCAAAGGGACGCAACAAAATATTTCTACCATTTTACTCGAAAAGCCATATTAATACGAGGAATTCGAAAATTTCGTTCTACGAAGATTTCGTCATTGCCCACTTTCCACGAAGAGCTATCGCATCATCGATATTTTTCCGAAGTTGACGACACGAAAGTACAAAACACAAACTGAAAAGGCGTCCCCACCACGCGTTACGAAAAGGCGTGAAACGTGATTCTATAGAACACCGCCGCCTATGATAAGTTTGCGAAGTGGAACGAACGCGAAACGGTCCGAACCGTGTAACTTGTAAATCCTCAGAACTTTCACCTCGTTAACCGTTCGCTCGCCGATAACTCATTAAAAAAGAAACGTCGACCGCCCTCCCTACCAGGGCGATGCCGAACCGGATTACAAAAGTAGTTCAATTTCACGTGAATGAACTTAGCACAACACGAGCATTACTTCTCTGTTCATGGCGTGTGTGCTGAGAGTTGGAATTGCGATATTATTCATACGAATCTGGGTCAACGGCAAATACAAAATAAACAACATCTAAATTATTCATCAATAAATGCCAATAACTGAAAAACGCGAACAACTCGCATTATCAATATCGTTTTCAAAGGATAACTAAAGAAAAAGAAGTTTTTTCTAATTTATGTGTATACTACATTTACGTATACTACACATAGTATATATTTATATCGAAATATTTCAAATAAAACTCTCAGGGAGCTGACTACACAAATGTTGTCAACGAGAACAAACCCATCACTTTCGAGAGTGAATATTAAGTGCGCTTCGAAAAAATCATCGATCTTGTTGAATGATAATAGGATACAATTGTTTCATCATTATTTTGAATCATCAGATTGAGTGAGTTTTGCTTATCACGAACCTGTTTGTCTTCCCCCTAGTTTCTATAACTAGAAATATGTTTCTCTTTTAGAAGGAACTTTTCTTAGCAAGATATTGCGGACTTGTTCACTTAATTAGTTGGCGTATTCGATTGAGTTGCAAAGAGGAAATGCATCTGGCACTCAGAGGATTACACAACATAAGGGATTCGCCGACCAGACGTGACAGATTATAGGACTTCCCCGGCCTTTTTGAGCAAACATATGAACTGCGTTTGCAATTAAATATTCCATTTCTGAATTGAGTAAATAAAGAGTAGTAAAATGAAAGGCAAACTATATAAATAAGACATTATTTTCATTAACATTATTCACAACAAAATTACAAATTATATAAAAGAAATATAAGCTTTGTTTTTGGTACATATAAGCTGAGTATTTATATTAAAGACACATAAGAATAGACCAAGCTAGTAAACGGACTATCGTGTAAGTGGAAGTTATGGTTTGATGAAAAAAAAAACATACGGCTCCTGCTTTTCTCATTTTATGTGTGTCTCAACATGTAAAAACCACCTAAGAGTTATAAGTAACTGGGTATATATGTTACATGGAGCATATAAATAATGTACATATGCAAGCGTTGATCCGGAATTGTTAATAGCAGATATTAACGTGCAATCGAGAACCTGACAAAATATTCACGGAGCTTTGAATATCCGACTTTTTCTTATTTTTATGTAGTTCACTTTTGAGGTACTCAAAGGAATATTAGGATAAAGATGAAGAAGAACTGAAAACAACTAACGCAGGTGTGCTACAGGGAAGCGTGTTGGGGCCGCTACTGGATTCACTATATACGAGTGATATACCAGGCCTGAAAAATAATACACTTCTGCTGATGATACCGCTATATTAGCAGTGAAAAGAGATAAAAAAGAATTTTCTGAAAAACTCCATGCGGCAATTAACATTCAAATACGAAACTGCGGTAAAAGTTGGAGAATAAGCAGAATTAAACTAAATCTGTACATGTCACCTTCGCTCAGAAAAAAACCATCATATTAAATATCAACAACAGCCTGATGTCCCATTCAAATACCTGAATCTTTAGTTATAACGCTGGACGTAAAGCTCCATTGAAATTTCACGTTCAAATGAAAAGGAATAAACTGAGCTTAAAAAACAGATGAATTTACAGGTTGTTAGGACAGAAGACCCATTCATCCACACAGAACAAGCTTTCCTAAGGCATACAACGTTGGCGGTGTACCAAACAACATTATACACATATTAGAGATATTCCTTGGGATATTCCCAATAGTGACTTATATACAAACTTGAAGATATAAATTGTTGAAGACATAAGGAAGATTTCATCAACATGTGAATTTCGAAATAAGCAGTTATTAGACCATAAAAACAGAAATAGAGGACTTGGAAATCAAAACCTTTCGAGTTAGTCGAGTCAACGTGTCTGCGAAAAACAGTGTCAGAGTTAAATTTATCTCTCTAATTTGTCACTGTTATATTTAACAGTGACATGTTAAATTTATTCAGGAAAAAAATTATTAGAAAGAAGTAATATTAAAATTGCTCATCGGCCTTCTGTGGCCAGATTTTAATGCAAAAAACTGCTTTTCGAATATTTTAAACCAATAAGAATAAAATATCTGAGGTTTCGTTTTCTTACATACAGACCTCCCTGTATATTATTTTTTGCACTTTCTGGCTGATGCTTAAGCCTTTAATAGAATGAGGCTACCATGATGGAAATTCAGGAATATCAGACATTTGAAATTGCCCATCTAACGTAACATTTTTGTAACTAGGTAACTAGAAGTAATGAAAATGTTATTTGATAACAAGGATTGAACTTTGAAGGCACTTAGTTGTAACTCAAAAACCAATGTTATAACAAGATGTAACAAGATATAACCAACGTCTTATAACAACAATATTTTCTTGCATACTTTTGATGTTTAAAGACCAGTGATCAACTTTGGGCACACATGGGTTGGCAACTAAGTAATTGCCGATTTCAGTTATGTCTTCTAAACCGATTTTTATGGCTTCCTAAATCTTATGATCTTCTTATATACTTGTATGTTGCCTTCATTCTTACCTAGCCTTACAAGTTAATTTCGTCGAAATTTTCTTGAAGTTTTTTAAAGCTTAATGAGGATAAGATCAAAAGCATCATCGAAGCAAACCGTCATGTATTTTATACGTGAAAATGCAGAGAAGTTAAATGTTT
Source organism: Henosepilachna vigintioctopunctata (assembly GCA_030704895.1). Lineage (NCBI taxonomy): Eukaryota > Metazoa > Arthropoda > Insecta > Coleoptera > Coccinellidae > Henosepilachna > Henosepilachna vigintioctopunctata. Next base: position 443,308 of record JARQZJ010000064.1, read on the forward strand.
CACATAAATTCAGTCGCCATTGACAAGCACTTAAAACATGTCGGTCTTGTTGAAAGGCTGAATATTTCGGTTCCATACGATTTGAAAGGAATTAATCATTCAACGCTGGCGAATTATTGCTAAAAACGCAACGAATTCGATCCGTTTTTGAAACGAATCTTCAATGGAGATCAATTAATTAATTCGAAGTTCTTCTATCGGCATCTGGACAAACTTTATACAACGCTCAATGCAAAGCGACCAGAATTGATCAATCGTAAATGCATCATTTTTCACCAGGAGACACGTCTTTCATCACTCGGCAAAAAATTATGGATATTGGTTAGAAATTGAAAATACACCTACCATACAGCTCTGATTTCGCGCTGTATATTGTGAAATTGACGAATTGTGAAATCTCACTCACTCACTTTTTTGGCGAAAAGGATCAGACTTTTCAGGAGCGTGAGGTTCATTACAAATGTAAAAATCTTTTATTTCATTGAAGAAATCGGTAGTTACCAACCCATTATATACCAAAACACCATTACCAATGTGAATTTAACATTTTTTTATATTTTTATCCCCGGTCGTATCAATCATATTTCTGAATGTACAATTAAGTACTTTGTGTGTTCTGTCCATTACGTACTGCGTGGGTTTCTTCGCCAGATGGTGGAAAATGGAAATAAATTGAAATGTCTAGGCTAGGCAAATACTTAACGTTATCGATCGATTTACTGGCAAATGGCAGACCGTTAGTTCAACGATGCCGTTTAGCGTTTAGTGAAAAGGTTACGCTATTAATTTGACAACTAATTAAACTGAATGACTACGATATATATATATATATATATATATATATATATATATATATATATATATATATATATATATATATATATATATATATATATAAAATGAAATAGTCAATTATACTATAAATTTCTTTCGATATTTTTTTGACGAATTATTCTAAAGAGAATTATAGCAAAGCTGGCTATGTAAAACATGAACAATGTGAAGTCCCCATTATCCTTCAACATATAAATGCTAGAAAATATTGAATTCTATTCCTACATTTATTGGAAGCATAAGACAGTCAACTTTTTCGTACTACAAGATACTCATCAGTTAGGCCACGAGCAAACAACGAAAGGCAACGACTTCAAACCTCAAATACCCTCCTATAGACCAAAAGACAGAATTACATTTCAAATCTTATAAATCAATGAAAAGCACATGAATACATCTATCATTGAAAGTTTCACGCGTCCTTATCAATTAGGATACTATATTTTTTTACAACTCTAGTTTTTGAACAATTTCATCTAATTTGAAGAAGTAATGCCATCTAAGTTGCGGTTGTAAGGGTGTTTTGTTTAGAGGTATAGAACTTTAAATTGCAATAAAACAACGATTTATCATTCGAATCATTCAATTCGATTGAAAAAATTCGATTCGAAAATATCAACGAATCATTCGATTGACAAGAATTTTTTTTTATTCGAAATATAATCTTGTGGCATTACATTTTAAATATGATTATAGTGGCGGTCATATGAGCATATGACCGCCACGGCTGGCTCGGATGTAGTCCAATCTGGACGTCCAATTTTCGATGGTTATCCGAGGCTTATCCGCATAGACCAATGACTTTACATAGCCTCACAGAAAGTAGTCTAGCGGTGTTAAATCACAAGATCTTGGAGGTCAATTCACAGGTCCAAAACGTGAAATTAGGCGGTCACCAAACGTGTCTTTCAATAAATCGATTGTGGCACGAGCTGTGTGACATGTTGCGCTGTCTTGTTGAAACCACAGCTCCTGGACATCATGGTTGTTCAATTCAGGAATGAAAAACCATTGACTGTAACGTTCTGGCCATCATCGTTTTTGAAGAAGTACGGACCAATGATTCCATTAGCCCATAAAGCGAACCACTCAGTTTTTCTGGATGTAACGGTGTTTTGACATACTCTTGAGGATTATCTTCACTCCAAATGCGACAGTTTCGTTTGTTGATGTAGCCATTCAACCAGAAGTGCGCTTCATCGCTAAACAAATTTCTCTAATGAAAATCGGGAACAACGGCAATCTCGTTTTGGGCCCATTCGACGAATCTACGCCTTACTTGATGATCGTTTGGCTTCAATTCTTGCACGAGTTGGACTTTTCAAGCACGCAAAACAAGATCCTTCCGCAAAATCTTTCATAAGGTGGATGGACACAGATCCAATTCCTGTGCTCGATGGCGGATGGACTCATTCGGGTCTTCCTCAATGCTACGCTCTACAGTAGCAATAGCTTCTTCTGTACGCACCGTACGGCCGGCGTCTCTGGGGATGCGAGTTATCAATAAGAGTAAACGTGGTGCGAAAACGTTCCATGGTTAATCGAATTAACTGCTCTGACGACGATTTTGTCAACGATAAAATGGACGTAGTGCGCGATACGTATTCCGCACAGAACCATTATTTTCGAAATAAAGTTACACTATTTGCAAGCGTGGTTCAGGCGTGAGTCTATTCATGATGAATTGCCAAACCAAACTGAGAATAAATCACTTATCTGCTGTTAAATCGGTCGCCATCTTCAACAGTAATGCCAACTTAAAGTTCTATACCTCTAACAAAAACACCTGTTAGAAACGCTCGCTGTTCTCGTGCTCACATCATCGCACTTGTGAATATTCAATATTGAAAGTATATTATAACTTTTTTTCGATAATTTCTTGACAAATTATTCAAAAGAACATTATAGCTGAGCTGGCTATGTTGCTGATGTCTAATAAATCTAAGCATCGATTTCAATATTGTCTAACGTTCATTACTGTAAGGACAATATATATATATATATATATATATATATATATATATATATATATATATATATATATATATATATATCTATCTTGAAATTGATTTATTGCCTGTTTGAGGTATTTATTTTGAAAGTTTTTAGCATTAACAGGCTTTTTAATATGAAAAAGTTTATTTCTGTTGACGTTTCGTTGTTATATTACAACTTTGTCAAAACTAATGTTAAAACTAATTCATTAGTTTTGACAAAGTTGTAATATAACAACGAAACGTCAATAGAAATAAACTTTTATATATATATAAAAAGCCTGTTAATATAAAACTTTATAAAAAAATATATATATATATATATATATATATATATATATATATATATATATATATATATATATATATATATATATATATATATATATATATATATATATATATATATATATATATCGATTATATATATATATATATATATATATATATATATTTATATATATATATATATATATATATATATATATATATATATATATATATATATATATATATATTATTATTATTATTATTACGATTGTTCCTCATGAGGAGAGCGACTGAACTTGAATTCGCAATTATTAGGACTTTTGCTTCATCTTTTTTGCCTCCCAAAAACGCTTCATCCTCTCTGAATGCTCTTTCTTCCGTTCATCTGTCCATTTTACTACAGGTTGACGATTTGACTTTTGCTCAAACTTCACATGTGCGATTTTATAGCGACATTCAGTGCGATCTTCGAGATTTTTTATATTGATCTGTTGTAGATCCTTTTGAACCTCTTTTAGCCACTCTGTTCCGCATTTACTATTCATAATTATTATTTATAATTATTATATATTTTATACATACATAATATTATATAATTATGAATATATATATATATATATATATATATATATATATATATATATATATATATATATATATATATATATATATATATATATATATATATATATATTTGAACGTAGAGATTCACGGATGGAAAAATATAATATATTGTTCCGGGAATACATCCGTTGGTTTGTTGAGTGCCTGTTGGGAACAGGCAGACGTTTCGTCAAGGTCTCACTTGACATTATCAATGCTTCAAATGATGGTTATCGATTACTCGGAGTCTGGTGACTGAAAGAGAGATCGGTTTGCTGGCTACCTGTATTTATACGTTTTCGTCGCTGTCGGAGATTATATCTGTCCTGATTGGTTAGCGGTAGCGTGGGCTCCGCCTCCTCAACTGACTGGTCTTGGATATCTCCTCTTGTCTGTTTTGATCTTTCCGTAGGTTGGTGAATTTCGGTGTGTCGTCTCATTATTGTTTTCCAGGTACTCGACAACTTCAGGGTATCGTCTTTCTTGTTCAAAAGACCAATCTTCTCTATTTCGATGGCTTCTCTAATTAATCGGGTTTTGTATCGACCTTGACGAAACGTCTGCCTGTTCCCAACAGGCACTCAACAAACCAACGGATGTATTCCCGGAACAATATACCATTATATTTTTCCATCCGTGAATCTCTACGTTCAAACATTATACACCTCTACGGGGAGGAGACTTTCAAAGACACCAAATTTTATGAGAAGCTGAGAGTAAAAAGAAGTAGTCTGCTGTGCAACCTTAGTTTTCTAATAAGCTGTCGCAATGAAAACATTCGCCCAACTTTCACCCAACTCTCTTACCATACAAAGACTAAGAGAACGCAAGCCATACTCGACAAAGCTAGCTCCGCCCTCCTGAAAGAACAAATAAAACGGACTCGCCGGGACATTAGTGAATTAGAAACGCAACTTTACAGACTCCACTTGAAAATAAGCGACCAAATTCACAACATTCTATGGGACCGCCTTGAGGTCTTAACACATTGGCGCACCGAAGTAGAAAGAGAAATGACATCAAACAAACTACAGAAAAAACTTAAAAACCTCCAAGCAAAGCATAAGAAACAACCTCTGAGACCAACATTTGACAACAGCCCTACAGTACACAATATATCAGATTATCACCTTTCTGAAAATGAAATAAGCGTTTTAGGAAAAGGGTTCAACTATGCGATTGCCCCGAGCAGAATACCAGTTGAAGAGATCATCTCAAACGTCGAAACAAGTATCTCAGCATTGGACGAACAAACAGCAGAGCAAGTACGACAAGATGTCACAAGGATCTTGAGATCTGCTAAACCACCCAAACCTAACCTTACCTATCAAGAGAAACAAGCACTGAAAAAACTCAACAAAGAAAAGACCATCACGATTCTACCAGCTGATAAAGGTAATGCCACAGTCGTCATGAATTCGGAAGACTATACCACCAAAATAATGAAACTTTTAGACGACCCAAGATATAAAGCTGTCTCCAGAGACCCCACTACATACTTGGAAAAGACAACTAAGTCCAAAATCGTTGAATCGCCAATAGACGAACAAACCAAGAAGAAACTCATACCTAGGGAAAAATCAAGCAGATGCCCAAAATTCTACGGCCTCCCAAAAATCCACAAAGACGGAGTCCCTCTTCGACCTATCGTCAGCGCTTTCAACTCTCCAGTATATAATTTAGAAAAATATCTGGCTAGTATACTACAACCCATAGTGGAAGGAGCAGATTCTTATATCAAAAACTCAGAGCACTTCACTCACTTGTTAGACTCTCTCACCATAGATCAACATGACATCATCGCAAGTTTCGACGTCGAATCTCTATATCCGAGCATACCGGTAGAGGAAGCCCTACAACAAATAGCAGAAAACGAATCACTTCCAACGCATATCATAGAGCTGTCCAAACATTGTTTGAATAACGCCTACTTCATGCACGATGGCCAAATGTACCGACAAGTTGACGGGGCAGCAATGGGATCGTCACTGTCACCCGCAGTAGCCAATCTATTCATGAATTATTTTGAAAAGAAAGCTATACAATCGACAAATCTAAAACCAAAAATATGGAAAAGATACGTCGACGATGTGTTCGTCGTATGGTCGTTCGGTAAAGACAAACTTCTAGAATTCCTGGACCATCTGAATTCAATCCACCCACGAATAAACTTCACTATAGAGCTTGAGTATAACAACCAATTACCCTTCCTCGATGTACTTGTTATGAGAGGTGAACATGGCAAATTGGGACACACCGTATATAGGAAACCAACTCACACTAATAGATACCTAAACGCCGAATCCCACCACCATCCATCGCAGATACAAGCTGTTGCAAACACACTGATTTCCAGGTCACTGCGTCTTACGAACAACAACCACAAAGCCCAAGAACTTGACAAAATTACCGCAGCCCTTGAACAAAATGGATACAAACAGAAAACAATTAAAAAAGCGATTGATCTGCAACAAAATCTGGGAAATAAACCAAGAGAAGATTCCGAAGGCAAATTTAAAACCGTCCTACCGTACATCAAGGGAACAACTGACAGGATTGGACGGATTCTTCGTAAATGTAATATATCAACGACATTCAAACCACTTGAAACTATCAGAACAAAATTGAGAAATCCTAAACAGAAGATCCCACTAGAAAACCAGGGTGTGTACAGCGTAACATGCGGAACATGTAACAAAAGCTATGTCGGCCAAACGAACCGTAGAATCTCCTCTAGGTTAGAAGAACACAAACTTTCCATAAGAAAAAACAACTATCATCGGCTCTATTTCAACACGAACACCTAACCGGCCACAAAATTAACTTCGACAGTGGTAAACAAATTGCAAACGTCGAAAATTACAAAACCCGATTAATTAGAGAAGCCATCGAAATAGAGAAGATTGGTCTTTTGAACAAGAAAGACGATACCCTGAAGTTGTCGAGTACCTGGAAAACAATAATGAGACGACACACCGAAATTCACCAACCTACGGAAAGATCAAAACAGACAAGAGGAGATATCCAAGACCAGTCAGTTGAGGAGGCGGAGCCCACGCTACCGCTAACCAATCAGGACAGATATAATCTCCGACAGCGACGAAAACGTATAAATACAGGTAGCCAGCAAACCGATCTCTCTTTCAGTCACCAGACTCCGAGTAATCGATAACCATCATTTGAAGCATTGATAATGTCAAGTGAGACCTTGACGAAACGTCTGCCTGTTCCCAACAGGCACTCAACAAACCAACGGATGTATTCCCGGAACAATATACCATTATATATATATATATATATATATATATATATATATATATATATATATATATATATATATATTTATATATCATTTAAAAACATTCCAGTTTTCTGTCACGTGATCTACATTTCCGTTTACCATAGACATTTATTTGTGAAAAATTGTAACAAAGATGTATTTTAAAATTCTCGCATCGCTTCGTATCCCATATATCGCCCCAGAATTCTATGGAGAAGTCTGCCTTACTTCGATCTCAAACAATCTCCACGGGATAGCCTCCAACTAAAACGTAAACTTTTTCTACATTGGGTACTCCCCAGGGAAGAAATTCATAGAAATAAATAATCAGTCACCCATAGGATCTTTTTTATAACCTTGTTATTGTCCACATAGGCATATTCTCAAGATTTCCCGTATATAATTCAATTGCGAAATTCGTAAAACTGAAGGACAAAGCAGAATAAGGGAATAAATGTGTTTTCGTCCTCCTCATGAATTTCAACTCTGCAAATCTTGGATATTGCGAGTTTTTTTAATGAAAATACTTGAATTTGAAATAAACATCAATTGAATTGTGAATTGAAAATGCCAATCAATTTTTTCCAGACAACATTTGGTGGAACATTATTCCAAAACAACATTAATGTCAATTCTCCTCATACGACAATATGTGTAATATTGTTGAAAATTGTGATGGTAATATTCGAAATATTAGAGTAATTCTACAAAAATTGTTCAATTTACTTGTTGCATGTTGTTAACTGCTAAACAACCATATACGTACTCAGTATATTACATCAATTTCTCGAATTATACTGTATAACTTCATGATAACACCAAAAATTTAAACATTAGTCTAGCTAGATTCAAATGGAAATATTTGCTTTCTCAATATTTTTCTTAAATTTCGGCTTCGTAATTTTCTTGCCTGTCATTACCCATCAGGTGTATATATATATATATATATATATATATATATATATATATATATATATATATATATATATATATATAATTTTCCGAACCACTAAACTGATAGACTAATGGTTCTTTACCAGTGATCCACGGACTACCGATGGTCCATGAAAACATTCGAAATGAGTCCTCGAAATGAGTATAATTTGTGATTAAAAATCTCTTGTCGAATAATTAATATATTGTGTTCTATTTATGGAGAAAACCCTAATAATTACTTATATTACCTCAAAGAATCACAGAAGGGTCCACAGCAAAATAAAGATTTTGCCAAGTGTTACCTCATCATTAAAACGTTAGGAACCCCTGTGATAGACACATACATTCCCTCATATCTTACCCAGTATTTAGACCCCATCTAAAAGGTATAGAAACCAATGTTTCGGAAACCCCCATTGTTTTATACAACTTATAAAAACTATTGTCAATGGTTTATCATACCAAAATGGTGAGAAATTCAATATATACTCTAGACAAGCGTTCAAATTATTATCTCATAACACTACCTTATAATCCAAGAATCTAACACATACGAATATAACACAATTTTTGTTCATTGCTGCTATTACTAATAGCTACCTCTTTATCATTACAAGTTGAGTATAATATTTATAACAGTCATTCAAGTAATCATTGAAATCTATTGCACTTAGACTAAATCCGAGCAGAAGTGCCATTTCAAAATAATTATTTTCGCATCCTCCTAGTAATAAAGACAGAACTTCTAACTACAAATTAGTTAACGAGTGATCTAAAAGCTTTTATTTTTGTGCCAAACATGAATTTCATTTGATCTAGACCAGAAGATCTATGAATATACTCTTCAATTTTACTGTAAAAAAAACGAGATGACAGTTAAGTGATGACTGAAAAAATGGTTTCGGGGAGGTATATTATATTCAGGCGTAAGCTTTAAAATAACCACAGTAAAATATAGAAAACACAGAAAAATAATCAGTCTGCACGTAGCATTTGAAAAAGGTGAATCTCATCGAAACGTACGTCATGCAGTATTGTTTTTAATATATGTGTAAATCAGTTTAACAATTGTTTTATTATTTAAAATAACCGGTTGCATCGGGTTAAACTTCACTTTATAATGAAATGGTATTGCGGAGCAGTCGAAAAAAATTCTGAAGAAAGCGAAATATTGGCAGGTACATAAACCAATAGGAATTCATCCCACTTAAGCAGATATCCCCGCATAACAGCGAACAGATAAGACAAAGTTTAAGAATTTCACGCCTCAATAAACTACCTTAGAGATAGTTTCTACTATAAATGACTATTATAGTTATACGAACCGATGTAAAGTTTTCGCGAGGCCACTGTGAGGAAAATAATAGATGATGGCAATTATCGATAAGTTAAATCATGAAGTAAACTCAGATCGAGTCTATACTAGTACGATCCAAGACAAAATCGATATGATTTAGAATAATTTCCGTTAGAAGAAAGAAAAATCTTCAATAAATAATTTATAAAATAATAAAATAAATTTATTGAGAAAATATGATACCAATTGCGTGTTTTATTCGATTTAAAAAAAACTACGCTTAAAAAATCACCCAATACAAGATTCAATTTAAATTCTTTACAAAGATCTGTATTTCAAGTTCTTTGAATAATTATTTCTTTTTATAACATCTGATACTCAAATACTAAGAAGTTTCATAAAGGAAAATTATAAAGAAATGAATTAATATAAAAAAAATTGTGTTGCTTGTTTGACGATGAAGAGATTCCTTCAAAAGACAAATAAAGCAGTTCAGAGCCTTCGACATAATACAAATACGAATATTACCTCTTTGAGAGGGAGAAAGTTCGAATAAGAAACTTCTTCGCAGTTCAAAGCATCAGAAAAAAAGGGTTTTTACGTAAGTAGGGACGAAATCAGAATAAAGAGACCCAACCTTCAATAACCTCGCCAATAATATCTGTGGGAGAATAAAATATATATAAAATCGAAGTCCTCTATTCAAATTTCAAGATTATGGAAAAAAACGCACAATATTACTTGCCTTCACAAAGCGATTTTATTATTAAAAATTTCCAATAACATTTTTACGAATATTCTAAAAAAATAAACTTTCGAAAACTCTACGGAAAAAATTCGTACTTAATAGAAAGTAAGAGAGTATTTCGAGTTATCTAGTTTGAACAAAATATAGTACAAAATATAGTATAATTAAGCACAATATACTTATTTGATTATAAAAAAGTTTTATTAGCGATAATAATACTTATTCCAAAAAATGTATTTCAAAAATTGTTTCTGTTAATAATGAATGAAATAGAAAGAAAATTTGGTGGTGAATTAACAATATTATACAGATAATAACATTATTTTTGTATTAACATGCGCGAACTATGGCAAATCCTAAGAATTGTAGTTTAACCTAACTTTCGAGACTTATTCATTCATTTATTTATAATATATTATTTACATTTTACTAAACCCAATATTAAGGTATTATTGAATACAGATGGTGTATTCTGTAACAGAAATGATACCAGTGAAATAAAAGAAGGAGATGAATGTATGAACAGTTTAACTAACCAAAGTAGTACAATATTAGGTACTTCCTAAAGAAGAAACTAAAAAGGAACAACAACGCCCCCAGTACAGAGGAACCCAAGGAAGCATACGTCAGATTTATAAAATTGAAGTGTTAATCATATCAATTCCACCACCTCATTCACACATATTATCTTATTAGGTTAACATCTAAAATCTTCTGTGTTTCTCTATACCTCTCGCGGGGTAAATTTCCGTTTTTTCAATATTATATTCAGAATCAAACTACAATATGCACTGAAGATTTTTAAAGAGAACGCAGTCACTAGAGATTTTTATAATAACAAAGATATTTTACGTACGTAAACTCACTAGGTAACAGTGACTTGGCGAATCAATCCTAAATATGTTGGACGATTTGGCAAACAATTGTTTCTCTGCTACTTCACATATAGAACACGTGTAGCGTCAACTCTAATTGAAACTGTTCGACAACATTGTGCATTATCTTGTCACATCCAGACATCTCTTGGCTAGTACGAGAATTGTTTATTCAAAACCTACTTTTCTAAATGTTCGACGTCTTGTCAAAATCACAGAGAAAATTTCCTTATGATGTTTCTGACCTCTATTTTCGTGACAAAGAAATTTCAAACTCTGAAGGGCGCTACAGTCAATGTTTTCCAAGAATTAAATCGAATGATTTCTATCCACTGGTGTTTTCAATCTAATCGTCCTTCAAATCAAATTATACGTTGCTATAAAAACTTTTCGCCGATGCAAAAAAATCAGGAAATTTGAAAAAGAATGATAGTTCGTTTCAAACTAAGTGTTTTTAACATTACGGAAGGATAAAAAAAATGACCGCCACAAGTCAACGTTTAAAGTCATAAATTACTTAAGAAAACACAAACAGTACATAATAAAAACACATTATAGTTTCTTACATTACCCAAATTAAAAGATAATAAGAAATAAAAATCAACAGATACATGAAAGGTACTAAGCAAAAAGGCACAAAAGGTGAAAGCATACAGTGAAAAAACGTCAATCAAAAAATATAAACACAGAGCATGTGTTCAGAAAGTCAATGTAATAGTTATACGGGGAAATTGATTAAGATGCTTTTTCGGTTCTGCAGGAATTTTTGAGTTTAGAATGTATCAAACCAAACGTCGAAAATACTTTTCCGACAGATGTAGAAGAAGATGGTTAATGGTAAGCATAAACTCCTTGAACAACATCAACCTTCTCTTTAGATTTCTGCGAATTTGAAGCTTTTGAGAATTTATTTTCTTTTGAGAACCAGTAAAAGAATCTGATTTTGATATTAATTGAATTATTAGCAGTGAAAATCACGTTTTCTTGAATGGATTTCATACCGCAACTCATTTTTTGTCATTTTGATAGAGTGAATTAGTTTTTGGTTTCATCAGATCTAGAAGATATACTAACAGATGATATAGAATGATACACAGTTTTAATCGGTGTATACCTTTGCAACACAAACTTAGAATTTTGAAAATTAATTGTAATGGGTGTATTTTTTTTAAACGAATAAAACACTCAATTTGCATCATATATTCAAAATTTTCATTGAAATTGATAACTTGGCCTTCGCCATTTACATTTTAACGATAACTTGATGTGAATGTATGATTCAAACAGAATGTATAATTCTCTCCCAACAGAAATGAGAAAAATCCCATCATTGATGGTTTTAAAAGAAAGATAAGGAATTATCTACTAAACCAACCAAGAGAGAATATGTCGAAATTTTTTTGAGATCGCCTTGGATTTGTTTGGGTTTGAGTTGCTGTGTGCTGGGATCCTTGATTTGTAGTGTTTCTTATTTTATTTTTATGGTATAGAATTTATTTTTTTTTCATAGAAAATTAGTACGGGAGCCGATTAAATACAGTATTAAATTTAACTACAGGTAAGAAGATTCTGTTTTGGTTTATATAAATCCTTGTAGCCCCACAGACTGGCATCGCCAAAGTGGGCAATAATTTATTTCGTTATGTTTGTGATATATATGCAACAATTATTTCACAAATATATATTATTATATTATATTATAAAAATGTTGTACGCGGCTCCGTATCAAATGGTCCAATTTTGCGTCATTTTTTCGAGTATTTCGGCCCGTATACCACGAATTACGCGTGTTATGTTATCCTGTAAGGCTTCAATCGTGTTCGGCTTGTCCACATACACTAATGACTTTACATAACCCAACAAGAAATAATCCAGAGGCGTCAAATGGCATGATCTTGGCGACCAATTCAATGGGCCATTTCGAGAGAAGAGCTGCTCACCAAATTCATCCTTCAACATTTCCATTGTTTCACGAGCTGTGTGGCATGTGGCACCCTTCTGATGAAACCACATGTCAACCAAGTTCAACTCGGCCAACTGGGGCAAAAAAAAGTTGCGTATCATGGCGCGATATCGTTCGCCGTTGACGGCAACGTTTCTTCCACGGTCGTCTTTGAAGAAAAATGGACCGATGCTGCCACCAGCCCATAAATCACAACAAACTGTCGTTTTTCGGGATGCATCGGTAACTCTTGTATGGCATGTGGCTGTTCATCACTCCAGGTGCGACAGTTTTGTTTATTTACATATCCGTTGAGCCAGAAATGAGCCTCATCGCTGAACACAATTTTTCGATAAAACAGCGGATTTCCATTAAGCTGTTCTAAGGCCCATTCACCAAAAATTAGATGTTGTGGTACGTCATTCGGCTTCAATTCTTGCAGAAGTTATTTTATAGGCTTTCAAACCCAAATTAACACGTAAAGATTTCCATGTGGTTGAGTAACACATGCCCAACTGCTGAGAATGGCGACGAATTGACATTTCACGATCCTCATTAACACTGTACGCTACGGCTGCAATATTCTCTTCAGTACGCACTGTACGCATGCGAGACAATCGTTTAATGTGCAAAAAAGTAAACTTGGTGCGAAATTTGGTGAAACACCACGAATTGTTGATTCACCAAGTCGATTATGACGACCATAATATGGTCGTAACAAACGATACACATTTTTCACAGAGCATGAATTTTGATACCATAACTCTATTTGCAATCGTTGCTCGTTTGTAAGTCTTTCCATGATGAAATGGCAGAGTACACTGTTAATTTGCACAGAGTTCACTTTGACAGATGACGTTATCTCTTCAAAAATCACCCTTTATTATGTAAATGCTTAAGATCAACATGTTTCATGAAAACATAAATAGACGTCCCGTTTCATTTGAAATGAGAAGATTATATATATTGAGGAGATAGTTGTGGAAATAAAACCCACTCTATTAGGCATTATTAGGTAACAAATGCCACATGAAGACGAATATAGGAAAAAATATTTTATTCACATTACATTAAGTACATATTTTAATAAATATGAAATTGAAACGTGAAATAAAAAAGTTTGAGTCACGACTTCATATAACGTATTCCTCACTGTTGCTTAAATCTCTAACAGAGTGGCAAGGCTTGAAAATTGTTGAGGTGGTATTAATAGGCATATAAAAAGAAAAATTGTAAAACAATAGTAAATAACTTCATATTTATTGAAGCAGTTTAATAACAGTGCAAAATTTGGATCAAAGTTTCATGTTAAAAATAAACGATAAAATACAAATTGTTGGTCGCAGGCTATAATGATAGATGAAATGACAAAAACGAAAATAAACTGCAATGGTTACTAGCAAGGGCTATTTTTTATAAGTAACAATTATGAGAATCTGTCGTATACGCGCAAAATAATTTACTAGTTAGCGATTGTCTTTGTACGATACGTTCATTCTGCATGCACATATCGAAGCCACAATAATTCGGTACAGCGAATATACCTACGCATACGCTGAGGTTTACGTATTCAATTAAGAGTTATAATTACATTTCGGTAACCGGACGTTCATTTAACGCAGTAATGCACCTCCAGAGAAAGCACTTGTTGTTCGTAGAAGTAACTAGGTAACTCGCAACATCACTCGCGCTGCGATGCTACAGAATAATCGATTTCACATGCGCGCCAGTAAAAGGAATAAAGATTCAGGTTTTGCCGAAGCGTTGTTATGTAGCCCTATTATCGTGCCATGACATGCCCAGTTTCCACTTTGATTTAGTGCAGTACACGCGAATAGAGACGAAAAGATATATCTTTGCTTTTTATGCGTTCTTTCCATCGAAAAGATTCTTCAACAATTATCAGTTCATCAGTTTTTCAGTCACACTTTATCAGTTCTCCTAATGTTTTCGCTGACTGATAAATGAAAGTGACTTCAATTGTATGTGTATTTTCAAAAGTCCAGCAAAGTACATCAGCTTTTTATTCAAAAAAAAATGGCCTTGACAGAATTATTAGCCAATAAAGTACAATAAACATAACCTTAACGCTATATAAATAAAAATAATAATAATAAATAATAAACTATAATTTATTGAGAAACATTCCTCACATTATAAAATTTTATTCATTCATCTGATACAATAATTACAACTAAGAAAAATACTTTAAAAAGGATCATTCTGTTTTGATTCTGATCACCATTCAGACCTCGAACAAAAATATTGGTTAAATTTATATTCACAATAATATACAACTTTATTTGAAAAGAAAAGAAACAAATTACCTCAGAAATATTAAACATTTGAGACAATCTCACATGGTGAAGGACATTTCATATTCGGCATAAGGAAGTTTGATCATGTTTCTCATAAACTAAACGATCTGGGGTGGCTGAACATGAATAATAGGCGTCTTCTGCAAACTTTTTCTCCATTTTTAAACATATTTGCATTCAAACAACCACCATATTTATACAATAAAATAACTTTCCGCGAGGATGTGCACAATATTAACGTTCGGTCCATGGGTGTCATTTCTCCTCCTGTTCACTTTACAGCTCTGTTCGAAAGATCATTTTCTTTTACAATTTACAAATTAATCAATATCCTACATGCCCTTGTACCAAACCATAAAAAATTAAAAACCACAGTTATTATTAAAAAAATACGTAAACATCTCTTGCACTGCCAAAAGTGAGCTCATGTTTTCATTTATATTCTTGCTACATCGCAAAGCTCTCCCGAGTGCTCGCTGGCGCCATGCTCGTCACGAACCAGTTTTTATTTTTCTTATTTTGTATTTCTATTGAATGTGTTTATTTTTCATTTCATTTTGTGCGTTAGGCATTTCTCTACACATAAACAATTTAGCTTTATTTCAAGGTTCAATGGAAGAGCAATTTATTTGAATTGCGCCTTGTGATTGTTCTCTAGCTTATATCTTTTTAATTTTGATGAATATTTTCTATTTTTCTCACTGTATATATATTTTTATTTTTTCTCATGTTCGATATAATCAGTATAGCCGCTTGAGAACAATAAAGACATATTATTATTATTATTTGTGGTAAAAAAAATATACAAACATTTGATACATAAAATTGATTCATACATTTTGCCCACATTCGAATCATCGAAGTACTCTGCCACACTATAGTATGCCTTTATTAAGAGCAGAGATTTAATTCTCCTGTTAAACAAAACAGCTTTCAGTACTTTCAAATTTAGCTGTTTTATGCATAGGAATAGGTAGCACATCACTGATATACATAAATATATCAAACTTACCTAATACAATAATAAATACTCATTAATAATAAAATTCATTATATCAAAATAATATTGAAATTTTTTTTTCGTCGTCTCAAGACTAGTCGAGGCGATTTTGTTCTTCATACAAACACAGGAAATGAGTCACAGGAAAGATAGGTGTACCAACAATAGAATAATTACATCGACTCTTCTTCGAAATGTCAAATTTTTCGTTCGATAGAAATAATATGAATATGACTCTCTAATATGATCGACTCAGAGGTATATAGACTAAGAAAGAGCCTATATACCAATCGTATTGTGAAGAAATTGACAAAATAACCTCAAAATGGATTCAATGCGGTCAATAAACTTAGAAAAATTTGATGGAAATAACTTTAGGCAATGGAAATTCCAGATAAAGTGTGCCCTAAAAGCAAAAGGGATTGATATTTCAGTGCCTAAACCGGCTGGAAATAATGTTGAATGGACAAAGAATGATGGCATGGCCATGTTTATTATAACATCTTCGATGGACTTCAAACAAATAACTTTAATAGAAAATTGTGAAACTGCTAAGGAAATAATGACAAAACTTGAATCAATATACGAACAGAAGAGTGAATTATGTAAAATGTTGATCCATGAAAAGTTTTACCAGTATAAAATGTCTACAAATGACAGTGTAGCTCAACACATTTCTAAAGTGGAATCATTGGCCAAGCAGTTAAAAGAAAGTGGCGAAAGTATTAGTGAAATGGCAGTGATAACAAAAATACTTGGAACACTGCCTCATAAGTATAGATCACTCCGTCAAGCGTGGATGTCTTTGGATCCAGAGCAACAGACTCTTGTCAATCTCACTGCTCGTTTGTTAGATGAAGAAGCTAGTTTACAGTGTGAAGAAGAACAAGAAACCGCTCTTCTTGTGGCTAAGAAAGGATGGAAAAATAGACCAAAACAAAGCGAGCTGAATAGAAATGCTAGTAATTCAAATCAAAATAAAAACAGTAAACACAGATTTGAATGTTATAATTGTGGGAAACGAGGACATTTTTCTCGAGAATGTCGTGCTCCAAAGAAATCCAAGTCTAGAAAACCTCAACAGGAAGGTGCAGACTTGTTAGCGTTTAATGTAGAAACCAAATTCCATGAAGCTGAAGACAATGTTTGGATTTTAGACAGTGGTGCCTCTGCACATATGACCAATAGAAAGGAGTTCTTTCTAGAACTATTGGAATGTAACCAGAAATCATTGACATTAGGAAACAAACAGTCAGTGGAAGTGGCTGGCATTGGCAAGGTGTTAATAAAGAGATGTGTCAATGGACAGTGGGAGAACAGTGAACTACGTGATGTATTGTATGTTCCGAATTTGCGACGAAATCTGTTCTCAGAAGGTGTGATAATGCGTAAATCCTATATCATTATCAAGAAAGACTCTGGTGCATTCATTTACAAAGGCAATGACTTGGTAATGTGTGCAACAATAACAGAAAATAATTTATATGAATTGAAAATTAAAGCTGTGGTCTCAGATACCTGTAACTTAGTTCAAAGTGATCAAAATAACATTAAAATGTGGCATGAAAGACTGGGACATGTTAACCTAAAACAAATCAAGAGTATGAGTGCTGATAATGTGGTAGAAGGCTTGAAACTGAATAACAGTGATAAAACTGATTTTGTTTGTGAAGCATGTGCATATGGAAAGCAGTGCAGATTTCCATTTCACAAATCTATACGAGGAGAACTACAGCCAGGTGACCTTGTATATAGTGATGTCTGTGGACCTATGAGTCATACATCTATCCAAGGTATGAGATACTTTATATTATTTAAGGATGCTGCTACAAGTTACAGGCATGTATATTTTGTCAAACATAAAAGTGATGTGATGGACATATTCATGAAATACAATGCTATGATCAAAAATAAGTACATGCATAGTGTCAGAATATTGCATACTGATAATGGAAGAGAGTATGTGAATAAAACCTTCAATGACTATCTCAGCAAAGAAGGTATAATTCATGAGTGTACTGCGCCTTATACACCAGAACAAAATGGGCGTGCTGAAAGAGAGAATCGTACCATTGTGGAGAGTGCACGTTCAATGTTGTACGCGAGGGATGTGCCACTGGAATTATGGGCTGAGGCTGTGAATTGTGCAGTATATTTATTAAACCGGACTTCCTCCAGCCAAACTCCTAAGAAAACACCATTTGAATTATGGAACGGCATCAAACCTCATATAGGCCATGTGAAGGTGTTTGGAAGTTTTGGATATGTCCATATTCCTAATCAGCTAAGAACTAAACTTGACAAAAAGAGTGAGAAAATGATACTAATTGGGTATGATAATAACAATTACAGGATGTTCAATCCAGAAACCAAAAAGGTTAAAATATCAAGAAATGTAATTTTTGAAGAATATAATGTTCCAGAGATAAGGAAGAATATTACACAAATATACATTGACGATGAAGTGAAGACATTAGGACAACAAAATCAAATGCAAGAAACAAATGTAGAGGATACTCTTGTGGAAACTTCATCATCAGAGAATGAAGATAGCATGTTGAGTTGTAATAGTAATGACCCTACATATGAACCTTCTCAAGAATTAGATGATGATTTAATTCAAAGCAACATAAATTTGAGACCAAGGATTAATAGACGTTTTGAAGCAAACCTAATTGAACTGTCACTGCCACAAACGTATGCTGAAGCGATGAAAAGTCCACAAAGAAACGACTGGTTGAAATTGATGAAGAATTGCTTGCACATGAAGAGAATAATACTTGGACTCCAGTAGAGAGGTCTGGTCAACGTACGCTTACTACAAAGTGGGTTTTTGCTATAAAAAAGGATGAAAATGATCAGGTAAAACGGTTTAAAGCTCGTTTATGTGCACGCGGATTTAATCAAATAAAAGATATTGATTATCAAGAAATATTCTCTCCAACAACGAGATATGACTCTATAAGAATTATCCTTTCTATTGCAGCTAAATATAATTTAGAAATTCAACAGTTTGATGTAAAGACTGCTTTTTTGAACGGGTATTTGGAAGGGAATATTTTTATAGAAGTACCAGAAGGAATTTCATTTAAATATGATTGTATCCTAAAACTTAATAAATCACTGTATGGACTTAAACAGGCGTCTCGTTGTTGGAATAGAAGATTCACTGAGTTTTTAATAAAATATGGTTTTGTGCAATCTCAGGCTGACAGTTGTGTTTATGTAGGTATTTTTAATGGGGTGAAAGTATTCATAATAATTTATGTTGATGATGCACTTGTAGTCTCTTCCAGTTCCTCAATGATTAAAAGAGTTATAGAATATTTGAAACAAACATTTAAAATAAAAGAATTAAAATTGAAATATTTTGTGGGAATGGAAATAGAGAGAGTAAATAATTGTATCTGTATTTATCAAAGAGATTACATTGAAAAATTAATAGAGAAGTTTTGTATGAGTGATTCAAATCCTGCCAGTACCCCTGCAGATGTAAATGTTGTTATTTCAAAGAAAATGGATGAAAATATTATTAATTTTCCATACAGAGAAGCTATAGGGTCCTTGTTATTTTTGAGCTCTGTTTCAAGGCCTGACATTTCTTTTGCTGTAAATGTTTTGAGTAGATATGTAAACAATCCAAGTCAACAACATGTAAATGCCATTAAACGTGTTATTAGATACCTAATAAATACTAAAGATTTATGTATATGTTATGGAGAAAGTAGTGATCTCACGCTATTCGGATTCAGATTTTGCAGGTGATGTAGATACGCGTAAGTCTACTACAGGTTATATTTTTAATATGAATGGGGGACCTATAACATGGTGTAGCCAGAAACAGAAGACTACTGCTCTCTCCACAACTGAAGCAGAATTTGTAGCTGCTTGTGAAGCTGCAAAAGAGATATTATGGTTACAGCAATTATTATTAGATTTAGGTGAAAATATTACATCTGTTCCATTGTATGTTGATAATCAGAGTGCAATTAAGTTAATTAGCAATCCTGTTTATCATAAGAAAACCAAACACATAGATGTGAAATTTAATTTTATAAGGGAAAAGGTTGAGTTGGGTGTAATTAAACTAAATTATATTCCTAGTAACAGTCAATTAGCAGATATGTTAACTAAAGCGTTACCAACTCAGGCTTTTATCTATTTAAGAGATCACATTTTGTTTTTCTTTTCACAACTCTAATTTCAGTAGGAGTTTATTTTTTTAATATTTGTACCTAGTTTAAATTTTAGTGGGAGTATTGAGCAATTTAAGTAAAATAGTTTTTGAAAATTTAACTAGATGGCAACACTACATATGAAGATGATTGTAACTAAGTGTTCTTGCTGTCATTCATCTTATTACCAAATAAAAGTTATATTTGTGCTAATTACTATCGTTTCTTTGATAAACGACCCATAATCCTTTAAAAAAGATTACACTAAAAGGTTGATAATATCCTACACTGTTCTGAATATTATGCAAGTGTGAACTACCTCAGTTGGTAAATTGAACAAAATGAATGAATAGGTATGAACATTACGAAATAATCGATCATATAATTCGTTTACATAGATCTCTGTGATAAATTTCTTACGTGTTGATATAGATAGATATTGATGCAATTCGTATGCTTACATTTTTAGCATAAAAATGGATTCGAAATAAGAAAAAACAAAGGAATGAAGGCAAAAATAGAAAAAGGTAATTAAATCTCTAGTACAGAAAATATGTGAAAAACCCCTCAATATGTGAATTAAATACTAAGTCTTACATCTCCAAAACATCAATGAACGAACGCAATATAAATAAGCTTCTTCCTTCAAGAACAATTGCCTCGACATTATGTATTCATAAGAATTTATTCCAGTATTACTAATCACAGCCACAATCATAGTTAATTATATACATTATCAAGCTTGTATTATCTGAGTTCGATTGAATGAAATTGGCTTTCGATTTCTTCACGTTTATGTAAACACGAATTATTGACAGTGCCGAAGGAAGCGTTCGAATGAAATTGAATATTTTTCATATAACCGAATTCGGTTTTTTGCTATTTAATTAAGAATATATAACTCTGTATAATTGCCTACCCAACATAATATAACAAATTATATTTCTTTTGTCGTTTCCAAAAATTTATTGTGCGTTCATTTCTTTCAAATATCGCCGTTAATACTAAATATATTATATAAAATTCTCTTGAAGAGAATTTCTAATCATAAAGAAATGAAAATAAAAATATTTCCTCATATTTCATTAAATAAAATCTGGTTGTAGATATGTCGAAATAATTTCATAAAAAGAACTGGTTAGCGTTATTTTATGTAAATTCAGATAAATATTCTAGTTTCAAGGCGAATATGATAAAGAAGAATATCAATGAAATCATTGATATTAAGAATGGACTGGAGGAATACACAAGTTTGATATTGAATGAATTTAATAAAACAATTGTTAAACTAATTCACACATATATTAAAAATAATACTGCATGACGTACGTTTCGATGAGATTCACCTTTTTCAAATGCTACGTGCAGACTGAATGAATTTAATATACCAACTTAATTTTAACTTAGTTAATAATAACTGATTACTATTTGTAATCTACATAATAATCGATAAATCAAAATAAACTTTCTTTAACAAAAATATCATAAGTATCTGTATGACTTTTTTTCACTACTTATTCATAATCTTTATATTTATATTATCTGTAAATAATCAATATATTGAAATGAAACTTTTTGTAACCAATAAAAAAAAATTAAAACGCCGATCTCAGTGGCTCAGTCGGGAGTACACTCGACTATGATGCAGTAGAACTCGGGTTCGAGCCCCGATGAAGGCATGGGTGTTTGTGTATGTCTAGGATTTAAGTAGTTTGAATAATGATATATGCTGGGTAATGTACATTGATTACAAGTCCAATGACCGTTCGAAACCGACGTTAAACTGTAGGTCAACTGAATTAAAAAAAAAATTAAGACACTATGCCTTATATATTATGATCATCGAATATACCTTAGGTATAATTTAAATAATTTCTAAATGTAATGTAAATGAAAGAAATGAGAATATGTATTCAAGGATTCGTATTAAGGTTCTGTTTACGTGGTTAGAAAATTTCATGGCATTTAATTTAAATGACGATATAATCAGATTCATAAGCAAGTAGAATGCGTTGAATCTATTTTTGTATCAACTTTTCAGCTATCAACAAAATTTTCGAACAATGACTTGGAACCATTTCGACTTTGTGACAAAGATTGTATGAATTAAAATTTTTTATGAGAAGTTATAACTTATATGTTATAGGTACTTCGTTGACATGATTGGACTGTTAAACTCTACATAAACGTACATAACTTCAACAATAGAAGAAGTGGCATGTTTTCTGGTTAATAGTTTGCGTAAAGTACGCACATACGTCACTTTCATTTAAACTTACTACAGAATTGTATATTTAAAAAATATACGTAAAATACATCATTTCCAATTTCTATGAATTTTTTTACTCTTGATTTGTATTTGAAAAAATGGTTTAGGAACGACACTTTTATAATATATATATATATTTATATATATATATATATATATATATATATATATATATATATATATATATATATATATATATATATATTATATTATCAAAGTGTCGTTACTAAACCATATTTTCAAATTCAAATCCAGAGAAAAATTTCATAGAAATTGTAAATGATGTATCACACGTATATTTTTCAACTATACAATTCTGGAATAAATCTAAATGAAAGTGACGTATGTGCGCACTTTACGCAAACGATTAAACAGAAAACATTTCGCTACTTTCACACACATTGTTGAAGTTATGTACGTTTCTCTAGCGTTCAACAGTCCATATCAAGTAGACGATTAACTTGAAAAAGAGCGAAAATGCATTTCAAATTTCAACTACGCAATACTTCTACACCAGCGCAAAAATTCCAAGTGAAGAGACAAAATGTTTAGACGAGCTAACAAATACGTGGATAGCTTCTAAAGGGTCTTTTCTTTCACAATAACTTTGTAGAGTAGAAAATTTGAGTGGTTACATCTAATATAAAATTTGTATGTTTGACATATTTTATATTAGATATATTCTACATTTCAGGAAATTCTCTACAATAATAATATACATACGTAATATACTCAGCAACTGAGAAAAACGACGATACAATTATTTGTCTTCAAAGTCATATTCCTACTCGAGAACGTCACTATAAATTTTAAGTGCTTTTCTCTAGCATCCATTGAGAAATAAAATACTATACGAAAATAAGAGACTTCTAATTGCTTGTCGTACAAACTTTTTCGAAACGATTTTTTGAGAATTTCAATAATAGGTAATAGATTAATTTCGAATTTTGGAATGAATTTCACGGTATTTCTTTTCATATTTCAGTCAGTGCCATTTTACCACAAAAATATTAGTTATGAATGTATATATATATATATATATATATATATATATATATATATATATATATATATATATATATATATATATATATATTCATAGTTATATGTATTATAAATAAATAATGTATTATAATAAATATAACTATTCTCAGTTTCATGTCAGATGGCCTCTATCCAAACCAGGTTTTTCCGCAGGATATTTTCCTCGATATACTTCACTTCCATTCATTGGTGCAACGGCGTATGTACTTTCTCTTTGCCCTAATTTTCGAACATGTGAATTTTCTCATTGTGTGTCCGAACTTGCTAAGCAGACTAAACTTTCATGTTCCCTCTGTATTAGGGGTGTTCATTTAAAAAATACATCGATATTTTTTGCGATGCATCAATCGGAAAGGATGCATCGATGTTATTCGATATATCGGATTGAAACATCGATGGTTTCGATGCATCGCTTGAAATATAAAGGAACAATAATATTGAGCACGGATTCAGATGTAACAGTGTCCCTCGATTTATCAAAATTTATATGAGAATCTGTCAACATTCATAGTAATTTTGACATCTCTAAGTACACATTTCAAAAATCGCGTTTGAGATCAAGATATAGGACAGACAATGAAATACAAATTGATATTTTAATAATCTTTTTTTAGGAAGAACATGAAAATATTACAACTTCAATCAAGTTTATTCGTGTAGGTAATTAGAATTTATAATTAACTTAAATATCCCAGTACTTTCTTTCTAAACTTTGGAGAAAAAAATTTTATTTACTCGCTTTCCTTGTATTCTGGTGCGTTGTTGATTTAAAACTTGTGAAGCTTTAGAAAATAGCCTTTCGGATGGTACGGAGCTGGCCACTATAGTTAAATATTTATAACCAATTTTAAATAATTGAGGAAATTGTTGAAATTATACACATTAACTTTATAATTGTTTCTTTCTATTTACTGTACGTATTTTATATCGTCATTTAAGTAGCTAGTTACTAGTACAATCAAAATAATATCCTGTAATAGTGCAATCCAAGTATTCCAACCAACGAAAGTTAAATTTCGAAACAAAAACAAACACATACGCAGTCGGCTGTACAGATTATTTAACTAAAGTCACACGTTACACCAAGATATTTTGACGTGCGAGTGATGGCGCTAGTATATTTGACGTTTTTGTTTGGAGTGACAGGAGGTCTTTATAGAAAAGGCGTTAATTCCATTTTCCACCACACGGCTAAATATCTTGGTCAATCTATACTTATATTTTGTTTCACTTTTTACATTGTCTGGCAAGCAAAGGAATAAAGTCATATACAGCCTTGTCAGTGCAAATTATTTTATTATTACGTGATGTGATATTATTATATTATTCTAAATAATAAAAATTCAATTGTCAATGACTTCGATGTATTGAATTAAATACATCGATGCATCGTAAAACATCGAATATTATCGATGTATCGAACGGATCCGATGTATCAAATGGTAAATATCGATGTTTTCGATGCATCGATGTATATCGAGCATCGCTACCCTGTATACAGTAA
Source organism: Henosepilachna vigintioctopunctata (assembly GCA_030704895.1). Lineage (NCBI taxonomy): Eukaryota > Metazoa > Arthropoda > Insecta > Coleoptera > Coccinellidae > Henosepilachna > Henosepilachna vigintioctopunctata. Next base: position 468,397 of record JARQZJ010000064.1, read on the forward strand.
AGTTATGTCCAGACACCACGCACAGGTTTCGAAATTCTCTCCGATTCATAACCTGTGTACCATGTGTAACAGGAAAGTCGATATCGATCAGTTCAACAATTCAATTTTCATTATTGGACGCATATTACTGTTAGGGATCTTTGTACAGCAAGTTTTGTCATTTCCTTTCATTTTTCCTTTTTTTTTCTTGCATGTAAATATTGTATTTTAACAGTTGAATTGTTCAAATTTTCAAGTATTTCTAGATTGAATTGTGTTGTTTGTTCTTATTTCTTCTTTAATTTTCTTTTTCTTTTTTGTTTTCATCTTTGTATACCTATAAGAAAGCCTATATTGTATTTTTTCAACAGAATTGTTTGAATATTTAAGTATTTCTCGTTCATTATCTCGTTTATCAAATATTTATCATTTAGGTCATTTTCTTTTACCATTTATATTCTTAGAATTGGGTTTATGTTACCTTCAAGAGAGGTATTGTAAATAAATGAATATATGTGCAGGTATTGTATGAATAAATATATTTTTTATATGTAAATAAAAATATCGTACTAAAGAGTGCTTTTTTTTAGAAGTATAGAACTTTAAATTGCAATAAAACAACGATGGATTCGATCAAAACAAACATTCGATCGACAAGAATTTTTTTTAATTCGAAAGATAATCTTGTGGCATTACATTTTGAATATGATTTCTGGCATATGACTGCCACGGCTGGCTCGGATGTACTCCAATCTGGACGTCCAATTTTCGGTGAGTTTTTCCAACATTTGTGGCCGTATATCGGCAATAACACGGCGAATATTGTCTTCCAAATGGTCAAGCGTTTGTGACTTATCCGCATAGACCACTGACTTTGCATAGCCCTACAGAAAATAGTCTAGCGGTGTTAAATCACAACATCTTGGAGGCCAATTCACAGGTCCAAAACGTGAAATTAGGGGGTCACCAAACGTGTCTTTCAATAAATCGATTGTGGCACGAGCTGTGTGACATGTTGCGCATTCTTCTTGAAACCACAGCTCCTGGACATCATGGTTGTTCAATTCAGGAATGAAAAAGTTAGTAATCATGGCTCTATACCAATCACCATTGACTGTAACGTTCGATATAACGATACGATAAACAAAATTCGCGCGATACGCATTCCTCACAGAACCATTATTTTCGAAATAAAATTGCACTTTTTGCAAGCGTTGTTCAGGCGTGAGTCTATTCATGATGAATTGCCAAACTAAACTGAGAATAAATCCCATCTCAGCTGTTAAATCGGTCGCCATCTTCAACAGTAATGCCAACTTAAAGTTCTATACCTCTAAAAAAAACACCCGTTACATATTTAAATTTCATAAATTCGCCTATATTGGTGCTTCTATGATCTCAAATATATTTACTACTGATTTCTATAGGTAATTGTAATACCTACATCTATTACATTCACAATTTTCATCTCGAATTCATGAGAAGGTGTTTGGATATTGAGTCCTTGCCTCACTTGGAGATGAACGGGACACAACTGACAAGTTCTTTGTAGAATGAAACAGCTGTCTGTGTTGTGCTTCCATCAGTGTGAGATGGATTGTGGAGAATACACATTGTAAATGGTCGAAGAGAATTTCATTTCGAATAATTCTCCGAGTGTCTCTCATGAGCATATATAATGATTCAATATATCAGATCATGATTAGCTTCGTTAGTGGATCCTACGATTTTGTTCGACAACTTTCTCACGGCAGAAAGATAAAGCCGAGATAAAAAGTAATTCTAACAGTTTCACTTCCACAGTTAACTTCGATTCTAGTTCGAACATAAAATGCAGATATTTCGTCGATGAGAAGTTCTCGATGGAACCGATTCATGAACTACTCGTTTTATCGAGCTGTGGCCCTAACAAGAAAATACAACGCTCGATCTGGCTCATCCGTATAAAAATGCACGACATATGCAACAGGAATCATTAAGATTCTTCTACAGTTATGTCATGACGTCGTTATGACCTACTCTTCGTTAGACTTCGCTGACATGAGCATCGTCAACTTCCATTATAAATAGTAGCAAACTTCTGCGGCTTCGAGGACACTTGATACATGTGTAAGGGATAATTCTTAAATACTGAGAAGGGGGAAATTATAGAAGAGAAGAGCGCCGATTAAATCGAAGCTTTATCCACGTTTCCGTAATTAAGCTTACGGTAAAATCGCGCGCGCTTGGTTGATTACAGTAAGAGAACGGAAGTAGACGACTACACACAAAGCAAGTCAGAGGATGTTTCGATCGGTCTCCGTGTTTCGACGCTCCTTTGCGATTCGAATAAGACATAACAATTACAAGACTGATATAAAATGAACTATAAGTGTGTATATATATATATATATATATATATATATATATATATATATATATATATATATATATATATATATATATATATATATATATGTATATACATATATATTATTCCTCAGGTTTAAACCGAATCGCTAATGAACAAAGAATTACCAAGCTCCAAAGGGCCTACATAGTAACATGGGCTCACTATAACAAAAAAATTAATTCTAGAGGCGCCAAATTGAGGCATTATAACACAACGATTCTGCCAGAAGCAATCTACGCATCTGAAACAATGATTATTGACGGTCATTCAAGAATTAGAGAAATACAAAAACAAGAAGAAGAAATTCTAAGAAAAGTTTACGGGCCAATCAATAGAAACGGCATTTGGATGAAAAGACATCAGATTGAACTTTATCAAAAGACAAATACGATAACGGAAGAAATCAGAAAATGACGAGCAAAGTTCTATGCACATGTCTACAGAATGAAACAGTCCAGAATACCGAAGAAACTACTCGATATAATAATGAATAGTAAATGCAGAACAGAGTGGCTAAAAGAGGTCCAAAAGGATATACAACAGATCAATATGAAAAATCTCGAAGATCGCACTGAATGTCGCTATAAAATCGCACATGTGAAGTTTGAGCAAAAGTCAAATCGTCAACCTGGAGTGAAATGGACAGATGAACGGAAGAAAGAGCATTCAGAGAGGATGAAGCGTTTTTGGGGGTCAAAAAAGATGAAGCAAAAGTCCTAATAATTGCGAACTCAAGCTCAGTCGCTCTCCTCATGGGGAACAATCGTAATAATAATAATAATAATAATATATATATATATATATATATATATATATATATATATATATATATATATATATATATATATATATATATAATATATATATATATATATGTATATATACATATATATATATATATATATATATATATATATATATATATATATATATATATATAAATATATCTATGAGGAAATGAAATTTTTTGTGCTTATGGCACTGAATGAAATATTTAAGAAAATGAACACTAGAACATTCATTCGAAAAATCACATCGTACACGTTCACATATCTAGCTCTACTATAACATTCTCTTGATTAATTTGAATTTTTCGAATGAATGTTCTAGTGTTCATTTTCTTATATATATATATATATATATATATATATATATATATATATATATATATATATATATATATAATATATGAGAAATCTTTTACAAGAAAAAGAATTCTGTAGTTCTCGTGCTATTTTATCTCACTTGTAAATAATTGATATCAAAAGTACCTATACTATGACTTTCTTTCGATAGTTTTTTGACTAGTTATTCAAAATAACATTACAGTAGAGCTGCCTATGTGAAACATGAACAATGCGATGTCTCCATTATCCTAAGGGATACATGTTAGAGAATATTGAAATCGATGCCTACATTTATTGAATTTAACAGTTAACTGTGTCGTACTACAAGGTACTCATCAGTTACAAATTAAAGGCAACGACTTCAATCATATACCTTCTTATACCTTCTTATCGATCGTAAGACAGAGTTATACAGTACATCGTATGCATATATAATGCATAGATCAATGTACATTTCAAATCTCAGGAAACAATGAAAAGCTCATGAATACATCTAACATTGAAAGTTTCAGACGTCATTATCACTTAAGATACTACATTTTACAACTCTAGTTTTTGAACAATTTCATCTAATTTGATGAAGTAATGCCATCTAGGTCGCGGCTGTAGAAACGCTCGCTGTCATTTATCAAAGTGTACTGAAGTGGCTACTTAAAACATGAAATAAAACTACTAACTACAAGAAAAAGAATTCTGCAGTTCTCGTGCTATATTACCGCATTTGTAATTATTCGATATTAAAATTTAATATATTCGATGAAACTTAAGTCAAGTGTGTTAATTTTGAATTTGTTGTATTGTTTATAACTGTCTTTCGATAATTTTTTGAATAAATATTATAGCAGAGCTGCCTATGTGAAACATGAACAATGCGATGTCTCCATTATCCTTCTAGGGATAAATGTTAAGAGAATATTGAAATTTCGATCACCAGCCAGCTCTGAAGAGAAAAAGAAAGAAAGGGCTGAAATGTATCGCTGGTTTCTAAATCCTCTATATTTCGTTATTTATTACCTTCATCAAGTAAAAACTGCAACAGACAAATAGAAAAAGGCAATAAATTGAATCGAACTAATTTACATGTATAAACTTAAATTCAAACACTTGAATTTATGATTTACACTTTCGTCGTTACAAACGACTTCTTCAGATGCTTACAGAATAAATGAAGAATAAGAAAATAAGAGAATAGGAAGAAGAGAAGGAAATAAGGGAATAAGAAATGAGAATAAATCTGAAGATGTCGTTTGTAACGACGAAACGCGTCATGCATGTAGTCAATAAAGTGTAAATCATAAATTCAAGTGTTTGAATTTAAGTTCATATTCAATTATAATGGATTTACATCAAGTAAAATTCATTATAATTTATATTGATATAATTGAATTTATAATTAATTATCAAATAATTTACATGTGTTGATCATACTTCAAACGAAACATCATAAAATGAATCACTGAAATGAAATTAATTTATGTTATTAGTCCAGACACTTGCTATAGGTATATAAAATAGATATAGTATGTAATATATACTTATATAAATTAATTATGTTTCTTCAGAGTGCAGACTGAGATACCAGTTCGATGAAAAATTGACCTTGATTAATAATGAATGACATACGTTTCGACAAACTTCACCTTCACAAGCAATTGTAATAAAGATCTTTCAAAATTTGTTTGTATTTCGTTTAGTAGAACAGGAAAAAGATTACAGACAATGGAAGAAGTTTATCTGTATTGTTCGGTATATTGATATTTATTGTCAATTTTATCACTCACAATATCTGTAAAAATTGTAATTAGAACTATATGAGTTCTCAAAAGTTATCATCACTTTTTCGGTGATTTTTGATATTTAAAACAAACAAGCTATGGAAACAATTCATGAGAATGTGAAAGTTCTACTCAATAACGGAATATTAAGTATACTAAATTTCAATAAAATCTTAAATACCTTGAAAGACTACCGAAAGTATTTAGATTGAGCTTAAAAAGCACGATACAGAAAACAAAGCAAAATTAGATAAGAGCTAGAATCGCCTAACTAGAGACTGCAACATAAAGCTGCCTTATCAGAAACTCACTCTTCCGTTGATAATATAAACATAATACCGCTAAAAGTTTTTGTTGCAAACCTAATATTAGATAAAAAAAACTTCTTCAGTTACTCAATCTACACACTTATTTCACCTGAATGAAACAACTAAGCCTTCCACGTTAATGAACCTAGAGAGAAGCGTTATTGCATAAATCTTATTATCCTCTTATTCAGGCACATCTAACATTATGTTTCATTAATATATTTACTAGGAGAAGGAGCATAATGAATGTGCATTAATTATATTCTGATTTTAGAATCGAGTTACAGGAATTCTTATAACAACTGACAGAAAAATTTCGTGCTCTTCATATAACTACGAGGGGAGATAAAAAAAAATCAATGAAAAGGGAAAGCGACAGATGTTATTTGTTCCATTTTCAAAAACATAAAAATGTTGGAAATATAATACTTTGAAACCCAATTACCTAAAGAACCTATTGAAAACTTCTTTAAAAATCTGAAAAAACGCAAAGTTTCACTATTCATTTTGACACGTAACATGTAAGATGATTTGATTGAAAAATTACTAAGTAGGTAATATCAATTTCTGGTAGAAGAGGTAAAATATAAGTACTAAGAAAAATATATAGTTACCTACATATTACACTTATACCGTTTACTTAAATCTAAACTATAAATTATGTTCGTGCTTAAACGAACGGTATTATATATAGATGGCTATAGATAAATACTTGGTATACAAATATATAGAAATACATGTAATTTTTGTGCAAAATGAGAGCTGAGAATATGAGCATATACCTACTATGTTTTATGCCTTCATTATTCGTCGAAGGAAGACAATATTCAAATCGATGCCACACTCCACGGAGAAGCATGAAATCAACTGTTTCGTCCGACAAGGAAACCATCACCCGTGTCATCACGATCGCCAAATGAGGCATCGACTTCAATTTCCAATATCCATCTTTAGACTTCCTACATAAACTTATGAAGTAATGACTAAATTCCAATTTTCATCTATATTCAATTTATATCATATGAAAAATGTTTTCTATTCATTACTATAGAAAAAAATCCCGTGCTTTTTTCAAAAGTGACATCAATTCGAATATTCTACAACATTATCTTAAGAATAGAGAAAACTTCACATCGCACCTATAAATATATGACAAAATAGAAAAAACACCCGTGAAAGAATAGAAGAACAGAAATAAATAATTTAGGAAGCAAAAACCTCAACGATGTTTCAGAGAATTGCTTAAAAAATTACCACTCGGTTATGAATAACCAGAGACTTGATGAAAAAGTGGACATGATGAATTCTATTAAAATCGAATCTGCGACTAGGGATCTTGAGGTTTCCAACGAAATTACTGATTTTAGGACTTCCATATACCTAATAAAGATGATATAATATGAAGGAATGTTTACCTGGCACTAATTAAGAATAACACCAAAGGTTTGTATACCCCATTCAACTATAGCAGACTTTTGCAGTGAACATTTCTTTATCCGCGTTGGCTAGTTTTTGGGTATGGTAAAATGTTATGAGTTCGCGTCACCGACATAGTGCGCTTTTCTTTAGACGCTTTTCCGATAGGTGAAATCTCATGTTTGTATCACCGAGATGGATATACCTATATATCTGTAGTTTGCAACTAGCGTAAATAAAAAGATAAATGTCAATTGAACATTTTCTTTTCCCACTTCGGTTACCATAAGCCTATTTTATGTTTTTTAAGACCTACTGAAATAATTCAAAGTACAGAAGTCTAAGTATTGTTGAAATTAATGATGGAAATGGTGCAAACACTGAAAATAATATTAAAAATATGTCAAATACCAAATAATATGATTGTACCTATATTAACTATAGTGTCAATTTCAATTGACTCGTATTTATATTTTGACATGATCTTGTTCAACCCGCAATATATTTGAATAATGAAAAACCATATGAACATGCATATAACTGTTGCTCGGAGTTTCAACATATGTGAAAACCAGATTGATGTGGATAATTTCAATTTAAACATTAGGAAATTTCAAATTTTAATACTAAAAGTTTTCACTTTTATCAGTAGTTCCAATAACTGCCAATTTTTTCCTCAATATCAAAAATAGTTGAATTTCTACCTTTTCAGTAGTACTTAACTCTTGTTAATGACATAATAGCTCGAAACATATGTTGAGTAGGTTAAAGAATTTTACCATTAACCCGGCGACAAAGATAAGCTGGGCCCTAGGCAATTTTAAACTACTATTATTTTTCTTCGAGTTGGTTTTGTTTCGAACGTTACTGTAGCTGAAGATAAAGCCATCCTCTAACTGCTTCAATGGTACGCTCAGTAGACGCCTCGTCGAATGGTAGGGTGGTCTGGGATATACAAGTGCGTAAAGTAAAAACGGGTCATTATGACCCATGGTCATCGTCTCCGTGGTAATTTCGTGACATTCGTTTATTTGCTTATTCAGTGTTTACTGTTTATTAACTTTGTTTTTTGAACATTTTTGGTTTTTATTATTATTAATAGCATTACTACTAATCAATACAATGAAGAGTATTGTAGTATTGCTATTATTAGTATTATTTCTGCAGTATATTCTTTCTAGAACCGGTCATATTTGACCTGTTATACCATATCTGCGTTAGTGGACCCACAAAAATTTCGTCTGAGCCTCAAATGCTCGTCCCTATAAGCAATAAGCTGAATGGAAATTTCTAATTTAGTAACAAAATTCGACGAAGTAAATTGCCTAGCGTTGGCAATTTATATTGCTCATTATAATAACACTTTTGATATCTAGTTCACAAGTTACGAATTAGTGTATATTCTTCTAAACGAACACAAACTAAATTCGGTAGGCACTTTACGAATAAGAAACAAATTTAACCTCAGTTCATTACAACATGTAAAAGACCCAAGCTCATCAACCTTTGGTTACCAACAAATATTGCTATGGTCTCATACCGTCAAGAGAAAACCAAAATTGTTGTTTTGATGTTTATCGTTTCAAGTTTACACTGATAGGCCAACTTTAATACTAACAAATGCAGTAAATAGAAAATCGGAATATCACTTTTTCACAATGACACCAAGAACGCTGTAAGGTGTATTCCATACTGCAATAATTCAGCAACTCCGTGGGTCTGAATAATGACTTAGAAGACTGATTCGCTTTTATTTTCTTATTATAAAGCTCATTCGATATCTCTTCTAGAACATAAGATCATTGATTCCTATTATTCCTAAGAATAATAAACGTAAATTTGAAAATATGAACATGTTACGTTTTGAGTGTTGATTTTGCATATGTTCATGAAAAAGTTGATAAAAGTGTAATTTATAGAGCTTTTTGTTATTATTTCAATTATACTACCTAAGCAAAAAATACTTTTCAATAAGACGTCAATAAAATTAGGGTGACTAATCAAATCTTGTGAAAAATCATCGATAGCATTCGGGTCAACATGACCCTGCGTCATCCTTCAAGTAATTATTTTCACGTCATTTGCACGGGGTTAAAACATTTTCGTTGATGGAAAGAAAGCTCTATGAATTGTTTTCGTTCACTAATACTTCGAACGTGGGACGTTCCTTCCATCATACGGCACCGAAATTCTAAATTTGATTGTGTGGGTCAATGTTCGCAGTGTCACATCGTGCACCGTTGCCATCCCACCCCACGGTCCCACACGCTCCGTTCTAGCCTCGTTCGTGGAATGTGGTCGACAGTTTTTAACATTCATCTCGACTGACCGAGGCGGGAAGCGTTAACGACTTGTTTAGGCCGGTCATTGGTGCCGCTCATGACTCGATCCCAAATCGAAAGACAGAACAAGGACCGTTCAAAACGAACGCAATATTGCGCAGGTTTCGGAAACCATCATGTACGCTCATACGGTCGATTATACATATTCGGTCGTAATTTTATGGCAAACGTGTTTTGTGAAGAAATCACCATGTGGAAAGGTCTGCACTGAATCTTAAATTTCAACACCGAACGAGGGCGTTTTGAAGTAAACTGATATCTTCAGGCGTCGAAGACAGGCATACGCATGATGAGATGATGAGATAATGGTTAACAAAACGATCGTGATAATTATTAGAATACGTACAAGATTGATGTTTTGCAATATTTCAATCAGTTTGATGGACTTAATTGAAAGGATTTGCGCTACCACATGTGTATTACACATTCGCATATTTTCCAGACTATTACGTCTCAATATTATCTTAAATAATGAACAAATAATATATTTTGCAGTAAATGTGATAGTTTTTACACAGGTCAAACTGAACGTTCTATACAAAAAAGGATCGATGAACATAGAAGATCAATACTGTTGAATTAACTTAATACGGGTTTTTCTGAACACTGCATCAAACATAATCATTGCTTGGATCCCAAGAAGACCGAAATAGTACACTCAGGTAGTAAGGGCAAAAGATTAGATACCCTTGAAGTCTTGGAAATTTCGATAGCCAATGAGAAGAATTTACCTATTTGCAATGACCAGGTGGATTTTTCCGTGAAACCAGTGTTAAAGTATGTGGTTTATGATATATAAGTGAAAGCTGTATATTTTGAAATTCAATAATATTGTATACTCAACCTTTTAGATAGAAGATAGAAGATAGAAGAAGACGACCTCAAACATCTTTGATATTAACAGGTATAGTCGAAAGTTCTTGAAAAATATTGTCCGAATTTCAAGAATCCATTGAGTTCCAAAGAGTCGGTATCTACTGCAAAAAAATATCATAAGATATTGTAGTCGTACAGAGTACAACTTTCATTAAATGTTATTCTGCTGCCGCTATGGAGTAGAATTTTTAGTTCAGGTTTTTAGACCACTTTTTACACTCACGCCCCTCTAGTGATAAGTCGTGAGTTTGAAACTATTCCTATCCCCTTTACTGTGTTTGTTTCAATTTTGAAAAATTGGAATAGTTTCTGATTATTTTCAAAATGAACGGTACCAACATAATATAATCCTTCATTGACAGTGATTTGAAAAAAATTGATTATTGGGTACTTAATCTTGTGTCCTCTGCCAATGATTTGCTCTGGACTATATTCAACAGTGTAACAAGTGAACAGTCCAATTCAGTTCAATTATACCTTATTCATTTTTAAGATCAACATTGTTCCTATTGAGTTACTCTTTCTTATCTATTTAGTGCACCACGCATGGGAACTGATAGAGTTAGCAACCCATGACGGAGTCACTGTACTATAATACCTTCTGTTGCTTCCTTCATTCTTTTCGGTAGTGAAAGAACCGCACGAGCAGTTTTTTTTTTAAATATGGCCTACTAATAATATGTTCTCAAAAAGTATGATTAAAATTTTTGGTTATACATTTACACGAAAAAATACACGTAATACGTAACTGCAACCCCTTCGCCTCATTGTAATCTGTAGTCATTTATTTTAAAGCTTTTCCCCCTTATTTAGACTCAACTTTGTTGTGATTAATCGATGACACCTTACCACTTGTTAATTATTCGTTAACATCGTTATTTTGCGATAGACGCATGATTTCTAAACCGAAAAGCAGAGATTGCCAGAAGGAAACACACTGCAACCTTGATGTATCGACGGTTTGTTTAGAATCAAAATCAAGGAAAAGGGATTTGAAAAATTATCTACTATATATAATTTATATATATAAGTATATGTATAAATACAAAATAATATATATAATAATACATACTTCCAGAAAGTTAGAACTGTATCAAATGCACGAAAGTATATTTTGAGATTGTATTGTATAATGTTTTGACGTTTATTAAAAATTGTTTACGTTGTGGCCTTCTTTTGTGCATTATATTTCAATATTTGATTTATCCAACACCAATGAATAAACAATGCTGTCATAAACTAAACTAACAGTGATTTACGATAGTGATAGTTTTTAAACTGATTGTGTAAATTCTATATAATTCTACACACACACATAATTTCTATAATTATTATACACCAATAATAATTTTTTATTTTAAACAGAATTCTTCAACTAAACGAATTTGACCTCATTCGAAAAAAATGTAAACATTCAATTTACTTTGAAGAATGCAATAATATTCAATGAGAACGATTACTTCACTTTTTTCGATTTTAAAATAACACGTCTAAATTAGGTATATAGACAAATAACTTGAGTCAAGAAAGGTATCGCTGTGAGAAATATTACAGGATGAGCAAAAATGTATCTCGGCCATTAATTGTGTATGAACCGCAGAATTCTGACTGCATATACAATATTTGCAATAGCAGTTCTTCGACCATACGTTCCAATTTCCTCCAATTAATTTCAAAAAACATTTTATGAAAATATATGAACATTAAATGCTGACAGGTCTAATACTTCAAAATGACTTCATCATCTAAATCAAACTAAAACCACAACATCTCACAAGATACATGCTCCTGAATATATCTAAATATATCACCGGCTTTTGAGGTCATGTCACGCATCATACAAACTCAATTAACTTTGGGCTTTTCAGTTGTGAATGTATATTATAAATAACCATAATGTCTAATTTCAAACGAATATGTATTGTCATTTGGTTGAACAAACACAATAAAGTTAAATTTAAATCATGATTCAAAAAATAATAATTATAATTTTTATAAGTATCTATAGATATTCGGAAATTGAATTATTATATCCAAATATATCAAAAATATATAAATAATAAAAATTATAAGCTGATTTGGCTAATTGAAGTGAATGTCGTATTTGTAGTTTTTTATGTAGATTTAAAAAAAACAAAGTGAATCAGACAAATCGAAGTAGATATATGTTTTAACTCGTAGTATATAAATAAATGATATAGATTCATTCTCGTTTTGCATAAGAATAATTCTTTGAGTATTTCCTGCCAATACGTTCAGAATATAGATAATATTAAAGAAATATTTTTACATTTTGCGATTATTCTGCGATTTTATCGATGTGTGATTTTCGAAATAGTTCTTTGTCCAAGAAAAATTCTATTTATCTATTTATTTCATATACTTATTTATAAATATGCAAAATTTTTACACAGAATCGTTCCAATATCGAAAAAAAATTGTTTACTACATTCTTTAACATACACTGAAGTTTAATAACAATAAATTAAAATTAACCCATTTGGCTCAAGTTTCACTAAATATATTCTCTCTTATATCGATATAAAACTCTACATATGATTCGGGTGGTTAACCCATTATCAAGAGTACCTATACAATGTTACTGTTGAATGATGTGAAGTTTAAAATTATTTCCCAGGATAAAAAATAGAACGGATTACTTATAAAACTGAATACTCGGAGAGTTGATAGATCATTTAGGGCTCAAATAAAACAGAATATTTTCGTTGAAATTATTCCAACCGTTAGAACGAAATCTCAGATTTGAAAATATTTGGACACCAATAAAATGGGAAAGTCGAATTATTTCCTTCGACGAAAAAATAATGGAAGTATCCACAAGGTTCATAACGAAGAAATTATCTCTAAATATTTTTCATCAATATAGTTTAGCGTACAATTAAACAACATAAATCTTATGTTTTCTCGAAATACTAATATTACGCAATCCTTCAAATAAGAAAAACAATTCCTCTTAATACAAATTTTACCAGATACTTGTGAAAATAACAAATTAAATTACATTTACAAAAATTTGAGGAGTTCTGTTCTCTTACAATCAGTGACCTTTACATCAACTTCTGTGACTCTTACAATCGCAATATCTCAGTACTGGCGTCTTAGAGAAAAAACCAAGAGGTTATTTTTGCAGATACTTTAAATATCTACAACTTTGGTCATACGTACTTTTTCGGTAAAACCGTTCTCGAATAAAATTAAAAAATCTGAAATTTTGGCACTTTACCCCGAATAACTTTCATAGCGTCCCTGAAATCGATTGGGACTTTCGATATTTTCTTTCTAATGGTGAACGCAAAGTATCCACCAATTTGTCCCTGTCGGAATTTTTGTTATTTGAAAACTATTTTTATGTTAATGACAAAATTATATTTGAGTATATTTTCGGTTATATACTCGTCTATGACCGAATTAGTTGGTAAAAACAAGAAAAAGTATTATAGAGTTCGTGAAATAAATACATGTAAGAAATAAATAATATAACTGTGCATTATTTCATTTGGGTTGGCTTCAGTATCTCACTACTAGGTAGCTCACTGCTTATTCCAAAATCAATAAAGTAGCTCGCTACATTGAAAATGTTGAAGACCACTGACCTTGCTTCTCGCCACGACCTTTCCTAAGCCTGAGCAGTTGACTCAATACGCCATTTAAAATTGTGGAAGAATTACCACCCTTCTTAGCACAAATAATACCACATTCTTCAGTTTAGGATCAATAAAATATGTCGACTTCTATCCCCAAGTTCTTGCAAAAAATCCATCAAACCCTGTAAATATATCGTCAACGTCATGATTCCTTTATCTCGTAAACTTGTTTTCCAGTGCCTTGGCTGGCTGTTCGAATTGTACTTTGTCTGAACGCTCTATTCATTCAATGCCAGATTGTTATCAAATAATAACAATAATAACTCGTCGTTTATAGCATTTACGTATCATTTGAAAACAACTGAAAACGGTCGAGATAACGAAAGTCTGATTCGAAAAAAAGGCGAAACTGTGAAGCATATTACATTGAATTTCATGTATTTATAAATACTGATATTCTGGTTACACTAGTCGTATTTTAGAATTGCGTAAAGACTCTCCTATTTTTATGAAATATTACTTTGACGGTAATTATAAATACGGTTTTAGCAAGACCATTCAACCTGAAATGAATACGTAAAATATGCATGTAGATCTAATACCGCTTTATACAACACTGAAGATTATAATTTAATTACCACCCATCTCAATATATTACAAGGGATATTTGAAGGCCCTTTTGGGATTGAGCTTTGCCGATAGTCAATTAAGCGATTAGAACGACCGACGGCGATGTTGAAATCAACATTTAAAATCAATGAAAGGGCTTAGCATCGGTTAGTATTTCATGCATTAAAACAAGTAGTCATCGACTTGAATTTCAAATCAACGTGCATGAGAGTTAATGTCAATAACAAACGTGAATTTCATTCATATATTTCCTCAGCTTTGCATTCATTACAGAATGTATTTCATTATCAATCTAGATATTGATTTGGTAACTTATCGTTGAATTATTGGCCTTGAATATTCCTCAATTATTTGCGTTTGCTCATTCAAATATACCACAAAACTTTATGGATATGGGAAGTTCAGTGTGTATATGAAGATTGACAACTTTGACATCAGCCAAAATGTGTTAGTCCAAATAAATTATTACATTTGAGAATTAGCTCTGGTTGCAACTTCCAGTTAGTTATTTCATCATTCGCTTCTCAAAAATACAAGGTGACGATTCGCAACATTTGACTCATTTTTGAGTCGCAACATTTTTCACCAAATTTCAATTTCGTTGATTAACAGCTGTTATGCGTTTAGGATATCACCTAAAGCTGTTGAGCGTTTAGGCACAAGATTGAAGCCGTAAAGTACGACGAAAGCATTTTTTTGGCAATTATTGACTCCCACGTCAGCAAAGGTGAGAAAATCTCTTCAACAACACCCTCTCAGCTTTGGAGAACCATTAGTACAAGCATTTGTTTTGATCTGTTCTGGTTCTTGGAAAAGTAGATGTTGTCAGGTTGTCAAAAATGAGGAATAACATCAGAAAAGAATTTTTAAAGGACACAATAATTATTTACGCAAATAATTAACATTAAAATGAATATAATTAACATTATATTCATTTTATATTAATATATTTACACATATTTTATTTATATTAATCTCAATATATTCATGAATGTAGGACAACAAATTTGAAATAGAAAAATAAAGAAATAAAACACGCACATTTGTTTTTTCGTACATAAGGTCAAATTGAGTAATTAACTAATTAACTCGTGCAGAAATTCCATACGATATTTGCAATAATAATTATTTACATAACAAATTAATGAAAAATTGATTTGTAATCTTTACTATTTTGCTTTGACTTGAGTAGTTTTCAAATAGATTTCGCAAATAAATCTTAAAACTCAATAACCAAACTTGAATGAGTCAACAATTCATAAAAGTGTGAATATCACAAGAACTATTGTACCTACTTAGGTATAGGGAACCCTTAAAATATAGGAAACATAATCACTTGTGCTGTTAGATGAGCCAATAAAATACGGGGTGTCCCATTTACAATTAGCGACTTATACTGACTTGAATTTCAGGAAAATCGAAGAGCTTCACGAACACCCTGTGTAATAAAAAGAATAAAAACTGAAAAAGCAATATTTAGTTGTTTATTGTACAAATTTTCATCGCTTTCGGTTGACAAATAGCAGAGATATGGATTCTCAGAAATGCCATTTCAAAATTTATTAACTCGGAGAAATTATCAATTTTCAGTACATAGTACCTTCATAAAAATTTATCACAAATTTTGTGTTCTGCCTAACCTCAAGAGGATAATATACATAGTGTCCCATTTAAAATAGCAACGATGTTGACACTTTTCTACAGACGCAACGATGAAAATATTTTAGATCGATAGACCATAGCCAACTATTGAAGCTTCCAAATTTCCAGAGATCCTATCTTTAATTTTTCGTTAACGTCTAAGGCGTTATCCATTATCAATACATATCGATTTATAGAAATAAAAAAATCAGAAAAATGAGAAAAATAAGAGAAATAAGAAAATAAGTATTCGATAGTTCAAAAGTGACAACAGTTCCGTAGAAAATTGATGTTTTATTTCTAAAAATGGAAAAATGAAAATATCCATAACATCGCTATATTTTTGTCGTTGTATACCTCCTGCGTGTTGTGCTTCTATTATTATTCCACAGTGTTTATGGAAGTGTTAGTAATACAAGGCATATTATTTCCTCCGACGAAAACCACGAGTCTATGGCACGATAAATGGATAGTTCGACGTTTCCTACGCGCAGAAGGCGGGGGAATGTATTACGTGAGTCAGTGACCCACTCTCTGATATCGCTATCGTCTTCCCGCGATTATATTACGGCGAGTTCACGAGGTATGTGTGGACGACAGGAAATTCCACGAACGGGACAGGTAATGGCGGACCCGGAAACGCCGCGAACGCTTTGGAAAATTCGAAGGACGCCGTTGAAGTTTGACTTTTAGTAAAGTTTTAAGTTAAGCCTAACGTGACCATTTTTTTTATGAAACGCGGCTTTGTATTGATAAAATTATTCTCAAAACACTAAGACTTTCAGTGTTCTTTATTGAGAAAGATTGTTTATTAATGAATTGAAAATATTTTGCAAAATATTTTTTTTATTGGTTATTTTCGGATTTATTAGACGAACTAATTTGCTTTAGTACAGAAGGTCAGGATTTTGGAAAATAATGAAGTTCTAGGCACTTTTTCAATATTCACTAAAACTATCAATATCCCTTTCAAAACTGAAATATGAACCTGAGTTTTTTCGACATCCATGATTTCTTCATTATTTCATTCGTTTGATTTTAGTATGCAACATCGATCTAAATTAATGAATATTCGTCGAGTGTTTACGTATCTTTATTACAATCAATATCATATTATATTTATTTCAATCAATATGTCAAATGCTTTCTGTAGGTCTCATATTCTGTTCTCCCATATTCGGGGAACTTTTTATGAAACTCGGTAGGCATTCTTTTCACTAATTCTTCATCAATGTTATTGCCATTGATTTTCAATTTTGCCAATAAAGTATACACAGTAAAACGAAGAAAGAAGAAACCGACTGGTCTCTTTTTGAGCCAAATTGTCGTTGAGTCGACTGATTTCTAATGAGTGTTTTTTTTTAGAGGTATAGAACTTTAAGTTGGCATTACTGTTGAGGATGGCGACCGATTTAACAGCTGAGAAGTGATTTATTCCCAGTTTGGTTTCGCAATTCATCATGAATACACTCACGCAAGACGTACATTCGTCGAATGGTCCCAAAACGAGATTGCCGTTGTTCCCGATTTTCATAAGCGAATTTTGTTTAGCGATGAAGCACACTTCTGGTTGAATGGCTACGTCAACAAACAAAACTGCCGCATTTGGAGTGAAGATAATCCTCAAGTGTATGTCAAAACATTGTTTCATCCAGAAAAACTGACTGTTTGGTGCGCTTTATGGTCTTGTGGAATCACTGGTCCGTAGTTCTTCAAAAACGATGATGACCAGAACGTAACAGTCAATGGTGATCGGTATAGAGCGATGATTATTAACTTTTTCATTCCTGAATTGAACAACCATGGTGTCCAGGAGCTGTGGTTTCAACAAGACAGCGCAACATGTCACACAGCTCGTGCCACAATCGATTTATCGAAAGACACGTTTGGTGGCCGCCAAACGTGTCTTTCGATAACAGGTCCAAAACGCCATTTCACGTTTTGGACCTGTGAATTGGCCTCCAAGATATTGTGATTTAACACCGCAAGAATACTTTCTGTGGGGCTATGTAAAGTCATTGGCTTATGGGGATAAACCACAAACGTTTGACCATTTGGAAGACAATATTCGCCATGTTATTACCGATATACGGCCACAAATGTTGGAAAAATTCATCGAAAATTGGACGTCCAGATTAGACTACATCCGAGCCAGCTGTGGCGGTCATATGTCAGAAATCATATTTAAAATGTAATGCCACAAGATTATCTTCCGAATAAAAAAAAATTCTTGTCAATCGAATGATCCATCGCTGTTTTATTGCAATTTAAAGTTCTATACATCTAAAAAAAAAACCCCTTTATTTTAGCTCCAATAGTCGATATAGGTTCAATTTCAATTACAGAAGACAAGCTTTCGATACAGCTTGGTAAAAACTAGCCAACGAAAATATAGAAGAAACCACAATTCAATTTCGAAAAAGTTTTTTGATAATTGAGGATATTTGTCGATACTAGAAAAGTAGTCCAGTTAAAAAAATTTTCTTATCATTTCGAAAAACCGAGATTTTTGCGTGTGTTATCTTTAGGGGCAACAAGATCACACAACCGAAAAAAGGAACGGGATAAACAACTGAAGAACGGAACGTTAGTTATACCTGCAACTGGCATTTTACTATAAATTTCTCAATGCTAACGTAAAGAAAATTCAAAGTTTCACTTGTTTTGATCATTAATACGTAGTATAATTACTTGATTGTTAATATGTAGTATCAATACGTGATCATTAATTCAGGCAATAGAAATGAAGCGCCTATAAGAGGCCCAAAACAAAAGAAAACCTATCAATCCCAAAATCTCAGAATTCCAGAGATAACTCTCTGTTTTATCTGTATTATTATCGAATAATACAATATAATGCGATAAAATAATAGAATATAAACTTAAATTCGAACCCTTGAACTTACGAATTACACTTTATTGACTACATAGCATGACGCGTTTCGTCGTTACCAAAATGCGTTCTTCAGATGCTTACAGAATAATAATTTCTGAAGAAGTCGTTTGTAACGACGAAACGCGTCATGCTATCTAGTGAATAAAGTGTAAATCATAAGTTCAAGTGTTTGAATTTAAGTTTATATTCAATTATAATGATTTACATCAAGTAAACGCCAACACTCATAAATAGATAAAATAATAACTAGAGGTGAAAGAGTGCGTAGTGCTAACAACAAGTGTCAATCTCCTTCAATACTATGACATCGCCAAACACTCGTTTGAATATGGACAATGTTGCCAGTGTTACACACATAAATATCTTATAAAATTTCGTAACTTTTAGAGAAACTTTTCTCTACTAAACATCTGTTATCATAAAATTGCATAATTTGTAGTCAATAATGAGGAATTAGCAAACGTACTTATCTGGAGTGAGTGGTGATTTATTTTACAATCAGTAACATAGCATCAATCAGTGATACCTTTCAATGTTTCAATTTGGAATTCTGTGTTTTTTGTTTTCGTTTGCTGAAAGTGTTAAACATGACTAGGAGTACCATCAAACCTAATCTAGGATTTCAAACGCAACCTCTGCATCCATGATATTTTTAAATTCTATGCATCAGCGGTTCCCAACCTTTTTAATTGGTGAGACCACCTATTTTTGAAATTAAAGTTTGAGGCCCACTCATTAAATACACAAGAAAAATAAATAAAAACTGTAACGAATACGGAGAATATACATAATAACCAATATACCCTATCTATGCATTATGACGTGTAACTCTTAGTTAAATAATTTTAAGAATTCCTAGATTTGAAGAACAGTTGAAACTCATGATAGTTTTTTTCATTTTGTTTTAATTTTCATTATTCTTTTGACCAGAACCAGCGGCCCCGTACCATACTGCCCGCGGCCCTAAGGTTGGGAACCGCTGCTATACATCATTGAGTGTTTCACTTTTCCACATCAACTCTGCTTATGAACATAAATGAAATGAATATGCACAAAATACTAAATGCTACGAAGTGAACAATCGTGTCATCTATGACTATCTTCCGCAACTTGACTACATTACTTGATTTTTAGCTTAGATCACTGAAGCATAAGACCGATTGTAGTTTTTAATTCAGTAGAATAAGACAGGTGGACTTCAGTAGTCCGAGATTCTTACTGTGCAAAATGTAGTTTCATATGTTGTAACCTACATAGAACACTAATCGGAAATCTAGCTCAAATAAAAATAAGGGGAGAGTTAGTTGGTATAAAAAAAAATATATTTGATAGGGCGCCACATTTTTTATTATAAAATATATCGAAAAAAATTTATACTTAAAATTAGTAAAAACTAACTTGAAGATACGAAAAAAAATAAATTATTGAAGAGTGATCGTTTCACACAGATATATTAACGTAGGAGAGAAATGGAAAATGAATCAATGTGATGTTCCACACGACAGTTTTAAAACAGGTGTGAAAAACTGACTGTTTGGTGCGGTTTATGGGCTGGTGGAATCATTGGTCCGTACTTCTTCAAAAACGATGATGGCCAGAACGTTACAGTTAATGGTGATCGGTATAGAGCCATGATCACTAATTTTTTCATTCCTGAATTGAACAACCATGATGTCCAGGAGCTGTGGTTTCAACAAGACGGAGCAAAATGTCACACAGCTCGTGCCACAATCGATTTATTGAAAGACACGTTTGGTGACCGCCTAATTTCACGTTTTGGACCTGTGAATTGGCCTCCAAGATCTTGTGATTTAACACCGCTAGACTATTTTCTGTGGGGCTATGTAAAGTCATTGGTCTATGCGAATAAGCCACAAACGCTTGACCATTTGGAAGACAATATTCTTCGTGTTATTGCCGATATACGGCCATAAATGTTGGAAAGTCATCGAAAATTGGACGTCCAGATTGGACTACATCCGAGCCAGCCGTAACGGTCATATGCCAGAAATCATATTTAAAATGTAATGCCACAAGATTATCTTTCGAATAAAAAATTATTGTGAATCGAATGATCCATCGTTGTTTTATTGCAATTTAAAGTTCTATGCCTCTAAAAAAACACCCTTTATAAATGAGAGGTAATAAGGAATACTTGTCTAAAAATCACTAACTGAACAATTCTTTATTCGACTAGTTTCGCCTTTTACGGCATTATCAAGAACGAATGCTGTAAAAGGCGAAACTAGTCGAATAAAGAATTGTTCAGTCAGTGATTTTTAGATAAGTATTTCTTATTACCTCTCATTTAAATATGAACTTTCACAGATTTGATTCATCGTCCATTGATTTTATTGGATATATCTTCCGAACTATTCACAAACAAATGTTAATCAATAATATATAATAATCAGTTAACGAAAAGACAGGAAGTAGATATTTAATAGGTTTTT
This sequence comes from Henosepilachna vigintioctopunctata, assembly GCA_030704895.1. Taxonomy (NCBI): domain Eukaryota; kingdom Metazoa; phylum Arthropoda; class Insecta; order Coleoptera; family Coccinellidae; genus Henosepilachna; species Henosepilachna vigintioctopunctata. The sequence continues at coordinate 489,837 of JARQZJ010000064.1, forward strand.
ATTATTCATGTGCATGTTTCAAATTGAAACTTATTGACATTCCAAACATAACGTGAAAGACTACACATAACCGTTTTTTATCGTTTCTTACAATTTAATTGAAAACAATAAGGCTGTGTCCTCTCATTCTTCTCTTTTGAGGCACCAAAAACAATTGATTAGATATTTCTGATTGTGTATTCCAATACAACGGTGGAATATTTTGGGAGTTTATAAAATATTTACGTTAACGTGAATATTAAAATACTGGGGGTACACAGAAATACAAAGTCGTATTTGCATAAATTTAAACTTTAGTAATCTGATTAATAATTCAGGTCTATCCACACGTAACCCTTATCTCAATATTAATCAACAAGAAATCTGAAACTTACAGTTTTGATTTTGAAATTGTTAAAAATTTTCATTTTCAATTTGTAACATTGAATATTAATAATTTAAATAATAATAAATAATAATTAAATAAATTAAATAATAAATACGAATAAATTCAATGTCTTGCTATAAATACACAGAACTTTTTTCGTATCAGCTTACTCTTGAAATGACTCAAAATTATTCACTTACCAAATTGTAATCAATGACTAGAAGCAAATTATTTACCTGGAACAAAGAAAATTCCGTTAATAAGCGATAAAAAAGTTAATTCACATTAATAGCAATGAGTGAAGGTAAAATATGAATAATTCCTCATTAAAAATATAAACATATCATAGATATCATACAGCTGCTTTTAAGAATGTATAATGGAGATTGTGTGTATTGTGTTATGAATACCGAATAAATAATAACTATGGTGTGCATTTCAATGTGTGCAAATTTCTGTACACATTCGTGGTTTTTTGAGAACAATAAGGAAATTTCGGTTTATTTGCGGTGAACCTCACTAATATCCTTCGATCTTCAGATTAAATTCCTCGAATAATTTCGTGTGAGCCTATCGAAAATCATTTGAGTACTTCACATTATCCAAGTCAATAATGGGGAAAAAGTACGAAGCCTGAAAATGAGACTTTTTCTACCAATTTAGAAAATTTAAAAAGAAATTTTTTTAGTCTGAATTTTCAAAAAAATTTTCGACGATTTTAATCAATTGAACAGGCAGCGTCCAAGTAAGTTACATTTTAGTTATTTTTAGTTAGTTTTAGTTAGTTAGGTAGTACTTATTGTAAATTAAGAACTCTACAACTAGGTTCATTTTAATGATTAAATATTTTTCCTACCGTAAGTATTATTTTGTTTTATTTGTAGATTCATGAATTTATTCATTGAACATAAAGAACATATACTTTAATGATACTTATTGAGATACAAATTTTCAATAAAGATACTGTTATGTTACGTAATGTTATATTATATACTTTAATGATACTTATTGAGATACAAATTTTCAATAAAGATACTGTTATGTTACGTAATGTTATATTATGTTATGCTATGTCATTTTATGTTATGTTATGATATGTCATTTTATGTTATGTTATGATATGTTATGCTATGTTATGTTACGATATGTTATGGCATGTTATGATACATACATTAATTTATTCATTGAATATAAAGATATACATATTTTAATGATACTTCTACTTGAGATACAAATTTTCAATAATGAGACAAGTTTACAACTTTATGTTCAATAACACGTAAACTTGTATATTGAACATCACCATAATATTAGCTGTAATGTTTTTTTACAAAGTTTAGAAAAAATATTGTATGCAACTCTTTCAATGGCTACTAAGACACTCTTATCCGTTACATTTGCCTACGTCTCATTTCGAAGCTCACATACTTGTGTCATACCTATCATTGAAAATTTTGTACATCTATCATGTGCATTAATCTCGAAACAAAAATTGTTTTGAGACAAAATATTGTTAAAACAATAGAGAATATCGCCTTAAGTTTTCATGCCAAATGTTTATAAACACTATGTATATTTATGATATGTAACCAAAAAATTTTAATAATAATAATCAATTATAAGATTCCCCGTATTTAGAAATAAAAATGTCATTTTTTATTTTGGAATGAAATTTTCTTTTAAAATAACGATAGTTCAAATGTATTTTTCAATCAATGTATTATTATTGCAAGTATAATGTTGAATGCGTGTTTCTACTTAGGTAGCGAGTGAAAACACTTTGAAACACTTATTTAAATTCTTCCAGAATCTTCAGTTCCGTGAAGGTATATTTATCCATCTAGGAATATTCGAATATATCATTGATTTAATTATATGTGACATTCCAATTGAATAATTTCATAACTCAATTGATATCTTGCACTTTTTCTGATTTTATTTCAATAAAACATAAATTTCTTCGAACAATGTATATCGTGAGTATTTTCATTTTATTCAACTAAATGATGAAGTTATTTTTGTTATTATTATTTATATTATTATTTCTATGCAGTTATTATTGATAACGTCATGTATCAAAATAGTTGGGTGACATTCTTTAAATGTATGATAAATTTTTCGTATTCTATTCTTGTACCAATGTTAATTTCATGCTTTTTCTATAGGTCGAATTGAAATTAACATCAGCACTGGAAGAGAAGGACTCAAATCATCGCCGCTATTAAAAAAAAACATTACTGCGTTAACTGTACCAGAATAACTATTTCGTGAAGGTAAATAAACTAGAATTATTTTTTTGATTATTAGTCAATTCTTTTATAACGAATAATAAACCTTTCACAAGGTATTGAAATCATACCAGCAATAGAAAGTATCAAATTGAACAACGGAATTTCACTTTTCCCAAATAATTGAATGAATAAAATAAATCAAAAACACCTGTTTTAAATCATTTTAAACGTTCAGCTTAATAGATTATATTTCGCTCAAACAACGAAAAGAGAGGAGCGAATTGGCATGTTCAAAATACCTTTATATTTTGTGAAACCAAAAAAAGCGCGACATTTACTCACACTTAATAATTAACGAGTTAATTGTGGCAATATTGCAAACACAGTCAACCGACATACAAAGCGACGACTTGAATAAAAATATTTTCGAACTGTACGCGGAAAAGCACTATTAAATAGGTAATAATCACAAACATTCTCAGTTTAAAAATAAATACCCATTGACCCGCCGATGAAAACAACACTAGTACGAAAACGTTACTGGCTTTTAGGAACCGAAAGTAGTTTATCACATTAAAAATAGACCATCTCAGAGTTCAGTGCTCCGGACATGTATCGCCGATTATTAATGGATGAGATCAATTACAAATTCCCACAGTCCAAAACATCTTTAAAATTTCATATTTTCAAGATAAATACAGATACTATAAACCTTGGATATATCAAAATATTTTCATACAATTTTTCTTCAAAAACTTTTTTCAGTCTTGTATCTTGTGTATTCTGATTGAAATTCCTCGTCGTCTTCTATTATTCTAATTTCATAGTTATTCCCGATCTTGAAATTCCTTTTGAGTTATCTCTGTTTACAGCTACATAATTATGTATGGCCTTCTACGTTAATCTAACCAAACCTAACCAAACTGACTTTATTGTTTCCAATAAATTTACGCATAATTATATCACAAATATTGTTATAAAGAAACACAAACAGTTCATATATCCGCACATCTTTTATTTCAATATATGTAAGAATACTATTTCTTTTGCTACAATACATACAAAAAATAATTGTAAATGTTGAGCGTTGAAAAAATTCTTCAATTTGTGGCTAAAGAAAATGACGTATATTTGCATTTTCATTTAAAGCTGATAAAGCAGGGTGAAAAGGGGTAATTTCCCAATTTTCTCATACATTTTAGGTTCATAAAACTTATAGAAAAATTTGATTTCATTCGTAATTTAGTGTATCGAGCACTCGGACATTTCCATCAGTTACAAATATATTTTTGCCTTCTTTATTTGATTAAAAATCATTAGAAGTTTCGATTCTATATGAAGCTTGAATTACCGTTGGTCGTTATACATAATATAGGGTAGACTGGGTACGGTTGAAACGGTGGACGGTTGAAACAAACCAAATATCTCGTGAACAGTGCGAGATATGCTGAGGGCGGGAAGGGAACTACGAAGCGGGCAACGAGTCAAAACACGAATTTGAGTATTGCGTCGATCTTCGTTCAGTGTGCTTGTCTACAAGAGGCCCCATTGTGTTTTCTGACGGAAAAGTAAGTATTTCTCTACTTACATTTTTGCAATTATTAAGATTCTGTTTTGAGTTATAATATTGAAACTTTTTTTCCGTTTTTATAAAAGTTTGCAGAATACTCAGCATGAGTAGGTTTTATTTCAATTTATTTTCATTCTTACTGTGATCCGATTCATATCAAGACGTGAGTTGGGGACAGTTGAAACATCATTTGTGGGTACGGTTGAAACAGTTCCTTTATTTATTTTCTTGTTTCCTAGATACCAAGAGTAAGCCAAAGGAAGACTATGAAAGGTTGTGCCGACTTATCAACGTACAAACAATGTTATGAAAATTAATTTAAGAAAATTAACAATCAGGTGCCGAAAAACTAGGTAAATCTACAATTTACAAAGACATACCTGAAAAATAAGAGATAAACAGGAAATATGAAAACAGATTAAAACGAACCAAAGCTAACCAAGTTAAAAATATATTAGATCGAGAAAACACTAAAAGAAATATAAACAAAAAAAATTTTCAGAAAAACACTCAACAAGAATCGTCTTCCGAAGAAGAGGAGTGCTACTGTGTTTGTACGTCAGCATATTGAGAAAGCAGACCGTGGGAAAAATAGATACAATGTACAATATGCAAAATGTGGGCGGATGAAGAGTGCACAAAAGCCTTAGATATGCTTGCCACAATTGTTACCTCGAATAATTACATAAGACTTGAATATTTTAAAAAATATATTTGTGTAATTCATCTGTGCGGTTAAGTATTCCTAAAATATTATGAAATGTATAAAATAAAACAAGATAATTGATTATATTTCGTGCCATTTGCTTGTGTTTCAATTGACCCCAGGCACTGTTTTTTTCAAATGTGATTGTAAACAGAACGTACCATTCAATGATCCCAAATTATATTGCCCACTAATAGACAGATATAAAGTCTTACATTTAATATATTTTTGTCATCGCTAACTGCAAAAATCTCGGTGCTATGCACGAAAAACGCTAAAATGTTTCAACCGTACCCAGTCTACCCTACTAACGTAATCAAGCTTTGAAAAAATGTTGTGATTCTACCAAGACAGAGTATCACAAACCGCTGGGCAACAATGGAAAAAAGTGAGTTGCCCTCATGCCCAAGCTTAAGAAACTTTTAAAAATGTTCCAGAGTTTAAAAAAAGTTTTCTCAGTATCGCTCAGTATGTGCATATATTTTAAAGACATTTTTGGAAAAACCTAGCTAAAAATGTGGTTACATTTTCTGCACACACAGGCAACGACCGTTCTGAAGCTTTGTTGAAAATCAAAACGTATCAGCCAACTCTATTATTGTTACTATTTATGTTAAGTGTCTATTTTATGTTAAGTGCTCTACTTACTTCGTTCTATTTTATGTTCTAGAATGAAAAACTTGTGAAATACTAAACAAATTATTTTCATTCTATAATTTCGAAGATGTGGCCACGTTAAACATAATAAAATATTACAAATGTCTTATCGTACCATTCAACTACTAATTTCGTGTTTTTTTATTCAAGTTGTTTCGAATGCAGACCTACGAACAAGGTACATACCATGTTTCCAAATTTGTTATATATGAGTACCTATGCTGAAATATAAATTTCAAAATTCAAATGCTCCATTGCACCAGAATAGATAAGTATTAATCAATTTATAATGTTCATCGATTTGATGCGATTAGTCAACAAATAAATAAGAATAAAATAATGATATACGATTTCGGCCGGTAAAATATCAAGAGCGAAAGATTCCTTGAACTGGCAAGAAATTTAATATCCAGAGGAACGGAATGAATTATTTATCAAAGTTTTACGAGCACCGACGAAAAGGACCTATACAACCAGTCGGTAGGATAAAGATCGAAACGATACGTTACAAAATGACCTGCACGGATGACGTGGGGCCAAAAATCGCGCGGCGATCTCCAACATGGAACGGGCAACATTATGAAATAAAATATACCCAGCGCTTGTTGTCTGTGAGGTTGCTTTTATCGAGTTCCTCATTCCACGTTCGGCCTACAACGATCGAGCTTGGAATTCTCCCCAGTATAAACATTATATTTTACGAGGTAGACGCTTACTCACTACAGAATGTTAAATATTGATGATTTCTCTATTTAATTGATTTTATCGATAGAAATAATATCCAAAAATTATTTTTTTTTTGCATATAATGAAGAATCGATGCAACTTGATTTCTCAGAGGATGATAATAATGGAACAGATTTATAAATGAAGATTAAAAAGATTATTAAAAACGATATAGATTTAAAGTTTTTTAATTATATTTTTACATTAGAATTATGTCTTTGCCTCACTGTCTTTTCACAATACGTACCTAATATTACATCTAGTCCTGTCTCTAAAGGACATTTAAAAATAAATACCAACAATTACTGACATATTATTTATCAAACACAGGTAGAAATTCCAACAGTAGTGATTGACAGAATTCAACTGGAGTAAGGTCTGAGAATATTTTCGAAAAGACATCCATTTTTACATACAATACGTTCCGAGTTGTGAATGATCAATTATAATAAATATAAATAGTCCAGCTCAATGTTTGAGGACGACATATTGGAAATGTAATGAAATAGGTATTTTCATTCATTATCACTTTTCAAAATCTAACGAGGGTTTTATAATCTCTTCAAGCAGCTCAAAATTGAAAGTTCGAAGCGCACAAAGCTCTCCAAAAAAGTTTAAACAACCAATCTTCATATTGAATTGTTTTTTTGTCGTTTTTATTTTATGGAATATAAATATTTTGTTTAAATGAATTTTTTTGAAATAAATCTACTGAATTCTTCCGACGAGTCGAATATTTGATAGAAAGCAGAACTCAAGATAAAGCTTGACTACATTCGATAACAAAAATGAATATAATATATAGTTTTTACAAATGTGTGACGAAAAAAAGGTTGAGAATTACTTGAAAAGATCAGAAAAATTACTAAAATTAGTGAAGGGTAATTCTACTAGTTGAAGCAAAGAGCAACTGTGCCTTGATTAAATCATATAGTTATTTACCCTGAAAATTTAGAAGTACTAATAAATTACTATATTTTTCAGATAAGCATAGGGACAGTAAGAGTTTGGCTCGAAAAGAAGAAAAAGAGGAATCATAATTTTAAAGTATTCAAATGAATTATTTATTGATATTGAGAATTATAATAGCTTTTCTACCAGTGCAAATATCAATAAAGAGTAAAAATATTATGAGCATATTGAATAAATCATATTAGAATATCGCTACAAAATACTCTTTGATGAAAATAATATTTCTTGTATCAGGTAGAATATAAACTTAAATTGAAACACTATGATTTACACTTTATTGACTACATAGCATGACGCGTTTCGTCGTTACAAACGACTTCTTCAGATGCTTACAGAATAATTATTCTGAAACATTATTCTGTAAGCATCTGAAGAAGTCGTTTGTAACGACGAAACGCGTCATGCTATGTAGTCAATAAAGTGTAAATCATAAGTTCAAGTGTTTGAATTTAAGTTTATATTCAATTATAATGGATTTACATCAAGTAATCATCGCATCGTAATCACAAAAAGTTAATCTGTGTTTATCTAAATACCTTCCATATTTTTGAAAAAATATGGGAGAAAAATATGGGAGGTTTTCTATGAAATGTATCGAGTACACACACACACTCTATATTATATATATATATATATATATATATATATATATATATATATATATATATATATATATATATATATATATATATATATATATTGAATGTTTTTAGCAATAACAGGCTTATTTTAAAAGGAAAAACTTTATTTTCGTTGACGTTTCATTTTATATCACAACTTTGTCAAAACTTTTTTTTCGTTGATATAAACATTCAAAATAAACTAACTTAAACAGGCAATAAATCAAATTTTTGGAAAAAAAATATTATATTGAGTAATATATATTAAATATTAAATATATATATTGAGCAGATATAGAATCTGCTCATCTGCTCAAATAGTTCCTTTTTGAAATGAAAAAGTACTTACTAAATTGCTTAAAACCTAACCATAATTAAATATTTGGAGATGACTAAAAAACAGTTTCGATTTCAGGTGAAAATTGTTTTTCCATTGAGTAGAAATTGAGAATATGTAAACAGAAAATAAAAACGTACAGATAAAATTTCCACGTTGACTTTTTATTGGAACACTGTTTGCTACATATAACAGACCTCTGTTGTTACTTTGTGTTATAAAACAGAGTTCAAGAACCTAATATATATAAATAAGAAAATAGAAATAAAAAATTATTAGAAATATTCCGAACCTTATCTTGTTATCGTGCCTAAACACTCATTTAAGGCTTTTAACAATCGTCAAATTTTTTCGACTTTCTTAATATATTTATAATAATAAGTACACCCTAATATTAACCACAATTTCATATTCTTTGTCATATACTTTGTCATAGTCTTTGCATTCATATGGAACTGCGAATCTGGATCATCTGGTGTAACCTTAAACTGAAAGATTAAATGATGAATAAATTAGTAAACCAGTATTAAGTCGACTAATCATCTTTCAAGAAAATGATATAGGAACAATATGTTATGTTGTTCGAGTTCCAAAGAATATTAACATAATGTGAAAGTAAGGACAACCTCGGCTCTCATCAGAGTTACTTTCATTATGCTGCCGCAAGTGAAGAAGGCATAGACATAGAGTCTAAAGCGTGAAAGCTTCAGCATCATTATAACATTAGACGTCACATTCAAACATTAATAGCGAATTTCATAGTATATAAATCGCTACAAAGTTGTAACAAACTGTAAGTAATAAATGATCCCATGGGCAATTTACTTAGATGCATAACGATAATGTACGTGATGTTATATAATTTACAATATTGAAATATATGCACTCGTGTTATGTATTCCAGTCCAAGTTTTTGTTGAGTACTGTTTTCATTAGAAGGAGCAACGAAGGAGGCACTTTTTTAGGGCAAAAATAATGATAAATTGTGAATTACGTTAAATGGATTCTTTGCAAATGTAAAGAGTATTTACTACAAATGAAAAGTGAAATCATTCTATTATTTAGAACTAAAACGTACTAGTTTCAACCCTGTTAAGTTCATCGCGTAGAAATACCTTATAAAGTGACTGAGATTGAATTATCGCTCAACTCTTGATGAAACATAATTAAATATCAAATTAAATTGAACTCTTGGCTTAATGTTTCACGATTATATTTAGCAATATGAATTTGTCTACATGTTTCGTGCATGAGCTCATTTTCAAGACTGACAGTCTGCAAGACTTGAAAATGAGCTCACGCTCGAAACATGTAGACAAATTCATATTGTTAAATATAATCGTGAAACATTAAGCCAAGACTTCAGTTTAATTTAATACCTTATAAGTGCTTTATATGCTTTATTACTCATATGAAATATTGAAGAAAACACTCTTGATGTTTTTCATTGATTACAAATATTAATATCAATCAGAAATATGTCATAGTTCAACTGGTTATAGGAACATGTACAATGTGATGCCTTCATCATTCCTCAAGAGATAATGTCAGGAAATATTGCAATCGATGCCACACAAGTGCAAGACAACTGTTTCGTTCTACAAAGAAATCAGTTGCGCCACGTCACTGGTCAAACAAGGCCATGACTTCAATCTCCAATCACTTACTTAAATCTCAGAATAACTATAATATAATCTACAACATTTTTGGAGAAAAGTCAAGTTTATAACAGACGCTTACCTGAATCCATATATAATTTCATACAATAAAAGTATGTAGAGTTGTGCACACTGGACATGGCTATACATTATTTTCTATTTGTTCCAGATATCTTATTACCCAAAATATTATAGGTAACTATATTAAAATATAGCGGCATACAAGCCATCGGACATCTATACCCTACCTCATCTCCTCTTTTATATTAAGCTAATATTCTTCGGGTTGCCTTTTATATTGTACAAATTCTACCTTAGAGTATTGCAGATAATATGTAATTACCTACATTGAGAGCACTTACCTACCACTGAAAGCACTTTGGATTGAAGAACATCCCCCAATAGATATTTTGAATGAAAATATTTATTGCTATCAAGCATTCACTGATTAAAATAATTTGTCCTGAAAGTATGATTTACCCAATACGAATAAGCAATATAGAAAATTTCTACATAAAATCAACAATTCGGTAAGAAAATTTCACTCGGTTTCAATAAATAAATATTCATCATTTTGCAAAATTGCGTGATTAGTTTTTCATTCCAATTCGAAGATGAATGTGATGTTTTCCTTGAAAAAACTTCAAGATTAAAGTTATAATTCATATTACTTTATTTAAAATATTAGTCGATTGACCACTATGTAAAGTAACAATTTTCGAACAAAATAAAATTCAAGAGAAACACGCACGTATTTTACTTTAATGCAATATAAAATGGTCAATAGAAAAGGTGAAATCGAATCATAACTATTTCTGTCAGACTAAATTTGTGGCAATACAAGTGAAACTGGTGATTGAATTATATTTATGTAACTCACTCTGTAACGTTTTACGTGAGCATGTCTAGAGAGGAACGAAAGCTGACAATGAACTGAAATATACAAAGAAGTGATATTATTTGATATTGTATTATAACCTTTTAATTTAACTTACAATTAATAATTTAATTCAGACCTTTGAAACCATGGGTAGGTATCAATACCTGTCAAGACAATGGGGAGCAAAGAATTCCTAACTTCTACGGAGACAAAGAAGATAGCTTTCTTACCAAAGCCACAAATTGTACATTTTGCGCGAACTGAAATTTGGAATCATTTCTTTCCTTCAGTTTATCTCAAACCTCTTCTGAATTCTGAATCTGTCAATTTTCAAATGTTGGCAAATAGCTCTATGTGCGCTAGACAATATTGGCGTTATTGATTTCCAATGGATTGGGTCCAATGAGACAATAAATATATAAGGGTGTCCCCAAAACTAACGCTAGATTTTAATTAAATAAGCCTTTAGACCATAATTTTTCTATTGAATCATAAAATACTTAGGATAAGGTTATTTATGGAATAACACATCGGCCAAACGGCTTCCACGACTTTGAATAAACATACGCACTCGATTGCCCAAATTTTCCATGATCATTCTCCATAAATGTGGCTGAATTTCGTTGATGCAACGATGAATCTCCCTCTCTAATACACGACTAGTTTTGGCCTTGTTGACATGGACCTGTGAATTTGAATAACCCCATAAAAAATCTAATGGTGTTAAACCACACGATCTAACGACCAATTCTGATCACCAAAAATGTCTAATGTCAGTAACTGAAGTGTTTCACGGGCTGTATAGGCATGTGGCACCGTTTTGTTGAAACCACATATTGACCACATCAACGTCTTCCAATTTCGGCAAAATAAACTGTGTTTTTATGTCGCATAAATGGAGGCAAATTACGTCAATTTTGGAACACCTATATGATATGAATATCGGAAAATCTTCCTGCTAATCTTTCGTTACTGATTATAAATTAAATAAATACTCCACAATTTCATCTTTATATCAAATTTATTTCTATTCAATTAATTCATTGTTGGAGTTTTATTAATTCAACACAAACTCTTCAAAATGGAAATCATGAAATGGACCACCGTTTTATGTGTTTCAGATGAATAAGTTCGCACGAAAAAATTAACTATCGATTCCCCAACTGGCGAATTTAATTGAATAGAGATTTTAAGAACTAGAAGCATTTCTCCCAAGAGTGCCTAAATGAAGTGGCAGATAATTGAAGGTTGCACCCGATGATATAATTTACAGAAAAAGGTGCTTTATCAGCACTTGAAATGCACCCACAGGAATCGCTTCAAAATTTTAAGAGCGTGCTTATTGAAGTACGCTGGATATTGATCCAGAGTTCGGGAAGGGAAATAAGTTTTAAGAATCAAATATTTTCAGAATGCCAAAGCAAATAAACAATCGCCCTATAGGGATGAGAAATTTGGGATCTACTGATTCAAATATTTTAACATCGAGATTATAAAATATTGCTGGAATTAAAAGAGAAAGAGAAATTAATTTTTAAGAACATTTATCATTAATACTTTTATTGATATCTCAAGGCTCATAAAAATACGATGATTTACTAAATTCTATAACAGAACTATAAAATAAGTATACAACCGTTCTGCCTTGTATATAAAAAATATAAAAACGAAAACAGTCATTAAAATTGAAGTTCATGAATTTATGTTGAATAAAAATGATTCCTGAAATTTTAGCTAAACCAAAATTGACCAAATTAATAACGCACTTACATCGTAAGCCTACTTGGGATTTACGGATTCACATATTTTAACCTCGCGATTATAAAATACTGCTTAATTATTTAGCTGGAATTCTTCAGATTGTTCTACTTGAGCATAGATTATTAGCATTAAGCTTAGAGCACAAATTAATTTTGAAGAAAATTTATCGTTAATATTTTTTTTTGATAGCTCAAGCCTCATGAAAAATACGATGATTCACTGAATTCAATAACAGAACTAAGAACTATATACATTAATGAAAATATAAAAAATCGTTGAATAAAACAATAAGTAAACAACCGTTCCGTTTTGTATATAAAAAAAATAAAATCGAAGAGTGTCATTAAAATCGCAGTTCATCATTTTCTATTGAATAAAAATTATTCCTAAAATTTTAGCTAAACCAAAATTAACCCAATTAATAACGTATTCATATCGTATATATGAATCAGTAAATTATTCATTCTAGAAAATTCACGATTTGTTAATGTTTTACCGTCACTAATAATGCCGATATCATAAAATATTTCATAGTCAGAAATATGCTTAGCTAGTATTACTACCTGTCACGTTTTTGTTGGTTACTATGCCATAAAAATAGGTTAAGAACTACTGATTGCCTTAGGCGACAACGTTCGAGGTCTGCCACAGAGCGAGATAACATAAAAGGTATATAATTATTACAGGTACGGGTACAAGTCAGTCAACTCTAACGTTCTTCAGATTTATGCTACGTTTTCTTGTTGTATGTAATAGTCGCAGACTCATTTGGGAAATTGAACTTTGTGAAAAAAAAACAAGGAGTGTAATTAACATCTTTATTTAACTATCCGCCCTCAGTTGGAAGACATAAAATTACCATCGATAATTTAAGGTGATTTTGTTTGCATACTATCACCTACTATGAAAATAATTTTGAAAAAAGTTTTTTGAATTTTTTGCTAAACATATTTGTTATTCTGATATATTCTGTTATATTATATCTAATACGTTAACAGAATATGATTTCCGAAAATCCTGTGTTGGTATATTACTGATATATTAATATTATTTGAACGTACTTCACGAAAAATTTAGCCAAAAAATCAGAAATCGTTTGAAATATATTGAAATGAAATTTTCAACTTCTATGTTATATTATATGTAATAATTTATTGCAGGTGTATTTCGAAACGATACAAGGATGAAACAAATCCATCGACATGGGAGCCTACTATATGCAAAAAATATGTATCTGCATTGTTTTACTATATTTAACCCCAATAAGCTCATAGCGCCCATGTGCATAAGTATATATATATATATATATATATATATATATATATATATATATATATATATATATATATATATATATATATATATATATATATATATATATATATATATATATATATATATGTATATATATATATATATATATATATATATATATATATATATATATATATATATATATATATATAACAAATATATGCATGTATGTGACAACAAACACATGTACATAATCACTACGAGATAAAGCTTCCTATTCGTCAAGATGTGGAAGTGTGTTTTTGTTTGTGACGTTTCTAACTGTTCTCTTACTAGTTTCAACTAGTTTTTCTTAACTTGTTTTTTCACTAATATTTTTACACTGCGGACTTCTTTAAGCTTTTTTACAAGTAGAAAGAGTTACGATAAATTTTAGGATATCCTCAAAAGTAAAAAGTCTAATCCTTAGTAACAAATGCGTAACTTGTGAAAAATACAAAAGTGATAAATTTGAATCCTCAAAACAAGGGGCGAAAGTTCAGTTGAACTGTGGAAGAATAACGAATCATGTGAACAGTGATCGCATTTGCCCAAATCAATGGCCTCTTGGAAATGAATGGAGTAAGTATAGTTAAGGCATTTTGTGGTTCCACTATTCACATAAAAGATTCGATCCTGAAATTGTATAGATAGAGTGGTAAAACATGATGAACAATGTTAAATACTGGGCCTGGTTTTGTATTACAGACGATTTAAACTAAATAAACACACCATGACCCTTGCTTGAACTTACTGACAAAAACTCAAACTTCACACCTAGTGCTGAACATTGAAAATTATATAATTCACTTTCTCAAATACGATTATTAGAGTAATTATTATATCATCGAGTACTTGTGTCTCTAATCCAAACAGTCAACGATTGGAAGCACGATGAAAAATAATTACATATGTACCTATATTCAGCATATTATACTATAAATACGACTTTCCACAAACATAAACCAAACACTCTGTTCTAATAACGACGAAGTACGAAACATTTTATTTTACATCCATATTAAACCTACATTTTTCACGAAACTTTGTTTCTACGAATCAGTTTTTCCATCGAAAGCTATTTTCCTCGTTCATTTACGAAGGTAAAAAGCAAATATCCTGACGTGAAACCCTAAAATTGAATGCCGTCGTGATTTCGCTGCTCAAACTCACGCACATTGCGCGACCATAAACGTAATAGACCTTGACGACAGATAAAAAAATGAATTTGGGATAGGGGTTTATCGCTTTGCGTTAGGCGTTTATCTGTATTTCGCACCGAGCACAATCAAGTCGCACAAACTGCATCTCGTATCGACATTATACCTCATTCGTTGATCATCGACTAAGCACGCTTTTGGCAGGTTGGCAGGAAAACAGTTCGAGCGCACTCTAGCCAATCTGCCTCTATTTTAGCGGCAGGGAATATCGGCGGCGTTGCCATTTCAACACGACAGTAGCGCGACAAAAGTTCTTGGAATAAAATTTCGAGAATCGAATATGATAAACTACTCTTATCGTTTTTAACGACAATTAAATGGATTATGAGAAATAGTGCGGATAAAAACATGTTAATAAACTGAGGTGTATGGAACAAATGATTTAAAATTCGCAGATGATGAATCATTTAATTGCATATGTCAACTCGTTATGAAAAATGTAAATAATTGAAGAACAAAGAATATAAATTACACTGGGGAACAATTTGTATCATAATTTTTGTTGACTTTGATTTTTAGACTGTTTTAGAGGTAAATTGACATGCTGATTCCAAAACTTTAATCAGTTTTTTGTATCACGTCAAGTTTTTTTCTTACAGTTGTAGCGCATACTATACTGGAGTGTTTGAGAATGTGGACAAAAGAAACACGTGGCAAAATTCCGTTTGGTATACCAATGATTTGGCGAGAATCCACTCCAATGACTATTACTTTTGTATAGTGAAAACTGCAGGATATAAAAAAACCGAATATAAAATAGATTATCCTAGTTTACCGACAGCTATCCGCCTTGTGTCGCATTCAGCTGACATTCCAGTGCCAGTTTTTCAAGAATTAACCTCTTTAGAAATACAAGAAGATGAGTTGAGCGACGATCGAAGTGACCCCAACGATAAAGATTTTAAAGTTGACGATGATTCTGTTCGTAAAAGATTCAATCAGCATTAAGTTAAATGACTTGGTACGAGATTTCGGACTATCCAAATGAATGCTTGGAAAGCTAAGAATGCTTGGTTGGTATTCAAAAGTATTGTCAAGGACTTTCTTGGAAACACACGAGCCCAGAATTACGTCGAAATTATTAAACAACTCTTATGAAGCTTTCAAAAGCTTGCCTGTGACATGAGTATCAAACTGCATTTCTTACATAGCCTTGCTAACTTTCCAGAAAATCTTGGCGCTGTTTTTGTGATGAACATGGTGAGCGATTCCACCAAGATTTGAAGGTCATGAAGGCAAGGTATCAAGGTAGATGGGATGTCAGTATGATAGCCGATTCCTGTTGGAGCATCAAGCGAGAATGTCCCCAGATTGAACATTCTAGGAAAAGTTATGAGCGAAAATGCTCTTCCATCTTTACCCTAATACATTCTAGGAAAAGTTTTTTATTTTTTGTATAAACACAATTCAATTTTTAATATTATAATAACCCTTGTATGAATAAAATATTCTAATATGTTTGGTTAGTACTCACTTTATTTTCCTCTGTATGCCCATTTTGTATGACTTTTAGGGTAAAGAGAGGGTATCCTGTAGTTTAAAAACTTGGCACGATAGAGAAAAATTAATAACATTTTTGAATTCACAGACCAAAATTTAGTCAAAAACATGTTATGAATATAATATATAAATATAAGAAACACACAACAAGAAAAGCTCCCTCGGAGCAACCCAAACGTCTCGAAAATAAATGAAAAGTACTCTTTAAAATTATAAAAGGAATGCTCTAACTAATTGTAACGCTTTAATTGCCTTACTGAATTGTGGAGATGGTAACATCCGAACATGATTGAACAATTTGTTAAATAACATGATAGGAATTAAACGGTCCTTTCTGAGATTTTGTAAGTCTGCAAAAACTTGGCCGCAGATAGTTCCTGTTTCGGGTGGAATACCGATGACAGTCCGTAATTGAGGAAGAGGTACATACGAAGGTAAGAATTGTATGTTCAATAGAAACACAGGTACAGCCTTCAATAGTGAGGGGATTAAATAATTATTACCCCATACCAGAATACCATATCTCATTCTTAGTTCTTTTAATGCGTAGTATGCTCTTAGGATACTGGACGACAATTTGCTTGACAAGCTTCTCAGCAAATATAAACCCTTGCACAATTTGTGTGCTATGCAATCAGAGTGTGCCTCTCAGCTCAGAACTGAATCCAACGATACGCCCAAGAATCCAGCGTTCACCAAGAATTCCGTCACCTGCACGAGTGCAATACCTTTTTCCAAAATTTTTGTTCGTTTGCTTGTTGTCTATGTGACATAAACCTTATACACCTTCCTCCAGCAAAGTTAAAGATACAATTGTAAATTCAGCAAATAAAATTGTAGAAAATCTCTTTAGATCAGCTGGAATATCGTTTATAAATATGAGATACACCTTCCTCCAGCAAGGTGCCCCATGGTTTACACCAAAACAAATATTTTGTAAGCTCTACCATTTATTGTCAAAATATACATCTTGATATCTACCTGACAAATAGGAATCGATAAAAGCATAGTAGTCTTCCTAACAGCCATATCCATCAAGTTTATACTATTCAATCAATTCGCTTTCGTCAAATCTAGAAAAAGAATATAACATAATTTTCCATCCTCAAAACACTGTAGCACTCTGTCAATAAATTCAAGAATTGCCAATCAGGTATTCAACAAAAAAATGCAAGATAAAACCAAAGAAAATATCGCAATGAAACAAAACTGTCAAGAAAAAAATGGAAACAAGCGAGGCAAAATACTGAAACAGTGATAAAAACAGCTAAGTCGTTTAAACTAGGTACGAACTCATTTGGCATGTTAAATAAAATATAGTATTTCAAAAACGATAATAAATTCAATGGACGATGAATCTACTTTGTGATAGTTCATATTTAAATGAGAGGTAATAATAAAAACTTGTAAAAATCACTGACTGAACAATTCTTTATTCGACTAGTTTCGATTTTTACAGCATTATCAAGAATGATAATGCTGTAAAAGGCGAAACTAGTCGAATAAAGAATTGTTCAGTCAGTGATTTTTAGACAAGTTTTTATTATTACCTCTCATTCAAAAACGATAAATTAACAACATGATGTATTTTGATTCAATGTGCATGAAGCGAAAACATGGCGCTATATACTCTGCTTATAATATGAAGGGATAACAGTCATTGTCTACAAATGCATCATAGGAATACACTACGTATTTTTAAATAATACAAAAACGAAAATACTAATTAAGAGCTATGACATATACCTAAAGAAACAATAAAAAAGGGGATGGGTAAGCCACTGGAAACCGGGCTGAACATTGTTAGACAAGAGCTGGTGTTCGACGAAGCAGAGAAAGGAAAATATGCCGACTGAGAGGAACATGGAAAAGACGCGTGGAAAATAAATTACAGCAATAGGTAATGTCTAGAACGAGGTAAAATATATGGTACGGGACAACAGGATCCAAAAAAACTTTGTGGAGAAAATTATAGCAACGCGGACTCCACAAACGATGCACAGGATTAGCGGACCAGCCTTTCCAACATAGTTAGCGAGTCAACCTCTTGAGTTTTCCCTTTGTTCCCTCAGGAACTATAGGTAGACAGAGAAACTCCTATTCTTAAATTTCTAGCAATTTTATTAGCGAGTTGATGTTGAAAGAAAATATACTCAGTCAGACGAATACTATTTCTTTTTCTTACAGTGCGGACCTTCATTTAAAGAAGATCCGTAACAATTCACATAAATATGACTATACTCTCGCTTAGGAACCTCTTCGAAGAAGTATGAAATCTTAATTACATTACACGTATTTTCACAAGTATTTCAAGAAAAAATTTATTACTCCTAAACATTTGTCCAAAGTAGGCTATTATATTCTCTTCTTCATAATATTTATCACCTAGCATTTCTGGTTGCACTATCTTGAAACTTAACTTTACATCAAAATCTTTATAAGGGATATCATCGCCAATAAAAGCTTATACCAACTATTTCAGTAGGTAATGTTTTGAGTAGGTACTACTCATTTAAAAGGCATTAATAGACACATTGGCCATAGTTAATCATCACTAGCCATGAAGGCTTATTAACTCTTGTTTCATTGTAGAAGTCAAATAAGAAGGCGTTTACATAATGTATGTATATCGAAAGAGCCAGTATTCTGTGTTATAATAATAGACAGCTAGCTGCTTATGATAACACCGCTGAATACGTGGCAAATAACTTTTTACCAGTGTTCCGCTGGAGATTAATTAATCCTTCAAGCAATGCGCCTATTCCAGGATCTCATTATTCCTTGAACAAAGCCCTTTGGGACTAGAACAACCGCTTCCGTAAAAGATAACTGCTTCGCATATAGCAACACTTCAATTGTTATTAGACTTGAACTTTGTAGTTGATTGATTACGTAAAACATATTTCATAATAACTTTTGAAAAATGAGAAATCAAAAATATTAAAGTAACTATATTGGCACAATTGAACAATTATCGCAACTAAAGGTGAAATGATATTATAAATCAATGTTATTTGTGATGTTATTGTTCCCAATTTAATCGGGAATTGAATTGGGAACCCGATATAAAATTGAACCTTAAAAAAATTTGTTCAACAGGGAACATTTAGCAAATCGGTTACATAAACTGATCAATTTATTAAGTGCTACTGAGAAGAGCATTTCATTCGGAGATCATCAATAATGTTAACAAGGTGTTCGTGAAAAAGTAATTTTCATGTTATATCTTAATCGCGATATTTTTCACAATAATTCATATCAAATAAGTTTTTTTTAATTTATTTTTTTTGGGGCCGTCATATTTGGACATTACCCATTATATAATTTATTTATATAACCGCTGAAACTCATTTCACCTACACAAACGTCCATGGTTCACCCAGGATTCGAACCCAGATCTTCCTAGAAAGTCGGTCACTCTCCCACTACGTCATAGAGACGACATCAAATTAGTTATTAAAGGATTAAATTTAGTTAGTTTTTGAAGGAATAAATTTCATCTGTCTCCGAGATTACAAAATAGATAACAAAAATTGAATTCATAGAAAATATATCTTCGATTTAATACAACAAAAGTTTACAAGTTAGTTATTTATTTATATACGTGGTTAGTCATAACTCGGCCGACTTTAGAGTCGGTCGTGGTCATACTGTATACAACGAACCAGATGTTTTAGCTAGCAGAGATGTCTAGGTAGGTGTAGCTCATAAAATACTTGCACACTCAGTAGACCTACAGTTTAACGCCAGTTACGAACGTCCACTGGGCTTCCAATCAATGTTCATTATCCCGCATATTTCATTATTTAAACTACTTCACCCTACCTTGTTTATATATTTATAGATGTTCACTATATGTTAAAGAAATAAAGATAGGTTTATTAAATTGAATAGTAATCATAAGTATTCAACAAGGAACGGTGATGTGCTGCTTATTCCTATGCATAAAACAGTTAAATTTGAGCACTCGCTCTATTATCAGAGAATTAAAATCTTCAACCATTTACCTTCAAATTTGAAGTTACTGAAAGCATTTTGTTTAAGAGGAGAGTTAAGTCATTGATGTTAACAAAGGCATACTATAGTGTGGCAGAGTACTTCGATGATTCGAATGTAGGCAATAATTAATGAATCAATTATTTGTATCATATGTTCATTTTTTTAACACGAATGTCCCTCACCATGTGAAGTTGTCTCAAATGTTCAATATTTCTGAGATAATTTTTTTTTCTTTTCTTTTCAAATATAGTTGTATATCATTTTGCATATAAACTGAACCAATAATTTTGTTTGAATCAATATTTTTGTTCGAGGGCTGAATGGAAGATCAGACTCAAAACTGAATTCAGTCCTTTTGTGAGCATTCTTCTTAGTTGTAATTACTGTATCAATTAATGAATGCAATTTTACAATGTGAGAAATGTTTCTCAATAAATTTTGTTATATTATTATAGTAAGACACATACTTATCTTAGACAAACACAAACACCCATGCCTTCACCGGGTCTCGAATCGGTGTTCTCTCGACTGAGCCACGGAGACCGGCACCTCGTAAGTATTTGTCTGCAAGATTGTTCCACAAATTGCCATATTGTTCATAAGAAATGGTCAATATGGTAAATGTTAAAAAACCATGGATAAATTATTTTGTCAGGACGGAGGCTTTACTGTAATAATTTGATTAAAAGTGGGGATTATTAAATAAAGCGAATGAATTAGATAATTTTATAGGTTAGTGATTTGTTGAGCCTAATAGATTATAATTTTAATACATCTTGTAAATTTCTTGGATTAAATATTATTCACTTCATTATCAGAACATAGCATTCAAAAATCTTACACCACAGGTACTCTATTTTTATGAGGGGTTTTCAAATATTTTTTAGTTTTTGCTTATGTATATTTCAAATGTATGTTACAAAAATATATAAAATCGACGCTGCGGGCCAACACGGCCCATTGCTTGGTTGCACGTTTTTATTTATTCTGTTCTATCTGTAAGCCCTTTTCTAGTGCTTCTACCCATTTCGTCCTTGGTATCCTCTCCCTCTCTTACCAGCAATTCCTTTGATGACTAGTTTTGTTGCTCTTTCCTCTTCCATTCTTGTTATATGGCCTAACCACCTCATCATTTCTGTTATATATGAAGGTTGGTTAAATGCTACATTTATTTGCCTTTCCCAAACTTCACCTACTTTCTTACAGTCATATATTTTCCTCGGAACATTTCTTTAGAAAATTTCTGTAAATTCTGGACATAGAAAGTCCTGTCTATGTTTTAAATTCAGTTTCCATGTTTCACAGCAGTAAATTATCCCTGGGCTTATTATTGATTTCTATACATTTTTCTTTAAATTTCTTGTTATAGTTTTCGATTTGAGGATATAAAACAGTTCCTCCATACTTTTCGCTATTCTGTTTCGTATTTCATCTTCTCTCTGCCAATATTTTTTATTGGTTATTCCCACATAGGGAATAACACTTTCCTTTCACTTTTTCAATATCGTATTGTGTCCTTTCTGTCATTATTTCAAGACTTTACATGTTATTTTCCGTTTTGTAACATACATATAGTAAATTTATTCATTTACATTTTGTAAATTTTTTGTCTTAAATAGCACTCAAAAATGTTTCACCGCATGTATAGCATTTTTGTGAGGGGCTTTCAAATATTTTATTGGTTTTTGTTTATAATTATGTTATTAAAAGTGACATGTATTCATAAATAGTAGAAAATTCACTGTAGATTTCTGAGATACTATTTTCAAATATTTTCTTGGTTTTTGTTTATAATTATGTTATTAAAAGTGACAAGTATTCATAAATATAGATTTCTGGGATACTATTTTCAAATATTTTCTTCATTTTTGTTTATAATTATGTTATTAAAAGTGACATGTATTCATAAATATTAGAAAATTCACTGTAGATTTCTGAGATGCTGTTTTCAAATATTTCCTTGATTTTTTGTTTATAATTATATTATTAAAAGTGACATGTATTCATAAATATTAGAAAATTCACTGTAGATTTCTGAGATGCTATTTTGAAATATTTTCTTGGTTTTTGTTTATAATTATGTTATTAACAGTGATTATATCAAAATAAATTAAACTCTTGGCTTAATGTTTCACGATTTATTTAACAATATGTATAGTCAACATGTTTCGAGCGTTAGCTCATTTTCAAGACTAAACTGAAAGTTTAGTCTTGAAAATGAGCTAACGCTCGAAACATGTTGACTATACATATTGTTAAATAAATCGTGAAACATTAAGCCAAGAGTTTAATTTATTTTAATATTCAATTATGTTTCACCAAGAGTTAAGCGAGAATTCAATCTCATTAATTAAAAGTGATTATTCATAAAGATTAGAAAATTCACAGTACCTACATTTCTGAGATACTATTTTCAAATATTTTCTTGGTTTTCGTTTATAGTTATATTATTGAAAGTGACATATATTTATGAGTTGAATTCGAAAATTCATCTAGATTTCAAAGATACTGTAATGTGTGATATATATGAATGAAGATTATTATCATTATTAATAAGTAAAATTTATCGATCGATAGATTTGATTGAATTGGTGAGAAATATTAAGATAACATTTTCTAGGTAAAATATTATCAATTTTTTTATAAGCAATATAATATTCAAGTTCTCGCCTTCAGATTGTCGTTAGGGTAATGACCACCGTAGATGCAATTTAACAAATTCCATAACGAGTTCTTGAAAAAAAAAAGCCAAAAAATTTATTGGCGAAAAAACGAATATAAATAAAAGACAGACCGACGAACATCCCACAATCGATTATCGCAGAAAACGATAGCAAGAGCCAGTTTAATAAATTAATCATTGTATATGCAGCGATACCGCCTCACTCAAGGTCTAACAACCATTTCATTGTGAATGTTAAACGCTTGGGCCACTTGCCTCTACTACCGGCTATTTTTAGAAATGTAAATCCTTTCGACATCGCAGTGAATCCGTCGAGTTTTATAATTGCAGTAGTGATACGCATTACTTAGAATGGTGTCAATACGTCTGTCGATTTTTGCAATCTCCTCAATTTTCGAAACTTATTTGATTCGAAAAATTCTATTACTTATAAAAGAAAATATTTACTCTGTTCAATTATCTAATACCTATATCTTCGTCGGTAGAGGTTTATATAATAATTATAATAAAATGAAATTATAAAAGATTATAAAACGATATTATAGTAGTATGAACTCATGACAATGAGTTAGTAAAACCAAAACATATGTCGAGTGTACCATTTATTTTTTGTGAAATTCAGTGAATAACTAATTGTTCAGATTATTGTTGAATTATATTATAAACTCATTTCAAGAAAGCTGTTTCAACATGTATTGTGTAACTAGAAGAGATCAATAAATGACTTTAATAACCTTATTATCACAATTTTTTGATTGGATTTGTTGAAAAGTCTCTATGGAAATGATGATATACAAACACATCCTTCTCATTCTAGATTCACATATATAATAAAGGTTATTTTTTAGGCTAAAAATTCTTCTTTATTTGAGGGTTCCCGTCTTTCCAACATATGACCAGAAGATTTCAGGTGCATTTGAAATAATCAAATCACAGACAATAGATCACTAACAATAAATGTTTCGTCAATTAAAAAAAGTTTTAATTGACAAAATATTTATCATTATGACCATATTGAAATAACAATTTACTATTCTTTATCTGATAGAAATGAATGTAATAAACTTATTCATTTACACGTCATTTAAATTTGAAAATTTTAATGAAAAGGCAGTCCGCGCTGTTATTTTATGAAGATTGAAGTATTTAAGTACCTTCTGACACCAAAAGAAAAAGACCTATTTTAAAAAGTTTCTTCTGTTTGCTATTTTAAAGTTCAAGTACAGAACATAATGAACTGTTATTTCATAGAAAATTTAACAAGTTATTCATAAAGGTACACGTCATTCAAATTTAAAATGGTAATGACAAGGCAGTCTGTGCTGTTGTTTTATGGAAACTAAATAAGTGCCTCCGTACTCGAAGCAAGAACAACCGTTTCAAAATGCTTCTTATGATGTTATTTTACACAGTCGCTTATATCTCAAGTATATAACATTTGAATTTTATGGTAGGTATATCTCTTTGTGATGGGTAGTTATCTGTTAAGTATGAAGACATGTCAGGAATATCAAATTTTGTTCTGCCACTCATTTACTCAGTAATTGTTGTAACTCAAAAGAACAATCGAAACTCGATCATTCGATTGACAAGAAGTTTTTTTTCGAAAGATAATCTTGTGGCATTACATTTTAAATATGATTTCTGGCATATGACCGCCACGGCTGGCTCGGATGTAGTCCAATCTGGACGTCCAATTTTCGATGACTTTTTCCAACATTTGTGGCCGTATATCGGCAATAACACGGCAAATATTATCTTCCAAATGGTCAAGCGTTTGTGGCTTATTCGCATAGACATAGACCAATGACTTTACGTTACCACAGAAAGTAGTCTAGCTGTTTTAAATCACAAGATCTTGGAGGCCAACTCACAGGTCCAAAACGTGAAATATTTTTTTTAATTCAGTGGACCTACAGTTTAACGCAGGTTCCGAACGGCCACTGGGCTTGTAATTAATGTACGTTAACCAGCATACATCATTATTCAAAGTACTAAATCATAGGCAAACACAAACACCCATGCCTTCAGCGCTTCTCGAACCCGAGTTCTGCCGCAACATCGTCGGGAGTTCTTCCGACTAAGCCACGGAGACTGGCAAATGCTACCAGTTTTATGGAAACTAAATTAATGATCCCTGGAGCATTTTGGAACTTGATTACTATCAAGCAAATTTTCCGTGAGTATTAATTTTGATGAGACGCCCAAGAATTTTCTGTACGAAACTCGGGTTGTGGTAGCTAACATAGGTAGCAAGCATGAAATATGTTGATTTGATCATTCTGAAAATATGTATTACTACCCGAATTTTTTTGTTAAGTCTCAAGATAATTATCTAAATTATTCGAAAAAATATTTGACCTACAAAATCTATGGCTTCATCAAAGAAACCCATTTTTGGACATGTATCAATAAGGAGGTCATCATAAACAATTACTAACCAGCTGGTTTAATTTTTTTAGTTAGTTACAATTTATATAATTCAATAATCTTATTTTACTACAAATTGCGTGGTACGTTATCTTGCTCACTTCTCGGAATATTGACATATATATATATATATATATATATATATATATATATATATATATATATATATATTCATATAATGAATATATATATATATATATATATATATATATATATATATATATATATTCATTTTTAAAATGAAATCAAATTGTTCCCATATAGAATAATAAAAAATGTAACATGTGTCAGTGATGTGCACAATTATGATACAAGAAACGACGACAATTTCTACATGCAAGTTTGTAAAAGTTCTAAATCTAGAAATAGTATACACCTATATTTTATGAAGGATTCAATGTATTCAATGAATTGCCTAGCTCCATTAAAACAGTTAGTAACCTTAAGATATTTGAGGAGTAAATTAGCTAAGTTCGCTTTAAGCAGATAATTGTCAATAATATAATTATTTTGAACGTAAATGTATATATGAATTTTGTAATAGCTATTGCTAAATAAATAATATTATTAAAAGAAAATTGTTTACTAAGCTTTTATAGTCAACACATGGAGAACAATTTTGATAAATATATATCAACATGAACTCAATAACGTTTCCAATATGTTTTTTGCCCGAACGGCGAATCCACAAATGTGTTGTTATGGGAGTTAGCTTTTCTTTCTTTTGCTACAATATTCGTAACGCTCGCATTCCAAATAGTGCTTTTTGTTCAGACAAGGATCAAAAGGAATAAAGTGATAGTATACAATGCATAGGTATAAATATGTAAAAAGACGTGTCAGCCTATATCACATGAAGATTTCGCAAACTATTGCGTTGAACTGCCAATGGATTGAAGATCCAACAACCTTCATCCAACAAACTCTATCGCAGTAATGGAAAACATAAGAGTGAAAATAGAAATCAAAGAAATTTGTATTTAGTGTATTTGGATACACTTAAACTTATTATGTATTGCAAATACTATGTTATATACGATGACATTATTAACTTGGTAGATTTCACTTCATTCCATTCGTTAGTTCAGCGGCGTATATACTTTTTTCCATGATCCTAATTTTCAAACTTGTGAATTTTTTATTAATAGTTCGAACATTTAATATTCGTACATGAATTATTAGTAGAAAGAGCTATATTCTTTATCTCCACGCATCAATACATATAACTGGGAAGTGTAGGTATATCGATCTGTTCAACAATTTTATTTCTGAAATTCGACAGATGTTGCTGCCTTAGAGCAGCACTTTCTTCGGTAGGTTGTGCTGTTTTTTTTTTATTTTTTTTTCTGACATCATTTCTGAACATCGTCAATTAAAATCATTTCTTGAAGAAGTTCATGCACAATATGGCGATCTACTGTTGCATAACAATGTGAGATGGTTAAGTAAATGCTGCGTATTAGAACTAAGGTTCTTCAGCCTTTTAGAGCACGTGAAGACATATACTTCCAATAGTGATCAGACTTCAGCAAACGCCAACTTCAGTTTTCTAAACGAAAAAAAATATAGCTGCCATTGCTTTTTTTACGGATATTTTTCAACATATCAATGACCTGAACCTTATACTTCAAGGCAAGGGAAATCTTATATGGGAGCTCATGTCAGAAGTGAGAAGTTTTTCGCGGAAATTAGATCTCTTTATTAATGATATTGGTAATGAATGTTTACACTACCCCAATTTAAATAAAATAATCAGCAGTGACAATGAGGTTGACGTCGGCCCATACAAGACGTTCGTTTCAGATCTGAAATCTCAGAAATCCGCAACAGTAGTATTTACCCTCTGCATCCCGATGGACAACGAAGCTGCAAATGTTTTCGGGAGTGATAAAGCTATTCTGCAGATCGAAATGATCGATTTACAAGAAAACGCAGTTTTAAAACACAAACATACGGAAGTTTCCTGTGAAAAGTTCTGGATAAAATTTGTGTGTGGTAATTAATATCCAGAACTTCAAAAATTAGCTTTGAAACTTCTTACTTTGTCAACATATATATCCCCACAATGACAACCAGCAGTGAATATTCGATATATTTCACGAATGTACTTGCTGATAAATTTCCTTCGCAATGTTTGAACCATAAATGTTTCCGGCAACATACAGATTCATAATCTGCAAGCTTTTCTGAGCCCAAAACAGTTCATGCGGTCCTCATATTTTGCACACTCAACTCCCCCTAACTCCTTGTCTAATATATTATTCGTATTGCACGTAATGTTATCACGGTTAAAAATTAAAACATGAAACTTTCCAAGAGTCTGTGAACTTAATCGATTATTTCCTGTACGCTCCGTGGCGACGGATACACCTATCTGTCTCACACGTACTACCAACATAATCATACGAAATACGAACGAGCCTTGTTCCCTCCTACACACATTTGTGAGAACCTCCGCTCATATCGACAATCAGCGCAGACATAATAGGTATTATATATCATCATGATTGAATAAATTACTCTGTCGCTGATATTCTGGCTTTGTTGTGTTAGTTGATCGAACTAGATGTCGATACGGGGCAACGTACGCCGATTGCCTCGAACGCGGTCGTTTTGCAGGCCTCCACGAAATTAAATTGGGCTACTTAAAATAGTATCTACCTAAATGATGCACAACGCTCGAAAGTTGAAGACGGCTAACAAGAAAAGATAAACAAGGGAGTAATTTACGTAAGACATTAACCAGATCTTTGAGTGGGGTTGTTTCTAGTGGTTGGGTTCAGGCGTTATTTTCACAAGATATAATAAAGTTACGAATCATCTGTTATTCTAGCACGCAAATTCTGAAGTTATCCCTATGCGTGTATCGACTCCATTTTGAATTCTTTCAGGCTATCCCCTGATCCATAGTTCCCAAAGTGCGGTCTGAGATATCGATATGCCATATATATTCTTATTAACAAATAAATGATTAATTAGTAAAATGATGATTGATGAGGCCGATACTTGGAGAAAACTAATATCCATAATGAAACAATAATTAGAATTTTCTCATAATTTAATACAAATAAGAAGTAGTACTGCGAAACGTTGTCATGCGTATTTGTATTAAATTATGAGAAAATTCTAAATATTGTTTCATTATGAATAGTAAAATGAATATTCCAATGAAATAAAATAAAATTTTTTAGTGTTTTCAATAAATTCTTACAGAAGCGTTTTATTAGTAAAATATTGTTAAATTAGTAAATAGTAAAATGAATATTACAAATAAAATACAATAAAATAATTTAGTATTTTCAATAAATTCTAACAGAAGCGTTTTATTCATGAAATATTGTTTATATAACAAAAATTATTGTAGTATATCTATCGAGTTTATTTATTACACATTTTTAGAGAAATATACTGAATATTAAAGTCTCAAAATGTGGAGAGTTATTTGCAAAAAATATGAGAAAATATGAAATAAATCGAAATGGAGATCAACACTGAGTTATTACCATTTACAAGCAGTATTAAGAATACATTCGACAAACATACAAGCAGAGTTTAATGACATCATTAAAATAACACAACTACATAAGTCGCACAATACAGATGAATAAATTTATTACAAGTTTTTATATCCAAGTTATTTCTGTTTGTGTTAATTGATACTACTAGTTTGTAATCATTGCTGCATTGATTAAAAATTTATATTTATCATTAGAATTAATTAGTTCCAGATACATTGACTGTTGTGCTCTTTCAATAAGATGGATATATATATATATATATATATATATATATATATATATATATATATATATATATATATATTAATGTTTTTAGCAATAACAGGCTTCTTTTGATAGGAAAAAGTTTATTTTTGTTAACGTTTCGTTGTTATACTACAACTTTGTCAAAACTAATGAATAATTGAATTTATGAGTTACTAAAGATATCAAAATGTCAAACTTATTTTTTAGAAGAATCAAATTAGTTTTTTTGTATCTTCACTCATTGAAAACGTATACATATATATATATATATATATATATATATATATATATATATATATATATATATATATATATGTATGTACATATGTATACGTTTTATCTTGGAAAGTTGACTATCTTCTTTGGTTGACGTGTGTGTACAAATAGGATTTCTAAATACGTCAGATGTCAAAACATCACCAATAGGTACTTGTAATTTGTAGATCCAGAAAGTTTGTTATTTGTTTTCTATCTTTTTTGTATGTTTTTTATTGAATATAAAATTAATTGAATATCAGAAAATATTCAATTTCTGTCTTTCAGTACCAATCCACATAGAAACTATTATCAAAGCAGACCTTCTTCAAAAAGAAGTTCTGTTTGTCAACGTGTTGTGAAAGTCGTAAATTTTATTTTCTAAGTGACACACAAATATTTAAATCAATAACGGTAAAACGGTGACCCCATTGGTAGTTCAGTGGATCTACATCCACACTGGTATTGTATCTATATACATTACATTGTCTATTTATATTAAACTGCTTAAATCGTAGACCAGACGAAAACCCGTGTCTTGATCGGGATTCGAACCCAAAACCACCTGCACCTCATCCGGGCGTGTTGCCGACTACAACAATACTTTCTTAGTACTTCAGTCATACACAACCTAGATGAATAATATTTAAAAGCTATCAAAGAGAAAAATATTTTTAAAATAGTGTACGACAATGACCACCTGAATATTTTCAACATATCAATAATTATAAACGACCTCTATATTCGAAAGAGTACTAAAGAAGAGAAACCGTTCTTTTATATCGAAATTGCATTCCAGAATAAGCTCTGCAGCGGTCACTTTATTAATGAAAATTAGCAATATTTATGGTTACATTCGTGCACAGTTACAGGGAATCGATTAACACGACCAGTCGGCAACTTCAACAATAATAATATAATCGATATTCCGTTTCATAATTCAGGCTCACTTTCGATTTCGCGCTATCGGCTATAATTTATGGAGAACTTCGCTGGAAACTGTAATCCGCTTATTGTTTTTCACATCGCATACCGCACATTTTATTTCGAATTTACAATCGGCGAAATTGAGCACGATTGTGAAATTGTCGATTAGACGAAATATACAAATGGTTGGTAAACAACATCAAAATGAATGTATACAAAGAAAAAGAATTCTGAGAATCAGATTAGACTTAAAGTTTTAAGATTAGATTTAAAATTAATTTATTGCCTGTTTAAGATAGTTTATTTTCAATGTTTTTAGCAATAAAAGGCCATTTTCAATGTTGAAAACTTTATTTTCGTTGACGTTTCGTTGTATATCACATCTTTGTCAAAACTAATGAATAATTGAATTTTATGAATTACTATAGATATCAAAACGTCAAACTTATCATTTTGAAAAAAATCAAATAGGCTTTCTTGTTGTTTAGTTAGTATTCAGAGGAATATTTCTGGCTTAGCATTCGCTTCGGACGTTTTAGTTTTCTTCACCATGGAGAAATCTCTGAAAAACTCATGGTAAGCCAGGTGATTCTGATATACTTATCCAGAATATGTATATTGATTGGTTATGTGTGTGAAATTGATGGTAGATCATGAAGGAATGAGTTTTGAGATATGATGTTTGCTGATTGTTGTGTATTCATTTTATTGAGTGTTATTTGTAAGGTTTATCAAATCTTTGTAAACAGAATTAAGATGTATTAGGTCTATTTTTTCATTTACTGTGTTTTCTAAATGTTTACGAATGTGTAACATTTCTAAAATTTCTCTACATTTTTTGTCTTTCTAAGTTGCTAAAATCTTTATATTGTTGTAATCAAAATCGTATTTTTCAGTTATTTTATGTTGACGTAAGGCTATTATTTGAGTTTTTGCATATTTATGTGCCATTCTTTCTGCCAGATTTTGCGACGTTTGTCCTATATATGATTAACTGCAATTATTAAACAGTATGAGTCTTTTTCTAAGTTATTGTTTCACTCTTTAACTTGGTATATATTTCTTTGACTTCATTTTGTGCAGTATGAACTATTATTAAATCATGAGGTTTTAATATTTTTGCACTTAATCTTGGATTATATGGTAGGGGATTGTTATTATGATGTTATTATTTTCCTTGGATCTACTTTTTCTGTACTATGGATCTATTATTATTTATGTTATGATGTTATTATTTTCCTTGGATCTACCTTTTTTTTACTGTAAAGTATTATATAATTTATGAATTGTGTTTTTCATGATTTTGTTAATCAAATTATATGGGTAAATTAATAATCGAATAATAAATAAATCAAAATAATAAGTTTTACGTTTTGGTAAATAGCAATTCATAAAATTCAATTATTCATTAGTTTTGGCAAAGTTGTGATATACGTCAACGAAAAAAAAGCTTTTAACACTGAAAATAGCCTTTTATTCCAGAATACATTGTACAAAAAAAACTAATACAGCAAACAAGTATGTTTTCAAAAGTAAGTACTGAAAAAATATATGTATATACAATTATATAGTTTTGGCAAAGTTGTGATATAATGAATAAAAAAAGCTTTTCATGTAGCCCTTAAAATTTATATTAATAAATAAAAGACCCAAAAATTAAAGAAATTATTTCTAGTTAACTTTTTTCGTTACAAATTGCAGCTTTGTTAAAACGTTTGAAATTAATAGTTTTAAAATTTTTCATATTCAAGGTACCTAGTCGATAGGTTATTGATCGGTGGCAATGTTCGAACTGGTGACTCACAATGTCTGACTTTTAGAGCTTGAGTGTTTTTCTGGAGAGTTCAGAATTCAAGGTCACTAGGTCGTTAGTAAGGTATTATTGGTAACTTTTTCGAAAATCGCTCAAATTCATTCATGAATTATTCTATAACGATGACACTCTGAAACTATCGCCGAAGAAGATCGGGCAACAGATTCCCACAAATCAATATTGTCAAATATAACGAAATATTTTCTTATGTCGCTTTTGTACAAAAAATTGTGTGCTCCAAATATTTGACAGATTTTGTGTCCTAATGAAACAATTTCAGGACACTTTATCACGAAAAACAATTGATGTAAAACTGAAATAATTGATCAGCAATTTGTCACGCAACTAGAGTCAAATACATACAACAAACGTGTTTGAATTCTATTATTTTGTGTTGAATACAAGGACGTTCCAACTGGAAAAAAAATTATCTCTGAAATTATAGTTGACAAACTATCTAAACACTACCAAATATAACAAGAACAAAATCTGTTTTTGTAGGCATATTTAACACTAGAAAAATCATTCGTTCCCAGGCAAATCATTTCCTGAGAACGAAATTCTGTTTCTTCAATTTGCCATACATAAAGAAGCACTGCGTTAGATGTGCTCTAGACATGAAACATATGCCTAATGATGTTATTACCCTTGTTAATGCGTTCGTTTACGAGCACTCAATCATAGACAATTTCCAAAGTTTCTTGACAAATTACAGTCCGAATACTCTGAGGTAATCATACTCAAACCACGTTAAGTGGCTCTGCGCAGGAAGGATTTTAATACGAGTTTGGTATTCAAAAGGCTGTGAATAATTTTCTTTCCTAGGAGAAATAGGAATTGATGATTTAATTAGAATTGTGAATATTTATTTGAAGGACATTGTGTGGCTTTCGGAATTCGCATTTTTTATCAATTGATCATATCAATTCATTGATATGATCAACGTCATCACCAATGAACTGAAATCCAGGGAGAAATCTAAACTCCAGAGAAAAAAGCGATAAAGGTTTGATACTTGGGATTATATCAAATAAATGCTTTTGAATTTAAATTTTAAACTGAGACTACTCATTTTCCAACACTGAAAACAATGAAACATATAGAAGACGAACCTAAGGGATATGAGAAAACTAAGAGATATCTTCATGAACGACGAAGACGTCTAAGTTTTCGAACACTGAAGTAGAGTTGAAATTCCTCATATTCCTCAATTTGGATTTTACAAGGCCTTGTCGAAATGAAGTTTCCCTAATTTGTAATTTTACGCTCAGAAGATAATTGCTATGTTTACAACTACATTGTATCTATGAATAGGCGTTTTGTTTGCCAAGGCGGCGAACTTTCTTCCTTTGTATCAATATTTTAAATATTTTAAATTTAAATTTTCTGTTGTAATATGTAACTGAACACCAATGTCGAAACACGGGGGAATCATTTCCGATTGATTGATGTTTCTAAATCATCAGCGGTGTTATACAAAAAACAATTTCTTCCTTTATAAATATTGTTCCACTTTTCACGTTCGTACATCTGACCCTTGACTACGCCGTTCTGATGACAGTCAACAAGCTCGAAACATGTGTCAAGGACTACTTCCAAGTGCGGGCAACTTACCTTTATTTACTATTTTTGTTCAAATAAATATAAATATATATAAATATATATATATATATATATATATATATATATATATATATATATATATATATAGTACAATCGCGATAAGGAGAAATTATTGAACAAAAAGCATTGAATTTGAAAAGTGCTATGAACATTGCAAATTTCAATGCGAGTGATGGCTGGTTGCAACGTTTTAAAACTCGATTTGGAATTCGATTCTTGAAAATAACAGGCGAAAAGTTATCATCTCAGCCCGAGCTTGTCGATCCTTTCAAACAAAGGTTGATGCAGTTAATTCAGGAGCTTAATTTGAATGAAAATCAACTGTATAATGCGGATGAAACTGGCCTTTTCTGGCAACTGCTACCTGAAAAAACATATGTTTCTATGTCCGAGAAAACCGCGCCAGGTATGAAGACAGCCAAGCAAAGAGTTACCATTTTAGGATGCACAAACGCTTCAGGTCTCCATAAGTTGACTCCATTGGTAATAGGCAAAGCTAAGAGTCCTAGATGTTTCAAAAACTTTGTGAATCCTCTAATCTACAGGCACTCAAAGAATGCCTGGATGACGGGGGAAATATTTAAAAACTGGTTCTTTAAACAGTTTGTTCCTGAGGTGAGTACATATGTACTTCATAACATTTTGTTCTATGCATGATTTTGGCGCCTTCATTCAAATTTAGGTTCGATCATTCTTAAAAGGACAAGGACTAGAAGAAAAGGCAGTTTTGCTTCTAGACAATGCTCCTTGTCATCCACCTGCCGAAGAATTGAAAGCTAACAATGGAAAAATTTTTGTGATGTTTATGCCGCCAAATGTCACCCCCCTGATTCAGCCAATGGATCAGAATATTCTAAGACTTATGAAACTACATTATCGTAATAGTTTACTGAGCTCTATACTCAATACCAATGAGCCTATTGGAATTGCTCTGAAGAAACTGTCATTAAGGGATGTAATGCTAAATTTAGCAGCAGCATGGCAGAAACTAGATGCAGATATGATATCCAAGTGCTGGCATAACTTAATGGCCGAACCAAATGCAAATGAAGATGACCTGCCTCTAAGTGTTTTGAAACAAAGATGGGGCAATAAGAGCCATTATATATATATAATGCCTAGCAATGAGTTTACTGCATATATTTTTGACAACTTATCGGTTATAATATAGCCCTTATCAGAACACCCCAATAATTGTTAAATATGATAATAATAATAAGATAAGAAATGAATTACTTTGAAGAAAAATTACCAAATAATTGAGATTCATTCAACAAGTCAGTATGACTTGAAAACAAACAATTTTATTTCGATTCTAGCAATGACTTTATAATTGATAAACGTAAAATTAAATGAAAGAGCTTATCTAATATCTACACAACCCGTGAACAAAAGATTTACATTATAATGAGTACATTACACATCTGAATTAGTCAATTAAAAACTAAATTAATTATATTAGTTAATCATTGAACTATAATTCAAATATAGCGTTTCTCAGAATTCTCAAATTTTTCCCTTTTGTACCTGAATAATTTTCATAATTCAAGGAAACTAGTTTTTGACCTTGATTTCAAATAAACCCCATTATATGAAGAAACGGTAACCACCTCCTGATAGAAATTTAGAAATATAAAATTTATCGATATTTTGACAGATTAAGTGAAATAGCTTCAAGTCGAAATAACATTATACTACCAACATAATATCGAAGAATCGCCTAACCGAGAAGTTAGGCTGTTACCATTTCCAAATCACTGACATACCGGATGTACACGCTGAAATTGAAACCGTAACGAGACGGTTAAGCCGCAAAAGATAATCAACAAATAGCTGAACAATTGTAAAACTATACATACCATCCTCTATTGGAGTGTGCTTATTCTAATAGCCTATATAGATCTTAACGATGTATTTATGCATTCTTTTCTGCTTTATAGCGTAAAACAGGTTTGCGTCCACATTCAAACGTTCAGGTAATGCTGCCTTTTGAAGTGATCTCTTGTGGAGGACGAAGTTATAAAGGCAGAACATAAAAAATAATTTGTTCGACAATTCACAATACCTGGAATAGGATGACCCAACTCTGTCGTGTTAGTAATTTCTACTGGGTTCTTTTTTCATTCTGTAGTGAATGCGCCTTCTTAGAAAAAGGGTATTATCTATATTCTCATCCTTTCTAGCAGACCACTGAACTAAATGAATACGCCCACTGATTTAGTTCAACTTTCTCTAAAATTTGCTACGTATTCCCTGATTTTGTCAAGAGAACGATATCTGCAATGCTCGAGTAAGCTTATCTTGTTTCTTCGATAGAGAGAGCTCACGTGATTATTTCACGAATGAATGCCTGCCTCATTTTGTAGTTAGCTTCTGTGTGCGTTTGGAAAACCATCGAAAATTGATTTTTTGGATATATGCCACTGTAGACACCTAATAAGTATTAAACAATTCTATGATATTTCCATTCAACAAGTTAGATGATTTTCGGAACGAACTTATTATTCAATTCTCGTTGACAACCTTTGTGTAGACAGCTCCCTGAGAGTTTTATTTGAAATATTTCGATAGAAAATCTCAGCATTGAATGACTATGGAATGAATGTGGAAGATATATAATATATATATATATATATATATATATATATATATATATATATATATATATATATATATATATATATATATCAGTGAATACTGAGACTCTTAATCGAAATATTTCAAATAAAACTCTCAGGGAGTTGTCTACACAAATGTTGTCAACGAGAACGAACCCATCACTTTCGAGAATGAATATTAAGTGCGCTTCGAAAAATCATCGAATTTGTTGAATGGTAATAGAATAAAATTCTATAATCTAAAATAATCAATCAATCAAGAATCGATGACTTTCAAAACGACCCCCAGACCTATACCCAAATGAGGAGAAAATCAGTTCGTGAACTATTCACATGAGCCCCCTCTACTAAGAAAATACGTATAAACCCTCCCCAGAATTCCAGATTCTTACTCAAGACAACATCAGTAAGAGTACGTAGAGGCTTTGTAGACATTTCATTCGAACACAAAAGAACTTTGTCTGCATGTGTAAGAATGGTCCCATGCCTAATTGCCCCAGATCACGCCCAGACGGGCAAAAACATAGGTAGTTTCAAGAGTCACGAATCATTCCTACTAGTAAATAATGAGACTCTTAATTGAATTATCGAAATATTTCAAATAAAACTGTCAACACGTTCGATGATTTTTCGAAGCGCACTTAATATTCACTCTCGAAACTGTTCGTTCTCGTTGGTAACATTTGTGTATATAGCTCCCCGATTTTTATTTGAAATATTTCGATTAAGAGTCACAATATTTACTAGTTTGAATGATTTGTGAATCGTGAAACTATATATCATGGAGAGCGATCAGATTAAGATCGGAGTATAGACAGATACATGATGGGCCTAATCATACGAGATAGAATACGCTGCAGCTGTATAAGAGGCCAAACAATAGTGAAGGATGTCATGGAGTGTGTAAAAAAGTCAAAGTGGAAATGGGCAGGCCATCTAGCCCGAACAAGAGATGAGCTGTGGTTGGTGATTGGGAACCCAGAGACAGGGTAAGACCAAGAAAGAGCCCTCACGATCGATGGGATAAGGAGCTTGTGGGTTGGTTGGGCGTTGCCTGGAACAGAGAGACTGCCGATAGGGAATCTTGGCAAAGACAGGGGGAGGCCTTCGTTCTGCAGTGGAGAGGCAGAGGTTGATATATATATATATATATATATATATATATATATATATATATATATATATATATATATATACTTATACACATATATACCTATACAATCCTGGTGAGCGATCAGTATAGGATCGGAAACATTAATTTTCCTCTTATTCATTAAATGAAAGTAAAAAAAAATATCATCTGTAATAGTAATTTCATCTAATTCTGAAATCTAATTTTATATCGTAACGACAATAATTATGATTCAAAAATATCTTGCAATAAACATTATATTATTGACCAAATTCAATGTTCACTAGAAAATTAATTCATGGAATTTCAGAGTATTGAATATTTTATAACGTATATTAGCATAATTCATTGGAAATAAACTCGAAAAAATTTAATTAGGCTAGTTATTCATTAGACAGAAGAGTGTATCAAATTGTCATTTGTTATTTTCAATTGGCATTTTATCTTTCAAACTATTTCCCTTGACAATACCCAGTGGAATAATCTAATAAGCGTAAGGCAAATTCGCACATCTAAATATAAAGTATGTGCGAAACTATATATACAAGTATATTGAAATAGTTCGAATGTTTAAATTGCGTATTTGTATAAACATTTGGTTCCCAAATAATGTTGTAATACACAAAACAAGATAGCGAAACTCGTGGAACGAAATTTATCTTGACCCACATGCAAGTTTAAAATAACGTGCATTCCATTCACCTTACATTTTACCGTTATCATTTTGTTTTGTTGATTGAATTGTCTATCAACCACGTGACGCAATCTACTCACCTTATCAAATCATAACGAAAACGATGCTGTTTGACAAATGTCCCATCCAATCTGAAACAAAAATTATCTTTTAGAAATGTTCGACAACACAAAACTTTAATGTATTAATATAAATTTAATGATTTGAAACTTTCATTGCCTATATATTCTATACATAGAAAACAAACTGGAAAAACTAATTGTCGAAAAAAAATATGAAGTGAACACTGAAAAAATCAGAAATAAATCATATTGTACATATTCACATAGCCAGCTCTACTTTGACTTTCTTATCAATCAAGAATCCATGACTTTCAAAACTCCCCCAGTCCGAATGAGGTGAATATCGTAAAATGAGGTAGCGAAGAAAAGGCGTATAAACGGTCTCTAGCATTCTAGATTCCTTCTACCGACAACATTAGTGAGAGTACGTAAAGACTTTGTAGACATTTCATTCAAACATCCCAGAACTTTGTCAGTAATGTGTTAGAATGGTCCCAATCCTAATCGGCCCAAATCACATCAGGCATCTCTATATATAATAGGCATATAATATCTATATATATATATATATATATATATATATATATATATATATATATATATAACTAAAATTCAGAAAAAGCTTTAGGATTACAAAGATAATTTGTTTTAATCTCGGGAAATTTTACTTCTTCAGTACAAATTACCTAAAAGGATCTTATTTAGTGAGAATATAATTTATCAATAATATTTGAAGTTACAGTTCAACTCAGATGTTATAAACATCATATATTATATATCATTATCTTATATAGATATATGATATCGCTAAACATATTCAGAAAAATATATACACAATATATGTATATATATATATATATCTCACTACGCTATATATATATATATATATATATATATATATATATATATATATATATATATATATATATATATATATATATATATATATATATATATATATATATATATATATATATATAACTAAAATTGAGGATTACAAAGATTTAATTTGTTTTAATCTCGGGAAATTTTACTTCTTCAAGGATAGTACAAATTACCTAATAAGGTATTCAAAGATTTGACAGCAGTGAGAATGAATAATTTATCAATAACCTTATTTGAAGTTACATTCAACTCAGATGTTCAAAATTTCAGTATTTTGATCATTATCTTGATAGACATGAAGTCGCTAAACATGGGAAGCCAAAACACAAATAAATAATTAAGAAAGTCCAATACAATACAATTCAATAATTAACATTCTACATATATACATAACAAATCAAACAAATCTATAAATTTCAACTCGACTCGCTTTAAAAATACACAGTACTCATATTCCGCGTTTATAGTTTAATATAATTTTGTTCACATTGCTCAAGGCGGGAATTTTAGAAAGTTACTATTCTGAAATAGGAAAACTGAGATTTCGCTCAAACCTCCCATATTGGTACGTTTTTGGATAGTAAGTCTCGGATGAATTGAGAAGTGTATATTATACACCAATATTTTAACCTTTTAACAGAGGAACTGATGTGTCAGTGTCAATGCCGGCTGAGTTGGCATTTACATATTTGTCTCATTTGTTATAGATATTTATATGAAGAATTTTATACTGTAGCTCTCTTCATTATTTATTTGTATCATTGCCTTAGCTCTTTCTCGGCTTTATGTTGCTCATGGTGTTTCTCAATGATTCATTTCAATTATCATCTGGTCAATGACAAATTATGAAATGAATTAGAATTAAAACAAAAATAATTAAAGACGAAATTTCGTACTAAAATTATAAAACTTCCTGAAAAGTTTATATACAGCTCCATCACCAAATATTATCTATCGTACTATCTATTTCATCTATCATTCTTTCACATAAACTAGACGTAAAGAACTTTAAACATGAAACCCCTCAAATCCACTACCCCCGTTAACATATTTAACAATTCTGAACAATGAAATTATAAGTATTACATTACCAGCAAACACGATAAGGCCGTAATTTTATAAAAATCCTCTTGTTTCTACGAAGAATAATACTGATATATAATTCATAAATTTAAATGGAGGTGAAAGAGTACCTGTGCAATTCAGCGTCTGGCTAATAATAAACTCGCTTTCTATTTTCTTCATGCTCGCTACTTTCGAGACTTGAGTTCGTATAATAACGGTTTGAAATAGCATCGGAAACGGTTAACTCTGCTTTGGGATTTATTCATGTACGTTGCAGATGGTATCATAATAGTCGTACAAAGCAAGCACGAGCATTCAGATTCTCAGAAATAGAAGACATTAGAATTTCTTAATTTCTTTATATACGAGGAAACATGAGAAATTTGGATCAATGACCACGTACATGTATAATAACTTAACTTATTTAACTAACATAAATTGTACTACTTATACACAAATTAAATTGATAGGGAGTACGAAATTGTGCCATCGTTATTCTGATATTTATGTGATTTTGGAAACTTTGAACATATTTGTGGATGCCGCTTTTTTTGAGACAAAAATAAAAGAAAAATAAAAGAAAAATCAATCACTGATTAACGAATTTACAATACGTATGACCTATCCATAAGAATCACACGTTTTCTTCAAATTTTAATTTAAAAGGAGAAATTGACAGGGTTTTATGATATCTTCAAAGGAATTATAAAAATATTAACTGGGGCATAAGAAATTCTTTCTGAACACCAGAAGCCACCCTGTGCGCGTAAGAAGAAACAAATTCGCTATGATTCCCTTAACGTATTGTA
This sequence comes from Henosepilachna vigintioctopunctata, assembly GCA_030704895.1. Taxonomy (NCBI): domain Eukaryota; kingdom Metazoa; phylum Arthropoda; class Insecta; order Coleoptera; family Coccinellidae; genus Henosepilachna; species Henosepilachna vigintioctopunctata. The sequence goes on from JARQZJ010000064.1 coordinate 531,094, forward strand.
TCCCAAATGATTTATTTACACAAAATAACATCATGACAGATTATTTTGAACAAATTATAAAAAAAATTGCTATCGCTAATTCACATTGCTGCTGAGAGTATATCCTGAAAAGACAAGCTCACTACGAGACCCCACTAGAGGGGAAGTTCCATCTAAATAAAAAAAACACACCTGATGTATGGTATAATATAACTGAAAACGCTTCCCTGAATCCCAAAAGAACACTTTAATACATTGCCCCGATTCCAATGAGACGAAAAAAGATCAGTCCGGAAAAAAGAACGAATACAATGATAGTGACATGCAATACACAACCAGATATTCTCAAGAATTTACATATCAAAAATAAGAACAAAAAACTAAAAGAGTAGATAATAGAATATAAACTTAAATTCAAACACTTGAACTTATGATTTATACTTTATTCACTACATAGCATGATGCGTTTCGACTTCTTCAGAAGCAAACAGAATAATGACAACAAATTTGAAAAAAGGGGTACAAATATGAAGGCAAATGTAAAAACAGCAAAGTAAGTATAATTACACTGTACTGATAACTCAAATTATATCATAAGAAAGTTAAATAATGATCAACTTCCACAAGAACTTATATAGGTTATAAATAATTGTTAAGTTTGTTTGGCACAATTTCGTGAACATAAACGATAATTCATAGGACTCATAGGACTCTGTAGCTACAAATTTTTACAAATATTATGGAAAACAGCAGAAATATTCGAAGTGAGTTGCAAGAGTCATTCTGATAAGAACATTAGAGGAATTATAACCTCAATTCAATAACGAAAATATTAACGTTCGGAATGTAATTAATTATTACAAAATATAAATATTATGTTTACTTACATCGAAATGGTCTTCACTAAAGAAAATATTTGTTCTATTCGCTATGTCATTATGATCCCTCCGAGAAAGTTGCAACCACTTTCGGCGCACTTTGACATTCCTTGGAACACTTACAAATAGTTTTTCCGGAGTTTTTAACGACGTGTTTGACTTAATATAAAATGGATTTTGAAAACATGTCAAATAGCCTATTTCAAATTCTATATTTGGGAAATTTCAGATCAAAAATTTTGGGAAATATCAGATATTAATTTTGACATGAATTGCAAACGTTTTTAAAGACCTTAAAAACCTTCTTCAAATCTACTTCAAATTTTGTCGAATATATAATTTTCATTGATTACAATGACAACAAGCATCTAACAATTTATTATAATTATTTTGACTATGATAATGTTATGAAAATTTAGTAATTTGTATACCGAAATTTTAACTTTTGAAATAATTCGGAAGATATAAAACAGAAATAATTTAGAAATTATTGCTAAGAAATTATTGAAAATGGGTAAAAAGACTGCCTCGTGTCTTTCTAGTATCAAAAACCGATTTCAAATGTACAGAAAATCACAATATTTCTACAAAATCTGCAACATTTGTAGTTACATTTGAGTACCGATTATATTTATTGGTCTATTACGCATAGCCATTGCCACCTTCAGTTGTTCAAGGCAATTAAAATTTCACGAAGCATGTGATAATAGGGGCTTGGGAGGAATAGGCAGCAACATGAGGCAGACAGTTCTAAAACAGAAATATAAATATACGATACGTTGATTCCATTCCATTCCGTATCTGGCACACGCGCGTGTGTCAGTAGAAACATGACCTACTAAATTTATCTCCATTAGCGAAGTTCACAAGCATGTGTGTTATAATACACCGGATTAAAATGGAAATGTCGGCGCACTGATAAATTCCACTAAGGTCGGCAATGACCTCCGTAATCGCTACGTACTTAAATAAAAGTACACAATGCGAAGTTGGGAAAATAACTTTGGAAATCGTTCACGAGTTGTGTTCGATGTTACTCAGTTGCGCTTGAAATAAACACTTCAATCTAGTGTTTTAGGGTATTTTGTTAACAATAGCGTATTCTTGAATCTCAAACCCTTTGGCTTGTAAATAACAGCCTTGCCCATTATAATACATATCCTAAAAGCACTGACCTCAGAAACACTGTCCATGTTTTACCAGAGATTCGAATCCAAATCTCTCATTGGCACACCTTCACTCCCACCACTATACAATATATCCTTTTTTATTTCATTTTCTTCCGTAGAGGAAGACTAGAGCATTATACGTAGAGTACGGTTACTCTGAAGAGCTTATCGACGATTTTTAGGTCACCGGTATATCGGCGAAGGCGATTATACGTCAACTTTTGCTATAACTATTTTTGGTTTCACTCAGACAACTGGTAACCAAGCCATCTATAAATTTATCAGGGCCCGGCGACGAAGTAGTATTCCTATCTTAATTATTCCAATTATGAGGAATAATCAAGTCGACAGATACATGCAAAAATCACAACAATAACTAGGCAATAGATCTGCCTATAGGTATTGTTTATAATAGGCGGATTTATTGTCTATTTATTAGAATTTTGCAGTACTAGGTACAGTCTTCTTATAAACGTCGAAATTACTTGTTCTGTTGGTTTCTAACCTTGAACAACTCCTGCGGATGTTGAAGGTTTTACTTGGAAGTGGAAGGAGAAGAATCGTTATTTCCATTTGCATTTGAAGTTTGTCAAATCACCGTATTTTTGTAACTAGAAGAGTTTTCCACGATATGAGGATGATTAGTTTCCATGTGCATTAGAATTTGTTGTTTTGAAAGAAGTTTTTCTGAAAATATTGCGCTTGGCACAGTGATCACGATCAAACGTAAAAAGTTCCTGATATTATTCATTTTACAACGTTTATGAGACGATATTGCATTTGAAAATTCAAACTATACAAATGACAGGAAACAAACAAGATATGAGACGATCAAAACTAATTGAAGTGAAAGCTAAGTTCAATAAGACAAGCGAAGAATATTGAACAAATTTGCCAATTCAACAAGCAGTGGCGGCGCCAGCCGCCGCGGGGCCCTGTGCGAGGTGACATTAGGGGGGCTCTTCCCCGGAAAATTTAGGTGCTAAATTATACATTTTAAGCCTTTCTAGAGTACTTTTTGTCAGTGTTATATCTCTATATTTCCTAGATAAAATTGTCTAAAATAAGAACCTATGTGCTTTACTTATGGTCATCCACAACACTAAATAAAAATGTATTTAATTAACTGGATAAACACTAGTGAAAGGCTGAAATTTAAGTACATTTTGTTTTTAAACGGCGATCATCTGTAGGTCTAATTAAAGCGACGCCCATCCTTGTCCTTCAACAAGATTTTTCAGAGAGTAGCTGTAATTATTATTTATGGATTTCACTTTACTCATCTGATTAGTTTCTACTTATTGTACTGGAAGATTGTTAATTTTTTTATATCCTTGGTTACTTAATGAACGACTCGTTACGTTCGGCCGTGAAGACAATTCAATTTAAATGAGGTAATATTAACATAATATGCACATATTGCTTTTGAATTGAAGATCTGTTTTTATAGTTTGTATTTAGGATAGTTAAAACAGAATGTTGCATATTTTAAAATATTTATTTTATTTTACAAGTATTTACATATTTTTATATTACATATTACAATACCTATTTTGAAATAAGTAACGAGGGACGGGTAGTGTACAAATAAGACAGCAAATAATCAGATGTCAGAAATTATATTGTGTTTATGTTTCGATTACCGTGTACCAAGTTTGATTGAAAAAATGTAATTTATATAACATTTAATTTTATTTTTAATAATACTGTATTTGTTCAAATTCAATCTATATAACTAATACAAAGCCTGCGGGGCCCTTTTATATGCATGTATTCACTCTGTCACCCAGGAACCAGGAAGACTGGTGTAATAGTAATAATCAAATACATAAATAATAATCCAAATGTTTAAAATGTGGACTCGTACATATTTCTTGAAGGGCCCCAAATTACTTCTGGATGTGTTGTCTGTCTAGTTGCAGTAGCATAGCAGTTTCGCGATTAAAAAAGTTTGATTTCAATACTTGCGGGGCCCCCGTCCCATACTTTAAAACATTAAAACCGTGTAGAAAATATTTATATACATATTTATTTATAAAATATTTATTTTTAAATATAAAATTAAAATAACCTAAGATCCTCAGAATAGGGGAAATATTAGATAAAACCTTCACAGCTTTCTGAAAAATACTGACAGATTAATGGCGCTACACGGGGCCCCTGCGGGGCCCCGGGAGGCGCGAGGCCCTGTGCGATCGCACAGCTAGCACATGCCTGGCGCCGCCACTGTCAACAAGTAACCCGAAGAGTTTGAATGGGATAATTTGACGAAAGCACCTACATAGAAGAAATAACAGAATGTACGACTGCTGATACCGTGCAGATTTATTCCTAGTTTTCAATAATTACATTAAAGTAATCGACTAAATATTCGCTAATTTCTAGCTTTAAAGAGAATTAAAAAAATTACTCTTTGGAATGCTGAAACCTTGAGGCTGAAAATCGTCGATCAAATCTTTTGCAGTACTTCCTTTCCAACAACTTTCACTTAATGAACTTCTCTATAGTTACAGAGTAGGTTATGTATGTGGAACGTAACGTAAAACACCGGTTTCCGACCGGCCCCCTGTACCCAACCATTTTTTTTACTAACATTTAAAATTCAGCGATCAAAGTTGTGAAATAGAACGAATTCAATTGACTCACTCATCATGTGTGACATATTAAAACTTGTATTTCATATGTTAACGGAAAGCAGATAAAAAACATCTCGAAAAAACATAAATTAGTGAAAACAAATATCTGTGTTTTTTCGAAGAATGCTGTGATAAGTTCTAGTTTATTTATTTCAAATGCTTTATTGGTTCTTTAAAACCTTGAAATTTCAACATGTAAGCCAAAAATTACATATTTTCATCGATTTATCGAGCAAATAATAATGGACGGAATACGGAGCCCTATAAAATATGAGCATTCCTCATTCCGACCACTTGGTCGGTACCTACAAGGACTTTTGGCACTTTTTAGATGATGTTAATTTTCTATTTTCCAGGTTTTTTGGAAGTGTTCTGTATTCAGTTATATATTCTGAACGCTATCTCTGCATAATACACCTGTATGCGACCGGGGCTAACTTTAATGGATTCTTTGCTTGAGGCTTTCAATATCCACTATTTTCCTCACTTCTGACAAAATAGAAATAAGACTCCGTTTTTTAAAAATAAATAGCTATTTTTTGTTCTTACACCTATTTACATACTTACGATATTGTGATATATTTTTGAGTATATCCTTCTAATATAAAACTTCAACATGTTAGCAGAAATTACATAGTTTCATTGATTTATCTAGCAAATAATAAAGGACGGAATGCGGAGCCCTATAAAATATTAACATTTCCTCATTCCAACCACTTGGTCGGTAACATGAATTCTGCACTTTGTGACGATGTTAATTTTTTGTTTCAAAGGTTTTTCTTTAGATATTTTGAATTCAGTTCTATATTCTAAACGTTATCTTTGCATAATACATCCGCATGCGACCAAGGCTAACTTTAATAGATGCTTTATTGGAGTGCCCCTTTCCACTAGGTATGTTTCTAATTTCTAACAAATTCGAAATGAGGCTCTTTTTTTTAATTTATATTTTTTGTTTATAGCACATATTTGCGTTATTGAATGTATATAAAGCGGAAACGTCTTAAAAATACATAAAAAATTAAATTTAAAGACTTATCACAAAAATATACGTTTGATCGGAATCCGGATACGATTCATTTCACACGTTCGATTTTACTTTAACCAAAATATAATTAAAAATGTAATAAAAAAATACAACATCTTCTGCTAATGAACATGTCAGCTGAGTGAAAGAAACACTGACATTTGACAAGTGAAGTAGCAGCACGTTTTCCTTAGGAAGTTCCCAATCAGTTAGATATGAAAAATTTATAAATGATTCTGCAATCAATAGTAGAAATAGTAATTCTATTTTGTTTAATTAGTTTCAAAGAATTGACCTGATGTAACATCGGAATATATCAGGATTCAGAATTTCATGAAAAAAAGACCTATATCATAAAAGAGTTCATAGAAAATATGAAAAATTTTATAATTATTGTTTTAATCTTCAATATCTTTTCCAGATTTTACGTCGTTATGATATATTAGAATTAATTTTTGTGTTATTTTGTTGCCCGTTACTGTCGATATGAATCTATCTTAATAAATACTGAATTGCTATTTCGATTTGTAGTTTTTATACTCATTCAAACTGTATTTTGTAAGCCATTAAGTTAATATTAGTAGGTTAGAATAGCTGGTCGGAATCAGGGTCCTCGTTGGTCGGTAAACGGTGCGTTTGCTGTATTTGGGATCTTTACCGTATAATATCAAATAAGTATATGAATGATATAATCAAAATGAGATAAAATTATATAGATTTCGAGAAAAATATGCAACCCTTCGAAAAAGCCTTTTTTCAAATGAATTTTTGAATAATTTCGTCATATTTTGCAGCATTCTTTCAATTAATCGATCAGTGGGCGGAATTCGTTGCTACTGCGTAATTATTCTGGAAGTATCTAACAAGAACTTCGTCTCGAGCAATATATGAACCAATCACAAAAAGCAATTAAACGCCTCATTATAGACAATAATTTTGATTACCAATAATACTACTTTTTCTTTCATAAGGACCTACTGTTTAGGACCAACATATTTCATTATATGTTGTCATGTTTCAATTGTATAGGGTGATTTTTTAAGCGTAGTTTTTTTTTAAATCGAATAAAACACTCAATTTGCATCATATATTCAAAATTTTTATTGAAATTCATAACTTGAAATCATCACAATGATATTGGTTATTCGTTGTACTCCACAAATTCTCCTAACACGTAATTCTATTATACCTATTCAACTCCAGGGGTTTCGATATACTTAGTATCACAAAAATCGCAATTTCAAAAACAATTCGTTCCCTTATTATTTACTCGCCCTCGTATTTTCGCAAGTTAAAATGAACGAAATTAAGGAATTGAGAATTTTAGGGAACATAAACAGATTGTACAATTGCTAGATACTTTTGTTGAATTAGAAGTAAAGTTCATAACATCTACGTTCGAGATTTTAGATCAAAATCTGTTGTCTGTACTATAAAACTCACATACCTGGTCAGAAGATAGGGTCGACGGACTTGACGTTCTCGTCCTGAATGTAACTAAAGCTCACTTTGCATGGTTCATTGCTCTCCTAATGACGATAACCCACTTCAAGGGTCGTATAAGGTCAAGTGGATACGAATCAATAGTCGCACAACCGAAATTGTTACTATCTCCGATGAACCAAATGTCCACTCGGATGTCAAAAGAAAGGGGCAAAACAGAAGATGGATTAATGGTTTTAAAAAAAGCGAACTCCGTTCACTTTTGAGGCTTATTTAAAACAGGATTTTCAGCAACGGAGCTAGTAACAAGGAAACGATTTTTATTGAAAATCTAGCAGATTAGTTATGACAAAAGATTCTGTATAATTTAAAAATTATACTTTGCAACCGGACGATGCCATCTTTTATCAATCGAGACTAATCTTATATAAATTTTGCAATATTTTGTAATATTATGAAATAACGTAAATAAATTAAACACACCAAGTTCGAGGTGCCGGTCTCTGTATCTTAGTCGGAAGAACACCTGACTATGATGCAATAGAACTCGGGTTCGAGTCCCGATGAATCCATGGGTGTTTGTGTTTGTCTATGATTTAAGTACTTTGAATAATAATGATATATGCTGGGTAATGTACATTGATTACAAGCATAATGGCCGTTCGGAACAGGCGTTAAATATAGGTCCACTGAATTAAAAAAAAAATTTCGAGGTGTTATCTTCACGATTATGTCCAATGCTTGATGATGAGAAATAGTAGCAGTACCTCGCAAGATGTCGATAATGTAGTTGATAAAGTAATTTTAAGATATAACGGAATTTTAGAGACAAGCTTAGATATATAGAGGTAGGTAGTTGTTAATACCAAAAATGTTTACGATTTGTCGCAATCAAATAATTGAGAATTTTAGAAAGTTCGTGCACAAAATCCAGTATTCCTAGAATTTTTCAATATTTCCGTTCCTAACTTCTATTAATTTTCGAAAATATTTCATAGATTTCAAATTTTCTTCAATTCACCGAGCGTTCCGAGCTATCTAAATAATTTTTAAGTGTTTCCAGAATCACCTTTAATTTTTAGATAATATTGAAAATTTTGAGATATTTATGACATTATTCAAGCTATTTTATCAAACTACTTCGTAATATAATACTAAAGAACTTAATAATATAAGTGTGAAAAACTCTGTTAGCAAATAGTTCGTTGTTTGTTCTTTCATCTCTTCAGTTTCTCGATCATCTTTAACCGGTGTGAAGTTAGCAACGAAATCCCAGCAACGAATCGTACCTAAAGGTGTCACACGCCTCAAGATATGTATACAAGAACTTCGAAATAACAACTCGGTCATCAAGTATATCTGTTGCTGAAACTGAATTATTTCCCTTTTTTAAATATTTCGAAAATGTCGATAGTGTTGGTAGATTGTATAGTGTTTTGTACTTATTATTGTTGATCCACAAAAATTTGATAGATGATTTTGTTTACATATCTAAATCCCTCTCGATAGTATATGGTCACTTGAATGTCGCAACCGCCATTGGCGTCGTAAACGGGTGATAAGGGCAAAAAATTGCAGTAAAATTGCTGTAATTTCTAAACTAAGTTGGTTCAAAAAAATTTGATGAATGATTTTGGCTACATATTCAATTCCCTTTCCATAGTATATGGTCACTTCAATGTCGCAACCGCCATTGGCGTCGTAAACGGGCGATAAGGGCAAAAAATTGCAATAAAATTGCTGTAATTTTCAAACTAAGTCAGTTCACAAAAATTTGATGACTGATTTTGACTACATATTCAATTCCCTTTTCATAGTATATGGTCACTTCAATGTCGCAACCGCCATTGGCGTCGTAAACGGGTGATAAGGGCAAAACATTGCAATAAAATTGCTGTAATTTTTAAACTAAGTTAGTTCACAAACATTTGATGAATGATTTTGACTATATATTTAATTCCCTTTCCATAGTATATGATCACTTCAATGTCGCAACCGCCATTGGCGTCGTAAACGGTTGATAAGGGCAAAAAATTGCAATAAAATTGCTGTAATTTTCAAACTAAGTTAGTTCACAAAAATTTGATGAATGATTTTGACTACATATTTAATTCCCTTTTAATAGTATATGGTCACTTCAATGTCGCAACCGCCATTGGCGTCGTAAACGGTTGATAAGGGCAAAAATTGCAGTAAAATTGCTGCAATTTTTAAACTAAGTTAGTTCACAAAAATTTGATGAATGATTTCGATTACATATTCAATTCCCTTTCCATAGTATATGGTCACTTCAATGTCGCAGCCGCCATTGGCGTCGTAAACGGGTGATAAGGGCAAAAAATTGCAATAAAATTGCTGTAATTTTCAAACTAAGTTAGTTCACAAAAATTTGATGAATGATTTTGACTATATATTTAATTCCCTTTCCATAGTATATGATCACTTCAATGTCGCAACCGCCATTGGCGTCGTAAACGGGTGATAAGGGCAAAAAATTGCAATAAAATTGCTGTAATTTTCAAACTAAGTTAGTTCACAAAAATTTGATGAATGATTTTGACTACATATTTAATTCCCTTTCCATAGTATATGGTCACTTCAATGTCGCAACCGCCATTGGCGTCGTAAACGGGTGATAAGGGCAAAAAATTGCAATAAAATTGCTGTAATTTTCAAACTAAGTCAGTTCACAAAAATTTGATGACTGATTTTGACTACATATTTAATTCCCTTTTCATAGTATATGGTCACTTCAATGTCGCAACCGCCATTGGCGTCGTAAACGGGTGATAAGGGCAAAACATTGCAATAAAATTGCTGTAATTTTTAAACTAAGTTAGTTCACAAACATTTGATGAATGATTTTGACTATATATTTAATTCCCTTTCCATAGTATATGATCACTTCAATGTCGCAACCGCCATTGGCGTCGTAAACGGTTGATAAGGGCAAAAAATTGCAATAAAATTGCTGTAATTTTCAAACTAAGTTAGTTCACAAAAATTTGATGAATGATTTTGACTACATATTTAATTCCCTTTTAAAAGTATATGGTCACTTCAATGTCGCAGCCGCCATTGGCGTCGTAAACGGTTGATAAGGGCAAAAATTGCAGTAAAATTGCTGCAATTTTTAAACTAAGTTAGTTCACAAAAATTTGATGAATGATTTTGACTACATATTTAATTCCCTTTTCATAGTATATGGTCACTTCAATGTCGCAACCGCCATTGTCGTCGTAAACGGTTGATAAGGGCAAAAAATTGCAATAAAATTGCTGTAATTTTCAAACTAAGTCAGTTCACAAAAATTTGATGAATGATTTTGACTACATATTTAATTCCCTTTCCATAGTATATGGTCACTTCAATGTCGCAGCCGCCATTGGCGTCGTAAACGGGTGATAAGGGCAAAAAATTGCAATAAAATTGCTGTAATTTTCAAACTAAGTTAGTTCACAAAAATTTGATGAATGATTTTGACTACATATTTAATTCCATTTCCATAGTATATGGTCACTTCAATGTCGCAGCCGCCATTGGCGTCGTAAACGGGTGATAAGGGCAAAAAATTGCAATAAAATTGCTGTAATTTTCAAACTAAGTTAGTTCACAAAATTTGATGAATGATTTTGACTACATATTTAATTCCATTTCATAGTATATGGTCACTTCAATGTCGCAGCCGCCATTGGCGTCGTAAACGGGTGATAAGGGCAAAAAATTCCAATAAAATTGCTGTAATTTTTAAACTAAGTTAGTTCACAAAAATTTGATGAATGATTTTGATTACATATTCAATTCCCTTTCCATAGTATATGGTGACTTCAATGTCGCAGCCGCCATTGGCGTCGTAAACGGGTGATAAGGGCAAAAAATTGCAATAAAATTGCTGTAATTTTCAAACTAAGTTAGTTCACAAAAATTTGATGAATGATTTTGACTACATATTTAATTCCCTTTTCATAGTATATGGTCACTTCAATGTCGCAACCGCCATTGGCGTCGTAAACGGGAGATAAGGGCAAAAAATTGCAATAAAATTGCTGTAATTTTCAAACTAAGTTAGTTCACAAAAATTTGATGAATGATTTTGACTACATATTTAATTCCCTTTTCATAGTATATGGTCACTTCAATGTCGCAACCGCCATTGTCGTCGTAAACGGTTGATAAGGGCAAAAAATTGCAATAAAATTGCTGTAATTTTCAAACTAAGTCAGTTCACAAAAATTTGATGAATGATTTTGACTACATATTTAATTCCCTTTTCATAGTATATGGTCACTTCAATGTCGCAACCGCCATTGGCGTCGTAAACGGGTGATAAGGGCAAAAAATTGCAATAAAATTGCTGTAATTTTTAAACTAAGTTAGTTCACAAAAATTTGATGAATGATTTTGATTACATATTCAATTCCCTTTCCATAGTATATGGTGACTTCAATGTCGCAGCCGCCATTGGCGTCGTAAACGGGTGATAATGGCAAAAAATTGCAATAAAATTGCTGTAATTTTCAAACTAAGTTAGTTCACAAAAATTTAATGAATGATTTTGACTATATATTTAATTCCCTTTCTATAGTATATGGCCACTTCAATGTCGCAGCCGTTATTGGCGTAATATAGAGGTGATAATCATAAGAAATATTACAATTGACAAATGCCACACCAGCCAATGGCGAAGTGGATACAAGAAAAAACAGTTCATTTCTGGTAACTTTTTATGTCAGTTAGTGACATAATATTCAATTATATAAAAATATGTTATAAATTACGCAATATATAGAAAATAACTTGATGAACTTGAATAACTTGAAATAAAAGCATTCATTATATTCTTGTGAACTGACTTCAAGTATGCAAGTTATAATAATAAAAATAATTCTTCACCTTTAGTACCAATGACGGCAGCGACAATGAAGTGATCATATACTATCGAAAGGGATTTAAATGTGTAGAAAATATCATTCTTCAAATTTTGTGAACTGGCCTAGTTTGAAATTTACAACCATTATTTACCCTTGTCGTCCCTAAACGGTAATAAACTATGAAAACACCCAAAGCGACTAACACCCTAAGTCCTACTGTTTCTTTAAGAGCGACAATTCCGGAAAGCCTGCCGAGGGCAAATCCAGTGGCATCGACGACAGATTAATGAATTCGGCAGGCGCCAGGTTTCATGTATCACCTCTGTTTTTGGTATTGCTTCTGTTTCGTTAGAATAAATGACATGCCATCCTTTATGCAGCATAACAGTTCGGACTGTTATTTTCTCTGGATATTAATTATGTTGAAAAAACAGCAATTTTTTACCGATGGTTGTGACATCGAAGTTACCATATACTATGGAAAGGGAATTAAATATGTAGACAAAATCATTTATCAAATTTTTGTGAACTAACTTAGTTTAAAAATTACAGCAATTTTACTCCTATTTTTTGCCCTTATCACCCGTTTACGACGCCAATGGCGGCTGCGACATTGAAGTGACCATATACTATGAAAAGGGAATTAAATATGTAGTCAGAATCATTCATCAAATTTTTGTGAACTAACTTAGTTTAAAAATGACAGCAATTTTACTCCAATTTTTGCCCTTATCACCCGTTTACGACGCCAATGGCGGCTGCGACATTGAAGTGACCATATAATATGGAAATGGAATTGAATATGTAGTCAAAATCATTCATCAAATTTTTGTGAACTAACTTAGTTTAGAAATTACAGCAATTTTACTGCAATTTTTTGCCCTTATCAACCGTTTACGACGCCAATGGCGGTTGCGACATTGAAGTGACCATATACTATGGAAAGGGAATTAAATATGCAGTCAAAATCATTCATCAAATTTTTGTGAACTAACTTAGTTTAGAAATTACAGCAATTTTACTGCAATTTTTTGCCCTTATCAACCGTTTACGACGCCAATGGCGGTTGCGACATTGAAGTGACCATACACTATGGAAAGGGAATTGAATATGTAGTCAAAATCATTCATCAAATTTTTGTGAACTAACTTAGTTTAAAAATTACAGCAATTTTACTCCTATTTTTTGCCCTTATCACCCGTTTACGACGCCAATGGCGGCTGCGACATTGAAGTGACCATACACTATGGAAAGGGAATTAAATATGTAGTCAAAATCATTCATCAAATTTTTGTGAACTAACTTAGTTTAGAAATTACAGCAATTTTACTCCTATTTTTTGCCCTTATCACCCGTTCACGACGCCAATGGCGGCTGCGACATTGAAGTGACCATATACTATGGAAAGGGAATTAAATATGTAGTCAAAATCATTCATCAAATTTTTGTGAACTAACTTAGTTTAAAAATTACAGCAATTTTACTCCTATTTTTTGCCCTTATCACCCGTTTACGACGCCAATGGCGGCTGCGACATTGAAGTTACCATATACTATGGAAAGGGAATTAAATATGTAGACAAAATCATTTATCAAATTTTTGAGAACTAACTTAGTTTAAAAATTACAGCAATTTTACTCCTATTTTTTGCCCTTATCACCCGTTTACGACGCCAATGGAGGCTGCGACATTGAAGTGACCATATACTATGAAAAGGGAATTAAATATGTAGTCAGAATCATTCATCAAATTTTAGTGAACTAACTTAGTTTAAAAATTACAGCAATTTTACTCCAATTTTTGCCCTTATCACCCGTTTACGACGCCAATGGCGGCTGCGACATTGAAGTGACCATATACTATGAAAAGGGAATTAAATATGTAGTCAGAATCATTCATCAAATTTTTGTGAACTAACTTAGTTTAGAAATTACAGCAATTTTACTCCTATTTTTTGCCCTTATCACCCGTTTACGACGCCAATGGCGGCTGCGACATTGAAGTGACCATACACTATGGAAAGGGAATTAAATATGTAGTCAAAATCATTCATCAAATTTTTGTGAACTAACTTAGTTTAAAAATTACAGCAATTTTACTCCTATTTTTTGCCCTTATCACGCGTTTACGACGCCACTGGCGGCTGCGACATTGAAGTGACCATACACTATGGAAAGGGAATTAAATATGTAGTCAAAATCATTCATCAAATTTTTGTGAACTAACTTAGTTTAGAAATTACAGCAATTTTACTCCTATTTTTTGCCCTTATCACCCGTTTACGACGCCAATGGCGGCTGCGACATTGAAGTTACCATATACTATGGAAAGGGAATTAAATATGTAGACAAAATCATTTATCAAATTTTTGTGAACTAACTTAGTTTAAAAATTACAGCAATTTTACTCCAATTTTTGCCCTTATAACCCGTTTACGACGCCAATGGCGGTTGCGACATTGAAGTGACCATATACTATGAAAAGGGAATTAAATATGTAGTCAGAATCATTCATCAAATTTTTGTGAACTAACTTAGTTTAAAAATTACAGCAATTTTACTCCAATTTTTGCCCTTATCACCCGTTTACGACGCCAATGGCGGTTGCGACATTGAAGTGACCGTATACTATGAAAAGGGAATTAAATATGTAGCCGAAATCATTCATCAAATTTTTGTGAACTAACTTAGTTTAGAAATTACAGCAATTTTACTCCTATTTTTTGCCCTTATAACCCGTTTACGACGCCAATGGCGGTTGCGACATTGAAGTGACCATATACTATGAAAAGGGAATTAAATATGTAGTCAGAATCATTCATCAAATTTTTGTGAACTAACTTAGTTTAGAAATTACAGCAATTTTACTCCTATTTTTTGCCCTTATCACCCGTTTACGACGCCAATGGCGGCTGCGACATTGAAGTGACCATACACTATGGAAAGAGAATTAAATATGTAGTCAAAATCATTCATCAAATTTTTGTGAACTAACTTAGTTTAAAAATTACAGCAATTTTACTCCTATTTTTTGCCCTTATCACCCGTTTACGACGCCAATGGCGGCTGCGACATTGAAGTTACCATATACTATGGAAAGGGAATTAAATATGTAGACAAAATCATTTATCAAATTTTCGTGAACTAACTTAGTTTAAAAATTACAGCAATTTTACTCCTATTTTTTGCCCTTATCACCCGTTTACGACGCCAATGGCGGCTGCGACATTGAAGTGACCATATACTATGAAAAGGGAATTAAATATGTAGTCAGAATCATTCATCAAATTTTTGTGAACTAACTTAGTTTAAAAATTACAGCAATTTTACTCCAATTTTTGCCCTTATCACCCGTTTACGACGCCAATGGCGGTTGCGACATTGAAGTGACCGTATACTATGAAAAGGGAATTAAATATGTAGCCGAAATCATTCATCAAATTTTTGTGAACTAACTTAGTTCTGAAATTACAGCAATTTTACTCCTATTTTTTGCCCTTATCACCCGTTTACGACGCCAATGGCGGCTGCGACATTGAAGTGACCATATACTATGAAAACGGAATTAAATATGTAGTCAGAATCATTCATCAAATTTTAGTGAACTAACTTAGTTTAAAAATTACAGCAATTTTACTCCTATTTTTTGCCTTTATCACCCGTTTACGACGCCAATGGCGGCTGCGACATTGAAGTGACCATATACTATGGAAAGGGAATTAATTATGTAGACAAAATCATTTATCAAATTTTTGTGAACTATTTCAGTTTGAAAGTTACAGCAATTTTACTCCTATTTTTTGCCCTTATCACCGGTTTACGACGCCAATGGCGGCTGCGACATTGAAGTGACCATATACTATGAAAAGGGAATTAAATATGTAGTCAGAATCATTCATCAAATTTTAGTGAACTAACTTAGTTTAGAAATTACAGCAATTTTACTCCTATTTTTTGCCCTTATCGCCCGTTTACGACGCCAATGGCGGCTGCGACATTGAAGTGACCATATACTATGAAAAGGGAATTAAATATGTAGTCAGAATCATTCATCAAATTTTAGTGAACTAACAACTTATTTTAAAAATTACAGCAATTTTACTCCTATTTTTTGCCTTTATCACCCGTTTACGACGCCAATGGCGGCTGCGACATTGAAGTGACCATATACTATGGAAAGGGAATTAAATATGTAGTCAAAATCATTCATCAAATTTTTGTGAACTAACTTAGTTTAGAAATTACAGCAATTTTATTGCAATTTTTTGCCCTTATCGCCCGTTTACGACGCCAATGGCGGCTGCGACATTGAAGTGACCATATACTATGGAAAGGGAATTGAATATGTAGCCAAAATCATTCATCAAATTTTTGTGAACCAACTTAGTTTAGAAATTACAGCAATTTTACTGCAATTTTTTGCCCTTATCACCCGTTTACGACGCCAATGGCGGTTGCGACATTCAAGTGACCATATACTATCGACAGGGATTTAAATATGTAAACAAAATCATCTATCAAATTTTTGTGGACCAACAATAATAAGTACAAAACACTGTACAATCTACCAACACTATCGACATTTTCGAAATATTTAAAAAAGGGAAATAATTCAGTTTCAGCAACAGATATACTTGATGACCGAGTTGTTATTTCGAAGTTCTTGTATACATATCTTGAGGCGTGTGACACCTTTAGGTACGATTCGTTGCTGGGATTTCGTTGCTAACTTCACACCGGCACATCTTTAATGTTTTGTATAAGCTTTTCGTATTTGCTAGTAAAAGGAAGTGTGCGAACAAGCATTTATTTTCAGAAGAATGATGTCTAGACTTAGGTAATCTAAGTGAGAGTTGTTGCAATTAATTTCACTGTAACGCCTACTGCACAAATATTATATTTTACGTAGGTTGTAATTTGTATTTGATAAATAATAGTTGATTATCATATATTAAATATATGAAAAAATACAAGGTCGAAACGTCAGTAAATTCTATGTAGTATAAATCGAAGAAAAGCTATCAACTGGGAACGGTGAAAGGACAATTGACAGAAAGATATAACATTAAATTCACATGAAAGAAGGTATTCAAATGTCGATTTCGTAATCTTCAAATATTTTGTCGTTATTGATAGGTAGTACACAGTATTGTTTTCACACTCTACTTTAATCAGTACTCTTATTCGAGCTCACTAACGCGGTATTGATATGAGTTCTACTTAATTGCATCGATAATTGTTGTTTACTCTCATACGTTATCTGTTCCCAAGAACGATAAAATTACTTTTATGATGTCATATCAGAGTTTAGAAATTAAAATGAGAACAAAGATTTTCATGCAATGTTATACGTAATTCTACTAATCTAGGAAGAATGACAGAAGAAAATTGATTTGTTTTTGTGCATAGCATTGTAGACATACAAGTAGGATAATACTAACAACCTGCGCTTACATTTAGCTGAAGCGCAATGTTTTAGGCTCATCTATAAACTTTGTAAATTATCCGATGTCATAAATTTTGTAAACACTAAGCACATATTCATACACAAATGTATTCCAAATCTTACCTGGAATTCGAGCCCAAATCTCAAGTGTGGCTGTTTTATACTCTAAACAATAATAACACTAATAACAATTTATTTATATTAAATTTTACAATTTTATGAAATATGTTAAAATGGGAATTATCAAGGTTCGAATGCTATTACACATTTTGTATCTCCATTTCTTAGTTTTATTAACAACTGCATCTCATATAAGCTAGTTTAACTCTAGAATTGATGAATGTTTCATATATAACGGCTGTTTTTTTTAGAGGTATAGAACTTTAAGTTGGCATTCTAATGGTTTCATAATGGTTCTGTGCGGAATACGTATCGCGCACTACGTCCATTTTATCGTCGACAAAATCGTTCATCGGAGCAGTTAATTCGATTGACCATGGAACGTTTTCGCATCAAGTTTACTCTTATTGATAACTCGCATCCCCAGAGACACCGTACGGTGCGTACAGAAGAAGCTATTGCTACTGTAGAGCGTAGCATTGAGGAACACCCGAATGAGCCCATCCGCCATCGAGCACAGGAATTGGATCTGTGTCCATCCACTTTATGGAAGATTTTGCGGAAGGATCTTGGTTTGCGTGCTTACAAAATCCAACTCGTGCAAGAATTGAAGCCAAACTATCATCAAGCAAGGCGTAGATTCGTCGAATGGGCCCAAAACCAGATTGCCGTTGATCCCGATTTTCATAAGCGAATTTTGTTTAGCGATGAAGCGCACTTCTTCTAGGCATTCTTTTCACTAATTCTTCATCAATGTTATTGCCATTGATTTTCAATTTTGCCAATAAAGTATACACAGTAAAACGAAGAAAGAAGAAACCGACTGGTCTCTTTTTGAGCCAAATTGTCGTTGAGTCGACTGATTTCTAATGGGTGTTTTTTTTAGAGGTATAGAACTTTAAGTAGGCATTAATGTTGAGGATGGCGACCGATTTAACAGCTGAGAAGTGATTTATTCCCAGTTTGGTTTCGCAATGCATCATGAATACACTCACGCAAGACGTACATTCGTCGAATGGTCCCAAAACGAGATTGCCGTTGTTCCTGATTTTTATAAGCGAATTTTGTTTAGCGATGAAGCGCACTTCTGGTTGAATGGCTACGTCAACAAACAAAACTGCCGCATTTGGAGTGAAGATAATCCTCAAGTGTATGTCAAAACAACGTTACATCCAGAAAAACTGACTGTTTGGTGCGCTTTATGGGCTAGTGGAATCATTGGTCCATACTTCTTCAAAAACGATGATGGCCAGAACGTTACAGTCAATGGTGATCGGTATATGATTACTAACTTTTTCATTCCTGAATTGAACAACCATGATTTCCAGGAGATGCGGTTTCAACAAGACGGCGCAACATGTCACACAGCTAGTGCCACAATTGATTTATTGAAAGACACGTTTGGTGACCGCCTAATTTCTCGTGTTGGACCTGTGAATTGGCCTCCAAGGTCTTATGATTTAACACCGCTAGACTACTTTCTGTGGGGCTATGTAAAGTCATTGGTCTATGCGTATAAGCCACAAACGCTTGACCATTTGGAAGACAATATTCGCCGTGTTATTGCCGATATACGGCCACAAATGTTGGAAAAAGTCATCGAAAATTGGACGTCTGATTGGACTACATCCGAGCCAGCCGTGGCGGTCATATGCCAGAAATCATATTTAAAATGTAATGCCACAAGATTATTTTTCGAATAAAAAAATTATTGTCAATCGAATGATCCACCGTTGTTTTATTGCAATTTAGATGCAATAAAACAACGGTGGAACATAAAATTTTTTTATGCCTCTAAAAAAATCCTTTATATATCAAAAGCATATCTTGCTTCCCGTTACTAAGGTAGGAACCCTCTCTAGTATATGTTTAGTTTTGTGTTAATAATTGTGATGTGTACCTAGTGTTTGTTCCTCACACAGTATACTTTCTACAATGTGTATAATTCCTAATTATTTTTGTTCCTCAAAATGAGTACTGTAAAATACTCGTGAATCTAAAATGTATAGACACATACATTTTAGATTCACATAGATACTGTTGTGAATCTAAAGTACCCGAGATTATATAACTATTTTTTTTTAATTCAGTGGACCTACAGTTTAACTCCGGTTCCAAACGGCGAATGGACTTGCAATCAATGTATATTACCCAACAATTATCATCATCATTAAACTACTTAAATCATAGGCAGACACATACACCCATGCCTTCACCGGGGCTCGAACCCAAATCCTACCGCACTATAGCCGGGTGTTCTCCCAACTAAGCCACGGAGACCGGCTATATAACTGTTAAGTGTTAACTACCCTCTTTCTTAGAATAGAGTCCATTTCACGTGTTTCATAATGTAGAAACAAATGTTCATATAACTTCAATGTTTTTTATTCAAATATATCTGGAAATCATTTATTACAGAAGTATAAAATCGAATGACGAATAACGGTATAACTGTGAAAGCATTTCGATGAAGAACGTTTGGAACTTTGTTGAAGATTTATCAGAATTAATCACCGAATATATAATTTCGTGGACTATTCGAAATACTACTAAGTACTCAACTGTCACTACATCCTCTATAGTGATAGTTGACTATTCCCTCAATTAACTCTGGAGAATATAAGAAATGTGTATCGGCTGGACTCTTGCAACCATTCCTTCGAAGGTCCCTTTGATACGACTTCGATTGTGCTATCAGATCAGCATTTAGATTCAGCAATATATAATATGAATTAGCTATACAAGTAGCTTCTCATTACATACTCGTATTATAAGAAAAAGGTTCACTTCCTTTGTAACGAATTTCGTTGGTTTATTTCCTCTCTTCAAGTTTATGAAACTTAAAATTAACAACGCCGTTCTGATTAGAGCCAACCAGCTCGAAAATCGTTTCAGCGGCTTCTTCCAAATGCGAACTATAAGTAGTGATACCATCTTAATTTCACATTTACTTCTCCAGATATACCAACCCGTGCAATCTTTTTCCCCCGTAGTAAGGTTGAAAAACCCCTAAAATCCCCTAGAATTGTTTTTGAAATTAAAATTCAAAGAAAAAGTAAATATTAAGGTCTTATTTTGCAATTATAAGGTACTTAAGTGTTTTCTATTATCAAAATTAAAATATTATTAAATATTTATTATTATTAAATTTTTCATTTCATTTTTGGAAATGAGAATATTAGGAATAGTTTATACGGTATTATTTTATACCAAAATTAAATTATTTATTTACTAATTATAAAATTGTTCATTAACCAACCTATATTAAGAAATAGTATTGAATACATATTGTCAACATGAAATGGATTTTTTTATACAAGATAGAAATCAAAATTAATTTTAGTTATTATTTAAATTATGATATGAAATATTTTGGATTACTTAAAAAATACCCCTAAGATTATACCTGAAAATTTTAAGCCCCCAAAAAAACCTCACTAAGCATTTTGCCCCCCTAAATTTAGGGGGAAACCCCAAATTGATATCCCTGAACTTCTCCCGCGACAAACTATCTAGGTTTCTTTAAACTATAGATTTCGAGATTCTTTTTGTGATAAAAGCCACCTCCATGGCAGAACACACCTCTCAGACAGGAGAAGTTCTTGCGGAAGCTGTAAATGGCTCCCATCCTTTGCAGGGAATTCCGTTTGTTTGCGCACCTTCAAATTTCTGCAAATTTGATTTTTTCATTTCATTCTTTATTTTTGTTCCTCATTTATATTTACTTAGATTTCAGTGCGAACAAAATACTTGACGCTAAAACAATTGCGTTCGGAGCTAGCATTGAATAGTTCCCAAACCAGTGCCTCAGGCGTTATCTATAGATTCCATAGAAATTATTTCGATAATACTAGGGTACCTTCAAGGTCATTGTTAAGAACAAGTTCGGATATCGTATTATATCTATTCTGCATCTGTATAACAGAAATAACGCTATTAACCTCACAGACCAGCGTAAAAATATTTCATTTCGTCCCATAATTTGATAAGAAGTAGCGACAAATGCAAATTTCAAATAATATAATTCTAATTTAATCAGCCTGCAGGTGCAATGAAAAAGTGGCCCTCATGCATAAAGAAATAAATACACGATGATCAAATCAAAATGGGCTATTCAATTTGCTAAATTAAATGTCTATGAACAATAGATAACAATCAACTGTGATCAATAAGGAAACGGCCTTCGAAGCCTGTGGAGAATTTAACACGGTAAACACAATTTATGAGGATGGCAAACACAATTTAGCTTGAAATTGAATTAACCATGGCGTAAATTAGAACACGATGGCCGATGACCTAAAATCGGGGTAGCTTCGTCTTAGTTAATGAGACAGGGACACAGTTTTCAGCAATAACTTTTTCGCGTACGAGAAAGACGTTTTAGTTCATATAGGTTGTTCTGATTTGAATTTCACATGCATTTGTATAAGAACGAAAAAAAGGTTTATCACGTGTTATACCAAGTTCAGCTCTCAAGTTAATTCTAGAATTAAGTTTTTTATTTATTTTAGGTTGTGTTATTTTAGGACTTATTGGTTGAATTATGTATTTTGCCAATTATAAATGAAACAGGTGTTATAAATATCAGAAAAGTATTGTGCTCGTACATTTCTCCATTTATAACATGTTGCCCCAAAACAGATGCTGCAAAATTGTGAATTTTAGAAAGATAAACATTAATAAAATATAAGAAAAGATAATAAAGTTTTTCAATGGTCATATTCTAATAAATACTTTGCCTACTAAGTCGGAAAGAAAAATGTCATGAATGAATTTCATAATATTTTTAGATGTAAAAGCATTTAGGTATGTGAAAGCATGATTGAACTGCAAATTTGACAAGTTGTTAGTTCTAGATGAATATTATTATAATAATAATCATACCTAAGTACCTAATTAAATATTAAATTTTTCTCAAAAATCTACAAGATTCTGTTATACTCAAAAGATACCTACTGCTAGATAATGCTGTTTAACAATTTTATCTCCGCAAACTAAATTGCAATACGTACCTATGCAGTATAATTTCGTTTTGTGTACTGATTCTTCCAAATTGAAAGAACCTTCAGGGATTGGTACCTACTATGGATTATCATGAGAGTTATTTATGCAATATCTACACATAATAATTATTTCCCGTATATTACCTATAATATTACACGTATTTATATTTTTATATTACCAATAGATACGATTAGAGGACTTTGATCATGACCAATGATAAAGGTAAAATATTTAAGTAATTAAATTATGAAAAAATGTCAAACAGACACAATTATAAATTTCTATGAGATGTAAGATGGTCATTTATATTTCATTTCTTACTTTTTCGAAAGAAGTTGTGAAAGAAAGTTTCTTGGAAAATAATTTGAATAGAACTTCAAAGTAATTGGTGAGTAAGTTTTCATACTATAGTCAAAATGTCCTTCACATCCCAATTGAATAAAAAAATTTTGAAATCCATCTCTAGAAAAATGAGAACCAAATTCATTAGAATGGTCTTTTAAAAAACTGGATGATAGAAAGACTTCATAACGGCTAGTTTTATTGATGCAAGTTCCAACAACTTTTCCTGTTTTGAATTTCTCAAGAGTGGTGTTTACTTCAACTACAAATGCTTGCAGGCGTAGTGTAAAAACATTTACAAAGACAAATGGATTCAAACTAGTTATCATCGTAGACTTGCTATTTGTTCAAATTTACAATTATATCAACCAAATGTTCAAATTCAACCAAATATGCAAATCGATGTGTGGAAAGCAAGCTTGAGCTGAATTTTCATTACTTTTACTCGTCAATCAATTCACAACCTCTAATATGCATCGAACTCGATAGCTTCACACTGAAGTTGTTCTGAAGTAACTACTCAATTCGTGAACAGTTAGAGCAGACTAACGTTGACAAATTTTTTTATCAACTCTAGCGTTAGCTCCTGAAATTAAGGAGCTAACTTAATAACTCACCTTATTGTTATTTTGTGTGAGTCCCAGATTTTGAAATGTTTTGCTAAAGTTATTTATACAAAACTTAATTATTTTGATTAGCTTAATTATTGAAGACTTATTGATTATCAGGTCGGTCACCATTTTCTTGCATTGGTACATACAACAAGATGTCACCTACAAACCCTATAATCTCTAAAGTTCAAAATTCTGTGAAATCCGTAACGTGTATTGGTAGCTTTATGGTGGTGCGTGAGGACGAACTGAAAAACTCTGGCGAATGACCATTTATAATTTATATCCCCTGACAATATTCGAAAATTTTATATCGATTCTGACAAATCATTTCACCGCGTTAACAATGTATTGGAATTAACACATGCCTACTTTGCATTTTTCAGAAATCGCATTCGACGTTAACAATCCATGTTTATTTATTATCTCTCACTTTTTATAATGGACTATTGGATTTATCGCCTGAAGTAATGAAACAATAATGACATATAAATCAACATCAACACCTAAAAAAACTCGAGTATTCATTCGATTTGAACGGCATTATTGATAATTCATTTTTTAACCACAATGACACAAAAGAATGGTCTGTAACCCAATTGTTGGTAATGTAATTATCCATGTACATAATTCAATATTATACAGACATCGTTGCTTTGTAGTATTGTGATATAATTTAGGGTTCATTTCATTTTAATGACACAAAGGTTTAGATTATCACTGGGTGAAACATTATATTGAATAATATTGAAATAAAATTGAAACACTTGGCTCAAGTTTCACCAAATATATTGACAACTCTACGTATGTTTCGGCTAGTTAGTCCATTTTCAAGAGTATACAAGTAATACTGTTGTATACCCTTGATAATGGACTAACCAGGGGCAACATATGTAGAGTTGTCGATACATACAAGAATATACAGTAATATTGTTGTATACTCGGCTAACCATCCAAAACATTTGTAGAGTTGTTAATATATTCAGTAAAACTTAAGCCAATTCTTTCAATTTTGATTTAATACTTTTTATCGTGCAATTTTTATTAGCTTAATTTAACTGAATAGTTAAATTAGATTTTAGTTAAGCTACAATATTGCACAGTTTTTATCGCGGGCTTTGATCGCGGCGACAGAATCAAGAAATTACGTAACGAAAATAAAACCTAACACCCCTCAGTCCGCCTACCATGTAGCTCGACCGATCGATCGCTTAACGTGTTTGTATACCGAAACTTGCGCATGATAATCCGATTGGAATACCTAATTTTAATTGTATCGTTCAATTCAAACGAGATACTGTTCCAAAAGCTGAGGTAGCTATTTACCGAAATAATAATGTTATTAATATTATGACTCCGAATATTGAAATAAATATTGCACACGTTAGCGATGTTAATGTTAGGCGCTGATTTAGGTGCTAATTCAAACTTAGAAATGGCCTATACACATAGTCATGGTAGCAATTTTACATTTCTTCGAATCCAAAATTGGACGAGGTAGAGCACTTTACTGGAGAACATTGAAGAAGGGTCGAAAATACTTCGTAGAAATGGTAATAAATCCACTTATCTTGGCTGGTGATTTCAACATCAACTTCCAGGTAAAAAATTCGAAAAAATTGAATAATAATAAACAAGAACCCACAACAAAATATGGGGACCACTATTGACGCGGTATTTTCCAGATATTTAGAGGATATCAATTCTCAAACTTACGTTTCTTATTTCAGTTGCCATATACCTATAGCTTCAATCATAAAAATTCCTGAATAACCTACATGTATTGTAAGATACTAAAAATATTTTAAACGATATTAAGTTCTCATTTATTCAATAAAAGATTTTCTTATCGGTCAAACTACGCCCAAAAAGCGTAACTTGAATTAATATCAAAGAAAAAACTTGAATTAATATCAAAGAAAAAAATACTGCATAAATAAAAAATAAACAAATAATTATAATTGCATAAGTTATAGAAAATGCGATGCAATAGCTTCACCACGGCAATACCCGAGTGTCACACATTTTTTATTAATTTTTCTATAATTTAATTCATCATGATATAGATATCCAGAAAACAATCCGAAAATACGATTTCCTATGCTCTTCCATTCACGAAAGAAAATTCAAAGTTAAGTAAGTCAACTTTTGTTCCTTCAAGTGAAAATATCGACAGCTTAACACTTATTTTAGTATGACAAATAACATTGCCATAACAAGCTCTTATCAACAATAGGAAATCAAAGATCCCAAAGAGCAATACAAAAATCAAAGATCTATTGAACTTCTTCATATCTAACAGTTTTTTATTATTCTGTGATTTTAGCATTTCATATTGTTCAATTATTTCATTACTTTTCTTTATTATCAATTCATTATGAGGATATTATTTTTATTTATTTTTATTGTTCATTATGTTCATGATGCAGTTTCACCTTCAATTAGACATACTTGACTAAGTGAATTCTTTTAATAATATACGACCTGACATACAATTCTCTCTTTACACGGTTACCTACCTGTCTGGTAACATTTCAACAAAGCTATCATTCAACCTCAATCTGTATGGTTGTTCATATTCAATATTCGTGTGGGAGGACACTACAACTCCCACCATCGAATGGTGCATAAATTTGGATCGCGCATATTTAAAGGAAACGAAGGTCGAATTTGTTTTTCGCCGACTTTGACTTGGCAAACAGAGATATTCATATATTTCGTCGGTTTAAATGAAAATTGACAGTAATATAATGAAACAATATTTAAAATTTTTCTCCATAATTTTAATAAAAATACGCATGACGACGTTTCAAAGTACTACTTCTTCATCAAATGCTGGATTAATATTTAGGTGTAATTTTGTAAATATGTACTTTTGTAAATTGTGTTCTATGGTCATCATTCCAAGTTGGTCATAGAACATACATGGGTGTGTTCTGTGAAAATAGCTATACGTATTGAGTTTGTAAAATTACACCCAGTATTAATCCAGCACTTGATGAAGAAGTAGTACTTCGAAACGTCGTCATGCGTATTTGTATTAAAATTCAGAGGAAATTTTAAACATTGTTTCATTAATCAATAATCATATACCTACCTCATATTAATATAATATCCACTATATATTGCAACGTTTGCAATGAAATCGAAAAATGTT
Organism: Henosepilachna vigintioctopunctata; assembly: GCA_030704895.1. NCBI lineage: Eukaryota > Metazoa > Arthropoda > Insecta > Coleoptera > Coccinellidae > Henosepilachna > Henosepilachna vigintioctopunctata. Next base: position 557,776 of record JARQZJ010000064.1, read on the forward strand.
TACACATGCAAAAGGATATACAGAATGGAAAGCATTGTTGAGAATTTAACTACATACCTACTTTTACAATCCTGTAAAAACTATTGACCTCATTGAATACAAAAGGTGAATGATGGGTAAAACGATGTAGGTACTTAATATTTACTGCTAAATCTTAAAATTCAATTCAATAATAAAACAGGAGTAACAGTTATGTAACAGTAACGTTTTTTCAATTAATTTGGCATTAACAATGCCAGGATAACTAATAAGTACCTACTTCTAACCACTCGCCATCGTAACTGGAAACAATAAACTTAACTAATCAAAATTGTTCCACTATGAATATTAACTTTTTGCGAAGTATCGACCTCATCAATCATCAATTTCAATATAATGAAGTGATCATTTTTCAAAATTTTGTGTAGAAAAAAAAAAATAAAAAAAAAAAGTTTATCAATCAGAATTTGCAATATAATTAACAGATGATACTTACGGCGCCGGCGGAAGGAATCTGAGTTACTGAAATACTTCTATTGCTTCAAAGCGTCTGACAACTTTCACATGATTTCAAGTATGTATGTCAAAACACCGAAGTTGGACTCGAGTTTAAAATATAATTGATTCTTGAGTAACTTCCTACTTGAAGTTGTAACGACCACTACTATATAATTTTATATCCTCCGAAGGATGTGCGTTTTTCTCATTTCAATGTTACTGAAGTGTGCATCTGAGCAAATAACGTAGTGGGTACTCACAGAAATAAATTGTCGATTACGAGATTTACTGAATATTTACTTGTAGGGATTAACTAGAAATAATGGGTGATTTTTTAAGTGTAGATTTTTTTAAAATCGAATAAAATACTCAATTTGCATCATATATTCAAAGTTTTTATTGGAATTGGTAACTTGGCCTTTGGCATTTACATTTTAAAGATAGCTTCATGTAAATGTTGTCGCGGCTAGGTATCAAATGGTCCATTCTGATGGTCCAATTTTGCGTCACTTTTTCGAGCATTTCGGCCTGTATCCCACGAATTACGTGTGTTATGTTATCCTGTAAGGGTTCAATCGTGTTCGGCTTGTCCACATACACAAACGACTTTACTTAACCCCACAAGAAATAATCCAGAGGCGTCAAATCGCATGATCTTGGCGGCCAATTCACAAGTGGAAGTTCATCACTCCAGATGCGACAGTTTTGTTAATTTAAATATCCGTTAATCCAGAAATGAGCCTCACCGCTGAACACAATTTTTCGATAAAACATTTTCATCAAGCTGTTCCGAGGCCCATTCACAAAAATTATTGCAGAAGTTGAATTTTATATGTTTTCAAACCCAAATCAGCACGTAAAATTTTCCATGTGGTTAAGTAACAATGCCCAATAGCTGAGAACGGTGACGAATTGGCATTTCACGATCCTCATTAATACTGTACGCTACGGCAGCAATATTCTCTTCTGTATGCACTGTACGCATGCGAGACAATGGTTTAATGTCCAACTAAGTAAACTTGGTGCGAAATTTGGTGATAACAGCACGAATTGTTGATTCACTAGATCTATTATGACGACCATAATATGGTCGTCACAATCGATACACATTTTTCACAGAGCACGAATTTTGATAGTAAATTTCAACAATTTGCAATGGTTGCTAGTTTGTAAGTCTGTCCATGATGAAATGGCAGTGTATATTGAAAACTTTTCACTTTGACAGATGACGTTTGAATGCCATTACCAACCAGTGCCGCCAACCTGAAAAACTTAGCTCTTAAAAAATCACCCGTTAGTAGTACCTAAGTACTTTATTAAGAAATAAATTGAACAAAATGAGATTAAACATCATGCATATGATTGAACAATCTGAAAGATGTAGTGCATTATTTAGTAGGTCGTAAACAATTTTTATTTTTGTTGAATGTGTTTCAATTTTTTTTGGTTTAGGTTCCTAATCAATTAAATATTTTTGATTCGTAGATTGGGTAATAACTAATTTTTCTCATTTAATTTCCATGATTGCGAATATTAACTTAACGATATAATTATCACTTCAATTTTCAATGTTTTTCAGGAGTTTGTGCTGAATATAGCCACAATCCCAATACAGTTCCCGAAATATGTCACAACGAATTTTCTTGATGGTAAACATTATAAATTTATTTCTGCATTATGTGTGTTATAAAAAAATAATCAAATCAATACTATATTTCAGGACCTAATAAAATCAAAAACTCAAGTTCTCGCAAGTTTATTGAACAAATTTCTGCAGACGTTTAATTCCACTCACCGCCCCAGATTGCCGTTCAATCAATCAATTTCCGATTGAAGAGTTCGTTTCCAATTAAGCCGAAATCAAATACGAGAACACCTACAAACAATGACTAATGATTTCCGCGGCATTAGAACGTTAAGGGACGACGGCGCAACCACGCTAAATAACGATGGAATCCGACACAACGGCGGGCAATTTCGGAATCGTCCGAAAAGATACCGGAACAATTATTCTCGACTGAGACGTAATCCAGAAACGAACAGCAAAAAGTGGAAATGGAAGGAGAGCGATGAGACAGAAAAGATAAAATCTAATAACATAGCCAGCGGGCGCGCAAACGAGTGGCGTACGGAATGTGTGAAATTGGAGGAAACGGAACTCGCGAAGAAAGACGACGACTCTTCGGAAAACGGGTTCGCCAATAAAACGGGATGGGAGTTTATTGTATTTTAATTTGGAAAATACGGGGCAGTCGCCTCGAGAATTTCCGAGAAAAATATCTGTATTTCCCTCCAGTGTTGTGTTGAGATTCGTTAATTATTAAATTGAATTCCGACGACCAGGTTGATATTTTTGATTGCTGTTAAGGTGGCTTTACACAAACTGGCTTGTGCATGCAGGTTTGTAAATATTGAAACGATGAAAACATCGCCCACATGCTCAGTTCAGTTTGAACAAAACTGTGAAGCGAAATCACAACATAGTATAAAGCAAAGTCGCTTTTTCTGTCCCTTTGTACGCTTTAATCTTTGAAACTACGCAACGGATTTTGATGCGGTTTTTTCAATAGATAGAGTGATTCAAGAGGAAGGTTTATATGTATAATAACATCCACTAAATAGTGGAGAAGTACTGTTATTTTTGAGGTTTCTAATGTGATGTCGTAAATAATTACATTTTTTCCGCTTACATTGCAAACGCAGGCTGAACCCTACGAGTTTTATCAAAATAATGTACTAAGTATTGTACACATTGAAAAGGTCTACAGAAAAGTCCGTGATGGTATATGTCTATCTCTTATGGATAACCCACAATAACTTTTTTTTGTCATTCACTTTTTGCGACAAATAATGGCTAATTTTCGAAGCGATTTTAACCCATACAGCATTAATCCTTAACCAATTAAATACCTTGAATACATTGTTCATTTAATATAGATATATATGGCCCTTTACACCGTATGATTTAAGTGAATATTTTCGAAGATATTACAGATTTAAAAATTGCGGGGCGTAGCGTTTGCGGCGTGCGAAGCCGGGGCGGGTCGCTAGTATCAATAAAACCTGAAAAAGTTTTAAGTAACTACTTTTGAAGAATTTAGTTTCTCAACACTTTTTCTGCAGGTTTCTGGGTCCAACGGTTGCAATTTCTCTACTAACGCCTCATACGCCTTGTTTTAGCATTACAGTCGTATTCAGTTGTATTTCTTATTTCCCCCTGTATTCCTTTCTCTTTAGTTTTCACAAGCAAGAGAATGACATGTATGTTTCCATGAAATCAGAAATACATTGTTTTTCATTGGGTATTTTTAAGCAAAATAAAACTAAGTAATAATGCAAATCGACGGCGGTCTCCATGGAATGGTCAGCATAGCACCCGACCAAGTTGCGGTAGAACTCGGGTTCGAGCCCCGATGAAGACATGGGTGTTTGTGTTTATTCACGATTTAAGGCCATTGATACAAGCCCAATGGCCGTTCGGTACCGGCGTTAAACTATAGGTCCACTGAATAAAAACAAATGTAAATAGACATTTTAGTATGAGTGAAAAGACAGCTGTAGCTTTTGAACATAACAAAGCGATAACAACTGATTAGATTGAGTGGAACACGTGGTGGAAGATTACGTCATTGATTTTTTTTTAATTTTAGGTTATGGCATAGTTATCTTTCGACATCTGCCATCAGGGTAGATGTAAGACATTATGTCAACTATGAACACTCAATATTCCATTTCAAATTCAACATAACCCACACCAATTTTATTTAATGATGATGACGAGTCGGATAAACAAGGACACAAGACACTGATCATAGCGATTTTGTTTCTTCATACACATACAGGAAAAGTCACGGATTAGCATGGATATATTACATATAGTAGAGAGAACACAGGAAGTTCGACAGATAACCTAACCCTCATAAGCTTCAAGCGCATGCTCGAAATCGGACATCATGTCCTTAAAATGCCCATTCCATATATCAACTGCAATCCAATTTTCTGTCATATACCGATTTTACTCAAGTCAACTTTTATGGCATGTTCAAACTTCAAACCTACGTTCACAGGCTAGTATTCACTTGTACAAACCGGCATGTACAAGCCAGTTTGTACAAATGGCTTAACTTGTAAACTTACACGTTATTCCTCAATTCAAGAAGGAATTCGAGCTGATTCGAACGTAAAAGACACATTTAGCTACCTATCCTTTTCTCGAATGTTTCGAAACGTCGTAATATCTCTACTATAGCAAGCACAGTTAGGGATGCAATTATATAGCAAATTTTCGATACCATCGATATGTTTATCGATATAAAAATTGATAAAATGTTATCAATTCGAAAAAATTGAATATCTATATCTAAGAAAAGTTTGTGACGAGACTAATCTTACGAGAGTGTATCGTGGTCTTGTTGAGCCTCATCTAACATATGGGGTGCTGGTATGGGGTTCTCTAGCCAGATATTGCTATCAGAAAATTGATACAAAAATGAATACTCAAAATCATGAAAAAACAAGAGTGATACCTACCCATCAAACGAATTATTCCAAAAAACGGACGTTTTCACAACAAAGCAAGCAACTGTATGCAAAAAAACTGATCGTGAGGTTTCACAGATCTCACCATAACAGCCGTCACCATATCTGCCATTCGCCACAGATACTAGGAACCGTATAAGGAAGAATATGTTACTTGTACCAAAAGTGAATAACACCATTGGACTTAGATCTTTTACTTTCCTTGGACCCTTGATGTTTAATGAATTACCAGAAAATATCAGGGAGGTAAGTTCTAGATTTGTATATATCCGACTAATAAAGCCTCAAAAAAACATCAAACTCCTAGATATAAGATTGAAAAATTCATAAACGGAAGCAATTTTATTTGATTTGTATTAATAATATAATATCTCCACAATTATTATTGAGAAGTTAATTTCTTTCTTTCTTTTCTTTCGGTAATTATTAACCTTTATAGATTAATTAGAACCGCTTCCACTTTTTCTACTTTGTTATTTTTCTTTAGTTTTATTATTTTGTTTCAAGTTTATATAATGATTGGTAAAGTTTATAATTTTTAAGTTACTCACGTAAAAGTTTTATTGTAAGGGAAAAAATTAATCTAATCCATATATAGTGTGGCCAAATAAACATTATCATTATTATTATTATTATTATATAATGAAAGTATCGGTTTTTTAAATATAATATTGATAGATTTTTCTTTATGGTCATAGATGTTTTGTTCGTTCATTTTGAATACTTAAGAAATTAGTTCCAAATGGCAATATGTTGAGTTTGTCAATGTCAATTTATTAATTATTAATAATAGTTGTCGAGTTATTAATTAAACTTGACCTTGAATTTTGTTAACTACTCGTAGGTAGTTGCTACTTCTGAGTTAGCAGAACGGTTATTCTCGGAAGATTGAGCTACAATCAGTTTCGGGTATTTGAAAAATAGAACCTCTAAACTAAAACTATAATTTTTAAGCTTATTGTCCGCATAATTGCAGCTTATTCGACAAAAAGATTACATATATCTCAATAAAAAGTCTTTCTTAAGTAATTTTTATAAATTTTTGCAAAATATCAATTTATCAAAGAACTTCAAAGCTTTGGAATTACAGAAATTTGTAAATTCCTTAATTATTCAATGTAAACGATCATTCAATTCTCATTATTGTAACATTCATGATACCTGAGAAGCAATTCCAGATGATTCTGTGAATTGCCCTTAAAATAATTAAGGGTTAAATCCTTCTCAGGTAGTTGTAATTACATACCTTTTTAGGTTAAGCCTCACCTTCGAGTAAGTGAGTGTATTATCTTGTTTTCCTTCGTTTACCTCACATTTGTAGTGGGGAAACATCGATACATATCGATGTTTTCATTTATGTACATCCATATGACACAGAATAAAAGGGCGTTGAGTATTCCATTCTGATGAATAACAGAGCGCGACAACGTAGTTTCCTCTTTCTACCTGAGAGCAACGGAACACATGATTTCACAATTTCACAAACCGCTTTCTGGCCGATTCACACAATTAACTTCGAGCTTAGCCGAGCGCATTGTCAAGTGTGCAGCATCTCGGTCATTATTCATGATTTTTCGCAGCACAAACCCTGACTAAATCTGAAGAATACCTTCGACGTTCAGAACGGTAAAACGAGAACAATGTCCATTTTTTGATAAATGGGTTTTATAAAAAACGGTTTTTTTTCATTTTGAAATGACTTGATCCACAACGCATACTGGAAAAATTATATAACACTTGACATCGTCAATACAAAATAACCTAACTTAGGTACCCTTAAAATACTGTAATTTACTGTAGCTTACGTGAACCTAGCTTTCGAAATTAATGGATCCAATACAACCTTAGTTACATAAGAATTATTTCTCAGCTCTAGTTTCAAATAAAATCGTCTTGGGGCCGTTTAAATATTACATAAGCAGATTTATTACAACTATTCAACCTCCTCCAACTTGTCAGCAAAAGTAAGCAAATCTACCTCCTTCCCTTACGTAAAAATTGTATATGCATATTGTGTTTTTTGTTGATTCATGAGCATCGTTTATGATTCGAGAAATGAGAAGATAGGCTTATCAATCATGACAAGATATCACCGATATGGCGCGGCGCGGCAAACAACGGCACTCCAACAAATTCAATTCAAAACGGAATAATAATTTTCTTTTAGAATCAAATTCCTCGAAAACGATACGAGCTAGAACAATCTACTTTGATTTATTATTTAGAGAGTACATTTGTGAATAAACGCTTCCTTTAATTTTCAAATTTAAAATTTCCAAGGGTATCAGTTTTATAGAATAAGTTACAAAGAATCGGAGATCGGCCGCAATGTAACGTGCTCGGCATTTATCGTCCATTAGCTCTACCGACCTAATGGACGATAGCGAGGTCGGGACTCCTTCAGTTCGGATATGTTCGATTATACTCGGCAACATTCGTACCTGATTCGTACTGATTGTAGCAAGGAATTCGTAGAACTTATTATTAATATTATTATCAATAATAAGTTATTATAATATTATTATTATTAACTTCAAACTACGAAAGTCTTAAACAACAGAAAATTGATTTCGTTTCACTGAAATTTGTAAACAAACTAAACACTTTGTTTTTTATAGTTGAGATTTCAACAATTTATCAACATCAACACTTGTATTACACTGTACACATTTGAAAAATATAGATTTCATACCAAAAGCTCAAATTATTTAACTTCAAACTGCGAAAGTTTTGGGAAGCATCCTATTTGCATTAGTATACCATCTCAACTAATGGCGGGATTGTTGGACCACTATCTACTTTTACCAGATGTTCATTTCATGGCCTGTATTGAAGGTGGCCGTGACAGTGCTCACGTAATACTTCAACAGCCCATAGGCGTCAACTTTATAACATATCAAGGAGAAATTAAAACTATAATCAAGAATGTTAACTCAATTTCTCATTAGTCAAATTACATTACTCTAATCAAGTAGATCATTTTGAATTTCGTGAGAGATCCTTCGTGCAGAAAATAATTGAAATAAATACGTAAATGTCGTTAAAATATGGCGACTTTTTCTTGAGAAAATCAAGGAGTTGTGGCAATACTCTGATGAGGTTCAAGTGTTAGAGGTTGGCAAACTTTGTACCAATGTTCAGAATAGAAGTGTTTCATTAAAAAAAGCACCAATTTAATTTCATTAATTAAAAAGTGATGGGTCATTCAAACGAAAACAGTTCACCAAATCCCGACCTAAACGATAACGAAGAGAGTGGGTGGACAAACGACACACTGGATCGTCAGGGACAGAAACTCGATGGAAAGCAACAATGCCTATCGGCAGTGATCTCCGCTTACAGAACACCATACCGTCAAAGACAATTTGAACACACTCGCCCGCTTCCCCATGTTATTCACGACAGAAATTCAGCCTGAATCCTCGATCAATATGTCACTTTCGGAGAATAACCTGCGGTAAACTGTTGCGAGAGACACTCATACAATGTACGAACCGTGTGCCTACCTGCTTTGAATCCTCGACCATCCGAACAGGTGAAAGATCTTTCCCTCTCGTTAGCAACTCCTGGATGAGAAGAATTAAGGTCACTGTTTTGCAAGCGTGTCAATTGGGATAGATTTGGGACTCGCCACGGTTTATATATCGAAAAGTTTCGTTATTCGAAGCATTCAACCGGTATTATTTTGATATGTGTATATATAATATATTATATATACACAATGAGATCGCTTATCAAACATCTGGCTCAGTTAATGTTGTGTCAATTCGGAAAAAACTCGATTTAAAACTCATGTAACTCGATTTTTTTTAAATTTTTTTTTGGGGTTCGTCAACTTTGGACATTACCCAATTCACATCATTTATTTATTTAACCGCTGAAACTCATTTACATACACAAACGTCCATGCCTTACCCGGGATTCGAACCCAGATCTCCGTTGTGAGGGTCCGTCACTCTCTCACTACGCTACAGAGACGACTATCAACTGGATGGAGAGCGAATGATTGATTTCAATTTTTACCAATTTATTCCCTCAGTTTCGCATAAATATTAAAAGACACATTATATATTTTTATGTTTCAATTTTTACATTTTTATACCGGTTATTTATTTATTTATTTTATTCTATTGGGAGTGTTAGACTAACTGAAATACTTAAAAAAGGAAATTATTGTTTGAAATCAAATCATTTAAATACGTATTTTTATGATGAATTTTGATCTACAAAAATATATATATTCATTATCATCAAACTATATATTTATATAGCAGTCTTTTCGAACCAAATTTTTAATATCACACTAACATTATGATGTATGGTTAAAACTAAATTGTTTTATCACAATCATAATATTTTCATAAACATTACCTAATTAATGTCAAAAAAAATTTTTTTTGCAGTAGTAAAATTAATGTTGATATTTTAGTCTTGATTATATTGTACTTAATACTTCCTATGAGGAAAAATGAGACAACAACACTTTGATGCTTCTTCTTAAAGTGGTTTAATAATGTCGTATTTCCATTAAATTTGAATGAATCTCAAACATTTATACGTAACACGTCCACTGACTGGCTATGCAAATATATATCAAAGCAAAGACCCGGAAATTTTCAAAAACACAACATAAAGCACGAAAATATACAACAATAACCGTTACTTTGAAGTCGACCTCAAATGTGCATAAATTCGGCACTCTTTTATGAATGAATTCATTACATTTCATGAATACTACTCAATAAATCGACAAACTTCGCTCCATGCCGGTTTCATTCGATTTTCTAACTCTAGTCGAGAGAATTCAACCCTATTTAGTTCGAGTTAAGCCCAACTCGAGCTAACTCGTTCATCAATAGGCACAGTGGAGTTCAGAAATTTATATATATTTCGTACAAATATTTCAGATTTTTCAATTACTCTTTCGCACGATTCTACCGTCATTAAAAATTGAGTATACCCCCTTTTTGATGAGATTTTTTTATGCAAAAACCTGAGAAGTGTTTAACAACCTGCGCGTAAAGTACAACAAATGATCTGGAGGGTAGGAAAGAACAGGTAGTACACAAAAGGGGACCTGTAGGCAGATGGGGAGACTACACCAGATGTAAGCTCCGCACCAACATAACATATAAGGGGACCTGTAGGACATGAAAGTTAACCTGCTGTACACATTTCAATCAGATGAACCCCTTCTTTCAGATTTCTTAGTACCTACAAGTTGTTTTCTCTCTTGACACATGGGAGAATTATGACTTGACATTAAATATGAAAGACAATTCTGAAACAAATACCATAAATGTTTTACACAAGTAGAAGTTAATAAATATTAAATTTTGGTATTACTTACTTATTGATTAGATATTACTTATTTTGAAATTGAATATTTGTTTAACATGAATGCATATTCAAGTCAATAAATCAATTATTTTACAAATTAGTTTGGAAGAAATTGAAAAATATCTATAGGGCATTCAGGTGCACCCCAGCATGTTTAAGTATAGATATTTTTAAGGCCTATGCAAACAAATTAAGTACTTAGTTATATTTCTACTAAATTACTACTAAAGCTTTAACACAATGAATTAATAAAATTTATATCAAAATAGAACAGATTTACATCGAATTGCAGGAAAAAGTAACAAATTGTACACAAATAAGAAAAAACGCGAGAAAAAAAAACAAGAAAAGAGAATATAAGCGAATATACACAACGTAAATAAAATTAAAATAAATTGAAATTGTAATGAACAATAACTGAATGAAATAAACTAAAAATAAAATATTATCAATATCGAAGTTACACGTAGTCTACTAGAAGTTGATGAAGTCAACGAAAATAAAACTGATATAAAGTAATCAAAAGAAACAAAATAAACATAAACTATTATATATTAGTCATATGTAGACAACAGAAGTTCATATAAATATCACGATATCCCATTGCGATGTTCTGAGTGGCATGTAAAAGTTTTATATATAATGGTAAGAGAACCCTAACCTCCACAATTGTTCAAATCATATCACTCTCAATAGTAACAAACCAGTTCGAAATCAACAAAATATATCTACGTTTCAACAGGTTATTGTGGTTAAATGTCGAAACCTGTTTTAGACTTGATTAATTTATAATTTTCCCTGAATCCTTTGACATTCTTATAGCATCAAAAGGTTGGTACTAAGAACTTAGAATTAATTGAATAATAAATACTTAACTCAGTTCCACAGAATTTTTGTAATAAGCAATTAATAGCCACAGAATTTTTGTAATAAGCAATTAATAGAAGTCTGTGAAACTAGCCAAGTGTTTATTATTCAATGTTCCACTTCATGTTTTACAAGATATGAACGAATCATTAATTAATCAATTTTATTAAGAACTTAGATTCACAAATTTATTTACTAGGTATATGCCTAATGAACTTAACATTCATTAAAATTTTACACAGAAACAGTAGTAAGATCTTATTTTTCTAATATGCTAGTTTTATCTAAAATATTAAATTCTTTATATCATGCATTGAATTTTATTCTGAAATTTTATTCAAAACTTGTCAATAACTTTTGACAAGATTAATATTTGGAATCTTGAAAATATAAACATATAGTTAGCCCAGTCACGCAGTACGAGAAAGCACCTGAAATATATTCGTTTTATCATACACGTTTTGAAGATAAGATCCATGCGATTAAGTTACAGAACTGATAGCATAACCTAAACATCGGACACAAAAATATTTACCACACGAGCGCACTAGATGTCATATAGAACGTCGTTTTTATTTTCTATAGATGATAACATGAATATAGCATGAATATTCGTGTCCTATCATGTCGCGGGCCAAGTTCATGAACATTTCACTTTAAAGTTTATTATCGAACAATAGTTACTAAATTGAGCCATTTTCCTTCGACTGTTGTATGTAATGGTCCATTACATTTCCTTGTTTTTATCTACTGATTATTATTTATAATATCGCTCAATTTGTTGTATTTTGTACATATGTTTCATGTTAAATCTCGCCAAACTGATGAACCGTGTTACCATTAAAGCGCGATTACAAAAATTTAGAAGGAGAGTCAGTATTATTGAGGTGAAAACTATAAATACTATTTGTCTGATCACGCTGTTATCGTCACGCTCAGGAGTTGATATTTCGTATTTCCATGTATGACGACATGATATGAAATCCAGACACCTAATGATACTTGCGCTTGAATCAGTTGTCAGTTGCAAAAATCGGAAAGATTTATGTAGATGTATATTAATTTCTAAAATCTTGAATATCGATATCTTCATCAAAAACACGAAAACAACGTAAACTGAAGTATTGGATTATAACTACCCTCACGTCGAATTTCTGTATTAAATACTGTAAATTGTCCCCATAGCTTGTTAGAGGGTGAAGTAAACGTCCACCAAATGAGATACCTGGGTTCGAATCCCGAATAACACATGGACGTTATATATGATATTCAGATGATAATACAAAAACTATAAGAAGTGAGATAGTTCTTCACAAGCCCCCATCCGAAATGAAAACAAATCTAAAAGTAATTTGCGTAAGATTGGAGAACTTAGATTCAGAACCAAGTCCGAAAATAACTCCAGATATAAAATATTCAATATTACTCAATTTTGATCCACTATAGTAGGGTTGATAGTGTAGAGCTCAAAAAACGGTCTAAAAGCAAAAAAACTAAAAATTTACTCATTGAAATCGAATACTATCTTAGCAGAATTTGCCATATATATTCTAGAAGGTAAAAGGGGAAAATTTGAAGTGAAAACTTATCCCGTGGTTGAATGATGAACTCCCATTTGTCCAAAATATAATCAGATATTAAAAGTGTGATTTGGATACTTAACTCCAACTTGTACGATATTTAGTGTATCCTGGTTTCGATTAATTGACTCTCCATACTATTATAATCCTTTAGAAACTAATTAGGATTAGGTATTTACAGAGAATATATAATAACAATGTGCATACTTTAAAGATTGTCAAATAACACCCTACGCCTACATAGAAAAGCTTGATGAGATGAGTGTGTAGCAGAAAGAGAAATACTTGTTCATTTTTTTTTCTTTATAAGCTCAGTATTAACCGAAGTCCAGATTACCTTTCAAACAAAAAGATATAGATTCATAGGCCGACGGTAGCTCATAAAGTAGAAGATTCGATGGCCAGTTAATATTCCTAAGCTGAGCACAGCAAAAATTTTAAGGTAGTTTCGATTACAAGACTCCTAAGACGTTGAACAGGTTCTTCAGCAGGTTCAACTCCAAATTCGCGGTTCATGCTGCTTTAAACAACAAACAGTTTCTAAAAATTATCACCATTTTATAAAATTTATTCTGATTTTATTTCGGATTGCAAGCGAATGACATTCATTTTTCCGTAATGAAATTGGAGAGTTCGGTATAAATGAGGATTTTTGTATACGACCTTGACAATTTTATTTCGTATTACTTTTAATGGGGTACTCGTATTGTACAACAACCCCCATATTATATATATATATATATATATATATATATATATATATATATATATATATATATATGGGTAATTATTTGAAATTTGGTTAACTTCTGACCTAATTTTGAAAGTGGTGTTTTTAGTTACAAATCGATACAGTTTATATTCTATGCTGGGTATATAACATCTACTTTGCTGCATCTAAAAGGGCCAGTCACTTTACTTGATATTTTAAGAGAAATATACGATTTTTCAAAATCAGTGCTCTAGGGACTGATGGGACTGTATAGGGACTGACAAAAAACATTGTTATTATATCAAATCACATTTTTATTGAAAATCAACTGTAATAACAAATTTTCTCTTGAGTTCACAAAATTCTATGAACTTATAATCACAACATTTTTCTTATTCATTAGGTATTACACATGAAAATAATGTACTTATTAATATTTCTTAGCAATCAAATTGCACTTTAAGTTTAATACTTTAAGTAATTAACAAATATTTTAAATAATCAGCCTTTTAAAGTTCTGAGTAACTAAATTTTAATTTGAACACAATATTCAGACTTTCATTAATTATCATGAGATCACAAATATTATTAACTTAACCTATCTATCTAGTACCTCGTATTAATTTTTTATCACTTCTCGTAAACACTAACTGGTGTTTTAAATTTGTAAAATACTGTTCCTCTCTTGACAATTACATTAGGTATTGGCAGTTTTTCTATGACGTCTTCGTAAGGCACGTCAGCGATATCATTATCATTTATTTTAAATTCTGTGCCATCTTCATTGCAAACTTTTAGGAATGTAACTGTCAGCTCTCCTTCATCATCATCATATTTTGAGCAAATTGCGGCGTATCGGTATTCTGTTCTCCCCATTATTAACTTAACTAGGACATAATCTCCACTGCCGTAGCTCGTTTTAGACTTTTCTTGTGCAATGTGACTCACACTTGCTAATGGCACATCATCTTCAGAATCCGTGTAAATATCTGAAACTTGAAGCCGCTGTGTATTGGTTTGGTACGTTATAGTCCCCAAGTTATAATCATTACAATCAACATTATCACAGAAGCAACTTAGTGATTTCAAGACAAGTTTATTAGGGTTATAAATATGACCCGAGACTTGATGCACTAAAAGAGTTCCTTTAAATGCTTTCTGCTCTTTCTCGTGTTTCTTGATCATCCTGTTAACTGTTTCTATGTCAACATCTTCAATAACAGAAATCTGTATATTTGGACACCTTTCTCGAAGTACAGCTACGAAGTCGTACAAGTTTGTGATGTCGCCTCTCTGAGCAATGAGTTGGTCTGCAGTGCGTTTGCACGTAGCTCCGATGCCATCTGGTGCCCCTTTCCCATGTCCCGCCTCATGAAAATTCCACGTGTATTTCAATACCAGTGGATAGAAATCCTGGATTCTGCAACCCAAAATATAAAACATTGTTTTATTTCGATAATGTGTTACAGGACCGTCGCTCAAAAAATGCAGTTTTTCTACAGAGGACGGCAATTTTATGAGGACAGGCTGTAAATGTGCCCAAATGGCTCCAGCGTTGTGAGATAGATTTAACGACACAGTGCAATGAGATGTTACTTTATCCTTTGTGTAAACCACCACTGTATGCAAAGAAATTTGAGTCCTGGAGCCGCCAAAATGATATGACTGGATTTCTTGGTTGCATTTAGTAGTGTAGTTTTCTGAGAAGTCCATGTGAATTAGTGCATCCTTATCTGTAAGCGATTCTTTCAAAGATTTAATAGTTTTGTATTGATGGACGATGTTCTGTTCATGTTGGAATAATTTTGGAAGATCACTCTCTTCTAACTGCATAACTATATCTCGAGGCTTTAAGTTGATTGTCTCTTTCTTATACTTTGTAACATATCGATCCTGTTTAGTTTTGACGTCCTTAATCAATTCCTTGACATGTTTCCAATGTTTGACTGCAATGTCCACACTATTATCAAACTCCTTGTATGGTAAAATCTTCATCGAGCAGTCCTGGCAAGTTCTCGATAAGCATTTTTCCAAGTAACAGTCACAGCAAAGTGATTCCAGTGCAGTTTGCAATGTCAAGAATGTGTTGTAATGTCAAGAATATTTGCAGTTTTTAAGGCAGCTAATTTTAAATTGATGTTTTCATGAGTAACACAAGCACAGGTGTCACGATCTGTAAGTTTAGGCACAACTACCCAAAAGGGGCGCAATTTGCAGAACGAATCATAACCAATTTTCACCAAACTCGTATTTAGAAACTTTTGATGTAAGTTTTTCAAGGAATCCAGCAAATATCGTTTCTGTTTTTTATTTTTTTTGCGAGTGATGCATTCTTTTTTTCCTGCCGCACAACGACTATTATTGTCATCTTCATAAAACTGGTGTATGATCTCTTCAACTCTCTTTTTATTTTGCTTAGCTTCATATTTTGTACGATTAAATCCCATCTTCTTATATGTAATTGCATTATTTCCAAGTCTCCATATCTTATACTTATGTGTCAGCGGACTGGACAAAATCGTTTTTAAACAGGTTTTATTTAGTTGTGTTTTAATCTTTGTATCTAAAATTTGCTTCTGAATAACTTCGCCAAATAACGCTTTTTTTATCAACTCAGCTTTTTGATTAGGGTCTTCGGCCATTTCTAAAATTTTACTTTTTGGTGTAACTGCTTTCTTCTTCTTTATCATTCTTTGTTTTAGTCTTCTGTTTTTTTGCTGTTCGCTGGCAAGTTTTTTCTTCAAATTTGCGATGAGTAAATCCTTTCTCTTCAGCATACTATTTCTTTTTTCCGTTGAACTATACTCCTTCTTCTTGCTTCAGCTTCTCTTTCCTTATTTAATAAAGGAACCTCAGGAATAATTTCATCTTCCGATGATGGCGGCGTATTTTGGTTCGCGTACTTATCAGTATTTTCTTGAATCTTTTGTTTTTTTCTATAATCTGATGAATAGGCGACCCAGTTTTTTCTTGCCTTTCTATGTTCACGGGGAGTCATGTCTTTTACACATTTCCGTTGTCACTTTTCTTTTTTCTTTAGATATTTAAGTCGTTCCTTTTCTTTGTACTCTGCCAGCAAAACAGGGTCATTTTTTATTTTTTCCAACCGTCTTTTTGCCTGTTCAGACTTTTTTTTTGCAATTTCCTCTTTTGACAATGTTGTTTTCTTTCTAGGCGCCATATTCTACAACAAATACATTGTGGTATTATGTTAAAACCATGCATCACACCTTAAACCATCAGTCCCTAGATGTGGCGTCAGGCCCTAGTCCTTATTATGACTAGGGGCTGACGGACTAGGGCCTGACGAAACGAAACAAAATCAAATGAAACCTATTATTTAAAATCAACATCAAAACCAATAGGCGGTCAAAATAACAAGGCATGCCAAACGCATATTAACAATAAGTAATGAAATCAATTAGTAATTAACTATATTTAAAACTACTTACCTAGGGCCTGAGAGCTTGACTGGCACAGCACGTGTTTGCGAAGCAAAGTCGGCGCTCTCACTAATAACAAGATGGCTACCGCGGCTTGTGTCGTGTTTACAACTAAATTCACACCGATGCTATCGTATTGAATGAGTTATGTAAACGTCATATGGGCGGATGGCGCGTATTTATGAATTTCGTAAATGGCTAGGGCCTTATATTTTTTATCACTTACACTTTTTAACTTGAAACAAAGTGATGAAATAAAATGTTATTATAAATTAAATTGTAAGAACAATGTTAGTAATGTATAATAAACGAGTATAAAGTGGAGTTCAATCAAATTATTCTTATGGAATTAGAATTACACTGAAATGAATATTAAATTCGGGAGATCTTACATGGCTAGGGCCTGATGTTTGGAGTAAGAAGTGGCAATTTTTGGAAATAAATAATATTATGATGTATATCAGAATGAGTGACCGAATTTAATGGACTTTATAACATCGCTAAGTAGTTTCAAATATTGGATAAAATTAATATAAATATGTGAAAATTGACGCTAACACCAAGTTAACCAAATTTCAAATAATTACCCATATAGACATACTCATATGAGGGGTGATAAAAAGTAACGTGACTTCTTCGAAGTACGTGAACTTCGCGAAGTACGTGATTTTTTATGTTGATACGCAGGATATAGCAATTTTGTTTGTTTGTGAGAGACATATTATAATGTTAGAAATGTTTTTCGTTCTAGGAGAGTTTCTAGTGTCAAAAACCATGGATCGTAGAGTTTGCATTGAATTTTATGTGAAAAATGGAAAAAAGTGCTTTGAAACTCTTGAAATATTAACACTGGTATAAAGTGAGTCTACCTACTCTTAAAATATTAACATTGGCATAGAGTGAGTCTACTTTCAGTAAAAAAATTATTATAAGTTATATGAACTCTTCCAAGAAGGTCGATAAGACAATAATGGCGAACCTTGTTTTCATCAACGTAGAAAGTGGAAGAGGTGAAGAAAATAGTGTTGAAGAATCGTCGAATTACCATATCATAAGTTACTGATGATAAGGGCATCTCATTTGGTTCGTATACCATGTAATTTTAACGATATTTTGGGTATGAAACGTGTGTCAGCGATGTTTGTTCCCAAGTTGCTGAATTTTCTGGCCAAGAACAACACCGTAATCATGCCACATCTACCGTATTCACCGGATTTAGGCTTCATTGACTTTTTCCGTTTCCAAATTCACTAAACCTGAGAAGAACGGCCTTTTGCAAGAATTAAGGACACAAAAACACCAACTGAAGGCTATACGAAAAAGTGCTTTGAGAATTGGAATTTACGTTGTGTATTATTGATATCTGAGGGGATTACTTTGAAGGGTACGAAATGAATTTTCATGACCAAATGAACATTTGTCGATAAAAAGAATTACCTTTCTTTTTGATCACATCTCGTATATACTCATCCGTATGGTTGCTTGCCTGTTAGATATGTTTAGTTTCTAAGTTATTTTTAGCAGTAACAGGTGTTTGACAAAGAGCAATACGCAAGGGAGCGTAACTGAAATAAAGATATTTTCCCTCAAAAACATATGGCTAAAAACATCTCAAAAACTATAAGTATAGATTATTCCGATAAAGGTAAATATTTAATATAAATAATTACATATAATGAAAGGAAATCCCACGTTCCCCTTGGAAATCCCAAGTTCGTTCGAACGATCAAGAAAGACGAATTAGGCCGAAATACCTCGCTCGTTCAGGGAACGGAATCCACTAGCACTGACGACGACCGCGTAGCAATCGCGCCGAAAGTAGAGCAGGCGTGCGTGCGTTTCACAGTCGCCATCGTCGGTCGGGGCGATGAATTCGTTTCTCTCTCTTATTCGTTCGTCTGATCGTCCTTTCCAGTCAGCGACATGAAAGGCGAAATACCCGTAAAGTAACTCGTACCGTAAGTAATATTGCCATTGTCTGTTTGCCGAGAAAACATGTGAAATTCGCGTATTAAAGCGTTCACGGCGCTGTCGCGACCTTCCAAACAACTTGCCAGCCGTTTTCGGCTCCAAGAGAGATCAACGTTATTACATTCGATGAAAGAACTGAATATTAGTTTCAAAAGTTTTTATATTCCACGATTTACATATTAAAATCTTTATTTATAATTGGATGTTAAATCAACAAAATTACAAATTGAATCTGAGTTTTCAAAGGCTTCATTCAATTTCTCACAACGTTCCTTCAATGCTGGTTCTTTCAGCTGGATATTCTCTTTGAGAGTGTACTGTTTTTGATAAGTAGGGGTAAATAAAGAAAAATAATTGGCACTGCATTTAAATTGAGTTTAACTTTATCCATCTAGCCTTCTGTTGATTAATCTAGCAAATGATGAATATCTTCTTTAGTGAGTGCTCCCTCTGGAAAATGTTTGCCACAAACTACAGAATATTTTGTGGGGTCCATAATGCCCTAGGAATATTTTTAGCCATTGATTCATTAGATTTCCATCATATGGAAAACGAAATACAGAAACTGGTGGTTCACCGGCCTCAAGGTAACTTTTGTGTTCGACTTGCATCCAAGCACACAGCAATGACTTGGCATGTTATGAATAAAGTGACCAGAAGTGAAGAACCACAGAGTTATCCAAGTTGCCTGCTCCGAGGTTAATTCAATATAAAATCTTATTTAGTGACTAAATCTATAGGCAATTTGAACATTATCAATATACAAGGTCGGAAGTCGTACGTTGAACTTGAAGAAGGCTTGGCTTCTGAGCTCTGCCTGAGATGATAACTCAAGAGGCCGACATTAGGGTACCACTACTTTGTAATATGCGTGCAGGGTATACAAACCGTTAACGGATATTCGGTTTTTTATTGGTAGTCGATTCATTCAAAGATTCTAATAATCAAGGAAAAAAATTGATGAATATCGATATTCGCGAATTAAAAAATTCATCACACAACGAATAAAAAATTAAATAATTAATTAAATTACAAATTAGAGTGTATTCTTCAGAATACCAAATAAAATGCGAATACTGAGATCGTAATATGGTATCTAATTATTAACGCATTAGTTTGTAATTTTTTCGAAATTAAAATTAAGATTTCTTCAATTGAAAAAATTTAATCTAACTCTAAGTAGGGGGAGCTGTTATATATAATATTATATATTATATTATAGGCCTTCAAATTTATTAGGCCGGAGTTTCTAATTTGTTTATTATTTACTTCTTACTTATTTATTGTTTATTCATTGAACTAAGTACCTATTGTCTTATCTTTTTATAACTGTGATAATGAATTTATGAAGTAACTAAATGCCACATTGAAACAACCATCATTTATTGTTTGCATTGAATGAAATATGGACAAACAAAAATCCAAAGGTAAACAGAAAAAGATTAAAAATTTGGAGGCATAAGAAGGTATAGATAAATTTTAATTAGATAATAAAATTGAGTGAATATATTAATGAGTTTATTAATATAATTATCTTTAGCATTATGAAAGTAAGTTAGTTTATTACTGATTTTTCATTTGACTATCAATAATAAGCGTGAATGTTTTTCCGTAATATTCGTTAGGTTAGTGCTTGAATGATTCAAATTTAAATATCTACTTATGAGTGTGACAAATTTAGTTCCCTGTTGATGTTTTACAAAATTGAATTTTATTGATAGGTGTTCAATATGATAAATTAGGGCGAATTTGGTTATGCCAAGACAGAAGGAAATTACTTTATTTCTGACAAAGAAAAATATGTTGTATTGTTATATGATATGATGTACCTATAACGATTTGATCAACGTGAAAACGTCATTTCGCAAACTAAATATTTTTTAATCTTTCAAAAATAAACAACAAACGCAAAAATTATAGTAGGTATTGTTAGTACTATAATTTAATATAGTACTTACTTGATAGAAATTAGTACTTGACAAAAATGGCTTTAGAAGGGTATTACTTAGTTATGTACAAATATTCCAGAAAATCAAAAACTTATTCTGATTGTAACATTAAACATTTTGCTTAATTCACAAACAGGTCAATAGCCTATGAATAGGTATTCAATATTTTATTAAATTATTATAAAAACAAGTTTGATTTTACCAATCCGATTTATTTTAGATTTTACTTTAACTACTTAGTTAAATTCGTCCCATATGATTTTAGTAGCCTCAGTTATACCAGGTAATGAACATTTTCATTACTTTTAATATGACAAATGAATCTCAACAATATCAACAGATGAATTTGAAAAGTGATGAAGCAACTTCATCACTTTTCTTAAAAAATTTTTTTTCAATTTTCAATCTACGCCTCTGTAGGTATGTTTGTAGTATAAGTTTTAAGATTCAAATGCGAAAATAGGTTGTCCAATACTTATACTTTTTATTCGTCCAGCTTCAATTCATTGTTTAGTAATGCATCATTTTCAAATTTCGGAAAAATATAATTCATTAAAATAATTACGAAATAATTGATTTAAAAACAATCTTACTTTGATTCAACTAGTTACACTGCTTGAAACTTCAATCGACTGTCGTTAATAAAACATAGTGACACCAAATTTGAATAAAAATTTTTTAAAAATGTAGAAAAATGATTGAATTCTAGATTGTAATGGCGAGTAAGCAGATATCAAAAACTGAATATTTATTGTGGTAATAATTTCATACCAACAATTAGGTCGGTACTTACCAATTGCATGTAGGTACACTAAGTTCAATTTTTTTTTAATTCAGTGGACCTACAGATTAACGCCGGAATCGAACCCTAATTGATCTTGTAATCAAAGCAAATCAACCAGCAGATATCATCTTTAAACTACTTAAATCATATACAAAGACTTCTGCCTTCACCGGGACTCGAACCCGAATCCTACCGCTCCATAGCCGGGTGTTCTACCGACCAAGCCATGGAGATCGACTAAATTGAATTTGATTCTTTTAACTAGTCACCGCGTTAAAAAAACCAATTATATCGCTACTAACAAAATTTTTCACAAAACTTTTCTCACACAAAATAATTCTCACGTGCGTACGACAAATAACGTTCTGAACTTTTGTCCACTTAGTATATTGGTGCAAAAATTAACGAATCATTTTTTTCGATTACCAAGATATTAAAGTCTTCATTGTGATTTACCCTTTCGAAAAATGAGCGTTCTGCAGTTATGGATATAAAAATTATTTCCGGAGAAAATTTCTTTCCTATCAAATTATTTTTACATCTCCAGTTTTCATCGACTCTGAGTAACATTTTCATTTACGAAGTAATTATGGATTGCAGCAAGTGGAGGCAGATTGATAGTCAAGTCAGCAACACCCACCAAGGGTTGTAATTCACTCGAGAGGGGGAAACGCAAAAAGAGAGAGAAACACAATGTATAGAGAGGGGGCTCATCTCTGAATGACGAACATATCCAACTATGTAACCAAATACTACCTACAGTACCTACACTAGCGCACTGTCATTGTAAAAAAGTAACTTATAGAAAACATTTTCTGTATTGGTTCAACGTAAAATATTTATTAAATTATTATTTGTGAACATATGAACTAGGTACGTATACGTGGTTAATTTGTCCAGTATTACGCTACTATCTTTGACATAACCAATTTGGTAGGTTATGCCCTTTAATGCACACGGTATTGATATTATTCGTATAACTAGATACTCATTAGGTGGTAATTTATTGCTGAAAAATAAAATTCAAGTATTGCTATATTTTAAATATTCACGTATGAACTAAGTTGGTATCAAACAAAGTTGAAATTCTTATATCTTAGGGACGTCCACCCCTTATTGATATGTCGTTAGAATTGTCACCTATCCTCCGAATATCTTTGAAAAAAAAATATATATATATATATATATATATATATATATAATATATATATATATATATATATATATATATATATATATATCTTGAGCATTATTGTGTTGCTCATTACATACCTAGTGTAAAAAAGATGTAAGTAAAACAGTTGCGTTAGGTATTATTTTATTGTGATTATTGTAGGCATTGTTGTATCTCAAAAGAGCATTCGAAACTTTATGCAAATCATTGCTATTGAAAAAACTGAATATAAATGGTTTGAAAGGTTAGTAAACAAATACTTTTTAAATTAAATACTTAAATAATCTTTTTTTAATTCATTGGACCTACAGTTTAACGCCGGTTCCGAACGGCCATTGGGCTTGTAATCGATGTACATTACCCAGCATATTTCATTATTTAAACTACTTAAATCATAGACAAACACAAACACCCATGCCTTCAGTGGGGCTCGAACCACAGTTCTACCGCCCCATAGTCGGGTGTTCTACCGACTAAGCTATGGAGATATTTACATTCACGACCTCAAAAAGTTCAATGGTGTCCTTTCGGATAGCACTTGAGTTGAGTCAATGTCTCTATGTCAATGATAATGCCACACTTTGCATATTGTGCCACTCTGTTATTCGGATTGAGCAAAGAAAGAATTCAGCAGCTAAAAAATTATAGAGCTATGAGAACAATTTTGAAATTTAGTAATTATTCTCCGATCGAAAGTGTTGCTTAATTGCATAGAACTAATGTCAGTTAAATAGAGAATACTTAACGCCACATATATAATTATATTAGAAATTAAAAACAAATTGTTCCCATATAGAGTAATAAAAAGTTTAACATGTGTCGGTGATATGCACGGTTATAATAAAAGAAACGCCGACAATTTCTCGATGCAAGTTTGTAAGCGTTCTAAATCTAGAAATAGGATTCAATGATTTAACGAATTGCCTAGCTCCATAAAAACAGTTAGTGACCTTAAAGGTATTCACGCGTAAATTAGCTAAGTTCGTTTTAAACAAATAATTGTTAATAATATATTCTGAACGTCGGCGTCGTCTGAATACAACAATAAATTAAAATATTTAAAATAAGAATTATTGAAAACTGATTGGAAACACGAATTCATTCAAATTCATGTACATTCAAGCTACTTATTGGTACATTAAGAGGTTTGTTTCAGATTTAGTCTAGAAACATGCTTCACATCATTTGATCTTCTTTTTCACATTTTTCCATAAGTTATACGTATGTAGCAAAAAAATTGGTGAAATTTGCTGATACGACCCACTTTCTCACAGGTGAGATTTCATCAGATTTGGTGTCAGAACGAAATAATTTTTTCTAATAAGTATTCATGTAGGTACTCCTTAATATGTAGACAGATGGGCAACATTCAACGCATTTTTAATTATCTTTTAACCATTTGACCAATAAATATATTTCAATTTAATGCTAATAGGATAATTTTTTCAGTGGCTAATATCGGGGAAATATTGTACATCAATTTAATTTTCTTTCGATATGACAAGGTTCAGTTTTATCCACTGAGGTTATAAAAGCAAACTGTAATGAATATACATTGAAAATATAGTGTTGTGCTATCTAGAACACAAAAGTTCACACAATATACCACATCAACATATTTTGGCAATAAGAATTGATAAACATCAATAAATGTAACATTCTGAATTAATTAACGGAATTGATCAAAATTGGGACGAGTAAAAACCAGCGAGTCCATACGACCACCTACTTGATTTCAGAAAAAATTCTTCTTATAACGCTAATAATCGAATTCATTAGGCTTACATGAAATAATGAAGTGGTACATTAATGAATATATTTTGGAAAGCTAGGTACTTAAAGTCGATAAATCTAATTTTTGATTTTGTTTCAAAACAATGGTCTGGTACTTAACAAGTTTTCGATGAATACGAAAAACCTAAGAAGTTCCTTCAAATTCAAAATTTTGCGATAATAACAAAAATTGCCACGAAAAGAATAAAATTAATGAATTCGTAAATAACATTAAATCAAATATGTTGAATAGATCTGACTATATTACTCAATGAAATAAGTACGTAAGTGAATTTTTCAAGAAATAAAACAAACATTAAAAAATATATCACTAGACAAGCATATACACCGTAGCATACAATATTTATAACATTACGTATGTTGTGTACTAGGTACGTTGTTGGTATTAAAAAAAGATTGGGTATACCAAAAAAGTAAACCTTTAAGTAGTTAACTATACTAAGAAAAGTATTATTAGTATTCATTAAAATAACACTCTAAGAGTTTTCATGGCTAAGTCTAATAAATTACGTATCACACACATAATTACAAACATATGTAAACTGCTTTGATCATGAGATGAAAGATATTCTCTAAATTCTTGACCTTTCGAAATGAATAGCAGACCGAACACGTGATGTGTTAATTAGAAGAGTAGGTACCACTGTTTTTGAAAAAGTATTAAGAAGACGTTCTTTTCTTGAATCACCATGACAAATTATTATACAATATCGAGTAGAAATCAACTGAATACAGGAATATTCTTATATAAGTTAACTATATAAGTAAAAGTGAAGTTCAATCAAACGAAGTGTGAACCACTTGGAAATGTCAATTTAAAATTGAGGTAACTATTAGAACAAACAATTTTAAAAATGGAAGTATTTAAAAGAGAGAAAGAAGATTTTGAGGAGGACCAAAACATGCTTTTTTGAGCTACCTATATTCTACTTAACGCTCCGTTTTATATTGTTAATTACCTAATATCGAATGTGTCTTAACTGAATGAACACTTGCAATGTGTTATTTTCCAATATTAGACCAGAATATGAATAAATGATAAGTACTCACCTATACCCAAATAGGAAATGAGACCAATACAGTAAATAATCCAAAAATGGCACTGTAATCCAATTTAGGTGACTAATCTGTAGCACTTGTCACACTGTAATTTCACAGAAATACGATGTTCGATCGGAAAACGAACCAAGAGCCGATTATTCGACGAAAAGCTATGCGAAACGGGATGCAACTGCGGACGTTGCAGCTAGGGTCGGAGCACCGTACACAAAATTCAATCTCCGCGGACCATATCTAACGGGCTACAATAGCGAAATCGAACGGGCACGAAAATAGCCCACTTGTGCAGCTACGTGGCAGCAATGTTGGTAAAGAAACCGAATGAAAATAAGTTATACGAACACTCGGGTTTTTCGTAGTGTAAACATTTCAGCCATAGACCAAACACGTACGAAATCACTTGCTCCGAGGAACCAGAGCAGCACAAAGCGATGCGGGAGATCACACACTACTTCACTTAGTCGTATCCAAAGATCGAAACATCGATATTGCAACACTCGAAGTAACGAAACAACCAGCCGCGTTCTTAACAAGTAAATTTTGAAGCGAAAAAGGAAAAATTCACAGGCGCGGTTTTCGACTCGAAAACAGCGACACTCACTTCCCTGAATCTGATTCTCAAATGGCGGCGCGCGCGGTGGAGTAACGCAGAAGTGAGAAAGAGAACGAACGATCGTCTCATCGAGTCGCATAGGCGGGGGGCCGAGGATGAAACGCTACGGTAAAACCACTTTGTCGTCGAGAAGCTGACGTGAATGGTTTTCGGCAGACTGTAACTGGCATTCTCTCCATAAAATACATAATGTACCCAATGAACTTCACAAGTTTGGTTCATCGTAATACACAGTACAAACAATACTATAATCTCACCCAATTTGAGTAAGAATGATATCTAGAAAATTATGCCATCGATAATATAAATGATTCAATAACACGAGGTCGAATTCAGTCGATAAAAGAATATAAATTTGGCTGTGTTTTAAAGCACAACGAAAGTTGTTGTTACACAGGATACAAAAATACTTTTAACATCAAACATACGATAAATATAGAAAAGGTTACTCCTCAACATTATATCGGAAATATTATTTGCTTTGATGGCATTGTTTGAAAATTGTTTACATACAACCTAAGAAACAACCCGACTGCAATCAGATTTTTCCTCATTTTTGTTCAAACAACAATCATTACTTTTTTGTTCATATAGGTACATTTATTATTTAGAGGTAGAGATGACTAGATACCTCTACTATATACTAGATACTAGAACTAGATACTAGTAACCGGTTACGCTCATGTTAATATTATATATTAACATGAAAAATAAAATTGATCAAAATAATATATGGTAAAGCCATCTACATATATGAGCATGTACGATGTGATTGTCCTTCTAGTGGTAATGACACAGAATGTTGAAATCGATGCCACATTTGATGAATGCAGGAGACGGAGTGTTTCGTTCCACAAAGAACTCATCAGCTGTATCACACATCGTACATTGTTCAGGGTTGCAAAAACTGAGAAGATATTTGCAACACTTAACAAATCCTTTTGACAAACATCAAAAAAGTAATAAACTTAATTTAACTACTAACAGTATCTTTTAGCCTTAAAGGATGATGGACATATATATATATATATATATATATATATATATATATATATATATATATATATATATATATATATATATATATATATATATATATATATATATATATATATATATATATCATATATATATATATATATATATATATATATATATATAGATAGATAGATAGATATTTATTTCTCTCAATTATTGCAATCAAAATAACAATGTCAAATTACTAATTTAACAATAAATAGAGAAAACGTCAAAACAAAAGCAAAAAAAAACCCAAGCTATATTAGCACAGTATCTTTCGCAGCACAGTATTCTTTAATAACTTCAGATTGATAAACTATTTTTTTTGGGTGTTTCTCTTTGCTTGAACGAAAAAAATTCCAAAAAGTGAACTCTGATGAGGACTCCTTCCGGCCAGAAATCACTATTAGAGATTATATTGAATAGTTCCTCATTTGGAGTTCCAATGGAGAAAGCAGAATTAGATCCTTTAGTTTCTAGTTTCTCAACTTCCACTTGCTCACAATTCTTTAATTCCTTGAGGAATTCCTTAACATCATCTATGGAGACGTTGGCTCCCGCAATTTTGCCCACATAAATCCATTTCTTTTTAAGTGCCCCACGAAGTTTTACGTCGTGTTTTGGTGTCTTTGATCCAGTGAAAATAACTTCCTTCCACTAGTTTTGTTGATCTTCGTGTATATTAATTTCCTCTTTAGGCTCATTTATAATATTTATTTTCTTAGTTGTTGGCTCTATATGTTCTCGACTGCTGTCTGTTTTTAAACTCGTACTAACCTCACTCAGACTGGGTTTCTTTGGACTTATCACTGAAGAACGAGTTCTGTCAACTCTATCCCAAGAAGTTGCAACTTTAACCACAGAGGTAGGTTTCCGACTCTGTGCTTGTACGCAGTCTTTAGGCATTTCTGGTAGTTCCAATGCACTTTGTTTGTAACGAAGGCTTTGAGGTTGAGTTTTTTCTGGATTAATCTTATCAGATTCGTTGTTTACATTATTTTTTGTCTAAGCAGTTTCCAAATCCTTGATTTTTTTCCAATAGTAATTTATTATTTTGCAACAAAATATCATTATTGCTCTGAACTTCAGAATCTAGTAGCTTTAAATAATTAGTTTCAATCATTATTACTTGCATTATGCTATTCTGTTTATCTTCTGGGGAATTACTTCCAACTTTACTCCAGCTTGATTTAGACAGGAGGGATGAAAAATTCATCACACTTAAAATATATATATATATAATATATATATATATATATATATATATATATATATATATATATATATATATATATATATATATATATATAATAAAACAATTGTCAAACTGATTTACACATATATTAAAAAGAATACTGCATGGCGTACGTATCGATGAGATTCACCTTTTTCAAATGCTACGTGCAGACTAATGACATTTCTCGAATACATGCAATATATAAACTTAAATTATGAATACGTAGATAACAGGTAGAAGGGATCAATTCATACTGAACTACTATATAGTAAACTAAGTAATTTTGAAAAGATTGAGAAGGGGCTTGAGGTATGATCGATTTGGCTGTTCAAAAGGTTGCCAGAGTATTTGTATTTATTAATTTGAAGTGATTCAACAAATTAAGCTTCATTCCCTTGTTTGCGGTATTCAAAATCGGAATTGAATATATGATTTTTCATTAATCAATTGATTTGCGTAATGTGAATCTGTCTTCTGATTATCAAAGCTACGTTTATGTTCAGAAATTCTTATTTGAAAACTTCTAAACGTTCTACCAATATAAAACTTATCACAACTACCACAGTTAATTTTATATACACCTGATTTTTTATTTTTGTTGACCTTAGATTTGTTATTTTTGATATGTTTTCCTTAGTTATTTCCAGTACTGTAAGCAATGTTGATGTTATACTTAAAAAGAAGAGATATGAGTTTTTCACTGGAACTCTGGGGCAATGCCTTTTTGAAGTATTATGATTATAATTATTAATACTATCTGTATGTGATGGTTTATAGAAAATTGTATTAAAAACTATGTATTTGTTAGAAAATGAAAAACAGTTTCAGTTTTCATTTTAAGATCTAAAAAATTAATAGAGTTTTCTTTCTCAAGTTCCAAAGTGAATGTAATTTTAGGGTGTAACGAATAATGAATGTCTTGAAAAGTGTCGAGTTGCCGAAGAGTACCAGTGAAACAACAGATATCATCTACATATCTATAATAATAAATAATAATGAGAAGACAGATTCACATTATTCAAATCATTTGATTAATGAAAAATCATATATTCAATTCCGATTTTGAATACCGCAAGCAAGGGAATGAAGCTTAATTTGTTGAATCACTTCAAATTAATGAATACAAATATTCTGGCAACCTTTTGAACAGCCAAATCGATGATACCTCAAGCCCCCTTCTCAATCTTTTCAAAATTACTTAGTTTACTATATAGTAGTTCAGTATGAATTGATCCCTTCTAACTGTTATCTACGTATTCATAATTTAAGTTTATATATTGTATGTATTCGAGAAATTTCATTAGTCTGCACGTAGCATTTGAAAAAACTGAATCTCATCGAAACGTACGTCATGCAGTATTCTTTTTAATATATATATGTGTAAATCAGTTTAACAATTGTTTTATTATGTTTATCGATTTACATCAAGTATCGGCCTCATAATATATATATATATATATATATATATATATATATATATATATATATATATATATATATATATATATATATATATATATATATATATATATATATATATATATATATATATATATATATATATATATATATATATTTATGAGCTATAAGCACAAACTCTTTCTTATTAAGCCAAGCTTTCGAATTTATTCAATTCATCATCAGGGCAATCTACAAATAAAAGCATCTTACAATCACAACCTAAAAAAAATGTGCCTTTTTCATTCTGGGCGTGCGATATATATATATATATATATATATATATATATATATATATATATATATATATATATATATATATATATATATATATATATATATATATATATATATTATATATATATATATATATATATATATATATATAATATATTGTTATAGTAGAGTTAGATATGTGTACGTGTACGATCCCTATGTATACTCTGTCACAATTGGCACATGGTATGTATACATGATGCTGTATTCTACATCCGACTTTTTTCAAGAGATGTTATTACTGAATACACTTTTTAATAGAAAAAGTTTAATTAAAGTTTTAATTTTAATTTAAAATTTTAGTTAAAAGCAGTAACACCTCTCAAAAAAAGTCGAACGTAGTAAACAGCATACCATGTGCCAGTTGTGACAGGATACATAGGCCAAACATCCCAAAGACTACAAAATAGAATCAACTCCCATAAGTACACAAAAACCTCAAAAACAGCAATGAACAAGCATATAACACAGGAAAATTCTGAGACGGAATAATACTATCAACTGTATATTCTCCTATCAACTGTATATGTAATCTTTATGATGGTTGTTGTGGTCGATGTGATATCTATTTTGATCGGCTATCAGTTATCTTGGCATGCCACTCAGAACAGCGCAATGGGATGTCGTGATATTTTCCTGAACTTCTGTTGTCTACATATGACATAGTTATAAATATTATTTTAATTTTAGTTATTTCATTTGTTTACTAGATAGTACTTCAACTTCTGCTGACCATACGGAACTTTGTAATAGACAATATTTCATTTTGTTTTTAGTTATCTGGTTATTGTTCAATACTATTTCAATATATTTTGAATTGATTTTTTCGTTGTATATATTCGCTTATACTCTCTATTTTTGTTTTTTTCTCGTTAATTTTTTTCTTATTTATTATTATTTGTGTACAATTTTGCAATTTTTTGTAAATTGTAATTTTTTTGTAATTTTTTCTCTGTAATTGGATGTATATCTGTTGGGAATAAATGTCTTATTAGTATTATTATTACCATGAACTTCACGGTCCAGCAACTGGAATCATGTCATATTCAAAGAAAGTTAACCTTCAATTAGAGAGAATTTTGACTTGAAGCCGAAAAAATATTTTCTAAGTTTTATCGAGTGCAAATCGTAATTTTTCATTTATATCATTCAAAATATAATTTTTACATCTTTGTTTTCCATTTTGTTTGGCATTTTAGGTGAGATAAACATTTTTGGTGAACTCGACAACTTATATATTTGTTTATTTTAATGTTTTATAAATTAATTTTTTTACTGCTGAAGAAGGAAGGAAAACCTAGGAAACATTGATTGAGGCTTTCGCGGCCAGTCGTTGAACTAGTGTTGTCCTGGTTCGGGTCTAAGGGCCGTCGTCGGTTGGAGTTTCTTCCTAACGTTTCGCTAGCACGAGTGGCGAGCTTCTTCATAGGTCGTTCCATTTCGGATTCTTGAAGTCATACTGGAAGTGGATTGTCCACTCAGTCCACTTCCAGTATGACGGACCAATCATTTTCAACATTTTTTCAGAAAAAACCATTGGGGAATGGGAACCTCATGTGCAGAGCATACAAGTGCAAAAAAAGAAAATCGAATAAATGGCAAGTCTCTTTGCAGACGATATTGCTATTATCACAGACAAGACGTCTGAAGCCATTCTCGCCGTAGAAAACTACATGAAATAGCACAGAAAACCGGGTTACCAATTTCTTATGAGAAAACCAATTACATGAAAAAATCCAAGAAATAAATCTTTTTATCTATCTAAATTCTACAAGTCGGCTATTTTAAATACCTCGGGGAATTTATACAACCCTCAGGATTAAACTGAATCGCTAATGAACATAGAGTTCACAAGCTCGAAAGGACCTACAAGCTAACATGGGCGTACTATAACAAGAAGTGCATTTGTAGATGCGCCAAATTGGGGCATTATAACACAACGATTCTTCCAGAAGCAATCTTCGCAACTGAAACAATGGTCATTCAAGATTTAAAGCAATAGAAAAACAAGAACGGGAAATCACAAAACCTGGTGAAATTCTGCTAGTGGTTATTTTAAATACCTGGAAGAAGTTATACAGTCTTCAGGTTCAAGCCGAATCGCTAATGAACAGAGAATTACCAAGCTCGAAAAGGTTTACAAGCTAACATGGGCGAACTATAATAAAAAGTGCATTTCAAGATGCGCAAAATTGAGGAATTATAACACAATGATTTTTCCTGAAGCAAACTACGGAAAATTCTCAGAAATATTTACGGGACCAATCAATAGAAACGGCATTTGGATGAAAAGTTCTGAGAATGAACTTTATCAAAAGACAAACACAATAACGGAAGAAATCAGAAAACGACGAGCAAAGTTCTACTTACTTGTCTACAGAATGAAACAGTCCAGAATACCGAAGAAACTACTCGATATAATTATAAAGAGTAAATGTGGAACAGAGTGTCGAAGAGACATCCAAAAAGATCTACAATAGATCAATACAAAAGATAGATATAAGATCGCACTGAGTGTCGCTATAAAATCGCACATGTGCAGTTTGGCAAAAGTCAACGCGCCAATTTGCAATAAAATGGACAGATGAACGGGAGAGAGTGCATTCAGAGAGGATGTAGCGTTTTTGGAAGGCAAAAAAGATGAAGCGAAAGTCCTAAGAATTGCGAATTCAAGTTCATTCGCTCTCCTGGTGATTATCGTTATAATGCAAAAAGATTTATACAGGTACATTTTAGTTATATAGATTAATATAACTATCTGGCCAGAGACTTTCTCTGCTACTGTAACACCGTAAACAGTACTGCTAATGTCGCTAGTAGCGTCATTGAGCGAACGAATATGCGTCACTGAGTGCACTTGTAAAGAGAAAAGTCAGAGGGGATGTGCGGAAATGCAACACAAGACCAGTGAGGCAGGCTATAGAAGATGCAAGAGTTATAAGAAAGCAATCCAGAAGAACATGATCTTGACTTTAAGTTTGAAGTGAAACTTCAAAATATGAGAAAATTAAAGAGGCCTATGTAATCCAATGATGACACTCAAATATGTAATTGTTATGACGAATTGTTGAGACGAAATTGAAAAGATCCTTCAAAAAAAGACATAGAAAACAAACAAAATAAGAGAAAATAATTGAAAACATTGTAAAAGGTACAAAAATTCTTCTTAATTATGTAACTGAGCAGCGAAATGTTTAATAACAATAAAACTTTCAAGATAATTTTCTAATACCTCCAAAGCATATATCATTATCAACCTCTGTCCGTCCACTGCAGAACGAAGAAAGAAAATAAGCATCGAATGATAATGTAATTCTGAAACGAATTTCAGTATCTCAACTGGTGTTCACTTTATAAGAAAAATTATTTAGAAGGGACCTAACAGGTCATCTTTCCCTATATTAAGAAAGTGACCACAAAATTGTACAAAATAAACATGGTTATCATTTAATATTTGAACAAATAAAAGATCTTTCTCTGCTTAATTATATCTCACCTACATTTTTTGGAAATATTTTTTTTCAAAATGAAAAAAATATCACAATATGTTTTGGGAGAACGTTAGATAGCTTCTTTGTTGAAGATGTTATTCGATATATCTAAGATAATGGGGAGAGACATGGAAAAGAGTCATTCGTCTGAATTATCGGCTATATCCTAATATAACCGAATGAACCTTAAAAGCACAAAAAACGAAAAGATGTCCTGCTGATGATGTTCGATTCAGAAGAACGAATCAATACAAACTATTATACAAAACTTAATGTTTATAATAAACCGTTGCTCAAAACTTGTGGGCTTTACACGTCCGACGTTCCATAATTATAGTCCCCTCTCTTTAAGCGTCTGACGTAATAAATATCATTTTAGGTATCAGCAACACAGAATCACAGTCCTTGCATCTTAAGTTGCATACCAATAAAGTGTCTGAACGCGTACATTGTTCTAGTTTTCTAATTCAAAGGATTTTCGCCCCTGTACAAAAGAGGTCGCCCGTAACAACAAGCTTGTGCACGTGATCACTATGAAATGTCACTTTGTTATTTGTTAAGATGTGTAGGTAAGTGCATATTTGTTGAAGATTAGCCTGGCTAAACTACTACCATTTGTAATCCTGCATGTGAGGCAATTACAATAAACTTACTATTATTATTATAAAGTATATTCTATACCTACTTATCAACATCAAACAATATTGTCATGTTTATTTATTTACGGAAAAACCCATTTACAAAAAATAAGAAAAAACATATTGCAACATATTTTATCAAAATGAACTGTATAAAAAAATTATTAATACAAAATAAAATAACTTATTTGCATGTCATGTTACAATAGCGTCACTTCATCTGGCGAAACTCAATGGAGTAAATTTTGGCTAAAAAATGACCACGGTATGTTTTGACCTTCAACTACGCGCGTACAAAAGTGTGAAGTTAAAAGCAAGCTAACGTCCTTGAGCAAAATTCAAATGAAATGTCTTCACTTTGCGATTGACTTTTGGAGAACGTGTTTGTGCCAGTCGTTGGAGTATCTCCTTTGGTAAGCACAACTTTTTGTATTTTATCGTTATGAAATTGTTTATTTGGTAAATGCAATGTTTATTGTGTGTAGAAGTCATGAATTAAACGAAACTGTGGTGAGTAAAGCGAATGATGTTCTTTTCGTGGGTTTTGTGTAATTTCGCCACTTCTCTGGCGTCACTCCTCTGGCACATTTCATGCCAGAGGAAATACATGATCGCCAGAGAAGTGACGAAATTGCATTTGGTTCAATATTTAATTTGTTAAGGCTTAATTTTAATTTGTTCTAGATATTCTAACATAATCAGACATCATGGTGAATGTTGAAAAAAGCAAACAAATGGAGAGAGATTCAAAAAAAGCGCCAAGCTGAAAAATTACGCTACCAAAGAATTAAAAACGATCTTATTAAAAATGCAGAATTGAAAGAAGAAGAAAGACAACAATATAAAAAGAAAAGGGAAACATTAAGACCATACATGATATGACTTAAAGGGAACAAAGGGCTATCAGAAAAATATGGAGTAAGAAGACTAAAAAGCATAGAGTTCGCGTGAAGCTACAATCAACAAGAAACACCACCTGAATCCGATAATGAAGACGAACCTCCACTTCCACAAAACAATATCGCTCTGGCTACTAAAAAGCGATCAGAAAGTCAGCGGAAACTACATAATAAACTGATGAAAAAACAAAAAAATACGAAATTGAAGAGTTACGTAAAAAGGTATGTGACTACAAAAATAAACTACAGCGGATCCAAAAAAGACAATGACTCCAAACTCAAAAGTCGCCGATCTTTTAAAGAGTAATAGTAATGAGAAAGTGGAAAAAGTGAAGAAATAATTATTGCTTAGTGAGGTGAACGAAAATCCACTCAAAGAAAATATGAATTTAATAACAAATGACAACGAAAAAACGATAGGTATTTAAAAAAGTATTAAGTGGTAAAATAGTCAAGAAATATAAAGTTTTGAACCAAAATAATATGGAACCTATAAGACAATCCTCTACTCCAAATAAAAGTTTGTTAGATATCACATGGAAGACAAGAAATGATAAAACGAAATAGCAGTTAGAGAAAATAGTCACAGAGTTTTTAGAAGAAGATTGTGATAGTAGATTATGTTCAGGTAAAAAAGATACCATCACAGACTATCAGAGCAATACATTGTACATGAAGAGCCTTAGCTGCTTTTGTAACAATTTTTGTCCTCATTTTTACCTAGGCGACATATACCCTCAAAACAAAAAAACCAAATTGAATGTTGCGGAAGTATACACTGCTTCTGAGGAAGATGCGCCAAATGAAATGGTTGCACAAACGTCTATTCATCTGCTTAATTCACCTGATATAGATAATGCAGACACTCCTATGACTGTCAAGAATAGAGATTTTATTTTTGTGGAATACCATATTAATAATAAGAAATATAAATACGCTGCACATGTTCGTCATTTTGATGAAAAAGGAGAAGAGATCAGAGTTACGTTCTTGAAGATTTCCAATGAAGATGGTACTCTTTTCAAAATAAATGAAAATGATATGTCTGATGGTAAATGGGAACAGATCTTGACCATTTTACCAGTGCCAAATATATGTATGAAAAGGTAACAGAATATTCTACAAGTTTCCAAAGCCAGTTGATTTATTCGAAAAGTAATTTATTTGTTTAGTATTTCAAAAAATGATTCTGTTTTTTGCCAAAAATTGAAATGTCCATGTAGACAATGTATCTTGTATAATAAAAAAACATATACCAACATTTAGTTAACTAAGTCCTCAATTAGGTACAGCGAAACTACCTAAGTGATGTACAAAGACATAGGTCAGTATTTACATAGCGATTACCATAATATAACATTCTATTAATTGGTACATTTGTCAAATAATTAGTATGACAGGTGGAGTACGCAAATATATTGTCAGTTTTAGTTCTTCTGAAAGGAACGTGAAAGCCAATTTGACCAGCAATGCATTAAAATTTATAAAATTATTCAAACATTTGAACAGAAAGACCAAATCAAATATAATTCTTCTCGAAGCCAAGGTTTATATACCTAATTGAATGCGAATAAAAGGTACCGAAAATTTTATACAAGCTATTGACCTCCTGAAGAATATATATATATATATATATATATATATATATATATATATATATATATATATATATATATATATATATATATATATCTAAATTATTCTGCACTCGTTCAATATACTTGGAGTCCACATCATAATGAGGTGACCAAATAATTGACCCATATTCAACAGTAGTTCTAGAAAAAACAAAATAGAGTAATTTTATAGTTGATTCGTCAGAAAATTCAGCAGAGTTCCCACGCATGAACCCCATCTCTATGGAAAGTAATACATTTACATTTATCAAAATTGACATTGAGCTGACGACTCGAAAGCCATCCCACTACAGCTAGCAAGTCGGATTGAAGATCAGCAGCATCACCAACTGAGGAGATGGATTTATAGATTTTCAAGTAATCGGCAAACAACAAAACTTTAGAATGCTTAACAACTAAAGTGATATCATTAATTAACAGAGAAAACAAAAAAGGACCTTGAAGGCCCCAGGACGGAACCAAAACCGTCCTGGACCTGAGGTTTTTAATTTTTACAACCTGACTTCTATTTTTGTAAGACCTCTTTATCCATTTTAAAAGACTACCTGTAAAACCTACCGATTCAACAACAAGGTCCAAGATAGCGTGGTTCACTTGGTAAAAAGCTTTAAATATGTCGGTATAACAACTATCCACCTGGCGGCCTCCCTTAAATTCGTCAAAAATAAACTGAACATATTCAACAAGATTGGTTAAGCTTGATTTCTTCTTCATTAATCCGTGCTGTTGACGAACAATTATTTGCCCTATACTGAAGGAAATTTTGCCCAACACAATGCTTTCGAAAACCTTAGGACTGTTTGACTGAATTATAGTGAAAACTACAAAACTACCTAGTTTTATTCAAATTATACATCAGTTCGCTTGTTCAGGAGATGTGTATTCGCTTGCAAACAAATTACTGTAAAACATTAGTAAGTATTATGGTATTCAAATGAGCTTAATCGTGTCAGTTAAATAAATTCGAAATCAGAAAATTAAAGTTGTGTTGCTTATTTATTTTGGTCCAATTTATATATGTGTTCGATCTATTATAAAAATACAAACAATTTCAATAAAAAGGAGGATACAATGAAGATAAACAGTACCCGTTATCTAACGCTACAGAAAATCACAGAACAATAATCGGTTCAGGAGACAGAGACTCGACATGTTGAAAATCCGTTATTCCAGAATGTACACCACAAAACATACCTTAATATTATTAATTGGTGATGTACACCGAGCACTAGTATATAAATATAGTATTTTGAGACACAAGTTGTTGAAACGACCCCATCAAAATCTAAATATGTCTTTCAAGGAAAATGCAAACCTGAATTTATATCCTGTGTGATTTGGAACATCCGGCGAAAATCCTACGCTATTTCATTTTCTATGACTTACAGTGACGGCAAAATATTTACGACCGTATTTAGAGTCAAGTTAACCTTTAGATTGTTACTTAAATTGAAGAATCTAATGAAATATTCATCTTCTGTTCTAGGAAGCTAAGGATCAATCCCTATTTGTCCGGTTTCGGATGCTATTATGTGGATCATGAAAAGCCCTGGTCCCTCATCATTTATGTCACTTCATCGCGGTCTTTCGATTTGGGAAGTGTACGTTATTCCCACTGTCCCCTATTTTTCAACGTGATCTTACTGCATTTTTTCTTCTCGTGTTTCATTCAATTACCTACTGTACTCTATATAATCTCGTTATGTATCTGTCTCTTTAGTGTGAATTTTTCAGGAAGTATAAGAATCTTCGTTTTTATAGCACGAATTTTTTTAGTCTGCTTGTTTTGCGTTCTGGACGAAACATGTATTATAACGGCTTTGTAGTCTTAATTTGCTTTATTTATTGTATTTCTGTGAATCTTTGGCATTGTATTAGAACTTATGAATCGTTATACATTTTTCTAAAACATAGTCTTGTACATGGAATAAACACTTTGCTTAGTTTCACAAAATTATATTAATTGCTTGGCAATTGTTTCAGCGTGTTCTTCCCATTTTCAAAACTTAATCATTAAACTACTGTTTGATGACTTTTGAAAATATAAACAACTTTCAAGCAATTAATATAATGTTATGAAACTAAGTCATGTCTTTTTTTACACAATACATTAAACAATGTTTCACCAAGAGATCAGCGAATATTCAATCGATTTTAATAAAATAATTATATTCGTATATATTTGGATTGAAAAATATTTATAGCCAGGATAAGACCATAGCTAGAGAAAAATAGATACTTTTTTCCGTTATCTTAAATTTTTAACCTCACAGAGGGTTAACAATTCAACAACAATAACTTAAAACAATATGAACAGAACAGTAAAAATATGCATCTCCTGTTCAAAGTATCAAGGGAGTTATCTCTATTCCAAATAAAGTTATGTAAACAGTGTTTACTTTTGAAATATGACCAAAATTTATACTATAAAGAATATATTCATACAAATGGACAAATTTATACAGAAAGAAAATAAGGCATGTTTTTTTATTTATTAGGCATATCATTAAATAAGGCATAAAATGAGAACAGATGAAAATGAATTTAAAATACTGGTATGATTTAACATTTAGAGAAAAAAAAGGCATTAAATCTGTAATGTTTTCGAACAATCTACATATAGGAATAGACTTGTTCAAAATTAAAATTCCGGATTAATGTGCTTTTGCCTTTGTTTAGTAAGACTTTTAATCGTGAGATTGTGTTTTTTGATAGTTTATAAGAGCCATGTATGAATAAAAAGTTATTTAATACTTAAGTAAAAATTAAGAATTTATAATGTAAATATAAGTGTATATTATGCAACTGTCCTTTTTTGTATCTATTCCAATATTTAGATGTTTTAAAATAATTATTATATAGTGCATACATTCAGTATAGTATTCTTCTGCTGCAATCAGTGGTTCAATAATAACTACAAATTGTATTTCTGATTCAACTTTACTTCATAAAATTCTGAACTTCAATCATCCATTAGAAACAATTTCATAAACATTATGCTTTAAAAGAAGCAAAATTATTGAAAATTGTACTCTTAATTGTTAAAATACTAAAAAAACAATAAAATATTTTGTACATTAAATACATATAATACACACAAAATGTTTACTTGCTTGCATTATTTCTGTGTTGCCGATTCAATTCTTCATTTTCATAATTTTACTTGTTAACATTTCAATCAAAGAATTAGATGAAATGCTTATGAAAACATTTAGCGATCTCTCAATTGTTCAATATATATATGTATATATATATATATATATATATATATATATATATATATATATATATATATATATATATATATATATATATATAATGATATTGACTTAATAAGCAAATTTCCTTTTGATCCATAAATTAATAATACTAATTATTTGCATCTACATATTAATATATACATAATGTGAAGAGGATTGCTAATGCAGAAATATTTTTTGATTTCGTCAACATTTTAATTTCAAAAATTCGAATCAAATCTAGAAGAAAATATCAATTCTTATTTTGCTTTCCTATTTTCTGATATCAAATCACATATTTATAAAGCAGTCCATGCTTCACCAATTAAAAACAAATAAGTTAACAATTTTTCTTTTTATCTTAAAAATTGATTCTAACAAATGTATTAGAATGATATAACGATTTGACAAATTTTGTATATATATATATATATATATATATATATATATATATATATATATATATATATATATATATATATATATAAGTAAATTCATTTAATCTAATGTTATCTTCCATTATTAAAATTATATTTAATAATAAGAGGAAATTTTGACTAAATTATAAAACTTAATTTTGATTTTAAAATATAAGATTACTTGTTCAGATATTGAGAGACTTATATTCAAAATAATAAAATTTGAAAATGAAGAACTAAACGTTGTTTCTTCACAACACAGATTCGATTTGTTTAATTTCATTTTCATTTGGACTCATTGGACTGGAGACTGTTTTTGTGATTATTGGAATTGTGACATCATGTTGTTTTCTTTGTCCGCCCATAGTTATAGGTTCATCTTCTTCATCGTCTTCATCAATGGGAGTAAGTACATCACCATCTTCCACTTGATGCTCTTCCTGGGGAGCGAAGCGTTTGAGACAAGGTGCTATGAAACTAGTAAGCGCTGACACTCCAAAAAGACCACCAGCAACATAAAATGGCAATTCGTAGCTTTTTGTTGCATCATATAAGGCCCCTGCTAATGGTGAACCAACAATCGCAGCTGCACCACGGAAAAGAATCAGTAGACCAAAAGCATTTGTCAATTTGTCAAGGCCTAACAAGTCCACTAGTATTATTGAGGTTAAAGAAATATAACCAGCTGGAAATAATTAACAAAACATCAAACTTTTTGCTTTACTTTATGAAAAAGTATTACGTTAAGTGAAGAATTTGAATCGCATATAAATCAATTGAAGTTAACTTTTCTTACAACATTATATAGAGTATGCTGGTTTATTTTAAATACAAAACAAATTGTTTTGTATTTAAAATAAACAAAAAATAATGTAACAAAAAAGAAGTTACATTAATATTATATAAATAGTACTAAGCAAATTCAAACTGAAAAAAACATCATGGCTACATAAAAACAGAAAGTAAGGCTTCAATTGATTGTTTGCTTTCATATTCTCAATTCTTCAGATTAATCAATTGATTCTTATGACCTGAGTAAAAAATTGTTTTACTAATCTTAATTAGAGGTATTTTGTTCATTTGTCTATAAGCCAAATGAAACATGGTTTCACCAAAGTTACAAAATAGTGATGCTTAAAAAATCTGTGCCAATTATTGATCTTCAGTTTAGTGTTTGCCATAGCTATAGCAATGTTGTTATGAACGGCAAGACCTTTTCGCTTCTTAATATTAATTGTCACAGAGGTTATTGAGTTGAGATCAAAACATTTACAACCAGAATTTAGCATTATGATGGTCCAAATAACACTTGATGATTGCCATAATAAAATAATTTTTATTATCTGAATTGTTATTGATGCAATAGCATAAATTCACGAATTACATTGTCCTTTTAGAATCATTTGGTGGGTAATTATCTAAAATACAATTGTACAATTTCTGGAATAACCTTTTCAGATCTAAGTTGAAGTTTTGCCAGAAATCCTGAATGTCATCTCAATTACTGATCAATGTAAGTGCTTAACTTATTGTTGGTTTACATAACCAGTAGTCAGTACATAATTTTAAAGTAGTACGCTCGCGTTTATTCCCGTATTTCAGGGGCCTATTCAGCAATATTTTTAAGATTTTTTAATATTTATTGAGCGTACTACTAACGCAACCTATTGACATTTAAAAACATCGTTCGATGATATTTGTCAAATAGACATTGCAATTTAGTAGATACCTACGGGTATAGTAGATATATGAAATTTCGATGCTTGGTGTGTCTATAATCTGAGAGGTGTTTTCTACTGATTCCCATAGATGGAATTGTGGAGTATTCATAACTCTACGGTTTTCCACTTGGAGTCACAAGAAGATGCTTGGGGGTTGAAATCGTTGCCTCACTTCGATGATGTGGTGCGACTGACGAGTTCCTTGCAGAACGAAACATATATGTCTCGCACTTCCATCAGGTGTGGCATCGATTTCAATATTTCTCTCTTTTTTTATCTCTTTGAACATTTATCTCTTGAAGGATAATGGAGACATCACATCGTACACGTTCACATATATCTAGCTCTACTATAACATTCTCTTGATTAATTTGAATTTTTCGAATGAATGTTCTAGTGTTCATTTTCTTAAATATTTCATTCAGTGTCATAAGCACAAAAATTTCATTTATATATATATATATATATCTCACTTACTCACTTTCGTTGCTGTTTGAAAAGACGACAACCCGAGCGTCGAACCTACTGGCTTACAAATAAAAGAGTATTAGATATAGTCGAAATTGCATCCCGAAGTGTAGACCTCGGTAGCTTAGTTGGTTAAAGCAACAGGGCGTAAACCTGAGAGACCTGGGTTCGTATCCCAGTCGAGGTTGAAAACTTTTGTGATGTAATTTCGATTCCAAATTTACATATAAATATTTCTTCATATGAATAATATGATCTGTATAGCGCGAATAAATATTTACTTCATATATATATATATATATATATATATATATATATATATATATATATATATATATATATATATATATATTCATCTATTTTAAAAGATATTAATAAAAAAAACATTCAACTATGACTTACACACAGCTATTCCAAAGAAAATGGCAACAGCAACATAAGCGTAATAGCTTGTACATAAAGGTACAATTGCTACTGAAATGGTGGATATTGCCAAGCATATATTATTAACAAACAGAGCATCTACTTCTGGAAAATCTGCAAAGTATCCACAAGCAACTCGTCCAATAGTGTTGGTTATCCCAATAATTGAAATGAGAAAAGATGCATTGCTAGGATCAACACCCTGAAAATATAATAAATATGTATATAAAATATATATATATAAATATATATATATATATATATATATATATATATATATATATATATATATATATATATATATATATATATATATATATATGTGGATAATAAATAATAGGTAAAA
Organism: Henosepilachna vigintioctopunctata; assembly: GCA_030704895.1. Taxonomy (NCBI): domain Eukaryota; kingdom Metazoa; phylum Arthropoda; class Insecta; order Coleoptera; family Coccinellidae; genus Henosepilachna; species Henosepilachna vigintioctopunctata. Next base: position 601,350 of record JARQZJ010000064.1, read on the forward strand.
ATTGATATTTATTACACTTATATAACTAGAATGTAGTAAGCAAATTTCAAGACTATTTTCTATGCTAATATGTGTAATGAAATGAAATATTTTGTGAAAAATGCAATTAATTTTGTGATGTATTAAAAATACTGAATTATAAATGGCATTAATTTCAAGCAATTACAGCACTTCCTAAATTAAATATATTTGTTGCAACCATCTAAGTTTATTAACGAATAGAGGTTTTTATATAGAAGTTTTTTTCTAATTCTTTGCTGTAAATCAGACGGTATTAATAAAAAATAAGACACCTGTGTTATAAAAATAGATAGAAAACAGTATTTTTATTATGATTGTATCACTTCAAACGGTACTTGACCCACAGTTCTTTGCCAGTATTTTATACCTTGATTTACGAATTTGTGTAAAAGTTATATAAATTTTACTTTTTAAGATTTTATTATTAATGTTTCAATGTTTATCGTTTTTGAAAAAATGAATAATTAAGGATTTGTAATCTACTCATTTCCAAAACCTGAGCAAGATATCCAAAGAGATATAAGTCACCCCTTCAATTCATTCATTGATATAAAATGATAAATTCTAGTTATCAGATGATTCTACTGATTTGCAATTAAATATGACTAAAAGGTATTGATTAAAAATTAGCACATCAAGTTTTGGTAGAATATTTTTTCAATTAACATCCTCTGAAGTTCAATTATAAATAATTTTTTTTGTTTTAGAATAAAAAAAATTTACTTTGTTTTTGTGGTGAACTTATGAATAATTGCTATAATCTAAATTTATAAAAAAATACATCCTTATACATAGCTCATTCCTGTAGTAATGAGCTATGTATAATAATTTTAAATTAAATATACGAAAATCAGAAGAAATTGTGGAATTTGAAAAATTTGCGACCTAAAATAGTTCGTTCCAAATTTTAACAATTAAATAATGGAGAGACTCACCTGTGCCTTTGCACAGTCCACCAAATAAACAAATGGTACATACAATCCAGCCATACCAAAGAAGTTGGATATACCTATACACGTGAAAACTGGGTCTTTCAGTAAACTTATATCCATCATTTGAGATAGTGCCGATTTAAAACTATCTGGTAATGCCAAGCAAGGGCAAAGATCAGCAGCTAAAAATTGAAAAAATTTAATTAGTAATTGAATGTTCCGATATGATCATAAATTCATTATTGAAGAATGCCAATATGAACACTTTTCTGTAACATTTGAAATGTGGTGTGTTTTTATGACAACAGTGTGCTTACATAACGACAGAAGGCAGCATGAAGAAATTAAGACTTAATGAAACATTAAAGACTGCCAGAAGAAATTATTAATAATGTTTACCATTACAAAGAATGAATAGCTCTCCTCAAAGCACGCCGTATTTCAGAAAGTAAAAAAAAACTTAGTTAAATCTCTATTTGCTCGACTTTTTAGAATATTGTACTATATATATATATATATATATATATATATATATATATATATATATATATATATATATATATATATATATATATATATATATATATATATTATATATATTATATATATATATATATATATATATATATATATATATATATATATATATATATATATATATATATATATATATATATTTATTTGTATTATATATACTTACGATTGCCTTCTGATAACTCAGTTTTTGCTCGAGGTATACTCAAAATACTTTGCCTGTAGTTTGTTAGAGATTTTTGAGATTGATATTCTGGCAGATTCACCACAGATCTCGAATAAAAAATATCTTTCCTGGAAAGTGGCCTCACCATGTTGCTCTTTTCTCTGGATAATGAAGATCTAGAAGTGTAGACTGAATTTTCTAGATCAACCTGTTGATAAAATACAAAAACTACATATATAAATACAGAATATATATATATATAATCTAAAGATAGTTCTGTGTAGAAATTAAAAATATGACAGCAAAAATTTTTATAGTTAATATTTTGGGTTGTTAACCAGTGAAAATTATTTCTATTATTTCTCAAGTTAAGGCTAAGCTGGTTTGTAGCAAAAGGTTAAGAAGAAATGAATATTTTATTCTAACTGGATTTTTTCTTTATAATTGATAATGTTAATATAAATAAATATGTTTCAAGTGTTAAATTATTCTATTATATAAATAACTCTGAATAGGTATACTTTGAATAATTCGACGAAAAAATTCTCTTTGCGAATAGAAAAGAAAAGAATTAATGATCCAACCCAATAAAAAATAAATTTTCAACTCTCAAAACTAATTTGGAACTTGGTTACGAAAGTGTGCAATATTCTCAAAGACTCATTTTACCTTGATGCTTCATGGCAATTGTGATAGAAAATTTGAAATTCGTACATATCCCTAATAACCCAGATCACAAGTTTTGCTTCTGCTCCCAAAATAATCGAAATAGTGCGTCCTTTCCACAAATTTGGGATATATAAAAATGCATTGAAAAACAAAACTTCTTAGTAGTCAAAACTAAGTAATTATTTAAAATAACCAATGAATAAATTTTACTTGACACAATAAGATGTTAATCACATATTGAAATCCTACTTCAATATTAATTAACATTTTTGGTTTTTTTCATTTAATTGATGAATATTTGAAAATTTGTGAGTAGTCAAAACCAATTATTTAAAATAAACAATGAATAATTTTTACTTTACAGAACAAGTGTTAATTCAAGTTTAATAAAAAATAATAAAATCCTACACCAATCATCATTATTATTTTAGGATGTTTTTTCTTTAATTGATGAATATTATATTGAAATTTTCTATATATCTACTTTAAACCTTCTACTGAATCATCACAGTAAAGAAAAAGAGATATGCAAGTTATTGAAGCTGTTTAACTTATATTATGAATAGAATAGAAAAGCAGTTGTTAATGTTGCCCAAACAATTACAAATTAGTTCCAAGAAAAATACTGATATAATGAATGAAATATTTTCAACTGTAACTAACCTCACTATTGTTGTTTTTGGTAGGAAGACCCAAACTGTTTCTAAGTTTTCTAATATCTGTGTTTGAATTCATACTGCCCCTCGAATTAGATTTGATAGGCGCAAGATTTGGTTTGAATCTTTCTCCAATCGAAGTTTTCCTGATTCTATCAAATGTTGGAACAGATCCATTTTTGGGTAGTGTCACATGTGTGGTCATTGCAGGCTGACTAGCATTCCTTGGCAATTTGGACGACTGCTGATTGAACTCGGAAGGACTTCCTGTGTCCATCCTCTTTTCCACATTTTTTATTTCATCTACTCTTGATATTTTTTTGTTTCTGATTTCATCGCTGCTATTTCGCGGACTAGGACTATTGGAGCTTTCGTAATGATCTGTAACTTTAACTTCAGCGATAGTGGGTAGTGTTGGAACTGTTGGTATAGGAGTAATGGGAGTACCAGGAGCAAGTTGATCTAAATTCAAACTGGAATGCACTCCTGGATCAATGTTTATTGGTTGTTTCATCCTCTTTTCCATAGTACCATCAGGCAACTGTACCATGAAATAGGAACCACCGATGCTCCCACGTTCCATTTGAATTCTTCTCTCTTCCGCCATCCTTTGAAGAAGTGGTTTTTCGTTATCTTCCTTAGGATACTCTAGTGGTCTCATTAAAGCACCGAAAACAACGCAATTCAGTATAAGTCCAGCTAAAATAAGATTAGCGCCTTTCCAGCCATAAGACTCTAGAAGTACTGTTGCCAAAGGAGCAAAAGCAAAAGTACCAACACCAGAACCACAAACGGCGATACCTGTTGCAAGGGATCTCTTCGTTTCAAAATAGTATCCTACACACACTACAGCGGGTAAATAAATTAAACCAAAACCAATACCTCCAAATAGACCGTAGATCAACATCAGCCAGTTGACTGTTGGACTAAATATACAGAGGGCAAACGAAGCAGATGAAATCAAACCACCAGCTATACACACTACCCGACAACCGAATTTATTTGTCAAAGCACTAACAAGGGGCCCACAAGCCAGATAAATTCCAGAGAGAAGAGATCCTACCCACGCTGTTTTACCCTTTGTTTCGCCGTAATAATCCATTATATCACTCAAAAATATTCCAAACGTGTAGGCAATCCCATCTAATATCATGTTACACATAAATGATGCGAAAACGATAACCCATCCATAACCTCCGTCTGGAGGTTGAGGAAGATTGTGATAGTCGCAGTAGGACATTTCATCTTCATCAGCCTCATTTTGTTCCGCCGTCAATCTCGCAGCTTCCTCTGAGACTACGTCACTGTTGGTCTGAAAAAAAAAACAATTGTGTTATGCGTATTAATATTTCCATGAAAATGTTTAAACATAAAAAAATTGAGGAATAGACTTAAATAGATGATAAGAGTTTCAATATATTAAACTGCTAAATAATTTCGATGTCAAAAATATAAGAAAAGTCACAAAATTTATTATGCAATCAAATATATCCCTAGGATATTTTACTTGAACAAATTTATAAGTTTCAGTTGCGAGTTCAGAGTATTCAAGGATCACAATGAAAATAGCTAATGCCACGTCCACACGCTTGGTGTATGCCACAAATAGCAAACACGACAAACAAAGTTCCAAACATCGACCACAATCATCAAACACAAACACTCGTCCACAAGCTTAACGAACGTGTCAGTATTTTGTAGATCGACAAACATGGCGGACGACGAGCTTGTGGCAGCTATCACTTTAGGTTTGACTTATTTTTATTTTAAATTTAAACAAAATGAACTGAAAAGAAAAAGACGAAGGCGATGGTGGATGATAAAAATTCACAAAAATCGTACAAGGTAAGTAGGTTAGAATAACTTAGTAATACAAATAGAGTACGATCATATATATATATATATATATATATATATATATATATATATATATATATATATATATATATATATATATATATATATATATATATATATATATATATATATATTATATTATTCAATGTAGGTATTAATTGATTCAAATTCACGTTTGTTTTTTGTTTTAGAGAATTTATAGAAGAAAAATTTAATGAGCTGCTTTATGAACCATCAGGACAGTTTCACAACTTTTGTCGTATGAGTTTTGCAGATTTTGAATATTTGCTAAACAAAATATCACCTCTAATTTCGAAGCAAGATACTGACTTCAGAGACGCCATACCAGCTAAATATCGTCTAGCAATAACATTAAGATTCATCGCATCTGGTGACAGTTATAAAAGTTTACACTATTTATTCAAAGTATCCTCCCAAATCATCTCAAAAATCATACCTGAAGTCTGCAAAGCTATTAACCAAGTTCTGAGGGATGAAATAAAGGTAAGGCTTTTTTTGTTTCAGTTCATTAAAATACCGTCAATTTTTATAATAATATATTTATTTCTATTTTTACATAATATGCGATAACTGTTACCGTAAAAAATAATAATATAGTATTATTCATTTATTATAGTTATCAGAGTCTTCGTACGCTTTAAATAATGCTTCATTAATAATATTTGGTCGTGTTTGTGGTGCAATTAATTCGTCTGATATAATTTTAATGGGGGGAGTAGTATAATTTGTTAAGTCCAGTTGGGAGATATAATGGGATTGAATGCTTTGAAGGCTTGATGGTTCGATTTTCTGCTGGCGATTTAACTGCTGTTTCATAATATGACATTCGGGAAGTGGATGATTGGCGTGAAGTCGGTGGTTCAGAGTACGAGGTTGGGGAAGGCGATGGTTGAGATATGGGGATGTATTTGGAACAGTTTCGGAATAGGGTGTCTGGGGGGTGGGCGGCCGGTTTGGTATTGATGAAGTAACGCGCAATTGGTATGGGACTGAATGATAGGAAGATGTGGTTTCATACCTCTGTTTCTCCTTAATTCTATTAACAAATAAAGTGTCTATGTCATACATCATCAGTTTTCTGTCATCAGGAGGCAGTTCTCGCAACTTTTGGGTTAACAATTTCCCATATAGTTCGCAGTCATCTTGTTCCGTTAGTGGTGGTTGATTTTCTTTTTGCCTTTTGGCTAACATATTAGTTAACTGCTCAAAAGCCGAAGACATCTGCCGTTCCACTATATCGTTAGCAGGACGACGACGGGACTTTGGTGGTTTTGGTGTTGATAAGTGCCCTAAATCACTGCCACCTACGTTTTCTACTTCTTCCGCTGAAGCTGCACTTTCATCTGGCATGTTTTCTTGTGATGACCCCTCCTAAAAAAAATGTTATTAGTTTAGTTTATTATCGTTTTATTTCACATTGTTTAATTTTTTATTTCAGATGCCCTCAACGAAAGATGCTTGGATGAATATTGAAAAAGGATATAGAAGCAAATTTCCGCACTGTCTGGGTTCCATAGATGGCAAACATATTCTTATAGAAAATCCACCTCATAGCGGAACGGAGTATTTTAACTATAAGAAAACCTTTAGCATCGTTCTTTTGGCGTTAGTTGATGTCAATTACAAATTTATATTTGCAGATATAGGATGCCAAGGGAGAATAAGTGATGGTGGCGTTTTTAATAATTCGTTACTATGGCAAAAGATCTCTAGAAACGAAATAGATTTTCCTACACCATGCCCACTTCCTGGATCGAACATAGATGTGCCGTATGTTTTCATAGGCGACGGCGCTTTTGCATTAAGTGAGCATGTTATGAAACCTTACCCAGGCCAGCATAACGTCGGTTCACCAAAAAGAATATTTAATCAAAACTTATCGAAAGCTCGGGTGGTAGTAGAAAACACATTTGGAGTTTTAACATCAGTATTTCGAATTTTTCGTCGCCCAACTGATTTAGATCCGAGTACTGTATCACAAATTACAATGACCTGTGTGCTAATACACAACTTCCTAAGGAAAAATTCCCCAGAAAGATATACCCCTCCAGGAACTTTTGACGTAATTGATGGAAATGGCCAACTAATTACACCTGGATCTTGGCGAAACTACCAAAGTTGTTACAATGCAATTCAGGATGTTCCAAACATACCCCGTAGGTCAGCCGTGCACGCCAAACAGATAAGAGAAGAATTCACTTCATATTTTTGTAGGTTGACATAGTGTTTTTCTACTACTACCGACATCAATGCTATAGGTCCTTCCATTATGATTTGTAGTAATAGCTGTAGTACTCACATTAAAGTGCATATTACTAAGTTCATAATATTAGTTAGCAAAGAAAGTTGGTGGTGTATATCTCTTTTGATACAATATGCAGCTATTTGTTTAAATAAACCTATAAGAAAAATATTTATAGTTTTACTTACCTCTGTATTTATATTATTCGTGCTTGTATACACTGGCCCCAAAAATGATTCCATTAGATCATAAGCAAACCATATGGGTTTGTAGATATCGTCTGCTCCTAAAATTTATACAAAACAAGTAGTGTTTGAAAAGTACGAAAAGGATTCCATGTAATTATAAAAAAACAGTCAAACAAAACTAACCTGCACCAGAACGAATCGAGTCTTGTTTCTTTTTGAAGTGTCTCCTGAATGTAGTCATTAATATTTCTTTTTTAATTTTTAATTCTTTGACATTTTTATTCAATATTGCACCGATGCGGATCCACGCATCGTTGACCTTCTGCCTATTTTTGTGGTTAATATCTTTTGAATTCCAAATGCATGGCTCATTTTGATATGCTTCTAAGAAACAAAGAGTTATATCTTCTGACCAATCGGACATGTTAACACGCCAAAAACAGTTCTGCTGACAATTTGGTATCGAAGCGACACATCCACCCTCCGTAAGCTCGCGCGCAACACTGAACTTTTACCAAGCGTATGGAAACACCGCGAACTGTTTGCCAAACACCCTTTGATCTGTGAAGAAAAACCGACACCGATCCCGAACAGTGGCAAACACAAATAGAAATAGACAAACACATACAAACAGCCATCCACATGTTGGTGTTTGCCGTTTGTTGTTTGCTGTTTGCCATTGTTTGCCAAGCGTGTGGATGGGGTTTTAGAACTCTCTAAAACACATTCTGAAAAAGTGATATTCCATCTTTCATATAGTATTCAACTGGTTCTACATAAACTAAGGCATCGACACATATGTTCGATCGAATTTAACTTTGAACAATTAACCTCAGGGTGAAGAATCCAGTCGGAATATTCCATCAAATGGTCGTCACAATTCAGACTTAATTATTTTGTTCAAGTTTCATAATTAAAATATTTTTATTAATTCTCTCCACTTTCTTTCAGAGAGATAACAATCACGCAAAAGTTTGATTTATAAGACTACTCAAATATTTTATCGATGAGACTTAATTCAAAAATAATTATGAAAATATTGAAATGAAACTTTATCATGCCCATTATCATAAATGTTTGTACAGAAATTAGATAACAGATTTCGGACTTTTGTCTAGAATCAGCAAAAGATACTGAAAGAGATATGGATCATTCTAAACTAATATGATGAAAACGGTGGCGATTTATATATATATATATATATATATATATATATATATATATATATATATATATATATATATATATAATACATTTGTATATTTCAATTTATTAGAATATGAGAATTCCATAGAATTAATACATACCATGGTATGCCGATAGCGTAAAAACACACTATAAAAAATACACTACGTATTTTTAGAGAATTTTATCATACTAATTTTCAATTCCTATTTGTTAAAGCCTCGTGTCACTACTGAATTTCCTTTTCAGGTTCATGTAACTGATTTCAATATATCAGTATTTACTTTGATTATCTCTCTTAATGATGTATAATATTCCTGATATTGACTTCATTATCACTACTTAAGATTTGTCCTCAATATCTGATTTGACATAATAGAGAAACTGATACTACATTGGTTAAAATGACTTCAAATGTGATCGTAAATAATTACGAGCGGACATTATTTTCCTACAAATATGTGGCGACAATGGCTATTTCATTGAAAAGTAGAGATTAATTTAGTTATTTCGAACTGATATACCATTTCAGACTGCATCTAAAGAACTACAGAGTTTATTATAAATAATCAAAAGTAATCAAACGCTTCCTTCTACTTTGATATAATAACTTGTGACTGCTCTCTCTGTATGGTGTTATGTGATGTCTGAAAGGAACGTTGCATACAAAACGAATGCACATATTATGAATTCTCTTCAAATAATCCTTATTAGTTTGTGTAAGGTGATATTAATATAGAGGGAGACAATAATCAATAATGGGATATATTGAAGTTGCAGCTTGGTAGGCACGTCCAATTCATATTTGTACTTATGCACTCCCTTCAGCTTCATCACAGAAGCTCGTTTCACAGAAAGTAGATGTTGCCCAAAAGAAACTTCACCATCCAACCACAAGCCAAGATCTCTTGCCGTCCTCTCTCATTGCAGATCTTCCCCATTCATACTAACACACATATTATGAAGATCAATTCTCTCAAGATTATATTTGCTTCGAATAAGAAGAACTTCAGTCTTTGTTGGCGTTTAACTTAAGACCGCTTTTTGTGCACCACCTCTGCAGACCTCTGATTAATATCAGTGATAGTATCCAACAACCCATTAGGAGCACATCTTGCGAACAACTGAGCATCGTCCGCATACATATGCACTGTTGCTCTGGAAAATATCTCTGGCAGATCAGATGTATACACTGAAAACAGTAAAGGTCCCAAAACACTTCCCTGAGGCACACCAGACCTTGTTTGAACAATACCAGACGTCACATTTCCCACCTTTACACCCTGCTCACGTTCAAATATATAGTTTTTATCGATTCTATTATTTTTATTATTATTATCTTTGGTCGACGTGACCAGAGAAGAAAATAAATATTGAAGAAACAAAACAAGTATCAGTTGTTCCTACACTTACTGACGGAGGCAATCGAAATTGAAAAACAATCAAATTTGAAAAAAATCAGGCAAGTCTACTTTATTCTTAATGAGTTGGCATTATTTCACGATGACAGTACCATATCGAAGATGAAAGCAGTACTGATGAACACGGAATAATGAATCAAAAATTAAGTAGGAAGGAATCAATTACAACTGACCATGTAAAACACGAGACCAAAATGGTTAAATGTTGAGTATAATGATATAACCAAATCACCTAGCATCACCTGGTATGATCATGCTGTTCAGGGGTGATGTACTAATAGAACCAACACCCATAAAAATAGAAAAGAATAACCTCACTCTCATTGCTGCTCCCTATCATATAATTATGCTAATATATACACTAAATTTCATTGAAATCAGTATACCTTGCAATATGCAGATGACAGTATACTAGTAGTGCATCAAGTCATTATGCTCATTGACATGTCAAGAACAGTAACTGATTGATTAAATAACAGGATTTTTATCTAAGTGGCTCTTAAAAACAACCATTATAAATGCCATAATTTTCAATCACACCAAATTCAATAACAATGACAATAAATGGAATGATAAAAACACTATCATGTTCTAGCAAATACTTAGAAATCCTGATTTACAATGAAACAAATTTACAGCTCCACACACTAATTTTAAAAAAATAACAAGAACTGATTATTTTTGAACAAACATGCACTAAAATTATATATTTGGACTATCTATTATATGCACATACTTCATATTCACGGAATTAATATATGAATTAATCACAAATATATAGCTAATCAAAAATCTGAAACTGAACCCAAGATTTCAAGAATTCATATGTTTATTTTAGACTTTTCCAATATCAATTTCAAACACACAAGTGGAAAATATTTAACATACACAAGCACTAAAATAAAATTAAATAATATGATTTGAACATCAAATAGTTTAGACCACCAAAGTCAATAATGATTTCCATGTATCATTTCAATATGCCATAAATATCTGTTATTTGTTATGTCTGTTAGTAATTCTGGTGAAACCAGTGAAAAAAAAATCAAATTGATGCTTGTGTACATAATATTTTATTTTTCTTTGAATTATATTAAATTTCATTGAAGTTAATTACTTAAACCACACAGGGGATACACATATAATACTTTGATTTATTAAAAAAATTATGTCAGCTTATTACTTACACCCACAAATTGAATTCAGGCTGTACATGATAATAAAATAAATCCCTCAGTAAGTACAGTTCTACTATTTATCATGAACCAATTCTTATAGATATAACATTCCACAGCATTTAACCACATCTCTATCAATATGCTATTCAATAGCATGATTCACAGACTATTAACAAGCTTAGGTGAATTAATAACTTCAATAGGGGATCTTATATCATAAAGCAAACAGTATTCAATGACAGAACCCACTCATCCATTATTAATAATACTTTCAGTACAAACAGATTACCAAAGTTTATAGTTTAACTCTTATCAGATATTAAAATCAAAAACTTCATCAATTTTTTTAGAACACAATTTTCAATATGTTTTTGAGGGAACAATATTTTACGAATATATTATTTGAAAATATTAAATTTATCATCAATAAATGAGGAAAATCGATTGCACAAATTTAAATATGAGATCTACAATATATATATATATATATATATATATATATATATATATATATATATATATATATATATATATATATATATATATATATATATATATATATATATATATATATATATGTAAATGAAGTTTTTGTGATTATGACACTGAATGAAATATTTAAGGAAATGAACATTAGAACATTAACGTCCAGGGAACGTGGATGGACGCAGAAGGAAACAGCTATTTCGTAATTCCATCAGGTGTGACATCGATTTCAATATTTCTCTAACCTCTTGAGAATAATGGAGGCATCACATCGCACATGCTCACATATATAGCTCTACTATAACATTCTTTTGCTTAATTTGAATTTTTTGAATTAATATTCTAGTGTTCATTTTATATATATATATATATATATATATATATATATATATATATATATATATATATATATATATATATATATAATTCGTTTAGTTTTCTTGTGCTTTGCTTAATAACATAAGTGTGAAGGTTTCTTGGGAATGAGCACAGTTTAAAATTGATGGAATAATTGTTTATTCTACATATGTTTCGGCTCCAGGCCTTTTTCAAAAAGGCCTAGAGCCGAAACATATGTAGAATATAATGGAATGTATCTATAATAATAATAATGTGTCTTTACTCCATTATAAACTACAAGTAACAGAAATTTTGTTCTTTACAGTAAATGGACAGTGTCAAAATAAAATTACTTCCAAGAGCAGGTTGTTTCAACCCCTATTCAATCATACAAACTAACTATTCCCCTTTGTTTACAAAATTCAAAAAATTCAGCATGTGTGTAAGGCTCACAGTCTACGATAAATTTGAAAACTTTCCTCTTAAATTGTCTTTGTTCCATTCTCATGTGGAATTCTTTTGGGAGACTATTGTAGAGCCTCACACACACATGTATCTTACATTCGAGTTTGATGAGTGTTATTCCTGTTTCTAAGTTATAAGCAAAATAGTCTGTGTTCCTTTGTAAAAACATAATGCTTCATGAAGTATATATATATAAACCTATAACTGTTAGCATATTGTTTTGTCTGAATACTCCTCTGCAGGTCATTCTAAATTGATATATATATATATATATATATATATATATATATATATATATATATATATATATATATATATATATATATATATATATATATATATATATATATCTTATGACCAGTTTCTGAATTATAAATATTCTATTTGTGTATGAAGTTCCTCCCCAAATTACAATCCCATAATTCAACTGGGAGTAGAAATTTGCATAATATAGCGTTAGAAGTCTCTTCTTGTCTACTTGAGATTTTAATACATTAAAAGTATAACTTACCGAGCTCAATTTATTCTGATCATTATTATTCTGATATATTTGTACTACTTTATTTATAATGAACAATTTTGCTGAAAAAATGTTTGAAAATTTCTTCAAGTTTTAAACATAATACTATTACTCGAAACCTGCAAGGTTTTTAAGCGAAAAAAGGTTTGGAAGCCCACCTTAAAGAGTCAAATAAATAAAACTTTTCCTATGATTTTTGCTTAATTGCTAAGAACTTTCAATATCATAAAGTACTTTTAGAGACAAACATATTGCAATCTTATTAAATGGATAAATAAATTGTAATATTATGGATAAAAAAATAGTAATGAGTAAAGTTCAAGATTTAGTCAATAAAAATTTACAAAATTAAATTTTAATATCACTTCAAATAAATTCTCATTCAATATTTTCCAGAATATTTAGTGAAATCCTTTCTTATTTTCTGAAATAATTTGGTAACATCCAAATCCAACAAAAAATATATACATGATAACTTAGGATAGATCATAGATGTCTCATTACCAAAATAATATATTTGCTGTTCATAATTTATTTGTATTGTGAACTTCAATCATTCACAGACATATGAGTACTGTAGTGATTGTTTGATCTTCTATTAAATTAAAAATCAGTTTACCTTGTAGCAATGTGAAGCTTTTAGGAATCTATATGGAAGCAACAATGTAATTAGTATATATATTTAGAAATATTGTTAATGATAGGTAATGGAATATCGAGTAAATTGTTTTAGAAGTTGAATTACTAGACAATATTAAAAGTTCAACTCCCATTGTATTAAAAAGTGCTATATTAGTGAAGTTCTTGGTATCACCTAATAATGTGTGAATCAAAATTTCAAACGAGACTGATAATTTAATTTAGTTTATAATTACAACTAAACTGCTTAAAGAATCTTACACCAGTACAATTTTGATATACTTATTTTGTAGACTCCATAATCAAATAATCAGAAATAGAGACAGCATTTGAAAAGCAAACTTTAGGATAACTTACTAAAATAATTATATAATTCAAGCAAGATTAATATTGAAAAAAATAAATTTAGAATTTTAGACTTGTGATTGTGAATGCACTAGTGCATATCGATAATATCATCAAGTTTTTGATTATTTGAAATGAAAATTTTTTTAATATTTTCTACACAAGTAACAATAGAATTTCAAGAGTTCAAACCTTTATTCGTAACAGTCAAGCTAACGTAAAGAGGTATAATGATATTACATAAAACTGGCCATTAAAATAATTATTTGTCTAATAATTTATTCTGCAGCTCTCAACTTTTTCAGGTATATTAGGTAGTTCAACGAATCAAGATTGGGGTATGGTTTTATTAAATTTTAAAGTGCTTAAAAAACCAACTCCATGATAAATTTGTATTTGATACTTAATAGATGCATACAGCAGTTATAAAATATTAGCTGTTATTTATGTACATATACATATTTAAAATAACTGAACACATTGATAGAATAGCAATATAATCCTTCAAAAGTAAAGGGCAATCAGCAGTTGGAACCAAATTTGTCTAGCATAACCTAATACATTGTAAATGTCATCCAACAATTGGTAGTAAGAAAAACAAATATATCGAATAAGAATGTAAAAGCAATAATTTGGACTTAAACAATTGACTTTTTGGGTGTATGATCAACAAATACAATCTAACTAATTATGAGTACATCACATACTAAGCACATGACTGTTAAACTCGCAAATTAATTGGTTAGATGAAACTTCATAATCAGCTGAATAATGCTATGTCTAAGAAAAGAAAAACAAAGACCCTACCTTACTGTTTGTACTAACTTTTCTAATTTTGGGTAGAGACCTGACGGTGTTTAGAATTTCGGACGACATAGTTAAAACAAATAAGTACGACGAATATTGAAATCTTGGAAATAAAAGACTTATAACCAACTTTTCCTTTTACAAAGTCTATATTATAGGAATATAGATGGCACTAATTTTTTCGTTACTTTAACACTTGTTCAGTCTTTGAGAAGGCATCGAGAAATATCAACGAGGTTTTTGAAATTTCAATCCGCCCATAATTAGTCCACTTCATCGTTTGATACACGCACGTGCCCGAGAAGCAGTTAACTAATATACACTTACTACCGAGTGCAGACTAATCGCCTATCGGCGACAGCGAAGAAAATGTCAATCGGATATTTCTAAAGGTAGGACAACACGACAGTTACTTACATTATAAGGAAACTGATAGACAAAAATTTATGATTCTATGACTTTCGAGACATCAATGATATTTTAGATTTACTATTTAATAGTGTCTTACATCTAACACAGTGAAAATTAATTATTAATGAACTCTGAGTGCACATGTTTAGGTACACTGTGTGTTGAGACTGAGAGAAATACACTGCGTACATAGGTACATAGGTAAAAGAATAGATGTAAAAGAAGATTAAAATAACAAATCATACTCTTTTCTTTTTTATACGAAATTTGCCAGAATCTCGACCAACTCACAAGCAATTACTCAAACAACAAGTCATTCTTCAAGGGATACTCTCAAGCCATACTTGAAGCTGAACCATTAACGTCATTTTAACATCGTTAACAATATGAGAAAAACAACCCTGCTTTACACTGCACCAATATAGGTAACTCAAACTCATACTCAAATAAGAAAATACCTAATATTGTTTGAAATAATTATACATTTAATATTAGTGAGTTGTAATATTGAGGAATATAACAAGTTATTTTATGATTTCATTGTATAATATCAATGAAACCGACTCAGGCAAGCAATCGACAATAATATTAATTCCATTGAAGTTCATATTTTAACGGAATATATTATTGGGGTATATATTTTTATATTTAAAATTTTATTGAAAGTTTCAATATTGACTGTAATAAAAATAGTAATTTGTATTACTATTTTTGCAAAGTTGCGTAGTATATTTCTATACAACAACAAAACATAATTTTATTCAACAACGTGCATGTTGAACGACATTAAACCTACCATAATACTTCTGTAAAGTTATATTGAAGTTCAAAAACAGTGTAAATGCAATCAATCAGACTTTGTCGTATATGGAATGTTTCTAAAAATGTTGATTGTTTTGCATTTTCTTAGATGTCTCTGAATTATCGGCTCCTCCATATCAGTGAGTACAATCACGTGTGAACATTCGGTGCTTGGTGTGTCTATGATCTAGGAGATGTTTTATATTGACTATAGAAAATTTTCTATATTATGTAGGTAATAATTTTATAGATGAATTGTGAAGTAATCATTACTTGACGGTCATTTACTTTGGAGTCATAAGTAGGTGTTTGGAGATTGTATTTTTTTTCTCACTTGGCTACAGACGAGGCACAACTGATGAGTTCCTTGTTGAACGCAAGGTCTGTCTATTGCGTCCATCAAGTGTGGCATCGATTTCAATATTCTCTATCATTTATCGCTTGAAGGATGATGTAGGCATTGCATCATAAGTGTTCAGATAGCCAGCTCCACTATTACAATTTTTTTCAAACACAGTTCCACTGTTATCGGGTTTTCTTGTAAATTCTCGTGTAATAGTTCTGTAATGAAAGTTTGTGACAAGTGAACAAATAGAATTGATAAAGATAATCTGATGTTTCTTGTCTTGTGTCCAAATGGGATTGCCGAGATGTGTTTACAGTCGTCTCATACATGCCAGGATAAAGGAACTCTAAAAGGTTCAAAGTCAACAATTAACTTAGCAAGAGAGATTGTGCACTGCATTCCGCAAGGAACGATCCTTGGACCAATCCTATTCATTTTATGAATATCCAATAATATTGTTGAGTACGATATAAATTGTAAGGCTTTTTTATTTACATAGCATGTATAACACCGATAACACATATCATAGTCTCATGTATGCTGATGATTTAAAAATACATATATCGCAAAATCGAAACATGTGAGGACTGCGTAAGCTTACAGAATGGCCTCACCGCCGTTTCTGATTGGTGTTACTACAATAATCTCAATATTAATGTCACTAAATGTAACGTTGTCACATTTACTAAAAAGAAACGGCCTATACAATTTGACTACACAATTAACGAAACCATTCTGACCAGGGTCTCCGAAATTCGAGACCTCGGTATAATATTTGATCGGAAATTCACCTTTGTACCTCATATAAATAAAAACATTTCAACAGCATTCAAATCTTATGGTTTTATTGTGCGTAATGCTGGACACTTTTCGAATACAAAAACACTTATACAATTATTTAATGCGCTTGTAAAGAGCATTAGAGTTCATTAGATTACATTAGATTAGAGCATTAGATTATGATTTGGCGTCCTATTTACAATTCTCATAAAAATCATATCGATACAACGAAAATTTCTCAAATATCTAATTTGGGGGGGAAAATCACGTTTATCCTGCCAGAGGATATAGCCAAACTGATCTGTTGAACAGGTTTGGAGCTAAATCACTCGAAGTTGGCACGGACTTGTTGTCTCTGAAGTTTCTTTATAACCTCTTACAATGTTATATATACCTTCCTACCCTTATTGGCTCTATTGATTTTCATGTTCCTAGAAAATGTTCACGTTAAAGTCAATTTTTTTCACTGGGTACTCCGAAAACTAATCGCCCAGTAGATATATGTGTTCGCTATTCGAGGATGTGTCTGACAAATGCGATATCAGCAGTGACTCATTTACTTTCATTAGTCGGGTTTACTTGGACTCTTTTCATGTATAGCGAATTCTGAAGTAAGCCATATTCCTATTGTCTATTATTTATTTTAATTACTTCTTTTATTGATCACCATTTTTATTCATTTGCATTATATCATTAGGTGTTTACTGTATATATTTTTTCGAATATTTCCTGTAACTGGGTACTTTACCTGTAGTAAAATGAAGACTTATTATAACACGATGTTGTTTATATATTTTAGTCGAATGATATCATTTGAATGGAACATTTACATGGTTATTTATTAACAACTTGAAAATTAATGTAAAAAATATAAGTATGATTCTGCGCTTTGAATATTGGGAAATGCGAATTTAAATGTCATTCAAAGGAAAATATCCAATGACAATTCTTACAGTGGATAAGATAGATAAAATGTTAAGGTTTTATGATCGATGTAAATCTGAATTTCAAAACATGCAGATTATATAGCGAGTAAAATGCCAAAAAACGTTTATTTCGAAACTAGAGCAAGAAGTAAATTAGATATGAATACGGATGAACATCACTGACTTTAATTAAATAAGAAAATTTTCATAACATTTCTCTCTCTTGTTCAATGTACAAACAAAATTGTATTGATAAGTTACAAAAAAGATCTAGGCATGAGAGTTATTCTGAAATTTTGAAATGAAGATCAATCACAACCATATTGAAAGTTTTAGAGTTAATCAGAATATTACATACAGAATTTATAACTGAATATATATATATATATATATATATATATATATATATATATATATATATATATATATATATATATATATATATATATATATACTAGCTTTTACCCGCGACTTCGTCCGCATAAGTTCTTTTGTTTTCTCCCGGCTGTAAGTCTCCCTGCAACAATGTCCCACTATCGTGTTCCGATCCTCAACTTCACATCAACTGAACTGATTACCTATCCTGAATTGATTACTGGGCTCAAAGTTCGTATAAATGTCTATCTAATTACCTCCTCAAGTTTAAAGCGTAGCTAGTTGTGTAGTACTATATTAATTCTGTGGTGTAGGTAATTAGATTTTATCTGTATGTAATGTAACAGTCAGTTGAATAAAAAATCGTATACAAATCATATCAATAGTTTTGGCGTAATGTGATTCTAGACAGAGTTTTAATGTTGTAGATAGGTAACTATGTATAGGTTCCTGTGGGAATGAGATATTTTCCCGAAGTGAAAAGTAGTCTGAATTTTGGTACCTTCCTACCCTATAAGTTAAGTAGTGTGATGGAATGTCGCTAAGTTTCGATCCAAGTAAAACTGTTAAATAAAGACAGTTGCATCAGAATTTCATCATAAATTCCCTAAATTATGGCACCTACTACCCTCTAAGTTAGAAAAGTGATCAAATACTAACTTGAAGTCTTAGTAACACTCAGTTAAAAAAAAAAACATCAAAATCATTTCAGTAGCTATGGCGTCATGCGCTTCTTGACTCTATCACGCTAGATTTCCGCGGGAATGAGGTATTTTCCCGCCGTAAAAAGTAGCCTGTGTCCGTGCCTAGGATCCTATCTTTAAATTAACCAAGTCTTATAAAAATCCGTTCAGACGTTAAGGCGTGTGTGAGGTAAACTTTTGAAACAAACGATTAAAAATCACTAACTTAATTAGTTTTCTGCCTACTGCCTACGCCTTAAGTACGATAGCATGAATATTAATAGCCCATATCCTTTTCTAGATTACTCTCTATCACCTAACTAAATTTCATCAAAATCCGTTTTGCCGTTTAGGCATGATAGAGCAAAACTCCCAGCAAAAACCATAAAAAAAATCACTAACTCAATTCAGTTTTCTTCCTACTTCCTATTCTCTAAGTACGATGACGTGATCATTTTGATCTTATATCCGTTTTTAGGTAACCATCTATTTCCTTACTAAATTTCATCAAAATCCGTTCAGCCGTTTAGACGTGAAAGAGCAAAAGTCCCAACAAAAACGACTAAAAATCACTAACTCAATTTAGTTATCTCCCTACTGCCTACCCCCTAAGAACGATGGCGTGATTATTTATAGCCTATGACCATTTCTAGGTTATCGTCTATCACCATACCAAATTTCATCAAAATCCGTTCAGCCGTTCAGGCGTGAAAGAGTAACAGACAGACAGACAGACAGACAGACAGAGTTACTTTCGCATTTATAATATTAGTATGGATATATATAAAAGAAATCTACAAGAAAAATAATTCGGTAGTTCTTGTGCTATATTATCGCACTTGTAAATATTCAATACTAAATTCATGTTTCACATATCCAGCTCTGTTATAATGTCCTTTTGAATAATTTTTCAAAAAATTATAGAAAGAAACTTATAGTTACTATAAGTTTCTAGTTAAATAACTGTCATAATTTCCAAAGTTAATCTCTTCTTTTAATCCGCGTTTGAACCATGTTATTTCTTAACCAAATTTTTAGGTACTCCAGGCACAAAAAATACACATCCTAGGAAAGATAGATTGAGGCATCATGAAGTATATTCAGATGATGATGAAGAAAAAACTTCCAATAAATCTTTGGCTTCTAGGCCTACATTTAGTAAATCACTATCAGATGAAGTGGTAAATGATCTCTGTACCGGGGATTTCGTCCTTGTAAGGTTCTCTTCAAACAAAAATAATGTTACCCATGACATGGGTCAAGTGAGTAATAAATATGATGATGGTGACTATGAGGTGAAGTTCCTAAGGAAAACCGCTAAAGGTAAATTTGTTTTCCCGAACGCTGAGGATGTAGCTTCAGTCAATGTTAAAGACATTATACAAGTGTTAACAGATTTCGAAACACACCGAGGCATTTATTCCTTTCTTGATTTAAATTTTAATTCTAATATCAATTGAACTGTCGATGTATACTAATGAGTGGAGATTTTGAATAAAACTCATCAGTTCAAACATTATTCACGGTTTCTTATTACCTGTTTTACCAATTTTAGTTGCTTTATGATACAGGAGTCTACTTAATGCCTATATGTAAAGGTTTTTTAGCTGAGTTTCGTGTGCTTTCACAACCGTCACACACTGCTCACAACCGTCACAGAGTTTTCACAACCGTCACACACACCAAAGTACAAAAAACTATAAAAAATTTTTTTTTTAAAAATTCAATACATTGGTTTTAGTTTTATATGGCTATGTCATTTCCTTAGCAATTGCTATATATGTTATATTTGCACCTGGAAGTTTGATATTTATAATAATATTCTTTCATTAGAGATTCGTGTGTAAAAGTAAGAACAAATATTTAAGAAAACAAATATTCCCACATTATTATGTTCATTTTTACATTTGTTTATCATTAAGATATTCTTGTGTTATGCTATTTCTTCATTTAAACAAATTTGAAAAATTTGAATCCATGAAAAATTATGTTTTAGTATAAAGTGACGGTCGTGAGTATTTCTATGACTAGCCTAAGTAAAATGCTTAAAAACACGCAAAAAATATTAAAAAATTTGGCCCCATTATTGAATTTGATAAATTTAAAGCACACTCTTTAAGAAAACTTTATTAAAATTTGAATTTAAAAAACTTTTAAAATTTATGAAATATATTTAAAACCAGGTTTGGTTTGAGAACTGCCCAGTAAGTATACTTTTAATATTGAATATTTACAAGAGCGATTATTTAGCACGAGAAATACAGAATTCTATTTCTAGTAGTAGATTTCTTTCATGTTTCAAGTAACCACTTCAGGATACTTCTATAAATGATAGCGATCGTTTCTACAACCGTAACCTAGATAGCACTACTTAATCAAATTAGATGAAATTGTTCAAAAACTAGAGCTGTAAAATGTAGTATCTTAATTGATAAGGACGCGTGAAACCTTCAATGTTAGATGTATTCATGCGCTTTTCATTGAATCCTAGGATTTGAGATGAATATTAATATATGCATACGACTTACTATATATTTCTGTCTTACGATCAATAGGAGGATATGTGAGAATTGAAGTCGTTACCTTTCATTTGTTGGACGTGGCGTAACTGATGAGTTCATTGTAGTATGAAACAGTTAACTATCTTACGTTTCCAATGAATGTAGGCCTTGATTTCACATCGATAACGCATCATCGGCATGATCTGCTGGACGCTGTGTGAACGTGATCAGCCAAGCAGAAATTGCCGACGCCTTGCCCTTAACAATTATCCCTAGAAGGATAATGGGGGCAAAATTGTTAAAAGTAGATCAAAGTACAAATCGACGACGTAGAGGCATATGGAAGATAATTCCGGACCTCATAAAAATTCAACAGGATTTCAGATGAAATCGTTACCTTTCATGTGTTGGACGTGGCGTAATTGATGAGTACATTGTAGTATGAAACAGTTAACTATCTTACGTTCCAATGAATGTAGGCATCGATTTCAGTATTTTCTAACAACAACTAGGGATAAACCCTAGAACGATAATGGAGATATCTCATTGTTCATGTTTCACAAAGCCACCTCAATGTTCTTTTGAATAATTTGTCAAAAAATGATCGAAAGAAAGTTATAGTATACTTTTAATATTTATAATATAATTATATCTATATATAGATATATTTATAATATAAATAAAATAAATTTATAATATAAATATATCTATATAGATATAAATATTAGTAATGAAACAAACAATATCTTTATGAAAAACAATAAATTTATTTAGTTCCAAATAATTTTATACATATAATTACCTAACTCCAGTTTACATGCAATCATTTACCTAGATATTTTGGTTTATATAATTTAAAGGGAGGGATAAGGGTAGACTGAGGGAAATGCTGGTTTATATTCTGGCTTATACATCTGACGCTGAATGAAAGATTTCAAATTCTTCGGTTTAGGAAATACACTTGCTGTACCTGGAATGAATTTAAAATTATGTTTTTATCCCTTATATTTATGATAATGTTTATATCCGAAAAAAAATACTTAAATCAAATCTGAAATCAACTTAATATTATGTTTTCATCAGCTCTATATTTGATTAGGAAAATAAAGAAACCTTTCAAAAAAATTAAGTCACTTTTTTATATGATCAACTTTTCTTATTAAAAAATAATAGAATCAATCTTTAAAAATGGAATAGTTGAAAATGACCTAGATGAATGCCTTAAATGAAAATAGCTGAGAGTTTGTTAGCTATAATAATATATATTACAGGTGTATAATAAATAAGAATATGTGAACCCCATATATTTTTTCATGGTTCATATTACCCTGCTTTTCTTCACAGTTGAATTTGGATCGCCCTCAGATAGCGATACTTCTTCCTTTGTTTATAAAGGACAAGTTATTTTGGGTATCTTATTGAAACTATTACAAACAAAATTAAAAACAAAAGTTTAATTTACAATGATCAATTGTCAGTTGTAAATAAAATTTCTCTATAGCATCGTACGAGTTTTAAATTTTTCAATATTTTTTAGAACTTTTTTATTTAAATTTTTGATATATTTTAGGATAAGTAATGTATTAAGTATATATGAAAACTCTTCTCTGAAATTAGTAATATGTATGTACAGTAGTATTTGTCAATGATTCTTACCAAAAATATAAGCTAGTTATTAGCATGTCCAAATAATAATAAGGTTTTATTTTTAATACGATATAATTAAATATTTGTAATGAAATTAATCGAATAATCGAAAATGAATAGTTTGTGATATTAAAATATCCCAAGATTTTGAAGAATAGTTGAAGATAATTTATGTATAGATTAGTATAATTAGAAACATTTGGTTAAATTTCACAAAATCCTTCCATAAACTCTACATATTTTTAGAGGTACTACATTACCTCGTTAGAATTTGATGATTTTTCAGGTTATAATTCAACAAGTTACTCAGATATAGTAAACTCTTGATATAATGAACTCGAAACATATGACGAGTGTATTAAAAAATTTGTTGAACTAAGCCAAATGTTTTCTATTATACGATACATTTCATATCTTTAACATCTTGCACAAAGTGTAGTGCACAGAAGAAAATCGATTGACATTAGCAGACCATTAAATTTGAATCGACATGAAATAACGTATAGAAGGTGAAGTTTTCATTAGGAATCAAGTTTTTGGTCTTCTGGGTTAATGACATATATTCAATATTTGGAATTTTATATATAATTAACTAGTAGCAATAAATTAATGTTGTTCTTTTAGATTTACCTTTGCAATATCCGTGGGAAACAACCTGTTCAGCGATCTCCAAAGAAACATCCAGAATCGTTTCTAGGGAGGATAAAGACTGCCTCTGGATAGGTCTTCTTCGTCCACTATGTTAGCCAAAGCCTGTGGTTGAAATTATATCAAAATAGCGATAATTTTCCATCGATTTTAAATTTTATTTACTCAAACTATATAAATTTGAAGAAGTAAAGTTTTTAAAGGTAATAGACGGGTTTACATGGAAAATCTGCTCTCGCGGTTTTTTCAACTCGCACTCGAGGAACCCTTTTGGCACTATATACTTACATATAACTCAGGCCAATTTTCAGATCTTTAACTCAAACGGTTTCAAGATTTTCAAAAACTTTTTACTTTCAATTCTTAGGATAAAAAGACTAACAATTGATTCAGTCATGACTCTTGAACCAAAAACCGATTTTTGGCGAAATATAAATTAAAAACTTATTTTTTAACACCTTTCTGAAAAGTGTTACCCAACGAATACTCTCAGAAATTGTGTTTTTTTTTGTTTTTCAGAATGATTTTTTGAGTTGTGGAGAATATGAAAAAATAGAAGATTCATCATTTTATGTTCCTCATATTCACAAACTCATATTCCTAAGAATTGGAAAACGAAAATCATCACCCATTATTTTCATATTTTACTATGAAAAAATAGAAAAAAATTAAATAGGAAGTTTTTTCGAAAATCTCGAAAACACTTTGAGTTGTAGAGTTAAATTTGCATGCATTATTTTTAGGTATATACCGGAATTATCGAAAAAAACGGCAAGGGCAAATTTCCCATAGAAATCTGGCTATACCCTTAGTTTTCAAAATGTGTCTCAAATCGCATCCACTAAGAAATGCCATCCGATTTACACAATCAAGAAACTCTTTTATTGAAAAAATTCACAATAACAAAATTAATAATTAGACAACACAAACAAATAACATAATTTTATCAATAACACCCGAATAAATTGAAATTGAAATTTAAACTGAAAATGATCGATCTGAAAAAATTATTTTGAATATCCATAAAAACTTAAATTCAATAAGTCAGCTACATATAAATATTTCAGAGGAAACATTTCTATGTTTTTAATTTCTAAAATGAAGGAAAAAAAAGAAAGGTACTTCCATGTTTCACTTACAAAACAATTACGATTGCTACGATAATTTCAGCGATATTATGAGAGAGTCGTCTATGCTGATTATTATTTGCATACGAAATAACAATACAATTAAGAAGTGATTACGAAGTCATTCCCCTCTATTGTGATTCATTTTGCTGAAATGTCACGAAGAAAAATAAATCGATGAGTATAGTTAAATAACTTGCGATATTCATTATCAGTTGAACTTCATTTAGAAAGATAATTTCTTTCGCTTTTCTTTCGAATGACTAATCCAGAACTTGCTACTTAGCTGGATTTACAAAATATGGATTTCATCGTACATGATGGATTAATAAAAACATTTTCTACATAAATTTGTGATAGAGAGGATTAATTTTACCTGCCGCCCTTAGAAAATAATAACTGATATCGAGAATATCTAAAAAAATGTTAAACCTATCTATAGCAAGGACTATTTTTCTGGATTATAAAAAATTAAAAAAGGAAATAAAAGTGGCATGAGAAACTGGACAATAGTAAAGCGCTGAAGATATTATTATTTCGATGATATGTGCCTCATTTTAAAGAAAATTAATGTCAGTGGCTCAAAATTTCACATGATACTACTCAGGATATCTTCTGCAGATAGAGACGAAACGTCTAAAAGTGAAGTTCAAGTTGACTACAGTTTAACATTACGGTGCTTTTTTATTTTCCTTGTTAATGGTATATCTTTATTTGTTAAGCTTTCCAAATTTTGTTGTTTTCTGACGACTTTAAAATCTAGAAAACCATATCTTATATATATCTTATAGGAGGGAGTAACCTTCTATAGAACTAATAAATCAATTTGAAAGTGTTGGAAAGATGACTTGAAAGCCTTGAGCATACGAGGGTGGGGTGAAAAGTTTCCGATCTGACCAAGAGATGGCGCCACTAGATCTAATTTTGGAGCATCGTCCAACGGCACCATTCCTACCGAGCTTGTATATAAAGTTTCTGCCCAATCGCTACGTTAGTTTGCGTTTTTGAGCACATTGCGCGAGACGCTTACGTTTTTTTCGTGAAAATGGAAAAATTGGAGGAAGTGCTGTCATAAAATACGTATTTTTGAAAGGTTTCACACCAAAACAAATAGAATAAGGGATGGATTCAACACTAGGAAACTATTCACCTATCATATTCAACTATTAAGCAGTGGGTTTCTGAATTCAAAATGGGTCGTGTGATCCTCGTCAACGAGGCTCGTCAACGAGCCTCGCTCAGGACGGCCCTGACGGCTCAGACGGATCAGCCAATCAGACGGTTGAGGTAACAACTCCAGAAATGATTGAGAAAATCCATCAAATAGTATTGGAGGACCACAGATTGAAAGTGCATGAGACAGCTGAGACCTGTAAGATGTCAGCTGAACGTGTGCGAAATATTTTGCACAACCATTTGAACATGGAAAAGCTATGTGCAAGATGGGTGCCACGTTTGCTAACGCTGACCAAAAACTGATTCAAAAAATCATTTCTATCGAAAATTTAGCGCTCTATAGGCATAATCCAAACGAATTTTTGCGTCGATTCATAACTGTTGATGAGACTAGGTTTCACCAGTACACTCTTGAAAATAAAGAACAGTTAAAACAGTGGGTTGGAAGGGGGAACCAACTCCAAAGAACAATTTTATCGTCAAACAATGTTATGGCTACTGTTTTTTGGGATGCGAGAGGAATTAAATATATATATATATATATATATATATATATATATATATATATATATATATATATATATATATATATATATATATATATATATAAATATATTTATATATAGATTATCTTGAGAAGGATAAGACTATCTCTGGTCAATACTACGCAGACTTATTGCAACGTTTGAAGAACGAGGTGCTAATTAAACGACTTCATTTGGCGAAGAAAAATTTTTGTCTCATACGATAACGCACCAGCAGATTCGTCGATCAAAATCCACTTCAATCCAAAGTGAATCCAAACTTCAATCCAGAATTGAAGTTTGAATTGATGCCACATCCTCCCTACTCTCCAGACTTAGCCCACATCGACTACTATCTGTTTCCTAACCTCAAAAAATGACTGGCGGTAAAAGATTTGATAGCAACGAAGATGTTATCTAAACTATATATCATTAGTTTGAGCAGCTTGACGAATCTACGTTTAAAACTGGTATAATTAAATTAGAACACCGTTATGAGTAATGTATCAGTGTTGATGGAGATTACGTTGAAAAATGAAGCAAAAAAAATTTTCAAACATAATTTTTATTGGTCAGGCCGAAAACTCACCACACCTTCGTAAGTATAAGTTTGGATTCTCATCGAGTCAAGGAACACGTTAGAATAATTTCCAACCGTGAATTGAAAGTAATGGGATTTAGGCTTCAAAACTCATCTGAATTTATTAACGAGTTTACTATAAAATTATTTTATTTTGGTTTTTATAGACCTATTGTAGAATATGAGTCAATTATATGGTCAACTCTTCGCGAGGTTGACTCGAAATATATTTAACGAGCGCAAAATTTTTATTACATATATTTTACCCGTATCAATTTTACCGAAACATTAATTCGTACTCAATAAACCTATTTACAATATTTGCTTTTAGAAAAATTATATTTGATTTGGTGTTTCTGTTCAAATGTTTGAATAATTTTATTGACCCTTAATCTTGGTCAAATTTGTCACCGGTTGTACTATTCTTTGACGTCATGTAGCTATTTACGTTTTTTGACTAATGCACCTATGAATATAATGTTGGGTTATGGTAATTGTTATCTAAATCTTGACCTATTATATGTTTTTTACTTCACTCAAGCACATTCGGTCTGAAGTAAATGCCTTACTCGTAATTTAAGGAAGTAATGTATGTTTTTATCTATTTTTATTTATACCTAATAATGTCTAAAATATATCTACTTATAAGTTTTGTATTTATTTCGTAGCCGTTATCCATGGCTTATTCGGAAGAACACCCGACTATGGTACGGTAGAACTCGGGTTCGAGCCCCGCTGGAGGCATGGGTGTTTGTGTTTGTATATGAATTAAGTAGTTTTAATCATGAGATATGCTGGGTAATGTATATTGATTTACAAGTCCGTTCGGAACGGACGTTAAGCTGTAGTATTTATTTCGTAAATATGCTTCCCAGTAAATAAATAAATTAATTAATCTTGGACTTATTTATATCTATTTAAGCAATTACCTATTACTATTTAAAATGATACTAAAATATTAGCTTCTTAGTTTTTGAAGCAATGTACTTACTGTAAAGTATAAGATAATATTATCTAAATTCGATAAACAGTGCCTTTCAATATAACACTACGTGGCTTAAAAAAGCCTTGCTTTCGGTTTAAAATAAACAATCTACGCAAGGGATCACTAAAATTTGTGTTGCATTTACCAGCACAATCTTGAACAATCAACTGTCTTCGCTCAGCAAAGAAAAACATAACACCACTCATTTACTAATAAGGGATTCATATACGTTAATTTATATTGCTAGTTTTTTTTATATTAAAAAACATGCCTAGATATGTAATATGACATCATGAGATACTTACACGTGCAGCAATCAAAAATGTCTCATTATCAATCGTGAGCATTCCAGAACAAATGACACCTAAAGCGACACCTGGAAATATATATGAATTGTTTCCTTGTCCCGGATAATACTTCTTGCCTTTGTATGTTACAGGAGGAAATGGACTTCCACTCGCAAATATGCATCTTCCCTGAAATATCCAATAATGCAATATTCAAATAATAAATATAAGACTTCTGTACAAATACGATCAGTTATTTTAGTGCCAGAGAAACCTTATTAGGAATTCTCATTGATATACAACCAACTACTCAAGTTTCAAAGACTTTTCAAACGCACCCTGGTCCTTTCTTCAGATTGAGAAAACATTCATTCCTGAACTGAACACGTGAGCCCCTGAGAGTTTCATTTGGAATATTTCCATATTCAGATTGAGAGTCTCAGTATTGACCAACTATGAAGGAGTCGTGATTAAGTATATAAATATATATATATATATATATATATATATATATATATATATATATATATATATATATATATATATATAAAAGGAAAAATATTTATTTCTGGTTAATGTTTCGCTAATTGTAGCTTTCTCAAAGCTTTGAAATTAATAGTTTTCAAGGTGATAACAAAAAATAATTGTCGATATTGAGGTTTGATAATATCAATTGTTAGGTAAAATATAATCTAGTAAGAGCACTCTATAGAAAACATATAAAAACAACTATATAACACTATAAAACTAAATAAAATTCACGTTTTACGATGTATATTCTGGATTAAATTTGAAACTACTGAACCGATTTGGACCAAATTTCGTAGCTATATTTAATTTCGGTTCAACTTGAAATAGATTTCATCTCAATTATTGATCTTAATATTATATATTGAAAATTGAGTTTTCATTATGTAATTGTGTTTATTCATTGATAAATTCCATGAAATACTTATAGAGGGCGGTGTGAGTTAATTCAGTTCATTAACATGAACTGACATCTAGGTTGAGTAGATGTCAGTTGATAAACAGATATCCGTTGGATGGCGTTGTGTAACATTTTGAAGATTATTCGCGCCATCTTTGCTTCAAACTTTGGTTATCGGGTTATCCTAATCTTTGTGAATGATCTTTATATTCATAAAAATGTGTTGTTTAGATGATACTATTTTTGACAGAAAAAATGTAATAATATATCATAACATTTTATAGATAATTGTCCCGTTTATTAATTTTCATACACCGTCAAGATCGTGTATTTCTTGCACGCTTTTTATTGTTTTTTATTTTGCTTTGATTTTCAATATACTAATTCTCATGAATTTTGATCTAGTTTATTAATTTAATAAATATTTCTAATTTACAGCATCTGTGAATCAGAATACCTGAAACAGCATCTGTAGAGCAGATGGTTGAATAAGATCAACTTGACAGTCGTTAGTTCTCCTAATCTAATGAGAGTCAAAAAAATGTATTCCGTTTTCTTACGTCAAAAATATTAACTCACGTCTGTGTATGTATAAGCCTCTTCTGCTGTACACTCAGCCTTGTCGGTTGGATTACTCAAAGCAAAGATAACAGGCCGATCATTATTTTTTGCCATCTCTTGCAAAATTTCTTTGGTGAAAACTCCAGCAATTGCTGAGGCTCCAATCAGTATCGTAGGTTTAATTGTTCGTACTATTTCTTCCAGACATTTTATAGGTTCATGGGCGTGAGCATATAACGCTTTGTGATGGTTGATTCCTCCCTCAGGCCTATCTTTAACGATTAGTCCCTTAGAATCCACCATCCAAATTTTTGATCGAGCTTCCGCTTCACTTATTCCTGTAAAAATCAATATAATAAAGTGAACATAATTTTAACAAATAATTTCTTTAAATATTTTCATTATTTAACATGTTTCACCAAGTGATAAGCAAAACCCCATTATCATTTATTAAATTGCCGCTGTTTCTGATTGGTGTTACCACAATAAACTCAATATTAATGTAACTAAATGTAACGTTGTCACATTATACTAAAACGAAACGGCCAATACAATTTGATTACACAATTAACGAAACCATTCTGACCAGGGTCTTCGAAATTCGAGACCTCAGGTATAATATTTGATCAGAAATTCACTTTTGCACCTCATATTAATAAAACAATTTCAACAGCATTCGAATCTTATGGATTTATTGTGCGTAATGCTAAGACACTTTTCGAATACAAAAACACTTATACAATTATTTAATGCTTGTAAAGAGTGAATTAGATTTCGGATGTATGATTTGGCGTCCCATTTTCAATATAAAAATCATTTAGAGTCGATATATCAAATATCTAATTTGGAGGGAAGCTCACGTTTATCCGGCCAAACTGATCTGTTAAACAGGTTTGGAGCTAAATCACTCGAAGTTGGCAGGGACTTGTCTCTGAAGTTTCTGTATAACCTCTTACATGGTTATATATACTGTCCTACCCTTATTGGTTTTATTGATTTTCATGTTTCATTTTCACGTTCAAATCATTTTTTTCAATTGGTACTCCGAAAACTAATTCCCTCGTACAATCACACATTAGATATATGTGATATGTGCTCGCTATTCGAGGATGTGTCTGACAAATGCGATATCAACAGTGACTCATTTGCTTCCATTAGTCGGTTTTATTTGGCCTTTTTTCATGTATAGTGAATTCTGAAGTAAGCCATAATCTCATTGTCTATTATTTATTATAATTACCTACTTTTTATATTGATAATCATTTTATAAACGTTTGTATCATATTATTAGGAGTTAATACTCTATATATATATATATATATATATATATATATATATTTTTAATATTTCCTGTAACTGGGTGTTTTTACCTGTAGGAAAATAAAGACTTATTATTATTATTAAGTACTTTTTATGGACTTCAAAGCAAGTTTCATAAAAATATGTATTTCCCATTTATTGATACTTCAAATTATTCTTTCACTATTTGTACCGAATAAGTTACATGGAAATTGTTTATTACATCAGATGTTTTCGAATTTTAACCTTTGGAACATAACTCGTAGGCTAACAATAGGATTCATTAACATAAGCATTTCCGCTTTTCGAATACTCTAAATTGAATATTCAAAGTCTTCTAAAAGACGTAAACACTGTCACTACAACAATTTGTTGTAATAAACACTTTATTTTCCTTATTTTCTCTTGAAGTCCTTATACATTCTGAGAATCATTTATAGCAATTTTACTTTCGTATGTGTTTCATCCACATTGAGAAATATAAAGTCAAACGAAAATGTTTTATTGAGGTATACGAATTACGATGGTTATAAATTTATAAATGATCAAAACATTGCGAAAATAAACACTTTTTCACCAATAAACAATATTTTCACCAACTTGTAAAAATGTCTAACTTTGAGTCTTTTAGATAGTACTGATTTTTCCAGAAAACAAAAATGTGTAGCAATTGGAATATTTATCAATTGTCCATTAGGCATAGGTTTATGTTTAATGCTAGAAAGAATGAAAAAATTAAAAGATATAGTCTGTAAAAGTTCGAAGCAGTCAAAACATGCTTGGAGCTTGATAGATATCGTCATAAAGAGTAAACAATAAAATCCGGGTTCCCAATTCCGGCAAGGATTGAAATCGGTCGAGTCCGCATCGTAGTGAACTCATATTATCTCAAAGTGAAGAGTTGAAAAAAAGAAGTCATGATAAGTCCTTTGCAGATGATTTCGGTGATTTATTTGCCTTTATTTCAATTTAATCGAACTTTTCGTTAGGATGCGAACTTTAACTACTTTATATATATATATATATATATATATATATTTATATATATATATATATATATATATATATATATATATATATATATATATATATATATATATATATATATATATATATATATATATATATATATATATATATATATATATATATATATATAATGCTGTCTACACAAATGTTGTCAACGAGAACGAACCCATCACTTTCGAGAGTGGATATTATCGATCTTGTTGAATGATAATAGGATACAATTGTTTCATCATTATTTTGAGTCATCAGTCCATATTTAATCTATCAATCAAGAATTGATGACGTTCATAACACCCACAGGTCTTATACCGGAATGAGGGAAAAAACTCTCAGTGAAAATTCACGTGAGCTCCCTCTATCGGAGAATAAATAAAAGACGTATAAACTCTCCCTAGCGTTCTAGATTCCTACTGATGACAGCATTTGTGCGAGAGCATAAGGATTCGTAGACATTTCATTCGTACACTACCGAAAACTGTCTGCAATGTGTTAGAATGGTCCCATGCCTAATCACTCAGATTATGCCTCATTATGTTTCAAATAAATCACTCAGGGAGCTGTAAACGACAACGAACTAACGAACCCATCACTTTCTAGAGTGAATATTAAGTGTGCTTCGAAAGAGTTGCGCTAGGGAGAGTTTATACGTCTTTTCTCCGATAGAGGGAGCCACGTGGATTTTCACTAAGAGTTGTTCCCCTCATTCCGGTATAGGACCTGTGCGAGTTTTGAGAGTCGTCAATTCTTGATATCCATAGATTGAATATGGACTGATGATTCATAATAATGATGAAACAATTGTATCCTATAATCTTTGAAAAAGATCGATGAATTTTTCGAAGCGCACTTAAGGTTCACTGTCGAAAGTGATGGGTTCGTTCTCGTTGTCAACATTTGTGTAGACAGCTCCCTGAGAGTTATATATGATATATGTATATATATATATATATATATATATATATATATATATATATATATATATATATATATATTAGTGTGTGTGTATGTGTGTGTGTGTAAATATATTCATAAACAAAATTAAATGCCTTAAAATTTACGATCATTAAGAATTTCAGTTTAGTATTAGTCGAGGTAGGTAATAACCAGTTAAAAATAATCTTGGCAAGTTAAAGAAGATGCGCTATTTCTCCTATACCATAATTAATGCGTGGGTTTCCACTGCAATAAAACGATTCGCATAAATAACGATGATTTCAATAAAATAAAACAAAAGCACCCCATTGTAGGTAAACATTCACACATTTTCAGTAGAAATTTTTCAAATGACCTAAAATTGTCGAGAAAGTAAGACAGTTAGAAATATATATTTGATTAAAATGATTTTTTACTTACGTTGGAAAAGTACAAGAGGCAATTGAGCATTTTAAATCACGCTCCAAAAACTGCGTAGGAATGTTGAAAATAAATATGTATGATTTCAATGATTTGGCGAACAAATATCATTTCAGGTTAGTAGCGGTAAATATTTCATCAACAGACCATTGTTTTTTGTACTGAAATGTCGTACTCTTTCGATAATTTTAAGATTTGTGATTGCTCTATAACCAAACTCAGTTTGATGTATCAGCAATTTTAAATGAAATCGGACGTTAATGACGACGGATATTAAAGACGAAGCATTCGAATTTACACATATTTATGTTATCTGCCACTGATACAATTTCAATTACATATTGAATTGAATAATTATTTCGTTTGATTTTCAAGAGTTTTGCGTCTTTATAGCTTTCTTCTTTCCTTTCAATCGGATAGGGAGAATTTGTATCTACTAGATATTTCAATCTTTATTCAAGAGAATAACCATAAAACTATAGACTTGATACTCAAAACAAAACTCACCATGTCAATAAATATAGCGATGAAAAATACAGGTAGGACAACGCTCAATGGGCGTAATAGGATAGGAATCATAGAAGAAAGTAAGAAAAAGAATATATAAGACAAAAGATTAACGTGGTAGACATCATCCATGTTATCGAACCATTGAAATGGCAACCTGGCACCTAGTGATGGTTCACAAAAATCACAACATAGTGCCACGACGAAATGAAGAATAAAAGATAACAAGAGAGACCATAAAGAAGAGACCAAGAGCCATAATATCAATAGACTAGCAGAAACAACTTCATCCCGAAAAACCAGTGGATAACAGTACATATCTATATATTCATACAGGGTGTTTTCTAATTGAATATCAATATTTAAAGGGGTGATAAAACGCTTTAGAAAAGCCGAAGGATCGTATATGAGCTTCTTGCGATATGATAAGAAATACCTGAAGTATACTTCAGAAGTATAATGCAGAGTGCGGGGCAATATGAGAAAAAGAACAGAAGCATGTTTCCTTCGAGGTGGATGGCAATTTCAAAAAGTTAACTTAATTTTTTGCTACATTTTGTTTCACAAAAGTTGTTATGAATTTTTGAAATGATGACTTATAATTTTTTTGTAATTATTTACAGTAAGTATAGTTTTTTGAATTAAAATCGTTCACTTGTTATTGTTAGAGACCGTTTTGTTATTTTATTGAACGCGTAAAAATGCAGTTATTGAAAAAACAGTCTTCTATAAAGACTAATATATAAAATTACTAATTGTGAAAATCATTAACATCCTGTGGTCAAAGATTATCGAATAAAAACTAAATATTTAGAATCGTCTTCCACAAAAACAATTTCCGCTGAATTTTCTTCATGTAAAAAAATATTTTTGAAATTCTTACTCATTGGTGAGTTGATTAGATCTCTTAAATTGATTCAGTCAGAAACTTTCCAACTAAAAAATAGAAGTGATTTCGCTGAATGGTAATGACCATGCAGAGAGGAAGACTTTTTATTTTTTTGCGCAAAAAAACCATGCATCTGATTGAAAAGAATCAAGTTATCAAATTTGCTTAGAGAAGACGAGAATTTCTAAAAAGATTTTTATAAGAAGTCAGTGGCGTAGAATGTATGTTAAAATATGCAGCTATGCCTCTCAATGCATACTACCTCATTTTATCAAATTATTCGGACTAATATTACAGATATGATTAAAATTGATTATATTTTCATAAATTTGTATATCAAAATATAACATTGTATCTTAAAATTAAAGATATGTAGGACATGAGTTCATAGAAGTTTTCTTCTTGAAAAAGACCCAAAAATCCCCCATTTAAATTCTGAAATTAAATTAAATGGTGGCATATATATATATATATATATATATATATATATATATATATATATATATATATATATATATATATATATATAAGCTTATTCAGTTTAACATACGAAATATATTTTTTAAAAATTTTTTTGAGGGGAAAAGCCTACTATAAAAAATTTCATCATAATCATAAATGATCTGCATGTTAGTTTTGATTCTTTTGGTAATTGATTATGATAACGATAATGAAAGCCTCTATCATAAGCCTCTTCTAATAAACTTCTATTCTAATAGTTTCAAAAAACTATCAGAATAGAATTAGGTGTATTGCGCATTTGTAAAAAACTGATAGAAAAAAATTGAGTTATTTCTCAAGTATACTATAAATAAATGATAAAACTGATAGCCTACTATAAAAAATTTCATCATAATCATAAATGATCTGCATGTTAGTTTCGATTCTTTTGGTAATTCATTATGATAACGATAATGAAAGCCTCTATCATAAGCCTCTTCTAATAAACTTCTATTCTAATAGTTTCAAAAAACTATCAGAATAGAATTAGGTGTATTGCGCATTTGTAAAAAACTGATAGAAAAAAATTGAGTTATTTCTCAAGTATACTATAAATAAATGATAACACATTTCTATAAAAAATAAAAACGTCATTTTTTTGAGGGGAAAAGCCTGCTATAAAAAATTTCATCATAATCATAAATGATCTGCGTATTATTTACAAAAACAATTTCATATTGCTCACCTTCCTCTTTCATTGCCATTACTAAAAGTTCAGCAATTCCCAAATTGGCTTCACCTGCACCTTGGAATAATATGACGTTGTTAATCAACTTCTTGTTAGTTATTCGAAGTGACGCTAAAACTCCTGCGACTGCAACACCTGCAGTTCCTTGAATATCATCGTTGAATGTACAGAAAGTATTTCTATATTTTTCCAACAATCGGAACGCATTCGCATTCGCAAAGTCTTCGAATTGGATTAGACATTTTCTTCCGAATCGTTTAACCACAGCGTGCATAAATTCATCTAAGAATTCATCGTACATCTGTCCGGTGACTCTTCTCTGCCTGATGCCCATATAAAGTTCATCATCTAATTTTGCTTTCGAGTTTGTTCCAACATCTAAGGTAATTGGCAAGCAATAATGTGGTTTTATTCCTCCCAAAGCAGTGTACAAACATAACTTTCCAATAGGTATTCCCATTCCATCAGTACCTTGGTCTCCAATACCTAATATTCTTTCCCCATCTGTCACTACAATAGCACGGACATCGTTTTCTGGCCTGATAATTAGATTAATATAAACACCAACAATAAATAAATAAGGAAAGAAATAAATCTTACATGTGCAAGGTGGAAAAATGCCCGAGACAATCTCCCATATTTTATTATTAGGTAATCTTTATTTAGCAATTGCTATTTTATATCCTCATACATATTATCATAAGACTACTTTCGATACTGAATTATTTATATATTTACATTAAAAATATCAAAAGTTATATTGTACATAATCACAACACATTTTTTTGAATAATTTAAAATTTTTCATAATTCTTTTATTTACTGTGGTGCTGCTTATACGAGGGTGGGGTGAAAAGTTTCCGGCATGACCAAGAAAAACGATGTTTAAAATTTTTTTTGCTTAATTTTTCAACATAATCTCTATCAACACTGATACATTTCTCATAACGGTGTTCTAATTTAGTTATACCAGTTTTAAACGTAGATTCGTCAAGCTTATCAAAATACTGATTTATTGTTTCGATAACTTCTTCATTGCTCTCTTTTAGGTTTGCTCTCATTTTTTAGGTTAGGAGACAGGTAATAGTCGCAGGGGGCTAAATCTGGAAAGTAGGGAGGATATGCCATCAATTCAAACTTCATTTCGTGGATTTTGGACATGGCAATAATCCACCAATCGTGCGTTATCGTGATGAAACGAAATTTTTTCTTCGTCAAATGTTGTCCTTTAATTTGCACCTCGTCCTTCAAACGTTGCAGTAAGTCTGCGTAGTATTGACAAGTAGTCTTACCCTTTTCAAGATAATCAATGTATATACTTCCTCTCGCATTTCAAGAAACAGTAGTCATTTGCCGATAAAATTGTGTTTGCCTTCTTTGGAGTTGGTTCCGCTTTTCCAACCCACTGTTTTGACTGTTCTCTATTTTCAGGAGTGTAGTGGTGAACCAAAGTCTCTTCAATAGTTATGACTCGACGCAAAAATTCGTTTGGATTACGCCTATACAGCGGCAAATTTTCAGTAGAAATGTTTTTTCGAATCAGTTTTTGCACACAGCTTTCCCATGCTCAAATGGTTGTGAAAAATATTTCGCACACGTTCAGCTGACATCTTTCATGTCTCAGCTATCTCATGCGCTTTCAATCTGCGGTCTTCCAATACTATTTAATGGGTTTTCTCAATCATTTCTGAACTTGTTAATTCAAGGGGCCGTCCTGAGCGAGGCTCGTTAGAGGTGCTTACACGACCCATTTTGAATTTAGAAACCCACTGCTTAATCGTGGAATATGATGGGGAGGAGTCTCCTACTGTTGATTCCACCTATTCTTTTATTTATTTTGGTGTAAAACCTTTCAAATAGAAGTATTGGATGACATCACATTTCTGCAATTTTTCCATTTTCACGAAAACAACTGAAACGTCCCACGCAATGTGCTTTCAAACGGAAACTAACGTAGCGATTGGACTGAAATTTTAAATACAAGCTCAGTAGGAATGGTACTATCTCTAGTGGCGCCATATCTTGGTCAGGCCGGAAACTTTTCACCCCACCCTCGTATAATATCGGATATCTATGAAATAAACTTTTCAGAGTTTCTGTTGCAAAGATCTACTTAGAAACTATTCAGATTTCTGTATTATGCGCTGCATTCACATATTAAATGCTTTCATGCAAGTATGACGGAACAAACTTTAACTTGATTTTAAATATGAACTCAAGTGTTTTGTACATAGTTCTTTGTTTAAACGATAAAAGGTTTAAAATGTTCAACGTTTTTACCGTGGATATGTACGTATTTCAAGTCAAATTATATTGCACAGCTCTATTTTGAATCTATAACATTTGTAAGGTACTCTGATCAAGATCAATCAATTCTTAGTCAAAAATCAACAGAATTCTAAATGTGGGACAACAATTGAATGAAATATGAGTAGTTAACCTGCATGCTCGATGAATTTTGAACTCTACCTAAAAATCCCTTTGTTTTGAAAATTTTTTGATTTTCCCCAGTGGATATTTCGAACCACGTACTTTCTCTGGTTATAATTTATACAAAAATCGTTATCACATCAAAATTTTGAACAAATTCTAATTAATAGCATCAAACATATCATCAATATTATCACCAACTATGGATGACATTGTATTGAAAAATAATTAAATGAAGAAACATTGAATAAAACTAAAAAAACTACGAGTAAAACAAAACTAAATCATTTTGACTCCATGGACTTTGAACAAACACTTTTTCAAATTATTTATAACTGGCAAAACAGCCACTTTGTTCTGGTTTGGGGCTGTTATGTCGTGAACACTCGTTATGTCAACATCAATCAGCTAACCATACATCATCATCATTCAAACAAAAAAATTCTCTGATACTTCTACCAAAGCTCGCTGAATTAACACTGGAGCGAATTTACCTTCGTGGTTCAGATAGAGTTGCAAATGGTTTTGAGTTTTTCGTTAATAATGCAAAATAAAATCACGAAATTTCGGACCCCTTCCCCCCTTGTCAAATAATATCACACTTCGTCAACCTCCTCCCTCCACATTAACGTAATACATTTGACGTAATATATGGCCCTTTAGTGAACCAAACTTGAGAAAACTTAAATTTCCTCCATTACTCTTATTGGACGAGTTTTGATTCTTTTGGTAATTGATTATGATAACGATAATGAAAGTTATCATAAACGTTTTTCTATGGCCCTTTAGTGAACCAAACTTGAGAAAACTTAAATTTCCTCCATTACTCTTATTGGACGAGTTTTGATTCTTTTGGTAATTGATTATGATAACGATAATGAAAGTTATCATAAACGTTTTTCTACTTAGTTTCAAAAAACTATCAGAATAGAATTAGGTATATTGCGCATTAGTAAAAAACTGATTTACACATATATTAAAAAGAATACTGCATGACGTACGTTTCGATAAGATTCACCTTTTTCAAATGCTACGTGCAGACTAATATAATCGATTTACATCAAGTATCGGCCTCATCATTTGTTGTTAAAATTGAGTTATTTCTCAAGTATACTATAAATAAATGATAACAGATTTCTATAAAAAATAA
Source organism: Henosepilachna vigintioctopunctata (assembly GCA_030704895.1). Taxonomy (NCBI): domain Eukaryota; kingdom Metazoa; phylum Arthropoda; class Insecta; order Coleoptera; family Coccinellidae; genus Henosepilachna; species Henosepilachna vigintioctopunctata. The sequence goes on from JARQZJ010000064.1 coordinate 641,153, forward strand.
AAACGTCAAACAAATATATAAATCTAAACATTTTGTTTCTTACACTTCAAACATTTATAAGTTTAAAAAGAAAGCCTTCCAGTTAGTATGTAATATTGAATAATAATCACAAGTGCTTTTAAATTATCGAAAATTGACCTTGACAAATAATAATTTTTGGTTAACTAAATTCAAATCAAATTTTTACCGGGACGCGAATTAAACCGGTAGGGGCACAAATTTGTCTGAAAACCAGTAATGTTCTGGTCAAACTAAAAAGTCTGTTAGACTAAGTAAGTATAATATGTAGGCAAATATGAGTAGAATTATTGTGCATTTCCATTATGTGTTTCCTATTATAAATTCGTGTCATATCTTCGAACTTTGAAACAATTTCATCGTCGATCCGGAAAAATGCTAGGAATTTACGAGTTCTTAATTATTCCAGACAAAATTGGACATTGACGATTAAACAAATTGAATTGAATTGAAATCATCGCGTAAAACCTTCAAAGAAAATGAGTTCTGGAACTATCGACTAACTACCTACAATTTAATCAAATTAGCAGTCAATACTCACCAATTTCTCAGAACGTCATACACATAGCCTTTATCGAAAATTGTAATATACATTCCTCTGTTATGCATATACAGTGAACTGAACATCTGACATGCTGCACCAACTGTTGGAGTATAAACCAGAGGCAATAACTCAGATGTGTATTTTTCCATCAACATAAAAAATAAATTTTCATGGCGCTCCTGAAAAGATTCAATATTTATGTTTTTCAAAAGAGTTTATAATGAAGCTACTGAAAATCAACATCTCATATGAATACATAGTCTTTGCCTATATTCACTTTATCTCATCATCAAAAAATTTTCAATATTCCAGAATCGTGGATATTTGTCTTGTACTGAAGTATTTAATAATATGGCATAAAACTTATTAATTGTAAAATAGCAGAATTGCAAACTAATTCCTTAGAAACAAGATCTATATAAGAAAAAAATATGATAAGAAAACATTTTATCATTAATTCAAATCATGCTGTCTTCAGATTTCTAGCAGAACTTTGGGAGAAAATGTTCATATTAGATATAGAAAAAAAGATATGTCACAAAAATATATCAAAAACTATCGATAGTGTCTAAAATTACATTATAGAAATTTTAATGGCCAATGAAACAGCCGACCTTTTTATTATTTTCTAAATTAAATTTTAGTTATATGTTGATTTAAATACTGTATTTGTCCTAACAGTGATTCAAGAATGAAATGATTCAAAGTTTCGCTCACCAGTAGTCCCATCAGGTAAATATATTTATCAATGTTTTTCTCGTATCTATCCAAATGTTTTCGACAATGTTTCAATTGATCTTCACTGGTTCTGACTTTAGGGGGCAAAAGTCCTTGAATACCAAGTCTTTGCCTATCTTCACGACTGAATGCAAGGCCCTGAAAAAGAAAATTCATTCATTGAAATGGCTTACGATTGAGGAAAATGATGATTCGACTAAAAATATTTGAAAATCATTATTCAAATTTTCAATTTGAAGATTTTCAACTAGATACATGAGTTTCCTCTGAAAACTGGGGCCTTTTCAACGTTTTCAGATAGGTGCTGTGGAAATTATATATTCAGGGTAAGTATATACCTATTGGGTTTCATGGTACAAGGTGTTATTTAAGTACCTACATAAACAAACTTTAACAGATATTCAGAAGCGAAAAGTTTAAATAAACATAGATCTGTTAATACTTCGTTTACAAGATAAAATATGTATGTTTAATTTTTCAAAAATAACCGTTTTATGCTGAATATTGTAACAATCTTTTAGCAGTTTTTTGTTGACAGTAAGGAGCTAATTCGAATTTAACCCTAACTAGATTTATATTTTCAAGTCCTGTGTCTCCCTGAAAAACATTTCTTTTTGACAAAGCAATATATGCAACTGATTTTAGGCCATTTTTAATTTCTGTTGTACTATAAAACTGAAAGTTCAACTTTTTCAGTTCAACATGAAAATTACTTTAATCACAATGAATAATTTTATATTCTATTTTTTCCAGTAAATAATATAATATGTAGATTACATTATAATATAAATTATTTTAAATAAACGGATATATATTTATAACGGATATTTTAAATGAAATCGAATGGAACGATTTTCCATTCTAATGAAAGTAAATTTTGAAAACAGAAATTATGCCTGAAATTCACATCATCTACTTGCAATTTTTGTTTTACACCATGAAAACATTTTTAAAATGCATGTCATTGATTTTTGGCCATTTTCAATTTTTTTCGTATTAGGTTACTAAAAGTTCAACTTTTTTATTCTAAACATTACTTTCATATACTGTTCCGTTTTTGGAGAAAAATAAAAATCATTTTAATCGCAATAAATTTTTGATTCCTTGCAATTAAGTGATTTTGGTTGTTTTTCTCCTAAACGGAGCAAGATATAAAAAAATACTAGGAATAAAAATGACCTCTTCAGTATTATAATCATAATAATAATATATACTTTTATTCCCAACGTATATACATCCGTTTACAGAGAAAAAATAACAAATTGTACACAAATAATAAATAACAAAAAATTAAAAAAAAAAAAAACAGAGTATAAGCGAATATATACAAAGAAAAAATTAAATTGAAATAGTATTGAACAATAACAAGATAACTAAAAATAAAATAAAATATTGTCTATTACAAAGTTACGTATGGTCAGCAGAAATTGACCATATAGTAACGAAATATATTTGATCAATAAAAATAAAATTAAAATCGATTGCAATAGTACTATATAGTAAACAAATGAAACAACTAAAATTAAAATATTATTTATAATTAAGTCATAACAACAACAGAAGTTCATGAAAATATCACGCATCCCAGCGGGAGAAATAAAAAAAAATGGCGAAAAGTCGACCACCATGGACTTAAAACTTTTAATCTGGTTAGGGCTAAATCAGCCCCATACTACCCTAAATCTCATATTTCTACAACAAGCGGGTAAACATTGTCGACCTGTGTTTATTTGAACTTTTCGCAAAAGAATCACTCAAACGAGATAGGGGGGTTTTCTAGTGAAATTCTTTAATAGCTGTTTTGTTTTCGATAATTTTCACATTTGATTGAAAAAATGATCTATCTTTATATTGTTTACGAGAAAACCTGATTTTACTTTTTGCAAAAAAATTCTCATAAGTGCACATTTTTTCAAAATAACTTTGTTTTCATGCAATTTAAAGTGAAAAAAATTAACCTCAACACAGAGTTAACCTCTTAAACAATATATACCAACAAATAATAATGTTTAAATGTCATTAATGATTCTGAAAAACATTCTAAATTAATAAACTTAATTGAATATAAACTTAAATTCAAACACTTGAACTTATTATTTACACTTTATTGACTACATAGCATGACGCGTTTCGTCGATACAAACGACTTCTTCAGATGCTAACAGAATAATAATTCTGAATAGACTATTCTGTAAGCATCTGAAGAAGTGGTTTGTAACGACGAAACGCGTTATACTATGTAGTCAATAAAGTGTAAATCATATGTTCAAGTGTTTGAATTTAAGTTTATATTATAATGGATTTGCATCAAGTAAACGCCAAGACTGTTAAATATTAAACTTAAACTGATATTCTTCTGAAATTTAGATTCCTCAAGTAAAATCAATGCATTGTGGTCTCCATATACATCGAACCCGCATCGATTTGTTACATTTTAAACAAAAAATCTAAGGATTGATACATTTTTATTTTACTATGATATATGTAGCAGCATTAATTATATTTTCTAAATTTTAATCAAGTTACTGATGTTTGAAGTTGAAACTTTTTTTCTTTTTTCTAACGGAAAGCATTTATTCGGAAATGGTATGTTGTTACTGTCACAATTTGACAATAACTTAGTACATTTCGTAACAACAATTCACTTTTCATTGTTTTAATGCCAATGCCGAAGCATATTTCACGTTCACTTGAACATACACAGGTTTGACACTCTGAACTCATATCTGACCATAATCATGGAAGGTGCAATTTTGTTATAAAGCTAATGCCCACATAAAAAAACTTAAACACAAAAGAAAACATACATATATCGTAAAATGTCTCGAGTTTAGATAATTTTGAACATTTTATTTATAACTCATTCGACTACTTTAGATAAATTTCCGTAGAAGAAAATAATCATGTTTAACTGATTTTTCACCAGCTGTTATAATGTTCCGGTCTACCAGACGAGATTATTATTAGCATCAGTCGTCCTTCCTCAAATCACATCAGGCAACTGGCTCCACGACTTTCCATACATATATGCACTCGTTAGTCTAAGTTTTTCATGACCATTCTGAGGCATCAATGTGGCTGAATTTCATTAGACATGTGATTTTAAATAACATAAAAGATGACATAAGTCTAATGGTGTTAAATCACACTACTTGGGGGGGCAATTCTGATCATAGAACGACAGAGTACACGACCTGGAAATGTCTCGTGCAGTAATTGAAGTGTTTTGCGGACTATATGGCATGTGGCACCGTCTTGTTGAAACCACATATTGACCACCTTAATATCATTCAATTTCGGCAAAATAATTGTACTATCATGTCGCGATATCGACCAGTAACAGTTACTGCTTGTCCAGTCTCATTCCCAAAAAAGTTTGCTCCAGCCCAAAATCCACAACAAACAGTGACACTTTGTGGATACATTTGTTTTTCGACAATTATATGCAGGTTCTCAGGACCCTAAAAGCGCAGTTTTGGCGATTAACAAACCCATCAAAATCAAAATATGCTTAGTTGTTTTTGCTCTAAAAATCAGCATCCATTTGTGGATGCTCAATCATGCTAACTATTTTCGCTGTGCATGGTCAATAGGCTTCAGTTGCTGTGTTAATTGAATTTTGTAAGCATGGAGACACACATCTTTAGTGAGGATACGTTGTAGAGCTTTTGAAATTTGCAATTCTGGTCCACGACGCCGAATTGAGGTTCCTGGATTGTCACTGACACTCCGACGCACTGCTTCGGTGTTGACATTTGAACGGCTTGTTTTTGGACAACCAGTATGTTTGGCATATCCAACACCTCCTGTCTCCCGGAATATTACGATAAATCTTTCACAGTTGGCGAAGTTAAAACTATTCCGACCATATTCAGATTGAAATTTTTGAACTGCGGCCACCAAGTTTTCATTATTTTTGAAGTATTGTTCAATAATGAAGACACGATGTTCTATCGTGTAACGCTCCTTTTACTAACCCTAAACTGTCAAATGTCTATTTGTTTTTTTAGTGTTGCCAACACTTTACTGCATAAAAAGCGGCAAATTCAAATATTGCGTTTATTTTGGTACACCCTACAAACATATTTACAAAAGATAAAATCCTAAAAATCATGCTAATACGAAGGTTGTGCTTGTTTCTGATTAATCAACCTCTCCCATCGTGGATCTATTTTTGCTACATTGAAATTAAATCGTTTTCCAGATTTACGCGATTAAAGATTTCTGTGCGTACTTTATATTTGAGTCATTGAAAAGTATCTAAATTTAGGTAATCACGTAAATTACGTTAGTTATCAATAGGCGACGTATTCGATGTATGTAAAGTAATGTGCTCTATACGTAATTACGTTCTACATTATGTAATCATATCCTAATTATGGAGACTCATAAGAACGTCGTATGGATTGAAAATTAGTAGCACAATAACATACACGATAAAAAAGTGAAGGGTTGCAGTGTCGCGTATATTTTTCATACCAAAGGGTAGTGTCATAAAAGGGTTGAAAAACACTGCAATTGAAGATTCTTCTTGCCTAAAACTGAATAAAGATGCGCCATGTATTTTAAAGTGAGCAACTAGCTTGTAATTTAAATTGTAAGTATGCAATTCTGATGGCAACAGGTGGCATTTCATCGTTTGGCATTTGGCGTTAGATAATTTTATGAGCGTTGTGAGGCGAAAAAAAAAATTTCTTTTTTATTATTCTCTAAAGAATGACAATACACCGTATCTTGGTACAAAAGAACATTAAGAAGAACAGCCTTCAATAACTTGGTGGGTCATGGACGATGTTCCGATTGAAAATGATAGTAGATTTCAAAGCGTGACATACTCGTATAATTAAATGTTGCATTCCTTTCACTTTTTGTTCATTCCTTTCGTTTGTGGCTAGATATAGCCACAAACTTTAATATTGACTCATTGCCATGATTTCCGACCCGTAAAAAGCCGACTATCTGCTTTACTTGCTCCTATGAATTCACAAAACAATTATAACGTATTTATCAAACTATTAGCTTGCTTAGAACAATGAAATTTTTCCGGGTCAGATTAAAGATAACTCATTTTTTAATTGATAATGCTTTCATAACTGACTTTCAATTATGTTCACTTTTTCAATTGATCATTATCTTAATTGGTATGCCATTGAAATTCTAATCAAATAATTAGTATTGTTGAATTTTGATTTTCATATCTATTATTTAGTTTGATACGAATGCAAATACGAAAGCGTATTAAATTTTTTGGCAAGTTTAACCTTTAGTGACCTTCGCATAGAAATTGTTTAATTACGAAGATAAAAAAAATTGATACAGAAAGTACCTACTTATAGGTATGTAAAATATATATCAGGCTTGCGTGTTTCATCATGTGATACGATTTTCATAATTACGGTTTTTCATGATTGAAGGTATTGATTGAATTCGGAATATATACTTTGGGAGTTGATACTTTAATGTGTTGTGAGGAATTGATAAGGAGTGCCTGATATTTAATGAAAACTTCTTGTATTATTAGTACGTGTCACAATTTATAGTAAAAAGAAATACTCATACCATATTTTAAAAAGAATATTGAATAGTTTTGGCGTTTACTTGATGTAAATCCATTAAAATACAATATAAGATCCAATTGGATATAGAGTAAAATTCAAACATTTACACTTTTATTGGCCACACAACATGATGCGTTTCACAGTATGACAGTCAGTATTCTATTAGCATCTGAAGAAGCCGATTGTAACGACGAAACGCATCATGCTATGTTGTCAATAAAAGTGTAAATCTAAACTTCAAGTGTTTGAATTTTATCTTATATTCAATTTAAAAAATATATATAATTAATTAATTCAATTATATCTTTAGGAGAAATCTTTTTAGTAGAAAATTAGCCGTAGATTACATTATAATGTAAATTATTTATCTTATCAAATAAAAAACATTTCTATTTCATTGAAAGAAAATTCAAAAAAATTGGTTTGATACTGTAATTTTTTCCAAGAACCAGAAAATATTAGCCAGACGTTTTCTGCTTGCAAAAATTCAGACTCTTTATTCACAATATCCACTTACAGTTTTTGCTATAAATAGTGGCCCGAATTAGGAATTCAAAATTATATAAAAATAAAACATTTCATTTATCATACCAAATATTATATTAATTTATAATACGTCGTGAAAAAATTTTAAAAATGTTAATGTAGTTATCTAATATGTGATAAATTATCACACGAAACTGACAGAAAAACTATATTTTATATAGCAATTTCAAAAACTATTTTGGTATTATAATTCCGTAAAACGGACTATCACCGGTGAATGTAGAAAAACAGTTCTAAGATCAAGCAGCCCGATGGTGGTCGATTGACTGAAATAGCAATTCAACTTTATTTCATTTATTTTGTAACATTAATTATTATTGAAAATTATTAGTATTAGAAAAATAGAGATTTATTCTATTTATGTCCAAAATACATTGCCGTATAGATACACGTAAAATAATACTTATAATCAAGACACCCTAGAAGAAAAGTATGAACCCCGTTCGATAAATCAACATAAAACAGTTTTCCCTAGTTACTTACATTATTCAATGAAGAGTCCCGTAATCTATCGATTCCGCGTATTAAGGAGGGGCAGTGACGATTATCGGTCAGATTACTTTCGTGTTCATCCATGGTTTAGTGAAGAAAGGAAGTGAACAAATGTCTTCCTGATTTAATCTGAATAAAGATGCGATTATATTGTTGTAAAGCAAGCAACTAACTGAACCAGCTAGTCACTGAGAATAATAATTTATTTCAATGTGTTTACACGGTGGAAATACACCGTCAGAGCGAAAGCGCGCGCAGTTCTAGAGCAATCGCGTGACCACTACATTCAGTTCACTTGGTGCCGTAATGAAAACTCGGTATTGGCTTTCTATAAAAGAAGGCTGAACTGCAGGTTCAATAAAATCAACATTCAAATATGTCATGCACTTGAACTTGAGGATTATCGAACCATACCATCGCAATTTGGCGGTCAAAACATAGATGGTAGCTTATCTTCAGTTGAGAAACAATTGAAAAATCGTATGTAGTCATCCGATGTAACTATTTCCTTTCGAACAATCACATCAGAGTATATGCATTTATCTCTATTCAGTTACATAAAATCATCACTAAACTATACAATGTACCTCCTGAATTATAATCATTAATTCAAATATCATTGGATAACCTTCACAGTTGATACAAGAATAATATACATTCGAATTAAAATACGTCTGATAATTTTTTTGAAAACTTATCGACTTGAAATTTATAAACTAATTTTATGTAAGATTAATTATTAGAAATTTACGAACAAGAATTTTCCATTGATATTATAACCAATATAAATCGAAAATTCTTTACAAATCCACTTTCTACACGGCTAAAGGATGAAAGGATCATTAAGTACCTACTCGAATTAATTATCGGTTCCACTTTAATGAACGTCTCTGAAATAACAATAACATATAATTGGCGGAGAAACTATGTTATTTTGTTAAGTCATCGCAATAAAAGAAAATAGCTTCTTGATCGTTAAATTTTGAAGTTAATGAAATAAATATCCCTATGGTTCATCGGGTTCTGTTAATAATCCTTGGGAATAGACCCCAGTCTTCTACAGGATATTTTACATCGAAGGATTGTTAATTTCTCATCCGAGTTTGTAACGGGTGATTTTTTATAGAGTTAAGTTTTTCAGGTTGGCGGCACTGGTTGGTAATGGCATCCGAACGTAATCTGTCAAAGTGAAAAGTTTTCAGTATACTCTGCCATTTCATCATGAAGAGACTTACAAACGAGCAACGATTGTAAATTGTTGAAATTTACTATCAAAATTCGTGCTCTGTGAAAAATTCGTGCTACGAATTTTTTATCACCAAATTTCGCACCAACTTCAATTTGTTGGACATTAAAACATTATCTTGCATGCGTACAGAAGAGAATATTGCAGCCGTAGCGTATGGTGTTAATGAGGATCGTGAAATGTAAATTCATCGCCGTTCTCAGCAATTGGGCATGTGTTACTCAACCACATGGAAAATTTTACGTGTTGACTTGGGTTTGAAAGCCTATAAAATTCAACTTCTGTAAGAATTGAACCCGAATGACCTACCACAACGTCTAATTTTTGGTGAATGGGCCTTAGAGCAGCTTAATGAACATCCGCTATTTTATCGAAAAATTGTGTTCAGCGATGAGGCTCATTTCCGGTTTAACGAATGTGTAAATAAACAAAACTGTCGCATCTAGAGTGATGAACAGCCACATGCCATACAAGAATTACCGATGCATCCCGAAAAAACGACAGTTTTGTGTGGTTTATGGCCTGGTGGCATCAACAGTCCATTTTTCTTCAAAGACGACCTTGGAAGAAACGTTACCGTCAACGGCGAACGATATCGCGCCATGATACGCAACTTCTTTTGCCCCAGTTGGCCGAGTTGAACTTGGTTGACATGTGGTTTCATCAAGACGGCAGGCCCGCCGCTAGCTGTTTCGTCGCCCGCGTGCAATACCGATTATGTGCCCTAGTTGCCCTACTATAAAAGTTTTGTGAAAAAAAGGTTAATTCTTTCTTATATTTTCTTTATTATGGCGAGGAAAAAAAATTGAAGAAGATAGAACATTTATTCTTAATTCATTTATTTCATTCTGAATTTGATCTCCTAAGTAGTGAGTCATACGACTTGAATCTGATTTCGAGGATTGAATTCTGTGAATGTGTTCCCGCATGACTGAATCAAAGAATGCTATCATTTCGATTGCTTTTAAAAAATTACCATTATCATTATCATATAATATTTTTGGGGGCCCTCAGAATGCCATACATCGATGAAATTAATATTTGATTATGCCTATGATTCTTTCTAATACACCACACCATTGCTATTTTTCCGATTCTAACAGTCTCAGTTTCATCTGACTTACAGTAGTTTTATTTTTCAACATTTCAATTAATTCTCCCCACGATTTCATATTTTCGCTGTTGGAAACACTTGATTCATGCCTTTCCAATTTTTAATGACAAATGTTTGCAATCAGAACAACCGTTCAATGCAGACAAACTACTAGCAGATTTACCAAATAATTCACAACAAAAACAATGTATTGAATCTTTCGAAATAGAGTAAATAAATTATTCTCTCTTAATGTTTAATCCATTGGGAAGATTTCTATAATAATGATTGTTTGTAAATTTTCTTCCGTCATCACTAATAGGAAAAATGCAGTTGGACGCCTTTACCGGACACGATTAACCAATATATGAACAAGATCGTTACTCCTACTTGCAGGCCACAAACCAGGATCATCACAACAATCTAAAATGCTGCCTGTTACTTTTGAAGATAAACTGCTTAGGTTCTTCAGTAGTACCTTCTCTTGTTTTAGTTTAGTTCTTCTGAAGAACGTAATATATCTTTGCCTTCAGTTATGCCGATAGCTCTTTGATTTGAGGCTGTGCTGCTGCAAGCTACCTCGATACCTTCGTGGCATTTCGTTTCTTTATTATCTGGCTTACCACAAAATTTTCGTGAAGAACCCGCCATTTTTTCTTTGTGTACCTCTTTTTCTCGATTTTGCTGTCGAAATTGCGCTCCCGACAGTTTTTTCCATTTCTGCGGTTCCTGAAATAAATTGTGTATGTAAAATTTTTTTCACTTAAGTAATTTTTTTTATACAATAATATGCCAGAAAAGTTCAGTCAGACAAATAGGTTTTGATCCCACGTAACATTTTCTACAGTAAGTTCAAGTTCAATCATAACATAACCTACTCATTAATTTTCGAAATTAAGAACTATTGAAGACAAATTTTTCATACCAAAACGTTCATAATGTTATTATGAACTTGAACAGTAATTATTGTGATAAATAAGTCTATAAATAAGGGTAGGTTAATACTTACCATAACTACGATTCCTTTGCACTTCTGTTTAATACTGACAGATGATTGAATTTTAATCAATTAGATAACTAGATCAACTAGACAAGTTTAAATATCAATAAATCAAGCCGAAATCCACCTCAAAAGAACTATTAACAAAATAATTGCAATTCGTTGTGCCGGTCGTTCTATTTATCTATACTACCATAGCGAGCGATATCTATACTACCATAGCGAGTGAATTGAAGAGGAGGCTCAAAGGTGATTCCCCCAACATCAACAGTCCCGTTTTCCATAGAAATACAAAGACGACATTTGGTGTTCCATCTTAGTTTTGATGGATGCCAATAGATGGCGGTGTTAACGTAATTCGGTAAGATTTTTAAAAATGATATGACTTATTGTTCATTTCTCAAACAATAGATATTATGACAATGACTTGAATAAGGTACGTGAGAAGTCGCTCAATTTGCCGCCCCCTGGTCGTGCCGACCGCGTGCGGTGCACGCCTTGCACGCCCGCTTACGGCGGCCCTGCAAGACGGTGCCACATGCCACACAGCTCATGAACCAATGGACATGCTGAAGGATGAATTTGGTGAGCAGCTTATCTCTCGAAATGGCCCTGTGAAATGGCCGCCAAGATCATGCGATTTGACGCCTCTGGATTATTTTTTGTGGGGTTATGTAAAGTCGTTTGTGTATGTGGCCGAACAAATCTTCACGAACAGGTCTTCAACAAGGCGAACACGATTGAAATTTTACAGTATAACATAACATGCGTAATTCGTGGGATACAGGTCGAAATGCTCGAAAAAGGGACGCATAATTGGACCTTCCGAATGGCCATTTGATACAGAGCCGCGGATAACATTTACATAAAGTTATCTTAAAATGTAAATGGCAAAGACCAAGTTATCATTTCAATGAAAATTTTGAAAATATGATGCAAATTGAGTGTTTTATTTGATTTTAAAAAAACTACGCTTAAAATTTCACCCTTATAATTAATATTTGCCTACGACGTTCTGTTGAGAGCTAACAGCTCTAAACACGTATCAACATCTGATTTAATCTGCAGTCGATAGTTATAACTAGATCAATAAGTGTGACTAAAACTGCAAACTCTATTAAAAAATCAAGATCAAACAAACAAAATTCATCGTGTACTCATCGAGTCTCACTGATAAAATGTATCCTTTGCACACTCTATGGAATGAATAAAATTGTCGATCAAAAGTCTATGTAATTGAATCTATCTTATGTTTTCTGCAAGAAAGATGCTTGCGGTCACGATACCTGATGAAAGCACTAAACACACATGTTTCGTCTTTCCATGGAATGATCAGTAGTTTTCCCTTCGATCAGGTAGCCTTAGTCGTAATGTCATAAACTTTAATTATCTCCACCATGAAGAAAATGAAACAAGAGTGCAGTGAAGGCATTCCGGCACAGAATACATAAAATATGTATGGTTTTCACTTCCAAGTTAGAACAATGGACGAATTTGTAGCTGGTCAACTTATATTTCCTTTATTTCATAGCATGATACCCGCTAGTGCAATATATAGACCAATCAACTTATTTTGGCATTAATAGATAATTGAAGACTTTAGGATTGAAGGACGAAACAGGCCCATCTAATAGTTCTAACAATTTTGTGTGAATATATTTGAGATGGTGATTATCAGTGTATAGATAAAATTTGAAACAGTTGATTTCAAATCATTTACCTAATTCCTACCTATAGGGGGATACTTATAAGTGGGATATATCACCCATTCATAATGATATAGTGTACATCAAAAAGGTGATTACAAATACAAAAATTCAATTTTCTTTCAATAAGAAACTTTCTTGAACTTGGATTTGAATTGTAAATTCAGCAATTGATATTGAATACTTATATTTATGAATCAAAGTATTACCATAATTCAAAGAGAAATAAAAATTATATTTTACATTGAATGTTTGTATTGTATTTTGTCCTGTAATACATAAAATTGTCTAAAATTTTGTCCTGTACATATGAAGTGCAGCCGGCCATCCACAATTTAATTCGAAAAAGATTATAACGTTTTGAATAGATATATTAAATGCAGAGAAGTTTGCAGTCATGTTTCTCTAAAGTACGAAGTCTTGACTTATTTCCACTGCAACCTGTAGAAGAAGAACACTCATAAATAATTACCACACTGTAGATGAAGAACGTTTTCATGACAATGTTTTCAGTTCACTCCAGCCACTAAAACGTCCAATACGAGGAACAGTTGCAATAAATAATATATCGTGAACAAATTCCGAAGACCACTTATATCATAAGCGAAATCTCTTAATAAGTTACCTATCATGACATGCAAAATCCTTATCCTGCTTGGCGACTAGCGCCGAAGTTGACGAGATCTTGTTACCTTCTCCTGAGGTTGCGTCGCGAGCATGCGCAGTCGTCTTTTCTTCTGTTTACTTGCTGTGATTTTTCTGTCTATCAGTTGATGCATCCGGTGGCAAGATGTGACTAGTCGCCGCAATATCATATAATTGACAGATCCATAGCCAAGGGTACTTCCAAAGCCCACAACGCCATTATTATATTGAAAGTTATTCTGGATATTTCTGATCCATTTTTTTAGTATATACTGAAAATCCATTGATTCAGAGCACTGTACTAAAACAAACCGAGTATACATCCGAAATTTCAGTGAAATTTTATTTTATATTGCAGACACGAAAGTGGATATCACAGACAGCAAGAGAGAGTAGATTATGCATCGTAAAAACCGTCTAAAGTGGAGCAAGGTTTGAGTAATATATAATTAGTAGAAATGCTTTGTGCGCACAATATTTCTTTTTTATTTTGTATAATTTTCAAAATATTTGTTTTACTACTTTCTGATTGATTTAACTGACAGCGCGCTTCTAAGGACCAGCCGCTCTTGGCGCCAACCATATTTGTCCATCCTAGCAAATGGTGTGTATTGCTTCAAATTCATCACAGTATATGAAATGCTGATAATCGTCTCAGTCATGGTCGATATTCACTTCATGCGCCGTCCTATTGTGCAAAGGATTCCGCTTCATCAACTATCTCGTCAACGTCCTCCCTATTTCTGTCATGTCTAGCATCGATTGCGACTTCAGATATACCCAGGCAGCATATGTTCAATCGACGCCTGTAAGTTCGAAGACGTAACCCTTTTCACCAACATTATACCAATATGTCCTTTACAACATTATACCAGGGCAAACATATTCGCGGCTGTAGCAAAATTCTCAGTATAGTTATTGAATTATTATCATTGGGGCTTACCACTGTTTGAAGTTTCAACCAATTCTCTGTACAAAACTTTTCGATTAAGTCCCACATAAAAAACTGTTAAATAGACCTGATCTTTAAATTAAAGGTAACCTTTTAGTTCAATGATCGATTAAACAAAATACAGACACTTCCGCCTAATAGTTGATGGGAAATACCGAAAACATATTCAGTTTTGATTGGAATACCTCAGATTCTTCTTTTTTCCTTAGGATATGCAGTAACCGTAGAACCAAATGATTGCTTCCAATATAATACACATGCTATTTAACGGGAAGAAAAACATTTTCAAAAATATGAAACAGGTTATGTATGTATATATATACATACCCTGTTTCATATTTTTGAATATATATGATATATATTTTCAGTGTTTACTTAGGATTGCAGTCTAGGACAGGAAAATCAGTTACCTCTTTAGTATTTTCCAAGCTTTCGATAATGTTTATTTTCTTCTTAAGGGCTAAAATAGTACAATATTAACAATTTATAAAACAAGGCACTATTGAAAATTTTTCCTTACAATTACTATGAAGTTAGTCCGAAAGTACATTTGTTGTTTGAATTTTGAAATGTACAAGTTTTTAGGTACAAGTGTCCCCAAATGCATTGGGTTCGAATATTAGTGTTAGGTAGCTGAAGAAAACAACACCACTGACTGACTTTCTCAATTCCTCTTTTCAAGTGGAATTGAGAAATACAGTCAGTGGTGTTGCTTCCTTCAGCTACCTAACAGTAATATTCGAACCCAATGCATTTGGGAACACTTGTACCTGTTTTCAAAAAACAAATGTACTTTTGGACTAACTTCATAGAAATTGTAAGGGGAAACTTTCAATAGTGCCTTGTTTTATAAATTGTTAATATTGTACTATTTTAGCCCTGAAGAAAAAAATTAACATTATCGAAAGCTTGGAAAATACTAAAGAGGTAACTGATTTTCCTGTCCTAGGCTGCAATCCCAATTAAACACTGAAAAATATATATATATATATATATATATATATATATATATATATATATATATATATATATATATATATATATATATATATATATATATATATATATATATATATATATATATATATATATATATATATATATATATATATATATATATATATATATATATATATATATATATATATATATATATATATATATTATATTTAATAAGGTTATAATAAATATATACCCTATATAGTTATATTATTAAGTATAATACAGTGGTATTAAAATAAAAACAAATTTAATGAACTCCTTAAATGACACTCTCATTTACAAATTAAGTAAATTAATCACATTAACAGCAAGTTGATTTAGCTGCTTCAGCTTCTACCAAATTGTAATCTAAAGCTTTAGGTTTGACAAATCCAGTTTTTATTCCATCCCAACCTTCTTCCACTTCATATTCTCCATTTTGCACTCTATTATAAATTTCTTGTGTAACTTGCCTGAAAGCATCTTCAACAAACCAACCCAGCTTAGCAGAAGTTTCTACATGAAAAATTCCATGTTGGTCAGCAAAGAGTTTTGCGTCTTCTTTGGGCACTTCTCTTTGTCCTCCATCTGTTAAATCAACTTTACAACCAACAAGAGCAAATACAGGTCTATGAGGTTCAATTTGTCTGCGTGCTTCTGACATCCAAAGAGGTATATGATCAAAACTAGATCGATTACAGACATCGTAGATCAATAGAGCTCCTACTGAGTTTCTATAATAGGACTTAGTAATAGATCGAAATCTCTCTTGCCCTGCAGTATCCCACAATTGTAATTTTATGCGTGTACCATCTTCAACTTCTATAAGACGAGCAAAGAAGTCAACACCAACAGTAGGATCCGACAACTAGAACAGATATTTTCACAAATCCAAAATAGAAAAATTTTCAATTATACCTCAGAAAACTTCCCATCAGTGAATGATTTCAAAAGACAACTTTTACCAACAGTACTATCCCCAATAAGTATTAATCTGAATTGATAATCAAAAATAGGTTCAACCATAGTCCAAGTTTAGAATATATTGCTTACGTCTAATTCAATAAAATACTAGGATGTTTATAACAAATTTTCATTAGTATTGCATCTGTAGGTTCCTGTAAAAACATAAATATTTACATCTTATTATATATATAATTTATTATATTATTTATATGAAATTAAAATTCAATATAAAACATTTATAAATATATTATACCATAGGTTATAAATTACACAACTTACTACAGTCAAATTCCCACCATATGACAGTAAGATCACAGAATAGTAAACAAATTAAAATAGTCTAGATTCCGAGGTTAAACGTCGTAGGCTGTAAGTCGCTCCCGTCAAAATCATGAATTTTTAATTTAAAAAATCTTGTAACAATTACAATAAACCCTCATTTTTCCTTTTATTAACTATTGTGTGTTTAGTGAAAGTTGTAATTGGGTGATAAATCCATTCCCTGAGTTAATTTATATTGCAAATTCTGTTCATTTAATCAAGAAGAATCTTTCATTTTTTTCCCTCTTTTCTTAGATTGAAATATCATACGAAAACTAGTTGAATTCTAGTGATAGTGTAATGAACAAATGAAATGAAACTCATAGGGAACTCCTGGTCACTTCTATCACGATTAAGTCTGAAATCCCAAACAACGTGTCAGACAATTCCTCGTACAGATAAATACTATTATTTTTCAACATCTGATTATGTTTTACTAAAAAGAAATCGAATCAATCAAAAAAATTCAAATGAGAAAATTATGCACATAATGTAAGATTATGTGCATAATTATTATAATTCAGCATCAGAATATTATATCATATATTATATATATATATATATATATATATATATATATATATATATATATATATATATATATATATAATATATATTTTTAATTTTTATAAAAAATAACTTTGACATTTGATATCTATAGTAACTCATAAATTCAATTATTCATTAGTTTTGACAAAGTTGTAATATAACAACGAAACGTCAACAAAAATAAACTTTTTCATATCCAAAAAAGCCTGTTATTGCTAAAAACTTTCGAAATAAAATAATAATATATATATATATATATATATATATATATATATATATATATATATATATATATATATATATATATATATATATATATATATATATATATATATATATATATATATTATTTCGGAAATGAGAAAAATCAGTTGGTTTAGTGAGTTTATATAGGCCTAGGTAGAAAAACAAACATAAGTAACAAAGATTTATATTCTGTGGACTGATCTATGTATTCATGTATTGAGTTCACATCGTTCTTCCAAATATAACCTTTTGCTGTCAAAGTTGGCATAGGTATGTTTTGCTGGTATTAAATATTTCTAAAATCATTGAACATCTTCTCTATATTAGAATAATCCTGTCTCTTGTTTTTTCGAAACTAATTTAAAAAAAATTATAATTTAGCTACAAATCATATTTTTATTCAATTTGAAAAATTTTCAAATTTTGTGTATTTCAGTTCCTCTTCAATCATGGGGGCCTATAAATATATCCAAGAACTTTACCGTAAAAAACAAAGTGATGTGATGAGATTTTTGTTAAGAGTACGTGTATGGCAATACCGTCAATTGACAAAACTGCATAGGACTCCAAGGCCCTCGAGACCCGATAAAGCTCGAAGGTTAGGATATAGAGCGAAACAAGGTAATATATTGGTACTTTCAGAATATGTATGCTTTTTGTACGGTTATTTGGAATTCCCATTTATTTCTTTGGGTACTATTTCTCCTAACATATTTGATTTGTTGACGCGTTCTTTCAATTTTAATGTTACTGAAACTGGGTTGTGGAAATAGCTCAAGTGTAAACTAATTGTTGATTCATTAGCATATTATGGTATACCCATATTACTATAATACACCAATAATCTCTTCCGCTTTGCTCACGTTTTAAAAGATAAAGGGAAGGGTACATTAATAATATTGAAAGTCTGTAGGTAGAACTTACTACTAATGACATAGTAGCAAAGGAGTTGTCTAACAATGACTTCATTTGTAGAAATTTTGTTGTAAAATGGTAACAGTTATGTAAATTATGTCCTATGTTTGTGATATACTTGGAAACAAACTGTTCGATAACATAATTTAATGTACTTTGAGTTATTTTTGCTTTTTCCATTCCACTGAAAAAATCATGTCTCAGTTAAAATTGACAACACAATAAATTAGTTATGAAAATTTGGCTTGTATGAACAATATTATTCATTTTTATTATTAGATATTTCAACATTAATCTTTATGAAAGTGGAAATGATGCTGGAAAAAACTTCTTCGTATCATATTTGTTTTCTGATTTAAACATTCCTCACATTTAAACATTCTTTGATTTATTGTATTATCTCAATGTGGGAATCAGAATTTTATGATGCTGGTAGTTTCTCAGTTTGTCAAAATGATTTTTTCCTGATTGATATATACTTATATTATTTAAAATCTTATATTTTGTGTCTACATTATATTTTGTTGTGGGCAAATATTTGATGATTGCTTTCCTGTTCTAAATAACAACTTACTGAATTACAATATTTTTGGTAATGTTTTCTCTTGTCTTTTTATTGTAGAAGTATCATGCAGGTACTTCATCAATCATATATTTTATAGAAGTATATATATATATATATATATATAAGTCTTATATTTTCTTCACAGTCATACTAACAAAATCATCAAATTTCATTAATGCTAGGATATTTTCTTCCAATGTTTTTTTTTTATTTTCGGTTAAACAATGTTGTCACAACTCAAATGCATATCAAGCAAAGCAATGGAAACTGCACCTCTCAAATGTTTATCTAGTATAAAATCTACCTCTTATCTCACCTGTTCAACTCTTGCAATATTTTCAAATTATCCACTAGTGAAATTAATCATCTAAGGAAGTTAGTATTAACTATTGGTTTAAATATAGTTTTATAAAACGAAATATCTTTATAGTTTGATTAGATATTTCACAGGTTCTAGGTATCACTACCTGATTAATAAATTTAAAAATGATGAATGTAAAATTATAAACTGAAGGTAAAAATTTTCGTTATCATATTTAAAATTATGTTTTTTTAGGTTTCGTTATTTTCCGTATTCGTGTCCGACGTGGTGGACGTAAACGCCCAGTACCAAAAGGAGCCACTTATGGCAAACCTAAGAGCCATGGAGTTAATGAACTGAAACCTGTACGCAATCTTCAAGCTATCGCTGAGGAGCGTGTAGGCAGACGATGTGGAGGTTTGAGGCTACTAAATTCTTATTGGGTTGCCCAAGACTCGTCTTATAAATATTATGAAGTTATTCTGGTCGATCCCTCTCATCAGGCAATTCGTCGTGATACTAAAATGAAATGGATTACACAGGCTGTCCAGAAACATCGCGAATTGAGAGGAAAAACATCGGCTGGCAAATCATCTCGTGGAATTGGTAAAGGCCATAGGTATTCTCAGACTAAGGGTGGTTCTCGTAAAGCAGCTTGGCTGAGAAGAAACTCGTTACAATTACGTAGAAAACGATAAGTTTGTATATTTGACCAATAAATTGATAAATTGAATGGAAATTTAACATTATTCTATGTAGCTAAATTTAAATTATAAGTTTGAACCATATTAAAATATACTAAACCTGGATAAACATATATTTGATAATCTTCCATATAATGAATTAAAATCAAAAGTTTATTTTGCTGTAGTCGAAAAGCTAAGTGAATAGCTACTACAAATAACTTGTCGAGCTCAGTGTGGATTTAGAAACCTTAAATATTTGGTTGGTATTTCATATATGCGTCATTGTCACCTTTTGTCTTCGGCAATCCTGCGATAAAATAAAAATTCTTGAACGTTACTTTTGCCTGTTGACACAATGAATTTTCAAGATTTTGTGTAAGGTTGAAATAATCAATCCTCACAACTGTTGTAACTTTTATTGAAAATTCATTAGGAAATAGCTTTTCAGATATTTTAAATAGAATGATTCTAAAAGTTTTATGGGGCTATATTTACTTAGTACTTGAGTAGGCTGTTTTTATAATTGGTTTAAATAATTCTTAATAACTTGTCAATTATGAAGAGGAGAGGTTCAGCTTTTGTTTTAATACCCTTCGTTCATTGTCAGGAACATGAGTTATAGATTTTTCATAATTTGAATACTATCGATAACAGTTTTTCCGTCACTGATATCTCCACGACATAAAACTTGGTACACGTTGTCTTTAATATTTGTCATGCAAGTAAAATCAGTCTATGGTGGAGGTAGACATAATATAGAACGTGGTCAATTTCTGGACTACATCTCTTAGATAGCCATGAGGATTTATAGCTGGAATTTATTTATTGAGACACTCAAAATGTGCTTTCTTTATTGAGCTAAAGTTTTATCATATTATTTTTGAAGGAATTACTTCCTATTGTAAAAATTATCAAGAACATTCAGAAATAATAAACTTATACAATTTTTTTTCAACTTGTACATATTGTTGAGTTGTACATATTAATAATAATATTCCTTTATTCAACAGTCATCATACAAAATCAACAAAAGTGTATCAGAACAGAAAGTGAATTACGTCCAAATTAAATTTTCGAAGATTCTTTACATGTTAAGAAATATTCAGCTAGATTATATGGTTTACAATTTAGTATAAATTCATGTTTATTTTTCTTGAAAAGCTCATGTTTTCTGATTTGCTTCTTCCGATATTATTGAGTAGGTAACGCTTTACCTATACGTGTCAAATACTCCCATTTTTTTCAATACTCCATCATTTTTATGGAAACATGATGTCCTTAACTGATTACAACCATCTATTTTTTCCTTGTGTCAATGTGTCACTTAAGAAATCTTGGGCCGAAATATAAACCATATTATATTATTCTCAATTTCACTGCATGCTATCATATTTTTTCTAAGTAATACTCATTAGAATTTAACTAGCTTAACTGTAACAATATTGGAGTATGCTATATTATTTTATGGCACTGAAATCTGTCATACAAAAACAAGTCAATGTTTACTGGCCTGAATCCATTGATTTAGTCATTTTTATGTTGAACAATTCGCAAATTAAAATACCTCATTTTGACTTTCAAAAAATATCATTCAACAGAGAAATCTTGAAGAAGTGGTTTATATTTCGTCAAGATAGCTTATTATTATTATTTTTAGCTGTCATTAGAAACAAAATTGGTTGAAATCAATTTGTAACTTAAAATTTTACAGGAGTTTCCATTCAAAATGGGCAACACTAGAGTATGAGTTAACTAGAGTAGTCCAACTTAATTTTGATGGTAGTTTTGATCATGAAAACGGCGGCACTTGAGTTAAAGAAAAATTGTACCATACTCTTTAAATTTTTTTAGTCAAAATTTGAACTTCCCTCAGGGGAACGATTTCTATAATGAAGATATTCAGAAAAATTTTTTCAATATATATATATATACTAGCTGACCCGGCGAACTTTGTTCCACCTAAGAGGCAATAAATGAGCACTTTCGATTTTATCAAGGTCAATTGAATATAAATTAAAAATGCAAGTATTGGATTTTATTGATTGGCCATGTATTTTAGTGTATGGATTCCACTCTTTAGTGAAGCATCTTGTGATAGATGCCATTTTTCGTTTTATTATCAGGTGCAAAAAAAAAACGCAAATGGTCCTTCGACCCGTGAACATGCCACATATACTCGTAATTGACCATGGGAAAACATAGATTTTTTAGATACAGGCCACAAACTTTTAAGCATTGGTCGTGTGATTTGTTCGGAAATTGAGGTCGTTTAAACTCAAACGGCATGTCGGATCATCGGGAGCCTTGGAATGAGAACTTCCTCGCCTTCGAATTTTCCTTTGTGTATCGTCGCGTAAATCACATTATTCATAAATTTCCTTATAACTAAACGCGTTCCGTTGCAGTTTTGGTTGGTTTATGTTTCGAAGCATGATTACTACGGAGCCAACCTTTAGTCGTAAATTGTGGGGTGGTAATCCCGGCACATCCATGGAGTTTAAAAATTCAATTGGATAGTTGGTGGCTTCATCTTCATTTGTTAAACAATCAATTGATTTGAAAGAATGCAGTGTACCAGTGATCCCGTTCTGAATTATGATGTTATCTACATTTTTATTCTAAGCCGCCAAAATTGCTCGCTCCCTCAACCATTCCTTATTCTTGTGGTTAGTAATGATTTTTGTGAATACTTTGTTGATGAATTCGTCTTTTGATGAGACAAAGTTACAGAAATTCTGAGGAAATGAAAGAAATCCGCTTGATTCGTCGACAGGTACTCGACCATTACCGATATTCAGTAATTACTCAGAGAAATCTTCAGTAGATGTATCGTTCTGCAATGTAACTCCAAAACATCTCCATTAATTGCGTGCATTAGAAGCACTTCACAGAAGTGCTTCCAATGCACGTTTATGTGTTTTTGTGCATTAGTCCCAGATGCTGATTTTTTATGCTAATAAAACTTTGGCAATTGCGGAGTGTGTTGCAATATTACATGATAGTTCTTCAATAGTTTGAAGATTTAACGGATATTTTAATGCTAAATGAGTGATCCGTACGCCATCCTAACAATGTAATGTGGCTGCTATTCCAGAAGAAGCAACTGTAACCTCATTGTTGGATCTCGCACTAACACTGGCTGAAACTACTGACATGAGGAATGTCTTACAGGTTCCACCAGGAGCATCCAGGAAATATAAACCACCATTTCCATCATCAATTGCGTTCATCATTGTATCATGCTTTTGTTTGTGATTCAAAAGGGGTACATTCGTTAGAACTATTAAATCTAATTCCTGGTGATCATATTAAAGTCAACGGAAAAGTTCCCGTCAAATTCTTGATTAAATGCGTCATTCATTTCATGATTTGTCGCTTTCATTCCTAAAACGACTAATAAATGACCGAACATGAGGTAACACATGTCTTTGGTTAATATCAAAGCCTGATTATGTATCTACTCATTCTTCTGAAGGTCGGGATTTCTTGTACTGACACGAATTTGATGTAAAATGCCTTCCGACATAATTATCCTTACTGTGGTATATCCGCGTTTTATGTCACGGGAACGTGATAAAAAGTATCCTATGTCCTTCTCCTGGTTTTAAGCTACCTTCCCACCAATTTTCAACCGTTCTTGAATTATAAATGTGTAACTAACACGACTTTCTTTTATATATAGAAATATTAATGATAAAATTTGCGAAAATTTTCAAAGAACAACCTCAGAAGTGTCATCGACCTAAATTTAACAATTAATTGAAAATATTTTGAAAGAATATAATGTGTTTTGTTTTCAATACAGTAATTGTTCTTTATATGAATTGAATATTCGACTGCTTTATAATGTTATGTTCAATACATATGTATTGAATGAAATTAGTAAAAACTTTTGTCATTGAAGTAAAAAAAAGCTGAAATTGGATTAGCCCGGACCGCCCGCGTGATAGCCGTGCATTCTACCACTGATGCTTGCTACTTTAATTTAAAAAAGTACGAATTCAACCGACTCATTCCACCTTTCATAGTGACTGACGTTTCATGTCAAGTCACACGGGAATGCTGTCGAACGGGATAAAAAAATCCTATGTCCTTCGCCTGACTCTAAACTACCTCCCTGCCAATTTTCAGCTAAATCGGTTCAGCCGTTCTTGAGTTATAAGTGAAGTAACTAACACGACTTTCTTTTATATATATATATATATATATATATATATATATATATATATATATATATATATATATATATATATATATATATATATATATATATATATATATATAGTTTTACATTTTTATTATGTGAAATTTTTAATGTAATATATACATCAATATTTTACAGGAAATGAACAATTATTACATTAGAACATTCATTTGAAAAATTGAACATTCAGAGCGAGAAAAATAAACCATAAAAATCGATAAACCTAACTGCCTAGACGTAAATCGCGGTTCATTTGAATTGATATTTTAAAAAATGCATGCCTTCCATTATTTTACCATGTTTTATGGTTTCCGATTTTCATAATTTCCAAATTATTCTATAAATAATAATACTATGAATATTATCATGTAGAAATATGTATATATATATATATATATATATATATATATATATATATATATATATATATATATATATATATATATATATATATATATATATATATATATATATATATTTATATTTATTCATAATTACTTCTCATAACATTAATAACTGAATATATTTTGATTTATTTTTCTTATTCTCAAGTTGAAAATATCAGTCTTGATGATTTCTTTTTGTCACATTTGTCCTCTGACAATGTTGGAAGATCTTCTTCATAACTTTCAGAAACACATTGTCGCGGAAACCAACCACGCTTCCTTTCCAATAGAGATATGCTGTCTTGAATCTTTTCACCAAAGAGCCAGTATCTAAAACAGAACGCACACTTTTTGCAATAGATGAAATTTTTAAGTATATATATATTTATATAAGATATGAATTTATCGTTCTATATATAGATATTTTATCGTCCTTTTATTGAATTAAAAGTTGATATCGGATTGTTCTTTAAGGCTTTAATTCTCAATAATCCCGTCCAATTTTTATCGTCCTCATCAGAAGATATTTGTAAATGAGTAGCCTTAAAAGTACATACACCAATTAAAATTATTAACAAAAACTTATGAAGTCAGCAACTGCAATAATCAAACGATGAAATCCATATCAATATGTATATGTGTGCGTGTATTTGCATGTAAATAGGTGCATATTATATTCTTCTACATAGCTATAGTGTTAGCAAAACTTGTTAGGAAGGAACTTGTTTACTATGTTAATATAAGTGTAGAAGAGGCCGTTGTACTTTAAAGTAAGTGTGATAATGAAGTTTCATCAAGTAGATGCCACATCCAATAAAAAAAGAAATAATTTAATTGTCAATATATATATATATATATATATATATATATATATATATATATATATATATATATATATATATATATTAAAAAGCCTGTTAATGCTAAAAACTTTCAAACGCTATATATATATATATATATATATAAACTAATATAATATTTTATATATATAATCAAGTATCGGGATTGCAGTCTGTGCAAATACTTTATTTACCTACAAACAGGATATTCTGACACTAGTTTGTTACTTCCTCAGGAGTATATTAAAAATAATATGGAGTACGTCAGTCATTATCAGGCTATGAAATAATGAAATTTTTTAAACTACAGATCTAAAAGCAATAAAACACACACACACACTGTACATATCTGTCAGCAGGCGAGACAACACTGTCTGATAGGAGTAACATTCATTAGTGATGGTCTGGTTTGATATTCAAGATGTTGCAGTAAATGTTGCTCAATTGACCAGTGTCAAATTTATAGTTCAAACAGTTATCATGTCTTTTTTAAGAAACACATTTCTAGGAAAAGCTTAGTATTAAAATTACAATGCTGTTCAAGAATCTTAACATTGGAAAAGTCAAACATTTGTCCTACATTTCTTGAAGGTTGAACAATACCACACCACAGTTATTCATAAGGCGTCAGTTACTTTTATGCTTTGTATTAATATTAAAATAAATTAAACTCTTGGCTTAATGTTTCACAATTTATTTAACAATATGTATAGTCAACATGTTTCGAGCGTTAGCTCATTTTCAAGACTAAACTACTATAGTATTTTAGTCTTGAAAATGAGCTAACGCTCGAAACATGTTGACTATACATATTGTTAAATAAATCGTGAAACATTAAGCCAAGAGTTTAATTTATTTTAATATTCAATTATGTTTCACCAAGAGTTAAGCGAGAATTCAATCTCATTAATTTTATGCTTTGTGCCATAGGTTGGTTTGGACTATATAAGTGCCTTCACATCTCAATCATGATAATTTGTATATTACATTGTTATTCAGTAACCTGGTCCTTGAGTTTGGAAAAAATTTGTTTAATAATTATAGTGTTATAATTAACCATTCTGATTCCAGGTATATCTTTGAATAGAAAGGTTATTCGATGTGTCAGGTTGTCAATGTGAGAAAACTTTTTGTAGTTTGTTCATCGTCTATTTCAGTGAGACCATCATAAAAATCAGTGTTATAAATGAGTTTCTTCAGGATATGCTTCCGTTATTGATGAACATATTGCATAGTTTCAAATTATTTTGAAGAAACATTTCATCACTTATATGTGATAATCTAGTTTTCATTGTTATTATGTTATAAATGAGTTTCTTCAGGAAATGCTTCCGTTATTGATGAACATATTGCATAGTTTTAAATTATTTTGAAGAAACATTTCATCACTTATATGTGATAATCTAGTTTTCATTACTATTATCGTGTTTTGTTTTTTTGGGTGGTTTGAATGGCAATTGAGGTTTTTCAACAGTTTCTTAACAGTTTTTACTTACTTGTGCCATCTAGTTACTAAAATTTTATCGCCATACTGAAGATCAATCCTTTCCTCATCAGTACATGGTGGATGACATAATACCTTGAAACCATGGCTAACTGGAAACCAACGTCCAGAATATGACTTCCCAACTATATACATTCGTGCTCGATTCCTTTTGTCCTTTTTTTGCCTCAGTTGTTCTTTCTGAAATCACAAGCACATTGTCATTGAGTTTTTCGTCCGTATTATAAACAAGTGCCATTTTAAAAGAAGAAATATATATATATTTATATATTCAAAATTAATTATTTACCCGTTTAAGATAGTTTATTTTCAATGTTTTTAGCAGTAACAGGCTATTTTCAATGTTAAAAACTTTATTTTTGTTGATCAATCACGTTGTTGACGTGTTGATATATTAAACACGTTTTTGTAGTCTCATGTTTCTATTTTGATCAATAATTCTAATGTTTAAAGTAGGATTTGCTAATATATTAATTTTTTTTGTACAAGATATATAATTTAAAAATTGCATATTGTACAACATATTACCGTTAACGAATACTGATCGCGTCCTTCAATTGTTTCCCAAGTTATTCCGTCGCCTACCGGATTACAAGTCCAATTGACGACCTGTTTAACGTTCCTTAACAGTCCCAAGTCATATGGATATGTAAACTTGGTTCCACTGTTTTTTCTTCGGTAATCAGCTTTTTCCATTATCCAGTCTTCTATTCCAGTTCTATTTCGAGCAATTGCTCTTACCTGAATAAAAATTTTAAGAAGATGAAAGTATACATGGAATGCGAAATTGATTGCGGCGTCACGATAATTCTGATAATGAAAACAATATATAATGTTATTTCTTAGAAGTTTCCCTAAAACTCAGAAAAGTAAAAATTTTTTTGTTAATTTGACTAGCTACAAACAATCATAACAACTTTAAATGAATTTTAATTAAATCAGGTCAATTATACTGAGTATATACTAGTTTTTATAACACGAAACTTAGATAGAGGATATTATATTACAGTAATAATTCAGAATTTGATAAAGAAGTAGTACTTCGAAACGTCGTTATGCGTATTAAATTATGAGAAAATTCTAAATATTGTTTCATTATGGATATATATATATATATATATATATATATATATATATATATATATATATATATATATATATATATATATATATATATATAAATGTAATACAACTGATCTTCTCAACATCTCGAAATTCTCGTTTTTCCTTGGTATCGTGTTGTTTGCTTGTGAAAATATTCTTGTCAATGTCTATTAATTTCTACTTGGTTGAAGATATTTGATAGGCTAATTTTATTTTGTATGGGAGACCTTTTTATTGAAATTCAATATCGATATACAGTATTTTCAAGAGAATTCATTTTACATCTTACCTGAAAAATAAACAGCATACCTACAGCTAAAACCACGCCAACTGCGAATCCTAACGATAAAACGCACATGATTGTTCCATGTAGTCCTAAAATAGCTGTCTGCTTGGAATGATGTAGCAATTGTATTCTATATATCGAAGCGTAGAGAGTATACATCAAAATGAAAGAAGCATGTAAACAGCCGAGAACAGCAAATGCAAGAAAAGCTACAAAATGTCCATGATTCCTCCATCCCACACAGTTGTTAATCCAAGGACAATGATGATCCATTTTCAAAACACATCTTTTACCTGAATGAAAAATTGAAATTATTTGTGAGCTCGTAAGTATATAGCTTCAGTGAAATTAAACATCAATAAAAGTAATAATTATCTTTCTTACAATTTTAAGTTATAGGACATATTTCATGCGTTCATTTATATTACTGGGTACAAGCAAATATGTGTAATTCATAAAAAATAGATTTATTACAGTTAAGTGTTATACTACAGAATGTGTTCAATGGTGAAAAATAACACATTGTGAAATGGTATGATTTATTTTCGATTTCACACATTCTAATCACTTTAAAAATATACAAAGTTTCAGATTATTTCATTTGATTGATAGGCTTTATAAAAAATATATATGTACGTCGAACAATTTCAAAGCGAGGTAGTTTTTTGATAGGACAGGAATCGGACTCCCATGTACCAGTGCGATTTATTAATCATTTGTTTATTGAAAACAAATTTTCATTACAGTACCTTTTACTGTGAAAATTAGCTACACATACACACACTATATATATATATATATATATATATATATATATATATATATATATATATATATATATATATATATATATATATATATATATATATATATATATATATATATATATATATATATATATATATATATATATATATATATATATATATATATATATATATATATATATATATATATATATATATATATATATATATATATATATATATATATAGTTTATTTAACATAAATTGGCTACAGTTTTCTGAATATTCATTACAAGTTTATCTGCACCATTTCTCCACATTTAATAACTCCGCCTAGAGGAGCAGACATTCCCAGCATGCACCAATTTGTAATATATAAATTGGCACATTGTTTTCTATAATATGACTTTCCTACTGTCAAATCCAAAATGTAAATAAACAAAAACTACTCTATTCCCAAAAAGGCTTTGCCAGAGAGTGGGATAACAATTTCCTCAACTTAAACAATAATTTCTTCAACCAAAACAATAATTCAAAATATAAATAATTCAAAGTAACATATATATATATATATATATATATATATATATATATATATATATATATATATATATATATATATATATATATATATATATATATATATATATATATATATATATATATATATATATATATATATATATATATATATATATATTATTATAGCGATTGTTCCCCATGAGGAGATCGATTGAACTTGAATTCGCGTTTCTTAGGACTTTTGCTTCATCTTTTTTGCCTCTCAAAAACGCTTCATTCTCGCGGAATGCTCTTTCTTCCGTTCATCTTCATTTGATTCCAAGATGGCGAGCGCGTTGATTTTGCCGTAACTTCCTACGTGCGATATTCGAGATTTTTTATATTGATCTGTTGTTGATTTTTTTTGGCTTCTTTATAATTATATCGAGTACTTTCTTCGGTATTTTGAACAGTTGCATTCTGTAGGCATGTGCATAGAATTTTTTTCGTCGTTTTCTGATTTCTTCCATTTTTGTATTTACCTTTTGATAAAGTTCATTCTGAGGTCTTTTCATCCAAACGGCGCGCCGTTTCTATTGATTGCCCGTAAATCTTTCTGAGAATTTTCCTTCTTGTTTATCTATTTCTCAAATTCTTGAATGACCGTCAATAACCATCGTTTCAGCTGAGTAGATGGCTTCTTGAAGAATCGTTGTGTTATAATGCCTTAATTTGGCGCCTCTCGAGATGCACTTTTTATTATAGTACGCCCATGTTAGCTCCTAGGCCCTTTGGAGCTTGGTAATTCTCTGTTCATTAGCGATTCGGTTTAAACCTGAGGAATGTATTAATTCCCCGAGATATTTAAAATGGCATACTTGCAGAATTTCACGATGTCTTGTCATAAGAGAAGATTTATTTTTTGGTTTTCTTTCCATGTATTTGGTTTTATCATAAGACATTTTTAACGCGGTTTTCTGCGCAATTTCATGTAGTGTTTCTACGGGAGAATGGCTTCAGTTCTGTTGTCTGTGATAATAGCAATATTGTCTGCAAAAGCTAGACATTTGACACTTGACCTTCACATGAGGTTTCCATTCCATAATGATCTTTTCTAAAACAATGTTGAAAAGGATTGGTGAAAGTCCGTCCCCCTGCCGCACACCGGATTTGATTTCATGAATTTGACTTTGGAAGTTGTACCTGTAAGTGTCGGTTCTATAATTTTTCGGGTCTTCCGATCGATCTCAAATGCTTTCATGATTTTAAAAAGGGTTTTTGCGAATCATATGCTTTCTTGAAGTCAAAGAATGTGATCAATGTATTTCTACATTACCTCATCTATAATACCTATCATCTTCAAAGTCCAGATCTGTTCAGCACATAATCGGCCTTTTCTGAATCCAGCCTGATATTCCCCAATTAGTGGATCCGCTTGGTGTTCTACTCTATTTAGGAGTCCTTTAGAAAGTATTTTGTAAACAACCGGGAGTAAGGAAATTCTTCTGTAATTATTGATATATATCTTGTCCTCCTTTTTGTGCAATGGATGTATCAATGTGCATTTTCAACCCTCTGGTACCTGTTCCGTTCTCCATATTTCTGATAATAAATAAAGTTTTTGCGTTAGAACAGAATCGTTCAGTTTCCAGAGTTCCGCAAAAATTTCATCTTCTGCTGTTACTTTATTGTTTTTGAGTTGCTTGATAATTTCCGTAATCTCATTCATATCAGGAGCTTGCGAATCTTGATGCTTAAACACCGAAAAGTGCACCCCTGCCGCTCACCGGTTTTGATTTCAAAGGGATCTGATATTTCGCCCATAAATTTTACATTGGAAGTTGTACCTGTAAGCGTCTGTTCTATAATTGTTCGGGTCTTTCGATCGATTCCAAATTCTCTCATGATTTTAAAAAGGGTTTCGCGGTCTACCGAATCATATGCTTTCTTGAAGTCAATGAATGTGATCACTGTATTTCTACATTTCATTATCTGTAATATTGTCTTCAAAGTCCAGAACTGTTCAGCACATGATCAGCCTTTTCTGAATCCAGCTTGGTATTCCCCAATTAGTGGACCCGCTTGGTGTTCTACTCTGTTTAGGAGTACTTTAGAAAATATTTTGTACGCAACCAGGAGTAAGGAAATTCCCCTGTAATTAATTATTGATATCCATTTTGTCCCCCTTTTTGTGCAATGGATGTATCTGCGCGTATTTCCAATCCTCTGGTATCTGTTCCGTTCTCCAGATTTCTGATATTAAATGATGAAGTTTTTGCGTCATAGTAGTATCGTTCAGTTTCCAGAGTTAATATAATAATCGCAATAATCCCATCTTCTCCTGCTGCTTTGTTGTTTTTGAGTTGCTTGATAATTGCCGTAATCTCTTTCATATCAGGGGCTTGCGAGTCTGGATGCGTAAACCCCGAAAAGTCGAACTAAAGTTTTTCTTGGGGTGGATTGCAGTTGAGAAGGGTGTTTAAATATTCGGCTAACATTCTGAAGTTATTTCTTGTGTTACGTTTCCAACGTGCCATCGAATTTTTTGAAGCACAGACTGGGCGCTCGGTACCCTTGTAAGTTTTCTCTGAAAGTTTTGTAAAAATCTCTAGTACTATTATTGCTGAAATC
Organism: Henosepilachna vigintioctopunctata; assembly: GCA_030704895.1. Lineage (NCBI taxonomy): Eukaryota > Metazoa > Arthropoda > Insecta > Coleoptera > Coccinellidae > Henosepilachna > Henosepilachna vigintioctopunctata. The sequence goes on from JARQZJ010000064.1 coordinate 673,422, forward strand.
CTTCTGTATTTCGTGGCACCTATTATTGTTATATATGCGTTTACTCTTCTAATTATTTTGGAGGCTTGTTTTTGAGTTATAAGGAGGTTATACCATTTTTCCTCATTTTTATGGCCGTTAAATTTATTCCACGTTGTTATTCGCTTGTCGACTGCTTGGTCGCAAATTGCGTTCCACCAGCGATGTTTCCTGTTGCAACGAGGTTGACCTAGTGTAATGGCTTTCTGAATGTTCTTTGTAAGGATTTCCCAATCTGTTGATTCTTCCCGATTGATTTGTGCAATGATTCTTAACTTATGGAGTTATTCAGAATCCGACCTGATTTTTTATTTTTATTGGGTTGAAATTTTGTTTTTATTTGGAGAAGATGATGGTCCGAATGAAAGACGACTTTGCGAGTTCTGCCATTCAAATTCTCCTTTATGTTTTTCTTATAAATTGCAATTATTGTCAATTGATGACAATAATAATTAAAGCACTGATAATGCCAAGTGAGACCTTGACGAAACGTCTGTCAGTTTCCAACAGGCATTCAACAAATCAACGGATGTATTCCCGGACCATTATACCATTAATTATATATATATATATATATATATATATATATATATATATATATATATATATATATATATATATATATATATATATATATATATATATATATATATATATATATATATATATATATATATATATATATATATATATATATATATATATTATATATATATATATATATATATATATATATATATATATATATATATATATATATATATATATATATATCAATTGTGGGAATCACGACCAGCTAGATGTCACCTAGCTACGCCACTGATGACAGGTCTATTTGAAATTGAAATAATTCACAAACTCATATAATATACAGGATAATAAATTGAATTTTACTGACTGAAACTAAAACCAATAATTTTAATTTCAATTTATTATCTAACAAAATGTTCTGATGAGCAAAATCTTCGTATTATATATATTAATATACAGGAGTTCCATATAAAAACACAACCATTGCATTCAATAAGCTGTTTAGTACCAGACTGCTGTATATTTTATTAGATTTTATAGACTTCTAGGAAAGGCTACCACATTTTTATCTGTTTTGATTAGTGAGATATTTGGATCTTTCTTCACTTTAAATTATATATATATATATATATATATATATATATATATATATATATATATATATATATATAATATATATATATATATATATATATATATATATATATATATATATATATATATATATATATATATATATATACATTAGTTTTCAAGATTGATGGAATTGTATCATTTACAATATTATGGAATACATCTTTAGATATCTAAACCTGTTAGTGAACCACTATCTGAAAAGAGCATGAACATTATCAACTTCAAAGGTTGTCAAAGAAACAATAATCTGTTATCAAATAATCTAAACTAATCTAATCTTCATATTTCCTTCCTAAAAATAAACATTTGAATACTTACATTTACGACAATGATGAGATCTAGGAGCCTTATAAGAATTGCACAGTTTACAAAATTGCATGTATTTCACATCACTCAAATTATCCTGAAAAAACAATTTGATTATTTTGTTCAAACTGAACGATTAATTCATATAATCACTACACATTCAGAGCTTTTAATAGTAAAGTAGTAGATGAACTGAACATTGAAGCGTAACAAAATACTGAGTATAACAATAAATGCATATAGGGGCAAGATTATTTCAATCGTCAAAAATCATAGTTGATAATTAATATTTCAATAGGTATGTACTCTAATCTGGAATATGATACGTTATTTGACTATGATGCCATGACAACCAATTTATTGCCAGCTTGTAAAATTTTAATGAATATATATATTTAATATTTTTAGCAATAACAGGCTATTTTTCATATTAAAAGCTTTATTTCCGTTGAGGTTTCGTTGAATACTAAAAATGAAATAAAAAATTTTTATATTTATATACAACGAAACATCAACGGAAATAAAGCTTTCAACATTAAAAATAGCCTCTTATTGCTAAAAATATTAAAAATATAACTATCTGAAACAGGCAATAAATTAATTTCGAAAATACGTATATATATATATATATATATATATTATATATATTATATATATATATATATATATATATATATATATATATATATATATATATATATATATATATATATTATGAATACATATTTCAAAAATATATCTGTTTTTTTAAATATATCAAAATGTTTAAACATGTCGGTCATTTTAGATTAACTCCTTTCAAAATATTTTTAATACCTTCTGATTCATTTCTTTATTTTAAACTTTCAAATCACAAGAAATAAGTTGAGGTATGACTTATAGATTATCAAAAAATTAAATTGATGGACAATGAAGATACATCAAATTAAAAAATTACTTTCAATTGAAGATACTCACAGGGGCCCAATTTAATGGTAAAAATCCCGGTCCATGGACTGCAGCAGATAAGAAATTGTAAAGAGTTAACCCAGATAGACTCATAAAACAAAGCAAATTCATGGATGCAGTAGAAGAATTGCCTGCCCATATTATGTTATTACAATGAAGAGTAACTCCAGTCACACATTTTATGATACCTATGAATTTACAAAGAAATAAAAATATAATTCAAATAAATTCATTCAAAAAACCTAATGCTGATAATGGTCCCCAGTGGCATAATCTTGAAAACTGTCCAAAACACATTTTGCTTTAAAATACGAAGAAAAATGTTGGTGAAAGTTAAAAATATTTCTGTAAAGTTCATATTATCCCATTATTCACTCTGTATCATTATCTTCTTCAAATAATTCAAAAATTTTCTACATTGGGATTCCATCTATACAATTTCAATATACAACCCTTTATTTACTATATCAGCTGGTTAAAGTCAAAGAAACTAACACGAACTTTTACTTCATTAAATGTCAGAAAAGTCATATCAATGTCACTTATTTTAGATATTCTACTATTTTGTTCACTATAAATGAAATTGTGTTATATTTTAATTGATGTTAGAAAATGCCTATTTCTGTATAATGATCTTCCACAAAACACAACTATTGAAATTTCAAACGATTTATCCAGCAAACTGTCACATCATAAATACATAATATTGTTACTATTTTGGGGTTCAGCGGATGAATTCCAATAACAAAGTTTACAACAACCAATTCTTTATTTACAAACATAATAATAACAAATACTGCAAAAGTCTTGTTAACAGAAAAATGGTGTCTTGTGACAAGACAGAAAAACACCATTTTTTTGTCATATTCAGTGTAGCCAACATTATAGTTTCAACTGTAATCTACAGTGGTCAGAAATTCTCTCAGTTTTTAGTTTAGGGGCTTCGACATCTACGGTTTTTTATTTACAATGTCATCTATTTTGTTTCCTACGTAGCCCATACACTAAGTCAGCTTCAGTAAAAAATATTATCGAACCGGTAATGGTCAATCGATTTAATAGACGGCGTTAGTGGTGACACTCGTAAATTGTTTAGACATTCTATTATTTGCTTTTTTACTTACTGGGGAATCCCTATGAATGCTTTAACCATCGAGATGTATGTATTCGAGATAGGCATTCCGCCATTCGTCCGAATAGATTCTTTTTTTGCTCAAGAGGTAACCTAGAACGAGCTCGATCAAGGTTAATTCCAGTCAAGGTCAAGGTCGTTGTATAAGCAGCCCCATTATTTTTTTTGTATACTAACAACTAACCTGATAATACATACCATCACATCAAGCCAAGCTTATGGTATCTCGTAGAAAAGAAGTATTATATGTTGCATTTATAGGATGAAGATAGTCTACCTATGATAGCTTTATGTAACACTGGGAATTAATCCATGAGTGTAAATCCAATTAGGTTGCTCGTTGCAATTTCAAAAAAAAAATAGTGGTTTAAATTTTAAATCGCCATTAACTAAATATCTTTGCTAGAAATGTATACCAATTTTAAATCGCCTTTAACTCAATATCTTTGCTAGAAATGTATCTCAAACAAATCTATTCAATAAACGTCTTTGTTTAATTTGATTTTGTCTTCTACGTTTCGAGCACGAAGTATAGATATATATAGTTGATGAGGACATAATAAAAAGCATAATTGAACAAAACGAAATAAGTAAAGATTATACAAGTAAATTGAAAGTTTTCAAAAAATATATAAAAACCAACAGAAGAAATTGTGGAAATATCATATTAGAATTAGATTCCACTCTATTCAATACAATATTGGAAAATGGGATCATAAAAATTGGATGGAGACAATGTACTGTGTACGAATACATTGGTATTACACAGTGCTATAAATGTGCGCGTTTCAGTCATCTAGCCCGTGATTGCAAAAACGAAATAACATGTGTAAAGTGCAGTGGTAAACACAACAGTAAGGAGTGTGAAGAAAACCGAAACAAATGTGTAAATTGTGTATATGCAAATAAAAAAACGAAGCTGAATTTACCAACCGACCATACAGCTCATGATAAACAATGTCCTTGTTATCTGAGAATGGTCACTAAAGAACAAGGTAAAATAGCACGTAGTCAGTAGCAATTAAGTTTAAATAAAATAATATATCTAAATTGTCAAGGACTTACAAATAATATAGACCTGTTAAGAGTGTATATAAATAATGTGAAACCTATGGTTGTTTGTGTATCTGAAACTCATCTTACAGAAGACATATGTAAGAATGAAATCGAGATAAACGGTTATAATTCTGTGAATTGCTTTAGTGAAAACAGAAGAACAGGTGGAGTCACCTTTTATATTATAAATGGAATAGATTTCAATGTAATAAATAATAAGACTATTGATAGTACTTTATGGTTCTTGTCAATTTGTTTAAAAATTCAACAACATAAACTATTATTAACCGGAATATATCGATCACCATCAGGACCAAATAATATTTTTATAGATAACTTTGAGAATTTAATTGAAGATATACTTGAGTTCACAGGGACACAAATTATCATGGGCGATTTCAACTATGATTATAAAGCACAAAGCTATTATATAAATAAATGTAAATTGTTATTATCAAATAGTGGATTGTATCAGATTGTTAAAGACTACACACGTATAACCAATAATAGTAAAACTCTCTTTGACTATGTAATAACAAACAAAAAATCAATCATTTGTGAGGTACTTCTTACGCCTAAGATAAGTGATCATAATATCATATCGTTAACAATGAAGAAACAAAATTCTACAATTGTAGAAAATACGATAATTAAATATATAGACTACAATAGAGACAAATTGGTCGAAAATTTGCTAAAAACAGAATGGAATAATTCTGTTGTTGATATCGACTGTTTAGCAAGCAATCTGATAAATCCATTAAATAAAATATTGAGCGAAATGTCAAAAGTGAAAACAGTTAAGCATTTTCACAACAATCAAGTCAATAAGTGGATAACAAGTAAAATCATAATGAAGATGAAAGATAGAGACAGAAAATATAAAAGTGCTATTGTTAATTATTCACCCCAAGCATGGCAGGAATATAAAACGATAAGAAATGAAGTTGTAGAAATGATAAGGCAGTCGAAAAAAGATATTTCATTGATATTTTAGACAACAATAGGAACAATTCTCAACAACTATGGAAACATTTAAAACAATTATTACCAAGTAAAACAAACAATACGTTATATGTTGAAATCGATAATGAAATAATCCGGGATGATCACCATATTGCCAGCTGTTTCAATCTATACTTTGTTGATAGTATAAAACAAATAATTGATTCAATAGTTCCAAAACATAACCATGACTATGTGATGAAATTTATACCGAAATTGTTGAAAATGGATACCTTCGAAAAAATAGATATGGCAGGTTTGAAAACTATTGTGAGAAATCTGAAAAACACTGGTAGTTGTGAAGATGATATAACTGTTAAGATTTTAAAAGATGCTTTTGACGTTTCTGGAAATAGATTTTTAGATTTGATAAACACATCACTGACTCATGGAATCTTTCCAAATGAATGGAAATGTTCAGTGATAATACCAGTGCCTAAAATTTGTAACACTGTCAAATTGGGGGAATTTCGACCTATAAACATTCTTCCACCATACGAAAAAATTCTAGAACTAGCTGTTAAAAATCAGGTTCTAGAATTATGCGAAAAACATTCAGTTATTTCTGACTTACAATCAGGTTTCAAGAGAAATTCCTCCTGTGAGACAGCACTGTTGAGCATATGCGAGGAATGGTATAGAGCTATCGATAAAGGAGAGGTAGTGATTGTAGTATTATTGGACTTCAAAAGAGCGTTCGAAACTTTATGTAGATCATTGCTGTTGAAAAAACTAAATAAAATTGGTTTTGAAGGTTTAGTGAACAAATGGTTCAATTCTTATTTACAATCGCGATCTCAAAAAGTTAAATTCAATGGTGTTATTTCGGACAGCATTGGAGTTGATTTTGGCGTACCTCAGGGTACGGTCTTAGATCCACTACTATTCTCCTTATACATCAATGATATTGTTTTGCATGTGAAAAAATGCTCTATACGATTGTTCGCAGATGATACTATGATTTTTATTAGTGGTAAAAATATCCAGACCATGACAGAATGGATCAATAGAGACTTGGCAGCAATAAATGAATGGCTAAGCGATAACAGTTTATCGCTGAATGTTAAAAAGTCTAAATTTATAGTTTTTGGTACAAGTAGAATTTTTAAGGTAGTTAGTAATGAAAATATAAGTATTGAAAATTGAAAACCAGAACATTGAGAGGGTAAAACTTGTTAAATACTTAGGCGTTATGTTAGATGAGAAATTGAGTTTCAATGATCATGTCGACTTGATATCGTCTAAAATCTCCAAGAAAATCAATTTTCTCAAAAGAATTGGGAAAAATCTGACCACATATATGAAGTTATTGCTCTTCAAGTCCATAATTATGCCACACTTTGAATATTGTTCCACTCTGTTATTGGGATTGAGTAAAGAAAAAACTCAACAGTTACAAAAGTTACAAAATAGAGCTATGCGAACAATTTTGAAATGTAATAGATATACCCCAATCCAAAGCATGCTAAATTGTTTAGAATTGATGTCAGTCAAACAAAGAATACTTTTTGCTACATATATATTTATTTTTAAAGTTAAAAACAAATTGTTCCCATATAAAGTAATGAAAAATGTAACATGTGTCAGTGATGTGCACAGTCTTAATACAAGAAATGCTGACAATTTCTACATGCAAGTTTCTAAGCATTCTAAACATAGGAATAGTATATTTTATGAAGGATTTAACGCATTTAATAAATTGCCTAGCTCCATAAAAACAATTAGAGACCTTAAGGTATTCAAGCGTAAATTAGCTAAGTTCGTTTTAAACATAAAATTGTGAATAATATAGTGTGAACATGAATGTATGTATGATTTTGTAATAGCTAATGCTAAAATAAATATTATTATTATTATTATATATATATCTATACTTCGTGGTTTCGAGTTGTCACGCTCTTAGATCCGTCTCTGTTTACTTTCTTTCATGTTTACCATATGCGGTTAAGGTCAATGTCCAATGAGTTTTTGAATGGTAGTAGTTGAATTGTAGGTTAGGTAATATAGAAGTTGGATGAATTTTAAATATAAATAAGGATTATAGATACAGCTGAACTATTATGCATGTCAAATATTGTTCAAATATATTAAAAACAGCTATCTGCCTGTCGCAACATACTTATATTAAGGTATACCTGCAGAGTTCCAGAAGTATTTCCATTTCCAATGTTTCCAAATCCATTTCGATATTTGACCGACATACAAAACGATTACAACGTGAAAGAGCAATTCTGGAGAAAGATGTTCAATTATATGATTATTTAAAAGAAGAAATAGGCTTTAGACTGGCAGACAAAGTATTTGATATCAAGAAGAGATTTAATGTAGCTGTTGATTTAGGTATTCAATTCTTAATTGTGTTGGTATCTAAATAGTAGATTACTGAATATTATTTAGATTTAACGGAAATATCTTTCTTTCAATAGATGAATTGATTTACATCGACTTGGCCTAAATTATGAAAACTCAAATTAGCCATAGGAGCATTAATTTACCGAATATGTACTAGGTTGAAAAAATTGTACTAATTTACTCAGGATAATTCAATATATACTTTTTGGTTTATTTGTTTGCCTATTTTCTAAATAATTCCAAGTTCATTAAAATTCTAATTTTTATATAAATATTTCTTTTTGACTGATGCAACAACACTAACTTATACTTTAATATTATTATCTATAGTTTTATACTTGAAGTACAAAACAAGAAAATAGTTGACTACCGATATATACTGATGATATTGCTAGAAAAATTAACTAAAATTTTTCAAGTGAAAAAAATTATCTAGCTATTTACTCCACCTTATTATTAGTTCTTGAAATATTGACTCAGGTAGCTGACAAGTAAACAGCTAATGTATCATCTAAAAAAAGTGTAATATAATAGATTGATGATAAACACTATTACAGTCATAAATGATGAAAAGGTCTTTGAAAATGTTTGAATAATTATGTTAAAACGGGACATATATTTTTTCAGGTTGTAGTAGAGGATATGTGTCTAAACATCTTTCTCAGGACTCTATAGATGAATTGATACTTTGTGATATGAGTAAAGTCAATTTGGAAATGGCCGCTTCAACTGTACCTGCTCCAATTGTTGTGAAAAAAAAAATTATGGATGAAGAGAACGCAGAGGTGAACGAAAATATTAAACAATAATACAAACTTACATTACATTATTTTTAGTTTGAACCAAATTCGTTGGACTTAGTGATGTCGAATTTAAATATGCATTGGGTGAATGATCTACCTAATTTATTCAAGAAAATATTTTCCGCTCTTAAGGACAATGGGGTATTTCTTGGATCAGTTTTTGGAGGTGATACGCTCTATGAACTCCGATCATCACTTCAATTGGCCGAACTAGAAAGACAAGGTGGAATTTCTCCACACACATCACCTTTCGCTGAAGTTCAAGATATTGGATCGCTTTTAACAAGTGCTGGATTCTCAATGTTGACCATTGATACTGATGAAATATCAGTTAACTATCCATCAATATTTGAATTGATGTGGGATCTCAAAGGTTTGTGACAATAAATTTTAATTTGTTGATGAGTTCAAGACACTTTCAAATCATTTCATTTTATATTTTTGTTAAGTTAAATGGAAAAATTAATTTTTTAAAATTTTTCCATGTACATAAACCTTGTATGAAAGTAAACCTATATTTCTGAGATTTTACATATTTTATTAATTCATTTGTTCCATTGGACATAATGAAATTGCTCTAAATCTCATCATTACAAATTGATTTCATTCACTTCAAAAGCTTGTGAGATTTCCTAATAGAAGGTTTAGATGCAAGAAAAGAGGTAGAAAAACAATTTAAATATAAATTTGATATGCTTTTTATAAAATTAATGAATAATGAAAGGTCTAGGTGTGTTTTATACCCCAAAAGTTAGGAAAGGAAGTAGCTTATCAGAAGAATGTAAGGCAATTCCTTTTGGGATAATCAAAACAATGCCCTAAAATAAATAACAAAATATCTTGAAATTGCAAGTTATTTCATCTGTAATTAAATAAAAATTAGCATAAAATTTATGAAATAAGGAAAATGAAATTGAAATTCTGTCAATTTCTACTACTTATTGATTGTCTTGAGATATTGATAAATTGAGCAAACGCGTAATTTCAATTTATAACAGCACTAGGGCATCTGTATTAAATTCTATTAGTCATAAATTGTTTTTCATGGTTTTGTTAATTTTTTTAGAATTGTGACATTTATTATTTCTACTGATATATATATATATATATATATATATATATATATATATATATATATATATATATATATATATATATATATATATATATATATATATATATCTTAAAATGGATTTATTGCCTGTTTAAGATATTTTGTTTTGAATGTTTTTAGCAATAACAGGCTTCTTTTGATATGAAAAAGTTTATTTTTGTTAACGTTTCGTTGTTATATTACAACTTTGTCAAAACTAATGAATAATTGAATTTATGAGTTACTATAGATATCAAAATGTCAAACTTATTTTTAGAAAAATCAAATTAGTTTTTTTGTATCTTCACTCATTGATTTTCACAACTCCTTTTTTGATATACATCAATGATCTGCCGCTCCAGGAATCGATAGCAGATTACACTTCTTTTGCGGATGACACGGCCCTTGGTTCGCATGGTGGACGGTTGGCAGATGTTGAGAGTGACAACAGGAGACATGGTTACGAGCGGAGAACTGGTTTGCGTCGAATGAACTCTTCTCTGAAGAGCTCTACATTCGTGCTGAGGAATTTGGTGGGTTGTGTTTCTGGAGCTACTTTACCCAAAGCCTATTATGCCCTGTTTCATTCTGTAATGTCCTATGAGATCATCGCTTGGGGTGAAGCGGTGTGTGTGAGCAGGGTGTTTGGTCTGCAGATGGGGGCTATAAGTATCGTGAGCGATCTTTCTTTTCGTGAGGACTGTAGGGATGCCTTTTTGGAGCTCGGTGTACTGACTTTTTCAGCTGTATATATTCTGGAAACTGTAGTATATGTCAAGGGAAACGAGAACCGTTTCATACACGGTATATAGATAATCTGAGAGCTAATTTTTGCCGATTGAAGAGAAGTCAGTAGAACAGACTGTGTCGCTGTCAAATTATATAATAAGATACCCCCGAGAGTTAGAGTGCTGAATATTGATACGTTCAGAAACGTTCTGAAGACATTCTTGACATTGACGTTGTCAACGAGAACGAACCCATCACTTTCGAGAGTGAATATTAAGAGAGTTTCGACATTTGTGTAGGCAGCTCCCTGAGAGTTTTATTTGACATATTTTGATTAAGAGTCTTAGTGTTTACTAGTATTGAATGATTTGTGAATCTTGAAACTAGCTATACTTTTGCCTGCCGGCGTCGGGGCGTGATCAGGAGCGATTAGGCATGGGACTATTCGTACACATTGCGGAGAATTTTCTGTAGTGTTCGAATGAAATATCTACAAAGCCTTTCACTCGCGCTACTGTTGTCATGAGTAGGAATCTTGAACGCTAGGGAGAGTTTATACGTCTTTTTTCCGATAGAGGGAGCCTACGTGAATATTTCATTAGGAAAAATTCCCCTCAATTTGGTATAGGACCTATGTTCGTTTTGAAAGTCATCGATTCTTGATTGATAGATTAAATACGGACTGATGATTCATAATGTTGAAAATAATAAATATAATAATGATGAAACAATTGTATCCTATTATCATTCAACGAGATCGATGAATTATTCGAAACACTCTTAATATTCACTCTCGAAAGTGATGGGTTCGTACTCGTTGACAACATTTGTGTAGACAGCTCCCTGAGAGCTTTATTTGAAATATTTCGATATTTCGATTAAGAGTCTCAGTATTTACTCAGTATTTATTGAGAATTCTGTGGAAAAACTATTAATTATACTATAAAGCAAAAATTTAAATATTTTTTTAATTTCTTTCTGAAAACATACGTAATTTAAGACCTTTCGTTGTAGATGATTAAAGTTTAATGTATTTATATATGTATATATGAAATCTCTTCAGTACTTGATATGAAAAGACTGGTTATTCTGATTTTGCTTGATCAGAGTAAGGCTTTTAACTTGGTACAAGTCAGACTGCTTTTAGCCATACTTTCATTCCTCGCATTTGAAGGTAATAAGCTTGAGTGGTTCAGAAGTTACTTGACCGATCGATGTCAGGCTGTAAAACTAAGAAATGTGTTATCAAACTTTAAAACTATAGAATCAGGAGTACCACAGGGCAGTATTCTTGGGCCACATCTTTTCAATATTTTTGTCTTTGAGCTGTCCTCTGTCTTGAAGTGTTGTTCCTGTCATCTTTACTGTGATGATATTCAATTGTGGCACACTTTGGATGTGGGGAAGGTTTCGGAAACATATGATGGAATAAACGATGACTTAAAGCGACTTGGCAAATGGTGTGGTGATTATGGACTCACACTTAATCCTTCTAAAAGTGCAGCTATATTAATAGGCTGAAAAAGGCTACGACATGAAGCATTGAAAAGAAAACTGCACCTTAACGGCGAAATCATAGAGTTCAAAACAGAATCAAAAAATTTAGGACTTATAATTGATGAAAATCTCGATTTCAATTCACATGTGAATATGATCTGTCAACACTCTTATATGAAACTGAAATCATTATATAAATTGAAATACATAATGCCATCAGAATTGAAATATAAACTCATTACTACATTGATTATGCCCAAAATTGAGTATTGTAGTTCAGTTTATTTCTATCATTTAACTAATTTCAGCAAAACCAAACTAACGAAAGTACAGAATAGTTGTATTAGATTTTCATACTGTATCAATAGGAGAGATCATATGACACCTCACTACAAACGAGTTTTCATTTTGAAAATAGAAAATCAGGTTTTATATCTTTATTATGTGTTTCTTTATAAACTACTAACATCTGGCATTCCCTAATATTTATACAAATGCTTAGTGAGGAGATCCACTCAAAGAGGTACATGTATGAGACACGATACATTCACATTGCCTCTTCATCACACTTTAAAGTTTGAAGGCTGTCTTTTATATACTGCACCTCATTTTATGAATAAGATCCTGGACATGTGGTGCATGACGCCATATTCATTCAAAATAAGGATTAAAGAGTTACTCTTAAAAGATGAAATTTCTCAGTGAGTTTGTAAATATGTGGTCAGTTAATTTAGTTGTACAAGGGTAGGTGGAAGATCAGGAAACTGAACCGATCCCTTTTGTGATAATTATGAATGTATGAATTGTTCACAATAAACATTATTATTATTATTATATTATTATTATTATATACTATAAACTACTTTTATTTATAATTAATCAATTAATAATTCTTTTAGGAATGGCTGAAAGTAATGCTTCCTTTAATCGACCAGTCCATTTAAATCGCGATAGTTTGTTTGCCGCTGCTGCTATATATTCTGAATTTCATGGAAAATCTAATCCAAATACTGAAAATAATGCAGTGCCGGCAACATTTCAGGTAATATGAGTTCATATGATATAAGTACTACAAGGAAACTAAAAACTTCATTGTTTGCCAATTAGATTTCATTGCTAAAGATAAAGTGTTGGCTATAATCACACAAAAACTAATATCAGATTTCACTGAACTTGTTCTGTTTATGAAGTGTGTTTTGTCAAAATGCAGAAAGTGCAATATTGTGCTAATACACAATGTTTTATTTTGTATTGCTCTTGCTAATTAAAATGTTTCCGACTGGATAAAATTAATAGAGAATCTGCCTTTTCGTTGCAATTGCAAAGAAAATGGCAGCTAAGGTAAACTTGATCATAGATGTTGCATGTTCAGGATGACTAAATATTACGATGTGTACAATTTCGAAAAGATTTTTTAATAAAGAATTCTACTAAGTTTATTGGATGACTTGTTATAATCGATGAAATTGGCCCCAACCATTTTACTCCTGAAATTAAACTTCAGTAAATAGTTCCCCATAAAAAGACAACTATTAGAATGTTGAAGTATTGGCATTTATATGATTTATGAGTATATCATATTCTGTTAGTGTTTGAATTATTTTATAGTTGTGTTAGTAAGATAGAAAAATAGAGAAAGATTGATGACAAAAACTGTCAATAGTTTTGTACATTTGTATACGTTGTAAGAAATATTTGTTTTATTATTGAATAAAAAAGCACCCAAAATCAGATTAAAACTACATAATTTAATTATATGATTTTTTGATTGACGTTATCTCATTAGTGATAACTACTATATAGTAGTTCAGCATGAATTGATCCCTTCTACCTGTTTTCTCTGTATTCATAATTTAAGTTTATATATTGTATGTATTTGAGAAATTGTCATTAGTCTGCACGTAGCATTTGAAAAAGGTGAATTTCATCGAAACGTACGTCATGCAGTATTATTTTTAATATATGTGTAAATCAGTTTAACAATTGTTTTATTATGTTTATCGATTTACATCAAGTATCGGCCTCATCAATTATTATATTAGCATCATTGTTGACAGCTTATACACTTCGGTAATTGATTGAGTTAATTTAAAATATGATGATTATAATATTTTAATGATAATTATAATTTTCAGGTGATAAATATGATAGGATGGAAAGCAAGTTCATCGCGTTCTGAACAAATATGAAAGTAGACTTACTTAATTGGACATTATTTGTGGCATTGACTGATTTCACATCTGTTTATCAATGTAATGTACATATGTATAGGTATGATTCGATTTGAATAAAAGCAGGAAATTTTTTTTTTGTATTCACTTGTTATAAAATTGGACTGCAGACTTAAAAGTGCAGGCAACAGTGCCTTAAAATTGTAACTAAAATTCAACATATCGCACCTTAACCGTGTTAGATAAAAATTTATAGTTACATAGATAAAAATAATATAGTTAAAATGAAAGTTAACAATTGAATAGTTTTTGGTATTGATAAGTAAATTTTTTTATGTTGAGAGTAAAGCAAAAGAAGTTTGATTCTGGTAAACGTCATCAAACATTCCTTTTCTATAATTACCCCCTAAAATTTGTCCTATTTAACAAAAACTAATTTAAACCTTTCAAAACTAAAGAAAGTAACAAAACAATATTTTAGTAATACTAAATTTTTACCTTTTATTACTCTATTTTACTAATACAGAGGAACACTTGGGTGTGAGTCTTACTATGGAATATTATCACACATTACTAGTATATCATTTTTGATTTAAACTAGCTTTCCTTAAGGTTTTCCTTAGTGATTATTTTTTTTCTGTCTGAAATTTTAAATTTCAGACAGAATTACAAGAATTTTCTGAAGGATCTGGAGAAAAATAAATAATTTTTTGTTGGGAAAAAAATATACTCAGCATGTTTGAATCTCTATATTTCACAAATTTGATCTGCTTATTATGAACTTCATATGAGTTTTACTAAGAAGTTATAATATTCAGATGGATATATTACAAATATACTTTGAAATACCATTCATTTACATATGGTCAGAAGAAAAGCAAATTGAAGAAATTGAAAAACATAATTGAAATAATTTCAAGAAAATATTATTGAGAACACTGTTTCAAGAATTTGTCAACACCACTAAAATTCTCATGGGTTTTCTGAAAAATGCCCAGGGTGGAAACCCATGAGAAATGAGCCCTTGTGGTGAGACAATTTCTGGAATCTGTTAGACATCGCTTCCTGGAGAGTGAGATCTAACAGTCCTTCAAACACATAACCAAAATTATGTTTCTCCTAAAAGAACACCTGCTTTTTATTCAATCACTTTGAATTTTACAGCAAAATATAATCATTCTTTAAGAATGCACTATAAGGTACATATTACCAAATTTTCTCATTATATTAGTTTTATATTCGAAGTTAACTTACTAGTAATATTAAAACAAGCATCTTCATAATAAATCATGAAACTCATCTTCATCAAGGTACAACGTAACTCTATAACACTATAAATGTAAACTGTTGATAAAGAATAAATTTTTGGAAACTTAGAAATGACATATTTCTATATACTTAAACTTTCTCACTATTTAAAACATCGGCTTAATTAGAAATATACCAAAATTTTCGATTTTATATCAAGATTTTAAAGAAAATTTCCATATTTCAGAAAATTTTGCAATGTACAAATTGGGAATTTACCAGAAGTTTGATTACTTTGAAAAATTGAGATTATATTTCTGTTAACCAATGCTTTTTTTTCGTTTGTATTGATTTCTACAAGTTTCAGTACAACTATTGAAATCATTAATTATATAAACTAGATGCGACAAATGTGGCGTAGGTAAATGACATAGTTTGTTTCATTTTTCGAAAAATCATTCAAGAATATAAATTTACTTATTTGATAAAAAATCAAAGTGAAAGTCTTTGTTGAATATATCTTGGAACGTAATGAAACAAACGTATTTGAAATATGTATTTCAGTTCGAATCTTGTAGCCAAGTAGAAAGGATGTCAACCACCAATTGAATTTATTTAAGATTGTTCATCAGTACTCTTACAGCCCTCTCCATTAGTAGGCAAAATGAACGGTTCTGTGGGTCTTCTCTTGAATTTATTCTTCTTCAGCATTGTTGCCTATAAGGATTCATTATATTTACTATTTCAAAATTATGCACACACCCGCACACTAAAATTGTTATTCATAGCAATAGTAGACCGTAAAATTTTAGTTTTGTCAAAAATTTTAAATAACTGATTTTCAACGATTGACAAGTGCTAGAAACAGAAGAATAATAATAATGAACAAATATTATATCACATATTCTAATGCATGAATGAGTGTATCTGAAGACGTAGTTTATTACATTAAATTTAATTGATTTAATATAGACCCTCATAAAGCTAATACAGAGAGAGAGAGAAAGAACATTTATTGGATATTTTCAAAAGGCTATCGACCTAAGTCTTCCAGCCAGTTATAGAAATTTTACAGTGGTACTTAAATAATATATACACTCATATATACACACACACATAACTCATAATATTCTATTCTAATGTACATAGGTGTTCAAATAAGGGAGTGACAAGCAGTTTCCTCTTTGGTGGATTGTCCCTGTTGTACTCATGGAGAAGTGGTAGAATCATATTTTTGTTATTTTCACGAGAGATGAACTTTTTGCTGAATCTAATTATCCTATCGATAACACAGGCCAACAAAATGAAAAAATTTTCATATATAATAATAATACCTATACACGTTCACATATCTAGCTCTACTATAACATTCTGTTGATTAATTTCAATTCTTCAAATGAATGTTCTAGTATTCATTTTCTTAAATATTTTATTCAGTGTCATAAGCACAAAAAAATTTCATTTATATATATATATATATATATATATATATATATATATATATATATATATATATATATATATATATATATATAAACATTCAACTATATATATATATATATATATATATATATATATATATATATATATATATATATATATATATATATATATATATCAGGTAAACTGAAGCAGCTCACCAACACTATGGAAAAGAAGTTTAATCTAAAAATCATTGCTCTCCAAGAAACACGATTCATGGACGAGAATTTTGATACCAACAATTTACAAGGGAAAACCTGCCGTCAGAGTGAAAGACAAATTACCACTTTTAGGTACCGTATTCGTAATATACAATTCCGTACTCGGCTCAATTATTAATTTCACATCATCCAACGAGAGAGTCTCGTTGCTTTCTATTAAATCAGCTAATGAAGCTTACACTCTGAACAATGTGCACGCTACCATTAATCACCACAAAAAAATCGTTCCTGAAAGCGTACAAGATTTTTGGGAAACATTGGAAGAAACAACCAATAAAATACCAAAGCACCATGTGAAAATCTTATTAGGCGACTTTAACGCACAGCTGGGTAAAGAAAGGAAATTCAGAGATACTATGGGTCCCCACACCGAATACAAACGCACCAACAAGAATGGTGAAAGATTGTTGGTGCGAACTGAAGAAACTTCGGACTCAAAATCATGAGTACCCAATTTCAAAAACCTGCACACAAGTTATCTACATGGAGATCGCCCAGTATGAAGCAAGGTGAATACCAAATTGATCATGTCGCAATTTGTAAGGAAAACACAATGGAAATTATGAATGTTAGAACTCGCAAAGTCGTCTTTGATTCTGACCATAATCTTCTCCAAATGAAAACGAAATTTCAACCCAATAGTATACGGGTCCTCATATCAAACACAAACGTACCAACAAGAATGGTGAAAGATTGATCGCATTCTATAGAAACTCGGACTCAATATCATGAGTACCCAATTTCAAAACTCTCCACACAAGTTAACCACATGGAGATCGCCCAGTCTCAAGCAGGATGAATACCAAATTGATCATGTCGCAATTTCCAATAACATAAAGGAAATTTTGAATGTCAGAACTCGCAAAGCGTCTTTGATTCGGACCACCATCTTCTCCAAATGAAAACGAAATTTCAGCCCAATAAAAACAAGGAAAGAATTATTGCACAAATCAATCGGAAAAAATTGACAAATTGTGAAATCCTTACAGAGAACACTCAGGAAGTCATTACACTAGGGCAACCTCCTTGCACCAGGAAACATCACTGGTGGAACGTAATTTGCGACCAAGCAGTCGACAAGCGAATAACTGCGCGAAGAAGTGGGAGAACTTCCTTATAACTCAAAAACTGGCCTCCAAAATTATTACAAGAGAAAAACGCAGATATGACAATCTAGATGTCATGAAATACAAAACGATTTCACCAATAATAATACTAGAGATTTTTACAAAGCTTTAAGGGAAAACTTACAAGGATACCAAGCGCCCAGTCTGTGCTTCAAAAAATCCGATGGCACGTTAGAAAGTTTTTTCTTTTTTTGCATCCGAGTGGCACGTTTGAAGTCGATGCCTTTCGTTTGTTGGACGAAACGCAACTAAAGAGTGAGTTGTAGCACGAAACAGTAACTGTCTTAAGTTTTCAATAAATGTAGGCACCGATTTCAATATTCTCTAACATTTATCTCTTAAAAGATAATGCAGACATCACGTTGTTCATGTTTCACATAGCCAGCTCTGCTATAATATTCTTTTAAATAGTTGTAAAAATTATCGAAAAAAAGTAATAGTATACTTATAAAAGTTAAAATTACTATAATATTGTGTATATATATTAGGAACAGGTAAAACGAGTCTCTGAATATAAAATGAACTTTACAATACAAAGAAAATACAATGTTATTTTGGAAGAGGCCTCTTCTGAAGAAATACTTCATTTAAGGTAACAAGAAAAGTTGAACACATTAATTATATATACTGTTACCAATTCTTTAATTTTACCTTTAGAGCTGATTTTGAGACAACGATATCACACGGACTTTGAATCCACGGCTCTCCATCTACTTGGACAGGAATATCAGAATGAATGTGGATTTTAATATGTCCTCCCTGAAAGTTTTAAGAAAAATTTTAGTGAATTTCTATACATTATTTGGTAAATCTTATTAATATATTTTAATCATCACTTCCGAGTATCCAATTTTAGATTATTTTTATTTTGATTAAATTTTTATTAATTTTCAATCAAGAAATGAATGTTTTAAATAATTCAGCTGCAACTAAGTACTGTAAATTGTGATAAGAAGCAAAATAAGCAATATAAATTACTTTTTGAAACTAAATAAATATGGCAATTAATAAAATGTCAATGAACAGGTTATTGTTATTGAACAATGTCATATTTGCATTCAAGATACAAATAGAATGAAATTTGTGTTTTATGTGTACAGAAAAATAAACTTGAGAAAATGGACGTTTCTGTTATCATTGATCAAACAAGTAATACTCATTTTCTGTTGAACTGAATTGAAAAACTTTTTAGAGCTGGTAGGAGAGATAGATAATTTTGTGTGTGTGTGTGTGTGTGTGTGTGTGAGAGAGAGAGAGAAATGCTGAACATACCTGAGAAATTCTCATAGCAGACCTGAGACCTGACTGTATTTGACCTAGATGAACCACCCCAGTAACTCCAACTACTTCTAGCATACCATCCCAGTGATTTGGTTTAGAGAATTGATCTTCTTTTTCAGGTCCCCATGGATTGGCACCAGAACCCCAACTACAAACATTAATATTTACTTGTTGAAAGTGCTAATAACAAATTTCCGTTTAAAATAGTACAAAATTTTATTTTTGCAATAAGAGAATGAATATCAATATATATATTGATAAAAGCACACTTCAAAAACAATAATGAGAGGTAATAATAAACACTTGTCTAAAAATCACTCACTGAACAATTCTTTATTCGACTAGTTTCGCCTTTTACGGCATTATCAAGAATTTGATTTCTTGATAATAATGCCGTAAAAGGCGAAACTATTCGAATAAAGAATTGTTCAGTCAGTTATTTTTAGACAAGTATTTATTATTACCTCTCATTTTAATATGAACTATCACAGAGTTGATTCATCGTCCATTGAATTTATCAAAATTAATATATATATTTTAAAGTGAAATAAATTTAAATTGAAAATTTAACACTACAAGTCTTGTATCTTCTAAAACAACTAGTTTACAGAAAAATACTACCTAACTTAATAGTTATTATAAAAATATAGTTAAATACAAGTGAAATATTGGTCACCTGCAGTAGTCAATATTAATCTAATCAGTATCAAATATTTTATTAAATATTCGATTTCATCATTGCTGGGATATGATGATTGTATATCCTATGAAATTATCAGACCCTTTAGCTCAAAGCATAAATAATATAATGAATACCAATAAAACTTTTTATAGGTGCATTCAACTTAGAATGCCCAGTGCTGAATTTTAAAACAAACGCTATTTATTCATGTAGAAATCATACTAGAAATATTTTTACCTCAAAATATTGAGAATAATTATGCCTTCCACTTGAGGTAGTTCAACGAGCTTTCCATCAACTTCTAAACGTATTTCTCTACGTAGATCTTTGCACATTTTAGGGCCAACCATCTTACGGAGGCCCATTTTGACATAAACACTTTTATTGTGCAATCTACTGTTGAACTTATTAGGATTCTCCTCTCTAGCATTATGAAAATCTAAACATAGATCTGCGTCGATTCCAATTCCAAAATAATTATTCATCACAAAAATTTGTGAATTGTCTTCACTTGTAGACCCTGCCATGACTGCAACAAATGCTCATAATTAAAAATACATTCTTAATTTATTTCATTTGCATTCTTATAATATAGAAATGAGCTTCTTGATCAAATTATTAAGATCTACTCATTTATGGAAAATATTAGTAAATTTTAGATATCTTCCTAATATATGTATACATTTTCAGTGAGGAAACATGCCTTAATGACAATATTCATTAAAAAAATGATTAATTTTTTTCTAAATACGATTACTACCTTCGTTCTATAATAATTAGCTTCATTGTGCTTTATAATTTTTACATATTGTGGACATCATATTGGAAATAAGAATTAGTAACATATATTAAAAAATTACATATATATATATATATATATATATATATATATATATATATATATATATATATATATTATATATATATATATATATATATATATATATATATATATATATATATATATATATATATATATATATATATATATATATATTATATTTTCTTGCGGTGAAAAGAGTACAAACGACAAAAATGTAATTCTTGGTATAGCCCGCAACTGAATTGGAAGCAACACGTGTTGCGAGCTTATTGGCTCTCCTCAGAACGGCGTAGCCAAGTTCAAGGTGTACGAACCTGGAGATGGAATCCGGCGACTATTTATCCTGTACGGAGTCTTCAACCGAGAAAGTTAACAACGAATGAAAAATTTTCTTGCGGTGAAAAGTACAAACGATTAAAATTTATACCAAGAAAATTTTACATTCGTTGTTAACTTTCTCGGTCTAAGACTCCGTAAAGGATAAATCGTCGCCACAAAGGTGATACGTTGACCAAATTTCCAAACCAGGAAATTTCAAGTGGAGGCCTAGCAGTGGATACTTCCTTTTACAGATGTGTTCTTTTATTGTTGATTCCAGCTCCAGGTTCGTACACCTTGACCTTGGCTACGCCGTTCTGAGGAGAGCCAATAAGTTCGAAACATGTGTCAACGGCTGCTTCCAATTGAGTTGCGGGTTATACCAAGAATTACATTTTTGATATATATATATATATATATATATATATATATATATATATATATATATATATAATTTGTAATAATGTCGACGTATTTTCGAAGTTATTGCTATGGAGCTTCAAACATTTGAACATCTACCAGAAATTTGTCGCAACGGTTTTTTTTATTAGTCTCCGATTATATAATTATTTCAATATAATTAGACTTGATAATAATTTCTTCAAATATTCTATACTAATGCTACCTTCTTCTTTGTTCACCAAAACTGGTTATGGTATGAACAAATTAATACAAACATGTATTACTATTTAGGCAAATGAATAAATGGTCAACATATAATTCAAGTCTTTTCCTTATGTAAAATAATACAATATCTCTTAAAATAAAACTGAAAAAATATATACTAATATGAATTGATTATTATTATATTCATTTGAATTATCTAGCAACAATAATAGTTAAACAAACTAAATACAAGAATAAGAGAGAAACTAATACGATTTTAAGCAGTATTCTGAAGTATATGAAGTCTAACAGAGCTTTTCATTTGATACTGTTGAGAAAATTTTCGTGCCTCGTACTTTAGTAGCCTTATTTGCATTTTGAATAACCATACTGTAACGATAATATTTTAATTTTTCAAGAAAAATTATTTATTCGTAAAATACAATTAGTTTTTGATTCAGATATAGCAAAAATATTTAAATAATATTTATTGACCTGCTTTTTTAATTTGTTCATTAGTCACGAGCCGCAATTTGGCGAACTTTTGCCTCTTCTTACCAGTAGCATTGACTTGCTTCACTCCATCATCTGACTTGTCTTCTGGGTGAAAAACTACTGTCCAACGGTCCAAACGAATCTCTTCGGCATCAATTACGTCACGAAGTAGGTTCAGAGGATCCTCACCTCCTGTATATCCAGATCCCCAACGAAGAACTCGAGCAAGATCATTACCTGAAATCAGATGAAAAATAGCTAATGTTTAAGATGGTTAATAAATAGATCATTTTGAATATATAGGAAGAGAAATAAATAACTTCAGTAATCACTTTTAATTAACAATATAAGATTTTGATTAAAATCTATCAATAGTACTGAATATACAGAATGCCATACAGTTTAAAGTATTACCTAGAATGGTTTTGTGAATTTTCGGAGGAAATGGTTTGTGAAAATTTTAGTTCACATGGAAGTGTAGCAAGTATGGTCATTGCAAAAAATATTGTAAATATAAAGGTCTTATTTGTTCAAGGTGTTTGGAGACTCATAAGTAGATTTTATATAATATAAAAGCATTATGTTGTAACAACCATAAATAGTCTGGTGCAAGGTCTGTTGTGAAGGTAAACGTTTTACATAAAACGAATAGTTTTCATTGCCTCTACATTATTTAAATAGGTACAGATAAAAGATTAATTATGGGCAGTGCACGATAGCAACAACCGAAAATGCGTCATCTGAATTTTTAATTGATTTTTTCTCTTTCGATCAGTTTCAAGATCTAATTTTTTCTTGTAGTTATAATATTGTATGTGTTACCAAGACTTGGGTGATTCTCATGTAGGGGGCATATAATTGGTGCAAATATAATCAAATACAGATATTTATATATCTTCAAGATTACCTGAAGGAATATTTCGTAGTTTTTCACAAATTTGGAGCCAAAAAAAAATTATATTATTTATATACAAGGAAATTCACCGTCTAGAACACGTTGAAGGTACTTCATGGTAGATTGACATTTGTCAATCGTATTTATACGTTAATCGTTCAAGATATCGTTTCAAGATAATCGTTCAAGATATCGTTTAAAAGAATGTTTATATTTCAATCGCTCCCATTACTTCATGCTCCTCTAGGTCAAAAAATATAAGACGGTTTTCCTTGTTAGCATTTTATATTTGAAAACAAAGCAATGTATACCATTCAGAGGAAGGATTTGAACCTATATTTCCACCTAAAGAGAACAGGTATTGGATGATGAAATGAAAATTACACCTTAATTTGTATACCAACACAAAATTCTGAGATTTAATTTCGTATTTTAATGATATATTTCTGTCAAATCGTCACTATAGTACTAACATGTGAAAATACGAGGCGCTTACAAATTTGAACGTGTTTGTGTGATCTTCGCTCATAATAATAGACAACCTGCATAAGAACTAGTAGCGCCTCTGTCGTTAACTTTGTAAGTTCATATGTGAGGACGAAGTGTTTATAAACATGCATTTTGATACTTATTCACGAAGCATGTAAGTTTTTATGAATTATTTCTTGCAAATATATACGAATTGAATACATACGTATTTTACAATAACTTATTGTAATAATAAATATCGTTACAATAAATTTAATTAAGTGACTATGAGTGGGAAAATCGGTGAAAAGAAATCAAGATCTGGTGACACTGAATGGTGTTGTGTTGTGTCACAATACTTATAGTAAAACTCCAAGTATAAAATTTTATTCGTTTCCATCAAAGAGTTCATGGAATTTAGATTTTCGAGTTTTAATTGCGTGAGCTCCACTTGCTGATATTCTTATTGCACGTTCCGCAAACCATATCTGACTAAAAAATTTCATGAAGAATTCGTTTCAATGACACACTGCTAACATATATATTTAAACTATTATGGTAATTGTAGAAGTGACGGTATAAATTTAAACAATTTTGAGTGCATACTATATCTACTAGCTACAGTATCAATTAATTCTCGAATTATAAAGTTTGCTGTTTTGCTTGATTCTGTCGCTCTTGCAGATTTCATCATACTACTTAGTGAACATACAATATTTATATTATCAAATTTAACTAGCTCAATTTTTTTTTGATAAGCCTTCTTAGAAAATAACTCTTTTATTTTTCGTCCTTTCGAATAAAGTTCGCTATTTTTAGGCACTGAAGAAACATTCCACTGACACAGTTGACTAGTCTTACACTTAGCATTCTCATAATTAATAAAATTAATTACAGCAGCAATATGTTTACAGTTTTTGCCCAAACCAGCCGGACAATTGCATCGCTGATCGCTGTGACACTTCTGTTGACATCTATCTAAATATTAAAATATAACCTTATTATAATTTCCAAATGATATGCATAATTATAAGAATAATAACAAATTATTAAATCTTACTTCAAGTGTTACATCAAAATGTTGTTTAATACTAGTTTGACGTATAACTTGAGCTTTTATCAAACTAGTATCTCCAGTCTTCCATTCTTCAATATGTTTTACATTACTTGGGAATAAATTTTCACCTTTTTTATCTGACGACTGCCGGAGATTTGGAACACTTATTTTTTGGAATCCACTCTTTATTATTACTATGTTAGACATTTTTAATCTTAATGAATAATTTATTATTACTGTAGTGACAAGTATAAAATTCAATTTCGCTCACATAATAAATGTTAAATTTGGCCACCATGAGCGCTAGTGTCTAATAATCAAAGTCACGCAGGTTCTCTATACTGTGGAGTGTGATATAACTTAATTAATGAACACTAAAGCTTTTAAAATTCTGGTATCATCTTACCTGTTCCTAATGGGACAATAGCGCAAGCTGGAGAAGAGCACTGGGAGTCTTGTCCTACATTATCAAGACACTGCAGTACCCATCCAATAGTTCCATCCCCTCCACATACCAGAATCTTATAGTTTGGTATATTTCGAAACACATAGAGCCCTGGCAGAGGACCGCCATTATCCAAATCGAATACTTGATAAGGATTCAAAAGTTTTCTGAAACTGGTAATCAACTCTAAGCCTTGGCAACCGCCCGATTTGACATTAACGAATACAAGTAGAGGCTGAACTCCGGCTGGTATCATAGAATGTTCAATGTTTGGCAATAACATAACTGAAATCAAAGTGATTAGATATTAATAATTCACATTTATTAAAAGCTATTTTGACGTTATACTGCATAAATCAGTCTTTGTTTTTTTTTAAATATCTACGCAAATGAAAAAAATTAGCTTAATATGCTTTGGAAATATTTTATTGAAGTAAATGAATCATTCTGAGAAAGTGATTATACGGAATTGATGTTTAGGTAGCATTAAGATGTAATCAAGTTCATTAAGGCAAAGTTGGAAGTCTATTTGGTTCAAATACATAACTGATATATTCAAATACTTATGAATTTCCACCAAGAGTGAAAACCTACCCAGTAAATGTTTCTCCTCAAATCTTGATTCTCGTAGTATGTACAATGCCCTTACAGCTTTATCAGAATCTTCATATGTGATAACCATAGATCCATATTCATAATATATGGGACCAATTTTGCAGAATTTATTTTCTAAAATAAATAACAATTTCCATTATTATATTGAAATATATTTGATTAGAAGGGTACTAACGCTAATCAATGTAATCAAAATAATCAATATCAATTAAATATACATGTTTATATTTCATATATCTGCATAAAATTAATTTGAATCGAAATAACTAAAAGAAATTCAAAGTGTGAAAGATAAAGTTATTATTATCTCAATGATTTCGATGAAATTGATTATTATTTATATATTTTAATTAGTTCAAGTTACAAAAAATTCGAATTAATGAAGCTAGTTTCAAGAGGTTTATTAAAACATTGATTAATTTGTTCAAGTTTTTATAATTTGGTATATTCAATAAATTTGTCAAGTTTTTAAATTATACCTCAATATCATACTTTTGAAAATAATGGCTGACAGGGCTGATTTCAATTGATTATAGTAAGGGATTATTTCAATTGATTATAGTAGCTTAGATAAAATGTTGTTCAAATAAAACTAAGTAGTTTTCTGATTTTCACTATAATTAATTTCAGTTTATCATCAACATCTGATGAAGCCACTGTGTTGGTGAAAAAATATTGTTATGTTTGATTTTAATTATAGTGAAAATCAGAAAACTACTTAGTTTTATTTAAATTATGAAATGTTCAATAAGTTTTACCATCCTATGAAATTTCAATGAATATTCAACCTAATTTCATAGTGAATTAATATTTGTAGGGTAAAAATTGTCGAAATAATGATATTGCTATTTCATAAAACTATGTTTCACGTGATGTAGGTACCTCTTAGACGTTGAGAATATTGAATCGACATTGAAATTCGAGAACAAATTGAACAGTTTTTTATACTTTCACAAATAAATTTATTTGCATCCTTAAATGACATTACCTAAGAAAACGAAGAGATTAATGATAAACCCCTTAATGAAATGATATAATTGGACGTTTTTACATATAGGAATATAAGACATTATTCTTGTTATATAAAAGTGTACTTATTTGTTTTTATTGCGAACAATAATATAAAGATTGATCGAAGTTCAGTTGATTTGTTTAACACGTATCTCCAATTATTCGAATGTCTACTACTTCATAATTTTTTGAATATATATATGTTTTAGCATTAAATACTAACAAACCTTTTCCTAAAAAATCTGTCAGTATATTTTCATAATGTCTTTCAGATAAATTAGGAGGTAGATTTCCAACAAAAAGTGCTAAATTGGGGCCGTGTGGATCTTGTTTTAACTGAAGATAAAATCGCATTAATTCCATTTGTCTTATACTGTCCTTGCCAAGCTGCTTCACTATCTCCCATGGACGCTCGTTCCATGATAAGACTCTTTCAGTTACTAAAAAAATAAATAATAAACTGGCTTTAAAACAATATTTTATTACGTCGACATTTCGTCAAGATATTCGTGACTTGTTTAAAACTTATTTATATAAATAATAAGAAAAATAATTTATACTAGAAATAATAGAACTTATGAAAAAAAAATTATATATCTATTCCAAGAAAAATGTAAGGATTTTAAAGGATGTGATAAATCAGTATTTATTTAATGAATATTTTGATTATTATTTGAAACATATCTAAATCCAAAATTTTTTTCATTTTCCCAGAATCTCTCATATCTTACCGCCTCTATCAAGAAGTTTTTCACTGCATCGGTAGTCTTCAGCATTGTAATTTTCCAGGCCAAATAATTTAAGTGCATCCCTTATCATGTCCCCCACACTGGTGTTATCATCCACAGGCACGGTGCAGAATGCCTTGGATACTTGGAGTTTACCGGAATATACACGGACTTCACCAGAATCATCTTTATTTCTGAAAAAAATTCTCAAAAAATTATTTCTCATTTTTTTCAATATAATCATAATTATTAAACCAAATTAAATACTCAAACTCATGAAAGTAACATTTAAATATACCGTATTAATTAAATATTCTAACACTAAGAACAAGTTTATAAAAACTTTTCAGTCAATGTGTTCTCAAGATAATTTTCTCAGTTATCTAATTCAACGTCATAAACGTTATAAAATTCAAATAAGTAGTAAAAATATTAATTCAAGAAAGTATTGAAGATAAGTGGAACAATATACGAAGGAAGTACAAGAGAAAGATAATTACACTTCAAGTATATTGAAGTGTATATTAATACACAACAATTTCACAGTAATAATGTGATAATACTAATATATTGTTATATTAATAGTAATATATATGGGTTCAGATCTAAATCATAAAAATTTTATACATTTTTATAATAATCCCCCTCATTTTTACATGAATAATCTTATTCTCTGTTCGAAAAGAATTGTAGCCACTCACTTGAATCTTAAAAACAAAGCGGGTCTTTTTCCTTCCTTTCTCGTCAGACTGAGAACAGGCATTGGATCTTGAAGAACATTGTCTTCTTGTGAGTAAAGGTCAGTTAAATGAAAAGAACTTGGTTCCTTGGTGATGTGAAATGCTCTTAGAGCCTGGATTAACACCTGATCTAAGGATGCATGCCTCGGAACTGAAATTGTACGAAATATTCTCCTTCTGAACGAATTGTTGCCGTCATAAACCTTAATTATTTCTGAAAAAAACAAAGTTTCTATTGAATCCTCAAATTTTGTGTTTAATTTAAGATAATTGTACAGTTTGCTGATGATACGATGATGTATATAGTGGGGGAAGATTTACATCAAATGGTATCGGATATGAACAATGAAATGAACAAGTTATTCGCGTGGCTGTGTGATAATAGATGATTATGATAGTTTGAATGCAGGAAAATCAAAATTTAGTATATTCGCCAAGAAATCACGAATGATAAATGTGCAGGTTGATAATATATATATTTCTGTAAACGGAGAATCCATTGTTCACGATGAACATATCAAATACTTGGGTACAATTTTGGATTCGAATTTAAACTTTCACGCACACGCAGATTATATAACGAGAAAATTTTCGAAAAAAGTAGGATTCTTATCACGAATCGGCAAATCTTTGTCTATGAGTACAAAGTTGTCACTCTATAAAGCCATTGCACTTCCTCATTTACAATTCTGTTGTTCCTTATTGTTTAATTGTCCTCAATATCAAACAAGTCGATTAGAAAAAATACAAAATAGGGCTTTGAGATCTATATTAAAATGTAATAGATATACACCTGTCAAATCCATGCATAATGTGTTAAATATGTTATATGTTAGCCAAAGAGTTGTATTTAATGTACAAGTGTTTATTTTTAAACTGAAAAGAAATATGTTACCAACCTACATTAGTGATAGAATTCGATTATTTAAAGATGTACATAATTATAATACGAGATTCAGAACAGACTTTATACTTGGAAAATGTAACACTACACAAAAGCTAAAATCTATTTTGTATAAAGGTTTAATTGAATTTAATGGACTTCCTGCACATATAAAAAACTGTGAAAGTTTAAAAGTATTTAAAAGACTTTTGAGAACGTTCATTTCAACCAAATGCAACACAGTTTAAAGTCACTCTAATTCAATTCGGCTTTGTTTCTGCTAGTACTGTAATTGATGTTTATCATGTAATATAAGTTAACTAATTAGGTGATAACGGTTGATGTATATAACGTTTTTGTTTTTCTACTATATCATATTATTTACATATATTGGTACTTTACTTGATTCACAGTATTTTACTTTTCATTATTTTAATTTTTAATTAACTTGTTATTACTATATTTTGTAATATGATGTAGCAATTCTGCTAAATAAATACATTATTATTATTATTATTATTTTATTATTATTATTATCATTATTTAACTTGCTAAGACATGTGTCTGTATTGTCAGGGATTGAACAACTGCACAAAACTGAATTTTGATTACATTTGAGTTACTGTACAGGTCATAAAACAGAATAAATAGTGGAAAAATGTTTTTAGATCATACTCTCAATATTAGATTTTCAAACATTTAAATTCCGCCATTTGTCAATCTGCAAAACTGATCTTCAAGAATTTTATGTAGGGTCTTAGAAAATATGGAATAAGTTTGGAAACATATAACTTTTCAAAATGAAATAAATCTTAGATTTTATGAAAATCTGGATTTTTTAATACAAAAAACCAATATTGGTTCAATAATGACGATTTTGTTGAGATAAACAATGTAAAATAAAATAAGTGGTAAACATAACACAACTTTAAAACAAACTTCTGTTCAATAGTGACTAATTTGTCCAGATAATGTTTTAGAAAAAAATAACCTGCGGACATATATACCTACCATCATCCTTTTCTTCTTTCTCTTTGCATTGTTTTTCGACACGATCTTTACTTTGTTGGTGAGGTTGCGTGTAATCTTCTTGATCCCAGTAGCGCCCCATTTCCCCACTGCTAAACTCTTCCGATATACTGCGAGCTGAAAATTATACAACTCAGAGTAAGTTATAATGATTGTACATTTACTGAATAAGTGTTCAAAAGGTTTCCTATGTTTTCTTGCTCAGTTATACATACAAATTCTATATTATGCCTACTATATGAAAAAATACTACAATATTTTAGGTATTTGCTATTTTATAAAAAAGAAAATAATATATTCTAGTCTGTATAACACAGTAAAAGAGGGCGTTTAGGATATAAGAGTAAATATATATATATATATATATATATATATATATATATATATATATATATATATATATATATATATATATATATATATATATATATATATATATATATATATATATATATATATATATATATATATATATATATATATATATATTAAAAATTGATTCATTGCCTGTTTAAGATATTTTATTTTGAATGTTTTCAGCAATAACAGGCTTCCTTTAATTTGAAAAACTTTATTTTTGATTATGTTTCGTTGTATATCACAACTTTGTCAAAACTAATGAATAATTGAATTTTTGAATTACTATAGATATCAAAATGTCAAACTTATTTTTTAGAAAAATCAAATTAGTTTTTTTTTATCTTCACTTATGATTTTCATTATCAGAGGAATATTTCTGGCTCAGCATTCGCTTCGGAAGTTTTATTCTTCTTCACCATGAGGAAACCTCTGAAAAACTCATGGTAAGCCAGGTGATTCTAATAAGTGTGATTTATATTTACATATATATAATTAGGTACATATAGTTTTTTATACTTATCCAGAATATGTATATTATTGGTTTATGTGTGTGAAACTGAAGGTAGATCTGGAAAAAATGAGTTTTGAGATTTGATATTTGGTGATTGTTGTGTGTTTATTTTATGAGTGTTATTTGTGAGCTTTATTAAATTGTTGTAAATAGAATTAAGATGTTTGATTACAAAAATACGAAGATTTTATCAACTGAAAAAGACAAAAAATGTAGAGAAATTTTAGAAATATTACACATTCGTAAAAATTAAGAAAACACAGAAAATGAAAGAACAGACATTAAACATCTTAATTCGATTTTCAATGATTTAATAAACCTCACAAATAACACTCATAAAATAAACAAAAAACAGTCACCAAACATCACATCTCAAAACTCATTTTTTCCAGATCTACCTTCAGTTTCACACACATAAACCAATAATATACATATTCTGGATAAGTATAAAAAACTATATGTTATTATATATATGTAAATATAAATCACACTTATTAGAATCACCTGGCTTACCATGAGTTTTTCAGAGGTTTCCTCATGGTGAAGAAGACTAAAACTTCCGAAGCGAATGCTGAGCCAGAAATATTCCTCTGATAATGAAAATCATAAGTGAAGATACAAAAAAACGAATTTGATTTTTCTAAAAAATAAGTTTGACATTTTGATATCTATAGTAATTCATAAATTCAATTATTCATTTTCATTAGTTTTGACAAAGTTGTGATATGCAACGAAACGTCAACTAAAATGAAGTTTTTCAAATTAAAGGAAGCCTGCTATTACTAAAAACATTATATATATATATATATATATATATATATATATATATATATATATATATATATATCCAATATGGCTGACAGCGAATGTATCATAGTGAACAAGTTCTGCAAAAATTGCAAGATAAGTATAGGAATTAATAATCCTAAAAATGTAAAATGCGTAAATTGTGAAAGTGTATATCACAACTCATATGCACAGGGGGTGAAAGCCTTGATACTCGTGAATGAACAAGAGAAACAGGTAAAATGTAATTCTGAAATGGCAGACGCAAATATTGTGGATTATTAATAATACAACTGCAGAACCTTTCAAAATTGAAATTGCATTATTTGAAAATGCATTTGCATAAGAAAAACGCTAGGATAAATGAGCTGATAAAAATCAATCAGTTATTGGAGGATTAAATAGCCTTTGAAAATGGAAAACACTGTGAGTTGGAAAATTCAAATAATCTTAAAGGCGATAATAAGAACGCCGCACAAACGCTCCCAACGAAAAAACGATCGCCAGACTATGACAACATATATAATAAAGAAAACACTTTGCAGTCACATTTTCCTGTTCCAGCCTTTTCCAAAGTGGGCGATAGCGTCCCCTTGTGGGCGCTGCAGGCTCAAACGTGGGCGGTAAGAGACCCAGAAAAAAATAGGGGCCTTGTGTAGATGCTTGATGAGGGGCGATTTGTAATTTCATCTAGCTAGGAAGACGCCGACTGAGCTTTCAATTCTCGACTACAACTGGTGAACATCAACTAAAATTAATTAAGAGATTGCTCAAATTCGGTTCTATATTTCTCTACGCGTGGTTCGTGTATACGTCCTGTTTTATTCGATAAAAAAAGAATAACAATCGATTGCTCCGTTTCGGAATGAAAGTAGACACAAGCGAACAAATAAAAAGGCAATAGACACACTTTCGCATTTTAATACTTATAAGTATTCCTAGATAGCTAATTTTCGTAGATAATAGACTGCGCGTAATCATGTTTTAACAAGTTTTGTTAAAACATGATTGTTAAAACGGCTTGCTCATAGAATACTTGTTCTTACTTGTTGAGTACGATTGAGAGTCGAATGAAATAAACGACTTCAACATTTTCGAATGAAGCAATGAAGACTTGAGTTTTTTAACAAGTGGTCATTGTTCACCGATACACAACATGGGTACTTGAAAAGAAAGAGCATCAGGTCTGCTGTATACAGTCTTATATAACAGTGTTATATCTGCCTTGAATCTGGAAAAATCCAATGGGCATCTTCTTGGATCTTACAAAAGTATTTGATAGGGTTAATCATAAAATTTTATTGACAAATTTGGAGTGGTTAGGGGTCAGGACGATTCCACTATTATGTCTGTACTCGTATTTATCAAATCGTATTCATATTTTGAAAGTTACAAAAGACAACCGCAGGTATTTGTCCGATCCTTTGCGTGTGCATTCTGGGATACCTCAAGGGAGTATACTAGGGCCTATTTTATTTGTGATATACACTAGTGACCTGGTAGCTATGATACTAGAATCAAGCAGTCTAGAATCAATGCATCAAGAAGCCAATAACTTTATGAGAAGAGTAGAAGAATGCTTATTTCCAATGGCTTGACGATAAACAATTCGAAAACAAAATTCCTAATATTCAAGACAAAACATCTTGCTGCAATGATTTTTGTTGGGAAAATTTTTGGGTATCAATGTGGACGACAGCTTGACTTGGACAGGTCATAAAGACGAATTATTTAAGAGATTTGGTAAAGCGTGTTACGCACTGTGCGTCTTGAAAAGACTGTGTTACCAAAACATGCTTAAGATGGTTTACTATGCAAATGTGGAGTCATTGCTGAGATACAGCATTATTGCTTGGGAGAGCAGTCTCCCAGAGAAAGTTATAGAGGGGTTTTTAGGAAACTTAATGTTCTCACGTTGGCCGCTCTGTATATTTTTGAGGTTGTCATGTTTCCACGCGAGAATCCACGTATTGCCGATGAAATCCAGCGCAACAACATTATTGCTACCCGAGGATTGCATTACAATTTGCCCAAGCACCATCTGAGCTTATTCAAAAAGAGTTCCTTATATGTTTCTATACTTTTTCACAACAAACTACCAGAAAGCCTGACGCGAATGAACTTAAGATCATTCACATGGGTGTTTAAGCAACATTTGATTGAGATCCAACCGTAACATTGTAATTGTTTCTATGTTCTGAATATCAAAGACATATTGCTCTGTGTATTGCTCTGAATACTGATTATTATTAATTCATATTTTCGTCTTTTCTTGTTTCTCTATTTCTTCACTGCTATAGTACTTTGTATTCAACATTTTTGAGAATATGAGTACTTGAAATATATCTATTATTATTATTATACAATTAGGTTTCGCTGGTAGTTATTTTTACGGTCTGCGATGTAGGAGAGTTTTGTGTACTGGTCAGGTGGACGTAGTACTGTTGGTGACGGAATTTTATATTCGATTTTACATTCGATCAGAACTTTATATTCAACCTTTATCCGCTATTAGTTCATTCTGGTCTTTTCATAAAAGTATTTGTTCAATACAGAAGAGTGATGGGATATCTTAATTTTGTGATCTTTGAGAGACTACTTCGATCACCAACCTCGGGAGATATGTCATAATATATATTATCTTTATTCATTGTTCCTTCATTATTCCTTCATTGTTTCTACTATGCTCCACCTCATCCCCTTAAACATATTATTTTATTTAAAATTTAAGTTTTTAAGAAGCATTCAGGGAAAAATTTTTCAATGTGCAGAATGTGTCGTGCAAGAAATCGATATGGCAACTTAATACTGTTTAACTATAGCATTCTTCTAACGGAGGCTACCAGCTATCAGTAGGAGTTCTGATCGGAATTTCCTTTATAGAAGTTGGTTTTTTGTAATGCGTACATATCCAAAATAAATTAATAAATTACATTAATACTTACGAGACAGTGTGTCCTTTCGTCGCACTTGAACTCCAATGATAGCTTCCATAGGTACTTCGGTTCGAGGAATGCTGACAGCATGTGGGGGTAGATAGATTGGCTCTAACACACCAAACGTACATTCTGACTTGAGGTTTACGTGGCATAATGCATGACCCTAAAATTAAAATTAACAAAAACTGATGTCATTCAGTACCGAATATTTGACAACTTTTATCTACCATTTCACTTATTTTTCTGAATGTTTACAGCACGTATAAAAATATTTTTCACGGCTAGTAGCGTTAACTGTACATAATATTCTCATTTCCTATAAAAAATTAAACATATTCCTATTTTAGAAAAATTATACTAAAATATCTTCATAAGAGCATGTCCATAAACAATATTCTGGTAAATTAGCTGAATTAAAATGAAAAATGTGTAAAACTAGAGTTCTACTCAATACCATATTGTAGTTCCTACTATTTATCTCGCCTCTCAACTCATTGGTTTATTTTTTTTTTATTAATATTCTTAGTGCCAGTAGCGCCAACTCGAAAGACTTATTTTCTAGATCTTATATAAAGCCCTTAGACTTTTTACTCTTTCCGGAGTAGTTGTTCAGTTGATATTGTTTTAATATTGATGATGACATCAAAGCTAAATAATTTATTTCTATTTGCTTATTGAATATCAATTGCTATTTGTTATCAAATATTAGATCTCACAAGACAAATGCGTAAGTATTACAACATGTTCCCATACAATTAGTTACTAGATAGTACTATTGCAATCGATTTTAATTTTATTTTTATTCATCAAATATATTTCGTAACTATATGGTCAACTTCTGCTGACCATCCGTAACTTTGTAATAGACAATATGTTATTTTATTTTTAGTTATCTGGTTATTGTTCAATACTATTTCAATTTATTGTATGTAATTTAATTTTTTCGTTGTATATATTCTCTTATACTCTCTTTTTTTTCTCGTTAATTTTTTCTTATTTATTATTATTTGTGTACAATTTGTTATTTTTTCTCTGTAATTGGATGTATATCTGTTGGCAATAAATGTATTATTATTATTATTATTATACAACAAATCGTATCCAAACATATGACAGATGAAATTACTAAATGAAAAAAAAAAAAAAGTTGAATTATATGCTTCGATCCAAAAAATACTTACGCAAATACCACACCATTCGCATCTGAAACCCGAGAGGCACTCGGTGGTAAAACAAGTTTTTTTGCATAGGGCACACTTTGAATTTTGTGGTAGGTTACCCTCTCGCCAGTGGTGTTGGTGATGAACAAAATCCAGTTGCTTTCCTGGCAGGAAAGTAGCATTTTCTTTGCAGTCGGCAACCGCAAAATCTTGACATTCTATATGTACAAAGTATTCACAAACTGAAAAAAAAATTATGAGAACTTATAATTCACTGATGACTTTAATGCAATTTTTCGTGTACACTTCTACATAGATTTGTACTGCACCTCCGATATACCTTTGAATCCTTTTCAGATTTAAAAGATCAACCTTTTTCGTGAAATTTATGTAGAAATAAGACTATGAAAGGACAAAACACTTATTTTGAAGACTGAAACTGATATTTTGCAATACTTACTTTCACAGTGGATAGACAAACTGTCGTCCAACCTTTTCCTGCAGACATTGCAAAATCTCCGCTTGTGAAAAAACTGATCGGACCAACAATGCGCTACGGGATTCTAAAAATATAGAACAAGTTAATAATGTATTAAAATGTATTAAACCAATAAAATTAAACTTAATCACGCTTTAAACATACTTTGCTCTAGAAGTTCAGATGAATTTTCAGAATAATTCTTCTTTCCTCAATATAATATGAACTATCATTTTTAACTTTTAAATAAGCTATACGTTAAAAATAAGGGTACGTTATTGAGAATCTCATTTCAAAAAATTTTTAGAGACATGAAATAATTTTGAATCTCCACTTATTACACTGTCAATTCGTTTTAGTTTTCTTTTATGCATTATTCTTTACTTTGCAGCTGCTACGCTTGATATATTTTACGCTATCGTTATATTTTATTCGATCGGGACCTACACAGAAAAGATAAATCACCTAAAGCTAAAGCTCTTGAATTCTATAAAGAAAATCTATAAAGAAATATTGAAAAATATCACAGACTTGGCTAAAACTGACATTTCTTGCTTAACCAAATCATCGAGAGCTTCTAAATACGACTCCTGTCTGATATGGTATGTTCTCGCAATTCTTTTCTGTATTATACACATCCTAATGTGCTCCAAGTATAACGGTAGGTTGGAGACCTGACCATAAGGGTCACCAAACCAAACACACCAAGAGTTTGGCAACATTTTTCAATCAAAAGGTAATGCGGTTCATCTCCACATTATCATTCAGATATATTTGAACCAATTAGCAGAGCTTAACATCTAAGGAAATAGGAATGACTAGATACTCGTAAATCAGAGAGTAGTGTGAGCTGAACTCTTTATTCTTAACTCTGAAGTTATGATCGTGGTAACTCGATGATGTAAACGAGTGAATCAGATCAAAGTTGTCCTCACTACCAACAAAAGCTTAGCCTATGATACGACTATACTCGCCGGCACTGTCCTGTACCTTCAACAGATGATGAACCTTATCGTCGAACATCTTACGTAGGACAGCATTCATGTTAACTTCACTGAGACAAAGATTATTAATAAAGCGGTGGAACAAGCACCAATTATGAAACATTTCAAAGCTTCTTCAACGAGGACAACAGCACTAAAAAATCCTGTCATACGTGACAGGATGCGCTACTTGAGCATTTGCTTATATAAAGAATTTGTTTACCAATCGAGACCAAAGTCTGCCTCAGCTCTGCATACGCATATTGCGATGTTTCATTGATATTCTTGGTACTCTATTGGTACTCTTCGTTGGCGCCAAGAGTCTGGAGCTTCAACCAGAGTACTCAATCTCGTACCCAGTAAATATTTTGAATGGGCTATGAAAGGTATACATAAACTGGCGAAGTCGAAAAAAAATATACTAAACCTATCTGGAAAACATTCCCCTCGATGTCTAGCGTACTTTGTCGCGTTGAGCCTGATATAGAGTCATTATACAAATAAACAAGGAGTCTGCCAGTCTATTAACTTCAATGAGTTAATATGATGTTTGTTCTATATATTGTTTATTATTTACCACAAAGTGCAGAAAACTGTATTGGGTTAGTTATTTTTGAGTCTACTAACATATTTAGATATTTTTTTATGAATTTGAAGTATGTATTTAATATAACAGGGAGTTAACTGTATTGAAACAAAAAAGTAACACACTATTTAAAAAGACCAAGTAAGAGATTTGATGCTGTAACTTCTAAAATGCTCATTATTATTACCAGAGTTGCCTATATATTTTGTGCTATCTTGTTTCGTGCAAGTATTCTCACAATAAATTAGATAACTTGGTCATGAACATTAAGAACGACGAGTAACTTTAAGATATTCAAATTGTTTGTTATGTGTATGAGTTTTTCTCAAAATACACCACATTTTCTCTATTTTTTATTTTCTGCCAATTTTTCAGAGTTAAACACGAATATTTAGTTTCATAATTATATAATTTATCCCACTAGCAAATAAACAAAGATCTTAGTTTAGTGATATTCCATGGACCTATGATACGAGATAACAATAATTTGACATGTCGGCTATATGCTCGTTAAATAATGGTGCAATACTCTTGTTGTAATCCATTGTTCAGTATTCTTTTATTTGTTTTACTCATACCAACATTTCCAACCGCTTTATTCCCTCAACCACAGAATTCCGGTATCTAGTCAATAATTTTAATGACTTGACCAAACAATATAATATTCCTTAAAGAGATCTGTAAACGCTGTGGAGTATTTAAACAAGTAACAATATTGTTTTACAGAATTTACCTACTTATAGTTTATATATTTCTTTGAAAATAAAATAATGTTTCATGTTCTAAGTGTGAATATATATAAATAAATATATACAATTTAAAAAAATGGTATTTTTCAATATGTGTAAACTTAATGAATGGAAATTTTTACAAAATTTAAGTATAAATGTATAATAATTCGATATAATCGAGTCAGATTTTAAGTTATTTACCTTGATTAAGCTGGCGGCAATGCTGGAACACGGGGATACGACGGCTTTTAGACAGCGATCATGCACTACGAAGTTGCACACTGCAAATATATATTTCATATTAATATTCTTCTTTAATTTGCATATTTGATAAAGTAATAACTATATAATGATACTCTTATATAGTAATAACAGTAAACTTTTTCTTTTTTTTTACATTCTCAACGGAAGCTTTAACGTCACAAATTTTGAAATACGTTTTGAACGCATGACGTGGGTTTCAAAGAACTGCTCTTGTTTCAGAAGCTAAGAATTGTAGATAGAATAAGACAATTGCAAAATTGAAATTCATACTATAAAAAAGTGAAATATACATTTTTTCTGATATATATATATATATATATATATATATATATATATATATATATATATATATATATATATATATATATATATATATATAGAGTATAAGAAATACACAGAAATAAACGTAATATATAACATATACAGTGTGGAGACGACCCCCTATTGAATAAAATTGTGGCTCTATTTTTGAATTTGAAAGAGGAGCACTTATTACAAATAATAATTACCTGTAAACTTATGTTTTCGATATGTACCTACATCTTATAGAAATCTTTTATACACCATATATGTCGTGAATTGATAGCATGAACACATAGTTATTTC
This sequence comes from Henosepilachna vigintioctopunctata, assembly GCA_030704895.1. Classification (NCBI taxonomy): domain Eukaryota; kingdom Metazoa; phylum Arthropoda; class Insecta; order Coleoptera; family Coccinellidae; genus Henosepilachna; species Henosepilachna vigintioctopunctata. The sequence continues at coordinate 713,257 of JARQZJ010000064.1, forward strand.
CCGTCTCCGAAATCTTTGAGTTTATAGCGTGATACCCGAATTTAAAATTGAGATAAGTTGCTCCCAGTGAATAACAAGGAGCTGAAGTTTGATTTTTCTTTTTGTGTGTTCAAATTATCGTGCAAATCAGACAAAAAATGTTGCAAATTTGTGGATATTGTACGCAAACTTATAATATTAAATCGCCGGGGATTTCATGCATTGTCTGCGAGTACTACTTCCACATCAAGTGAACAGATGTCAACAAACAACATATGGACTTAGTGAAAACAATGCCAGGATTTATTTGGCAATGTTCAGATTGCCGCGAGAAGGAAGCCGTTCGGGACGGTAAGTATGGAAATTGTACAGGGTGTAATTTGATACTTCAACTTCTTGAGATAATAAATAAACTCAAAGGATCGATTATCAACTTGAATACTCAAAATATCTAATCTAAATAAGCGTGATGATCATAATGAAACTGAAAATATTATAGAGGGAATCAGCGATAGGCAATATAGAGCAAGGAATGTTATCATTTATAACATCCCTGAATCTGAGTCCGGTAATAAAGACCACTGAAAGTCATTTTAGAGTATCGTGAGCAGGTGCTGAACATGATGAGGAATAAGAGAAAGCTTAGAGAATACGATAACAATATCAAAGTTGGACTTGATAAAACACCAATGCAAAAAAACTTCTATAAAAGGTCAAAGCTGATTTAGCTAAACACAAAAGTGACGGTGAAATGAATCTATATATTCGTTATGTGAACACTGTCCCTAAAATTGTTGTGCAAAAACTGAATAACGAACTCACTCTTAGTCACATAAACATACGGTCTCTAAATAATTGTTTTAATTATTTCTCAGAAATCTTGATTAAAAAGTCTTTTAACGTATTGGCTGTTACAAACTTGGCTTGATTCATCTACATCTGGTGATTACGTGGCTGTTCCAGGATATGAGTTTGTTAGAGCGGACCACCAAACCAGAGGGGAAGGCATCATGCTCTACTATAAAAAAGGTCGTACTATTCATGAAGCAATTAATTTTGAAAGTTGATTGGAACATGTATGGCTGCAATTGGAGCTTCATCATCGAAGATTGGCCCTGTGTACAGAAAGCCAAGTAAGGGATGTCATATCAATGCTTAAATGAGTTCGTTGACGTATTGGAAGGATTCTACCTACAATATAGGTCTGTCATCGTTGTGGGTGACATAAACATCGATTTGTTGAAAACCCCAATACAACAGATGCATTGTTTTTTCGGTCTATCCTTAATGACTATAATTTACAGCAGCTATATGCTGCGTTACAAATGATTTGAATATTGTGGACAGTGGCACTATGGAACTGGATGGACTGACGGATCACTAGTTGATTTTTTGTGAGATAAAACTATTGTGAAGCGGAGCTTCGGCTCCAGTGCGATATTTCAGAAATCTGAATGGAATAAACATGGTTGACTTCGATGAAGCGGCGAGAAATTTAGACTGGAATGTAATGCATCTAACAGATATGGATCAGTGTGTCCAAACAGTGACTGATAATATATAACTTCTTTTTGATGCGTTTGCTCCTAGAGTTATTTCAAATCTTCACAATCAAGACGAAAATCTCCACCCTATATAAGGTTTAAAAACGATGTCGGCAGTACATCTCTTGAGTTGAAGAGTTATTTGAATGGTGCCATTAGGAGAGAAATAAATGCGTTTATGTAATATAAAATAAGGAAAAGCAACAGCAGTCCTCAATCACTATGAGGGAAACTGAAAAGTTTTGTTGTTCTGAATCTGTCCCAAAATGTGAGCGAAAAACACTGAACGAATACTTTGTGAATGTAGTAGGTGATATGAGTATTGACAATGACTTGATGGAATATTATAGAGATAACAGCTATAGTGCGAATTTGACTGCTAACTTTACGTTTAAATCTGTAAGTCAAACTGACATTTAACGAGCTTTAGGTGGTATAACCTCAAAACCTATTGGCACTGATGATATATCCATAGAGATGCTGAATATTGTTCAGCCTTACTGTATCGACTAATTGGTGAGCTCAGTGAATGCATCCTTCAGGACGTCAACGTTTCTAGAAGTTTGGAAGTTAGCTGTCATCAACCCACTGGCTAAGGTTCATAATGCTGTTGATATTAAGGATGTGAGACCAATTAGTATTCAAACTGCCGCATAAGCAGCAGAATATAGGTGCTGAACAAATCATCGGATTATTAAACAGTAACAGAATATCTGTCAGTTTTTCGTGCTGGACATAGCACGCAGACTGCTTTACTTGAAGTTTGTAATGACATTATTCTGTAAGCATCTGAAGAAGTCGTTTGTAACGACGAAACGCGTCATGCTATGTAGTCAATAAAGTGTAAATCATAAGTTCAAGTGTTTGAATTTAAGTTATATTCAATTGTAATGACATTGCTGAAGTTTTTGATGATTCTTGCTTTACTATAGTAGTTTTGTTGAATCAAACTTTTACTTGGTAAATTCTCTCCTCTTAGTGGCAAAACTGCACTATGTGGGCTTTGGTGAACGCGCAGTTGAATGGTTTGCTAGCTATGTCATGCTTAGAGCCCAGGTCACTAGGTATGGGAATGCAACATTGTCCACGGTTTACAAGAATAGTGGAGTTCCTCAGGCAGCATTTTGGGACCTATTCTGTTTTCCATTTTTGCATTAGATTTACCAAAATGTTTAACTTATTGTAGTTATCATCTATATGCAGAAGACTTACAGTTTAAATGAGAGGTAATAATAAAAACTTGTCTAAAAATCACTGACTGAACAATTCTTTATTCGACTAGTTTCGCCTTTTACAGCATTATCAAGAATGATAACATTATCATTCTTGATAATGCTGTAAAAGGCGAAAGTAGTCGAATAAAGAATTGTTCAGTCAGTGATTTTTAGACAAGTTTTTATTATTACCTCTCATTTAAATATGAACTATCACAGAGTAGATTCATCGTCCATTGAACTTACAGTTTATATCGCATGCAAACTTGAGTATTTTCATGAAGCCATTACGAAGCTGAATAATGATTTGCTGTAAATATCTAGATGTTGTACTAGCAATAGCCTCAGAATCAATCCTGCAAAGTCTGTAGCCATATGTGCTGGATGAGGACATAATTTATCTAAGCTCAACAGGGATGAAAATTAGTGATTGATGATACTGAAATAGGTTTGGTGGCCCAGGTAAAAATTTAGGAGTCTTATTACATAAAAATTTGAAATTTGATGGTCATGTGAATAGAATTTAGTCTGTTTCATGAGGCTCAAAATGTTAAATAACCTAAAAAATCTTTGAATGAAGCTACAAAATTGAAACTAGTGCAAAGTTTGGAATATCCGAATTTAGACTACTGCTGTGCTGTGTACTGTAATTTTTTGACCCAGGCCAAAATTCAAAAGTTCCAAAGAATTTAAAATACTGCTGTCAGATTTATATGTTGTTCATCTTACAGAGATCATGTCCATACTTGCAGCGTCTTGGGGAATTCAAATTGAATAAAGGTTTATGAATATGTTTTATGTGTTGTTGGGGAAATTGGTGAAATATGAAAAACCAAAGTATTTGCACGAAATACTTACCTTAAGAGCTGATGTTCATAATGTTAACATAAGAGTAAATGGCTTTAATATACCTCAACACGTTCAAGTAAATTCAAGGGTAGCTTTGCATACGTTGCACCGAATATTTTGAATATGTGGATTGATTTCCTCTCGTTGCCGTTGAGTTCATTCAGGAAGGGCATTAGGATGTCATTGTTAAATCAGTGATCTCATGATGTCATTTTCTTTTTGTGTTTTTCTTTGTTTCAATGTTTTACTTGAAGTATGATATGTTGGGTGTAAATTTCTTCTTATTCATTCTTTAACTATCTCTGTACTATGTATGTATGTATTTTCAGGTATAATGGAAGACCAGCAAAGCCGAACTCAAACCTTTGTATAATATGGATGTTCATTATTATTACGCAATAAATATTATTATTATTATTATTATAGAAATGTCTGATAGAAAGTGATGCACCGAAGTTTTCGGTGCACTGACTATTTAGATCATTTCATCTACAGCACAAAATACTTCTTTCTACTGAAAAGATCAAAGAAATACATCATGAAAGCATAACTTTATATAAAATGATAATTATAATATTATCTTCCTTTAAATAAACTATTTTTCAAATGTCTCTTAAAACTTTTAAAATACGGGTAGAAAATATCCAAGTTGGTCTCTATTCTTATCAAGTTTAGCCTATTGAAAGATCTATGGATGGGTAAATTTAACATATAATTTGTTTCGCTCTTACCTACAACCCGTATTGTACTGCATATTTTAAACTGCATGTGGAGCACAATTAAAGTTTTTCAGGCTCGTACATGCAGGAGAATCTATTAAACCATTGAGTTCTTAACATTTATTCCAAATATTAATTACCAATTCGTTTTATTCGTCTATTAATACCGTATCTATTTTATTAATTAAATATTGCAGTTTTTCAACTTCCTGTCCAAAACGGTCGTGTGTTTTTGAAAAACCCTTAATGAAAGTAATTGGTGACAATTCAGAATTCAGTCTTCCACCTAGCTAATATATTATAAGGTACTGTTACAAAAGCTCAAAACAAGTCGGAAAATGTCATGCGATTACAAGGAAAACCGCACTTCGTTGAAGATGATGTGAAAGTGGTTATTTTGTTAAGTGTCGCAACGAACCGTACTTTAAGTTCACGTCAAATAATGAGTCATACAAATGTCCTAAGATGTTTTCATAAAGAAAACTTCGTTCATATATATTAACCTTTGTACAGAAGCTAACTAAAGACGCTTTACATAGTAGAATGGATTTCTGAGAGGAAATGATGAATAAACTGAAGATAAATGAAATAGCTGTTGGTAAAATAATTTTTCTCTAAATTCAACTTTGTCATTGAATGAGGAGATAAACCGACACAACTATAAACATTGTGGTCAGCTGATAATTCTCTATTGTGCGTGAGACATATACCTACCTAACATGACCATTTTTATTTTCTCTCAAAAGTGGACTTTGTACTGTTAAAAACACTTTTGCCGCACTAACAATTTCATTGTTCCTTATTATGAATTAGTTGATTATTATGAATTTATAAAATATGTTATATTATATTTATGAAATACTGTAGAAAATTTTCAACCTACACTATAGAATTTGACATCATAAGTCAGGTGAGGACTTAATAGAATAATTTTCTAGGCACCCTTTTCATATTCTCTCAAACTATCAACATCGCTTTCGAAACTGAAATAAGCAACTCGGTTTTTTCAGACATCCATAATTTCTTTCATTATTTCACTCAGCGAGCTTCCCCAGAAACTTTTAGTTCGGTTGTTTTTTGCATCGATGCAAAAAATACTATCGTAACATGGTAACGATTTAATGAAGTTTCGTCAATTATTTCAGAGTTATAGCGATTAATATATCGCATTTTCAATCAATATAAGTATGTGTATTGCTTTCTGAACTTCAGCTCATATTCGGGGTTTCACAAATCTTCATAAATTTCAGTACCATTTACTTTGAATTTGGCCAATAAAATACAAACTCTAAAAGGAAAAACTGATTGATCTGTTCTTGAGCCAAATTGTCGTTTAGCTCACTGTTTTCTATCGCAGCTTCAATTGTTGCTAAAGTCGCTTCATTGACGACTCTCAATAAGAGAAAAAGTTTCAATACAGCTTAAGTCACCATTCTGATGCGCTATTTAGAGATCAGTTTTTCTATAGGTAATTGGCGAAATTGGTCAATGCTCGAAAAGTAGTCAAGTGGACAAAATTTTCCCACCATTTCGAAAAACGTGACATTTTTGAGCCCCAGACTCATCTTTGGGCACAACGGGACGCATAGCCGAAAAGGTGAAGTTCCGGTCACGTTACATACTCCCAATATTCTCAAAAGGTAAACGTTTAGGCAAGCACCATAGGTAATCATATTCTTAGTGCTTTTACTTATATATGAACATTTGACAGCCGAAAAATATTTATATTTAATTGGAGACGAAGTTGGCCATCTTATATCCAAAACGCACATCCGAGCATGTTTGGAATATCCGTGCCGAAAATGTCTGCTTCCAGTAGGACGGGCAACACCCCATTATGCTTCAATAGTATGGACTTACTTGAACGAAATCTAGAATGGCCAGCTAGATCACCAAACCCTACGCCCTTAGATTTTTTCTGTGATGTTAACTGAAGAAGAAAGTATAAACAACACAGCCGATACCATTGCAAACATAAAAGAAAGCAGGATACATACTTACAAAAATACTTGATATTTAATAATTGATGAGGCCGATACTTGATGTAAATCGATAAACATAATGAAACAATTGTTAAGTCAAGATTTACACATATATTAAAAATAATACTGCAAGACGTACGTTTCGATGAGATTCACCTTTTTCAAATGTTACGGGCAGATTAATGTCTTGACATGACTTGATATTTCACCTCAAATTTAAAACAATCTCTGTAATCTCTGGAAAGTTTCATAAGACTCTGTATTATTGCCAACAAGGTGGGAAACATTTTGTGTATTTATCTTAATATATTAAAATGAATTCCATTAGGTATTTTATGTAGGTATATATAATGACCTGAAGAAAATAATTTCAAAATTTCTTGCTGTATTATTCAGAATAGATCTTACAGGATACAGTGCGTTGAAATCAGATTGTGTGAAACTTTTAAAAATATAGCGATATACTGGATGTTTCATTGAAAATAAAGACTAATGACTTATGGAATGTGCCATAATTACGCACATCCGACTTTAAATGTTGACGTATCTCAGTGTATTCATTTAATTTTGCTAAATGAGGACACAAATTGATTCCATTATGTGGTTTTTACTAGGTGTATACAATACTCTTATATTTATATATAATGCATTGTTCAAAATTTGAAAAATTATTCATAAGTAAACTAGATGTAGATATACGAAAATGAACGCCAAGACCGAGAGCAACATTCAGATAAGAATGCAACCAAAATGAAGGATGATTGTTACAAATCAAATTATCCAATAAGTGTTTTACACTGTGTGTGTCATATAAGAGATTTCAATGAGATTTATTGAAGAAAAGTGCAATTACTGATAAAATTGAAGTTTAAAAATATCAAATGTCAAAAATTCAGGCATTGACTATTGATTAACTATCATTAAAATACAAGAAAATGTTTATGGTGTAAAAACCAAATGATTTATAGATGAGCACCACAAATACTGTCAGTTTTAAACTAAGTCTTCTGAAGTGGATAACGACACCACATAAAAACGTACTAATCAATCGATTGCAAATAGGTGCTGAGGCCCTGGAGGGCTCTCAATTCACCTTTCAAATAGCGCTATTTTCATATCGTATCCTTTAGTTTTTCAAAACAACTATAATGAATGCTGAAAGATGTACGGCATCTGAGATTCTTTGTTGGGGGAATTTGTAATATTTCGAACATTTCGAAACTGAAGTAAATGTCCTAAGGTATGAGTAAAATGAATCACCTTCGCAAATGAAGCCTTGCTGGATAAGGCCCCAGAGCATGTCGCTGCAATGATGGCAGTAACTGGGCTTGTGAAAGGTTTTCTTACAAAAGCTATGACCGTGTGCGGCGGGCGTCTGATCGGTCGAGCCCGCCACTGACGCCATATCGGGGAGCCACCGTTTACGCCAGATTTTCACCGTGAACTTGCACTAGCCGCTCGCATCTCAAAGGTCTATGTGATTTCGAATCCGTACACGAACATGCTGCAGCCTTTTTGTATCTCTGAGATACAGAGTCACATACCTAAGGCGCATTTCTCGACGGACCCCGATCACAGCTGATCATCACTAACGACTGAACTGATGTAACAACACGAAGCCAGTGCGCACACTTCCCAACACATCGACGCCGTACTGATTGCCTTTTAGTGGATGCGCCCCGACGCTTCGCGCTGCTGGCCGCGGCGCGCCCAACGGTAATTCGCAGAACCTACGTCATCTACCCTATATTTTTATAGCTAAGAATAATCACGTTGAAATTGTCTGAATGGTATCTGTTTTGCTCTTAGCATCGGTTTGGTAATCCGAGGTTTCGTCGGCTCTATGACTTCGTCAAAAGCTACAAATATTTCGGAGCGTTTTTGTTTCATTACATCTTATCAATTATTCATTATTTCATCAAATTTACTGGAATACACTTGAATGCTCAAAATTTCCTATATTTGAAGCAACAAGATTCTAACAATTTATTTCAAACAAAATGAACAATTATAATATGGCCAATCAGTGGCGTACCAATTTAGTACTGCCAATACTTGATCCCAATTTATACCTAATTTTACAAATTTATCATTCACAAAATATTCGGTCTACTTTAATTCACAATTTGTACATTTAAATATGGGGGCTTATTAGGAATTCATAATTATATTTTACATTCTGAAATAACTTAACGAAATAAATAATATTGGGAAAATTGTCGAAATTAAACATACGAACATATGGATATATCACTATTTATATTGATACAAATCGATGTAGGGAGGAATATGAAATTTATATAATAATTCGTTCTTTTTGAAAATATGTGTTGCAACTATATTTCTATAAAAACTAGTAACAATTGAAATTACATGAAATAAATAATTTCTATATATTGTACGATTAAATACAAGATTCGATAGAAGTATTAACTTCTAATTCTAGTAATTCAGCACTGAATTTAGTGCAACTTATACTAAGGAAACGACTTAATTACCTATGCTCGTAATGTCAAAACTAAACATAGGAACAAATAGGAATTCACTATTTATACGCATAGAAAAAAGATAACTAAGGGCCAATTATTCAACTTTTTTCAACGTGTAAATAAGTTTTAGATTATATAGGTATCTACTAAGAAGAATAAACAAAATATATCAAGTTAAGGTTGTCCTTAGGTTTTAGAGTTCTCAAGTAATTTGAAATACTCTTCATTTTAGTTAAGTAGAACGATACTTTGTAGTCAACAAAGTGACTTTCAGAGAAAATTATGATCTTTAAGTATGGAGTTTTATTATGTTTACTCTTTAAAAATATCTCATAACTTGTAATAAAACCCGAAAAAGTATCCGTTTGTATTTTTCTATATTAAATTATTGAGATTTTTGATTACAAAAAATATATGCCTTGATAAAAATGCCTTATTCCTCGTTACCTATTAAAAAAACTTATTTTATTCATAATACAATCTAACAAACTCTAGAATGAATGTATTATACAATAATTATGAAGAAACCCACCATTTGAATTTATTCAATGGTGGGTTAAATCCCACATTGATTTTATATCCAAAAAATAAAATCAGTCATTCAGGAATTTCAATGAACTATGCCTCAGTTAATTGAAAAATACGATTTTAATATATTTATATTTTCATGCAGTGAAATTTTAAATTATATATGGAATAATACTAGGATAGGTTAGTTTACCAATTTTTTTGAGATAAGACAAAAAATTAATTCTTTGCACGATTCGAGGTTTTTTAATGAATCTAGACTCAATTAATGTTGCTTCATAATACCTTAGATTTCATAAATTTTAAACAATTGCAAATTGTCAAAATTTGTAATATGAATAGTTGATCAGAAAAATCGATAAACCTTCTCTTTGTTAAAAGGATATGTAGATGAACCTTAAAGGTGTTCATGGGATTCATTGATTTCCCCAAGTAGGTAGAGACGTCAATTTGAGTTAATTTTATTCAATACCTTATCAGAAGAAACAGACAATGTCGCTTATAATGTTAATAGAGTAAATGAAATGTCTTTAAATCAATTTAACTAATTATGGTTCCAAGTTATCCTTTGACGTTGACTTTGAGATATAAACGTTATGAGTAGGTATATGAAAATAACAACTACAATTTATAGCCTTATGCAACTAAAAACATTACTATTAGGACTATTAGAAAAAATCAATTTAATAATACAAATTAAACTATTTTTTCAGAATTTGACATATATCTTGGATGAGCTGGTCTCGGTATTATATGCATGGTACATAAATAAATTCATATCCGCTGTGAAATAATTTGAGATGTTTCAGGCGAATCGTGAAGATCCTTTCTTTCCACAATTATCGATTAGATCACACCGTTGCGTAATGAATGTGCGCGTTTCGCTAAACTTACAGATGAACCGGTGACACACATGCTAAATTCAGTATATCCGTACAAATGGTCAGGTATTTGTAGAATAATTTGACCTATATTTCAAATTATTTTATATATAGGTATATATAGAATAGAATAGATTTATTAATCTCACAAATTATCTACACAATTAATTGTACAAATAAAAATGAAATAAGTCATAAAATACAAACAGAATTTATTTGAGGCAATAAGCCCTAAACTCCTCAACCGTGTACGGTTCACACGTCATTATGAGTGACTGAACCTCTTTCTTAAAACGTTTATGACCCGAAATATCCTGCAGACGTCTGGGCAAACCATTAAAGAGCTTGATTGCCATGTACTCTGTACCTTTCTCGCGAAGAGAAGATGAGTGCATTGGAAGAAAATATGGAATTAATTGTCTGGTTCTGTTAGTATTCTTATATTTCTCGAAGTAATGCTGATTCTTGTGAAAGAATACAAGTAATTTGCAAATATAGAGCCCATATACCGTGAAAATCTTGTGCTTCCTGAAATGACCACGGCAAGACTGTCTATAATCAAGTCGCAGTAATGTTCTCAAGGTCCATTTCTGAGATACAAATATACTACCCAGATGAATAGAACCTCCCCAAAATTGTATTCCATACGATAAGATCGACTGATAATTAGCATAGTAAATAATCTTCAGGATATGTAAATCAATCTGCTCCCTAAGCATAAAAAAGGTGTAAGAGACTGAGTTAAGCCTCTTTATAAGTTTCAAAATATGTATATCCCATTTCATATGTTTATCCAAACTAATACCCAGAAAACTCACATCATCCTTTACCGGAATTTGGTTTTCCGAATCACCAACATATTTAGGATAAAGCTGTCTAGATCTATCAGAACAAAAAAAAATACTCTCTGTTTTCGAGAAATTCACCATCAGTTTGTTGTGGAGACACCAACTTGAAAGTTTTTTTATTACAGACATTGCTGAGGACAATACGGAGTTAATATTCTTAGAATTAATGAGAAAATTGGTATCGTCTGCGTACATAATTGCTTTAGATCCCATACCACAACAACTACCGGGCAGAGAATTAATGAAAATTACAAACAGAAGGGGTCCAAGGATACTACCCTGTGGAACTCCCTTCGTGATGACATTATCATGTGATACATAAGTTATACCATCCTTTAACAAAACCACTCTCTGTTTCCGGTTACTGAGGTAACTGGAAAATAGATCCAGCTGTTTATCTCTTATATCGGATGCTTCTAGAAACTGTAGCAGTAGATTATGATCTATAAGATCAAAGGCCTTGGATAGGTCGAAAAAAAGACCTAACGTTAACTCACCTTTATCAAGGGCAATGAGAATATCATTAATTAATTCAAAAACTGCAGTCTCGGTTCCTCTATTTCGTATGAATCCATGCTGGCAATTGGCAATCACCTTAAATTTTCTAAAAAAACTGAGCATATATATATATATATATATATATATATATATATATATATATATATATATATATATATATATAGTTTCAAGATTAAAAAATCTTGAAAAAATTTACACTTTATTGACTACATAGCGTGACGCGTTTTGTCGTTACAAACGACTTCTTCAGATGCTACCAGAATAATGACGCGAAACGCGTCATGCTATGTAGTCAATAAAGTGTTAATCATAAGTTCAAGTGTTTGAATCTAAGTTTATATTCAATTATAATGGATTTACATCACGTAAACGCCAACACTATTAAATAATAATACTATTAATAAAAAATCATTCGTACTAGTAAATACTGAGGTTCTTAATCGAAATATTTCAAATAAACTCTCAGGGAGTAGTCTACAAAAATGTCGTCAATGAGGACGAATCTCTCACTATCAAAATCTTCGAACTTGTTGAATGATAATAGGATATAATTGTATCATCATTATTATGAATCATCAGTCCGTATTTAATCAATCAATCAAGAATCGATGACTTTCAATGGGGATCTGCACTGGTTTTGATGAGGACTGGATTTGGATCCTTTTCTTCTTCGTCTTCGTTTCGCCTTTCTTCTACTATGATGGTTTGTGATTTCTCACATGTCGTTGCTTAGTGCTTTATCAGCACTTCCTCTTCTTGTTCGTTGGAGATGTTTGTTCTTCCGCCGATCTTTTCCACTGGGTTACCGATGTTCTGCCTCCTGTAGTTCTGGGCTCTATTTCTGTTGTTTTTCGTATGAGGATATTCTTGTGTGCTGCCATTTTTTCCATCATCTTTGTCCTTCTTTTTCGTATGCTGAGAATCAGAGATTTTGTCTAGTTTAAGTTCCTCGTAGAGTTGCGTGTTGGGCATATATCTTGGTGCCCCTACTGCCATTTTTACTATTCTGTTGAGAGTACCATGAAGCTACTCACTTTGGCAGATGGCCAAATCATTGACGAACAAAAAGACGAGAAGACAGATACCGAGGATAGTCCACGTAGACGGAGTAGCACTGACAGACGCAGACAAAGCCGAAGTCTTCGCAACTCACTTGGAGACCTAGTTCACCAACAACCCGGAAAGCCTTGATGTCGATTTCAATAAAAACATAGAGAGAATAGGCATCAGAAAAGAAAAACCAGATGAGAGCCACGAAGAAGAAGAACTGGAAGAAATAATAGGAAATGAAATCAAGACAATCCTGAAAAACTTGAAAGCCAGAAAAGCACCAGGCCTAGATGGAATACAAAATCAGGCCCTGAAATATTTGCCAGAAGAAGCGATACAAGAAATAGTTGAAATCGCACGTGGAGTGTTCCGTACTGAAGAATTTCCAAAAATCTGGAAGCAATCAGTCAAGATAATGATTCACAAAAACGGAAAACCTATCAACGATATTAACAGTTACAGTCCGATAAACTTGTTGCCGGCACTCAGTAAAGTCATAGAGAGAATTCTATACAGAAGACTGAAAACTTTTGCCGACAACAAGAGTATCCTTCCAGAACATCAATTCGGATTCAGAACGGAATACTCGACAATACATCAACTGGCAAGAATGACAGAAGACATCAAGGACAAACTCAATATATCAATTCCATCTGGTGCCATATTTTTGGAAGTAGAAAAAGCTTTTGACAAAGCATGGCATCACGGTTTAATATATAAACTTAAGAGAGAACAATTCCCTAGGAAGTTGGTGAACATAATCCAAACATATCTACCTGGAAGAACATTTAGAGTAAGAATTGGAGACAAACTGTCTAAAGAGAAGAAAGTCAGTGCAGGAGTGTCCCAACGATCAGTAGTCGGCCCACTTCTATACAACATCTACACGGCAGACATCCCAACCCCCGACAAGTTTAAGTTAGCCCAGTTCGCCGATGACAAAGCGCTCTACATATCAAGGAGGATGAAAAGCGCCGTTCAAAAGGGATTACAAGAAGGCCTGCAGAGAATTCGAAAGTACTTTGAAACATGGAAAATCAAAGTGAACCCTAACAAAACTGTAGGGGTTTACTTTGACCACAGAAATAGAGAGCGAAAACCACCTGAAGTGATCTACAATGGCCACCCCATTGCGTGGGAGAAGAAAACAAAGTACTTAGGAGTAATCATGGACGGCAACTTGAAATTCAGAACTCAAATCTCCGAAAACATCAATTAAGCCAGACAAATGCAGACCTACCTGTACCCCCTTCTGAACGAAGAGAGCAGAATGTCAATCGAGAACAAAATGAAAATAATAAAAACAATTATCATTCCAGGGTTTACTTATGAATGTGAAATCTGGGAAATAGACAATTCCGCACGAGTCGAGAAGCTTCAAGACGACTTTTAAAACGCCACCAAGTCCAATATACGAATGAGGAGAACATTAAGTTCGTAAAGTATTCACGTGAGCTCCATCTATCGAAGAAAATAATGTATAAACTCTCCTCAGCATTCTAGATTCCTACTAATGACATTAGTAATATTACGTAAAGGCTTTGTAGCAATGGAACACAACAGAACATTGTCTGCAATGTGTAAAAATGGTCCCATGCCTAATATCTTCAGATCACGCCCAGGCGGGCACGTTTCAAAAATCATTCATACTTGTAAATACTTAATCGAAATATTTCAAATAAAACCTATCACTTTCGAGAGTGAATATTAAGAGCACTTCGAAAAATCATCGAACTTGTTGAATGATAATAGCATAGAATTGTTTCATCATTATTATGAATCATCAGTCCTTATTTAATCAATCAATCAAGAATCATCGATTCTTAATTCGAAAAATTTACTGGGTTATAATTTATCTATGCTATGATATTCCTTTCTTAGTTATATTTTCAGTGCATTACTTTTCCAAAATCATAAAATATATTATTTCTTATAAATAAAAAAAAACTTTGTAAAAAGAGAAAAGTAAAAGGGTACTATAATATTTACAATATATGTTGCTTTCGATAATGAAAAGCAATCATAAATCAAATTACATCAAAATATTCTTCAACTTCCAACAAAAATAAATTTTAATAACAAATGATAATATAATAGTAACAGTATCACTTATACAAATGGTAATCTAAATTGTATAAATATTTATAAATGCATTCTCCCAAAAAATTCAGTCCATTTGTATCAATAAGCACTTTTATTTATACAAGAACATACTAATTAATTGAAGTTTAAAATATCTTATATCCTCGATTTGGTTAAAAGTTTTAATATGGATTATGGATGTAATCAAATCTAGTACAGCAGAGCAAATTAACAAAACTACAAATCACTTATTAATTTTCAAGATAGCAAGTCAAAAATGAAAGTTAATATTATATGCTAAGTTATGTTGAATTTTTTAAATTATTTCTCAATGCCATTTAAAGGAAGATATTCTGCTACATTTTCATAAATAAATTGTGTGCATTTTGGTACTTAGAATCACTTTATAAGTTTTTGACTTCTATATGTGATTTACACCTTGAGGCTTTGTAAAAGCCCAAAATTTGTTTTAAGCAACTAGTCTGTTTGGAGAAATTGACAAAATATATCTCCACATTTAAACTGTGTTAGATATCAGTCGTACTATTACTAATGATAATTTTCATACTCATACAATAATTAAATTAAATATGAATGAAGCATATACAATTCATGGGTATTAGTTATATGAAAGGATTTGAATAAAACATTTATTGTACACTACATTCAAACAAGTTACAAAAAATCAGATATCAATTAGACTATTTAAAACTTAGTGTTCTGTATTAATACTTCTATCTAAGTTTATAGATATAAATGCTTGCAATTAATTTCAAGCAAAACTAGTTAACATAATAACTAAATAATGATCAACAATCGATATTAATTCAATTGCTAATATTCAATGACTAAAACATCTGAAAAGTAAATGCACTAATTGAGAATACTTAACCTTTTGTAAGTATCTAATGTTCAAAAATTGGTCTCAAAGATACCACAATAACATAAATCTAAATAATTTGGAATTAAACTGGAGGAAGTTGTTTGCCAATGAACTCTTTTACATCTTGAAGTTCTTCCTCTGAAGAAGAATGCAGCAGGCCTCTATAGGATTTAAATTCTGGTGATTTCAATAATGTTTTCAACACTGAAGCAGTCATCTGACCCCATTTCAATGGCACAATAGGATCACAATCACCATGACATTGAAGTACTGGTAGAACATCTGAACATTTCATAGCATTTGGAAAATATTTGCTGAGTGGCAACCAACCAGAGAGACATATGACTCCTCCAATAGGTTTTGGATAGGACAAAGCAGAATAAAGAGCTAAAGCTCCTCCTTGTGAAAAACCACCAATCATAATCCTATCAGATGATATTCCAGCTTTTATTTCACCTTCTATCATATCATGAACAAGATGAGATGCTGATTTAATGCCGTCTTCATCTTCGGGCCCA
Source organism: Henosepilachna vigintioctopunctata (assembly GCA_030704895.1). NCBI lineage: Eukaryota > Metazoa > Arthropoda > Insecta > Coleoptera > Coccinellidae > Henosepilachna > Henosepilachna vigintioctopunctata. Next base: position 729,342 of record JARQZJ010000064.1, read on the forward strand.
GAAGCGTCTAATGATCTTAAATCAAACCAGCTTGGCATTGTAAATCCAGCGTTCAATGTTACTGGCATTGATGAAGCAGTAGGACAAATAAGCTTGCAATGTGCAGGTTTCAATTCTGCAATTGTACTCGACCACCCATGGCCTGTATCACCCAATCCATGTAAAAATATTAAACTGGAAGTTTGTTTTACAGTAGCTGCTACAATAATAGGATTAGTCATCATTGATTTTATTAAAACATAAGATAAAACCGTAAACTGAATACAATAACCTAGTTCATTTGATAATTAGTGACTTCTATGTGACATTCTATACTTTGTTATTCTATGACGCTGCGTCTTATTTCGAGATAAGAGCGTGTATGTTCCGATTTTGAGTATCTAACTGACAATTGAAGTTTTATCTTTGGCATCCTACTAGCTAAAAACTACGCTATAAGAAACTCAAAATATTAGTTGATGTAAATCACCTAATGTACATCAATGGATATTCTACATATCTATTTCAGTAATTCAATAAATGAATTAGGGTATATCTCAAGGTATTCAAATATTTATAATTTTTTTTAAAATTTACTTTTATCATTTGCTAATTTTACCTAGAGTAAAGCTATAAAAAGATTAAGTATACTTCAGCGCAACAAATTCAAGCAAATATATCATTCTTATAAGAATATATTATAGTTCATAAGAAAAGAAAGACATTCAAAACAGTTTTTTGAAATAATGCTTGAAATTTTATTCACTATGCAAATGCAGATATCATTTTCTTGAGAACCCTGTTTCAATATACACGTTGTAAAGTATTACTTGAATGATTTCTCATAGCTAATCGAATTAATAATTGTCCTTTATTAACGGATAGGGATATTAATGTCGACAAAAATCACATTTTTATCAAATTCTAAACACCCAGCTTTCTACACGCATTAAGGATAACAATCTCCGTATTCCTTTAGTCGATTTTATTTAATTCACACAAATTTCACAGAAAACTACTTCTAAAGACCTCGGTCCGCCCGATGAGTTAATGAGACATTAAACCTCTCTTCTTCAATCGTAATAACAGTGAACATTTAAGATTTGTGTTTTACAAACGATGCGTTTACGATTTTTATCCTAATTGGATTAATAAGTTAAAGTTTTAAAAGGACGGTCTGATTCACCTTGCCTAAATCAACAGACAAAATTAATAAACTCGTGAGAAAAATTTAATGAATTTTCATTATTTTGTCATTAAATATTACCACTAATTTGTCATCACGTTTGCGCTTTTTCCTAAAGAAACAGCTAACAACATACTAATTTCAAAATATTCATAAAAGCATTCCCAAAAACTTGACTATCTTGTGCGGAAAAAATCCAGAATATTAAAAAAACAGCAATTCCTTGCTTTGACCTACCATACACTACAATAGTTGAGGTACTATTTTTGGTAAAATACAACTAAAATGACATACCAATGATTTTATTATAAATAGGTACTTTTCAATTTATGTGACTGCCTCGTCCCTACTAATTTCAATAATAAATTAAATAATAAATATCTATAATATTCAATTTAAACCAGAAAAAAACAAAATCAAAAATATATTTTTTTCTGGAAGTACAAAACTTTCATTTTATCTACTTAGGAGTCATCAAATGTCATTCTACCAACTCCATGGTTTTTGAGGTATCTACGGTATTGTTTGTGACGATTATTTTCAGCTAACAACTTTTTTGCATTTTCTTCTTCATTCTTAAACCATGAATCAAAATTTTCCTTTATCCAGAGCTCTTTATCCAAATAATCCTGAATTTTGGAATCTTCTTGACTATCAAACTGATTTTTTCCAATTTTCATGTATTTTCTAATAATATACAATTTTTCTTCTTCTGAATAAGGCTGATTGAGCAAATTATGCCTCCAAATCCAAGAAGCGTACCACCAAATATACTTCAATATTGTGTAAGGGCAAATGAGCAGTTGTATCCATAACAAATCAGTAATGATTGGTTTAGCATAAGCACCTTTTATATCCATCTTATCTTCAATAATACCTTTTATAACTTTTTCAATTTCTTCCTTTGACTTCTTAGATTTACCTAAAAATTAAATATTAACACTAAATAATAATTCCAAAAAATTTAAATTATCCTGACAAGACCACAAGACAGCTCTATTGAATCCAGATAGATAATAATAACAAATGTGTTTATTTCTAATCAATGAATTATCGATTTACCTAAAAATTAAATATTAACACTAAATAATAATTCCAAAAAATTTAAATTATCCTGACAAGACCACAAGACAGTTCTATTGAATCCAGATAGATAATAATAACAAATGTGTTTATTTCTAATCAATGAATTATCAAGTATTTTTTTCTTTTTGAAGTGAAAACGTCTTTAGGTAGGCTCTATTTTATAAAAACGTGGAAATACGTCTGATCGCTTACCATCCTCATTATGTTCTGTATTTGAAGCACAGAAAGTCATCACTTGGCTAATTATGCTTCATTATTCACTATTCATGCAATCATCGTGTTGAAAGATCTAACTCAATAGATATGAAAAATACTTATCAGGTGGTTTTTTGAGGAAATATATAATTTCTTTTTAAACTATTTGTCTAAAAAATATTCTGTTTGATTAAGAGAATGTCTAGGTAAAATGCAAATAAGGAACTGGTGTTAAATGGTTCATTACCCTGTCAATGTTTTGATGAAATATTGTAAGTCAAAAATGTAATATTTTCATATACAATCAAGAATTCTTATATGCATTTCCAAAGTAGTAGGTAGAGCAAAGAAGTCTACTCGCTTCCAAGTTCTTTGGTATCATACTATAGTACATAGTATAGTGGCACCCTCATGTTAATTGCTATTCAGCCCAACCCAACAAACCCAATCTATCATTTGGGTTTGTTAAAGCCACATATTGTTTTACTAACAATTTGAATTTTATTGAAATAAGCTTACCTTTAGATCTTTTATCACTGTCTAATAATCCATCTTGTATAGCAATATCCACAGCCCTACTTCTATATTTTGGTACACTTAAGAAATATTTTATAGCTTCATCATATCTTTGCCAACCATTGTAATATTGAAAAGCTGATATAATAGTAATAACTACAAATATCACAATTTTAACATCTACCTTTGGTGTCACTCTTCTTCTGTAGTATCTGTAATAGTGAGCATAATACTCGTCTGGATGATCTAACATGTAATCATAGTCAGTTCTTGACTCATCATCTTTCAGTATTTCGTACGCCGTAGCTATAATTTTAAATTGTTCTTCAGCTTTCTGTTTAGCATCGTGGCCTTTATGCAAATCTGGATGATATTGCTTGGCTAACTTTCTATAATTTTTACCAATTTCATGCTTACTAGCTTCCCGATTCACGTTAAGAATATCATAACAATTCTTGGTACCACAATAAATACCATCCAGTAACTGAGATTGTACACAACTTGACGAAGCAATCACTAAAATTGAAAAGACCAGAATGATGTTCATTTTGAACAAAATAAAGACCTAAATAAACTAAACACATACATATTATCTATTTTAAGAGCAATGTTGCCAATCAATGACAATGAGTATAAAAAAACACCACGTGTACAATCCGAAAGAAATTTAGTTACTCTTAGTTTTACTTTAGTTACTCACAAACACTCTTGCCACCTAGCAAAATAATCAGAGTAAATCAGAATAATTCTATCAAATTCAATTTACTTAGCATCCTCTGTAAATATTTCAAAATCAGACGTTGTGTTCCATCAAAAATAAAATATAATATCATATATTCAATTATTACGTAATGTGGAAGGAGCATTCAATCAAGCAATTTTACGTTTCTGTTTTTTATTCAGTAACAAATAATTTAGTTATTTTTCATACGCTTTCTTAATTTTTTTAATAGAGAAATCTTCTCAAAAATGGGATGAAAATGTAAAAATTTGTAACGCCAAATAATTTTGTTTATATTAACTGGATAATTTTCATTTACATTGGTGCAACTCGTTTGAAATTACATGAACTTATCTACTACAGGTAGAGATGCATGATGGCCAAAGACTATTGGATCAAATATACAATTTCGATACTGTCTATTCATTTTTTATAATTTTTCAAATATATTAAAATATATGCATTATACTGAACTTTTATATAATCAGTATTTGCTAGGTACACAGCCTAACTCTACTTACTCTTTACTTACGTAAGTAGAGTTAGGCTGTGCTAGGTATATAATATTGAAATCGACACGTTCTTATTTGCCATAATATATTATGAAAGATTATATAAAGAACACCATATTATTCGAATTTACTAACGATACGAGATAAATCAAAACCAGTTAAGTAGTGATTCATTAAATAGTATATTATTTCCTCAGTATTTTTATTGTAACAACTAGTTTTTTTATGACATTTTTTTAGTAGTGTGTTGTGTAATTCATACAAGTTTTTTTAATACATTTCTTTTAGTTTAATAGTAATTTAAACTATTCGAGATAATCGGAAAAAATTTCAGCAATGGGGAATAGATATGTCGAACATGTATAATAACTACTTTCTACACTAAACCATGAACTTGCTAAAATGAATAAGATTATATTAATTGCTTGACAATTGTTTCAGGGTGTTACGTTGAACTGTTTTGCTTTAGAATAATTTTGTGATTCTAAGCCAAGTGTTTTTTATTCAATGTATTAAAAACTGAATAGGGTTACTCAATAAAACTGCTAAAATATCGCTTTGACAGTTTAGTAGCAGTCAGTTCGCTATGCTAACTCCCTTTAAGAGATAAACGGTGCAATTATTTCGTGAAACTAGTAAATCCTGAAATTTATAAAGTCAAACCTCAATGAGGTTACTGGTGAAAATAAAATAATGCAACTAGATTTATCTGGTTAATTTTCTGAAGCAGTGTTGGAGACATTGCCAAAATTAATTCATCAATGTCAAATTGTAAACAAAAAGGTTAACGTCCATGGGTGATTTTAAAATTGAGAATTTAGGTTTTCTATAGAGAAGATAGGTATTATTTTTTTTGTCATGACGCAATGAATTATCCTAAAATTGTGTTGAATGTATTTCTTATTTATTTCATATCATTTTTGAATGCCGAAAACTATTCCAATAAAACAGATTTCAACCCACTGGGTCCATTAGTGAAGTGTAGTTTTTTACCAAATGAGTTTATAGAGTGCCAAGAACCAGTCGATCACAAAGGAAATGAATCTGCTAGATTAGAATTGGGATATGGTTGTGTGAAGTTTGGTGGTATGAAATATGAGGAAGTGATGCGAACTAAAGTATTATGCACTGTTCTTCCACACATAGAATGTTATGGTAACGTAACATTTTGGAAGGAAGGGTTTCCATGCATAAAATACTCCAATCAGTACTTTACTAGTACTTTACTTTATAGTATTCTTCTTGGATTTCTAGGGATGGATAGATTTTGCTTAGGTCAAACAGGAACAGCAGTTGGAAAGCTACTGACCTTAGGTGGTGTTGGAATTTGGTGGATAGTGGATATTATATTACTTGTAACCAATAATTTAACTCCTGAAGATGGAAGTAATTGGAATTTATATGTATAACAAGTGTTTAAACCGGCACTTTACTATTTTAACTATAAATATCTTTGTGATAAATAACCAAAACTATTTCTAATTGATAGTAAGAACTATTTAGAAATTCAAGAAGTAGCTTGATATATTTTTATAATAGCAAAATAATTGTTATACCATCTTTTATTTACGTTATTTATTTTGTGACAATCTGTACTTGAGAATATAACAATAATGGACTTCTTCCATAATTGATGCTTATTCTATATCTTCAACAGAAAAAGAGATAAGCAAAAAAAGGATATATGCATAATGTAATATATGCATGCAAATATTTTGTGAAAATTGATACCAAATCTCACTACAGATATTGTAATGGACTATAAAGATGTAAATGTAGCGATGTGAAAACTTTGGCTCTTTGAGTGGTGAATGCCCTATAAAGAAAATAATTATAGCTTATATATATATATATATATATATATATATATATATATATATATATATATATAAAATGTGATATTTAGACAATATAGAGCTCTTCATTTTAGATAAAGCAATAAAAAATTTCATTGAATATATGTACGTTATGTATATACAATAATGTATACTCATTTTTGATGAAATTTTATTATAGTACTTACACAGAAACTCTGTATGTTTAATAATTGAATTAATAAGATCTTGGTTTTTAATTTAATTTTGAAATATGCAATCATTATGAGTTAATGGGTCAACTCATGAATTAGTCTTTACATATATACATATGTTATTGAGTAACTTGATTAATAATATCAATAACTCATCGCAATGAATATGTTCTATAGCTGTTGAATTAGAGTATAATAACAGTAATTTTAAAATTTTATTAAAAACATCCATTCCTGTGAGAAACATTGAATTCATATATATTGATATGAACACATATAATATTGATTAATGTTGGTAATCATTTTGGAAATGAGATTTAAATAAGCAGTAGGTAGTATGGTTAAAGGTATATTTAAAATGTTTCATTATATTTAGATTGGCCAAAAATAAGTGACCTCAATGATAGACTTTATTAGATAGAACATTTCCATTGAATCTGTGAAACTGCCTCAAACTTCCACCAAAAATTTACCCTATCATATCATCAACGTTCTCAGTGGGAAATCCAATCCAAATAATATATATTTGAAATTTTGTGAAGGATATTGATTGAAAATAATTTTTCTAGTTTTTTCGGACGAAGTAACTTATTGTTTGAATGAAATATTTAATCATTGTACCGCACGATGTGAATTAAATAAGATTCCTATGTTCAATATCCTTATAAGTTCAATGTATTTATTTGAAATTTAGAAGATAATCATATAATTTATCCCTTAGATATTAAAACAATATATAGTACATGTCATTGTACAAAATTAAAGCCAACTAGATAAGAATTCAACAAATATCAGTGGAAAAATATTCTTTTAAATCATAAAAACAAAAAGTCGACAACTGCTTTGATTGTTCTTTTGAAACTTATTTGACTCATGTTCATGACCCGGTTTAATAGGTGATTGTAGAGCTTTATAGTTTATACCTACATATGTGGGTGAACATTCGAACTTACTGTTTTGTGTAATGGAACACATATTGTGTTCATGTGTAGTGTTCTATAACCATGGAAGGTAGAAAGTTTATCAAGATCTGACAGTTTGTGGTGAACAAAAAGCAAAAAATTAAGAATGTAGATGCATGCCAACGGAATAATCTTGTATTGTACAAATATCGTTCGACAGGAGTCGAGAGGTCGCAAGTTAAAAATGAGGTGAATAATCCTCTTCTGTGCAGTGCAAACTCTATTGGATGCAGATGAACCACCCCAAAGAACTATATTATAGTCCCAGGGTTCATATTATATAGAAAGAAAGTTGAATTTCATATTCTGAACTGTCAAGTAGTTTCTGCATTCGAATGGGATGGTATTGTTGAATTGGTACAAGATAGCGCTTCCAAGCTGATCGGACGATTAGGAATTTTTAATTTTTTTTCGAAATCAAAGGGTCGAGAAAATTCAAAAGCGTGTCTTGCAAATTATCTAGATTTTACCATTTGGAATCTTCAAATCATTTCTGTAATTAAACGAATTTCCATACAAAAGTTGAAACAAGAAAATACTAATTCAATTGAGAATTACTGGAAAGGCATTTGAGGAAGCTGTTAAAGATTAAACTTCGAATATTTGAAAAATAATTTTTGAATTTTATTAAAATTATTTGCCTTAACTCATTATAAATAAGATTACTATATTGTTCAGTAAGAGTCGAGTTTTATCTCATTATTTTTATAAATTATATATATTAAATCGAGTACTCCTGGGAAAAGTAGATATTCTTGCTTGAAAAAGTAAAACTCGTAACTGTCTTCGACATTTGTTATAACAATGAATTGGTTTTAATTTACTTGAATTTTTTAAATGTTAGGTAATTCTATTATTTTTAATATAATGTAAATAATATATTTATTATATAATGAATACGAACGATATCACAATTCACTCAAAAAGTTATGTAAAGAACAATACACTTAACACTTTTTACTGTATGCTACTTTCAATTTCGCTCATGTAAATATGTTTTTATTCTGAATGCAATAATGATGGTTTTATGTGAAGGAGTTGAAGTTGAAATATATGTTATTAAATCGCATACTTATTATCCATATAGGTTTGCTAATCCATAAAAACTCCACATTTTGATTATTATAATCACGAAGTATAGATATAAGGAGTCCGAACGGTATAGGTTTTTCCGTAGTATTTATGGACACAATATCAAAGCTAGATCATAGTTCTCTTTTCTACCACTGGGCTGCGCAATGTTCAAGACGTACAGATGTCCATCAGACTTAAATACGCGCGAATTTGAAATTATAATTAATTATAAATTTATTTGTTTAAAAATAGTTTTAATAAAAAAATGGGAAGGTGTTGTGCTGTTCGTGGTAGAAAGGTTCTGTGCCTTAGTGGCAGAAAGGCAAATGGAAATATAGGAAAAGTGGCTTTATTTAAAGTACCCAAAGTAAGTAACCTTAAAATTGTCCTGGGAATTAGTGTTGTTAATAAATATTTGTTTTATAAATTTTGGCGTTAAATAATATTTGAAAAATTTATAGTCTTATTTGTCGTTGATTCAACAAAGTCATTATTTTTTCCACAGGATGCTGAAATGCGTAAGAAGTGGAGTTCTGCTATTGACCAAGATTTAAAAGCTATCAATTATATATGAAAATTGCATTTCAATTCTGAAGATGTGATAAAAAGTGATCGGACAGTATTAGCGGATGGTAGTATATACGTGTATGACTACCAAAAAGTTCATTTGCGGAAGAAAGCAGAGCCAAAACTGAATACAACTTATAATGATAACCAAAATAATAACAGCTTGTTGTCAGATGTTTCTCTAGATACTTCTGATATTGTTGACGACATTATTAATAATGACCGTAGCTTGAATGTTGAGACAAATACCGTTAATCAATTTCTAATCGAAGTTATTGGCCCCAAGAAAAGTAATGAGCCGAAGGCAAGCAATGAGCCTCAGATGACTGATCTTGAGACAAGTAATGTGCCTGAGTTTTCTTTTCATTGTATAGAAAGAATTTTAGAATCTCAACCATTACGTAAAAATTGGAGTTGGACAGTATTATTACTTTATCATATATAAATTCGAAATTGGAATTAGTTTGTCACATAAAAATTGATATTAATTTGAAAGTTACGATAAGAAGCTGAAATATAAATCATTACTTAAATAGTATTATAAAATTTTTATCATGTTACAGATAATCAATGCACAAACGAATATTCTTGTTATGAATGTGAATATTTCTTCGATGGCTTGTGTTTCGCAGTTACTGAGCAATTTCGAAAAAACCTTTTTTTGCAAAGGAAGTGGTTACAATGAGAAGAAGTAATGATGAATTTAGACAGATAAATGAATTGATAATAAATCATGCAATTACTTTGTAGCAAATAAGATCTTAAATATCAAGTTTAAAATTTGATTGAAACTTTGTTTTTTATGTTTATAGATGTTCACAAATTTGTACTGCTATATTAGCATCAAATGAAAGGTATAAGAAGAAAGTAGAGGACTATAATCTGCTCTTACTCACTTGCAACACCTCCAAAAGGATCTAATGTGACAGCAGGGGAATTATTAGGATCATTAATGCAGACCTGAGCATCGTTTGAAGGCAGTAATGTTAATAGAGTAAAAAATTGGACGAAATAATTGAAAATACTTTTGATAATAATAATAATGTTGAGAATAATGTAAATTCAGATGATTTACCTTCTAATAATGATAGTAGCAACAAGGCTGATGATAATGATAGAAATAACAATATCATTACTAATATAACAATTAAAGTGATTATGAGGGTGACAGTAAGAAGGGAGTGTCTAGGCAGCTATGGAGTGTCTATGGGGCATATATATGTGATTTCTTCGTATAATGCAGGATATGTAGCCTGTAATATTTTATATTATATATATATATATATTTATTTTATATATATTATTATGTTATGTTTATTATATATTATAAATTCTAAGATTTTTGCTTCACTTGACATTGTGTTTATTGGTCTAAATTCTTCAATGAACTTAGTATTGAGAACTATTTTTTTTGATGGTACTATTGTAGTAATCTTAAGTTTACTTGGGATTACACCTCAGACATAAAGAAGGATCTCTGATGGAATATGCAATAAGAAAAGAAAAACTGTTATTAGAAATGGATGAAGATATTGGGGGAAAACTCTAGTGATGCTGATAGCAGCTGGCTTACCTTTAAAGAAGTAAGTGAACAATTAATGATTATTGATCAAGGGTTATCAATATTCAGGATTAAATTCGAAAGAATTTAAAGAATTTCTGACAGATAATGATGTATATAGATACTCCATTTTCAAATGGACTTATATATATATATATATATATATATATTTATTTTATATATATTATTATGTTATGTTTATTATATATTATAAATTCTAAGATTTTTGCTTCACTTGACATTGTGTTTATTGGTCTAAATTCTTCAATGAACTTAGTATTGAGAACTTTTTTGATGGTACTATTGTAGTAATCTTAAGTTTACTTGGGATTACACCTCTTTTAAGTGAACAATTAATGATTATTGATCAAGGGTTATCAAACACTTTCAAAGCATTATTTTATCATTGACATATCAGCTTCATTAGGACTACTTTTATTTGGCAACTTCATTATCATTTCTTTCAGTTTATTCTTATCCAAAAGATTAAAAGTTCTCCACTTAGTTTTAATTTGCCTTGGTTGTGCTGTTATTGTAATTGCACTTTGAGGTGTATTAATACTATTTACAAGTTGTTGAATGCTATCTATGAAACAACCATTAAATATTCCAGGAATTATCTTTGGATCAGTATAAATTTGACCGTTATATTGAATTTTCCTACATGTACTTTCATCAAAATTAGAAGCTATCAATTTTTTTAGAGTTTTCCACATTGATTTAGCATCACCTGTAACTAAGTCAATATTACTTACATAAAATAGTTTTTTTCATCTCTAATCATATTAGTAATTCTATTTCTAATTACCTTATAACTCTTTCATTCAACACTATATTTGGTATATTTAAAACGTTTGAATAAGTTATCTCATTTTTTCATCTCACTGATAATTTCATTTGTAATCCATTTTTTGTATCTAGTATTACACAGCATGGTTTGTTTTGGCGTTAGCTCATTCATCACAGACATGTAATTTTTGTAAAAAAATATATTTTAAATCAAAATCTATATTCCTGTAATAAAACCTATTAATACACTTCCCAATTAATATGTATATGTATAGTATTGATATTTATATATTACAATTGTTTGTATTTTTTATATTAAACAAGTTTTATTTTTACTTATTCTGTCAATAAATAATACGTTTAACCATAACTCATTTATTTTTAATTAATTTGTTCATCGAAATATTGAAATTAATAGGCATTTGACAATTTTTTAATCTATTTTGAGAGACAATTTTGAGTTTCTTTACTTTAAGCTTAATAATTCTGCATGTAAAGACGAAAAATAATCCATGAATTTAATTTTTGAAAACCTTTTAACATTTTGTTTATTTTTTTTGATAAAATGGTGCCTGTTAATTCTTGTGGTAATTATTAATATCTGAAATTTTTTCAATTACAGAGTATCTCTTTATCTTTTTAATACTGCTGAGTTGAAGGCGCATGAAAAATTTCTCAAAATTTCCTAAAACATTTTATTCCACGTTTTTCGAATATTTTATTTCAGTTGTCAATAGCAACACGACTTCCCGCGTAAAAATTTAAACAAGCACTTCTTAAACCGTGGCGCGACCTAGCGGCAAAAGATCTGGTCCTAAAATTGATACCATACTTTTAACATTACGTTCGGACTCCTTATATCTATACTTCGTGATTATAATAGAGAATAATAGTAATCAATATATCAGAAGTCAGATGGCGGCAGCCACAGAAGAACAACACATTTAGGATATTTTCTGTGACGGCAGCTCTGTAATGTAATCGGAGACACAGCCTAACTCTACTTACAAGCCATGAACATAGACTTGGCAACGCCGCATCTGCTCAATCCGGTAGACCGATCGATCTTCGAACATCGGTCTAATGCATGTTATAATTGCCTTTTCAGAAAACTTTTCAGCGAAACGGTACTTTGTATAAAATAATAGTTCTGACAAAAATTGTAGATCATACAATTATCTATAGAAATTAATAATACACTTTTTTCTAAGAAGAACTATGTCTGAGTTATAGCGATTCAAATGTTGTTTTTTTAGTATGTATACTAACAAGTACACTTTATCAATTAGAATTGACAATAAGCTATAAATTTCATTATTTTTCATTCCCAAGTGAGAGTAAGTTTAAAGCATCAAATCCTTTAAACCTTTATTGAGATGTGTACAGTAATTTGGACGGTTGAAGGATTCAGATATCATATTTGTAACAAGCAAGCAAATTTTCCAGTTGAGACCATCTAGTTAATTTCAGTGGTAAAATCCATTTTAAATCATTAGAAGAAAGTTTATTTTCATTGATAAAAACATTTACATGCATATCTGAATCTACTAAAATCTGATTAATAATTTGTATACTGTTTATTTGTGAACATTCAGTTACGTTGGATGGAAAATCGACAGTGTAAAAAAATGCTGTTAGTTTCGAAAACTTTTATATTCCACGATTTACATATTCAAATCTTTTTTTATAATTGGATGTTAAATCAACAAAATTACAAATTGAATCTGAGTTTTCAAAGGCTTCATTCAATTTCTCACAACGTTCTTTCAATGCCGGTACTTTCAGCCGGATATTCCCTTTGAGAGTGGACTGTTTTTGATAAGTAGAGGTAAATAAAGAAAACTACTTGGCACTGCGTTCAAATTGAGTTTAACTTTATCAATATAGCCTTCTTGCCTTCTGTTAATCAATCTAGCAAACGATGAATACCTTCTCTAGTAAGTGCTCCCTCTGGAAAATGTTTGGCACAAACTACAGAATATTTTGTGGGGGTCCATGATGCCCTTGGAATTTTTTTTAGCCATCGATTACTATCCTATGGAAAAGCAAATACAGAAACTGGTGGTTCGCCTGCCTCGAGGTAAGTTTTGTAGTTCGACTTGCATCCAGGCACACAACAATGACATAGCATGTTAATTTTTGTTCTAATATCAAGAACAAGACCTATAAGAGATTAGTTCTAAATAACTACTAAATCTAACAAACGGTAAGTAACTCTACTAATCACAAAAAAGGAACAATTCTAGCAAATAATGCTTTTGTTAATGTTTGTTAAGGGTATGTTCTGTGACCAAGTCGAACGATGAAAACGACATGTGAGCGCGCTCACAGTGCGTAAGCGTCCAACGCGAATGCACCCTATACATAACTTGAACTCTATTCTATGTTTAAAGTATGAATGGACTCCACAATAAGTGTAGTACTATATAGTGATTCGAAATCAATCAAAGAAACAATAACAAAAATAAATTTTCCCTTGAATGACATCAATGGAATATATAGATATTCATGATTTGTTGTTCATGATGACATAAGTGGTGAAAATTGGTAGTGATCAATATTGCCAACCTCCTCTTCAGTGCAGAATTTATTATATGGGGACTACCATGTAAAAAATTTATTATCTGAAAAACAAATATCTGTTGTTGAAAACTGTTATTCTTTTTGTTCAGAGGTAATAATCTGAAACGTTTTTGATATTGTTAAGATTAAAGCCAATCTGCGTTTCTCTAGAATATTTTAGTAAACGATGGTATAGCTGCCTCTACGTTCTAGAGATAGAATCTTTTGGAATAGAATGTTCGAGAAACCTGATTGCGTATTTAAGTAGTCAGGTACAGACGACGGGAAGGTTTTATATTGATCTACAACAGATCAATATAAAAAAAGTGAACATGTGAAGTTCGAGCAGAAATCATCGCACCCACTTGAAATAAATGTACAGAGGATCGGAAGAAAGAGTATTCTGAGAGGATGAAGCGTTTTTGGGAGGAAAAAAGCTCAAGCAAATGCCCTAAAAATTGCGAATTCAAGTTCAATCGCTCTTCTAATTGGGAATAAACGCTGTAATAATATATTGAATACGAGGTTATTCTATTTTTCTGAAATTTTTTCTGAATACATTATATGAAAATATATTAACTTCCTGTGTTACTCTACAAAAAATTTCCAACATTGTTTTCCTCTCATTGTTTGGTTGGCACTTGCCACTCTTGATAGGTTGGCACTTGCCACTCTTGGCAGGTCGGCACTTTGACAGTTTGTAATTGGTATCCACTTCATCAACAAATAAAAAGTGAATGAGATACTGATTAACTGCGAACTAAAATGGTAGCGTTCTTGAAAGTTTTTATAAATTTATTATAAGGATTATATGTTTTTCTATTTCAGATGCAATTTATGTTACTATTTAGTCGACAGGGTAAACTTCGGCTACAAAAATGGTACGTTGCTCACCCGGATAAACTAAAGAAGAAAATTACTAGGGAACTTATAACCACAATTCTCGTTCGAAAGCCAAAAATGTGTAGTTTTCTTGAATGGAGAGACCTGAAAATTGTTTACAAAAGGTAATATGAAGTATTGAAATAAAGCATACAAATGGTAATTTCGCGTTAACCGTTTTGAATTTTCATTAAATATATATACTCGCTTATTGTGTGCTAAAAACAAGATGTGCTAAATGAAATATGTAATTTCATTTATAATATTCATGAATGCTCTGCCATCATCAGTGCCCAACATTTTTATTAAAAATGGTTTATGAATTTCTGTGTGGTTGTGCAGTAGCAGTTAAAAATGCTATCGCCGCTTCTTAATAATTTATATTTTTCTGACATTTACAGCATAATCTTTCAACACAGGGAAGAAATTGTATATATATATATATATATATATATATATATATATATATATATATATATATATATATATATATATATATATATATATATATATATATATATATAAACAAGCATATGTTTCACAAGTCTCGCATTATATAACCCTAATTTCACAAGAAAGTTGACTAGAGAAAACAATAGATCACTTACAAATAAAACATCTGAAGGGTTAAAGAAATGTAGGCTATAGCCAACCTAAAAACTTCCATTTAAAATTTTACATCACAAAATCAAGAACAATTTGGCATAATATTATTTTTAATAACCACATCCTTCTACTAGAATTGAAAAGTAAATATTTATTTAATATACACTGTTTTACAGGGCAGGTCCTAATTACAAAGCAGGAAAGACAACAGACACTGAAACCAAAATTGGATGTACAAAAGTTTCAATTGTGTACTTTAAAATTTAAAAGTTCAATTTTAAAAGAGTTTTTGATATGAAATCACAACTGATAAAATGAAATACAAGTATAGGAATAAAAAAACTTAAGTGTCATTAAACTTATACATACATATACACATAAACACACACATACACATATATCTAGGACAGGGGTTCCCATCCTAATATTCTGTGCCTCACTCAAGTTGACGCTTAAATACTACAGCCCTTTGTCCCAACTCTACTACAATGGAAATAAATCAAACGATGAAAACTTAAATGAAGTTTATTATTCAAAAGTAGACATGTAATCAAATGAGTGAAGTACAACATGCTAAAAATGATTAGTGAGAACATTGTGCCTGTACTTCAGTTCATGCAAATATTATCTCAATAAAATAATTGAAAGTGTGAATTTATGAAGAGATTAGTTTTTTAGCAAATTCTTATGATTTTAACATTTTAGGCATCACAGGCAATGAATATTATTGGATGTTGTTAGTAAGCAAGCATTGCAAATAATACCTTCTCTAATAACAATTCTGTCATATAGAATTATAATGAACCGTCCATTAATATAGTTTTAATGCTTAATGATTCCAGGTATGCCAGTCTGTACTTCTGTTGCGCTATTGAACAAGATGATAATGAACTTTTAACACTGGAAATTGTTCATCGATACGTTGAATTACTGGATAAATACTTTGGGAGTGTAAGTGTTTTGAGCTTTATTATTATTTATAATTACTGATATGTATATTATATAGGTTTGTGAGTTGGATATCATTTTTAACTTTGAGAAGGCCTACTTCATTTTGGATGAATTATTGCTTGGTGGCGAAATCCAAGAAACTAGCAAGAAAATAGTTTTGAAAGCTATTGCTGCTCAGGATCTGTTACAAGAAGTAAGTTCTCAATAGTTAAAAGGTTGTCTAGATATGCATTAAAATAAGTTTGACTACTTCAATAAAAAAGTATGTTTGAAAATTCAAATACGGATAGAAATATTAAAAGGTATACCTATTTAATCTTTTTAAAAATAGGACTGATCCTTCCATTACTAGTTTTGATAATTTATCATAATATAACAGGTTACTAATATATTGAACTATCAAAAAAAAATTTATGTTTGTATTGCAGCAGTCTGAATTTTCATTTACTATTACTCACGTCAAAGCATTTCAATGAATGTTAGCTATTCTTTCAAAAGCACTCTATGATTGTTCGAAAGTTGGACCTACAGTTTAACGCCGATTTATAACGTCCTAAGAACAAGATGAGAATCGAAACCTACCTGCTCCAATGAGGTGAAAGCGTGTTTGGTTGCTACACTGCTTGAGTACAGAGCCTCTATATTGAGACTATTGGAAACTGAGTTAATGAAAACATTTTTATTTGATAGGTAGACAGTAAATAACCCATTTTAATTATGAAATCCCCCAATAACAAATGGAATGGTACTTAAAAATTATGTAGGAAATATATATTATCAAAATATTTCATTAAAATAGCATTGATAGAAGTAAATTATTAGAAACCATCATTATTATCAGAACAAACGCATGTAAGTTTCTATTTGTCTTTGTAGAAAGCAAATGTACATGTGCTTTCCTTTTTTTGGTTAAAAAAAATCAGGACTTTCACATTTACACAAAACAAATTACTGTTTTAATCAGTTTGCTTCGAACTTACATTCTCAATGACATAGTAATGAAATTATGTGGACTTTCTTACTATATCTGTTTGTTTATGTGCAAACCATCCATAATTATATAAGGTTTGAATTGAGTTAAAAATTGGCCATTCAGTCAATATTGTGTTGTACGTTCGGGCGCTAGTTCTTTTGTAATTGTTTTATGAGTTATGCATTAAATTAATTATACTTTCTATTCTATGTACTAGATTTCATAAGTGATATATTTAATCTCTTTTGGCTTCTTTTCTGAAGCTGTATTCTGTCTGTTTTTCTTATTTCTAATGATCATTTTATTTGTAGGAAGAAACACCACAAGGATTTTTTGATGATCATGGACTTGGATGAATTATTTAATGACTTAAAGTATATTTGTGACTATGAATTTATTCTTATCTCCAAACATTGTTATTGTTAATTTTTCATAATTAGTATTATATTCTAAAATTACTGAAATAACTACATAATATTATATTAGACATTAGTAATTGTTATTTATTTAAAGCAATTTCTGAAAACAATAGTGAAATCAAAGATCATATACTTTTTTGCTTAAAGTATATGATCTTTCAAATACTGAGACTCTTAATCGAAATATTTCAAATAAAACTCTTAGGGAGCCCATCACTTTCGAGAGTGAATATTAAGTGCGTTTCGAAAAATTCATCGATCTTATTGAATGATAATAGGGCACAATTGTTTCATCATTATTATGAATCATCAGTCCATATTCAATCTATCAATCAAGAATCGCCTTTCAAAACGCCCATAGCTCCTATACGAGAATGAGGGATATAGTTCTCAATGAAAATTCACGTGGGCACCCTCTATCGGAGGAAAGACGTATAAACTCGCCCTAGCGTTCTAGGTACCTACCCACGACAACAGTAGCGCGAGGGTAAGGCTTTGTAGCATTTCATTCCAACACTACAGAAAAATATCCGCAATGTGTAAGAATAGTCCCATGCCCCAGCGGGCAAAAGTATTCCTACTTTCAAGATTCACAAATCATTCATACTAGTAAATACTGACACTCTTAATCGAAATATTTCAAATAAAATTCTCAGAGAGCTGTCTACACAAATGCTGTCAACTAGAACGCACAAAAAATTGAGTAAAGCCTGCTTCGCAATAAATTAAATAAAGGACTCTCTATCCTATAATATATTGCTGTGGGGCCTCTCTAATATAAGTAGAGTATTCGTGCCCCAAAAACGTATTATGCGTATGATTTTATTCTGAATCCTCTTTCTTCCTGTAGGCCGATATTCATGACATATGGGATACTGACGGTTCCCTGTATATACTTATTCAAAAGAGGCCTTATTTCCTTCACATACAATAAAGTACGTATATAAATAATGTCTATATATAAATAATGAGTACGATCTCTGTTGTATTTTTCACAAACTGTGGTATTTTCACATGGGTGCAAGTGCAAGAATGATAGATGCTAGATGACACTGACAGATGTGTCGTTTGTTGAGGTTATCACCTTAAATATTTTTATTAAAACTTATGTCAATATTATATATTGTTTGTAATTATTGAGTAATATGAGAATTCGTGTCTAATTAGTGACCTATATTGAGTGATAATTGCAAATGAAGGAATCTTTTCCAGTATCAGCCATGGCACATATTACTACTACTGCAAATGGGAATGGAAATTTGGTAGATGAATTCGAAGAAACATTTCAAGTAATTATTTCAGCGTTTTTTGTTGTTTGAAAGGCCGGTATCTATTTTTCTTTTAGCATTTTTAAGATTTCATGTATGCTTTTTTCTGAAATAAATTTGTCATAAATAGAATTTTATTTGTATTTAGGAATAATATTCCTACGTTTACGAGTTTTTAATGTGATTAATATTATTGTAAAGTACTCTAATGTATTGTTTGAGGGAAATGTTATTGTAGTATATTGCGCGATGTTTTTGGTTGCAGTCTATTGGAATATTGATCTTATTAATACTTTAACTTTGGTTCCTAATTCTTTAATTTTTTTATCACAGAAAAGGTAAAATCATTAGTGAATCAAGGTACATTAACGCCATATATTATGTGTTACGTGTTATGTGACAGCCTGTAGGAAATATACAAAACTAAATAAAATATGATTTCTTGTACAAAAAATTCTGAAGTACTGTTGTATAACTACTTAATATTAATGTATAGATTTATTAGCATTTTTCACTTCATGATTACAAAAAATGGTAATTATCGAGATAGAACCACCTCATTAAATTTTAATGAAGTATGTGTTAGTCCTTTTTCCCAGTTGCAAATATGAGTTCATATTCTACTTGCTATTTTTTAGCTCAAAATAGACAATTAAATATTTTTTATAAAATAAAAACGCTATTACAAGGCTGATCTGAATGACTAATTTTTAGAGAAGAATATGTGTTAATTCAATTACTTACTTGCTTATTTTAAGCCAAAATAAAGGAATATGAGCTCATATTTCGCATTTCGACCACCAATCGTATTCCCAATTGAAAACCTGAGTTCATCTTCGTTTTTCTCAACACAAAATAAGCAAGTAACATAAATTTCATGAAAATTGATGGCCGTGGGTATATCTTGTTAATTACCATACATAATTTTAACCTCACGTCAAAGAATAGACATAGATATGATATAGAACTGATATAGTAGTTATATTTTCAGCCAATATTTTAATACAGATGGATGAACCAAATAAATTGAATTTGTGGCTTCTTGATTTTGAATAACTATAACTTTTCTTTTATTGATTAAGATTTTCAATGAGATAATATAATTATTAAAATATGTGTATTAAGTATTGAATATCACACTTTCAGTACTGTTTAAATGCACTGACCAAAGAGGAGGCTATTTCACTGGGTGAAAATGATGAAATCAAAGTGGAAGTTGATCATACAACTTTTCGGTTTGTTGATTTAGCGAGACAAATGGAAGCCTTTTTTCTACAGAAACGATTTTTGTTATCTGCATTGAAACCAGAGATGGTTATTAGAGAAGATTTGAGTGAACTCCGTTTAGAGCTTGCTAGGAAAGAGGAAATACTGAAGAGACATATAGATAAAGTTTCTATGTGGCAAAACCTACTGAATGAGTTGAAGGGTTATTCAAAGAATTTTTTCCAAGACTGCACTGGGCTCTTAGGAAACTCTGGCAATATCCCACAAATTGGTAACTGTAATTTTGTATATATAGGTATATATATATATATATATATATATATATATATATATATATATATATATATATATATATATATATATATATATATATATATATATATTTAAAATTTTTCTCAATGCGAATTTGAACTCAAACCATAACCTTGTATATTCTCTATCTTTATGAATTGAACATGGTTATAGTGATAAAAGAGGAGAACTTTTAATACATATTCTGTTTGTGTAGATATTTACCTGTGCTCTAGACGAAATTTTTGAATATATTGGTAATATTTTCGCTATTATCTATTTCAATAATTTCTGTCAGGGGAAATGGTTCCTGGAACTTGTAGCCAAAATACTCCTTCAGGTCTTGAAATGACTTCTGAGGTACAGTTGCAGCAGGAGCAACTGCATCATCAAAGTAATCAAAGACAACTACAGAACCAACATCAACATATGCAGGTATGAAATGAGATTGGGATCATATTATTGAAATGATCAGAATTAAAAATATATTACATTAATCAATTTTACTCTGATTTAATGTAGGTAATGTAGGTATGTGCAATATGTATATGTAATATGAAAAATGTAACTGTGAAAACATATGTTGTGCAACACAGAACAAATTCAAGTAATATTATTTACTGATTTTTTCAGGCTTCTTTTGGTGTCCCAAGTGGAATTGATCCAGATGCTGTTTCTTCTGATAGTCTTCTAAAGCATCAGAGTGGACTTCAATTATCTCGAGTGCCTTTTCTCCAACAAAGCCTTGTGAGAGCTGATCAAGGTCCACTGGCTTATCTAGAGAAGTCAGCGAGTAATATAGGTGAATAAATAAAATTCCAACATTATAAGTAGTTAATCTGTTTATCTGCTATTCGAATAATTAAAATTAACTCATCATTATAATGAAATAATTGGCTTGGGTTATCACTAAAAAAAATAGTTTCAATGAAACCAAGTCAATTGCTTAGTATATATATATATATATATATATATATATATATATATATATATATATATATATATATATATATATATATATATATACACTATTGAATTCCAGTTATTAATGGGTTATGAAATTTTCCTATCCAAATAATTTTGATGACTAATACATTTCCTTCAGAATAATATCACTATTTCATTATGTTTGACATATATTCTTGCATTTGTTATTTGATCTTTCATTGGAATTAATCCTGATTTGTTGTATCTAGAAGTATAGTAATACACATATGTAATTGAGTAATATTGAACAGTCAGTGTTTGCTTTGTTTAATCTTTTATTACTTCAGTTTTATATTTTATTTAACATTTATTATATTTCAGTATTTACTTCTTCTTTATTTTTATTCGTTTCTTTGGCATCTTTTCAGTTCACTTCCAGTTCCAGCATTTCTCACATTTTTGTTTTATTTTCCCCTTGGATTTCCGTTATATTTGCCTCATTCCTTAAAACTTGTAGACATTTTTACTTTGGGAGTGTAGTTTTTGAAATGTGTTTTGCTCTGAAATGTCTAATGCTGGAATTTGTTTCTATTCCTTGTTCCTTATCTTATCACTTCTGTTACTGCTTAATTTTTTTGGTTTGTGTTAGAGTTTGATATCTCTCTATATGAACTCATATGATCTTGAATCACATTTTATTAAACAACATGTATAATGAGGACTAATGTAGCACATATCTCGTAATGTTAAGCAAAATTAAACATATATGGGGGTAGAGATCCATGTGCTTTCAGGGATGGTAGCCTTGTTTTTTGAAAATCAAAAAATCAATTTTTGTATAATTTTTGAAACCTGCTTTTGTTTATTATTTTTGATCACGAAGTATGTATAATTTATCGTTTTTTGTGATTTTTTTCAGAATATACGTTTTTTATTTTCACAATTTTTTTTATTTCTTTATCCTTTTAAATTACTGAATGAATTTTTTTATTTCTTATTGATTTTTTCTTCGCTATCAACATCATTCTGTTAAATAAAAAAGATTATTAAGTTGCCATTTTGAGTATGAAAAAATAGAGAGGCAAAGAATGGAAATGAAGAAATTTATATTTTAAATTATTAATCTTCTGAAAAATAGACGTATCCCTTTGCAAACAAGCAGTTCAAGACATTTGTGTAGCCTCAGACTATCTGTTTGTGACATTTTGAAATGAAAGTTGTTATACTTTGTTTTATTTCTTGAATCGTTTCGAGAATTGCATACTATTGCGAGAAGTGAATACTATTCTACTATTGATATATAACCTTCCTTCATTTTGTCTTGCTAGAAAAATTATATTAACAACTCTGAAAAATTAGTTCTTCAAGTAAATATCACTTAATAGTGCTGCTAAAACATTTCTTTTTATTTTTATTTCAATCTTGAACTTAATAAAGATTACAATATTAGCAATATTCTTAATAACTTTTTACGAAATCGCGTTTGACATAATCTAAAATTTTCTAACAAAAACCCTTTAGAACTTTCATCAATGGAAAACCATGAAATGACAAAGAAAGCTAATATGTATATTGAATTTCTATCATCAATTTATTTTTTTTATACACAGAAAAGAAATTGAATTCTAATTAAAATAATGATATCAATAATTCCTGTGGATATCTATGAGGGCTCTTCTCTTGTAGGTGAAAAATATTTGAATAACATATGATAACATATATGATAAAGATATATATTGAAAAACTAAATGCTTTTCTTCTGCAATCCCTACACAGTGGGATATTGGGACACCAAAAAGTGGTTTTAAATTATTGATCTTAAAAGTCTATGCTTTACTACCGAAATCTGAAATCTATA
The DNA here is from genome assembly GCA_030704895.1 of Henosepilachna vigintioctopunctata. Classification (NCBI taxonomy): domain Eukaryota; kingdom Metazoa; phylum Arthropoda; class Insecta; order Coleoptera; family Coccinellidae; genus Henosepilachna; species Henosepilachna vigintioctopunctata. The sequence continues at coordinate 752,483 of JARQZJ010000064.1, forward strand.
CTTAACAAAATTTGTTTATTTCCTGAACAAAGTTTAATTCTATATTGTATATCCTTCTTTGGTCAATTATTATTTATATAGGTTATGATACCCCTCGATCAGGAAGTAGTGCTATCCATGGATATATTTTCATTTTTAGGACTAAGGGATGGTAGGAGATGACGAGGGCGTGGCAGAGGTCGTGGTAGAGGAAGGGGCCGAGGAAGAGGACGTAGTCATTCATCATTGATGGACTTCATTTCACATTAATGCTTTTCGAGAATATGTACTATGTTATTGTAGTTATAATACTTGTATTCGTTTTATTCTATATCTGATTTTATGATCTGCGAATTGGCTATTGGAATATTGCTTACTACCAATGTAAAACACAGCTTCGTATTTGCATAATTGAAATATGATTAACTGAATTATAATCAAATTATTTATTAATTGCTATATTTGTGATTTTTATGTGGAATATTAAGTGAAAAAATAAAAATATATACAAACTGGAGAGCGATTGAACTTGAATTCCCAATTCTTAGGGCTTTTGCTTCTGTTGTTTTGCCTCTCAAAACTCTTCATCCTCTCAGAATGCCTTTTTTCCGTTCATATGTCCTATTTATTCTAGGATTACGCGATGAATTATGCTCAAACTTTTATAGATTTCATAGCCACAACGTATGATCTTCGAGATTCTTTGTTCTTATATCCAGTACTTTCTTCGATATTATTTACTGTATCATCCTTTGTCTACATGTCTATGTGCCTAACACTTTGCTCGTCGTTTTTTGATTTCTTCCCGTATTATATTTATCTTTTGATAAAGTTCGTTCTGATTTCTTTTCATCCAAATGCTGTTTATATAGATTAGCCAATAATATTTACGAGTAGTTTTCGTTCTTGTTTTTCTATTTCTCTTATTCTTGTAATGACAGTCAGTAACCATTGTTTCAGCTGCATAGATCTGATCTGGAAGAATCGTGTTATAATACCAATTTTGCGCCTGTCGAAATTTTTATTATAGTACGCCCCTGTTAGCTTTAATTGGTAATTGTTTGTTAGCGATTCGGTTTAATCCTGAGGACCCTATAATTTCTCAGAATTATTTGAAATGCTTGACTTGTATATATACATCACATTTTGTGAAGGGAGATTTATTTTTCGGATGAAACCAAATACGTAAAACCAAGTATTTTGTTAAATATATATACATACTTTTTTGTTACATACATTGTTGAAATTGCAGTCCAGGACTAAAGAGGTAACTTATTTTCCCTTCTTGGACTGCAATCCCAATTAAACACTGAAAATACATATCTACAGTCGTGAAAAATCCGGGATCCCTTCACCTCCATTTGCTCTCTGGTGCAGAAAGGGTTCAACCATTATATGTGTTTTTGCCAGATCATGCAAAGAACCAGAACACCTTGGGGTACGGTTGGCCGACTGAAACACATCTGCAAATCAGATATGCCACTATTCTTAAAGAGCAGTGTTTGACCAATGCGTATTACCAGCGATGACCTACTCTAGCGAAACTTGGACCCTGAAATCTGCTCACATCCAGAAGCTTCGAACAGCCCAGCGGAGTATGTCAGGATATTAATGGACTTATAATTAACAATAAAACGAAAGTTTTTCTTTAATTTGTGAAGGTAATTCATCTCAGTACCACAGTCGCTCAGTATTTTTATGTTGGCAATTAGAGTACACCGTTTTCACTCTACAATACAATACAATAAAAACAAAATATTAACATTTTTCATAGGTACATTATTTATTGAATTCTGAACATATTTGATTTTTATAATCTATTTCTCAGTAGCCATTTGGGAGAAGGCTATTTTGCATTTTTTATAAACCGAAGCACACATATGTGGACTTTTTATTCCTTGCTTGAAAGCTTCCACGTGGGAACTATCTTCTAGTTCTTCGATATCAACAACTTTATTCTGCATATACCTGAAACAAAAGTCATTTCAAGGCCTTCTTTATTCTGGAACTGTAATCTGAATATATGAAATTCAATGGATAGAGTTTTTTAAAGTAGGATAATTATATAGGTTTAATGGATAGAGTTGGAAACATTTTTTCAATGTAATCAATTAATTTTTTTTTCTTGAAGAATTGAAACCTATATATCGAATAAATTCTGATTATAATATTGTCCCAGGATGTAGATTTTACATGCAAATTTTAGAAATTATTCGACAACGCCTTGGTATGGTCTTTTTACAATGAAGACGTTTCGAAATGTTTCAAAATGCAACTGTTGTTGACTTTTGATGTGGGTACGTCATGGCTCATTTGAGATATTAGTTTCGTATTGCTTTTTCAGTTGCGAGGAATGAACAAAACTAAAACTGTTTGAAAGATACACATAAACTGGAATTTTTCCCAAGTTGAAGGTTTTTCTATGATGTGTTATGTTTCACCTGAGAAATTTTATCGTATACAATGAAGTCTTAAACTCAACAAGTATATTTCCTTGAGGGAAGTCGCAAACTAGCATCGGTTAGATTTAAGTTGACAGAGGAAGTTGTTCCTAGTTTTTTTCATGTATGAAAAGTAGTAAAAACATCTCTGATTTATCAAGAGGGTTGTTTGGTATCTTATTTCTTGAAAATATTTGAGAAATATTTTCCTGGTTCTGAAGGTTTATGCTGCATTTTTCCCCATATGTTCTCTTTATGTTTATGTTATATACTCTACATCAATTTAGAGTCAAGCGTCGAATAGAGGCAATCAGCATGAAGAGTGGGTCAGCTTGGATTACTTGTTAAACTTATACATCATTTGCATAGATTTTAGCATAATGTATTACCAAATGGCAAAACCTTGATGAATTAACAGCTTATAATAAAATATGTAATTTCAGACGATTGGAAGTGTTGTTATAGTCCATTTGGAATTATATAAACAAACAAAAAGCTATTCAAAATTATAAAAATTAGCAGAGATTGATGATTTATATTTTGTATATTAAGTATATAATATAAAGCATTGGTCTCAGCCTGATTTCATTGAATGCTGGTTTTTAAATCCTTCAAACTCAATGTCACTGCTACATTCAAATGTCTGTACTTATCATTTTAGAGAAAATTTTTCGATGTTGTTATTTTCAATTTTTATATCCGAAGACATTTACTTTATTCTCTCTTTATATGGAATATATATGGACTCCTGGTGACGATGCGAACAGTTTCATCTAAGTCAGTGTTTTTCAATGTTTCTTTATACGCGAGCCCTTCACAATATGAAAAATTCTCACGACCCCTTTAAGACATATGCAGACAAAACTTTATTAATTTAAATGAGTATGTTCACGATTTTTCTTATTTTGATACTTATCTTTGAGTGGAAGAAGTGTCTATGCCTAACCCTTCAGGAAAAAGGCAAGTGATTTATATGTATGATCTGTATTGATATGATATTATATATATGATCCGACTTGAACGAGAGCGAAATTTTCTGACGTTGCCACACCGCATCGAACGAGAGGCACGATCGCACCACACTCACAATGGCAGTGAATGTTCTTTTGATTCAGCTCTTTAAAGATAAAGTTTTTAAGTTTGTAAGATAAAGCCTTACAAACCTGGCTGTTCAGAATTATTTGTGAAGACAATCTCCTTTGTTAGCTACAGAGGTCAGTTGGCTTTACAAAGAAATGGCGTTGAGAAGAGTTCTAGAACTAAAAGCTGAACTGTTAATGTTCTTACAAGATCTGATTATGCTAATCATTTATCAGATCCCGTTTGGCACTTGAAGTTAGCATTTCTGGCAGATCTTTTCAGCCATCTCAACAATTTAAACAAAAGCCTCCAAGGGAGAACAAAAAAATCTTAACAGCTAAAGATATACCTAGTGAAATCATTTTATGTAAAACCCAATCACTTGTAGTAAAGGCTCACATTCCTTCTATGATACAGAGCTTACATCATTTGCAAGAGAAATTATTAACATACTTTCCAGACTTGCACTCTGAAGGTGACAATAGGCATACGTGGATTTTGGTCCGTTTCTTGGATAAGTTTATTGAATTGGCAGATCTCACTACAAATCTGAAGGAAAATCATGTAGATTTAGCTTCTGACGGAGTGCTTAAAATGGAATATTATTCGCAAAGTATTGAGGTGTAAAGTATTTGGATGAAAATAAAATATCCAGAGCTGGCAAGGGAAGCTCTAAAATCATTAGTGCCATTTGCCACCTCATACTTGTGCGATATAACATCTCATTGATGGACATTAAAACTAAAAAGAGAAACAGATTGCTACTAGAAAATAGTGTCTAAAATAGCACCACGCTTTGAGAATTTTTTGAAAAATAATCAAGCACATCCTTCTCACTGATATTGTATTTTTATTGTAGTGTAGAACCTTGTCATTTCTTTTTTGCCGTCGATCACCCGAATAAGGCTTCTTCATTAGGCGCTTCGAATAAGGAAGACTTCGCGACCCCTTCAGAGGTCGCGACCCACAAATTGAAAAATACTCATCTAACTTATTTGGATGCTATATAACAGAAAACTTTCATTACTGATACAGGTTCTCTTCAGGTTTTCAAGAAATACAAGTGTCATCTTAGAATTTTAGCTGCGATATTCATGTCATGCTGTGACAATCTCAATAAAGCCTAATTTTGTGTTTTAACTGTCAAAATTACTCATCTGTTTCGTAGAATTTACGAGAAAAGAAAACGAATATAGGTTCTTTCTAGAAATAGAGAAAAATTTCAGCAAAATATGAGAACACATTTTCATACGAAATTTTGGCAATTTTTTTTTGTATTCCTTGTTTTTAGGTATAAAATGATAAAGAGAAAATGGTCTATTTATGAACTTTCCACTCATATTCACCTATATCTTTTCCTTACATCATAATTTACCATTTGGGTTGTTCGTATTAATTCACTACGTAATCTTAAATAATTCTGCAAAAAATTAGAACACTCACGATAATATGGTTTCTACAATTTCTGCTATAAGTCCATGGTTTTCCGTGGCTGCCATGATCGCAGTCTCACATATTGCTCTCAGAGTACAATCTTTTCCAAGCTGCATGTGCCTAAAAATATATTTTAAAAATGTTTGAGTTAACTAGAAGGGACCTATGTAGCTAGATATACGAGTAGGTATATTTAATGATGAAAATAAAATATATTTAGAGATTATTTATCATAAAAATTGAATATATAATTAAATCTACCTTTAGGATTGAAAATAGTTTTTTTTCTTCTACTCTCATTCAAATATATCTTATATGGCACTTAGCGAAGAAGAAGTGCGCTGCCTTAATTATTGTTGAGGAGAGTCAGAGACAAAGATGCGACAGTGACGTTGCTAGTGAAATACAAATAAGAGTTAGTTTTCAATTTATAATTTCTTTTCTATTCTTATCTTTGGCGTTGTTTGTGGTGAGGCCAAGCACGAGGGTATGTATGCCCAAGGTGAGTGTCAGAAAGGTTTTTGATGCTTTTACTAATGTTAGCGAATTTTCGAATTCTCAAATACAGTCCATATTATTTTCATAGAAGTGCTAATATTTTGGTTCTTTTAGCATGATTGGCTTGTAGTAGTTTCATATTTTCCTTTTAAATTTCGAGATTTTCGAGTAAGTTATCGGTTAAATTCCATTTTGGGTGTAACAGAAAATCGTAAAATATAATACACACTGCAATAATTAATTACAATAAACTTAATACAATATACAAAATACCTACAATCTTTCTAATAAAAAATCGGAAGAATAATGAAATTAACGGGGCACTTCTTCTGCGCTAAGTGCCATATAAGGATTCTGATGTATATTTGAATAAGAGAAAAAAAATTTACCCCTATTATTTAATAATAAATGATAGAGGTATTTCATTTCGAAACATAATAGAATTTATTTTAGAATTACACATTTGATGAACTATAAAATTCCATTATTATTAGAACGATGAAATCACAGTATTGAAATTTCAATATGATAGAAAGTTAAGAATATAAGAAGTATAAGTTATTATTCGCTCAATGTAAAATTTGAACATAGAAAATTTTTGAAGTAAAATGTTTATTCTTCAGTAAAATATTCAAGATACCACAGTTCAAATCTTGTTCAGTAGTTAAGTTTGTATTTTTCATTTAGCTGAGAACAATGAGTATTTTATTTTTTTTCAATGAAGAATGAGAAAGGAAACAATTTTGCTGAAAATTATATTATTTTGTGATTATGGAGATCCACAAGGAACACTTTTGCGGCCGTTAATGTTTCATTTATATATCAACGATGTAATTAAGTATGTAAAGGACTGAAATTTCCATATTTTCTGACGACGTGATATTGTATACTACGGGCAACTATTTACAAGAATTAGCTGATAAAATTAATAGTGACCCTGATATTTTGCATTTATGGTTGTGTGATAACAGTACTATAACATTCTAGCTCTACTATAACATTCTCCTGGTTAATTTGAATTTTTCAAAAGAATGTTCTAGTGTTCATTTTCTTGAATATTCCTCCATTCAGTGCCATAAGTACAAAAAAATTTAATTTCCTTATATATATATATATATATATATATATATATATATATATATATATATATATATATATATATATATATATATTTATATTGATTTTTATTGCATGTTTAAGATAGTTTATTTTGAATGTTTTTAGCAATAACAGGCTTCTTTCAATATGAAAAATTTTATTTCCGTTGACGTTTCGTTGTAAATCACAACTTTGCCAAAAGTAATGAATAAGTGAATTTTATGAATAACTGTAGATATCAAAATGTCAAACTTATTTTTTTAGAAAAATCAAATTAGTTTTTTTGTATTTTCACATAGTGTTTTTTAGTATCAGAGGAATATTTCTGGCTCAGCATTCGCTTCGGAAGTTTTAGTCTTCTTCCCATGAGGAAACCTCTGAAAAACTCATAGTAAGTCAGGTGATTCTTACAAGTGTGATTTATATATACGTATATATATATATATATATATATATATATATATATATATATATATATATATATATATATATATATATATATATATATATATATATATATATATATATATCTATAATCTATATGGTTTATGTGTGTGAAATCTGTTAGACCTGGAAAAAATGAGTTTTGAGATGTGATGTTTGGTGATTGTTGTGTATTCTTTTTATGAATGTTATTTGTAAGGTTTATTAAATCGTTGTAAATAGAGTGAAGATGTTTGATGTCTGTTGTTTCCTTTACTGTGTTTTCCAAATTTTCTCGAATGTGTAACATTTCTAAAATTTCTCTACATTTTTTGTCTTTTTCAGTTGCTAAAATCTTTGTATTATTATAATGAAAATCGTGTTTTTCTGTTATTTTATGTTTATGTAAGGCTGTTATTTGAGCTTTTGCGTGTTTATGCGCTTTGATTCTTTCTTCGAGATTTTGTGATGTTTGTCCTATATAACATTTACTGCAATTATTACATGGTATATTATAAACAGTATGAGTTTTTTTCTGAGTTACCCTTTCACTCTTTAATTTTGTATATATTTTTGTCATTTGATTTTTGTCAGTGTGTGCTATCATTCAATTATAAGGTTTTAATATTTTAGTAATGTTTGTACTCAATTTTGGAATATATGGTAGGGGAATGTAATTATTTTCGTTAGATTTACACTTTTTGAATGTAATGTTTTTTTGATATTTTGATATCTATAGTAATTCATAAAATTCAATTATTCATTAGTTTTAACAAGTTTGTGATATACAAAGAAACGTCAACGAAAATAAAGTTTTCATATTAAAAGAAGCCTGTTATTGCTGAAAACATTCATATATATATATATATATATATATATATATATATATATATATATATATATATATATATCTATATATAACTAATATTAATTAGTTTTGACAAAGTTGTAATATAACAACAAAACGTTAACAAAAATAAACTTTTTCATATCAAAAGAACCCTGTTATTGCTAAAAACATTACATATATATATATATATATATATATATATATATATATATATATATATATATATATATATATATATATATATATATATATATATATATATATATATATATATATATATATATATATCTTGTGTATGAAAATAATGAATTCATATTTAATACATTTACTATCAATGTTTCATTTTTCAATGTGAAAACATGTAAAACTGAGCAATCCACCTTTCTAATAAATCGATTGTGCCTTTATAGTAGTCCAACGCAGATCTTTTTCCTCTCTGATATGTTGTATAGACGGGAGATAACTGAGTGGCATTTGAAGGAATGGCGTAATTGCCCTTGAAAAGAACTCCAAAAATAACAGTTTCCCTCTCAAGATAAGCTGGAATACCGACACCTACGATAACCTGAAAAAAATTGTGTATGAATTTCTATTGAAAATAAGAAACAAACCGAAGAGATCAAAGAAGAGAATAAGCGATCATTAGAGGTCACTTTTTTCTTCATTTTTCGAAAATTTTTCAATTTGGTTATTTGATATCACATATGTACATACGTATATCCGTTACAGATTCTGAGCAATTTTCAGATATTACATTAAAGCTTAGATATGTTTTTCTCACTAGCTCGAAACAGACCAGAATCGATAATTTTTGAAACCAAAAAAATAATAGTAGGATGAAACCCGTTGAAGAAGGACGAGTATATAACAAAAATGAAAGGAAAAATAATTTACGGGCGATTTGAGGTCGGGAAGTGGAAAGGGGTGAGTTTTTAAGGGTGAAAAACGGTGTACCTCGATTTACGGCAAAACTACAAGTCCTATGAAAAATAATGAAATGACAAAGTTGTAGGTAATAAAGAGACCTACAACTTTTGTAATCACACTTTTTTCACATAACCTCAAAATTTACGTGAAAAATTCTTATAATCAAGTTTTTGGTTTATTATTTTTATCTTATGCAAACAAATTTTCTTTCGACAAAATTTGGTGAAAACCTACCTTTCTATATCCTGAATACACTGTAATTTTTTTGATTTGAAATATTTATTTTATTATCTTATTTTGACTTAATATCGAAAAAACACCCCAATTTTCAATCGAAAATTCTTGCGTCAAAATATTAGCTTTTTAAAAAAAGTCGGGGAGTTTTTTGTTGGATGAAATCTCTTCCTTCTGATAATGTATATATATATATATATATATATATATATATATATATATATATATATATATATATATATATATATATATATATATATATATATATATATATATATATATATATATATATATATATATATATATATATATATATATATATATATATATATATATATTACTATGGTAAATTTCTCAGAAAATGCAAAGAAAAAAAAAACTCGAATCCGAAATTTTTGTAACCCCTTTAAATACTATATTTCTTGCAATCTTTATGATTTATGGATTTGCAATTGTTTTATTTATCAATGTAACATAGAATCTTACTTCTTTGAAGTAATAAAAGTGTAAATTTCACTAAATAGCCCTAAATTGTTGAACGTGATTAAAAAAAAAATTCGAATTCGAGATCTTTCTTTGCATTTTCTGAGAACATTTACCATAGTACAGAAAGAAGAAATTTCAACAAACAAAAAACCCCTCGACTTTTTTTCAAAAAGCTGATATTTTGACGCGAGAATTTTCGATTGAAAATTGGGGTGTTTTTCAGATATTGAGTCAAAATAAGGTGAAAAAATTAATATTTCAAATCGAAAAATTCACAGTGTCTTTAGCACATTAGGAAGGTAATTTTTCACCAAATTTCGTGAAAAAAAAATTTTGTTTTGCATAATATAAAAATAAAAAACCAAAAACTTGATTATTTGAATTTTTCACATCAATTTTAAGGTTATGTGAAAAACGTGTGATTATAAAAGTTGTAGGCCTCCTTATTCCTTTAAATTTGTCATTCAATATTTTTTCATTGGACTTGTAGTTTTGCCGAAAATCGAGTTTTTTACCCTTAAAAACTCACCCCCTTCTACTTCTCGACCTCAGATCGCACCTAAATTATTCTTCATTTCATCTTTGTTCCAGTCTCGTCCTTTTTTAACGGGTTCCATCCTACTATCATTCTTTTTCTCTTTTTATCATTTTTAAAATTATCGACCCTGGTCTAACATATGACAATTGATGTAGCCTTATGAGAATAATCAAAGTTTGAAAATAAGTTATTGCAACTCAGCGAGGACATTATTGAGATCTATTTGGCAATACCAATATATTTCGATAGACACTGCTGTCTCCTTTAGGGTCTAAACTGCATATTGATTTAAATAAATACACATTTACTGATTGGTTTGTTAAGCAAGTAAACGATCTATAGAACACAATCTGTGAAATTTCAGGTATATCTCTCTCATATCAAGCAATATGAAGAACTAATCTGAGAAATATAAAATAACGTCAATTATATGTTTCTGTCAATGAATAATTATTAATAATTATCCTAAAAACTTATAGATACTTATATTATTTATATGGTTAACACTGGGAAACAATTTACAACATAATTTCTGTTTGATTTTCTGTTCTGATTTTTAGGATGTTTTAGAGGTTAATTGACATGCTGATTTCAAAACTTTAATCAGTTTTTTCTATCACGTCAAGTTTTTTTCTTCACTTGTTGCGTATACTATTACGCTTCGCGGAACTGATCGCGAATTACAGAAAGCCCTACTGTCTCCTGTGGAACTTTTTCCAGAAGATGAGTTGAGCGACAAAGATTTTAAAGTTGACAATGATTGTGTTCGTAAAGGATTTAATCAGCAAGAGTTAAATGACTTGGTATGAGATATGGGACTATCCAACAACTAGTATGGGACTATCCAAGCGTCAGAACTTTTAACATCAAGACTACACGAAAAATTTGTTAGAATAAGGAGCTACTTTCGAACTTCATTTCTGCAGTTCTTTCAGAGTGCTGATAGATTTGTGTATTGCCAATACATAGCTGGTTTAATGAAAAAAATTTGGAATTGTGTTCCAAAATTCTGTTGTGTTGCTTGAAGTGTGTTCTCCTCCACAATGGAAATTTATATAGTTCAGTCCCAATAGGTCATTCAGTTTCTTTGCATGAAGAAAACGTAGACACAAAGAAGGTCATTGACTTGTTGCAATATAATTTACTCCAATGGTCATCTCTTTTGACCTTAAAATGGTTTCTTTCCTTCTTGGGCAGCAACGCGGATATAGCAAGTATGCCTGTTTTCTATGTATGTGGGACAGCAGAGCTCGTGACAAGCATAGATAAACACATTATATTTCCGCCATTGCATATAAAACAAAGTCTCATGAAGCAATTTGTTAAAGCTTTTTCAACTGAAGTGGACTGTTTTAACAACTCATATGACAAAGGCTTGTGTTTTTGATGGGCCACAGGTTCGGCAACTTATTAAAGATGAAAGTTTCATTGAAGCAATGACTGAACTTGAACATAATGCTTGGTTGCCATTCAAAAGCCCAGAATTACGTAGAAGTTGTTCAACAACTCTTGAAAATCTTCAAGAAGCTTTAAGCCTTAGAGGCTGTAACATGAGCTATTGCACTGCATTTCTACATAGCCATCTTGCTAACTTTCCAGAAGTTCTTGGCGCTGTTAGCGATGAACAGGGCGAGTGATTTCAAGAATTGAAGCTCATGGAGGCAAGATAGCCATCTTGCTAACTTTCGAGAAAATCTTGGCGCTGTTAGTAATGAACAGGGTGTGCGATTCCACCAAGATTTGAAGCTCATGGAAGCAAGATATCAAGGTAGATGGGATGTCAGTATGATGGCTGACAACCGTTGGAGCATCAAGCAAGAATGTCCCCAGATTTAACATTCTAGGAAAACTTATAATAATAACACATATTAACTTTTAATATTATCATAAATTTAGTATGAATAAAATCTTCTAATATAACTACATAACCAATAATCTATATATAACCACTTTATTTTCCTCTGTATGCCCATTTCGTATGACCTTTAGGGTAAAAAGAGGGTATCCTGTAATTTGAAAACTTGATGCGATAGAGAATTTGCGTTTTTGAATTCAGATACCAAAATTTAGTCAAAAACAAGTCACAGATCTAAGACAACAAAATTGCTGATCCCCAGTGTAATTGTTGGGTTTGTTAAGATCTTAGCATGAGACTATTCAGATATCTTAACTGAGGTTTTCTTTGATATTTTGTAATTTTCAAAAAAGCAAGGAAAATTTTTTACTAATTCTTAAGATCACTACTAACACTCTACAACATTTTCCGGGAAAAATGCTGGTATATGTGATATTGTTTAGAATTATTACATTTGAAGAACTTTTCAATATTAAGTATAAATTAAAAATGTATTAGAATCAATAAAACTAATAAAATTTGTTTTTTTTAAATATTATACTTTTCTGATGAAGCTGAAATATGATTTCTAATTTTATATGATAAACTCGTAGGTATTGTGTGAAAAATATTTTGTTTTTTGTAGAAACATGAAATCATCAATAATTTTGTTCGACACTTACTCTAATTTGTTAGTTTGTCGGATTTTGAAGAATATGATTAATTTTCATTATTAACTAATGAAAATTAAACTATTATGTTTATTTATTTTATTCCCATTCAATTTGTTTTTAATTCTGTTGTTTATATATAAATTTCTTGATTATCTTAGTTGGAATCATGATTAGTTTCATAATTATTCAAGAGATCATCAAAACATACCTGAATTTTATCTGCACCTGGTAAAAAAACTAAACGTTTTCCTCTGGAATTTGCCCTAATAGGAGAGAAATGGACAAAAATGTTTAACAAAACAATCATAAGAATATATGAGTTCGCACGCATTTTCACAGGATATCACAGACAATGTTGAAATGTAATAATATACATCTATGTAGGTCTGTATTTCCAAAATCCGTTATGTTTGCTCATTCAATATTGTTTGAACTCAAATAGTGAAAGAAACGGTTATTACTTTATCAAATTGTTGTATGTTAGAGATGTGGTATTCTGATTGTAGAACATCAGTTGATTGTGGGTAATACAGTAGAAACTCGATTGTTCAGTCCTCCTTTAAGGAGCCAAGTTATACAAAATGTTTACCAAATCTACAAGTCAAATTTTTGCAAGTATGCACTTGTCAGAACTTTCAGAAAACGTAAAAAACATTATGCAGATAAATGAACAGCAGAAATGCAAGAAAATAAAACAGAAAAAATATAGACGGGAAAAAGAATTCAGAACATGATGAAGTGTTTCACTCCCTGGAAACAAGTCTCAAGTGGTTTGTTTTTCAAGCTACTGTTAGTTCACTTAAGCTAAAACGACTTCGTGAAATAACATCAATGAAAAGAAAAAGTGGTTTACGTATACGTTACGTATGGAATATTGAAAACCAAATTGAACTTATTCTTTTTTTTTTTCATGATTAGGTAGGTACCAAGTAATGCTTTCCAAATATATATTTTTACCAAATTATAATTACATGAATCTAAATATTCTATTTCATGATTAAAGCTGCAGTATTTTATTATGTGTGTGTAATCTAAAGAAAAGTGTATGTAGATACATATGTAATCTAGAAATGTGTATGTTTTGAACAGTTACGACAGAGTAGCAAATACGATCTAAAATAAGGTTTTTGCAATAGGAAATGCCTGTAATCATATCATATGAGTCTGTTCATATCATATTATCCAACAGGCAATATTACTATTCGGAAATATATATATATATATATATATATATATATATATATATATATATATATATATATATATATATATATATATATATATATATATATATATATATATATATATATATATATATATATTTGTCGTCTCCATAGCCTAGTGGTGAGGTGAAGGCCCTTCACTCGGTCTAAGAAACTGAGTTCGAATCCCGAGCGAGAAATAGATGTTTGGGTGTATGATAAATATGAAAATATCGTAATATTTCTGCGAAGTTGTCCCGGTTTTTGGTGACACTATTTGCCGATGATTCATCGGTGGTTGTTTCTGGCAGGACTCCTGAAGAACTTCTGGAGGCATGTGAATGCATTGTGAGGGAGTTTGTAAGTTGGTGTCAAATGAAGAATCTGATGGTGAACGTTGACAAAACTGTATGTGTTCAGTTTTGTCTGAAGGGCAATGGAATTAGTACCTTGGATGTTAAATATGGGGACAACACTATATCATCATCCCAATCAACGGAGTTTCTTGGAATATATGTAGACAGAAATTTGAGATGGACATCACACATTGAGGTCTTATGTAAAAAATTGAGTAACTCATTTTTTGCAATCTCTAGAATCAAGAACATCGTACCTAGAAACTGTGTTATGAATGTGTATTACAGTCTTGTATATAGCCATCTAAATTATAATATTCTGCTGTGGGGCTGCTCTACAGAAATAAATAGGGTGTTTATTACACAGAAGCGAATACTTCGATTAATATTCAATATTCATCAGCGAACATCTTGTAAACCTATCTTCATTAATAATTACATACTTACCTTACCGTGTTTATATATTTATAGATGTTTGTTATATGTTAAAGAAAATGAAGATAGGTTCATTAAATTGAATAGTAATCATGAGTATTCAACAAGATACAGGGATGTGCTACTTATTCCTATGCATAAAACAGCTAAATTTGAGCACTCTCTCTATTGTCAGAGCATTAAAATTTTCAACCATTCACCATCGAATTTGAAAGTACTAAAAGCTCATTTGTTTAAGAGGAGAGTTAAATCTCTGCTCTTAACAAAGGCATATTGTGTGGCAGAGTACTTCGATGATTCGGATGTAGGTAATAATGTATGAATCAATTTTTTGTATCATATGTTTGTATATTTTTTTAACACAAATGTTTTTCACCATGTGAAATTGTCTCAAATGTTTAATATCTCTGAGGAAATTTTTATTTTTTTTTCTTTTCAATCAAAATTGTATATTATTGTAAATATGAATTTAACCAAGATTTTTGTTTGAACCAATATTTTTGCTCTAGGGCTGAATGGAAGATCAGACTCCAAACTGTATTCGGTTCTTTTGAGAGCATTTCTCTTAGTTGTAATTATTTATCAATTGAAATGAATGTAATTTTACTATGTAAGGAAAGTTACTCAATAAAATTATATTATTATATATATGTATATATATATATATATATATATATATATATATATATATATATATATAAATACATAAATATTTTACTAACATTGAAATAATCCGGAGAATTTGTCTGTTTTGCTGAAACAGTTATTTTTTACAGAGGGGACTCTTGTCTGGACCTCAAACAGAAAACTGATAATGATTTCTTCCATGTCATCAGCCGGTTCAACCACAGACTTCTTACAATTAATTTTGAAAATTTTTGTATTTCTTCCTATAACTAGTTACGCTAATAACTTACCTATCTTTAAGGATTTGAATGTAAATAATGAAAACGATACTGTTTTAATTTCACAAACCTAAAATGTGAAATATCTTGGAAGAACTATTGACTCCCACCTCAAATGGGATCATCATATAACCGACATAACAAAAACAATAAGAAGTATGTTGCGCATATTTTGATACTTAGCTAAATTCTCACTTTTCTGAATAAAATACATTGTATTATAGTCTCGCAGAATCGCGCCTTGCCTGTGGCATTACTGGATGGGGGCGGAGTCTTGAACAGTCTTTAAAAAAAACTCAAAAATTTACATAAGTGGTTCCTCAGAATTATATTGCACAGAGACAGATCCTATCCCACAGACAAAGCATTTGAAGAGACTGAGGTCTTGAACATTACTGGTTTATATTTTCTTAAGGTAGTCTTACACAGCAACAGAAACGAACTATTAATACAACGCATAGACCAATATTACGATACAAGAGCAAAGCTTTCGAAAAAACTGAAAACTATTGAACTTATTTGAACAACATTTGAATGCCACCATGATTATCAGCAAATCCATAATGAAAACATAATAATAATAATTTTTTAAGAGAAATTAATTTTAATAATTCATTTATAGTTATTTGATATAGGATATTTGAAAATGAATCTGATTATAATCTAAACTATTCCTAGAGGATAACTGGAGGTTAAGTATATATAGTCCTGTTTGTTGTAACAGCTAAGTTTCCTTGAAATTGTTTTGAAGTTTGTATGTTTATTTAAATTGTTGCAATAAACATTATTATTTTTATTATTTACATGCAAGGTTCGTTTTTTTATATAACACATTGAATTAATTAGAAAACACTCATCAGGTTATTTAAAATCCACTGCCTAATTTAGATATATTATTTATCGTCTTTCCATAGAACTAATTTTGGTCTATGCGTTGGTAAGTTAGTACGAAATTTATGATCATAAAAACATTTTGCAATAACAATTCTGTGTAATATGCTATAATCCTGAATTTCTCGTCCATGCGCAGATGTGCCCTCAAAATGTTTTATTAATTCTGCAATATGGATCTTCATAACCAGTGGTTATTGCAGAAAGAGCCATAAGAGATAATTTGTTCCAAAGTCTCTCCGCTTCCAAGTCATTATATAAAAAGAATTCAATTTTCTATCTTCAATAGAAACTTGAGGTAAGTTTGCTGCAATTGATATTATTATTTTCATGTTTAAAATGCAATTTATTAATTTCAATAACACACAATAAATTTAGAAAAATTATTACTCACATCGTTATTATTCGACAACAAATTATTACATCGTCGTTATTATCGTCAACATTTCGATATAAATTTTGCCTTCCTCTAAATTGTAGAATATTTATATTGACTGATAGCTGTTTTTTGAAGATAAGTGAATATGAAAGAAATGTCTGAAAATTAAAAGAATACTTTTCAATATAAAAATGCGAAAAATATTTTATGCCATATTCTGTACATGATTCTATCTATACAATTAGAATATGCACATAAAATTATTCTGTTTTGAGTTTTATGATTGTTCAGATATTATTCAATTTTTCAAACTTAAGTAATTGCATTCTTATATTCGACAAAAGGTTTAGACTGCTTTTAAATGAGAATATGTATTTTTGAAACACAGATAACGGCCTCTCTTACTTAATTTTCAGATTGCTTTTTGCTTTACTTACTTTCGTATAATGAATAAATTATTCAGTTATTCGAAGTTTTTTTATTGTTATGTTCGCAACTTCCTCAAAGAAAATTTTGATATCAATAATGAAATATTATCAAAATTTATTGTTCAAATAAGGACAATGCTAAACATTGTTACAAATGTATATGAGCAAATAAAGTATTATTATCATTATTATTATACTGAAGACCATATTTAAAGTGCCATATAATGCAAACATTTGAGTAACTATATATGTAATCTTTTAAAATGTATCCTTCACTTAAAACCATTTGATCAAATTACACAAAACTCTTTAATACAAATGAATTATTTCGTAGTAAACATGCTTGATAGAGGGTATGTAGCTCTAAGCGTATGTTTGTTAATGTGTAAGTGTAGGGGATAATGAAGAATTTTGTGGAATTTACCTAAATATTTTTATTTCATTGATGATTATTATTATGTAATAAATATTATTACATTATATTATATTAAATATGTTATAAGTGCAGGTTTATTCCGTGAGTTTCCTTTTCTATTTATATAAATGTACATGCTCAAACCTTTTTGAATTATCTAGATTATTATTATTATATTATTTTATCATTTTTCCGTTTTTATCAATCCGTGATTATTCAATTACCTTTGTAATTTGTAACCGTTGTTTTCCTATTCAAATGAAGTTACATTGAATCATATTGAATAACATATTATTCTATGATATACCAATGAATATTTAAAGTGAATTTAATATGGAAGATTGATACTTTCTTCTTGAAAAGCAAGAATAAGCCTATAGTCGGAATTAATCGATTCACTACATATGTAATGAGCAAAGGGTTGAATGATGAAAACGAATGAGATTTGTTGATTTCACGGCTGAATACAAATTGTAATCTGTCAGTCACATAACCATTGATTATGTCAGTTCTGGTGTGGATATAAAACTTGACGTTACCATCAAAAGCGATCGGCTGTTAAGCTGATTCGTTTTGAAATATGCAACTGTAAATCGATTTTCCAGACAACTTGTTACTTCTTGGAATTTCGTTCTTAATAGAGCAGAATTATAATCAACAGATAGAAGTTTTCAATTATTAATATACAAGGCAATTTTAATAATTAAAACAACACTAATGAATTTTAGTTTGATAATCTTCAATATAATTTAATATCCAGATACATTAAGAATTTTTGAATTATAGAACACAATATTATATGTGTTTTATTATTACTCAGTTTTGGTGTACAACTTTGCCACCGCCGTTTTGGGATAGATGGCTGTAGTGGCAAGTGGTGATCGAAATAAATAAATCATAGATGTCATTCGATAATATTAGGTATTTGTAAACATAACGCCATTGAAATATTAGTCGATTTGTGTCTGCATCATAAAGTTATTCATGGTTAAACATGTCGGCTTACGAGCCAAATTCTCGTCATTTGCGGGAAGTTTTAATTTTCTGATTTAATATGAAGAAATCAACGGCTGAAGCTCATAGAATACTCCCATATATAATAGCTATGGTGAGGCCGATATTAGTGGAAGAAGGTGCCGAGAGTGGTTTGAACGCTTCGAGAACGGTGATTTTTTCTTCGAAAATCAGCACTTTAGGAGATGCAGAATTGGAGGCATTACTTGATCCATACTCGTGTCAAATGCAACAAAAATTGGCAGGATCATTAGGAGTGACGAAACAAACCATTTCAAAACGCCTGAAAGTCATAGGAATGATTCAGAAACAAGGAAATGGGGTGCTGTACGAGTTAAAGCTGGGAGATGTTGAACGGTGTCTATTTGCTTGGGAACAGCTGCTTGCAAGGCAAAGACAGAAGGGATTTCTGCTTCGCATTGTGACTGCAGACAAAAAATGGGTTCATTACGATAATCCCAAGTGCAGAAAATCGTAGGGATATGATTTTCGGCCATGCTTCCACGTCGACGGCCAAACCGAATATTCAAGGTTCCAAGGTCATGCTCAGTATCTGGTGGGACCAGCTCGGCATAGTGTATTATGAGTTGTTGAAACCGACTGAAACAATCAGAGGCAATCGTTATTGAACGCAATTGATGCGTTTGAGCCAGGAATTGAAAGACAAATCGCCGCAATACAACGAGAGATATGATTAAGTGATTTTACAGCATGACAATGCTCAACCCCATTTTGTGAAAGTGATCAAGACATAATTGGAATTGTTGAAATGGGAAGTCCTACCCCACCCGCCATATTCCTAGACATTGCTCCCTCGGACTATCACTTGTTTAGATCAATGGCACTCGGCCTGGCTGACCAGCACTTCCGGTCTTAATTGAAAGTAAAAAACTGGATCGATTCGTGGAGTGCTTCAAAAGGTGACCATTTTTTTCAACGCGGAATTCGTACGCTGCCCGAAAGATGGGGAAAGTGGCCAGCCATAGACAATACTTTGAATCATAATAAATGAATCAATGTTTTTACAATAAAGCCTCGAATTTCGGAAAAAAACGACGGAAGTGAAGTTGTACACTTATATTATTTAATTTTTTTACCTCACCAGATGGTCCAAACTTGATATGAACGAAAGGGTGGAATATGACAATAATGTTACATTCGCAATGACACGGAGTTCCACAAAGAACTGTCGTTAGGTCTAGTACCTTCAATTTTCACCAAAATCATATAGTGAATCATATAAAAAACACTGAATTATCTCTGCGAATTACATTATTGATATGTTGGTGATGTAGATCTATGAAAAGTCTATATGCTCATCTTTTACAACGACCACAAAGTAGATATTGACAGATTTAAGAAAAGATGCGAACAATCTAGTGTCATAGATATATCCCTAGTCAAAAATATGCTGAAGTCTTTGGAACTAATGCTTGTTGAACAGCTAGATATATATATTCAAATTTAATATTGAAAATCAATGTTACTTCTATGTAATGTAATAAAAAATGTAACATATATCAGTGATGTGCATAGACAATAGAAAAAATAAATAGTAGAAATACTGCTAGTTTTTCATGCAAAAATATAGACTTTTCAAATCTTAAAAAGTAAATATATTTAATGATGTAATAGTTACGATAATTTATCTTGTTTTCTTGGAAACTAGTTGTAAAAAAAGTATATCTCAGCGGGATAGTAGAGGGGTTAACCAAAATGTTTGACTTTTGGAAATATGTATGTTCTTGTAATCTTTTGCTGAATAAATATTACTACTTTTTCAGAGAATGAATTCACAAAAGAAAATTACAGCAGCTCTCCTTATAGTGATGGTACTATCCAGTTTGATATTATTATCTACACCCACACAAATGTAAGTTTTCTCCAAGTGATTCCTTTGTTCCCAAGTTCATTACTTTGGTTTGCATCGAATTTATGCACAAAATGGCGACTTCGAGCAAGAACAAAATTTTTTTTAGTTGATTCTAGTATTCACATTTTATATGGACTGGTTTTTGATTGATTAATCCATACATACTAAACTGCGACATACGCGAGACATTGATTAATTTGTAAGTTTTTTCAGGATGATTCGATTTGAAGTTGTTTTAATATTCGCTGATCTCTTGGTGAAACATGTTTGAATATATTGAGTAAAAAACCCTCGTTTCTTGACAATTATTTTCAAAAGTTGAACTTTTGAAGTTAACGATTGTTAAACTTACGTTTAACGTTTGGAAATGAGGTATCTATCCGAAAAGATTGTCGGAAACAATATAATTCTGTGAAACTGAACCAAGTGAATATAACTCGATTCAAATTGAATTTAATATTATGATAACGCAAGAATGAACTCTTATTGTAAAAAGACGGTCCTTCTGATTTGTGCCTTAAGTGAATTCTACTGCTTCTATGAAAAAAAAGGATATAATTTTCATGATTTTGTTAATCGAATTATATAGTAATTATTTTCCATGAGAAGTGTACGAACTTCTTAAGGTGTTTCATGCTGTAGACGTGATGTTAATTTTAGTGATCTATAAAACTGATTATTATTCCTTTTTTCTGGGAATAGTGATAATTACTCATATAATTTATTGTTCGTTGAGAACTTATTTCTTTTTTGTGCCATCTTGTTAAAATTTTGTTATCTTCCTTTATAATTTTTCATCTTCAAGTGTGAATCATAATTTATCCAATAATTTCCCAATAATTGAAAATTATTGGAAAGTTCTAGTATAGTATTAATATGATCTGCTACAATTTCATCAACATATCTTTTATATAATAAAATATTTTGTACTAATTCGAAGAAAAATTCTTCTAATTAGAATAATTGTGCAATAACACTTGATAAAAGACTGTCCATGACGACACCATTAATTCGTTGATAAAATGAATTTTTATATTGAGAAAAATTTGCGCCTAGAGTGAATTTTTTACTGCTTCTACGAAAACAAAGGAAAATTCACTTTAGCCAAAACTTTTTTTCACTATAAAAATTAATTTTATCAACAAATTGATGGTGTCGCCATGGGCAGTCCATTATCAATTGCACAATTAATTAAGGAACTGATTTTTTTTAAATTGATTTATTGCACGTTTGAGACAGTTTATTTTCAATGTTTTTAACAATAACAGGCTTATTTTAATGTTGAAAACTGCTCCATTTCCGTTGACGTTTCGTTGTATATCACAACTTTGCCAAAAACGTTTTGAGAAAGTTGTGATACACAACGAAACGTCAACGAAAATGAAGTTTTTAACATTAAAATAAGCCTATTATTGCTAAAAACATTGAATATATATATATATATATATATATATATATATATATATATATATATATATATATATATATATATATATATATATATATATTGTTTTCAAATTCACGAATCCTACATAGTTAGTCAATATTGAGATTTTTAATTGAAACATTTCAGATGAATCTTTCAGGAAGCTCTCTGCACAAATGTCAACGGAAACACAATCACTTTCAATAGTGAATATTGAGTGCGTTCCGAAAAACATCGAACTTATTGAATAGAAATACTGTACAATTGTTTCATCCTATTATGAGATTCTGCCGTGGCGTGTATAAAAACAATAGAGTTTCGATGGTTTTCGGTAATATTCACTCAATATTCACTATTGAAAAAGATTGTGTTCTCGTTGACAACATTTGTGTCGATAGCTCCCTATATATACCGGTAACAAATACCTGGCACAACATATAGATGCCTTATACCTTACAATACTCTTGAAACAATAAGTTTTATTTTCAGTGCAAAAAAAAATTTGGATCTGGGCGTTGGACGTGGATTTTCAGGATGTCAAGCTGCTAAACAGCGACTGGGACTGGCTCTTGCTAATTTAGTAGTTGGACCTGGCAAACGCAGCAAAAAATGAACGTACGGAATTTCTTATGTAATTTCAATTATGAAAGAATAAATTTACTGTTTGGTGAAGTACAGAGTTGGTATTATTCATTTCATGTATATATATATATATATATATATATATATATATATATATATATATATATATATATATATATATATATATATATATATATGTGTGAGTGTGTGAGTGTGTGTGTGTGTTTTGGCTTTTGAACAGTAATATAAAAATATTTGTTTTGGTGGACATGCTGGTCAGTCCCTAGATTTGAACGCGGGAATGATTTCATTTGAATAGAGATAGAGTATTTTAGAAATGAAATTTACTAGGTATCACTTTATAAGAAATTACCCAGATACGAATGAAAGATCTCAGTAGCCAATGACAGACACATTAACGCTGAAATTATTAGGGATGATTTATTGTAAGTTAATACACTTTGCAAGTAACTTTGTTCGGAATCATTTTAAAGTTTAAAGTTTTATTTGTAATGAAAAAGTTTTAAAAAATCTGAAAACCAAGAGAGTTTCTGAAAATTCTCTTTGATTAGTTTCTTCAGTTCTTACCAAATTCTCGATATTTGAACACTAAAACGAATCTATAGATAATCTCTTATGATTATGTCATCTGATCTGAAGAATATGGCTCCGATCCAGACAGCTGTGTATACAATAGCTCGAAACGGTAGCATATGTGTGAAATATTATCTTGTCACACATATATTCTTTTTTGAAACATTCATTGTTTGTAGCATGGTTGTCCACGGTCTCAACGTAAGTGAGATACTGTATATTATTGTGTCCATTTGTGTGATTCACTGGTCAACATGAATTTTGAGCCTAAGTTTTGTACCTCTGATTTTGATTACTTATGTCTAACTAAAGAAAAAAAAATATTTTGATCAAATAAAGGGCGCTTTTGTAGCTACCAGAACGAAATTTCGAATTTTATGATGTTTAATTTTAATTATGTTTAAAAGGAGAACAAATTTTAGATTATATATTTTCATTAACTTTCATTATAAAATCCAGAATAAATAAATCCACAAACACAAAAAAGAATACAAAAAGAGTCTTAAAAATGAATAGTTTTGGTATTTATTTTGTATGAGTAAGAAGTAGATATCTCGTATGAAGCTCCAAATGTAGTCACCCCTCATGTTCTCATTATAATGACCTTGATACCGTTGTTCGAAGTTCCCTTGCTTTTCTGAATATGCACCCAAGTTGTATTTAAATATATCCAAGTGAGCATGTAGCATGTGTACTTCAAGAGAAATTCTGCAACCCATGACTTTGAATCTGTCAAGCATATTCGGAATAGGCTCTTTGTAATTTTCAGCTTTCCTGTTGCCCAGGAAACCATGGATCACTGCTTTAAGACTGAACCACGCTTGTTTTTCGAGGGTGCTTAGGAGCTGCAGGAATTCTTCACTGGCCACTTTTTTCTTTGTTTGGGGACCGACAAAAATACCAGCTTTAATTTTAATCTCTGACAATTTCGGAAAAAATGTTTTCAAATATGGAAAGGTCTCAGAGTCTTGACGAAGACCCTTCACGAACTGCTTCATAATACCTGATTTTATGTGCAGTGGAGGCATTATATCCTCATAGGGCTTCACAATTGGTTTATATTGGTCATTGTGTTGTCCAATATCAAACTCGCTCCGTTGAAGCCTTGAGTACTGCTGGTAGTGAAGTGCAAGGGATGTACTATCCCATAAGCAAAGGTAGCATGGATATTTAGTGTATACGCCTTGCATTCTCACCAGAAAACCAATCATTTTGAAATCCTTTATCACTTGCCAGGCGTATTCTTCATATATATAAAACCTGAATAATCAATATAATTTTCTTTGAGCATTACAGAATGAGCCAGAGGAAGAGATCGAAATTTATATTCATTGTGCAGTAATAATATTAATAATAAGATATAAATTTTTTGGCTCTCACTTTGAAAAACTCACCGAAAGTATAGCAAAAAGAGCCCACGGCATTTTTACACTTTTTGGAAACGGTACATGATATGTGGTATTCCTTTGGAATGCGCACGTGCACACTGCTGTAGTCTGCCCCTCACCGTTTCACACCCACAGTCGACCCTCGCCAATCTCTTGCATCTTAAATGCAACGGCTCTTTGAAAAATCTGCCAAAACTGCATATATTTATTTTTCATTATATAAAAGTACAAAAGCAAACTTTATTTATTACTAATGAATTCCTGCCTACTTTTCAATGTATACAATCAGAAAATATTCACTATGTAAGATAAAAAAATTGTATTTTTGTTGACCGGTGTTGTAAACACATAATTTTTCCCTAGCTACAATCTGTAGACGAAGTTGTTTACCTTTGAAGATATATATACCTACACAATTTACTCGAAATACTTGAGTTCAATCATTTAATTCAAACAAAGGCCAGATGAGTTTTAATGCTCACGAATTTCACTTAATGTAGATCCATTTCAGAATTAAAGTGGTAACGAAAACACTGTGTTCTGGATTCATAGAATTTCTTAGAATTTTCTGAAAATATCAGCTGAGGATATACATTCTAAATCTTAAAAATAGTGTGATCTTAAATCATACCTAAATGATAAACTAAACTTAGGTATTCTTATTGTTAAGAATATGTTTGAAATAAGTGGAGAGTTGGTTATTCGTAAGTTATATTTACAGATATCCTCACATAACCTATCAATTTGAAATTACAATTAACACACCCTGTAGGTCCCTTGTGATGCAGGGAGTGTCAATTTTCATGATAATAAATTAACTGATTAGAGACTGATTGATTGTATACATCCTAAAAATATTTTATGATATTCTCGTGTTTGAAATAGGTAGTTATATTTGAACTTATAAATTATTCAGAAGATTATCTCTAACATGGCTACATTCATTTTCAATAGAATAGAAAAAGTTTTGGGAATGGAAAAAAATACTAAAAACTTATCAACTGAAGTCAAAGCAGGAAAAGAAGGAAATACTCCGGAAAAAATTAGCATGAATAGTCTGCTGGGATATTTGGAATTTTTATCATTTTAATTATTGATATATGAACTACTAATTTACGAGTAGATTTTATTTTTACAGCAAAATCAGTGTTTTTCTTATAGAAATCCAATTTTTTTTCAGAATAATGTTGAGTTATATAGAGTTTTTGAAATATTTTGTGATGAAATAGGTTTTTTTATTGCAAAAATCTTGTTGCTAATCGCAATTTTGTCAAAACTATTTAATAATTTACCAGGTTTATCAAACGTCAATCGTGATTTTTCAAAAATATCAAGTTGACTCTTTGCCTCTTTAGCCTTCAGAGGAATGTTTGTGGCTCAGCATTCGTTTCGGTAGTTTATTAGTTTTCTTCACCATGAGGAAACCTCTGAAAAATCATAGTGAGCCAAGTAATTGAAATGAGTGTAAATTATTTTTCAAATCGAATATAGTTGAGTATTGCTATACTAATCCAGAAAATATATATTATAATGTTAATTTGTGTATGTAACTGAAATAAATTTTGAAATATGTTGTTTGATTATTGTTGTTTGTTGATAGTTTTAGTGTTATTTGTATGGTTGATAAAATCATTATAGATTGAATAAGATGCCTTATATCTGTTCTTTCCCTAAGGTATACTATTCTCTAAACTTTGACAAATGTGACACATTTATAAAATTACTCTACATTTTTCGTCTTTCTCAATTCAATAGTTTCTATTCAACTGAGAATAAATGAACCAGAATATTCAATAACACAATATTTGTGTTATTGTGATTGAAATCGTACTTTCGAGTAATTTTGTGTTTATGTGGATCCGTGATTTCGGTTTTTTATATTTATGGATTTCGTTCTCATAGATTTTTGGATGTTTTGGCTATATAGCCTTTATTGCAATTGCACATTTCGATATTTCGATTAATAGTCTCAGTATTTACAAGTATGAATGATAACCTTGAACCTAGTTATCCTTTTGCCCGCCTATGCGTGATCTGGAGCGATTAGGCATGAGACCATTCTTACACATAGCCGAAAAAGTTCTATTGTGTTCGAATAAAATGTATTCGAAACCTCTACGTACTAATGTTGTCATGAATGGTAGTCTAGAATGCTGGGGAGAGTTTATACGTCTTTCCTTCGACAGAGGGAGCTCACGTGAATCTTCACGAACTAATGTTCTCCTCATTCGGAGAAAGCACCTGAGGGCGGTTTGAAAGTAATCGATTCTTGATTGGTGGATTAAATAAGGATTGATGATCCATAATAATGATGAAACTATTATCATTCAACAAGTTCGATGATTTTTCGAAGCGCACTTAATATTCACTCTCGAAAGTGATAGGTTCGTTCTCGTTGACAAATATCGTCAAATTATCGACAAATTCGTTGACAGCTCCCTGAGAATATTATTTGAAATGTTACGATTGAGAGCCTCAGTATTCATTAGTATATATATATATATATATATATATATATATATATATATATATATATATATATATATATATATATTTGTGCTATCATTATTTATTATAATTATGGATAGTAAATGCGGTACAGAGTGGTCCAAAAAGAGGTCCAAAGTTATCTACAACAGATCAATATGAAAAATCTCGAAGATTGCACTGAATGTCGCTATAAAATCGCACATGTGAAGTTTGAGCGAAATCCAAATCGCCAATCTGAAATAAAATGGAGAGATGGACGGAAGAAAGAGCATTCAGAGAGGATGACGAGTTTTTGGGAGGCAAAAAGATGAAGCAAAATTCCTAATGATTGCGAATTCAAGTTCAGTCGCTCTCGTCATAGGGAACAATAATAATAATAGGGAAAATAATAATAATAAATATATATAAATATATATATATATATATATATATATATATATATATATATATATATATATATATATATTCGTATACATATTTGAAATTATAATTACCTCAACGGAGAGGCGTTACATGACAAGACTGGCTTCATCGCTGACAATTTCCATTGAAATCAATTCTAACCTACCCCAGCGCATACGCCGAGCCTTTGGATTTCTCAGCTGAATAGGAAGCAGGAGTATTCGTCAGATGATCGCGGCATCATGTCGAAGAACTACTAGTGCATCGAATACGCATTTTGCATCAGGAAAATTGTGGTGCATCTTTGTGCCATTTTAGCAATTGGGTCAGTCTCATATGGATCATTGAAGTTGATTGCAGGTTTTAATTGAATTCAGCTTCCTCCTCTCTTCACTCTAAGGTATTTGTAGAACAAAACTATTTTCATCTCGAATACCTACCTGCTTTATGTTTGTGCATTGTATATATATATATATATATATATATATATATATATATATATATATATATATATATATATATATATATATAACGGGATTAATCGTGTCATTTGTGGAGTTGTTTATTATCAAACATCCTCAATATTTTGTCATTAAACCATGTTTGCATAAGAGGAAAACGAGAATGAAAATCAATTGACTGGAAACAACATAATTGAAGAATTATTTGTTTACCACTTATTTTCATTGTTGGAGTGTATATTATTTGTGACACATACAAAACTATTAACAGCATTTCATTGTTTCAATTATTCTGCTTCTAGTCGATAGAATTTGTTCCAATTTTGTGATGATGAGGACATTATTTAATGCCTTTATATTAACAGAACATTTAAATAATTGAGCCTGCGTAGTAATTGTTCATCAATTACCAAACATTCCCATTGAAAAAAGTCTTCTCTCTCTTTGTATATATATATATATATATATATATATATATATATATATATATATATATATATATATATATATATTTATATATATGTATAATATTTTTTTTTGGTGAATTTATTATTATTTGAAAGAGGTCTTTTAGATAGTTATATTCACAATATTTTTAGCAATAATTGGTTATTTGCAATGTTAAAAGCTTTATTTTTATTGACGTTTCGTTGTATATCACAACTTTGTCAAAACTCAAATAACTTTGTGACAAAAGTTGAATACATCGAAACGTTAACAAAAATTAAGCTTATAATACGAATTCAGTGGTTTTACTTGTATTACTGTGAATAAGACTTGTAATATTTTATTTTAGATTCATCTCATATATGTGTTTATATGAATTTAATTTTCACTGTGAACCCATTTAGAATAGATTCAGAAGATAATTAGAAATATTTCTTCAAGCTCGGAACATTTTTTAAAAGTATATAGGTAATATATTCACTATGAAAGAAATTAAAAGATCTGTTGATAATTTGTGTTGAAGGGATACTTTTGTTTAAGTCAATCATATAAATCATAATTGATTCTAACTCCCATGATTTGAAAAAACTATTATAAATTATTAAATCCAGTTAGAATATCCGCAAATTTCGGAAAATGATGAAATAACTTCAATATATGGATTCTATCCTATATTTTTTTATTTTTTTATTATATCTTCTCATATCGAATTCAATATGATCGCCCATTATAATAGTTTGACTATATTTCAGGGATTTCGAAGTCATTACGACATAAATATATTTTTAGTTTTAGAGCATTTATTTTCCTATTATATTTAATAGTGTTGGCATTTACTTGATGTAAATCCATAATAATTGAATATAAACTTAAATTCAAACACTTGATCTTATGATTTACACTTAATGAACACATTATTAACACATTTTGAAAAACAGGAATAAATATCAGGGAATTTGAGATTTTGAGATTTGATGAACTTGAGATTTGAGATCAGGGGATATCTTAGGTAAAACCCAAATTCATAGAATCTCAAATTCCCTGATATTTATGCTTTATGCCTGTTTTTCAATGTGTTGTTATCATTCTGTTAGCATCAGAAGAAGTCGTTTGTAACGACGAAACACGCCATGCTATGTGGTCAATAAAGTGTAAATCATAAGTTCAAGTGTTTGAATTTAAGTTTATATTCAATTCCTTTTATATATTGACTTGTATATCCCTGAGGTCACTAATAGTTTTTTTAACAAGATGAGCAGTTTACCTTTGACAAATTTTGTTTTAATATCTTTCGATAAGAAATTTCAATTCCTGGAAAATCTAGAAATTCTGTTCTAGGTTGACCAAAACTTGGGACCATGACATATGTGGACATCCTCTGATGCAACCATATAATACGTTGCTCAACAAAATAACCTCAGAAGGTACTTCGATGAAGAGGAAGCTCTTATTATTTTCATCTTTTTCGAATATAATGTCGAAAGGCATTCGGATGTTATCAGCCCTAGAGATCAAAATGTCTGTTCAGGGTGGTAGCAAATACCTGAGGTTTAAGTAAGATCTTTCGATAAAAGTTCAGAATACTGATCAATGATATATTGGATAATTGTTCGATGAACCTTACCCGTATTCCCTATATACTCATAGTGATTGAAAATGAGCAAGTTTGCTAGTAATTTGCTGTAAGTCGCATTCCACTGGAAAAGCTCAACTTGAACTATTTAGTGTTCTCACTTCAAAAAAATATCGACAGGGTAAAAGTAAGTAAAAGTTTTTAATTGAAATTTTGTTAGGAAAATATAATCATTTTTAGGATAGTTTTATACCTGACAGATTTTTGTATTGATTTATCTTGGAGTATTGGGCTTAGAAATTTGAGAAATATCTATTTTAAATTGATATTTTGATACAGATTCAAGCTTTATGAATAAGCTTTTAAGAAAATGGACGATAAAAATGTGTTTTCTCATACTCTGGCAGAATGACATTCATCTTCCTCGCCATTAGTAACCCTAGGAAGAACTCATAGTGAGCCCCATGATTTGATAATTTTCAGTATTCACATATTCAATTTATATGAAGTATATTGTTTGAAAATAACCAAATTCTTTGACTTACCATGAGTGTCAATTCTTTTTTCAAACTAAGCTCATATTTCCGTTCTGGAAGTCTTTTGGAGACTTTGAAAATGAATATACACGTTGAAAGATATTCTGTAATTTACAGGTTGAAATTATTAATAGTAAAACTTAAATTTGAGAATATTCTGAAAAATCACTCATATGAAATGAAAAATGTTACCAGGTCATAGTTGGCCTTTCAAATTCAAGTTTATAACACCTGTTTTTTCATATTGAGTTTTCGTTTCTCAACCATAGAAATGTTATTGCAGAGATGAATTACGTTCCTAATTTCCAAAGTCGATTACCGTTTTATGAATAAATATAAAATTGTCAGTTATTATTATCAGTTAACAAACAGTTATTTCGGCCAGAAGATAGTGTCAGTTGAAAAGTGATTAGATTTTTATTGTGTTAATTAAGTCAAATAAATCTTATTCGCTTATTTATATCGATTACCAATAAGGAAAAGTAGGAAAAATATATGATTTTCGAATCAATATAGTTTCCTTGTTTCAGACTTCCATAATGAAATTTTTGTTACAAATCTCCATCCTTTATATAGGATTAATTAAAGAATACTTCAGCTTACCAGAAGTTATTAGAATAGGTAAGGACATCTTATGAAATAAGCATTAATTATGAGTTTATGAAGTTTAACTGAAATTTTCATCTTCTTCAGGTGGTTTATTTCATCCTGCTGATGATAAGCAAGAATTGATATTCAAATATGCAGTAGATAGAATCAACAATGACCAGACTATTCTACCAAGATCTAAGTTAAGTGCTCAAATCGAACGAATGCCTCCCCAGGATAGTTTTCATGCTTCGAAGAAGGGTAAGTGGACACCTAATTGAATTTATACAAAGTGCACAAAACCCATTCATCAGATCAAGGTCTCTGAGTCAAAAGCAGTTATATCAAAAGCAGTTAACTAATAATGTAAATTGAATATTTCTGACATCACAATTATAAAAGTATTAGAAAAAATATTCAAATCCATTCACTCTTCCATGGGCTCACCAGTGGACTCTGTACATTGAATTCACTCTGGAATGTACAAGGAAATGTTCTTGGAGGGAATAGTATTGAGAGCTTCATCCGAAGTTTATCTGGTTATTCAAATTTTTAAATTGAAAATTGGAGCAATATAGGTAAATACTGAAATTGTTGAAATACACATTAACTCAATTTCTAAATTTAAGGTCGCTAACTGTATAAAATATGCACTTGATTAGGCCTAAAAGCCGTTATCAATAAATATGCCATTAATCATTATTTGTGGACGCATGTTGCATTAACATTCTAAAAATAATGCTTTTTTGTGTTGTTTCTATAAATTTGGTTTGCAGAATGAAGCTAATGGTAAATAATATTATTTGATTAAAATGTAAGACTTTATAATGGCGTAAATTGTGAAGACGTTCATTTTCTAGTCATATATTTCGAGATAATTTCCCATTTTAAAAAGTAATTGTAGTTATAAATTGGTTTACAACATAGCTCTTAAGTATTATTTTTATTGAATAGTTAATTGAGGAGCGAGATACATGCTGAAATTCCATGTCAAACGTTTGATTGATTAAACATATTTTAAAAATTTCAAAATATTCTTTATATGGTCTACTACAATATTTGTTGTGGCTAACTGCATTAGGTAGCCAAAATCACGATTTATTACATCATAATATGTAATATATGTGATATATTAAATATATATTACATATATCATTGTTAAAACAAAAATAAAGTTTTTCATATCAAAACAAGCCTGTTATTGCTAAAAACATTTGAAATAATATATATATATATATATATATATATATATATATATATATATATATATATATATATATATATATATATATATATATATATATATATATATATATATATATATATATATATATATATATATATATATATATATATATATATATATATATATATATATATATATATATATATATATATATATATATATATATATATATATATATATATATATATATAATCTTAAATATATGTAATATATGTATATATGTAATATATCATAATATGTAATAGGTATTCTCAAATTCTTAAACTGTGTTTGATTTATTATTGATTATTTGAATAAGGGCAGACGACAGATGTTCTATAAAAACCCCGTAGTGGCATGAAAAATTACTAATCTCAAAGTATGGTCTTAATTTTTGCTTTTGTTCTTGTGTTTTTTTTTTGTAATCGAATTCAGTACACTCGTTTACATTATCTTTCTTATTCAACAGAAAATGTAAATTTCACTAACCCTTGTATGCCATTAATGCTCAAATATTCTGTGATTTAAAAAACCGAAAAATCTGATAATGTGTTTTTTATAATCGTACTATGAATATTTTCAATAACATGAAATTTTTCAGTTTTATATTCACATGAATTTCATTGTATATAAAGAAATTCAGCTGTGCTACTCTTTGAGAAATTGTGCATTCCATAGATTTGTGCCATTCGAAATAAACATGTGGTTAGAACAGTTTTTTCTACTCTTAAATAATAATTTAATTTATAATTTATTTTATGCATAGAAGATACACATATACTATGCTGTTAGAATTAATTGGGACAAATAATTTTCTTCTTCGTTCGAGTTACTGTAGTAGGTATGTGAGTACCAGGGTCGCCCAAACACCCTCACACCTGCTTGTTTACTACCTGAGATGACGTGAGGGTTCGATCTTGACCATCATTTACATTCTGACCGGTTTTACCTCGCCAGAAATTCAGTTGTGAGCCTACCGGTGCGACAGTTGATGGTTTCAGTTTTGATACGTGATGTATTGTCTTGTCCAAAGATGGATATCACTCCGAGGAAGCGTTCCAAAATTATCGCGCTCAAAATTAATGAACACACATCAATAACTGTAACAGATATAGCTGAAGCTGTTGGTGTGAGGTTCAGCGTTTCGAGAATTTTAAAAACATTTGAAGAAAGTGGCTTATCGTCTCCAAAAAAAAGGAAACTGTGACCTCAAAAGCAAAACATCTCCAAGAACAGACGTTATTATTGTTGATGATAAGAAATAGCAAAATTAATCCGAGAAAGACAAGCACTGATGTTCGAAGGGATTTAATGGATTCTGTTGTGGAGGTGAGCACCCCAACTGTGGGAAAACGACTGCTGGAGGTTGGCCGTAAGGCAAGAAGACCAATAAGAAAGCAACTGCTTATCCAGAAATGACGAAGAAACGTTTGGCATGGGCCAAAAAGTACCGTGCGTGGACTGTGGACGACCGGAAGATGGTGGTTTTTAGTGATGAGACACATTTGTTTGTTCAAAGGTACAAATCAAATGTTGTTAGACGAAGTGATGGGGAAACTTTGCGGCCTGATCACATCCAGCAAACAGTAAAACATCCTTCGAAACAAATGTTGTGGAGGTTTTTCACAACCAATAGCACTGGACGATTAGCTCCTATAACAGGGATGATAAATTCAGTGAAATATATGGAAATATTGCGCACCAGGATTGTCCCATTTATGGAAACGTTTGATGGAACATTTCAGCACGACCTGATTCCCTGCCACAATTCCAAACAAGTGCAGGCCTTTATGAGTGAGAATGAAATAAAAGTACTCGATTATCCGGGGAATTCATCTGATCTCAATCCCATTGAGAATTTATGGAATATTTCAAAGTAACGACTGGCAAAAATGGATTGCACTACAAAAGAAAAAATGATTATAAGTGCAATTCAGGTGTGGTTTCATGATGACGAGTTGAAGAAAATCTGCGCTACGCTAGCGGAATCGATGCCTAGATGAGCTCAAGATGTTATTTTTGCAAAAGGAGGACATACTTCACATTAATATGAAGAATTTACGCTATTTTTTATGTATTAACTCCATTAAAATGTGAGATTTTACGAAAACATTGCTTTTTATCCTTTGTCCTAATTAATTCGAACAGCATGGTATTATTCCCAATAAGGATGATGCAATTGTGTTCCATTTAACAAGTTCGATGATTCTTC
Organism: Henosepilachna vigintioctopunctata; assembly: GCA_030704895.1. NCBI lineage: Eukaryota > Metazoa > Arthropoda > Insecta > Coleoptera > Coccinellidae > Henosepilachna > Henosepilachna vigintioctopunctata. The sequence goes on from JARQZJ010000064.1 coordinate 786,801, forward strand.
GGAAAATAGGTACTTAATATTCTCTCTCGAAAGGGAGAGGTTGTGCTTTCGTTGATAACATTTGTGTAGACAGCTCACTGAGAGTTTCATTTGAAATATTTTTTATTTCGATTGAGAGTCTCAGTGTTGACTAACTATGAAATAATCGTGAATATGGAAACTATGTACAGATTTTTGTTACAGTTTGTCATCTTTTACGGAATGGGGTAGCAGCCATATTTGGTCCCCAGTCAGCTCACACTGCTAGTCATGTCCAATCAATTTGCGATACCATGGAAATTCCTCATTTAGAAACGCGCTGGGACTACAGACTACGAAGAGAAAGTTGTTTGGTTAATCTTTATCCACATCCAATAACATTGTCTAAAGTAAGTACCAATAATTGTGGATCATTCTTTTCTTTTTTTCTATGAATGTCGCGTACCGAGATTACCTTGTCGAAATAAAAATGTTTTTTATCCACATTAGAATGATTCAAATACTTGAATTTGATTAGCATGTTCATTGCCATAACGTGACGCGTTTCGTCGGGATAATCTACTTCTTCAGGCGCTAACAGAACATGATTTATAGCTGACGAAACGCCTCACTTTATGACAAGTGTGAATCAATGAATTTTTTTGAATTATTCTATGATTATTATTATGCATTTACACCAAGTAAATGACAATACTATTCAAAATTTTTCAACCACCTTTTCTTTATAATAGTTGCCTTTTCGCAACTTCATAAAATGGTGCCTTGAGCCTTTTCATGGGGTCTGGTAAAGCTTTCATTTTAATTGCCTCACAGTAACGTGGTTCACTTGTATTCTCTTAAAGTTTTTAGTCTGTTTCCAATTTAACTTTTCTCAAGTTGCAAATTGTGCTGTATTTTCCCTCTGTAATTGGCTCAGGATGTTGATTGTTGAAATTCTAAATGAATAGATAAAATGAATGAAAAATGAATTTGAAAAGACTGAAATCTGCCCATTGGGAGTTCACTACAATTTCCTTCTCAATTTTCCTACAATTTTCATTTTGTGAATTCTGCCAACACTGTATTCATTAGTACCTCAGAAAACAACGTATTCAGTAACTATATTTGCAATCAATACTGAAATTTTACTAATAACTGGAGTATCACGAATGAAATACTCGAAAATGAGAATTTTCCCATGCCCTACGGTAAAAGTACAGGATAAGGACGAAATTTTTCTTTCTGATCTGAAAATTGTACATGAGTTTTTCATAGCTGTGGAGTTTGGTGAAATAGTAACAAATTTATCATCTGCCGTAGGTTTTACATTACCTGATACAGGTATAATGCTGATTTTGCCAACTTTGTTGAGAAAATGTAAGCTTAATAACTTCACACAATTTAATTGTGATTGGCACGACGAATGGCAGTGATGAACATTATTCACTTTCTTATTTATAATACCAAAAATTCTCTAGAATTAGGACTGTCATATCCATGAAACAAGAACTGATAGTATCTTGTCTGTGGTTAAGCACTAATCATCCAAATTTGTTTTGCCACCCTCATTTGAGGGTATTAAACTGTTTAACTGCCTGCTACCTTATAATAATAATAAAATAAGATTTATTGAGAAACATTCCTTACATTGTAAAATTACATTCATTCAATTGATACAATAATTACAGCTAAGAAGAATGCTCTCAAAAGGACTGAATTCTGTTTTGAGTCTGATCTTTCATTCAGGCCTCGAACAAAAATATTGGTTCAAACAAAAATATTGTTTAAATTTATATTTACAATAATATACAACTTTATTTGAGGAGAAAAAAAAAGAATTATCTCAGAAATATTAAACATTTGAGACAATTTTACATGGTGAAGGACATTTGTGACAAAAAAATGTAAAAAAATATGATAAAAAATGTGATTCTTACATTATTGCTTACATTCGAATCATCGAAGTACTCTGCCACACTATAGTATGTCTTCGTAGAGAGCAGAGATTTAACTCTCCTTTAAACAAATGAGCTTTCGGCACTTTCAAATTCGATGGTAAATGATTGAAGATTTTAATACTCTGATAATAGAGAGAGTGTTAAATTTAGCTGTTTTATGCATAGGAATAAGTAGCACACCACTGTTCCTTGTTGAAAACCTCATGATTACTAGTCAATTTAATAATTAGATTACTCCCTTTAGATTATTTTAAATTATCGGAAAAGTTGCAATGATGTGGTTGTTAGTGAGAGTAGGCATATTGCAGTGTTTCATAGTATATGAAAGATAACATTTGAGGCTGATGTATTTTCTGCATGAAATTATAGAGGAACTAACTTTCTGTTAATTGTAAATTACAGATGTAGACTGTCTTAACGGATAAATAGATGTTATTAGTAGGTCATCTGATCTGTCATCTTTGAAAATGAACACAAATCCAATAGATTCAGTTTCTGAGGGGATGTTTGTCTCCGGAATCGATTCATCCCTTTTCAATCACCGTTTTCTCTCAATCAGAAGTCCCCAAACATTTTAGATTTTTAGATTTAGATTTTCCTTTTTTTTACATTTCCTTCATGTACGATATTGATATATATGATTACCAAATTTATTTTTTTTAGAACAAACAGAGATTTTTTATTCTGTAGAGCTGCTGAAAAGCAATTTTGAGAAATATTGGAAATGAATTATGAAATTAATGAAGCCAAAAGTATTTGATTGTAGAATCGAACGAATTCTACAATCTCGTAAATAGTTTACTAGAAATGATATGAGTAGTCGAAAGAAGACAAAAACTATAACATTGTTACTTCATTGAATTCGTAATCTACGTTACTATTATATTACGTGATTTTTATTCTATAGATATATATATTTTATTTTCAATGTTTTTAGCAATAACAGGCTTATTTTAATGTTAAAAACTTTATTTTCGTTGACGTTTCGTTGTATATCACAACTTTGTCAAAACTAATAAATAATTGAATTTTATGAATTACTATAGATATCAAAACGTGAAACTAATTTTTTTTAAAAAATCAAATTAGTTTTTTGTATTTTCACATATTTATTTTTAGTATCAGAGGAATATTTCTTGCTTAGCATTCGCTTCGATAAATTTTTAATAAATAATTGAAAAAATTTTTTTTTAAAAGATAATTTTCACAGGCAATAAATTAATGAATAATAAAAAAAATAATATGTTCAAAGAGAAAATACTACACAAAAAACAGTTGAAATACCAATAATGATGTCTAATTTTTGGCCACAATTGACTAGTACTAAAACATTTATCGTGACCCACCATTGTGATACGGAGACTCTCATTTTTTCTTTCTATTAGATGTACCCTTGGAAGTTAATGTCGACCTTAAGGTTTATTATTATATACCTAGATCAATGTGGTTATATTTGAACTGAAATTTTCACACTTCTGAGCGAATATGTAGGTCCTATAAAACACTCCTTATTAGTGTTATATGATTATCTTTTTTAAAATATGTAACTGAATCAGGAAGAGAAAAAAGTAGAAAAACATTATTGGTTCGTCTGTTAAGACCTTGGAAATACAATAACGTTTTTAAAACTTATTGAAATAATGGATACGACCTAGGTACGTTTTATTTTTATTGAAATTAATGACTGACGTTTTTTGATTTCCATTTTCATATCATCCTGTTCGCAGTGAAAATTCACAGTCCATATATATTTATATACTGTGACGTTCAAATATTGCATATTTGAGTGAAAATAGCTCTATATTTTTATATTTCAAGATGAATAATACTGAATTATAAATTCGAGTTTGATATTGAAATACTCTCTCATATAATTTTTTCCAGGCTTTTGTGGATTTAGTGAAATCATGGGCTTGGAAATCATTCACTATAATATACGAAAACAATGAAGGTTTAGTTCGACTACAAGAATTGTTGAAGGCACACGGCCCCAGCGACTATCCTATAACAGTTCGTCAATTGAGTGTAGGTTCAGATTATAGGTATGTATTTCAACCTACGCAAAAAGAGTTTCAAATTATAAAAATGAATACTTACATTAAAAACCTGACGACCAGTTCTTCTTTGGCTCAAAACGAGACCTTTTATTGCGAGAAACACTTTCTTTACACTAACACTTTATGAAGATAGGTTGATTATTAAGAACTGAAAATGGTTATTTTTTTCATCGAAATATAAGTTAAAAATTGATGGAAATTCGTCACTTATTTCCGAGTCTTCATTAAAATCAATATGTTTTATGCTTTCTGAATATCTGTCCTTATTTGCGGCTTGTTTTATAAAATTCGGTAGCCTTACTTTTGCCAAGTTTTTCATCAACGCCAGTAACATTAACTTTCAATTTTCTCCAATAAACTATGAACTGTTAAAAGAAGAAACTGATTAATCAGTTTCTCAGCGAAATTGTCTTTTAGTTGACTGATTTCAATTGCAGCTTCAGGTGTTGTTAAACATAATCTCTTCAACAGAAATATAAAAGAATATTTCTCTATAATACGATATAAACTATCGATAGAGCTTGGTGAAAACTTATTGACGGCAATTGAAAAAAAGCCACAAGAAAGATGCGCGATTTTGGAAATTTTTTTTTATAATTTTTGGACATTTGTCAATGGCTGAAAATCAGTACAATCTAGAAAATTTCGACATTTCGAGAAACGGGACATTTTTGTATTCCGGGGATATATTTAGGGACAACGGGACAGAAATAGGGGACATTCACGTTCATTCGTTTTCCTTTCAAAATCATTAATAAGCATATCTTATAGCCTTATTTTATACCACATTTTTCTGTTTTTTCGGTAGTGATTCGAAGATATTTAAAAAATTTATTTCAAGTCATATTATGTTAAAATTATTCAAATGTTTTATGGAAGAAAATATAATAAGATATAAAAAAGCCAAATATAAATTACTTTCCATTGAAAGTTTGTGTTTTCCTTTTAAAAGCTTTATTATTATTTAAATACTTGTCATTGATATGAGATAGTGTAATTATTTTTGAATGCCGTTAATATTGGGTATAATTTAACTCGGAATTTATTTTTTCGTTAGGCCGCTATTGAAACAAATAAAAAATTCGGCAGAGTCACATATTGTATTGGATTGCACTCCAGAAAAAATTTACGATGTTCTCAAACAAGCTCAACAGATCGGGATGATGAGCGACTACCACAGCTATCTTATAACATCACTGGTAAGATTAATTCTCAAATTACCCATTGAATTATTGAAAATATCAAATAATATTTATTCCACACTCTTGTAAGAGCTTAAATACGCCGAAACGAGATAAAATCTTTATAAAGTTGTGAGTTTTAAAACAATATAGCGCAAACTTACTAGACTTAAATGCAAGCGTCAGATATAACTCCCATTGCGACGAGTTCACAGCTTTATTCCAACAACCAGTGGCCTTCTTGTGAAAAGGACCAGTTCTAGCGTAGATTTCCATTGTGAAGTTGTAAAATTACAAAATAAACTAGTTCTTGCGTTGTTACAATGTTGTTTTATCATGTTATAATTATTATATCACAGCAATTATACAAGACATGTTGTTTCGCGCACACCAACCGATCTAAGCTAGCGCCAGATATCACGGCCATTGTGACGCGTATGTACATTAATCAATATAACTCCTAAACTAATAGGAAACCCATTTTGAATTTTCTAGGGTATTTTGAGCATACTTAAGGCTATATTTTGAGAAAAAATTGAAAAAAAAATTGATTGAAGTGACTGAAATTCACCAAATATAAATTACTTTCCATTGAAAGTTTGTGTTTTCCTCTTAAAAGCTTTATTATTATTTAAATACTTGTCATTGATATGAGATAGTGTAATTATTTTTGAATGCCGTTAATATTGGGTATAATTTAACTCGGAATTTATTTTTTCGTTAGGCCGCTATTGAAACAAATAAAAAATTCGGCAGAGTCACATATTGTATTGGATTGCACTCCAGAAAAAATTTACGATGTTCTCAAACAAGCTCAACAGATCGGGATGATGAGCGACTACCACAGCTATCTTATAACATCACTGGTAAGATTAATTCTCAAATTACCCATTGAATTATTGAAAATATCAACTAATTTATCTCCAATGATTTTTTTATTAATGTTTCTCTAATATTTTCTATCTACAGAAGCTCAGCATTTATTCAACATATATTCAATCACAGCATGTAAATCTTTCAAGTTTATTATGAACTTACAAGATTAAGATTTCAGTTATTTTTAGAATATTCGAATTAGTTAACGCACTATGTATTTTTCTCTATGATATCATTGAACTTTTTTCCTAAATGTAATGAAGAATACTTCCAAAAATCGGCAGAGAGCCATATCGCGTAAATAAATTTTCATTAATTCAGAACATTTCAAAACACACAGAAAGTCTGACATATTTTTAAAAATATGGAAGACGCATTTTAAAGTTCAAGAAAAATTGTAAAATTTGTTTGTTACGTTGTTTCATTTAAAGGATATCAGCGGCGTGAACCTCGAAGATTTCAAACATGGGGGAACAAATATAACTGCCTTCAGATTAGTTGATCCTGACAATCCTGAGTTGGAGAAACTGAAGAAAGATTGGAATACGACTGATTTGGCAACATCAGCTAAAGTTATCAAGGTAATATTGATAAAAGATCGATCAATACTCATAGCATGGTATTCTGGAGTTCATTCTCATAAAGAAAAACTAACAAGTCAGTTTCATTGTCTTGTACTACTTCTCTACCTCTACTTTACTTTTTTAATTCAATCGAACGTCCCTTTACACTCATTCTCATACTGCAAAGTTCTAGTATGGCACAATGTCTCTATCAATCCATTTTTTTCAGTCTGAAACTGCTCTGATTTACGATGCAGTACATCTATTTGCCAAAGCTCTGCACGATTTAGACACGAGCCAAAAGATAGACATCAAACCTATGAGCTGTGATGACTCTGATACTTGGCCACATGGTTACAGCTTGATCAATTACATGAAGATAGTAAGTATGCTTTATCATCAGAGTAAATCTTAGATGCAAGTGGTATGTGAAGAAGATGGTCAAGCGTTTGTAGCTTATCCGCATAATGACTTTACATAGCCCCACAGAAAGTAGTCTAGCGGCCACAATATCTTGGAGGCCAATTCACAGGTCCAAAACTTGAAATCAGGCGGTCACCAAACATGTTTTTCAATAAATCGGTTGTGGCACGAGCTGTGTGACATGTTGCGCCGTCTTGTTGAAACCACAGCTCCTGGACATCATGGTTGTTCAATTCAGGAATGAAAAAGTTAGTAATCATGGCTCTATACCGATCACCATTGACTGTAACGTTCTGGTCATCATCGTTTTTGAAGAAGTACGGACCAGTGATTCCACCAGTCCATAAAGCCCACCAAACAGTCAGTTTTTCTGGATGTAACGGTGTTTTGACATACACTTGAGGATTATCTTCACTGCAAATGCGGCAGTTTTGTTTGTTGACGTAGCCATTCAACTAGAAGTGCGCTTTATCGCTAATGGAAGTAGTGCGCGATACGTATTCCGCACAGAACCATTATTTTCGAAATAAAAGTCCACTATTTCCAAGCGTTGTTCAGGCGTGAGTCTAGTCATGATGAATTGCCAAACCAAACTGAGAATAAATCACTTCTCAGCTGTTAAATCGGTCACCATCTTCAACAGTAATGCCAACTTAAAGTTCTATACCTCTAAAAAAAAACCCGTTATAATTACAAGTTGTGCGAAAGACTGATCCTACATCTGTATGTTTTCAATTCTTATTTAGTTCATAGCTTTCATATTTCAATGGATACGTTTCAGTTTTTCTCCTGAAAACTTTTTCTCCACTTTTTGCTTTTAAACAATAGCAGAATATCGAGAATCTAAGAACAAGGGATTTCATTAAGTCCACCGAGCAAATGCCCGATATTAAATTATGTTTCATCAAGAGATTAGCGAATCGTCCATCAAATTTATTGAAAACATCATCTTTGATGAAAATGAAGATTGTTATTCGTATTTTTAGGTTGAAATGAGAGGCCTAACAGGTGTCATCAAATTCGATCATGAAGGATTTCGAAGTGATTTTGCCTTGGATATTATTGAACTAACTCGTGATGGTTTAAGAAAAACGGGAACATGGAATTCGTCTGAAGGAGTAAATTTTACAAGAACATACGGAGAAGTTTACACTCAGTTAGTGGAACTTATCCAAAATAAGACATTCATCGTGACCACAATATTGGTAAGCTAAGAATACGATTTTAATAAAAATATATAATAGTTCGGTCGGAGTATGCCTTTTTACTCCGTGTGGTTTCTTTCAGAGTGCTCCGTACGTAATGAGGAAGGAAGCAAGTGAAACTTTATCTGGCAATGCTCAATTTGAAGGTTACGCCATTGACCTCATTCGAGAGATATCCCGTCTGTTAGGATTCAACTACACAATTCGTTTAGCTCCTGATGGGCGCTATGGTTCTTTGAACAGAGAAACGAATGAATGGGATGGTACGATCAGAGAGTTACTGGACCAAAGAGCAGATCTCGCCGTCGCAGATCTTACTATAACTTACGAAAGGGAACAAGCAGTGGATTTCACGATGCCATTCATGAGCTTAGGCGTCAGCATATTATACCGGAAACCAATAAAGCAACCTCCAAACTTATTCTCATTCTTATCACCACTTTCTTTGGATGTTTGGATATATATGGCAACAGCTTATTTAGGAGTTTCCGTCCTATTGTTCGTCTTAGCGAGGTGTGTAAATTTTCTGTGATTAAATCAGTTTTAATTTCAAAATTTTTCCAAAATCAAACATATGATTCTCTACGTACATTTATCAAATAATTATAACCTTTGAGAGAGGATAAGTATATCTGATATCCCAGAACAGATCACAGAGGCTCAATAGCCCTAACCGTATAGTGACCATATGACGCTTTCAACTAACTAGTGTTGGCTGGTTCTATTCTCACCATTTTCTTGGGCCGTTTGGAATCTGTGTTAAACTGTAGGTCCAACGGAGCAATATAGGTCTCTGACATCCGCTTTTAGAAGAATGACTTGTTAGAATGGACAGATCACATGGGTTCGGCCAAATCTACAGCCAATTTCAATTTATGAGAATATAGATTCCCCATATAGCTACCAGATACACTTTTCATGTATGAATGCCATTCTTGATTGACTTTCGCTACCGTAGATTTTAGTGATCTGCGAAAATACAAATTTTCATTTATAATTACAATGGTAAACGATTGAGTATGTTGCTAAAGTCGAAGCTTCTAGCAAACGCTGGCATCGTTCGGTTACGGGCTCTGTAACTCAAGTACAGAGTCCAGAGGAAACTAGCCTGCTAAACGCAGAAATAAAACTTGAAAGGCGTCGATTTACCTAGAGTAAAACAGCTTAAATATCTTGGATCGGTTATCACACAGGATGGGTCTATATCCGGCGACATAACCCACAGGATAACAGCTGGATGGAGTAAATGGCGTGAGCTTACCGGAGTTTCATGTGATCCAAAAGTACCTATAAGGACAACAAGGAAGGTCTATAAATCAGACCAGTGTCAGAAAATGGTATTTCATTTGAGAAGTATTGTTTTTTCTCTGAAAAATATGTGGTTTTGATGATATTTTTTGCTTCAGATTCACACCCTATGAGTGGCAGAATCCACACCCGTGCAATCCTAATCCGGACCATTTGGAGAATCAATTTACTTTATTTAACTGCATGTGGTTCGCAATAGGATCACTAATGCAGCAGGGATGCGATTTCTTACCAAAGTAAGTCTGTGTTAGATGTTGATTAACTAAATAAGTATAATAATTCGATTCAAAACACTCAATACGTTACAATCCGAAAAAATATGTTTCGTAATGAAAACCCATTCTTGAGAATAATCTATCAAGTTAAATATGAGGGAAAAGACGGGAATCGTAATTTCTTAGCAATTATGCAATCATAATTATGAACACCTATGAACTTCTACAAAAAATATTAGTATTTAAAAATTTATTTGATAATTGCTTCGGGTTACAATCGAGTTTGATACAACTTGTTTTACGAAACTATTGGCAGTAAACCCAAGCGTATGTATAGAGTATTAGAAATGTTTTCAAGGTATCTAGGTGGATGTTTAGTTGTGTTATACTTTTTGAGAATGTTCCGCCATCTGTTTGCAAAACGTCAATTAACTTTTTGAAATAATTTAAAATAATAGCTTACCTGAAACTATGAAAAAGGAAATGAAATTTATCAAATGCAGCCTGCCAGACCACACCAATGCAACTATCGAAAACGACGAGAACCTCACAACTACATCATGATAGTAAAAAAAACCATAAATAAAAACCAAAAATAACCAGATCATAAACAACTTCAGTATATCTAGAATATTGACCGCTTACTACACCATACCGTACTAGATGGTATATTATGGTTGTTTCTTATAACAAAATAATGGAAGAAATATGTACATTCCAATAATAACTTTGAATAGGATAAGAAGTGAAATATAAATTTGTGGTTGCTTTAATAGATAATCCCAGATATTTTGCTCTTTCAATTATAATGTTCATATTTATAGGTAGCCTATAACCTAAGAATGGTATTTGTAGTAAGCAAAATTTTTAAATATCATGAGAAATGTCCAAAATATTCTCACATTACAGAGCCGTATCGACACGAATGGTGGCGGGTATGTGGTGGTTCTTTACTTTGATCATGATTTCTTCATATACCGCCAATTTGGCAGCTTTTCTCACGGTCGAAAGAATGGATTCTCCTATAGAAAGCGCAGAAGATTTGGCTAAACAAACTAAAATCAAATATGGTGCACTGAGAGGAGGATCAACAGCTGCATTTTTCAGGGTATATAACTTCAAGTAGAATTATTATTTAAGTAAGAATATGATTTAGAATATCCTGAATATTGTAAAGAACCTATGTGTAAATGTTCTGAAGTGTATTTTGAGATTTCGTTGGAGTAATTTTCGAAAATTGGATATATATATATAGTATATATATATATATATATATATATATATATATATATATATATATATATATATATATATATATATATATATATATATATATATATATATAACGTGTGTTTTTTTTAGAGGTATAGAACTTTAAGTTGGCATTACTGTTGAAGATGGCGACCGATTTAACAGCTGAGAAGTGATTTATCCTCAGTTTGGTTTGGAAATTCATCATGAATAGAATTACGCCTGAACAACGCTTGCAAATAGTGCAATTTTGTTTCGAAAATAATGGTTCTGTGCATCAGAGCAGTTAATTCGATTAACCATGGAACGTTTTCGCACCACGTTTACTCTTATTGATAACTCGCATCCCCAGAGACGCCGTACGGTGCGTACAGAAGAAGCTATTGCTACTGTAGAGCGTAGCATTGAGGAAGACCCGAATGAGTCCATCCGCCATCGAGTACAGGAACTGGATCTGTGTCCACCCACTTCATGGAAGATTTTGCGAAAGGATCTTTTTTTGCGTGCTTACAAAATCCAACTCGTGCAAGAATTGAAGCCTAACGATCATCAAACAAGGCGTAGATTCGTCGAATGGGCACAAAACGAGATTACCGTTGTTCTCGATTTTCATAAGCGAATTTTGTTTAGCGATGAAACGCACTTCTGGTTGAATGGCTACGTCAACAAACAAAACTGCCGCATTTGGAGTGAAGATAATCCTCAAGTGTATGTCAAAACACCGTTATATCCAGAAAAACTGACTGTTTGGTGCGCTTTATGGGCTGGTGGAATCATTGGTCCGTACTTCTTCAAAAACGATAATGGCGAGAACGTTACAGTCAATGGTGATCGGTATAGAGCCATGATTGGTCATATGCCAGAAATCATATTCAAAATGTAATGCCACAAGATTATCTTTCGAATAAAAAAACATTCTTGTTTTTTTGCAATTTAAAGTTCTATACCTCTGAAAAAAACAGCCTATATATATTTATATATCATTTATATATAGGTTCATATATGTAGGTATGTATATATTTGTGTGTGTTTTATGGTTTCACAAAGTTTCAGAAAGTCGGCTAACTATGCAATTCAATGCTGTTAATATTATCATAGATTGAATATTTTCTTAAACTTTGAGAGTTTTTGTGAAGGTACCACAATTTCTGATGAAGAGTTAACTAAGAATTTGTAAAATTTTTATAGATTATCTTTATATATAAAAAAGAATATAAAATGAGTTAAGCAGTAACACGTACTCCTCTGTAAATTGTTGGTGATATCACCGGCTAGCTCTAAAATTTTGGGAGACGTATAAATTCAACTGATTTGTGTGCAATATACAGTGAAACTAGATAATTTTATTTAACATTTCTATTGAAGATCTTTTCGATTCAAGACGACAAAATTGAGATAGAATATATTTCTTAGCTTGAATCCAGTTTTCTTCTTGATCAGAGCGCCTATTTCCACTTTACAGTTATTCAGATAACGTTAATGATGAAATCCGATTCTTAGAGAGCCACTTGTGATTAGGTGGAACTTTGCTTTTAACTCAATGAGATATTTAATATAATGATAATAAATAAATTTATTGAGAAACATTCCTTACATTGTCGAATTACATTAATTTCAATTGATACAATAATTACAACTAGGAAGAATGCTCTCAAAAGGACTGAATTCAGTTTTGAGTCTGATCTTCCATTCAGTCCTCGAGCAAAAATATTGGTTCAAACAAAATTTATATTTACAATAATATACAACTTTATTTGAAAAAAAAGGAAAAAATTATCTCAGAAACATTTGAGACAATTTCACATGATCAAGAACATTTGTTGAATATAAACTTAAATTAAAACACTTGAACTTATGATTTACACGTTATTGACTACATAGCATGACGCGTTTCGTCGTTACAAACGACTTCTTCAGATGCTTACAGAATAAATGCTATGTAGTCAATAAAGTGTAAATCATAAGTTCAAGTGTTTGAATTTAAGTTTATATTCAATTATAATGGATTTACATCAAGTAAACGCCAACACTATTAAATATTTGAAAGAACATTTGTGTTAAAAAAAATATAAAAACATATGATGAAAAAATTGATTCATACATTATTGCCTACATTCGAATCATCGAAATACTCTGCCACTCTATCGTATGCCTTTGTTAAGAGCAGAGATTCAACTCTCCTCTTAAACAAATGAGCTTTCAGTACCTTCAAATTCGAAGGTAAATGGTTGAAAATTTTAATACTCTGATAATAAGTAGAGTGTTCAAATTTAGCTGTTTTATGCATAGGAATAAGTAGTACATCCTTGTTCCTTGTTGAATACTCATGATTACTATTCAATTTAATAAACCTATCTTCATTTTCTTCAACATATAACAAACATCTATAAATATATAAACACGGTAAGGTGAGTATGTAATTATTAATGAAGATACGTTTACAAGATGTTCGTTGATGAATATTGAATATTAATCGAAGTATTCGCTTTTGTGTAATAAACACCCTATTTATTTCTGTAGAGCAGCCCCACAGCAGAATATTATAATTTAGATGACTATATACAAGACTGTAATACACATTCATAACACAGTTTCTAGGTACGATGTTCTTAATTCTAGAGATGGCAAAAAATGAGTTACTCAATTTTTTACATAAGACCTCAATGTGTGATGTCCATATCAAATTTCTGTCAACATATATTCCAAGAAACTTTGTTGATTGGGATGATGATATAGTGTTGTCCCCATATTTAACATCCAAGGTACTAATTCCATTGCCCTTCAGACAAAAATGAACACATACAGTTTTGTCAACGTTGACCATCAGATTGTTCATTCGACACCAATTTACAAACTCCCTCACAATGCATTCACATGCCTCCAGAAGTTCTTCAGGAGTCCTGCCAGAAACGACCACCGATGAATCATCGGCATATAGTGTCACCAAAAACCGGGACAACTTCGCAGGCAGATCGTTTATAAACAATATAAATAGAAGAGGTCCGAGCAGATATAGTAGATATGCTTTAACTACAGGGAATATGCGCTTACAAGCGCACTCACAATTTATAGATATAAAAGATATTATATTGAACAACAAAAAAACTTATACGTAGCAATATTCTCAATCGAAATCCAATATCGGAATCAATGAATTTATAACTGGCATATACTGCGTACTTACATCGTTTCATTTCGAACTCCGATTATTTCATGCGATTAGGTCGTAACAATTATCTGTTCAACCAGTGTAAGGTCTTTTAGAGCGTTACAGCAGTAAGCAAAAAAAGCATCATAAAAAGCGTTTACTTGATGTAAATCCTTTATAATTGAATATAAACTAAAATTCAAACACTTTAACATTTGATTTACACTTTATTGACAACATAGCATGACGCGTTTCGTTGTTACAAACGAATTCTTCAGATGCTAACAGAATACGGACTCAGTATTCTACAGAAACGCGTCATGCTAAGTTATCAATAAAGTGTAAATCAAAAGTTCAACTGTTTGAATTTTAGTTTATATTCCATCATAAGATTACTGTAGAGCAATAGTTTAGACATCCGATGACATATTGGCATGGAGTTTACATCTAATAATCAATCGCATTTGGTAGAACTCACTTTAATTCTCTAATCACATTTAAGGAATCAAACATTTCCACATATCAGAGAATGTGGTCATTCATGGAATCACAAAAACCGACAGTTTTTACTACCAGCAATATGGAAGGAGTTGACAGAGTTATCAAAGGAAAAGGAGGCTATGCTTTTTTGATGGAATCCACATCGATTGAGTATGTAATTGAAAGGAACTGTGAACTTACACAGATTGGTGGTATGCTCGATTCAAAGGGTTATGGAATAGCTACACCACAAGGTTATTTTCCTGAGTTGACACTAAGAACTATTTTCTTTTCAATATCAAGCTCTTCATTTTTTGTTTCGCTTTTGTTAGTAGTTTCTTTCAGAGTTTCCAAAAGTTCGATTTGGTTGGCTTTTCTTTGCATATTTATTCCAATAATAGCATATAGTTCAAACATATATTTAAATACGTTTTGAATTATATTTCATTATAATTGAAAACACAATATTGTTTTATTGTTAATCATTTTTATATTAGATATGAAAAATAGATATTCGAAATAATTTTGCAGATTCACCGTTCAGAATGGCGATAAGTGGAGCCATTCTGAAACTACAAGAAGAAGGAAAGTTACATATATTGAAAACTAGATGGTGGAAGGAGAAACGAGGTGGTGGAAAATGTAGTAGGGTAAGTTGAAATTTTGGATTAAAAATGCAAGTCCGTTTTTACATATTTGATAGAAATGAATCTATCTCATAGATCTAACTATCTCATTGAAGAAAAGTTTGAAAGTGTTGGGCAAAAGTGTAGATTCTTCACTATTTTGTCATACTTCCATTGCCTATAAAGTTCATTTGAAATTCTGTAACAAACTATGATTAAATGAAAATTGAAAGGCGGAATCATTCAATTTAATTTGAGGAAAATGAAAAAAGATTAATAGTTAATGTCCTGAGGACTGAAATAGAAATATAAAATAACAATAAAAATGAATAAATTGATAAATTGTTACTGCCGATAACGGATTGCAGACGGATGGTTGGATGGACAATTTGTACAATAATTTTCCAGGGTAAATTCTAGTTTACGCTACTCCTACTTAACCCTATGAATATATCTGTAATGAGGTTATGAACAACCGAATAAAACAAAATACAAGATATACAATATATGAATAATATGGGAATTACACCGTGAAAACAGGAAAAAAAAGATATATAACTATACATCAAGAGAAACAACCGAGTCTAGCTTACGTTACTCCTACTTAACCCTATGAATATATCTGTAATGAGGTTATGAACAACCGAATAAAACAAAATACAAGATATACAATATATGAATAATATGGGAATTACACCGTGAAAACAGGAAAAAAAGATATATAACTATACATCAAGAGAAACAACCGAGTCTAGCTTACGCTACTCCTACTTAACCCTATGAATATATCTGTAATGAGGTTATGAACAACCGAATAAAACAAAATACAAGATATACAATATATGAATAATATGGGAATTACACCGTGAAAACAGGAAAAAAAAGATATATAACTATACATCAAGAGAAACAACCGAGTCTAGCTTACGTTACTCCTACTTAACCCTATGAATATATCTGTAATGAGGTTATGAACAACCGAATAAAACAAAATACAAGATATACAATATATGAATAATATGGGAATTACACCGTGAAAACAGGAAAAAAAGATATATAACTATACATCAAGAGAAACAACCGAGTCTAGCTTACGTTACTCCTACTTATCCCTATGAATATATCTGTAATGAGGTTATGAACAACCGAATAAAACAAAATACAAGATATACAATATATGAATAATATGGGAATTACACCGTGAAAACAGGAAAAAAAAGATATATAACTATACATCAAGAGAAACAACCGAGTCTAGCTTACGTTACTCCTACTTAACACTATGAATATATCTGTAATGAGGTTATGAACAACCGAATAAAACAAAATACAAGATATACAATATATGAATAATATGGGAATTACACCGTGAAAACAGAAAAAAAAGATATATAACTATACATCAAGAGAAACAACCGAGTCTAGCTTACGTTACTCCTACTTAACCCTATGAATATATCTGTAATGAGGTTATGAACAACCGAATAAAACAAAATACAAGATATACAATATATGAATAATATGGGAATTACACCGTGAAAACAGGAAAAAAAGATATATAACTATACATCAAGAGAAACAACCGAGTCTAGCTTACGTTACTCCTATTTAACCCTATGAATATATCTGTAATGAGGTTATGAACAACCGAATAAAACAAAATACAAGATATACAATATATGAATAATATGGAAATTACACCGTGAAAACAGGAAAAAAAAAAGATATATAACTATACATCAAGAGAAACAACCGAGTCTAGCTTACGTTACTCCTACTTAACCCTATGAATATATCTGTAATGAGGTTATGAACAACCGAATAAAACAAAATACAAGATATACAATATATGAATAATATGGGAATTACACCGTGAAAACAGAAAAAAAAGATATATAACTATACATCAAGAGAAACAACCGAGTCTAGCTTACGTTACTCCTACTTAATCCTATGAATATATCTGTAATGAGGTTATGAACAACCGAATAAAACAAAATACAAGATATACAATATATGAATAATATGGGAATTACACCGTGAAAACAGGAAAAAAAGATATATAACTATACATCAAGAGAAACAACCGAGTCTAGCTTACGTTACTCCTACTTAACCCTATGAATATATCTGTAATGAGGTTATGAACAACCGAATAAAACAAAATACAAGATATACAATATATGAATAATATGGGAATTACACCGTGAAAACAGGAAAAAAAAGATATATAACTATACATCAAGAGAAACAACCGAGTCTAGCTTACGTTACTCCTACTTAACCCTATGAATATATCTGTAATGAGGTTATGAACAACCGAATAAAACAAAATACAAGATATACAATATATGAATAATATGGGAATTACACCGTGAAAACAGGAAAAAAAAGTTATATAACTATACATCAAGAGAAACAACCGAGTCTAGCTTACGTTACTCCTACTTAACCCTATGAATATATCTGTAATGAGGTTATGAACAACCGAATAAAACAAAATACAAGATATACAATATATGAATAATATGGGAATTACACCGTGAAAACAGGAAAAAAAGATATATAACTATACATCAAGAGAAACAACCGAGTCTAGCTTACGTTACTCCTACTTAACCCTATGAATATATCTGTAATGAGGTTATGAACAACCGAATAAAACAAAATACAAGATATACAATATATGAATAATATGGGAATTACACCGTGAAAACAGGAAAAAAAAGATATATAACTATACATCAAGAGAAACAACCGAGTCTAGCTTACGCTACTCCTACTTAACCCTATGAATATATCTGTAATGAGGTTATGAACAACCGAATAAAACAAAATACAAGATATACAATATATGAATAATATGGGAATTACACCGTGAAAACAGGAAAAAAAGATATATAACTATACATCAAGAGAAACAACCGAGTCTAGCTTACGCTACTCCTACTTAACCCTATGAATATATCTGTAATGAGGTTATGAACAACCGAATAAAACAAAATACAAGATATACAATATATGAATAATATGGGAATTACACCGTGAAAACAGGAAAAAAAGATATATAACTATACATCAAGAGAAACAACTGAGTCTAGCTTACGCTACTCCTACTTAACCCTATGAATATATCTGTAATGAGGTTATGAACAACCGAATAAAACAAAATACAAGATATACAATATATGAATAATATGGGAATTACACCGTGAAAACAGGAAAAAAAGATATATAACTATACATCAAGAGAAACAACCGAGTCTAGCTTACGCTACTCCTACTTAACCCTATGAATATATCTGTAATGAGGTTATGAACAACCGAATAAAACAAAATACAAGATATACAATATATGAATAATATGGGAATTACACCGTGAAAACAGGAAAAAAAAGATATATAACTATACATCAAGAGAAACAACCGAGTCTAGCTTACGCTACTCCTACTTAACCCTATGAATATATCTGTAATGAGGTTATGAACAACCGAATAAAACAAAATACAAGATATACAATATATGAATAATATGGGAATTACACCGTGAAAACAGGAAAAAAAAAAGATATATAACTATACATCAAGAGAAACAACCGAGTCTAGCTTACGCTATTCCTACTTAACCATATAAATATAATACCTATTCCCTTTAATTATAATTAATTAATCTGTTTTCATTTTTTTTATTGAAGGATGAAGTTCTGAAAACTACAAGCACAGCTAACGAGCTCAGTTTGGCTAATGTTGGTGGTGTTTTTGTTGTTCTGATGGGAGGAATGGGTGTTGCATGTATAACTGCTGTTTGCGAATTCGTTTGGAAATCCAGAAAAGTGGCGATTGAGGAGAGAGTGAGCAGCATACTGAGAGATACTTGAGGGATATCAAGCATATATGATTAGTATGTTCCTTAGATTTTCGACCTATCAAATATTTCATCTGGTAACGACACATTCTGAAATAAACTCTATTTCTCTCTTTTCAATTATTTTTGCACAGCGATAACCCCTTTTTATGAACATTATGATATATTTTGTGATTGGCAGAGTAAAAAAATGGACAAAGTTCATATTTAACCATATGAGCTTATGTATAATGACGTGATAACTAATCTTTCTGTGACTCCAAATAGTGGCCTTTGTTGATTCGTATTAATGAGTTGGACTAGAAATTGAATAATTGAAGGAAATGAGATTATATATGATATTTGTGTATATACTCATACATATCTTCATTTCTTCGAAATTTCGCCGAATAGGCTCCTGAAATATGGTAAGAATCGCGAGAGTAATACTTACTCATCCAATTGACATTTGAAAATATCATATAATGAAATTTATCAAATAGACGTTGCAATTTAATAGAAACCTACGGGTATAGAAGTCGTGAGAGCATTCGATGCTTGTTGTGTCTATAACCTGAGAGATGTTTTCTATTTATTCCTCTAGATGGAATTGTGAAGTATTCATTACTCGACTGTTCTTCACTTGGATTCATGAGAAGCTGCTTGAAGATTGAAGTCGTTGCCTCACTTCGATGGACGTGGTGCTACTGACGAGTTGATCTTGTAGAGTGAAAAAGCTCTCTTGCACTCCCATCAGGTGTGGCAGGGATTTTGATATTTCTCTAACATTCATCCCTTGAAGGATAATGGAGGCATCATACCGTACACGTTCACATAGCTAGCTCTACAAAACACTATATGATTAATTAGAATTTTTTTTCAGTATTTATATTCTTATATATATATATATATATATATACTATATTATATATATATATATATATATATATATATATATATATATATATATAAGGAAATGAAATTTTTTGTGCTTATGGCACTGAATGAAACATTTAAGAAAATGAACATAGAACATTCATTCGAAAAATTGAAATTAATCAAAAGAATGCTTTAGTAGAGGTAGATATGTGAACGTATACGATGTGATGCCTCCATTATCCTTCAAGGGATAAATGTTAGAGAAATATTGAAATCGATGCCACACCTGATGGAAGTGCGAGACATATATGTTTCGTTCTGCAAGGAACTAGTCAGTCGCACCATAAATTTTATTTTAACAGTTCATTTTCTTAAATATATATATATATATATATATATATATATATATATATATATATATATATTATATATATATATATATATATATATATATATATATATATATATATATATATATATATATATATATATATATATATATATATATATATATATATATATATATATATATATATATATATATATATATATATATATATATATATATATATATTTATATATCTAGATATTGAAATAATTTGAGAGAATAATATACAAACATTCAAACATCCAAAAACTGATTGTGAAAATGAAAACACTTGGTGATCGATGAAGCTGATACTTGGAGAAAATCTCCACGATGAAACAATTATTCGAATTTCCTTAATGTTACAAACATTTGAGGCTGTTAATTTATCCTTTGAAGAAGAATTAGTTCTAGGAAACGTACGTCATGCGTATGATTCTCGCGTATTTTATCATGGAAAAAGTTATTCTTGTTCGTTCCTTTCAAATTCATATTTTGTTGGTGAAAACTTGTAATTGTCAATTTCAAAGTTGTGGCAATGAAATAATATATAGAGAGACTTAAATAACAACTTCATACAATCCTCTACAGTCTACATTGTTAATTTATCATCATAATTTGCATAACAACAAAAAATAAAATATTGAGTTATAGGTGCAATTCAGAATCAGTGAAGATGCACTGCAGGATATAAAAAATAATAATAATAATGATATCATAATATATACTTAAAATATATCAATATTTTGTCAGCAACGTAAAGAGGTGTTCGATAAACATGGGAGATTGATGAGAGTTGAAATTGAAATGAAATTGAAAAGGACATATAATTTCGACTTCCATGTTCATTGTTGAATATGAAAACCAATCGAAATTCCACATTGAATGTTTCAAAGATCGAAAGAGAGACTGCATGGTCTCCACTGAACTCCTTGCAATCAAATGTCAATCAAATATGCTTAATGCTGTCAGGTTTTTAATAAAAAATCAAATGTCACGATTTATTTCAATATGTATATCAACATGCTTAATGCACTTGATTATAATGACACGTGTCAGGTTTTTAATAAAAACTATTCAAGCGCTATATGAAACCCTAAGTCTTCTATACTTCTTCAAGACTAATTGGATCAACAATTAATGTGATTCGGATTTTCATTTGTAAATCTTCATCCAATTAGTATTGTGTAAGGACGTAACAGTTCTCGGACTACTTAGTTGGAAGCATCGTAAGTGAAAATTGCGCCTACTATAACAACACCGAAAAAGTTCGTTCTTGATACTTTTTGTTCTGCAAAAACTATAACTGTAAACGCAATAAAACTACTGTGCAGGTAAGAAGCCTTTTTGAGAAAAAATTTTACAGAAAAACCTTGAAACTTACTCAAATTATAATTTAATTGGTGGAAATTATTGAGGATTAACAATGAGTATTATTTGATGAAATAATGAAAAATCTTGAAAACGATATGGACCGGAAAAATTAGTAAATTTCCAAGAAAAATATGATAGACTATAAAATTAAATTCAATCACTTGAACTTATGATTTACACTATAGCATGACGCGTTTCGTCGTGACAAACGACTTTTTGAGATGCTAACAGAATATGTCGTTTGTAACGACGAAACGCGTCATGCTATGTAGTCAGCAAAGTTTAAATCATAAGTTCAAGTGTTTGAATTTGACTTTATATACAATTATAATGGATTCACATCAAGTAAACGCCAATACTATTGAAAGTATGATTATTCATGGCAATATTAAGATACTATTTTCAGGTTTTTTCTTAAAATTCAGTTGCCATTTTTCCAGTACTAAGTACCTTTCACAATTATTTCATCAAAAAGTAAAATATTCGACTTTGAAATATTTTATGAATAGGAACCCTTCCGTGTTCGTGAAGGTTTCCAGAGAATGAAAAAATGTTAGATGCAAAATATAATGAACAGCATGTGTCAAATTTAATTCAAAATATATATCCATATATATATATATATTTATATATATATATATATATATATATATATATATATATATATATATATATATATATATATATATATATATATATATATATATATATATAAAATTGATTTATTGCCTGTTCGAGATATTTTATCAGCAATAATAGGTTTCTTTTGATATGAAAAACTTAAATAACGTTTCGTTGTATATTACAACTTTCGTCAAAACTAATGAATATATATATATATATATATATATATATATATATATATATATTATATATATATACATATATATATATATATATATATATATATATATATGAATAATATATATATATATATATATATATATATATATATATATATATATATATCACATATATATATATATATATATATATATATATATATATTATTATTATTATTATTGTATAATTAGATTGATTACCTGATTTATTACTTTATTAGGATTTGGTATGATTGGGTGTATCAGGTTTAGTTTATAAACCTGATTGTATTAGTTTAAAAAAATCGTGCATTCACATATATTTATACGTTTCGAGGGCGTTTGCTCTCTTCTTCAGTAGTTATAATCTTAGTGTAACATTTACAGTTATATAAAATAGTCCAGAACATATAATGTTTTGTCGTCAATCTATTTGCTTTCAGAACTTATCTTTTTCTCGAATTTCTCAGAAATTCGAGACATGCAATGTATGCATATGTAACATGCAATACAGTTCTTAGAGATTTGGTCTACTCTATTATATGCTGTACCTAACGTTAATATCTCTGAACAATGGGAATATCTCCTTTTTATTTGATTTTCATATCTGATGAAAGAAATAGAAAATCTTCAGCATCTTTGATTTCATTATCAAAGATTCTGAAAATGCATGCAGGTCTTCTGTTACGCGGTTATCATATTCAGTATGACTCGTAATGAATTCTGCTAATGCATATTTGAGTTACATTGAAAGAATGAATAATATTGCTAAAAGCATATGAGGTTTGTAATCATCTAACTATAAATAAATATATACAATATTTGGTATCAGATTTGGTCCAAAATGGATAAGCTAACATCTACAGGGGAACATATTTGGATATCAACAAGAGTTTCTGGTGATTTCTGTTATGTTGGAGAGGTATACTGTTCGGTAAGTGAATAAAATTTTTATTGAATACATCATTCTTCGATCACCTCCAAAATGAGATCGATTCTCAAATAATTGAATTATTTTGAGTTGCAATATTAGTCAAAAGTCGATTGAATCGAGTGAATTCAACATGCCAAAGCACAGAGGAACCTTTCATTAGAAATGGCAAAAATAACTGTTTACCTATGGATCCAAAACAAAATAGGATATCGAATGGAATTAAAAAATAAAAAAAAGTATTACTACATTATTGTTTTAATTGTTTGAATGAATACTTTTGTATTGAAATTTTTTAATCTTGTGAAATATATTTTCGCCAAAATACCCCACAAGAAATAATCCAGAGACGTCAAATCCCATGATCCTGGAGGCCAATTCACAGAGCCTTTTCGAGAGATAAGCTGCTCTCCAAATTCATCCTTCAACATGTCCATAGTTTTACGAACCGTGTGTCATGTGGCACCATTTTGATGAAACCACATGTCAACCATGTTAGCCTCGGCCAGCTGGGGAAAAAAAGTTGCGTATCATGGCTCGATCTCATTCGCCGATGACAGTAACGTTTCTTCCACGGCCGTCTTTGAAGAAAAATGGACCGATGATGCCACCAACCCATAAACCACACAAAACTGTCGTTTTCTCGGGATGCATTGTAATTCTTGTATGATATGTGGTTGTTCACTGCAGATGCAGTGTTGAACAGCTTCGTTCTTTTACATATGCGCTAAGCCTGAAATGGTCCTCATCGCTGAACACAATTTCTCGATAGAGCAGCGGATTTTTATTAAGCTCTTCTAAGGCCTATTCACCAAAACTCAGATGTTGTGGTAGATCATTCGGCTTCAATTCTTGCAGAAGTTGAATTTTATAGGCTTTCAAACCCAAATCAACACGTGAAATTTTCCATGTGGTTTTTTACGCCCAATGCTCAATTGCTGAGAACGGCGACCAATTGACATTTCACGATCCTCATTAACACTGTACGCTACGGCTGTAATATTCTCTTCAGTACACACTGTACGCATGCGAGACAATGGTTTAATATCCAACAAAGTAAACTTGGTGCGAAATTTGGTGATAACAGCACGAATTGTTGATTCAACAGGCCGATTATGACAATAATATGGTCGTAACAAACCGTACACATTATTCACAGAGCAAAAATTTCGATACTAAATTTCAACATGTTGCTCGTTTGTAAGTCTTTCCATGATAAAATGGCAGAGTATACTGAAAGCTCTTCACTTTGACAGATGATGTTTGGATGCCATTACCAAACAGTGCCGCTAACTTGAAAAACTTAACTCTTAAAAAAACACCCGTTATATATATATATATATATATATATATATAAGAGAATGAACACTAGAACATTCATTCGAAAATTCAAATTAACCAAAAGAATGTTATAGTAGAACTAGATATGTGAACGTGTACGATGTGATGTCTCTATTATGCTTCAAGGGATAAATGTAAGAGAAATATTGAAATCGATGCTACAACTGATGGAAGTGCTAGACATATATGTTTCGTTTTGCAAGGAACTCGTCAGTCGCACCACGTCCATCTAAGTGAGCTAACGTTTTCAATAACCAAGCATCTTCTTATGACTCCGAGTGGATTACCGTAGAGTAAATGAATACTCCACAATTCTATCTATAGGAATCAGTAGAAAACATCTTGCAGAATACAGACCCACCAAGCATCGAACTTCCACATCTCTTATATACCCGTAGGTAACTACTAAATTGCAATGTTTATTTGACAAGTATCATCATATCATGTAATGGGTTGCGTTAGTAGTACGCTCGCGGTTGTTCACAAAGTAAAAAAATTCAATTAAGCTTCTCCTATAACATTCTTTCGGTAAATTTGAATTTCTCAAATGAATGCTCTAGTGTTCGTCTTCTCAAATATTTCATCCAGTGCCATAAGCGCAAAAACTTCATTTCCTTATATATATATATATATATATATATATATATATATATATATATATATATATATATATATATATATATATATATATATATATATATATATATATATATATATATATACATATACTCGTATTTCAGAAAAGTGGTCCCAGATTGAAATGCTCTGCCTGCAAAATAATCGTTCATGAAAGTTCAGTATATATATATATATATATATATATATATATATATATATATATATATATATATATATATATATATATATACATATACTCGTAAACGGGTATTTTGCTGCGAAACTTATCCTTCAACTGCAAGCCAACGTTCATTGATATACCGACAAGAAGTAGCGAGATAGTGAATTTTGTCCAACATCATTGGGTTCGCAGTCATTCCGAAAAGAAGAAATGTAAACATTGCATGAAGGTTCGATATTTTGTAATTATTAATGATAATATTTTTGTTTCCCATAATACAATATATTTTGTGTTTTATTCAAAAGCAACATGCGCGGAAGAAGTGATGCCTTGATCTTTTCTAAGAATATATTGTTATGATGATTTTTTGAAAACTCCTCTGTTTCGAAGATGAAGACGAAACAAATGTGCTCATAGCATTTTCAATATTTGTCGGAACTGATATTGTGCGGATGTCACTGTCCACATTTTACTTAACCCATTATGGCAATCTTCTCGTAGAATGTTTAGATTGAAATATGGTGGATGATTATCTATTTGGACTCGTATTTTCACCAAAATGACCGAATGTCTAATGGAGGGATGTTCTTGAAAGCAAAGTTGCCTGTTTTTGGAACATACGCAAATTGGCATTGAGGTTTATGTGTTGTATCACCACATTTTAAGTTGATTTCTGCTGATTCTATAACAGCCGAATGATGCTGTAGATTTCTGGATTGGTCGAAGTGAGACATGCTTTGATCTATCCCCAGACCTGAACCTTCTGTAGTATGTCTTCTGGGAATGTCTGAAATAGTTGATCTTCTTCTTCTCGTCCCTGATGCACACTGCACGTAGGGGGCCCTTTCCACTATTGAATGACATGTGTATTATTCTCTGCCTGTCGGAATATCGATTCTGCATACGATATTGCACACCATTCTCTTATATTACGGAGCCAGGAGTGTCGTTTTCGTCCCGGCCCGTGTCTTCCCTCGATTCTGCCCTGTGTAATGATTTTCGGTATAAAGTATCTGCTACCTCTAAGTATATGGCCTAGGTAAGACGTTTTTCGTTGTTTTACAATATTCAGGAGTTCTCTCTCTACCCCAGCTCTCTGCAAGACATTATCGTTCGACTCATACTCTGTCCAGGAGATCCGAAGCATTCTTCGTAGTGTCCACATTTCGAATGCCTCTATTCGTTTCAGTGTTCTGAGCTTGAGTGACCATGTTTCTACTCCGTACAACAGGATGGGCCATATATAGCACTTGATTACTCGCAGTCGAATGCAGATCGGTAGTGTTCTCTGAAGAAGTACATTTTTCATTTTCAGATACGTGGTTTTTGCAATCCCAATTCGTACCTTTACCTCCTCATCACAATCCCATTTCTCATTGAGGTTAGCTCCTAGGTATTTGAATTTGGGTACTCTTTCAATTGTTTCACCTTTGATTATAAGGTCGATGTTATTAAATTCTTGTCTACTAATGATCATAATTTTAGTCTTTGTAATATTGATACTCATTCCGAACCTTTCGCCCACCTCGGTAATTCTATCCAGTATGTCTTGTAGGTCTTCCAGATTAGTAGCCAAGATTGCAGTATCATCTGCGTATCGGATATTGTTAATGGGTTTGCCATTGATTTTTATTTCAGCAACCACTCCCTCCATAGCTATCTGAAAGATCTTCTCTTCATAGATGTTAAAAAGCAAAGGGAGAAAACACGCATCCCTGTCGGACTCCTTTTGCGATGTTAAATTCCTGTGTCAGGAGATCCCGTCTGATTCGGATCTCAGCAGACTGTCCCCAATAGAGGTGTCTTATAATTCTAATGTCCTTATCATCGATTCCCACTTCTCGAAGTCTATCGATCAGTAAGTTATGTTTTACATTGTCAAAAGCTTTTTGATAGTCAATGAAACATATAAACACATCCTGGCGTTGGTCATAACATTTCTGTATCAAAAGCTTTATCGAGAATAGAGCCTCTCTAGTACCAAGCCCTCTTATAAAGCCAAACTGTGTTTCCCCGCTCATCTCTTCACACTTATTGTATATCCTAGAATGAATCACGCGCAGAAATGCCTTAAGTGCGTGACTCATCAGGCTTATGAGTCTATAGTCCTCGCAATTTTTCGGATTTGTTCTTTTAGGTATTATAACAAAAGTGGATTTAAGCCTTTAGGTATTTGTCCGGTGTTATATATCTGATTGAAAAGGTACGTTAGCTGTTTCACATTGCCTCCGATTCTAAGATCTCCGGACCACTTAGTTGTTGTTTATGGTTATCAGTTTCCTCTGTTCGGGCATCATCAAAAGGGGTCTCGCCATAACTTTTCCAGATCTCTTGTAGTCTATCTTTATCCAGAAAAAGCTTTCCGTTTTTACGCTGCTGCGGTGGAGAATTGCTGAATAGAGATGATCCTGGTGTGATTAAAATTGTTCAGCAGTCGATGACGACAAGATTGAATACTTTTTTCCATGCTGGAAGAAGTAATTTCGAACATTCATTGTAGATTAAGATCAACTTCCGTATATGCTCTTTTTGAAAAATAAAAAGTTTCCATTGTCTCGAATTTTTTTCGCCATGTATTTATGAAGCCTATATATGTATATATCTGGGCTATATTCTATATATAATATAGAAAGAGATTTTGAATAGTGTTGGCGTTTACTTGATACAAATCCATTATAATTGAACATAAGCTAAAATTCAAACACTTGTAATACAAAATACTACTAGTATTTTGTATTCTATATTCTGTTTTCTATGTTAGTATTACTAGTACTCTATACTAGTATTCTATGAGTATTCTATTAGCTTCTGAAGAAATCGTTTGTAACGACGAAACGAGTCATGCTATATTGTCAATAATAGTGTAAATCGAAAGTTCAGGTGTTTAAATTTTAGTTTATATTCAATTAGAAAGATATTACTTTACATAATGTGTGATTTAAATGCCAATATATTTATAAAAATGAGAATATATTTCAATCGTTTTTCTAGAACATTGAAAATAACATGTTATTCGGCAATAAAGACCCAGTGGCAATCAGATGTTCATGGTGTAAAATTGCATATCATAACAAAGAGTCTTGCTTCAGTATTCAGAAAGTTGATGAAGAATGCGACTTAGGTGAGTTTGATAACCTAAGATTGATAACAAAAATTGTCCTTCATCGCCTATATGTCTCTATGTAATAATCATTTTTCTTACTATACTTCTCTGCGAGACAAAACGGACTTAACGCTCTAAAGCTCCAATTTATTTAATATTATTGTCGAATAACAATAATCGTAACATTATATCGCGTTAAACATCAATAATGAAACCGAAATTTTGAAGAAATATATGTTCAACTTCGAATCAATTTCAACCAATTCATCAATTTATGCAACGTGACAAGATAACTCAAATAATGGAAAGAGGAATTTTTTTCATTGATAGATATTGTTCAAATTTGATGATGATGATTTAGTGATGATGAATATATTAATTGAAGATAACATAAAATTGAGATATTCATATCAAGACTGAATGTGTCCATTTTCTGATTTCCTTCTTTCAGTACATTGAATTGGTATTTGAATGGTTTTGAGATATCCTACTAAATTAACAGTATTAAAACTTTATTGTATATTCTGTAGTGAAACTTTTTCCACACCTCATGAAATCAAATGACATATTTTGCCTTTTCTGATCAGGTTCATTCCGTAACATCATAGTTCCCCCCAATTGGATTTGTCAAATACCGCCTAAAAGGAATACTCGCCAATCAAAAGAAGCAGTTTCTAATAACAAGGAACTTCCGAAGGTAATTGTAAATATTTTCATGATACTAAAGTATGATTTACCATATTCATCAGATGTTAACATGTCTGTTATGAAAACATTGAAATGCTTTAATAACAGACATGCTGTGATTGAAATTTGGAAGATGCCTAAGATGCAAGAAGTGACCAAAATTGTATTCACAGTTTTTTTAATTCAATGAATATTGCTGCATCAACTATTATTATTACCATAATAATAAATACATTTATCAATATATAAAATTTTATTATCATAAAATGTCTGGTTTCATACTTGTCATAGATATTATCGTTGTATAATTCCTAATTGTAATATTGAATTTAACAAATTTTTCCTATTAAACCGGCGTTCGATAAAATTTGTTCCTGTATTTGAGTTCTCTGTATTTGAACTTAATCAGTCTTTATCGCATCATTTAAAGAATTTAGACTTACATCTCTGTTGTTGGTAGATTTTTCAATGCACCAGGATATGTACCAAGTGATCAGGTTCTTTCTCGTTCTGATAAGGTGAGAGATCTTTGTGTAGTTTTCGACCAGAAGCTTTCCTTTGTCCCACACATCACCCAACATATTTCATTTGCAGCGAAAATATATGAATTCGTTATACACAATGGCAAATATTATAATAATTTCTCAACATTCATACTAATACGTAGCAAGTTGGAGTGTGGCAGCATGATCTCGCGTCCTATTTACACTTGTCATCAACGCCATCTTGAGGCTATTCAGAGAAGGTTCTTGAAATTCTTAGTTTGGAGAAAGGATAAGGTTTATCCACAGAGAGGGGTCAATCATAACGAATTATTGAGTCGATTTAGTTTAATCTCATTGTGCAGGAGAGAAACTTGATCAATAAAATTTTTGAACAAATTACTGCACGATAGTATTGATTTTCCTCCTCTCTTGACCGCTTTGAAATTTCGTGTTCCTAGGCAAAATTCTCATTATACAGAATTATTCCACCTAGAGACTCCGAGGATCAACTCCCTAATACAATCCACCATTTGGTTTATGAAGTCTACATTCAATAGAGTTGCCATTAATTGTGACATTCACTTTGACTCCATAGAAGTTATTATTAGGAGTTATGTGAACAAAGGGAATTGACTAAAATGAATTGATTTATATTGAGTTCTTTGTAATATTTCAATAAATGGTATTATTTAGTTATAAGTTACTATTTTTGGGTATCATAGCTGTTGAGAATAAAGAACTCATTATTATTTTTATTATTATTATTAAAATAAATTAAACTCTTGGCTTAATGTTTCACGACTTATTTAACAATATGAATAGTCAACATGTTTCGAGCGTTAGCTCATTTTCAAGACTTGAGTCTTGAAGATGAGCTAACGCTCGAAACATGTTGACTATTCATATTGTTGAATAAATCGTGAAACATTAAGCCAAGGGTTTAATTTATTTTAATATTCAATTATGTTTCACCAAGAGTTAAGCGTAAATTCTATCTCAGGCATTATTATTACTATTAATGTTATATTATTATTATTAGTTCCATTGTCAACGCTGCGTGGCATAACTCGCACTTCGGTGGCTCCTGGTGGTTGAAGAGATACTGGTGTGTATCTCTTATGAGGCCTATGCGTAGTCAGGTTATACCAATTCGATGACTTCCAGTATCTGATATTGGCAGTCTGTAAATTGAAGGTTGAATTTTTCAAATGAATATATATATATATATATATATATATATATATATATATATATATATATATATATAAACATTACACTCATATCTTCATACTTAATTATATAACTATTTTTAGGAAACTAAAAGCAGTTCATTTGTGATCAGGCCGAACCGTGACACTGACATGAAACCGCTTATAATTTTCATCAATCCACGGTCAGGAGGCAATCAAGGTGTCAAAATTCTTCAAGAATTTCAGTTTTTGCTCAACCCAAAGCAAGTTTTCGATTTAACTCAGGGTGGTCCTAATTATGGATTGAAGCTGTATAAAAAAGTGAAGAATTTACGAGTCTTAGCTTGTGGAGGTGATGGAACAGTTGGCTGGATATTGAGTGTCATAGATCAGCTGAAGATTGTGCCCTGTCCTGCTGTTGGAGTGTTGCCATTAGGGACAGGAAATGATCTGGCTAGAACACTTGGATGGGGAGGAGTAAGTGTTTTTTCAACTTTCAAATAAGGGCTTCCTAATTATTTTGAGATAATGATATCACATTTCTAGAACCCAAATCAGAAAACTGAATAGTACTTCTTGTGATCGTCCGTGAGAACCATCACAAGAAAAATCAGTAATAAGGTAGTGCTTCTGAAGCAGAGTGAATTCTTGCAAAAAGATCTGTTGAGAAGCAGTTTTGGTAATTTCTGGGAGCATTAAAAGAGTATTGCATTCAACTTGTTTATGTTTTATATTTATGTTTTATTATGTTTTTATTATATTATTATGTTTATATTTTTTCATTTCAATGATAAAACATCAAATTCTTTCCAAACATAATCTTGCCTCAACATTCTCGAAATTCTCATACATATAACTTGAGTTATGGATCTTCTAGGGCTATACTAACGAACCTGTAAGAGAAATTTTACTGGACATCGAACAGAGTCATGCCATTCTATTGGACAGATGGAAAATGGAAGTTGAAAAAAATTCCAATGTTGAACCGGACGAGAAAGGAAATGATCGTTTACCTCTTGATGTTATGAACAACTACTTTTCTATGGGTGTTGATGCTAATATAGCTCTGGATTTTCATGAAGCTAGGGGTGAGTTACTGTCTATCATTATGAAGGTTTTCAATGTGCCTTGAAATTAGTGATACTTATGTTAATACGTTTTCGGGTTGCAGAAGCACATCCAGAAAAATTCAACTCGAGAATCAAGAACAAAATGTTTTATGGTCAACTGGGCGGAAAGGATTTACTGCTAAGGAAATGGAAAAGCCTAAGCGATTACATTGAAATTGAGTGTGATGGTACAGATTTCAGTCAGAAACTCAGAGACTTGAAGGTTCATGCTATTGTTTTTCTCAATATAACTAGGTGAATATCAATTCGAAATTTCCCAATTTATCGTTGAGGGATGGGGTTTTTAAACATGAAAAAATATGAATACCAGCAATCTTTAATGCCAGAACTGAAAAAATCAGAAACAGAAAACTGCGTTCGATCAAATATTAAACGTTGTGTTCTGAAACGAGGCTGAGCAAAATCAAATAATCTGTTACGATATTGAATACTTTTTGCATTTGACTGGTGCAAATCCATTATAGCTATAGGATAATTACCTACCAGTAGTTAGTGTTCATTTTGTTAGGATCAGTAGTTAGTTTTATGTCAGCTCTATCTATCAAAATTTCAAGGTTTCTTTTCAACATTATAAAATCTCATTGCAAATTCAAACCAACATTTCCTATCAACAATTCCTATGAATTAGTGATTAAAATTGAAAACGTTGAGCTACCTGATAATTGTAAACTGATTTCTTCCGATATCGTTCATCTTTTTCCATCAATTCTACCTATCGATTCAATAAAATTTATTGAAGATATGTTGATTTTATTACGATATCTAGAAAATGTTGAAGGATATAGTAGGTAACAGGGTTGCAAAAGTGTTCGGTTTAATTTCTGGAATTGAAAGGTCTTCCCTAATTATTTAATAGTGTTGGCGTTTACTTGATGTAAATCCATTAAAATTGAATATAAACTTAAATTCAAATACTTGAACTTATGATTTACGTTTCATTGACTACATAGCATGACGCGTTTTGTCGTTACAAACGACTTCTTCGGATGCTAACAGAATAATCTTAAATCTTAATCATTAATCTTAATTATTCTGTTGATATTAATAAATATAATTTATATTTAATATTAATAATTCTGTTAACAATTCTGTAAATAATTTTAATATTAATAATTCTGTTAACTATTAATAAATCTTAATTATTAATCTTAATTATTCTGTAAGCATATGAAGAAGTCGTTTGTAACGACGAAACGCGTCATGCTATGTATCAATTTCCCCCTTATTACAGAGTATAAGCGTGACTACATCTCTAATGAATGCTTATTACCATATTTAATGAGTAATTCTTGTGCTCAAGCTTTAAAAAGATGTATGTAACTCTCTTTTATAAGATGTATAGGTGTAATTTCAGATCCTTTTTTCGAAAAACATATTAAAATCAATCTGGTTTTTGATTGAAATGATAGTCGGAGTATTGATTAGCCAACTGTAATGATCTCTAGTTGCCTTGTTATAAAAATTTCATTCTATTCTTTAATCCCTGGCAAGGAGGCAAGACACCACTAGTAGATAGTAATACTGCCCTATTAAATTAGTCTCTCAGAAATTTGTGAGCCGCCTATTGACCGTATTCTATAGTTGTGCAGAATAAAATGAATAATTTTGATTGAATTAAGTGTATTCACTGAAACTCAAATCAATTTGTTGTTTCAATAGGAGCTTCAACGTTATGATGTTTTAACTTTGAGTACATAGTCTAGATTATAAAAAGGGTGCTTTTTTTAGAGGTTTAGAACTTCAAATTGCAACAAAACAACGATAGATCATTCGATTGACAAGAATTTTTTTTCTTCGAAAGATAATCTTGTGGCATTATATTTTGAATATGACTTCTGGCATATGACCGCCACGGCGGGCTCGGATGTAGTCCAATCTAGACGTCCAACTTTCGATGACTTTTTCCAACATTTGTGGCCGTATATCGGCAATAACACGGCGAATATTGTCTTCCAAATGGTCAAGCGTTTGTGGCTTATCCACATAGACCAATGAGACATAGCCCCACAGAAAGTAGTCTAGCAGTGTTAAATCACAAGATCTTGGAGGCCAATTCACAGGTCCAAAACGTGAACTTAAGCGGTCACCAATGGTTGTTCAATTCAGGAATGAAAAAGTTAGTAATCATGGCTCTATACCGATCATCATTGACTGTAACGTTCTGGTCATCATTGTTTTTGAAGAAGTACGGACCAATGATTCCACCAGACATAAAGCGCACCAAACAGTCAGTTTTTTGAATGTAACGGTGTTTTGACATACACTTCAAATGCGGCAGTTTTGGTTGTTGACGTAGCCATCAACTCAACCAGAAGTGCGCTTCATCGCTAAACAGAATTCGAGTCAAAGCTATGACGAGTCAAAGCTGCTAACAACTTGTCTGATAAGATGTAATGATTTCATTCAAATATTCAACCAATTTATTAATTTTTTTTATATTTAATAGTGTTGGCCTTTACTTGATGTAAATTCATTATAATTGAATATAAACTTGAATTCAAACACTTGAACTTATGATTTACACTTTACTGACTATATAGCATGACGCATTTCGTCGTTACAAACGACATCTTCAGATGTTATTCAGATTTAGATTATTATCTGTTAGCATTTGTATAAGTCGCTTGTAACGACGAAACGCGTCATACTATGTTTGAATTCAAGTTTATATTCAATTATTTTATTTCATTTCATTCAATTTGAATAGTTATGGTGGTGGAACAAAACCGTGGGATAAGTCAGCAGGAGCTTCAAAACCGAGTATGGAGGACGGTTACTTGGAAGTAATTGGCCTTACTACATATCAACTAGTGAGTTCAATAGTAAATTGCAATAAATATGGAATACTTATAGACAATGTGATGAATCGAAACTTATTGTAGATATATATATATATATATATATATATATATATATATATATATATATATATATATATATATATATATATATATATATATATATATATATATATATATATATATATATATATATATATATATATATATTGCTTCGAACGATTCAATAATACTTTCACTCTCGAAAGTTGATACTTTGTGATTTCAACGAAATCATTTGTACAGACAGCTCTCCGAAAGTTTCATTTGAAAATGTTCCGTCATTTCGATTCAAAATCTCAGAATAAACTTAATGTGAAGGATTCATGAAGCTCGAAATCTTGCCACGAGCGTGTATCATGTTTTTCTTCGGTAGATGGAGCTCACGTGGGTATGTCACTGGCTTTATTCCGTCTTTTGAAGAGATAGGTCCTTAGTGCGTTCGGAAAGAACATCCAGACGAGATTGTTATGATGTATGCCACTGATGATTTATCTAAAGGACGAAATAACGACAGTTCGATGTTCCACCGAATGCATTAAAAATTTACTATCGAGACTTGATAGTTTGTGTTTTCGTTGACCACATTTGGACAGACAACTCCCTGAGAATTTTATTCGGAATATTTCTAAACTTCGTTCGAAAATCTATGTATAGAGTCTATATTGATATATATATATATATATATATATATATATATATATATATATATATATATATATATATATCTAACGTAGGAGGTTTAATGCGGAATATAGGATAGGTTTCATATCGAAGTATGTACAACTTAAACTCAGCTATCTTGTCTTGATGAAAGAAAATACCTTCCAAAATCTGGTGCACGAATCTTTTTTCAATTTGATTTTGTACTTATAGACCTGAATTCTTACAATATGCTATCTTTTAGCCTCTTCTTCAAGCTGGGGGTCACGGAACTTGCATAACGCAATGTAAATCAGCTAAAATTGTCACATCGAAGACAATACCCATGCAAGTCGATGGTGAAGCCTGTAAGGTTAATCCCTCTGTCATTACTGTATCGCTTATGAATAAAGCAACTCTCCTGGCACAAAAAGTAAGGAATAAACCTAGGCATATTGAAAGGAGCTATGATAATTTTGAAATAACTGTCCTTCATTTGGAGGAATCTCTATTCAATGAATCTGCTGATATAAATGTTCTCATAGAATCTGGTGAGTCGAGGAATGTTTGACCTATAGAAAATAGTTTTCATCATGTGTTATACAATTGAGATCGCTATTGACGTAGATAAACTTACGACACAATATTCTGATTCAAATATCAAGTACTGAAATATTTCCTGTAGATGACTTTTTGAATTTTGCTGTTAATGAAGATTTCAGAGGAGACGATGAACATTCACACACATACAAACCTACATATAGGTACACGTCGTGCAAATTGCTGAATATCAGATGTGTTGAACAATAGATAGCTATTTCAGAGAATTATCGCTTTCTGTTGATATTGCCTATTGTGGTTGATTGAGGAATTATTTCTTGAAACTTGTTTGACATATTTCAGCAAATCGTCTGCATAAATTTGAGTTAGAATATTCCTGTAACTTGGAAAACCTAAGAATGGAAATTAGCAAATTTCTCGAGGAAAACCGAAATGTATTGTTGTCAAATGAATGGTTCTTTATTGACAGTGAGTATAATTCCTGTAACATTGAACATTTGAATGTAAATCTGAACATTTTATTCATATAGGTACTTCTATAGTACCCCATATAATGATAAACAATCAATTCATATTTTTAATAACGTTCTTTATTCATATATTTATATATATATATATATATATATATATATATATATATATATATATATATATATATATATATATATATATATATATATATATATATATATATATATATATATATATACATATATATTTATATATTATATATAAATATTTGTTTATATATACACATTTATATGTTTTCAAAATTAGTTTGTTGCCAGTTTGAGGTAGTTAATTATTAATGTTTTTAGCAATATCAGGCTATTTTCAATGTTAACAAAATTATTTCCATTGACGTTTCGTTGTATATCACAACTTTGTCAAAACTAATGAATAATAAAATTTTATTAATTACTATAGATATCAAAACATCAAACTTATTTTTTTGAAAAAAATCAAATGGGATTTTTGTTTTTTAGTATTCAAAAGAATATTTATTCATAATATACCTTGCAATAATTGCAGTAAATAGGACAAACGTCGCAAAATCTTGAAGAGAGAATTAAAGCACATGAATATGCAATAACAGCCGTACATAAACATAAAATAACTGACAAACACGATTTTGATAGCAATAATTCAAAGATTTTAGCAACTGAGAAGGACAAAAATGTTGAGAAATTTTTGAAATGTTACACATTCGTAAACATTTGGAAAACACAGTAAATGAAAGAACAGACATAAAGCATCTTGATTCTATTTCAACGATTTTATAAATTTTACAAATAACACTCATAAAATGAATGCACAATAATCACCACACATTATATCTTAAAACTCATTTTTTGTCCGAACGTGAACGACATCGCATCGAGTGTAAATTAAAAGATAATTCTCTATTAGAAGTATAATAATTTTTGAAAACCTTTCTTGATTTGAATATTATTTCATAGTAATATAATAAGTATCGTCTTTGTTTGCGTGTTGATGACAATTTATTGATAAAACTTGATTTGAAAAAGGTCCAAGAAATGGACCGAAACGTAATGTGATGCAGATGTTAAATGAATAATTTTGAGAACCAGAAAACCCACCAATTTCTTTCTAATATATATATATATATATATATATATATATATATATATATATATATATATAAAGACATATATATATATATATATATATATATATATATATATATATATATATATATATATATATATATATATATATATATATATATATATATATATATATATATATATATGTATAAAACTTGGTTCTCGGAATGAGCCGCGTTCTAGATTTATAAAATCTCGACGTTTCGGCTTCCGTTGTGAAGCCATCTTCAGGAGTTGGAATAAATTAGTAAAGGAAAGGGTCACTCGGTTACGTGGCCTCAATCTGCCTACTCCACGAACTGAATGAAGGAAAATGAGTAATGGTTACCTGGTTACGTGGCCTCAATCTGCCTACTCCACGAACCAAATGAGGGAAACTAGGAACGATAAGAAATGATTCGGTTGCGTGGCCTCAATCTGCCTACTCCACGAGCCAAATCGTTTCTAATAGATAACTCCGAAGTCTCAACCTGCCTACTCTTCGGGGCCACGTAACCAGGTAACCTTTCCTCATTTTGCTTCATTCAGTACGTGGAGTAGGCAGATTGAGGCCACGTAACCGAGTAACCCTTTCCTTTACTAATTTATTCCATCTCCTGAAGATGGCTTCACAACGGAAGCCGAAACGTCGAGATTTTATAAATCTAGAACGCGGCTTATTCCGAGAACCAAGTTTTATACATACTTCTGACCGCGGAAACCTTTCTGAATATATATATATATATATATATATATATATATATATATATATATATATATATATATATATATATATATACAGAAGAAGACTTGTAAATATTCGATATTAAAGGATACTATAAGATTATTTCGATAATTTTTTACGAATTATTGGAAAGAATATTACAGAAGATGTGAAAGATGCCTCCAGGCCTAAACCAAAAGCCATTCGTACTTTCGGATGGTGACGGAAATGAGGAGTACCTTGTAGTACGAAACAGTACCTGTCTTGCGTTTCCAACAAATGTAGGCACCGATTTTAATATTCTCTAACAACTATCTCTTGAAGGAGAATTGAAGCATCCCATTGTTCATGATTCACATAGTCGGGTCTGCCATAATATTATTTTGAATAATTCGTTAAAATTTATCGAAAGAAAGTTATAGTATATCTTTGTTATTGTATCAACATGTGTTCATTTGCTACTCTTTTTTATTTACTCTTATTCTCCAGGCATAAATGTTAAGGAAGGACTGTCACGAATTGACACTGAGGAAGAACAATTTCAGTTCGTTTCTGATGTTGCCGAAGATAATATTTTGATCATAGAAACTGGAAACGCAACAACATGCGGTCCTGAAAAAAATAAGTTTGATGATAATACAGTGAAAATACAAGATGCAGTTGTTAAAACTCCTGCAACTATCCCAAAGCGTAATAAGAAAACTAAACGGGAAAATAATGATAACAAGTGTAATAAAGTTGATAATTCCAAATTGAAAACACCCCCTGAAATCGAAAACTTAATTTTGCACACTGATAGAAAGAGGTGAGATACATCAATTATTTCCATTTTTTCTATAAATTTGTCTCCGATTAAGGAAATTATAGTTTGGTGAAGATAATTTCAGCATTAAGTTTCACACTGGTTATTCACAAATAATGATTATCACAGAAAATATTTTAAATGCACTAGGTGTAGAACGTAATTGACTAAATAAAATATTCATTTTGAGGAGTCTATTAAGGTTTTTCAAATATTTTAAACATTCTTGAATGAGCGCTTTCACTTTACTAGAATGTTGAGCCAATTTCAAGGAGTTGTCTGTACGAATGTTGTCAACGAAAACACTTATCAACTTTCAAGATTGATTATTTATAGCATTCCGAAGAACATCGAATTCTTTGGATATGCCATACAGTGCATGGTATTTCCAACGAGTTTAATGTTCTTCGGAATGTATTGAATATCGAAAATTGATAGTTTGTCTTTTCGTTAACATTTGTGCAGCCAACTCCCCGAGAATTTCATTAGAATTATTTCGATATTTCGAATTGATTTCTATTTTTTTGTAGCATGGCAGATAGACTGCTAGTAATATCAGACAGTTTGAGAATCCATCCCAGGTAAAACAGTTCCTCGCATTTAATTGGTACCAGTAATTATATTTTTTTTAGATATCCTATGGATTGTGTCCGAAAATCTCTTGATAGCATTTTTGCTAGGCATGAAGCAAAAATGCTGAAATAAACGATTACTATAAATTGTATTTGTACTTTGGATTCGAAGTATTTACATTTACTCTATGTGATTCGAATAATATTTCAGCAGAAAGAATAAAATATTCGAAGCAACTTCTGTCGATTTTTCTTGCAGCTACACTGTCTACTGAAAAAAGATGTATGCTTGAAAAACTTTTCATTCAGTCACTGTTACTTTCCCACTCCATTTGGGGGGTTTTCAGGAGGAGTTTTTTTTATCGAGGATCATGCAATACTTTTTGAGAGTCTGAAACCATAAAAATTAAATATACTTTTAGTTGGTGAACTGCAACCAACAACAAGAAGTATCACCAACTATTCTACTCATTGTGATGTATATTTTTGTCATCGGTAAAAATTATTCAACAACAAGTTCCAACAATTATATCCCCAAAATAGAAGCGATTACGAATTGAAGACTTCCTATACCACTAGTTATCTAATCGGTTTTTTTAATCTACTAGGGATTTAGACTTGACCATTTAATTTAGTTTATATATTTGAATTAATATTTATCATTACTGATAGATATAATCTACAAGTTTCGATAAACCAGTTTTTCTATCACGGTTTCGTTATAATTGTTCACTTCCTGACTGATTCATCTTCACGGTATGACGGTTTGCTGAAATTGAAACAAATGTATTATTACAGGTATTAAAATAATTTCACAATTTCTAAAAAATACAGCAGCATGATGAGTGTTCTTATTTCAATGATTATAAAAAGCCATATAACTACATGGAAATATATCTCGAATGGTTTAAGTTCAACCAGCTGAATTCATTATCTTTTGAATTTTAACTCATATCAATATAATTGAAATTTACAAATTTAATATTGAATATCAAATTGTTATTTATCTTTCAAAAATAATATTCAATTCATAAAATGAGATTTTATGAATCAGATTTATAATAGCATTCAACTTAGCTTTATATCTAGTGAATATTTAGCATTTTATTTAGAATAATTTACAAATAGGGAAGCAATTTTTCAAGAACATTTTCAAATATTTTTTAACTGAAAGGATGGAAATAATTCCAATTATTAATCTACGTTGTGAGTCTAGAATAAAATACTATCTACAATACTATTGCAAATCGAATCCACCTAATAACACAAGCGTGATTAAAAAAATTAATCTAATATTAGTTTACATGACATACCCATTTTTATCATACAATCCTAACTCCTAATTTATTAACACATACCAACTATCAGCTGAATGCAAACATCCCAATGGAATACTGCTATTATACTATATTCTCCAAAAAATACTTATTTTTTATACCGTGTACTGCATACTTTGACTGAAATTTACTGTGTAAATCAAATTAATAATATACAAACGTAGACCCAATATAAACCACAAATTCATAGTCCACCTTCATCGAAATGAAATTATTTTCATTAATTTTTTCAATACAAATTCTTGACCGCGCGTCACGTAACGCATGCTAGGATATAAAGTCTATGTCGCAATGAGGAAATAATACATATAATAATACATAAAACTGTGAATATAGCTCTACGTAATGCCGTGGAGCTATGAAGCATAAGCGTAGTAGCTCTTTTTCATTTGAGTGCCCAATATGGCAAAAAAAATGAGATTTTGCCGAAACGTCAAACAATATTAGCTAAAATTTCCAGAACACGGAATAGAACCAAGAAAGCCGATTTTAATTCACATTTAAATATAGTCCGTGAAAACCGTAGACTTTCTGAAAATCAAGTCGAAGCCAAACTTTTTATAATTCTCTTCGAAAATAATTCGTTTTTTTAAAGACTTTCCCAATACAGTATCTTTCAGTATCATTACAAAAAAACTGAAAATCACGTAAATGAAATTTTCAAAAATATCTTTCAAATCGAAGCCATTGATGCTGAGTGATTATATGAATTATGTGAATAATATGAATTTTCCTGTTTGAAATAACATTTCAAACAGAAAAATTTTCATTCTATAGTATATTGCAGTCCATTTCCTCAGATCATTATGTAACGCCTTCACAACAGGTGAATTTTCATTTCAATATTTGATGGTTATTGTTATATCCACACATGTTGATATTGACCGTTCTCTATACGACTTAACATATTTTCAGCAGAATTTCTACTTTGCACTATATCGTTCGCCATTACCAAACTTTATTATAAAAACTTCT
Source organism: Henosepilachna vigintioctopunctata (assembly GCA_030704895.1). Classification (NCBI taxonomy): domain Eukaryota; kingdom Metazoa; phylum Arthropoda; class Insecta; order Coleoptera; family Coccinellidae; genus Henosepilachna; species Henosepilachna vigintioctopunctata. Next base: position 829,058 of record JARQZJ010000064.1, read on the forward strand.
TTCAATTTAGGGAGACCTAAACTAAAAATAACGATTTTATCGTCTGTCTTGGCTAACACTAGTTTTATTATTACTAAATATTTGACTCCTCATTTATATATTTATATATATATATATATATATATATATATATATATATATATAATATATATATATATATATATATATATATATATATATATATATATATATATATATATATATATATATATATATAGAGTTCTGTTTTAGATCCACTTTTAATCAACATTTTTGTGAACGACATTCGCTGTAATATGAAATGTGAATTCTTTTTTATACAGACGACTTCAAGATGTTAAAATTTCTTGAAAAACGTTTTAAGGTTTGTATTTAGAAATATAATACCCTAATACAGTCGAAACTAGAATATGTTAGTGTCCTTTGGAATCCAGAAGACGACATTCAGAACAGTGTCGTTCAAGAAAAATCTGAAATATTTATGGTTTTGCTCTGATGAAGATTAACCAGAACTTTTATATCTCAAGGGTTATGAGATATAAACCATAACCAGATTTAATGTTCCATTACTTGAAACACGTAGAAAACATTTGGGTTATATTCCTGTTTAAAGTGAATAGGTTTTCTGTTGATTGTCAATTTTTTAATTTTCTTATGAATATCCGTGTTCCGAGACTATCTAGCGGTTTTTTTTATTTAGATATAAGTTGTTACGATATAAGATCTTCGTGTTGCATTATGGCTATGCTCCCATTTTAGTTGGCTTATTGAGTTACATCATTCCTATGAATTTTTGAATTTTGTTTATCATATTGTTTTTCCACTCTTGTATTTGCTTGAATCCGTTTATTGCCGTTTGTTGAAACAAATAAATGAATAACAGAATTAATGAAAATAATTTTTAAAACGGACTGTTTCGTTCTACAAGGAACTCATCAGTCGTGCCATGGTCAGCGCCAAGTGAGCCAAAGATTTGAATCCCTAATGCAGATTTATATATATATATATATATATATATATATATATATATATATATATATATATATATATATATATATATATATATATATATATATATATATATATATATATATATATATATATATATATATATATATATATATATATATATATATATATATATATATATATATATATATACAAGAAAAAGAAAATGAACACTAGGACATTCATTTGAAAAATTCAAATTAACTAAGAGAATGTTATAGTAGAGCTAGATATGTGAACGTGTACGATGTGATGTCTCCATTATCCTTCAAAGGATAAATGTTAGAGAAATATTGAAATCGATGCCACACCTCATGGAAGTGCGAGACATATATGTTTCGTTCTGCAAGGAACTCGTCAGTCGCACCACGTCCATCGAAGTGTGGCAACGATTTCAACCTCTAAGCATCTTCTTGTGACTCCAAGTGGGAGACCTTAGAGTAATGCATACTCATATATATATATATATATATATATATATATATATATATATATATATATATATATATATATATATATATATATATATATATATATATATATATATATATGAGTATTGTAGTATGTTGAGGGTGATTTATCTAATATCAAATTCAGTTGATCAGATATATTTCGTTCATAAATTCAAACTAAATTAATTAATTCAATATGCATGCTCTTTATTAATCATTCCATAACTGTATAACTAACAAATACCTATTATTAACACGGAAGCAACTTCAACGTATTCTATACATCATAAGAAGAACTACACAACCCACTACACATACATACATTAGTTCACGTTTTTTTCCCCTATTAGGGGTTGGCATACTAAAAAATGGAAAATTTCATTAATTAGGAGTGATCTGTAGTATGAGAAGATTCAATGGGCAAATATAAAACAGCGTTCGCTTCATTCTGAGTGCAATCCTGATTTCATGAAAACATGCTTTGCAATTACAGCCATTTGATATAATGATTGAATTATGTTTAATCATCTACCCAAATAATAAGCATATATATATATATATATATATATATACTCATAAGACAACTATTTTCATTCGGAAAATATAATGAATGTAATTGTGAAGATGAATGTATGGAAATGTATGGTGTTATTCTCTCACTATCCTTCAGAATCTTAGATTATATTGCAAACGATACCATACTGGATGTACTAAGTATGGAAACTACAAGACGGGCTTTGCTTTACGAGGATGCTATCTGTTGTGCCGTGTCCTTCACCATTTATACAACTTATACAAATATGGATTGATCAATTGAAGTGTCTTTTACGATGATATTAGTAACGTTTAAAAGGGATACTTCAGCTTCTGTTCAATAATTTATATTATTTTTCATACTACTTCTATACGAATATATAGATAATTCAGTATTTAGTATTGAGAAAATTTCCTTACTTTAACGTTTGATAAAAGTGAAAAAAAATCAATCACGAACAATCAGAACTATTCGGAACTATTGCACAAAACAAAATTTTTCAATATGGATGTCCTCCTATTTTCAAGTCAAGTTACCATTCTACACGCATACGAAATTACCTTAATAAAAACCTATGATGAAATGGAGGAACTACATCAATTTCTGAATGAAGTTGTCTGTCCATGAATACAGTGAATAAAAATAATCAATTCTTTGTCTTAGAGTAGACTCAAGAACTAAAAAAATAAATAGACCATAAAATTAATGAAGGGTATTTTAAAATTTGTGAGGAAGTGGAATAATTCAAAGTATATTTTCTAATATGATGAAAGTGTCCGTTGATGGACAGTTTTTCCATGAAGAGTTTACACCATGTTTAATTGAGATCTCAGGAATAAATAAATGTCAAAAATATTCATGAAATATCATTTAATGAATAAGAACAGTTGAATTGAAAGTTGCCTGTCCTCACAAATATTTGGATTCGAGAAAAAGAGAGATAAGAATCCAACCCAGAAATATTAAGTAGATAATAGAATATAAAAAATCTTAACTGAAATGAAAAAATCAATTTTCATCCACAATTTTTTGTTTATTGAATAGTGTTGGCGTTTACTTGATGTAAATCTATTATAAAGGGTGTTTTTTTTAGAGTTATAGAACTTTAAATTGCAATAAAACAACGATGGATCATTCGATTCACAAGAATTTTTTTTATTCGAAAGATAATCTTGTGGCATGACATTGTAAATATGATTTCTGGCATATGACCGCCACGTCTGGCTCGGATAAAGTCCAATCTGGACGTCCAATTTTCGATGAATTTTTCCAACATTTGTGGTCGTATATCGGCAATAACACGGCGAATATTGTCTTCCAAATGGTCAAGCGTTTGTGGCTTATCCGCATAGACCAATGACATTACATAGCCCCACAGAAATTATTCGAGCGGTGTTAAATCACAAGATCTTGGAGGCCAATTCACAGGTCCAAAACGTGAAATTAGGCGGTCACCAAACGTGTCTTTCGATAAATCGATTGTGGCTCGAGCTGTGTGACATGTTGCGCCGTCTTGTTGAAACCACAGCTCCTGGACATCATGGTTGTTCAATTCAGGAATGAAAAAATTAGTAATCATAGCTCTATACCGATCACCATTGACTGTATCGTTCTGGCCATCATCGTTTTTGATGAAGTACGGACCAATGATTCCACCAGCCCATAAAGCGCACCAAACAGTCAGTTTTGCTTGATGTAACGGTGTTTTGACATACACTTGAGGATTATCTTCAGTCCAAATGCGGCAGTTTTGTTGACGTAGCCATTCATCCAGAAGTTCGCTTCATCATGAAATGGACGTAGTGCACGATAGGTATTCTGCACGGAATCATTATTTTCGAAATAAAATTGCACTATTTGCAAGCGTTGTTCAAGCGTGAGTCTATTCATGATCAATTGCCAAACCAAACTGAGAATGAATCACTTCTCAGCTGTTAAATCGGTCGATATCTTTAACATATAGAGGTATAGAACTTAAAGTTCTATACCTCTAAAAAAAACACCCGTTAATTGAATATAAGTTAACATTCGAAAACTTGAACTTTTGATTTACACTTGTATTGACAACATAGCATGACGCGTTTCGTTGTTACAATCTACTTCTTCAGTAGCTACTAGATTTAGAATCTAGAATACTCATTAAGTAGAATACAGTATTCTAGTAGCATCTGAAGAAGTCGTTTGTAACGACGAAACGCGTCATGCTATGTAGTCAATAAAAGTGTAAATCGAAAGTTCAAGTGTTTGAACTTTATCTTATATTCAATCACAATTTTTTGTGTGAATTTGTTTTAGATGAGAGATAATAATAAAAACTTGTCTAAAAATCACTGACTGAACAATTCTTTATTCGACTAGTTTTTTTAGACAAGTTTTTATTATTACCTCTCATTTAAATATGAACTATCACAGAGTAGATTCATCGTCCATTGAATTAATTAGTTTTAGTTTGGACAACGTATTTTCTTTAGTAAAATATTGGGCATTAGTTGCCTTTGAAATTCGAAATTTCAATTGTCGGCATTCAGCATTCTTGTCAGTATTCTTGTCAGTATATACTGTCAGTATTCTGTTAACATCAAAATCAAAAAGTTCAAGTGTTTGAAATTCAGTTTATATTCAACTCAAATATCGAGACGATTTAAATTTAGAAACCGATTTCAATTGCTGAAAAATGGAGCATTGATCAATTAAACTGAATCAATAAACCTGAATGAGTTTATTCGATATTATCTGATTTTATTATTTATTTCCTAAATTCAAAATGAATTGGTTTTGGTATTCTAGGTATTATCATTTATCTGTTTTTATCTATTCAATTTAATGATCCGCTTAACACTTTCTTATTTTGTATTTCTAATTCAATTCATTTTTACGTGATTCAATTTAACCACTCAAACGTTTTTTTGTTTTTTTTCGAAAATTTATTTTGCTTCTGATTTTCAAACTATAAGATGTGGCTCTTGTCCATTCAGAACTATTCTTTTATTCTTATTGTTTCTTTTCTTATTTGTCACTTTTGCTATTTAATAATTTGCTCATTCTTCAAAATGAATTTCAATTTCACCCTATAGGTAATCAGCTTCACTTTTTTCATTTATTTCACAATCAGGAGATTTTATTCAAATTTGCCGACAATGGTAGTCTGAGTAACTGGTGAAATTCCTTGAATTGTTAGTCTTTGAGAGTTTGCGAAATACTTTTGTTTTTAATGTTTATAGTTTCTTAAGGGATCAGTAATCTCAGGAAGCATTCGAAAAATATATGAAAGAAAAAACAAAGAAAGATAGTAAATGATAATCTTGAAACATCAAAACAATTTTTCAAACATTCGCAATAAAAAAAACATGCTTATACTGTCGATTACTTCGCTCACCTCGCACTGCTCGTCAACTTGATGATGCTCCTGAAATGAATGGAAACATATCTAATTTCATGAATTAATATGTTGGAAAGAATGAGGTGGAGCGATCTTCATGAGAATGTGAAATTTCGTCTACTATCAGATAGTGAATATCGCTGATATTGGATATCAGTAATTATACTTTTGAATAAGTTTCTCAGACAATGAGGACTTTTGTTTATGCTTTCTCTTATTATAATATACACAGCACTTTAAAATTGAACACCAAAATGGCACAAACTCCTGTGAATGAAATGAACAATTCGCTGCATTGGACGTTCAAAACAGCTGAATACTTGTTTTGTTGCACAAATATAGCTTTATTGTAAAGGCGGTCCTCGTACTTACGGCATGTTAGGTTCTCGAAATACGCGACGTAAATCGAAACGACGTAAGTCGAGACCAAATTTTTCATATGTTTACATGTAACACTCAAGGGTTAGGATCCACACAGACTCGAAATTTTGAAAAACTGCATTTATAACAAAGGGTATACATAGTTTATTATCAAAAGTAAGTTCTTGAAAAAATTATATATGTACTTATGAAATTGCTAGTTATTTTTGGTATACCTATGTGTGTTATTAATAGCATTAATGATAAAATTTTAATATGTAATCAAAATATGTAATGAGAATTAATAACTTGAACTTTTGGGTTAAAGAACCTATCAATTCTAGATTGATTCGCTTCTTTCTTCTTACTATCAAATAGGTCTTGGTAATACTGATAGGCTGCACAAATTTTGTTATTGACATTAAAACTTCTCTCAAAATTAGGACCTTTTCATCAAGAATTTTCATGGCATTCTCCAAATTTGCAAATGCTACGGAAAGTTTCTTTAGTTTAAGTTATTTTTCAGAGTTACTAATAGAGCAAGCTATTTCTTTTGACTCGATTGCTACTTCTTGTACTTTTGCCTCCAATTCGATAAGATCTTCATCAGTCAGTTCTTCTGACCTCGCAAAAAGTGAATTCTTCTATGCCGGAAATCGAAACAATTGACGTATGCTTGAGGAAAAGTATCAAAACATTGTTCGACGTAAGTTGAAACGACGTAAATCGAAACGACGTAAGTCGAGGACTGCCTGTATTTTATGACCTGCCAATACAAAAAAATGTGAAAAGATATATATATATATATATATATATATATATATATATATATATATATATATATATATATATATATATATCCATATACATCGACAAGACATTGGATCTTGGGATTATAGCAAATCATTCAATTCGTAAAATGTCATTTGGTTATCACAGACTGTCTTTCAATACAAGAATATCTACCTAATTTTTATTTGCGGTCTTAATATCTATACCTTTCACGTTTTTTCTACTTCTTCTTCACTTCTTTTAATTTCGAACTTAATTATAATTGATTTATGTTGATTTCTCGAACAATATCAATTCGTGAGCGGTCTTCGAAGTACTTATTCAATATATTGATACATTTCGTTACGTGTGTCATTATCATTTTATATCACATAATATCATCTTTTCTCTATACCTTGTATGTTTGTTTAGCTTACTTCTTTTCTTCTTTTAAGTTCCATCTTTATTATAATTGATTTCTGTCGACACTTCGTGAGCGAAGGAAAATTTTCAGCAATACATTCAAAAGTATGGAAGATACTTCATATACTTATTCTCTCACATTAAATATTTGTAAAATAACCATAATTTTATATTATGATTCTTCATTTGATAATATAAAAAATAAAACAATATTTTCTCATTGAAAAATAGGTATTTACGTTGTTCTCTCATTAAATACATCGCTCTTGAAAATTACTGCATTTAAATTATAAATATCGAGTTAATGTGATCTCACCTCAGTAACCTAGTTATATAGTCTGGCCAATTATGTGGAAACATTACTAGAAAAAATCCAATTCCGATGAGAATCATACCTCCTAATTTCATACCCTCGAATGTGGCACCGTACAGAACCACGTCCAGTGCTGTGGAATAAGAGTAAAATTATTCTAAATTGTAACAACCAAGATAACAATAAATCTTGATCAATTTCATCATGTCGCAAATATGCACATTTCTGAAAATCTTTTGGCTACATATTTTGAATTTTTCAATTGAATTTTTAATGTGAATTGTCATGTCTTCAATTGTGTACTTCTTTGTTACTTCCGTCTTGCTTTCGGCAAAGAATCTTGCTTCCATCATGAAATCATGTTGCGAAAAACATAGGAAGGTAAAATATCAAAATTTGTGATGTGAAATGAAGCACTTTAGTCATCTGCAAATAAGTACCTACTTATTACGTAAAAAGTAGGTTATTCTTAATGATGGGAACTGATAAAGCGGGAGAACACATCATCATAAATATAAAAGCGTCAATGAAGACACTGTAAGTACACAGTGAAGTTGATGCTTTTTATATGCACGATGATGTAAGTACTCTCTCAATTCATGAGATCTCACTAGTGAAGTAGTCTTCTCTTTGTAGGTAGGCAATTGTAGATGGCCAAGGTTATACATTAAGAAGGGTAATCAAGTAGAAGGCCTCATTATACATCGATAATTGTGGTATTTCTCCTTTTTGTATTTCGATTCAAAACTCGAAAAGTTAGAACGTTTGAAAAGTCGTGTAAGCACCTCTGACGATCTTCGCTAAGGTCGGCCCGTTGAGTCACAACTTCAGAAATGATTGAGAAATCCATCAAATAGTATTGGAAGACCCCCGATTTGAAGTGGATGGGATAGCTGAGACATGTAGGATGTCAGCTGAACGTGTACGAAGCATTTTGCACAACCATTTAAGCATGAAAAAGCTGTGTGCAAGATGGTTGCTGCGTTTGCTTACGCTCGACCAAAAACTGATTCGAAAAATCAGCTCTACCTAAAATTTGGAGCTGTAAAGGCGTAATCCAAACGAATTTTTGCGTCGATTCATAACTGTTGATGAGACATGGGTTCACCACTACACTCCTGAAAATAAAGAATAGTTAAAACTGTGACTTGGAAAGGGGGAACCAACTCCAAAGAAGACAAAAACAATTTATCAACTAACAAGGTTATGGCTAGTGTTTTTTAGGATGCTAGAGGAATTACATACATTGATTATCTTGAAAAGGGTAAGACTCTCACTGGTCAATACTACGCAGACTTATTGCAATGTTTGAAAGACGAGGTGCAAATTAAACGACCTCATTTGGCGAATTGGAAAAAAATTGTTTCATCACGATAACGTACCAGCGCATTCGTCGATTTTTTCCATGTCCAAAATCCACGAATTGAATTTGAATTGATGCCGCATCCTCCCTACTCTCCAGACTTAGCCTCCAAAGGTTATTACCTGTTTCCTCACCTCAAAAATGGCTTGGCGGTAAAATATTTGTGAGCAACGAACATGTTATCGAAACTATAAATCAGTATTTTGAAAGCTTGACGAATCTACGTTTAAAACTTGTATAACTGAATTAGAACACGGTTATGAAAAATGTATCAGTGTTGATGTAGATTATGTTGAGAAATAATGCAAAAAAACATCGTTTTTCTTGGTCAGGCCGGAAACTTTTCACCCCACCCTCCTATAATATATACATTTATATACGAGTATATAATCCAGAGCATCATATTTTTTGTTTTTACCAGCATAGTTACCATAAAAGAAGAAACAGAATTTCGGTTATGAATATGAATACAAATGTAAAGATTTTCACATTTTTCCTTCACTAGGAAGAATTTCGATATAGAAACAAACAGATGTTTTCAATACTTGATGGAAGCAGTGGGTGTTAAGTACATAATCCAAACTCAAATTGTAGTTGAAATGTTCGAATAGCTTAAGCCTTATCTAGCCTTAATTCTCCCGAAAACCTCTATTGAATATCCACGTGTTGTAGTTATGGATTTGATCAGTACGTTTACTCACCTGCCGAAACAGGAACTGCCGTTATAAGACCCAAAGTGATGAATAAATCGTAAGTGAGGGCAATACTGAAGTTTCCCAGAAGATTGGCCACTGTAATGAAAAAATTATTATATAATCATCCATTTCATGATATATGCATCTGTGGTTGTCAGAAAGGTGCATCTACAGTTTAACGCCGATTCCGAAGACGGAAGAACACGGTGGGCATCAAACCCACCTGCACCAATAAGCCAAAAGTGTTATAGGGTCACTACGGTTCAGCAAATCAGCCTCTAAATACATATTTTTTTTCATATATATATATATATATATATATATATATATATATATATATATATATATAGAAAGAGAAAATATTTTTTATGAGTTCTCGACAAGAAGGAGGCCCACTGTAATTGAAACTTAACGAATTTGTTAGCCTGGTCTATATTTCGACAACTCAACTAAATGAAAGAACCGAAGGTGAGAGGGTGATACACTCTAGAGCCAAGAAAAAAAATGTCATCACGAGCAAGTAACAGATGTCCATTAAAAATTAGCGGTTGTTTGAGAAGGTCTTATTTAAAATGTAAATAACTATAAATGCAACAGAGCCTAGCAATGTCCGTCCTATTATTGATGCTATTAACTTTTTTATTTATGTGGACCATTTCTAAGGGAATCCTTTGTTGGTAACTGTCAGCCAGTATCCAGTACTCTAAAATTTTCAAAATCAAAGCGATGTCCCTTTTTTGAGGAATGTAGTGCTAAAGCACATCCATCAGGGTGAAGTCTTACATCGCTTTTATGGAGGGTTATTCTTCTTTTAATGGTCTAGGATGCTTGACCTATATACAAGCATATAAATATATATATATATATATATATATATATATATATATATATATATATATATATATATATATATATATATATATATATATATCTTGCAAAATCAGAAGTGCTTTTACAAAACTATAAGATAAGGTGCCTAGAGGATTCGATCCCGGTCGATTTTTCTAGTCCCGGGATTTCGGGATTATCGACTGTTAATACCGGGATCCCGGGATAGTCCCGGGATTTTATTGGTAAAGAAAATGGTAGCAATTAAAAAGAAGTAAACATATCAAAATCAACCTTTTATTTTAAATCTTTACTTAAATCTTCAAAAACAAAACAAAATTATTATTTCTTCTAATAAAATTAACAAACTAGGCCCTTATAAAAATTATTGCCTAGTTTGTTTATTTTATATTTTACAATAAACTTAAAAAAATCAACTTCTAATATTTGTCAAAAGAGATCAATGTTAATAGGACTACTAATATTTTAAATAAAATAGACCAGGAACTATAATTTACTTATTTAAGCCACGAAAATAAAATCTAAGAAATAACAACGCATCCAACGTCTCATCCGAAAGCATGCTTCTTAATTTGTTGCACAAATATGAAGCAGCGGAAAACGCGCGTTCAGGCTCGATGGAAGTTGGAGGAATCGTCAATAAATTTTTATAAGCCTTCTCCAAATTATGACCTCGTGTGGAACTAGCCTCAAAAAGATTCATTTCTTGTTTAATGATCTTAGAAAGATCAGTTTCTTTAAATGCTTCAGGATTTATTATTTTCATACTGTTTTCTATTTCGTTCTGAAGCTTTTCTTTTAATGTTAAATCAGTCTTACTGGTGGGTTCAATGTTCATGTCATTTTCTTCATTATCACTATTTTCAATTTTTCCAGGTAACAAAATAATCTGTTTTTTTATAGTCATCTTGCTTGGACTTGAAAATAACTCCTTTAAATCACAATCAGTCTCTAACTCAGTCTTCTCAGTATGAGGATTTCGTAAATAGTTTAATACTCCACTTAACTCACTGCGTCGACGATCTTTCAAGCGGTTCAATAAATGTGTCTTCAATTTAGAAGCCAAAATTGAGTCATTGTCACGCAATTCTTGAAAAAGAAACTTGAGTGTAGCATCCGCTGTGCACAAATTGGCATCAGAACGACAAAGTGCTTCTACAGATAATTTAACGGGTGCCAATACCTTGATTATCTCACTAATGAGTTGGAAATCTGACTCTTCAAATGGTACAGGATTATTAAGATCAATAAGTGCCTTTTTTACGCTAGTTTTTAAAAGAGCAAATCGCTCCAGCATTGTAAAGAGACTGTTCCAACGCGTTTTACAGTCCAGTAGTAAATTAAGCTCTCTTCCATGTTCTTTTTTAACATATTTTTGAAGTATTGTATCATTCTTCAAGGATGCTCTTTTGAAAATAAGAACCACTTTACGAACTTTCTTTATTAATTCATTAATATTGCGATCATCATAAGTCAAATCTCGACCGTTTCCAGTTTCAATTACTAATCCTGAGTCTAGTTCTTCATCATCATCCGACTCATCCGAGTCATCAAAATCATCACTGGCAGTCTCATTTACAGGTGTCTTTTTATACAACAAATCACAAACGGCTAAATGAATACCATGTGCAAAACAAACTTGGTGCAAACTCTGCACTATACTATTGCCACAATATCTGTATCTAATGAGATATGAAAATCCAAAAGCCGCTTTTTTAAAGTATGAACACAAGTTTCGGCGGTCAGCGATTTATCAATTCGAATAAGTCCCAAATTCCACTTTTTGTTTATTGAATGAATATTTAAATTCATATATCTCTTATTAGACGTAGACGTCCATTCGTCAAAACTTAGACTAAATCGTTGTCCTTCTTTTTTCAATGTAGATAGTTCAGCTGTTATTTGTTTTTTTATCTTTACACTATAGTCTAGTACTCTGTTGCGGATTGTTGAAGCAGATTTAGGTAAGTCTGAGTACCCTTTTGCTAACAGTAACGATCTTAAATCTTTTGATGTCACAAATACGCTAAAAGGAAAATCATCTAGCGCAGTCATACGGGCCAAAACATCGTCAAGAGTATCAGATTCAGGTTTAACAAAATAGTCGGTCATTTTTTTTTTCGAAGGTGGGCCTTCATTATTTTGACTTGTTGAGGAAGATGCCTTAGCAGAATCTATTTTTATGGAATGTTTTGAAAATAGATGAGTATGTAGGCCTTTGGTTGATCCTCCTAAGGTTTTTAAAATAGCTGAACAACGCTTACATTTTGCCGAGTTACCCATTTTGTCGACTAAAAAATGACTCCACACTGACGTAACGTCTTCATCTTTTTTATGTTTGACATAAAAACTTTCCTTAGAAAGTGACATTGTTTACTTCTTAAACCTAAAACAATAAGAAAAGAACATTTGAATATGTGTACAAAATAAACATAACCTCTTAGATCAACAGAAAAAACATTCGCTGTTTTTCATATATATTTAGCCATACACATTAGTGCATTGTTGTTTTTGAAATAAATTAATGGTTTATCACTAATCAACAATATAAATATCAATACTTACACGATCTGAAGCGTAATTTTTACACTATTTTACACACATAGGTAGGTAAAGTACCTAATCCAACAACGTTTGTTAGCAGAAACAAACGAAATCCGCTGTGTAAACAAGATGGCTGGCAAATTTTGACGTTTAACGTCAAATGAAAGTAAGCGCGTTTCGTTTCACGCACATTTTTAATGAATTATTTAAAAAATGTTTAAGTCCCGAAAATCCCGGGATTCATTGGATTTAATCCCGAGATTTTCGGGACTAAAATATGATCGGGATTCCGGGATCCCGGTTTTCGGGATCCCGGGATCGAATCCTCTAAAGGTGCCTCCAACTTCAATATGAGACTGTGTCTATAGCATTCCGTGCTTGGATTGTAAAGGAGTAAATATAGGTCGAATATCTCAGACCATAAAAAGAAGAATAACCCTCCATAAAAGTGATTGAAGACTTCTCCCTGATAAATGTGCTTTAGAATTGCATTCCTCAGAAAAGCGACATCGTTTTGAATTTGAAAATATGATAATACTGTATGTGGCTGGTAGTTACCAAAAAGGGATTTTCTTAGAAATGGTCTACATAAATAAAAATGTTATAATAATGGCATCAATAAGACGACGGACATTGCTAGACTCTGTTGCATTTATAGGTATTTACTTTCAAAACATTTTGAATAAGTCTTAAAGTTTTAATAGACGTTATGGGTTACTTGCTCGTGATGACATTTATTTCTAGAGTGATTCACCTTCTGTGCTTGTTTGGTGACATTTATCTGTGTTCCGGGAATTCTAATTCATGTTTGGTTGAGATGTCGGAAATTTTATATTTCATTATTAGCATCCACTTTCTGGGTACTATCATATATTTTTTGAGTACACACACTTTTGCTCACAGTGCCGGTCAATTAGTTAACCTAGTTAGCCGTAACAAATAAGAATTTTCGTCATGACATTTTATTAACATATGTTATTTCATAGAGTCCTGATGAAGATTATAACCATAAGCGAAATATAAACCAGGCTAACAAATTAGTTACGTTTCAAATATAGTGCTATGCGAAACAAGAACAAAGTGATGTCTCCATTATCCTTTAAGGGATAAATGTTAGAGATAGCGTCTATTACTGCAACCCAGATGACATTACTTTATCAAATTAAATGAAAGTGTTCAAAAACTAAAGTTGTAGAATGTAGTATCTTGATTGATAAGGACATGTAAAACATTCAATGTTATATGTATTCATGTGCTTCTCATTGATTCCAAAGATTTGAGATTTACATTAATCTATGCATTTTATATGGACACGACTTAACTGTGTATTTCTATCTTTTGATTCATAAGAGGATATTTGAGGATCGAAGTCGATGCCTTTCGTTTGTGGGGCGTGATGTAACGGACGAGTACCTTGTAGTACGAAACAGTGAACACTGTTACGTTACCAATAAATCTGGGCACCAATTTCAATATTCTCCAACATTTATCCCTTGAATGGAAACATCACATTGTTAATTTTTCATACCAGCTCTGCTATAATATTTTCTTGAAGAATTCGTAAAAAGATGATCGAAAAGGGTTATAGTATACTGTTTTCAATATTCTGTTTATATTTGAATTGAATATATATTCTTATATAGTGAGATATAATATAATTAACGTTTCTGCACAAATTGTAGCTTTGACAGAACTTTGAGATAAATCGTTTTCGTTAAATGTAAGTTAACGACAGAAACAAATTGAGGCCCTCGCACGCAATTGTCAAGCAACAATATAATTTCGTCTGAGCCAGCTGTTTTTCATTAAATTTGTATTGAACCACGTTCCCCCAAAATATTTAATCCAGACTCAATTCATCTGGATTATTACTTCTGGATTTTAGATTCATTATACACTGAGCAGCTCAACATATACTTTTCGGTTAAGAAATGTTTTACGATGACAAATGTTTGACATCTATCTTTTTTCACGTGACCATTTTCTGACGATCCGAGTTGGAAACGCAGAAAATTTGAAGCGGTTCTAGGAGTTCATCTTGTGAAATAACTTTTCAACTTAAACTACCAGAAGGTGGTCATGTGATCGAAATTAAATTGAAAGAAAAATTTTCAAAAAATTGTTATTATAATGAGTATAGTAAAAAAGAACGGTTTGTATTTCTTTAAAAACATATTTATTCAATTATTCCATTGGTGTGAAGTTCAATATAACGAAAACATTATTCAACTTACCAAGAGTAAGACAGCTGGCAGACAGCAATGATGCCCATGGTAAGTCGTCAAATGGTAGAGATTCTTCCCCAGCTAGGATCAGTAGAAGACTTAGTGGCCAAAGAAATAACGCATTCAAAATACCAATTATTGAAAATATTAGAGCTACTTGTCCATAGGTAGAGTCACCTATAATTTTTTTGAATAAAACTTTATAAATGGCAGAACAAGCCGAGGACGAAGAAGCTAAAACCACGCCACTAAGGGTAGAACTTCCTGAAATTCCATCCATATAAGCTAACAGAGCTACACCCGTGTCACAAACTATCACAGCGATAATCTGTAAATGAAAGAATCTAGATAGCAAACTATGTGAAATTAAGTGCTTTAATAAGTTCGAATCGAGTATTTATCATAAATCAATAAGATTAGTGTGTAATGTATAATATAAATGATGAAGAAATTCATTTATTTTATACACTATTTCTCGTACTGTATAATGTGAATAACATACAGGGAGTATAGTCAACATGCGACCTAACTTCAATGTGTTTTTTCCTGGTTTATCCTGAAAATATTGTTCAATGACAATTTCGGAGAAACTTCTTCGTTTCGAAGATGCAAGTTGAAAAATGTTTTCGAAAATCATATACATTATTTGTCGAAAATAATATAGAATGGCTGAGTTTGCAAAGGAGATACCTTACGTAACAAAAATGGATTAAATGGCAATAAGATTCATGCAGGATGGTGCATTTTAACATCTCAGTTTAGTCAAACTGATTTTTTCTCTTCGCTCTTGATTTTAACATGGTTTTCATATACTTTGATTACTGGATCGGTTGAACTCCATGACACACGCATGGCTTGCTCGATATCCAAACTCAAACCTTCTGGGTTATTTCTTCTAGGAATATAAACTTAAATTCAAACACTTGAACTTATGATTTACACTTTATTCACTACATAGCATGCCGCGTTTCGTCGTTACAAATGACTTCTTCAGAGCTTACAGAATAATAACAACAAACTTGAAAAACCCAGGTATAAACATCAGGAAATTTGAGATGCTGAGATGACTGTGGGTTTTAGCTAAGATATTCCATTCTGAAATCTAATTTTTATTAACTGAAACTATTAGCAAATTTCCAGATATTTTATGCCAATTTATTCCCAATATTTCCCAAGAATCTAATTGACTACTTTTCTGTATATTATGTGAAATTGAAATTCATATCAAAAGTATGGTTTTCTGTTAATGAATGGTTAGTATAATTCGAATTACTTTTGTTATGTGCGAAACTATATTTATGTTCCTGTATTCTAGTACCAACATTTCTACGAGTTTATAACCTCTGTCAAAACTAATCATAATATATATATATATATATATATATATATATATATATATATATATATATATATATATATATTTCAGAGTTCTTATCATTTAAGATACTACATTTTACAAGTCTAGTTTTTTGGGGCAATTTCATCTAATTTGATCAAGTGATGCGCCATCTAGGTTGCGGTTGTGGTCGTTGTCATTTCTCAGCAAGTGGCGTGACTGATGAGTACCTTGTAGTAAAAAACAGAGACTGTTACTGATTGAGATTAGAGAATTTTTCGAAGGACCGTTTTAATTCAACTTATTAATTTGAATGCTGGAAAATGAGTTTTGAAATGAATTTTCACCTACCTTTCTAGGCCTGATATTGCTCTTCGGCACGAGACTTGGAGCACTTGTTGAGATTTTTTGAATATTAATTCCACAAAATTCACCAACGAGATTTTTAGTTATGAATTATACGAAATGAATGTTAATAATAATAAGAGCAATAATAACACAATAATAATGATGAACTGGGCCGTACGACGATTAACGAGCGAATCTCCCATTTGGTGGTTACCTTTTTCCCGGTGTGATTCCACTCATTTCCAGCACATTTATTACTTTCAACAATGAATAAAAAGGAAAGAATGAAAATGAAAAACAACAAGCCGCTCAAGCAAATATCTATATAATAATTGATGCCAAATAAAATGAAAATGCAAATGAAGAAAAACCAATTAACACAAAATATATACAGGGTGTAGCAGCTACAGTGACTGTTTCACGCTTTCAGTTAAGGTAGGAAAAGATTTTTAGATTCTTCAAAATTTATCCCTAGAAGAATAATGGAGAATCCAATATTCTCAAACATTCACTAGAAGGACTATATAGGACTATTATTGCCAGCTCTGCTATAATGTTCTCTCGAAAAATTTGTCAAAAATTATCGAAAGAAAGTTATAGTGTACTTTCATAGCAAATATCTACAAATAGTATCATCTTCAAAGTATTGAATTTCGGATAAATAAATTCATATATATATATATATATATATATATATATATATATATATATATATATAAATAAATTCATATATAAATGGAATTCAAAGAATAATATCATGATTCCATTTGTGTAAATATATCATCAATCACTCATTGATGCACAAAATGTGTGTTTAAATCGAATATATTTTAGAATTCGACAATAATCAACTGAACAATAAATTAATAAGAACTGCAAAATGTCCAAACGAAAACTGATTGAATATTTCATAAAGAGAGGGAGAAGAAGGAAATACGGAGGGAAAATGAAAATCTGTATATCGAAACATCGGAGCATTATTCATAAATAACTATTCCTCTGATGGTCCGAGAGTGAGATACTCGAATTTTGAATGACGAATATAGTGTTATTAGTTATCACTTATTATAATAAATTAAATCGAACTCTTGGCTTAATGTTTCAAGATTATATTCAACAACATGAATTAATCAACATGTTTTGACAGTGAGTTCGTTTTCAAGACTTGAGAATGAACTCACTCTCGAAACATGTTGACTAATTTATGTTGTTAAATATAATCGTGAAACATTATATTCAACAACATAAATTGTTAATTATAATTGTTCAATTTAATTCAATATTCAATTATGTTTCACCAAGAGTTAAGTTAGAATTCATCCTGAGTTATCACTTATTATAATTAGTCTAAAAGTCAATCCTTTTTTTTTCGTCAAAAACTTTGAACGTTTGAAATAGACTACTTGACTAGAAATATCGTAGACCACAATTCTGCAGAGATCACACCCGAGTCGATTATTTTTGGAACCAAAATAAATTATAGTTGAATGAAACACATTGGAAAGAGAAGAGAATATAACAAAATGAAGGAAAAAACTGCGGACGATCTGTGGTCCAGGAGTGGAAGGGTTGAGTTTTTGAGGGGAAGGACGATTTATCTTGATTTTTCAGATAAAACTACGTCACTATTCAAGTAGTATTCGAGCAAGTATTCGAAATACAGAACAGTGAATAACTTATTTCGTAAAATTACAAGTACAGGCTGAGTTACTTCAAGAGCATGGTATCAAAATTTTCGCATTCTCTGAGAAAATTTACTACAGTAATTTATTTAATATTGTTGGCGTTTACTTGATGTAAATCCACTATAATATAATATAAACTTAACACTTATTCAAACACTTAAACTTATGATTTACACTTTATTGACTATATAGCATGACGCGTTTAGTCGTTACAAACGACTTCTTCAGATGCAAAAGTCGTTTGTAACAACGAAACGCGTCATGCTATGTGGTCAATAATGTGTAAATCATCAGTTCAAATGTTTGAATTTAAGTTTATATTCAATTATAGTAATTTATGTATTTTTTCACTATAATGAAGTAGATATTACAACGAACAGATAGCACACCGACTTCTATTTCAAAAGCAGACATTTTGACTTGGGTAATAATCCTAACTATCCTGATTAAAATTAGGAAATTAGGATATTACGTCGAAATACGGTGAAGAAATAAATATTTGAGAGGAAAAAAATTACAGTGGGTTTGGAATATATAAGTGTGAGTATTCATAAAATTTCGAGAATTTTTTTATAACAGATGAAAGTAAAATATCAAAAACTTGGTAATTTGAGTTTTCACATGCATTTTGGGGTTACGTGAAGAAGGTGTGAAGGCAAAAGTTGTAGATCTCATTATCTTTTTCAACTTTTCCATTTTTCTACCATGGGGCTTGTAGTTGTACCACGAATCGAGATAAACTGTTTTCCCTTCAAAAGTTCACCCTTTCCTCTTCCCGACCTCATATTTCCTATAAATAACCTTTTCTTCCATTTTTGTTATATACTCTTCGTTTTTTCGAATAATGTTCACCATTTTCAAAAGCTTCAGCCCTGGATTAATGTCTTGTTTCAAATCGAGCTCACTGAAGAATTATCATATTTCTCATAAATGAAAAGCGTTTTACTCACCCGAATCCCTACAAACTGTTCGTGTAAAATGACCCACGACAGCAAATACATGAATGATACATTCGTGGAAAAAAGTGTCATGACATCAGTAGCAAAGAGGAACTGAAGAGACAAAATGTACATATAGTTTGTGCCAACCCAGAGTATGCAGAAGAAACTACACCTCAACAGGAAGCGACCTACAAAATGTTTTTCATGAATAGATAGTGCAATTGACGCGATAGTGCAACTGAAATATCTACAACAAATATTTGACTAAGTGCACAATGCGTGATTATAAAAACTGAAACATAAAATCATAATTTGCCAAGAAACCTCACAAAAATGAATCTATATCTAAATATACAAATAAATTTCTCATAAAATTTCATTTATTTATATATATATATATATATATATATATATATATATATATATATATATATATATATATATATATATATTCAAAATTGATTTATTGTCTGTTTGAGATATTTTATTTTGAATGTTTTTAACAATCACAGGCTTTTTTTAATATGAAAAATATGAAAAACTTCATTTTTGTTGAGGTTTCATGATTTCGTTGACGTTCGTTGATTTTCTAATGAACAACTGAATTCATGAATTACTATAGATATCAAAATGTCAAACTTATTTTTCAGCAAAATCAAATTAGTTTTTCTGTATTTTCACTCATTGATTTTCATTATCAGAGGAATATTTCTGGCTACGCATTCGCTTCGGAAGTTTTAGTCTTCTTCACCATGAGGAAACCTCTGAAAAACTCATGGTAAGCCAGGTGATTCTAATAAGTGTGATTCATATATACATATATATATATATATATATATATATATATATATATATATATATATATATATATATATATATATATATAATTAATTACATATAGTTTTTTATACTTATCCAGAATATGTATATTATTGGTTTATGTGTGTGAAATTGAAGGTAGATCTGGAAAAAATGACTTTTTGAGATGTGATGTTCGATGATTGTTGTGTATTTATTTTATGAGTGTTATTTGTGAGGTTTATTGAATTGTGAATAGAATTAAGATGTTCAATGTCTGTGCTTTCATTTACTGTGTTTTCTAAATTTTCACGAATGTGTGACATTTCTAAAATTTCTCTACATTTTTTGTCTTTTTCAGTTGCTAAAATCTTCGTATTTTTCTAATCAAAATCGTGTTTTTCTGTTATTTTATGTTTATGTAAGGCTGTTATTTGAGTTTTTCATATACAACAAAAATAAAGTTCTTCATCATATAAAAGAAGCCTGTTATTGCTAAAAACATTCAAAATAATATATATATATATATATATATATATATATATATATATATATATATATATATATATATATATAAATTGTTTTCGCTTGTTTAATATTGTGTAATAATGAAATATAAAATGTATTTTAAAATTCAAAAAAGATGAAAGCACGCAAAGACCCAAAAATCAAACAACACTATTATAGAAACATAAAAGGGTACCGATTATTTTAATTTGAATTGAATAAAAAAACGAACATTCCAGAAATTGAAGAAGATAAAGAATGTTGGAAACGCTATTTAAAAAAAATATGTATCGTGAGTGATACCAGTGAGACCAGTTGCAACTATAACAAATGACAACGCCTGTGCACTTATGAGTTTTCGAAACAAAAGCTTACGTTGTTATTTTCATATTTAAATAACAACGTTAGCTGCATATTTGAAGAAACTGTAAGATATTGAATAGGGTGAAAAACCAGATGTTTTCCTTATATGTCTTACCAACAGTATATCCTCTTTCTCTGAAGTCTCGTATATATTCGAGAAGAATGCTTCCCATAGATTCACATCGTTTGGTACTTAATCTACTTATAAAAAAAAGTGGGAAGAAAAGAACAGTCCAGTTCGTCATGAACCACGTAGTGAAAAAAGGCGCTTGATATGGAACATCCTGAAAAAAATAATTACTCTGATATATAAAACATTTTGAATATATTTTGGCTTAAAAAATATGGGTTCATTGAACATATTTCTCTTATTTTCTATTTCTAGTATAATCATGTTCACTACATCTACTATCTTAATATTTCATTAATTATAGAGGAGTGAATGAAATTTAAGTTAAATTCTCTGAAAAAAGTAACAATCAAAAGAGACAGCTATTAATGATCAAGATATACCCCATTGAGAAGTTGTTATGTCCTTCAGTAAAGCTGAGTCAACGCAATCTAGACGATTCAAATAGTCAATAATCATCAGAGTTAAAACGACAATTTTATACTATATTAGTTAATCAAAACAACTCCAAGAAATTAAAATGGAGAAAATTTGAATCAAAAGTGTAATATGTTAACTATCAAATTATAAGAGAGTAATTCACTTCTAAATTGCAGAATTTAATGTTTATAATAACTAATAACAATTGAATTTTGACTGAAAGAAATATTATTCAATTTCAAAAATTGTTTCATTTCAATTCTTTCTATGGAAATATTTCTGTTGAGTTAAGAATGTCTGCTTATTAATAATTCTACATTATTTACTTTCCATATGTGGAAGGAGGTATGTGTTTGGAAAATAGGTCGATCCATAATCTACTACTAAATTGGGTCGACGAAGTTTGGCAATTTGTTACAAGGAAGTGGAAGGGTGCTTATTTCACGATTTTACATTTTGAAATCTACGGGTTGAAACACGTACTTCCTATTATCAACGAAAAATTCAGAAATATTTGCATTTCTATCTGAAACCGGAAGGTAAATTGGTTCCACTGTTACTTCAGCTATCTTTGAATCTTCGAGTTATGTCTTTGTGTTATATCATGAAATTAGATCACATGACAACTCTGTTCAACTTCAGCTCGCGCTGGACCAAGTTGCAAGTTGGTGTGAGGAAAACTATTTTTTGAGTTTGAATGTGTCAAAGTGTAATGTTGTTTCTTTCACAAGGAAAAGAGAACGAATTGAATATGATTACAGCGTAGGTGGTCAGGTTCTTTCTCGTTCTCATAAGAAAACTTGGTATAGTCTTCGACCAGAAGGTTTCCTTTGTCTCTCACATCACCGAACTTCTTTCATCTGCTGTGAAAATATATGGATTCATCATACGTAATGGCAAATATTTTAATAATTCCTGAACATTCATAGGACTATTTAATACCCTAATCCGTAGCCAGTTGAAGTATGGCAGCATGATCTGGCATCCTATTTACACTTGCCATCAACGCCATCTTGAGGCTATACAGAGAAGGTTCTTAAAATTCTCAGTTTAGAGGGAGGATGAAATTTATCCAAAGAGAGGAGTCAATCAAAACGAATTATTGAGTCGATTCAGTTTAATCTCATAGCAGAGCTGGAGAGAAATTTATCACCCAAATTTTTGAACAAATTACTGCACAACAGTATTATTGATTTTCCGCCTCTCTTGCCCGCTTTGAAAGTTTTTGTTCCTAGGCAAAATTTTCGTAATACAGAATTCTTCCTCCTAGAGTCTCCGAGGACCAACTGCCTAATACAATCCCCCATTTGGTTTATGGAGTCTAGATTCAATAGAATTGCCAATAATTGTGACATTTACTTTGACTCCATTTCCATTAGAATTAATTATCAGGAGTTATGTGAACAAAGAAAATTGACTGAAATGAATTGATTGAGATTAAGTTCTTTGTAATATTTCAATGAATGCTATAATGTAGTTATCAGTTGCTATTTTTTTAGATTATATTGAGCTCTTTGTTATATGTTTTCCTTTCAATTATTCAGTTAGTATTCATCATTGTTATTATTTTCTGTAATTGGGTGTTATACCTGTTGAGAATAAAGAAGTTATCATTATCATCATTTTTATTCCAGTGTTATCACATTTGAAGCAAAATTCATATGATAGTGTCAAGGCATACTTATTGAAGCGATGATGTGGAATCTCTGTATCATAGCTAGTCGCATATTTTGCATCATACAAGGCCACTATATGATAGAAAATCAAGTAATCACATAAAAGTCAAGAAGAAGATCATCGCGAAGATTCGTCTAAAGAGAATTAATTCTAGACGTGGCGGAGAAATTCCTTGTTTGGATGATGACGAGGATGCTTCATGGTTGGCTGGAATAAACGTTGGCACAATGAGTGTTCCTGACATTAACAACCCAAAGCGATGATGAAATGGCTGCCATGCCAGTTATAAATAATTTAATAATAATAAGTTCTTTATTCCCAACAGGCATAACACCCAATTACAGAAAATAAGAGCAATGTTGAATACTCGATCAATCTAATCTAGAGAAATAGTAACTAACTAGTGCGGGTAGATCAATAATAAAAATTAATTTATATGAAATATAGATCCACAAAACCGTCTAAGTCGGCCATGTAGCCATCTTTCCTACAAACTATGAATTTCAAAAACCTTCTCTGATTAGCCTCAAGATGACGTTGAAGGCAAGTGTAAATAGGACGCCAGATCATGCTGCCATACTTCAACTTGCTACGGATTAGGGTATTAAATAGTCATATGAAAGTTGAGGAATTATTAACATATTTGCTATTACGTATAACGAATCTATATATTTTCTCGGCCGATAAAACAAGTTTGGTGATGTGTGGAACGAAGGAAAGTTTTTGGTCGAAGTCTACACTAAGATCTCATCAAGATTAAAAGTAGTATGTTCGAATAATTCGGAGTCCATGGTCTCAAGATGGTTGGGTTTCTTCAAATCAATATAAAAAATCGTTTCATGTTCTGCTAATTTCTCAAAATGTTTTAGTAAATGTCAATTTTATTTTGAGATGATTCAAATGGAAATAAATCTAATTCAGGAACTACTGTTTCAATTCAACTCAATGATTTTCAGATATAAAATCGCAAAATATGTTACGTCACACTAGGGGCGGTCTACAAATGTGGTCAGCTGTGAGTCGAAAAGTTTTATTGTGTTTTTTATATAATCCATTGATATAAATTATTTCAATATGTTGTACATATTCATTCTTATAGCATTCATTCAATACCTCAAAAAAGACTCACGTATTTCCATTGATCAGAGGTTATATTGTTCTCAGTTTTTTCAAAATTATCTAATACCACTTCTGTGTCAACTTCTATTAAAGATCTCCTTATAAACAAATATTTGATACAGTGAGTGGCTCCTACCCAGGATGCAGTTATACAGATGGTTACCCATATCCCGAAATAGATCTGAAACGTGATATATGAAATAAATATAAGGAATTCTGTATGAATATAGCGTTTTCTTGACGGAGATTCATTTAGCTCTAGTACGACATACAATAAAAGATATTTGTTCAATTTCCCCTTTTATTTGCACTGTAAATTCTTAACGTTTTTTGCAACATTGTAGCATTATCAAAGGATGAACATAAACTGTATACAGTTCAGTTTGTACAGTTCAGTAACTTTTTTTAGCGAAACCTGTTAGAAATTTACATTGTAGATATAAACGGAAATTGAAAAATTTTTCTATGTAACTGTGAAGATGTAATTCAATTTTTTAAACATCATAAGGTTCAGAATATTCATTTGGTACATTAAATTTTCTGTTTAAAAGCTGTTGAAGCATTAAAATTAGTTTTCTTTTTGAATGTTTTACTTTCCGCGCTCTGAGTGGTTCTTTCCACTGATTTTTCCACTTTAATTCAATCATAGTGTCAGCGAATATGTCTTCATTGGATATACCTTTGATTTTTTTCAGGAATTTTTATACATGACAACATACATTTTCTCAACTTGGTTTAGGGAAAGGATCCTGCAAAACTCATCATGACGATTAAACATCTAAATATTATGGGTCAGCCTCTCTGTCTTATTGACATTCCAGATAAGCTATTTGATACTAAAGTCCGTAAAGTAATTTGAGGAACTTTGCACACATGCATATATTAACTTATGATATACCTATGCATAAAATGAATTACCTTTCTGACTGCTTGTGAGCAGACTGTATTTGAACAAGACTTGAGTTTCGTAGTCAAATCAGTTGGAGATGTAACTGCCTCAATACCTTGTTCCAACTGGTGACCATTCAAAGAATCTGTATTTGTAAAATATTCGCTATTGATTTCTTCGTTATTTGCAATGACATTTTTTATTATATTTCCACTTTTGAAACTTATAATGGGCAGATCGGTCTCCCTCATCGCGTCATTTTTCGGAAATTTTCCTATAATGGAATATTTTGAGCATCTGTAGTTTTTATTGCTGAAACACAATTTAAAATAATTAAAATAAAAGTAAGTAGTTTTCTGATTTTCACTAATTTCAAACATGACAATATTGTTTCGCCTACACAGTGGCTTCATAGGATGTTGATGGTAAACTGAACTATTACATTGTGGACTGATTGCATTCATCCTGAAGTGTGTGGAGATGACCATAGAACACTGTTCTTTTGAAGTAGGGGAATGACTATAGAACATATTTTTAAATTTAATAATTGCGAATTTTTGATTGAAACATGATCATTCAATAAACTATTTGATTTTTTCCTCTTATACATATACTTTGGGACAAGTAACGCAACCCAACTCATAGATACCCGATTTATCATCGGGCGAAATTTTATCTTTCGAATTTCTGATGTGCGTACCCACGGTATTCGATGTTTTGAAAGCTATCGTTGAATTTCAGATGAACTTCGAGATATTAGATACAAGGTAGCCTAAAAACGTTAATTTTCTGAAATTTTTATGAATATCTGTTACTTTAGGATATACTCGTACTTGAAAAATGGCCTTATTATTAATCTTTTCCTTGAAATGTTATCACGAAACAATGATGATATCCATTGTTTTGTGCGATCTATTTATTGATATTCAATTTATTAGTGTATCTGCTGATAAAGGCATATTCATCAATCTGTGTATCATACTGTTGTACGCCGCTCATTTGTGATGGACCGAATTGAGGACGAACAATGTATTGTTTGACCAGAATGTGAGGGTTTGCGGAAAATTGAAAACTTATGTTTATTGTTATTTCTTTTCATTGTAAGGTGCAGGAATTTTATACAGCCTTTCAATTTTATTTTTTTTTGAATTCTATATTTGAGTGAAGTAAATTAATGAATTTCAAAAAAGAATTGACCAGTCTATGGGTATACTATATGAACAATAGATACATTTCTCCGAAAGTTGGCTACTATGTTATCCAAGTCTTTATATTATCTTTACACTGTCTTTATGTCTCTAGATTATCCATGAAACACGATTTCCAATTTTTCTCATTTCAAATCACATAAAGAACGGAAGAACCTTAAACTGAGTAAAAGCATCGAGCATTTAAAAACTTTCCATTTGTTCATATTATATTTAAATTTATCTCTTACTGAATTGCTTTATTGTCTTCAAAATTTTAATTGAGACGTAGAATATAAAATTCATTTTAAGTTTTATTCCGTGTTTATAGTTTGAAAAGCTTCAGCGCAGGTTCTCATATTAGGTAACTCATCACACCTGCCTTTTTAAAACTGCCTCTATGTCTCCTGAGTATGCCTTCACTCCATAATTCTCACCATGCCTTTTGTTCCTCAAAATATTACGCTCTGAAAAACACGTTCTCGAGAGAAAAATACTTTCAATAAAACAATTGTTAAACTGATTTACACATATATTAAAAAGAATACTGCATGACGTACGTTTCGATGAGATTCACCTTTTTCAAATGCTACGTGCGGACTAATGACATTTCTCGAATACATACAATAGGTAAACTTAAATAATGAATACAGAGAAAACAGGTAGATAACAGGTAGAAGGGATCAATTCATACTGAACTAATATATAGTAAACTAAGTAATTTTGAAAAGATTGAGAATTGGGCTTGAGGTATGATCGATTTGGCTGTTCAAAAGGTTGCCAGAATATTTGTACATAAGTGATTCGAACAAATCAAGCTTCATTCCCTTGTTTGTGGTATTCAAAATTTCAAAATCGGAATTGAACTATATGATTTTCATTAATCAAATGATTTGCATAATCTGAATCTGTCTTCTGATTATCAAAGCTACGTTTATGTTCAGAAATTCTTATTTGAAAACTTCTAAACGTTCTATCAATATAAAACTCATCACAACTACCACAGTTAATTTTAAATACACCTGATTTTTTATTTTTGTTGACCTTAGATTTGTTATTTTCGATATGTTTTCCCAAGTTATTTCCAGTACGGTGAGCAATGTTGATGTCTCAAAAAGAAGAGATTTGAGTTTTTCACTGGACTTACCGATGTAGGTAAGACTGTTATAGTTGATATTGTTTTTGACAAGGGTATACACCAAACCAATCGTCTTTTTGAAGTTTTTCTTTAATATCATATTATCTATCATTTCAGGATTATAATTATTATTCACGGCTATTTGTTTGATTAAATTTTTCTCGGTGTTGAAATTGGTTCTAGAAAGAGGAATATTTACTAATCGATGTATCAAACTATTGAAAGCTGCCATTTTGTGTTGAAATGGATGCATGGAAGTATTATGTATAATACTATCTGTATGTGATGGTTTATGGAAAATTGAAAAACTATGTTTGTTTTCCAGTTTCATTATTTTAAGATCTAAAAAATCAATAGAGTTTTCTTTCTCAAGTTCTAAAGTGAATGTAATTTTAGGGTATAACGAATTAATGAATGTCTGAAAAGTTTCGAGTTGCCAAAGAGTACCAGTGAAACAACAGATAATATCATCTACATATCTATACCAATAAATAAATTGACTACTTATTAATTTGAAAAATACTTTTGTATTTCAGTTTGAATCCTAGTGGTTAGCAATAAGAGTATTGCTACACCGTTAAGTTATATAACATTTTTATTTTAGTTCAAATGAAATGTATTTTCGAGTGGTAAGAATTTTCAGAAAAACAATATCTTCAATTCAAATTAACTGTTAAACCCTAAAAACCAACCATTTTCAACATTAGAAGCTTGAAGAGATGACGTTCTGATTCTCACGCAATTCACAGATGGTTCTGAATGATTTGAAATTTTGAAAAACTGATGAAGAATTTTCAATGATTCGAAGCTCTGTATACTTAATTTGAACACGAAAATCAACTGGAGTACGTATTTCAGAGTTCAGGGAAAAATGCGAGTATTCACTCAGCAGACTTCCTATGTTGTTGCACATTATATGTGCTTTTATTGTAGGAGTTTGAAATTCTTTAGACATTCATTACACTACTTGAAAAGCCAAACTCTTAAAAGCTTTCGAACGTGGTTAGGCTAAATGAAATTGAGATATAATGTTTTGCTGGTTGCTGAAAAAAGCTATTCAACGTTGGGTAATACGCGAGCCCATCATAATTAGCATATTGAATATGTATTTCTTTGATTTATCACGAGATATGTATCTCGTGAAATGAAAATTTACGAAGGAATTATATTCATGGCATATTGACTGCAGTTTCTCTGAAAAAAAAGTATGGAATTTTCAAAATTGACAGATTATATCATTATTTAGTAACAAAATTTCATTATGGTTTTCCACTCTATTGGGTTTCATGCAAGCCTGGATAAATTAATTTACTGCTTCCATACATGCATAATATGCATATGAAAATTCAGGATTTCCTAGCTACATCCACTACGAAATGAAAACATTAAGAAAAATGTTAAATTCTTTTGAGAATTATAGTTTAGTATTAGAAGAATCAGCCTTAGTTAAGAATTAATTTTGTAGTATAGAATCAATTCATCTTGTTTCTTCGTAATATGGATATTCATTTTATGTTTTCAGTTTTGAAATTTTCAATTTATCTCTAAGCTATTAATAGGTTATAACATAGAAATCTCCTAACAGTTCAATCACAATCAGTCAAAGGGCTGAAATAATGAAAAAGCATGGAATTACATGTTACAGAAGGAGATTATTTGTGCTTCTTATGAAACGGTACTCAGAATGGTTTATAAAATATTCAATGGAGAGTAATCATTAAGAAATCTAGATTAAGAAGCATGAGAAAACCATAAATATTCTCATGAAGGAGTTAATGTTCAAGCGAATCATTTTGAATAATTCAATTGACATGAATTGATAACTAAAACACTTCGAGTAAATAATGCTTACCGCTGTCACCTAGACAGATAAATCGAGATAGTCATTCATCCCCTTTCACATGTCAGGAATTAACCCTATTTTGCAGTCACCATTGTTCGTACTCTCCACCGAACGGCTACTGCTGCTGCATCGATTGATAATATTCTATCCCTTTTCCCATTACGCACGCTCAAATGTTCTCTGCAGAAAATTCCTATACAATACAGTGCAGTGTTATTTATATATATATATATATATATATATATATATATATATATATATATATATATATATATATATATATATATATATATATATATATATATATATATATATATATATATATATATATATATATATATATATATATATATATATATATATATATATATATATATATATATATATATATATATATATATATATATATATATATATATATATATATATATATATATATAGGATACGTTGTTTCTTGATATATACCTAGAATATTATAAAACGTGCATTAAACAACGAATATCTTTGTTGTGGAAGAACCTTGATCTCTCTTTCGTATTTTCATAGGTAGGTACTTATTAGCTGTGCGCAAGATGGCGTTACAAAAACAACTCGTTCTGATGATTATTGAAACGATGAAACGAATTTCGAGCCACTCGTTTCATTTAGGGTTGTATCGAATATAAAATATGTTACCATAGAGAAATACTTGGGTTATAGTCACGTACTACCGGACTTTCGGTACTCACTACTACTACGTGGATCTTGGTTACCTTGTAACGTTTTAAAATACTTTATATTGGTTGAAGGGATAAATGTTAAGACCGCATCGCATGAAATAATCGTAGTTTGAAATGCACCTATGTAAGTACGAATGATATTCCGGTTATAGATTCATTCCGATATTGGATTTCTCGTATCGAGTGGTGCTACTGATCAGGTTTATGATTGTTAAATATATCTTTTATCTCCATAAATTTTGATTGCGCTTGAAAGCGGTAAATGTTTCGAATTATTGATTATTTCATCGATTATTTTTCTCTTTAACACAATTTATGAACCTTACATTTTTGATGTTGTATGAAATTTTAAAATGGTCTCCAAGATAGTACAGTATTTTCCAACTTTTCAATGCTTCCTTCATTACTTATGTGGCGGCTCGTTTTTCGTCTCTCGGTGAATATATATTTATATTTCAGCTTTTACCTGCCGTCTTGTGGCTAATACAGCTCCCGCTGGGGTGCACTATTGAAGGGACGGTAAAAAAACTATTCATAACTGATTTGCACGTTCCGCCTTATGGTGTATTTCCGCCTATTTAAGTATTAAATTCTTTGTTTTTCGTTTCTCAGACTCGTCATCCATAGTATTGTAAAATATTGCATTTTATGTTTTAATTGCAATAATTCTCCGAATATCCTCTATTCGGACTGACAATTCAGAGTTCAACTTTCACCTGCCACCGGGGTACGTTATCGAAGAGAACAGTAATAAAACTTATAGTAACTAACTTGTACGTTCCGGTTATTATTGTACTCTCGTTGAGTAATAAACTCTGTAATTTTCATTTTTCATTATGTACAAATCTTATTATTCTTGAATCTATAAATCTTGAATCCTGTCAAATTAACACGTACATTTCCATTGTTAAATACTGTTGAAAATGTATAAAAGCAGAGACATCGAAAGAATCCAGAGAGTTTGTAAGAAACGAGTCTAGAGAGCTGTTCGTCCTAATAAGTCATATCCTACCATATTAATAGTTCTAAAATAAAGTTAAATTTAGAAGTTCTTCGTATTTCAATTGAACCTTCCCTCACACATCAGATAAATAAACAGGCGGTAGTGTTATACAAGTTCATCAATTAATAACATACACACAACCCCGCCAAATTGGCGACCCGACGTGATCTGATCGTGAGTGGAAGAAGTGATACATCAGTGATACGTTATTTCAAGTGAACAGATTTCAAAGTGTGGAAATATATAAAAAGTGAGTATTGTTCATTCAAATTTATATTCAAAGTGACTGTATATCTCTGAAAAATGCCTAATAATATGACAACTGGCCACGTCGCGAACACAGTTGAAGTGAGTTCCGTGCCTAGACTTACTGATTTTGATCACACAGATCCGGAAATCTGGTTTGTGATTGTCGAAGCGTGTTTTAGACGGTTGAATATTTCGGACCCTGTTATACAATATCATGACATTCTCGCGAAACTCCCCTCGCGATATATTTCCGAAGTGCGCGATATTGTGATCCGTCCAGTGGACAATAACCCATACTCCGTACTGAAACAACAATAAATCAAACGACTGAGTATCAGCCAGGATCAGAAAACAAAATAGCTGCTGGAAAACGAAGCCATGGGGGACGAAAAACCATCGCAATTCCTTCGTCGCCTACAAGCCCTTGAAGGATTTGCGGTACCAGAAGCGCTAGTCAGGAGCATATGGGTAGACAGATTACCAGACAACCTGCGCCCCATCTTAGCGACCCAATCACATCAGTCGCTGATAGAAATTTCTGAAGTAGCTCATTCTATTTACACCGCGCTGCCAGCTAGGACTATGATCTCGGTTGCTTCAGTAGACCCCTCTGCATTTCAAGATCTCGTTGCTCTGTTACAACCACTCACAACACAACTCTCAGAGGTAAGAGGAGAACTAAGTACCATCAAATGGGAAATACAAAGTTCTGAGGAATCTTACCATTCAAGCAATTCCAACAGTGCGTATTCTGGAACACGTTCACAACCACCCTCCATTACCAGTAAGCCACGATCTGCTAACATGTGTTGGTACCACTCTCGTTTTAATCAAGCTGCAAAGGAATGTACTGCACCCTGCTCATGGAATCAAAGGAAACCAAGCCGGCAGTCAGTAAAAGCGGCTGATGACACCTGCCCAAACAAGTCACGTTGCTTATTCGTTGTTGACCGAGAGACCAAACTTCAATTTCTCGTCGACACTGGAGCCGACATGAGTATATTTCCCCTCAAACATGTGAAAGGAGCACCCAGTAAGTCCGCCTACCAACTATCACCAGCGAACGAGACACCCATAGCAACGTATGAATTTGATACACGGGTACTCAATTTAGGACTACGTCGAGATTTTCCATGTAGGTTGGTCAATGCCGACATAGGCTAACCAATTCTTGGAGCAAACTTTCTGGCATACTACGGACTAATTCCAGACCTGCAAAAAAGGAAACTTTTCGACTCAACGACTAAACTGTCTGCCCAAGGTTCAGTGATTGAAGGCATCGCTCCCGCAGCAATCAAAATTCTGAGGGGTTCAACAGTTTTTCACACACTCTTGAACAAATTTACAGAAATCACTAGACCAGAAGGGGCTCCAAGGACGCTTCGCCACGGAACAAAACATCACATT
Source organism: Henosepilachna vigintioctopunctata (assembly GCA_030704895.1). Classification (NCBI taxonomy): domain Eukaryota; kingdom Metazoa; phylum Arthropoda; class Insecta; order Coleoptera; family Coccinellidae; genus Henosepilachna; species Henosepilachna vigintioctopunctata. The sequence goes on from JARQZJ010000064.1 coordinate 861,713, forward strand.
GTCACTACGCCTGGACAGCCTGTGGCACAAGAACCACGCCGCTTGGCACCGGATAAACTAAAGATTGCTAAGGAGGAGTTCGATGCAATGCTTAAACTTTGACTCGCACGACCATACAACCAATGGTTCTGACCCTGGGCATCACCATTGCATTTAGTCCCTAAAAACTCTGATGAGTGGAGACCATGCGGAGGCTATCGTGCTTTAAACCATCGTACCTGTCCAGATCAATATGACATCCGCCATATTCAGGATTTCGCGCAGGAACTGCAAGGCAAGTCAATATTTTCAACGATATATCTTGTGCGAGCCTTCAATCAAATCCCCGTTGCCGAAGAAGACATATCAAGAACTGCGATCACAACACCATTTGGGCTTTTTGAGTTTCCGTTTATGACTTTCGGCCTAAGGAATGCTGCACAAATATTCCAGCGCTTCATAGATGAAGTTACTCGTGGACTCAATTTTTGCTACGCCTACATCGATGACATCCTCATTGCCTTCACGTCATTGCAAGAGCACCAGACCCACTTAGAGATACTTTTCCAGCGACTCAAGGACTACGGCATAGTTCTGAATCCAAGCAAATGCGTGTTTGGAACACCCAGTGTCAAATTCTTGGGGTATCTGGTATCAAGCAAAAGAATGCAGCCTTTACCAGAGAAAGTTGAAGCAATACGCAACTTCCCGAAACCGGACAATGCCAAACAGCTCCGTCGACTTCTGGGAATGCTGAACTTTTGCCGCAGGTTTATGCCAAAAGCTGCTGCAATACAAGCACCGTTGCTCGATTTACTGAAACAGAAAGTCGAAGGTAAAACTCTACTTCAAAGGACTCCTGACGCCATTACCGCATTTGAGGCTTGCAAAGAAGCCTTAGCGCAATCAGCACTATTATCACACCCTCAGTTGGACCAAAAAAATCAGCACTGCGGAACGTAAAGATTGTGCCTATGATCGGGAACTCCTTGCCATATATTTGTCCATCAAGCATTTCAGACACATGGTGGAAGCTAGAAAATTTGCTATATACACAGACCACAAGCCGTTGATACACTCTTTTCGCCCCAAGACCGCGCAGACATCACCCTGACTATTCAGATACCTGGACTTCATGAGCGAATTCACTACGGACATAAGACACATAGCCGGTAGTGAAAATGTAGCAGCAGATGCTCTTACTAGAATTCACGAACTACATACATCAGTCGATTACGAAGCCTCAGCAAAATCGCTGCAGAATGATGACGAACTTGCTAACTTGATAGAAAACGAAACATCAAGTCTAAAGCTTAGGTTGATCAAAATTCCAGGAACCACCCACCAATTGTGGTGCGACGTGACAAAATCTGCACCGAAACCCTATATCACAACGAGCTGCCGAAAAATTGCATTTGACAGTGTCCATCGTTTTAGTCATCCTGGTGTGAAAGCTACCACGAACTTACTAACTGAGAGGTATGTTTGGCATTCCATCAAGAAAGATAGCAAGAAATGGACGCAGACATGTTTGGAATGTCAACGCTCGAAAATCACACGTCACGTGAAGAGCGCCGTCGGTCCATTTGCACCACCTTCTAGTCGTTTTGGGGATGTTCATCTTGATATAGTAGTCGTGCCACTTTCCGAAGGCTACAGATATTGCTTTTCCATGATAGACAGATTTTCATGATGGCCCGAGGCAATACCCCTGAGGGATCAAGAAGCACTAACGATTGCACGCGCATTCTATGACCACTGGATTTCGAGGTTTGGAGTGCTGCTGCGGATCACAACAGATCAGGGTCGACAGTTTGAATCTCACCTCTTCAAGCACCTGAGCAAAGTTATTGGGTCTACTCTTATACATACTACAGCCTACCATCCAGCAGCCAATGACCTCGTTGAGAATTTTCATCGCCAATTGAAGGCTTCTCTACGATGCCATCAAACTCGTTGGACAGAGAGCTTACCTACACCTCTGTTAGGAATACGAATGTCTTGAAAGAAGGACCTTGATGCTACAGTGGCAAAAATGGTATATGGCCAACCAATTCGTTTACCAGGAGAATTTTTCTCCCCAGAAGTGAAGGATGGCGACTCATCACAGTTTGTCAAAGAGCTTAGAAATCGCTTTCAAGAGTTTCGCCCTACCAGCGGGTTTAATCATAACAGAAAACGAAGTGTCTTCATTTTCAGAAATCAAGCAACAAGTACACATGACTTCGTTCACCATGATGCCATGAGGAGTCCTCTTCAACAACCTTATGATGGTCCATATCCTGTTGTGAGTCGAGGAAGCAAATTCTTCGTCATCAACAATAACGGACGCCAAGTCACAGACAGTGTTGACAGGCTGAAGCCCGCTTACATCACAGACGACGATCCTATCGACGTGTCAGTCACCCACGACGCCAACTACGACTATATCCTCATTTTACCAGGTCTCATCCCGCAACAAGCAGTTCCCATTTTACCAGAACAAGCTCCGCCATCACCACCACATTCAAATCAGCCACCAGAGGAAGCTAATGCTCCTGCAGAACTAAATCATCCTCTGCCAGGTCGACTTACCAGATCAGGCAGACGTGTTCACTTTCCTGATCGCTACCAGGCTGAATTTTCGTGATTCAAAATCACTGGCAAGGGGTGCTGTGGCGGCTCGTTTTTCGTCTCTCGATGAATATATTCATATTTCAGCTTTTACCTGCCGTCCTTTGGCTAATACAGCTTCCGCTGGGTTGCACTATTGAAGGGACGGTAATAAAACTATTTAACTGATTTGCACGTTCCGCTTTATAGTGTAGTGTAGTGTATAGTGTAGTAAAATTCTTTGTTGCTCGTTTCTCAGACTCGTCATCCATAGTATTGTAAAATATTGCATTTTATGTTTTAATTGCAATAATTTTCGGAATATCCTCGATTCGGACTGACAATTCATAGTTCAACTTTCAATTCCCACCGGGGTACGTTACCGAAGAGAACAGTAATAAAACTTATAGTAACTTACTTGCACGTTCTGGTTACTAGTGTACCACCGTTAAGTAATAAACTCTTTGTAATTTTCATTTTTCATTATGTACAAATCTTATTATTCTTGAATCTATAAATCTTGAATCCTGTCATGTTGTCACGTACATTTCCATTGTTAAATACCGTTGAAAATGTATAAAAGCAGAGACATCGAAAGATTCGAAAGGGTTTGTGATAAACGAGTCTAGAGTGCAGTTCGTCCTAATAAGTCATATCCTACCATATTAATAGTTCTTAAATAAAGTTGAATTTGAAAGTTCCTCGAAGTATTTCAATTGAACACACCCTCACACATCAGATAAATAAACAGGCGGTAGTGTAATACAAGTTCATCAATTGATATCATACACACAACCCCGCCAAACTTATTTATTACTTTTTATATTTTTTTTCCGTTAATTCAATTTCAATAAGTGAGTCGAGTGTCTTATTTTTTCTCGATTTGTTGCGTAGATGCAAATTTTGTGTTTAATTTTTCTCACAAAAACTAGTTTTCTTATCTTTAGATTTTTTTGATTCAAAGAGTCAACTGTTGTGAACAAAATGGAAGATGAATCTGCGCAATAGATGAGAATGAATCGTGAACGAACTGACTTGGAATATATTTTAGCTATATCCTCTAAGGTTGAAACGGGAATTTCGTATTAGAATTTTACTATATCCTTGGAGTTGAGACTTCAGCATATTTTCTATAGTTGAAATAGAGATTCAAGTTCCACCCAATTCGTGAACGAGTGACTGAATATTTGGTTTCCATCTTATAGGCCTTCTGAACAGAGAACTTTCGGATTCAATATAAGAAATATCTTCCGTTCTAATTCATGATCTTAAATCAAAATATTTTGAAAAGACATCTATAATATAAAAATGATCGCAGAATGTATTGTTAGGCGCATAACTGAACAACGCCTGGAACAATTATACCAATTTTTTCCTCTTATGTTGGCTTAAATCCAAGGACGGTTTTTACGTCAAGAAAAATTCGAAAAATTTCCCGGGAAAACCCTCAAAACAACCAATTCATTTTTCCCATACAAACGTTTTCTTACTAAAATGTAGAGTTAACGGCTGGACCAATTCCACAATTTTCTTTGTTGTGTTTGTCAGGAAAAAAATTCAAAAAATAGCATATCAAATTGAGAAATTTGAGAATACTTAATCAATAATATAAATAATAAATAATTGATAATTCTTAAAAAGAGGATATAAAAAACTGAATGTCTTATCGATTAGTTCAGAGCAATCACGTTTAATATTTCACCCTCGAAAATAGATTACAGTTCACAGCCAATGGTTGCTTCTGTACCAACGAACGTTGGGAATCAATATTGTAAGGCCAAGTTTGATTGTTATTAATAAGAAAATACTACCAATGATGCGAGAAAATATTGCGCGAAGAGTCAATTCAAATGGACGCGATTGGTACAGCCACTAATGGTTTCCAGGAATGGACTAAATGCTGAACATTTTTGAATTATATCCAGCAAATATCCCATATAATTATTGATGAGATATATGGGACGAAATTAGGAACAGGCTGTTCAACTATAATAATAATAATATTTATTTCATGCTTTACAATTCTCTTCACATTGTTTGCACTCGTCGACACACAATAGTGTGAAACGTTTAAAAACAAATGAAAAACATACTTAAAATCATCAATTACAAACGTAGTAAAATGACATCAGTCTCAAAACTTACACTCTAAAAATTCTTTCACATCATAAAATACAGATTGGATCAGAAAGGACTTAACACTCCTAACAAAAGCAGGCATCTCCAAATTCCTAACAGATAGAGGAAGCTTATTTAATAATTTTTTTGACATGTAAAATGGCCCCCTTTGTGTGATACTTAACCTGCACAGGTCCATCCTCAGATGACCACCATGTCTGGTGGAGTATCCATGTGTACTGTCAGTCTCGACGTATGAGAGTCGATTTACATGTGCAAATTTTAAGGCTTCAAGAATATATACACTTGGGAATGTTAAAATTTTTAGTTTAATAAATGCTGCCCTACAATCTTCTCGGCAACTCAAACCTGCCAATATACGTATGGCTCTTCTTTGAATTCTAAAAATTCTAACATGAGGAGCACAGTTACCCCAGGCTAAAATTGCATAGCGAATCAAGGACTCCACCAGTGCAAAATATGCCGCCCTCAATATATAAGGTGAGAATGAGCCAGCCAAAGACATGAGCAGAAAAACACCCCTACACATCTTAGAAGCCAACGAATCCGTATGGGCACCCCATCGGAGACTCGTATCCAACACAACTCCCAAAAACACTGAAGAATTACTCAGAAAACAATCAGGAGTCCTCTTCAAGGTGAAAATCATCTCAACCGTCTTCTCATCATTGACAACCAATCTGTTCGAGGCAAACCAATTTGAGGCCATCAATCTTGCCTCGTTACCTTGGACCAGTGCAACACTCTGCTCACCCGACACCGCGGAAACTGTGGAGTCATCAGCAAATAGAATGGTCCGGAATCTTTCCAGAAAACTTGGTGAATCATTAATGAAAACCAAGAATAGAAAAGGTCCCAACACTGATCCTTGTGGAACACCTATATTAACTGGCTTCCTTGATGACCAAGTATTGTTGTAAAAAACAGCCTGGAATCTGTTCGATAAATAAGATGACAATATTGAACAGCTATCCGCGCAACATCCATAAGCCTTTAGTTTTCCGAGTAAGATCTCATGTGACACACAGTCAAAGGCTTTTGTCAAATCCAAGAATATTGTATATGACATCCTTCCCTCCTCGAAACACTTTAGAGTGTATTCAACAAAACTAAGCACTGCTCCCAGTGTGCTTCTTCCCCTTCTGAGACCAAACTGAGCAGAAGTGAACAAGTTCCTCCCCTCAAAGTAAAGAGTCAATTGTTAGCATAACAACTTCTCAAACACCTTTGATATAACAGGTACCAAAGATATCGGTCTGTAGTTGCCAATGTCATCTGGGTTACGTTTTTAAATAAAGGAATTACTTTAGAGATTTTTAAACAATCTGGATATGTATTATCCTTTATACACATGTTAAACAGCTTCGTCAGAGGTGCAACCAAGTTATTGACATTCTTCTTCAACAGCACAGATGAGAATCCATAAAAATCTCTACTTTTACTCGATTTCAAACCTGCCACAGCATCTGGAACATCATTAAATGAAACCTCTCTAAATGCAAAAGTGTCAACATCGCTCACAGCGATCTCAGCCACTGGTTCAAAAGTCCCACCATGCAACATCTTCAGAGTCTCATCAGGAACAGGGACAAAGTAATTATTGAAGTCTTGCGCCGAAATGGACGCAACAATATCCTGCCTCTTTGCAGAAGTCTTAATATTTATCAAATTCCACATGGATTTAGAAACGTTATTTGAATTTTTGATAATGTTATCGTTAGCCGATATTTTGGTCTACTTAATTTTAAATTTATACAACTTTTTATAATTATTACGTGTATATAAAAGATTTTGTGTCTTAAAAACGTTATACATATCATTAACGAGATCAAGTATTTCACGTAACTGATAAATTTCCCTGGAAAACCACTTTATACCTCCATGTTTTCTTTGAGCCCTGATCACCCTTTCAGGAAAGGAAAGTTGGAGCGAATCTACAATTTTTTCATTAAAGATACTGCAACAAGTGTTTGCGTCGTAACCACCATCGGTGATGAAATCCCAAGACAAAGCCTCCAAAATATCATGAAACCGATTGAAACTCGCCCGAGTCAGTGGACGAAACTTTCTCTGTATGACAGAAACAGAAGCTGAAACTGCCGGAACCTCAAGATCAACTATCTGAGCCCTATGATCTGACAGTTCAAAATTACATACTTCTGAATTTAGGTTGTCAAATGAAAAATTAACAAACACGTTATCAATACAACTGTTGCCTCTAGTAGGCAAATATATTGTTCGAACAAAACCGTTCGAAGACATAATATCACAAAACAAATTACATTTATTGTCCGGATCATTGAATGGCAGATTAAAGTCCCCCAATATCACAACATTAGCACCCAAGATACTATTTAATATTCCAAAAAATTTTTTCAAATATGTCCAAAAAAGTTCTGAAATCGCTATTAGGTGATTTATAGACACATATAAAAACAATATTTAGGTTTGTCAATCTTACCGCCGATAATTCACAGTGCATTTCGCAAGATAAATCATTTAGCTCACCAAAGCACAAGAAATCCACTGAAGGTCTGCACAAAATTAACACACCTCCTCTAATTTTTCCTCTTCTGCTAAAATTATCTGCCAGCCTCCATCCCTGCAGAGAATATGACTGAACCTGGATGTCAGTGAACCAATGCTCAGATAAACAAACCACTTGAAGACTTTTATAACTTTCAAGAAAAACCTCCAACTCGGAATTCTTACCCATAGCTCCCTGAATATTTAAATGAAGAAAACTTATTCTCTTTTCTACTTTCCTGGATCCGGCTGCTTCTGTCTCCAGTGAAAAAAATTTTTTACCAGTACACCACTCGGCCACATACTATCATCAAGAACCCTGTCTCGGTTTTCGGCTTCGAAACTTAATTTGAAACTACTATTTGTGCCCTTACTATTTAACTTGGTGCATCTTATTTCAATATCCGGCCAATTAGTTTTCAAGAAATTTTTCATTTCTTCTTCGCCTGTATTCCCGCATATTGTACCGACATATATATTAGTAATGATAGGAGCACCCTTTATTGAAGGAGAGTTATCTTTGCATTTACCAGTTAAAATCTTTCTAGAATTCTTTGCCTTCAAATCTACATCAGCTGAATTAAAGGTTATGTTGTTGTTGTTATTTTGAGAGTTCCGCTCGAGACCTACAGATAATTCTGGAACAATCGAGCTACTTCTTTCCGCAGTGTTGACGACATGATTTGATGTCTTAGGTTTAATGCCTCTTCCTTTTTCTTCGTTGGCAGAATTAGGTTTATGAATATGGGTTATCTGTTTACTGTTTTTTATGTAACCATTGTTTACAGTTTCCGCATAACCTGTCTTTTTCACTACCGGATCTCCACCGTTCTTACTAATAAGACTTATTATCATTGCTTACCTTATCAGCATTATCCTGATTACGCAATTCCGTCTCACGGTACAGTTTCCTCAGTAAGTCCACTTCCATTGTCAATAATTTCAGTTCAGCACAAAGTTTACCTTCGTTTGTTACATAAATTCCATCATTGAATTCATAGACATTTTCATTCATTTTGGATGAGAATAAATTTTCGAAATATTCCCCCACTGATTACTGATTTATTTAAAATATTATCAGGAACCGTCCGAGTAACCAAAATATCAATAAGAACATTCTTATTAATTTTATTCAATTCACTTGCAAGACTGTCACCTTTATCAACCCACTTGTCGGCGCCATTTTTCAAAAAGATATAGAAAAGATATAGAACGGATAGGTTGATAACTTTCAATACATCAAACGTGTTGATATAGCAAGTTTTTGATGATACGACTGATTTGAAATGACAGGAAGTATTGCAGTCCCTTCGTAAGTGAGTTAATCCCTGGCTCCACAAGGGATGAATATTAAAAACAAGGTAGTGTAGCAGAAATAGTAGAACATATCCTTTCGGCTTTTTGAAAAAAATTCAGAGAAAAATGAATGCGCGTACAAAGTTCGTCGGATCAGCTAGTTTTAAATATAATTATCTAGTTTCACTGTCTATATTGTGCATAAATCCGATGAGTTTATATACGTCTCACTAAATTTTAGAGCTAGCCGGTGCAATCATCAGCAATTCACCTGGGATTACGTTACATCCTTTCAAGTGATACCGGATTTTTACTACCTACTACTTGCTGTTTAGAGTACCGTCCTTGGTGAAAAAAGAAAACAAATGAAAAGAACATTTCCTCCACTGAGCCACACAGATCAAGAACAAACATCATAACCTTGCAGTGGAGTTCATCTCAAGCCGGCTCACATCGAATATAAAGCTAAGTTATAAATTTTAGAGTTTCAATAGAATTTTCCATATTAATCTTTGTTTCATTGAGAATGTCTGCAGAGTATTCCTGTTTAGTCTAATAGCGCCCAAATAAGAATTTTTTATGTATGTATTTATATTATACATACACGTATTATTACATTATTTATTATTATTATTATACGTATATTTTATATCATAAAAATCCTCAATTATGAAAAAAAAAGCGTTTCAAGAAACGTTCGCCGTGTCTGGAGCCGACGCTGGACATGACACCATGTGGGCTGTCGGTGTCAGGAGATGAATGAAGTGGACCACTATATCGCAACAAGCTACAACTTCAAACCAACACGAACATCAGCACCAATACGGAAGTCCTACAAGATCCAATACTCGACCTGCCGAATGTGTTGAACGGATACTATTATAGCCAGTTCTCTCTGAGGCGGGATTACCTAGATGGCGCATAAGATAGAGAACGTTTATTATTGAAGCTATACAGTCTGAATGAATTCAGGAGAGAAGACTCCCCAGAAATGAACGTGAAAAAAGGGAGAGTGGCCGATCAGTATCGAGTGATTCTGAGAAAAAGACTCGTATGGTTCGGCACCATAAAGAATGACGCTTCACTCGAAATGATTGAACAACACATTGACGAATAAGATACAGCCTTCTTAAACGACCACCCCAATTGAGAATACCAGCAACATAAGCAAGGCATGGAGTGCCCGAAGGAGTCCAACAGAACGAGCAGGCTTTAACTGAGGTCTTTCATGATGATGAAATCAATGCTGGAATTTGTCAGTGTGAATCCTTTTTAGCAGGACGGTTTTGCCAAAGCTTAGTTTTTGGAAAAAAATCTAGGTCAGATTATTCACGCACTCCATACAGACGTAATGCACGAGTTCGTTGATGGTGCTACGTGTTTGAAGTCCCTGCATACAGTCCTCTCCTGTGTAGCTGTCCCAGCAGATAGATGTTTCGAAATACGAACAAGGGGAGGAGACTTGCAAACAAGGAAAGAAAACGGCGTACCATTTTGGCAGCAAAGATTAGAAAATTAACGCACTGAGAAAACACATTGGCTGGTCAAGCAATAATTTGATCACGAAAACTCGAGAAAAACATCCATAGGAGCGACAAATCAAATTCATACATAATACGATAGTTAAAACATCACTTCCCAGCAATGCCACACTTCGACAAAAATTATCTTCGTGGATGGTTTGGAGAGGTACAATGGGAGCAATATAAAAAAAATTGACAATGTGTTGTTTGTGAGAATCGAGATATATTTATTTATATCTCCGAATACCAATCACCAAGCAATGACGAAAAGTACTTCACAAAAGAAGCCATTAGCTTCGCCTGCTTATTCAAATCGCGATGCGGGATGGATAGAGGAGGAGAACATGACCGCTAACACCTGAAATGTTACTTCTGAGAAACTTTAAATTGTTTTGGAAATAATCGAAACTGTAAAGCACCAGGATGTGACGCCATACCTAACTACTGTATCAAAAAACTGAACTGCGCTCTCGCAAAATTCGCACTGTTTTTTTAATGATGTTTTAAGCGATTGTTAAGTCATGCCAGTTTTCTTTACACAGGATGTTACTTACACCTTCTACCAAAAAATGCATCAGTCAAACAAAACCCTGCAAACTATTTCCCAATCATCTGTCTATCAACGTTACACAAAGTTATAATATCTTGCATTGCTAACAGAATCATGTATTCACTACAAGACGAATGATATCATCACCAATCAACAGAAGGAATGCACAAAACATGCTTTGTATTTTAAGAAACAACTCATTGTAGATTCTGTACTCTGCAACCAAGCCTACTTGGCTTCCGTGCGTCACGAATGGTTGATTAAGGTGATGAAAATCCACGGAACCTCTAATCTATCAACCCCTCTGTGATTAAATTCTTAGATCATGCTATGCCATCGTAGAAGACTACACAAAAATGGAATCAACTATAATATACCGACAGATGCCCAATAAAGACGGGGATATTTCAGGAAGACTCTTTGAGGCCTATTTGGTTCTGCTTAATAATAAATCTTCTTTTGCGGAGATTGAACTCTACCAACGATGAATTTTGAATCAAACATAACAACGCGGACGATATCAAAGTCAATCATCTAAGATATATGAACTAGTGTTGAATGTCAGAAGCTGATGACTAGCAGAAAGCAACCATTGGATGAGAAGCTTGATATTTTAGATGAATTCTCCGCCGATATCGAAATGCAGCTTGGTACGTCTAAATGAAGCACCTTAAGTGTTAAAAAAGAGCATATTATAGCAGAAGGAATTTCAATTGCGAAATGGAGAACATATCGAGTCGATGCCAGAGAAAAATACCTACAAATAATTGGGCGTGAAGCACTCTCAAACCGATCATATTTAATGAGGGAAGAAATCTTCACTGAATTCACGAAGCCACTGAGAGCGGTGCTGACACAACTTGACACATCTCTTCAAGGCAATCAACACTTAAGCCTGTTCAGCTCTTGTTTACCAATTGGGAATTGTAATGTGGAGTAGAACTGAGTTGATAACTTGCAGGAAAGAACATTGAGAACATTGCTTACAAAAATTGATAACCATCATACAAAATGCAGTTGAAAGTACTACTTTACCAAGACAAAGGGCGGTAGAGTGTTGGCAAACATCAGTGAATTGTTGGAACAGGAGATACGGAATCTCTATGACTATTTCCACAGAAAGTAAGCTGACTCACAGCTGCACAAGTTGATATGAACAAATAGATAACTTCCACTTAAAAGTTAAAAACCCTTGCACAGAAGGTACATTAATGAGTCAATTTGTCAACAAGTGTTGACAAAATTTCAGCACACTCCTTGCTCTTCAATACCAGGTCATTCCAACCCTAAATTACCTGGAACACATCGTTAAAAAACGAAGAGTGAGGGACGACAGGTGCCGATACACAGTGCCAAATTCAGGTACAGATACAATTCAGCATATGACAGGGAGATGTCAGATATTCGCACCTACGGAATACATTGAGAGACATTACGTCGTAGCAGAGATTGTGCAACAAGAACTAGCATTAAGATTACATATCCTACAGAAAGAAAGAGTGTCTTACTACAACTGCATTCCGAAGTATATTTTGGAGAATGACCAGTTTAGACTTACTGAGATCTTACAATCTAGACTGATTAAACAGTTTCTCACAATAGGCCTGACGTCTAGGTTGACAACGTTAACATTTATTGAGGTGGTCATTTCAAATGCGAACAACTTAAGTGAGAAGAATGCTAAAAACATCTCTAAAAATTGAGATCTTGAAGTGTTAAAACTTCGAACCTATTGGATAATAGGAATTTGGAAATTAATTGATGATTTAATTCAAATGGTTATTCAATTGTCATTTAATATGTATGTTACCCAAGAAATGTTAATTCGAAATGATTCTAAGAATTATCTTTCAAGTACTAAGAGTCAAATTATTTTCAGGTAATATTTACGTACCCTTTCAGATTAGGTGTTACATTGTAGTGGGTGAGTTTATATTATTGTTTCCTTTCTGTTACTTCACATTTGTAGTAGTGGAATTTTATGTTGTTTTCAGCTTTCAATAGAGTGGGGAAGTTTTTGTATATCTCAGGTTTCTTCAAGTTTTTGTACTAGTAAGTACGTCTCCTTGTTCAAGTCCTGTCATTGTTACCTTTCATGTCACTGTAAATAGTTATTTGTATATTATAGTTCGAAATAAGCTTTTATTAATTCAACAAAGAATTTAAGTCGAGCTTTCGAAGTAAAACCCGAAATTTAACATGAAATTCGAGAGCGACAGTGGCACATGAAGTAGTAGTAGTAGATAAGACGTGTGATCACTTGGGAAACATCAAAGAGCTAGGACCCGGAGAACATCTCTATAAGGAATTACAAAAATCGGAGCTACTTGCCACAATAAGAGCAGTTAATCACTTGATAAATTATATCTGTTGAGACTCTAATTTGCTCTGTGAGGGAGTGTGCAAGCCGTAAGTTATGTGTTAGCGATGCCTGCCCTCTCTAAGATTGGGTCTGACCAGCGAGACATTTTGAAAAACTCAATGAAAAAATATTACACTACTTACCTACTCATACTCACGCAATCAAGTGAGCGAGCAAACCAGGCCAGATCATCAAACAGTGGGGCGGCAAACATCAAACATTGGCGGCGCCTCAAAAGATTATTGCTTTGCAATTGTTTTGTATGTTCTTTATTAGACAATTTCAGATCATTCCTTCATTTTGCCTATATAAGCGGGAGGGTGGCCCGAAGTAGTTCAGTTCTATGTGAGCTTTGAGCTACCGAGGTGATAACGTGATAATTTCGACAATATCCTAACGGACTGCTAGTGCCGTTAATTTTTGTGACTTTATGTGAATCTTGAGCACTTACTATTTATATTTTGTTATTAAGTTTATCAAACGAAAAGTGAATGAAAATGATGCCCAGTGGGACGAAACGAAAAGTAAATGTAGACGGTCGCCAGTTTCAAGAAAAATGAAGTGAAGAATTCTTTTTTATCTTGCACAATGGTAAGGCTATTTATTTGGTGTGTGGTGAATCCATTTCAGTGATGAAAGAATACAGTATAAAGAGGAATTACTCAACTAAGCATCCTACGCTGTTCTCACTGACAGGACAAATAACAGAAGAAAAATCCAGAAGTTCACCACAAATTTGGAAAAACAGCAGCAAATGTTTCATAAACAAATAATACAACTTGATAATGTTATGAAAGCTAGTTTATTAGTTAGTTAAAAATTTGCAAAAACTTTGAAACCATTTGCCGAAGGAGAATTTGTCAAGGACTGTATGTTAGAAGTATGTAGTGTTTTGTGTCCTGAAAAAAAAATGAAACTGATAAAATTAGTTTGTCAAAACGAACCGTTATCCGACGTATAAAAACAACATTCATTTGTGAAATTTATGGATGGTTTTGAATCATTTTCCATAGCATTAGACGAGAGCCTTGATTTGTTTGACACAGTTCAACTGGCTTTATTTTTTCGAGGTGCCGATAAAGAAATCTCTATTACTGAGGAATTACTTGCCTCACAGCCGCCAAAATAAACCACTAGAGGAGAGGACATTTTTAACGAAGTTCAAAAGGTATTCCCAAGTTTTGGCTTTCATCGTCGAAATAAGTTCGCCGTATGCATAGATGATTAATATTAAGCAATTGAATTAAATATACAAAAAGATGATTTGATAGTATTTCATTGCTTTATCCAACAACAGAACTTGTGCTCTAAGTTCATTCGTCTCCAGAATGTTATGAATGTGGTAGTAGAAACGATCAATTTTATCGATCCCTAGGTCTCAACAACCATCAGTCAGTTCGAAACGTTTATGGATGAAATATCAGCCGAATATGACGACGCAACATATTATTGTGAGGTCAGATGGCTAGGTAGAGGGAAAATGCTGAAAAGTTTTTACGAGTTCATAAATGAGATAACTGACTTTATGCAAATAAAAGATAAACCACTATCTGAATTGAACGGCGTAAATTGGATATGCGACTTAGCATTTTTGGTGGATCTTAAAGGCCAGGATTAAATTTGAAATGAGGAGAGTAAGTAAATGATTTGTACAGCCATTTGAAAGCGTTTCAGAACTAAATCCGCTTGTGGGAGGCACATATGCTGTACGGTAACAGTTAGCATTATGCCACTCTCTTCACACATGAAAATATTGCTTATGCTCAATACGCTGAAGAGAACAAGTTACTGTCGGAGCAATTTTCAAACAGATTTAGTGTTTCAAAAACTTGAACGACTGTTTCAATTTATTTGCTACTCTAACTCCAAAGATTCGAGAAAACTCACACCTCAAAAATAAATTCGAAGCCGTGAAGTTGTTTAATTTTTATGAAAAAAACCTCGAAGGAAACCAATTTTGCAGCTCGAAAAATTCGCAAAAAGATTAATTTGAGCCTTTGGTAGCACATATAGGTGCGAACAGTTCTTTTCTTTGATGAAAATAATAAGTTAAATTAATCCAAACATTCGATGGGTTAGTTTCCCAAATTCTAGTCCAAGTTTCTCATTGATTTCGGTGTCGGATTCAATTATAATGTTGTTACCTATTTTTTTTTCAGTTCAGTTCATTTCAATAAATTGTAAATAACATCGTCGCATTATTTAATGTCTGATATTTATCGCTAAAATCCCTACTTTGAATGCACTACTTTCAAATTTGACCCACAACATGTCGAAAATTGCCCATACCTGTCGTAAGTCTTGTAATCGGAAATAATATGAAATAATATGAACAGTATAATATCAACAATATAAAAAATAAACAGTATATAGATACTGATGTGTACAATAGTGTGATATAACAATATAGATATACATATAGGTATGATATTAAAATATCGTTTTGTAAGTAACAAGAAGAGAGAGAAAATAAAGTTACCTTTCAACATGAACATTGTTTAAGTATGAACGATTATATACACCAAGAATAAGGATTGAAATATCCGTCTTTTTTCAAAAGACAACAAAACGAAACAATTCAACAACAATTCGTAATAAATATCCTACTCTGGGTAGACACCATGAAATCTAAATGCTACAAACTTTACAAAACTGCGCTGTACACCTTCTATATTTAGACTTCGTTATAAGCTACCGTCATTTCATTTTAACTCCCCTTTCAGGAATTTTTATTTCATAGAAATTTTCATATTCTTCAAATTTACCCCACATTTACCGAACACGAATAGGATTCCGCCAGTTCTACGAAATATCCCGTTGAGGTATATATATAATCCCGGTTTCAGTGTCCAAAAAATTTGAGTTGACAAAAAAATTGTTAAAGATGTTTTCATAATATTTACGAGAAACGCTTGTTCCAATAAACAAAATAATACGAAAATTCAGAAGAATTTCTTGGTAGTTAATGAATTCTTTACCAAATTCGCTCTGATGAAATTTCTATTTAGTAGAAGTTCGGGAATTGAGTTTGGAAATCACTCACTTATAATCACTATAGAACGTATTTCTTCTGAATTGTGGGGGGCATGATTCCACAATTCAGAATCCCACAGATCCCATACTTCAGAAGAAATATGTTCTTTAGTCATGCCCCTACAAAAAAGAACAGTGTTCTGTGGTCATTCCCACGCTTTTCAAGATAAATACAAGCAGTCCACAATGTTATAGCTCACTTTATCATCAACATCTGATGGAGCCACTGTGTTGGCGAAAGGATATTGTCATGTTTTTGAATTAATTATAGTGAAAATCGAAAAACTACTTAGTTTTGTTTAAATTATTCATTCAGATTTTCATTAATTATCGGCCCAATCGATTAATGACAATAACATCTTTTGGGTAGGCGTATTTTTGAAGAATTATATTCAAGCTTTGCGTTAGAATCAGCGAAGCATTGACAAGTTTAGTAAAAATCAATCGCGTTTTTCTCTATTTCACAAATTATAGCTCCTGATTAGTACAGCGATAGTTCCATTTTGAAGTTCATTATTTCAGAAATGCTTAACCCACTTTTCATGAGACCATTTTGCCATAATTGCTGTAAAATAACCAAACCATTAAGTGAAATATCAACTATGAAGCCATAATCATTTCTGGTAATATCAAAATAATCGTTGTGCAACAAAAATATTAGTTTCAAATTGTAACTAAGTTCATAAAATGTCAAGGTTCAATACTCGTATTATTGATGTAACCCCAGTATTTGATATTTATTAACGAGTATCTCCTGCGTATAATTTTTTATCATTTATTTTGTTTTTCAGTAGAAAAATTAAATATGAGTGGGCATTGTTTCAATTTTCGATAATTTCAATATGGTAAAGCTTTCTTCGAGACTTCCTTGAATTGAAATAGATCGCATCGATTCAGAATCGATAGGAAAATATATAAAAAAAATGAGAAGAAAGGAAAAATCTAAGATGACGTGCTCAAAAATTTCCGATTAATATTTTTTTGAAAGAAGTCACATAGTCGGAAATGAGACAACATCCTCCTCACAAGGAGTGTTCAATATTCAACTTATCATTCGACGATATAGTAATTCTGTTGATTCTTATATCAACGTTATGGATTTCCGACATCTTACAACGAAAATGTTAGGGATTTCAATAAGAAATGCAGAAATTGAAAGCTCATACTTTTCCATTGAAAACAAATTTCATTGCAGTGTTTTACTTGTTGAAATTTTGCATTAAAACCCTTTCAATACGTCTCTCAAATTTGAAGTGATCATCGTTCCTCTCATCAATAGGCAACTTGTTATGAAATTTGAAACAATAGAAATTCTGACCATGCTGTCATTTGCCAGTCAGTTTGTTTAAAGGTGTTGAAATGTAGATTCTATACTATTTTGTCGGACTTCCATTGCCTATAAATGCAATTTACAAATTCTGGAACAAAGAAAATATTGGTTTGGATTTTGTTATTTCTCGTGTCATTTATGTGAAAATCTGCATTGGCTTCAAATCTGCATTAGCCCCTTTAGGATTCAAAGGAATATTTCTTGCTCAGCATCCGCTTGGAAATTTGTTAGTGTTCTGCATATGAGGAAATCTCTGAAAACATCATGGGGAGCCAGGTGATTCCAATGAATGCTATATATTTTTTAAGAATTTAATTTTACATAGTTGAGATTTTATATACTCATCCAGACAATTTATATTTGAATAAGTAAATATTTTCGGTTTATGTGTGTGGAATTGATGGTAAAGATTAGGAATAATAATAAGCTTCATTCGTATAATCTCTATATACAATATTCTTCATTCAAGAACTAAACAAACGGTGTCAATCACATCAAATTTCCTACAAATAAACCACTATTATCTTTTACACGTCGAAGAATTTAGACAAGGATCTGGAGGGAGTTGAGTATATGCGAAGAGTGAGCAAAATATGAAGACCGCATTCCGTGAACCTTTTAGGCTCAGAAATTTTGCAGATTGTCGAAAACATTTCTGGTACAATTTTTTTTGAACGCTTTAGTGCTATTTTGATGATTTTTTTTAGCGAGAATATACAATTTTTCTTAATGATATTATATATATATATATATATATATATATATATATATATATATATATATATATATATATATATATATATATATTATTATTATTATTTCGATTGTTCCCCATGAGAAGAGCGACTGAACTTGAATTCGCAATCATTAGGAATTTTGCTTCATCTTTTTTGCCTCCCGAAAACGCTTCATCCTCTCTGAATGCTCTTTCTTCCGTCCATCTGTCCACTTTACTCCAGGTTGACGATTTACTTTTTGCTCAAACTTTATATGTGCGATTTTATAGCGGCATTCAGTGCGATCTTCGAGAATTTTTATATTGTTCTGTTGTAGATCCTCTTGGACCTCTTTTAGCCACTCTGTTCCGCATTTACTATTCATAATTATTCATAATTATATTAAGTAGTTTCTTCGGTATTCTGGACTGTTTCATTCTGTAGAAATGTGCATAGAACTTTGCTCGTCGTTTTCTGATTTCTTCCGTTATCGTATTTGTCTTTTGATACAGTTCATTTTGAGGTCTTTTCATCCAAATACCGTTTCTATTGATTGGCCCGTAAATCTTTCTGAGGATTTTTCGTTCTTGTATTTTTATTTCTCTAATTCTTGAATGGACGCCAATAACCATTGTTTCAGCTGCGTAGATTGCTTCTGGAAGAATCGTTGTGTTATAATGCCTGAATTTGGCGCCTCTCGAAATGCACTTTTTGTTATAGTGAGCCCATGTTAGTTTGTAGGCCCTTTGGAGCTTGGTTATTCTCTGTTCATTAGCGATTCGGTTTGAACCTGAGGACTGTATAACTTCCCCGAGGTATTTAAAGTGGCCTACTTGCAGAATTTCACCATGTTTTGTCATAAGAGAAGATTTATTTTTTATTTTTCTTTCCATGCATTTGGTTTTATAATAAGAAATTTGTAACCCGGTTTTCTGCGCAATTTCATGTAGTTTTTCCACGGCGCGAATGGCTTCAGTTCCGTTGTCTGTGATGATAGCAATATCGTCTGCAAAGGCGAGACATTTGACATTTATTCTATTTTCTTTTTTGATGCCCACTTGTATGCCCTTCACGTGAAGTTCCCATTCCCTTATTATCTTTTCTAAAACAATATTGAAAAGAATTGGTGAAAGTCCGTCCCCCTGCCGCACACCGGTTTTGATTTGAAAGGGATCTGATATTTCACCCATAAATTTTACTTTGGAAGTTGTACCTGTAAGTGTCTGTTCTATAATTGTTCGGGTCTTACGATCGATTCCAAATTCTATCATGATTTCGAGAAGGGTTTCGCGGTCTACCAAGTCATATGCTTTCTTGAAGTCAATGAATGTGATCACTGTATTTTTACATTTCCTCATCTGTAATATCGTCTTCAAAGTCCAGATCTGTTCAGCACATGATCGGCCTTTTCTGAATCCAGCTTGGTATTTCCCAATTAGTGGATCCGCTTGGTGTTCTACTCTGTTTAGGAGTGCTTTAGAAAGTATTTTGTACGCAACCGGGAGTAAGAAAATTCCTCTGTAATTATTGATATCCATTTTGTCCCCCTTTTTGTGCAATGGATGTATCAACGCGCATTTCCAATCCTCTGGTATCTGTTCCGTTCTCCAGATTTCTGATATTAAATGATGAAGTTTTTGGGTCAAAGTAGTATCGTTCAGTTTCCAGAGTTCCGCAATAATCCCATCTTCTCCTGCTGCTTTGTTGTTTTTGAGTTGCTTGATAATTTCCGTAATCTCTTGAATATCAGGGGCTTGCGAGTCTGGATGCGTAAACCCCGAAAAGTCGAACTTAAGTTTTTCTTGGGGTGGATTGCAGTTGAGAAGGGTGCTGAAATATTCGGCTAACATTTTGCAGTTATTTTTGGTGTTAGTTTCCAACGCGCCATCAGATTTTTTGGAGCAAAGACTGGGCGCTTGGTATCCTCGCAAGTTTTCTCTGAAAGTTTTGTAAAAATCTCTAGTATTATTATTAGTAAAATCCTTCTGTATTTCGTGACACCTATTATAGTCATATCTCCGTTTTTCTCTTCTAATTACTGTGGAGGCCTGTTTTTGAATTGTAAGGAAATTCTCCCAGTTTTCGTCATTTTTATGGCCGTTAAATTTTTTCCATGCAGTTATTCTCTTGTCGACTGCTTAGTCGCAGATTGAGTTCCACCAGCGGTGTTTCCTGGTGCGAGGAGGTTGCCCTAATGTGATGGCTTTCTGAATATTCTTTGTAAGGATTTCCCAATCCGTCGATTCTTCCTGATTGATTTGTGCAATGATTGTATCCTTGTGAAGTTTCAGATATTCGGGATCGGACCTAACTTTTCTGGGTGTAAATTTTTTATTTCTGTTGGGTTGAAATTCTGTTTTTATTTAGAGGAGATAGTGATCCGAATCGAAGACGCCTTTACGAGTTCTGGCATTTAAAATTTCCTTTACGTTGTTCATGGAAATTGCGACATGATCAATTTGATATTCACCCTGCTTGAGACTGGGCGATCTTCAAGTAGTTAGCTTATGTGCAGGTTTTTGAAATTGAGTACTCATGATCTTGAGTTCGAAGTTCCTACAGAACGCGATTTACCTTTCACGTTTCTTGTTGGTACGTTTGTGTTTAGTATGGGGACCCGTAGTATCTCTGAATTTCCTTTCCTTACCTAGCTGTGCGTTAAAATCTCCTAGCAAGATTTTCACGTGGTGTTTTGGTATTTTATTGGTTGTTTCTTCCGATGTTTCCCAAAAATCTTGTACGCTTTCTGGAACGGTTTTGTTGTGGTGATTAATGGGAGCGTGTACATTGATTGAAGTGTAAGCTTTATTAGCTGAGTCAATAGAAAGCAATGAGACTCTCTCATTGAGCGATGTGAAATTAATAACCGAGTCTAGTATGGAATTGTGTATCGCGAATCTGGTACCTGAGAGCGGTAAATTGTCCTTAACTTTCACCGCAGGTTTCCCCTTGTAGATTCTGAAACCTTCGGTATCGAAATCCATGAATCGTCCATGAATCGTGTTTCTTGGAGAGCGGTGAATTTGAGATTGAACTTTTCATGGTGTTGGTGAGCTGCTTCAGTTTTATATATATATATATATATATATATATATATATATATATATATATATATATATATATATATATATATATATATACACCATTTGGAGATGTATTTGAATTAGATGTGGAAGTGTATATGTGGAATTAAAATGATGAAACAAAATGGAATATGTAATCTTTCTGCACATTGATTTTTTCAAGAGCTCATTAACTCCCCTTCGTCCTCCCTCTATTTGTACAATGAAATAAAATCAAGTTGTAATATTCTGTAAGCACAGGTTCTTTCCGGAATGCGATGAATATTCACAAGACTGAATCGAAAATTCTGCAAATCCTCTGGTGAGGACAACTTTGTCAAACGACGTGGGTATATATAGCCACCTTTTTTCCTAGTCTAATACGATATATCCAATGAAAACGCATGGATTGGTTTCACAAAAATTATATTAAATTACTTGCTTGGCAATTGTTACGAGATATTAGTCCATTTTCAAAAGCTAAACTATATTCAGTACTGCAAAAAGCTTTCAGCTGGAGTAACACCTCGCAACAATTGTCTAGCTATTATTTAAATATAATTTTTGAGTTGAAAATAGATTTAGATGAAGAGTCCCTCAGATCGCCAATCACATGTTTAATGGCGTGGTAATTGTCAGCATAAAATATAGCTGCATACAACCAAGTACCCCAACTAGTTATTACAGTTTGTGGAGGTAAGGCCAGATTTGGAAATTTTTCTTTTCATAATCGATCGAGTGTCAGAGCTTTTAAAAATACTTTTTTACATTGTTAATTAGGTAATTGAACAAAGGAAACTGCTCTCTTGTATATTCTGCCACTCTATCAATTCCATGTGTTAGACAAGTTACATGTTGCAGATTGGAATAACATATTTTTGAATTTTGTCCAGCTTTAGTCATATAAGGTGCTGCATCAGATAAAAATAATATAAATTTTTTTTTAGAACAATTTGGGACAAGAAAAAATTGTTCAATGAATCTTGGACAGATCGTGCAATTGTTTAGTTATTAGGTTTTTCAAGTTTCTTGGAAGCAAAAAAAATAGGACCTGCTGGGATTTGTTTCCCCTAAAACCGCATCTACCGTACGAATCGCTGGTTTCGTCTACTACAATATAAAAATAGTTTGAATTGACTTCGTTTTTGATACAAGTTAAAGTTTGTTCATAAATTGAGTCGACACTTGCTTCACGTAAGGAAGACTCGTCAGGAATATTTAGTTTACAATATTTTCCTAAAAATTCCTTCAGGTTGGGATTATTTAACTTGCTCAACGGTATGTTACTGGGTATCATTGCCTTGCACATATCCTCATTAAACTCTTTTTGATCGTCTTTTTTAGCTTCTGTTGTTGGAGGCAACCTATTAAGGATTGTTGCGATGATAATTTCTGGATATTGGAAAAATGCTCTGCAGATTTCGCGTCTCGATCCACAATGAATTTTTTCTCGGCGTGGATTTATAATGAGAACGGAAAACCACTGATTATTTTTACAAGATAAAAATACGAAAAAAACAAATATCCAACTGCAAAATAATTCGACACCCTAAATGTTTTTAAAAGGACAATTGTTCCACTTGGTAGGCAGAAAGAACGTGTCAATCACGTCCGACCATATCATTTACCCTTTTGTTTTATATGATTGTGATTTTTGTTTTATATTTTCGTGATTTGTTTTATGATCTTGTGAAATATCATTAAACGCCTTCATTTTAAACGAGAAGTTTACAACATCGGAGAAAACCCTCAAAACTCATTGAATGAACAACAAAATAGTAACATCCGGTTACAATTTGTTAAACAATAAGTTGCGAATAAGTGAAAAGAAAAAAATGAGAAATAATATGTTACATATATCTTGAATACATGAATACTTATACTTTCAAATGAAACATACTTCAAAACCAAAGCCAATAGCAATATGTAACATATACTTACAATTTTTGAACAAAATGTACAAAAAAGGTAGTCTCCATCCCAAGTAAGTTCTCGGTGACATTTTATCCACATATCATTAAATGTCTTTTCAGGCATTTCGACTCAAACACTTGTATATTGTATCCTGAGTAAAAGAAAGTGAAATATATTCACTGTCTACTAATCGTAATGCTTTCGTTGGAAGATACTGCACAATCAAAGGTTCACCTAATATTTACCGGGGGAGGCAGCTCCGTCTGCGATGTTTTGGAAATTCATCGGTTACAGTTACTTTTGAATGGTATTTGGTATTCCCCAGTTTGGGGTAGCAGGTAGTTTCAAACCCTAACAGATTTGAAAACACTATAATGAAAACATTATGTTCAATAAGATTTTAAAATAATTGGCAATAATTGCAAAAAATGCTCGAATCTTAAAAAAAACATTTTTTTGGAAAGAGTATAAAAAATGCAAAAGATGCGAAAAATGGAAGTTGCATTTTTTCAGAGCTCTACTGATAAGTATATTTTTTAAAATGACGAAAACTTGTTGCATTCCTGAATGTAAATCAAATTATAACAGCACCCTGCAAGCTGATGGGCAACTACTACAACTACTATCGAACTTCAGTTTCTCTAAAAATGAAATTTTTAAAAAGTAACTAAATGGATGAGATGTATATCACGAGAAAATTGGGCTCCAACAAAGTATGCAATTCTTTGTGCCTTGCATTTTCTTGAAACTGATATCATCAGGGAAGAGAAATTTATTGAACATTACTTCCGTATTTTAGATATTGATATATTATACTTTTAAAACGTTCGAAATAACTTATATCTTACCTGGAAAATTCACTTCTGAAAAATTAGACAAAAGATTCAGCAAATATAGACTGTTAGAGAGTTCTAATTATAATGTTAATGTCGATGAAGATATAAATGCTGAAAAAAAATTCGACTCAAACATGTGTTCGCGAAAGCATCAAGGAATGAATTTTCACTTTAAGATTTACAAAAAAACAGCAAATTGTTATGTTGAGACTTATCTTGACTTTGACTGTCCCCAAAATGCGGAATGTTTACTTTCATTTTAACTACGAATTATTTGAGAGAATTTGAAATAGATGAATCAGCTCAAATATATATATCAGGTTATGCCTCACACAAAATATTCAAAAAAGAACACTGTTACATCTGCATCTAGCTTGTTATAGAAAATATAGGAAATTTGACTGATAATTAATATTTTATTTATCTACAATGGGGAGAACTGAATATACCTACAGATTAAGTTAAAAATGTCTTATTTCACATGTGTGCCATATTCAAAAAAATTATTAATGACATTTCTCTCAAACGGTCTTTTTTCAATAATAAACACCGGAAAGCAATTTTTTGTAATCGTAAGCGTGTCATTGGATGAGTCCTTGAAAAATTATTTCCGTTGGTGTTTATGTGGCGAAGACAATGAAAATATTCTGAACATGCAGTGTTCAAATTTTTTCTGATATCTTTTTGAATGACTTCAAAAAAAATATTGGAGCCAGACACGAGAAAACTAAATGAAAAAATAAACGAGGAAAGCTCAATACTTTCTTGAAGTAATTTGTTGGTTGCGCTAATCAGAAGTATAATATTCATTTTGACTTTGTTGAATAATTCAATTTGAATAATTCGTAGAGCGTTTCTTTCAAGGTTCCTTTTCTCTCAAATGAGTAAATAAATTTTGTTAGCAGTTTTTCATGTAAATAAGTCTCACTGACTAAGAAAAGCATTTTATACGCAGTGGGTCGCTATCGAAAACATTGTTGTTTTCTTTGAGTAATAAGTGTTTTACATTTTTCTGTTACAAAAATATGTGCTCCCTATAGCCCATATAAGATTCTATAATGATATAAATACGAATAATATTACTTATTTGTTCGCAATATACAAAAAGAGTCGAAATAATGCTTGAAACCTTGGGAACAACCGACTAGAAAGGTAGACCACTAAGTCAATTTTGGCAACACCGCCGGACTACGCTCTTCATGGCCTGATTAAAGTCGGACGTGAAACAAATTATTCGAACAATACTTAACATTTTTCATAGTTTAATTTCGTTTTATAAAAAATAATATCGAGAGTATTTTGAAGTTGGCATAAATTAATTGAAAAGTTACATGAAAAAGTAGAAACATAGGAATTGAGAGCTTTGCAGAACCTATTCGTTATCGATGGTATCGCTATAATGATGGTCGTCCGAACTGTAATGTAGAAAATCATTCCCTTCATCTTGATCCAATTATTGAGCGCGATTCCCTTCTCATTAACCGCAAATGAACATTTGAAGTATTAAAATTAGGATACAAGAAATATAAGAGCTCAAAGAGAAAGTCAGGGACAAAAATGTTGTTATCTCGTTATTTCATACCAGCAATATTTTTTCTGCTATCCGTTAGACTGATGACCCATGGAGGTACTGAATCTCCCAAGAATCATTTGGAGATGTATTCCTCTTCTGTCTCTTCCCATCCCCAGTCCGTGAGAGGTAATTGAGAAGGATTTCGTGGTTGTGCATGCCTCCACAAGTGCGCTATATACAAAGTGAGCGAGAAATGCTAGCGTAGCTTGAATTCACATGTTCATTCATTCTAAAACCGAGGAAGTGAACGGTTGAAGATAAATAGTCGCCACAAAAGCAAAACCTTGACCAAATCTCCAAACCCGGAGAGTTCACGTGGAAGCCTAACAGTGGAGAGTTCTATTATTAGTGTGTTCTTTTGTTGTTGATTCAATATCTAAGTTTGTACACCTTGAACTTGGCTACGTCGTTCTAAGGAAACCTGATAAGCTCGAAATATGTGTGAGACAAATTTCTGTTGTTTTCAAACTAAATGTCTACAAAGCTTCTACGTACTCTTGACTAGGAATCTAGAATGCTGCGGAGAGTTTATATGTCTTTTCTTCGATACAGGAAGCTCACGTGAATGTTCAGGAAGTTATGTTCTCCTCATTCTTATATAGGACCTGTGTACGTTTCGAAAGTCATCGCGATTCTTGTTCAATTGATTGAATAAGTATTGATGATTCATGATAATGATGAAACAATTGTATCCTATTATCATTCAACAAGTTCGATGATTTTTCGAAGCGTACTTATTTGAGGAGTTTTCGTAAGGAGTTTTATTTGAAATATTTCGACATTTCGATTGAAAGTCTTAGGATTTACTAGTATGCATGATTTGTGAATCTTGAAACTATATATATATATATATATATATATATATATATATATATATATATATATATATATATATATATATATATATATATATATATATATATATATAAATATTTGAAATTAATTCATTGCCTACTTATTTTTAATGTTTTTAGCAGGCTATTTCGGATGAAAAATTAAGTTTCTAAAATTGAAAATAGCCTGTTATTGCTAAAAACATTTCAAAAATATACATTTATATATGCAATCTGTAAATGTATTCTTTTATGTTGAAAATCGAGAATCGAAATTAGATCTTAAAGTTTTCGACCTCGACAGATATGATACTCTCTTTATTAGCAAAAGAGTGTTTGAACGCTCGAATTGTCTTCTTTTTCAATCTGCAGGAGAAAGTGAGCAACCACCTTCCCATTCTCCCAGATGTATTAATTTCCCTTTCGGAATATGACATTTTTAAAGTGCAGCAATCATAATTCGCGCTAATCACGCAGGAACGAATCATACTGTAAATGTATTTTTTTTTGGTGAAAATTGAAGTAGAATTTATATAGTCGAAGTAGTGACCTCGGTAGCTCAGGGGTCAGAGCAGAAGGGCGTGAACCTGAAAAACCTGGGTTCGTATCCCATTCGAGTTCGAAAAGTTTTAGGTGTAATTTCGATTCTCAATTTTCAATATAAAAAAATACATTTATGCGGGATGCCGCATTTTCGTGCGGCAGGTGAAAGGATGCCGCATTTTCTCTGGTGAAAGGATGTTGCCCCATTTTCGACTATGAGACCTTATTTCCAAGAGAAATACTAAGCGGAAGTTACTAGGCATGTTGTCTTAGATTTTTCCTGCCTTCTCATTTTTTTTGCATTACTTTTTCAATTGATTTTGCTTCGATGCCATTCATGGAAGTCTTGAAGAAAGATTTACCATGTTGAATTTATCGAAAATTGAAACATTTCCAATTCATATTCAATTTCCTCAATGAAAATAACATGATAAATGATAGGGAAATTATATGGCAGGAAAGACACGTAAAGTTACAAGTTTCGATTATTTTTGTGATATTACCAGAAATTATTATGCCTACATACTGATATTTCACTCAATGTTTTGTTAACTGACGGCAGTTAAGGGTGAATGGTGTCATGAAAAGTGAGTTGAGCGTTTCTGAAAATTAAAACTTCGAAATTAAACTATCGCTGTACTAATCCGATGTTATACTCTGCCAAATAAAAAAAAACATGCGATTGACTTCCGCCAAACTTGTCAATGCTTCTCTGACTATAACGCAATGTTTGAATATAATTCTTCAAAAATACGCCTCACCAAAAGATGTTATTTTGTTGAACACTGATAGAACCGTTATGAATTTTAAAGTGTTGAGAATAGACGTCAGAAGAGGAAGAATATTCAATGATCTTCCAAATACTTTCCCGGACTTCTACGTGATAGAAATTACATCACACGCGGATTTGATGGCGTTCCTGAAAGAAACTATTCACAACCACAAAATGCTTATGAATTTTCGAGGTAGATTTTTGTTTATTGGAGAAAACTTCAATATTGGTTATTATCAGCTTATCTTCAGCAATTTCCTCATCAATTCGATTTTTTTCGACAGTGGAACAAGGATTATGCATAAATTAAATCTATACCGTAATGGAATATTCCGTAGAAATGGCGCAGACATGGTCTTTGTTGGTAAATGTGGTGCTGAACTTGAAGAATATAACAATTTTTATGAAGTGAAAATTCCAAGAAAAGGAGAGAAACATGAGATAACGGTATCGTATTTTGAAGAACTAAACAGATCATATCGGGAATATGTGAATTTTAGTAGACCTGGTTTAGAGATAGAAATAATTGACACCATTTTAGAACATTTGAATATTAATCATGATTTCATTCCTATCAAATTCTCCGAATTGAATAAATTTGGCAAAATGGAAGATTTTTTAATTTGTGGATGCCAATTGAGAGATTATTTTACGAATGACCAGACTGCAAGTTATCTATTAAATACCCTGAAATGGATGATTCCAGTTCCTGAAAAGATTGAGAGATGGCGTTATATATTACTGGTATTTAGTCCAGTTTGTTGGATTCTCTTCATCAGTGCACTATTATCCATTTTAGTTGCTTTTTTCCTAACGAAATATACTGATCTGTATTCAGATAAAATAAGTATCTTGCATATTTTTTATGTTATATTTTTGGGGCGAACGAAACTATTCAGAAAAAAATATATTTCTTTAGATATTTTCATTTTTTGCACAGTATTTTTGTCCGTTATGTTGAACTACTTGTTTTGTTCAAAGTTGACGTATTTACTGAATGGTATCAGTTACGAAAAAGGCATTGAAACTATTGAAGATATCGTGAAGGATCAATTAACTGTCGTTTATTTCACCGATAGAGTTAAAGAACTGGTGAAAGATCTACCTGAATTTCGTAATTATCCTGATCATTTACTTGTGCCTTGGCCGAATTATACTCAATATTGGGGGAATATTCCTGATCATAATCATCGAGTCATTTTGGAGTCCGCTGAGGTATTTCGTTTGCAGAAATGGTACATTAACAGCAGAACAGGATTAAACTATTTGAAAGAGCTAGAACCACCATATCAGACTTACTTTGTTGGGGCTATATTTAAAAAGGCACACCCTTTTTTTAATTATTTCAACAGACATGTCCTATACTTCATAGAATCCGGTCTGTCGAGAAAAATAGAAGAGCATTACGAAGCTCCAAAGTGGGAACAACCAACCATGGAACCAACTCAAAAATTGAGTATGGAACACGTTCAAGCTCCCTTGATGATTCTTGCAGTTGGATTAATGTTAAGTCTACTCGTTTTCTTTTTTGAACTAAGGAACTGGAATAATACCAAGAGAAGTACTTGTTGAGTTCGAATGTAAATGTTAATGATTTCATTTTCAATATATCCACTATTTTCACTATTCGTCAATCAATTCTTCGGAAAAGCACCTTGGATTATTTTTGCAAGATTTCCAGATAGGTGTTATCGGAGTGTTCAATTGCACCTAATTTTCCGTACGTGTTATACCATTTTATCAAAATACACCGTTATGAGTATGTATAACTTCACTCTACTTCGCATAGACACTGAGTGAACTTGAAGGTGTTCGGAATGTGCCACGATAGTTAATTATAATATTATAATTTATCTTTCACCCTATCAATAAAATCTAGTTATTATACCTGTCATTGATTGAATTTCAATCCATAGAATTTTTCGAATGATTATACAAAATTTACCTACTTATATATACAACTTTACGAAAATTCAATAAGTGTGTCATTCAATATTCTCATTATTGACCACTTACTTTTCTTGTAGAATTGCACTCAGGTTTCTCTTCAACACTGCTAGCGAAGCGGTCGTTCTCGAGTCGGCCATTTTCTAATTCAAGTTTTATATACGCAAATGTAAGACTGAGTTATGACTTTTTTTAGTGGTTTCACATATTTCCCCTTTTTTTCTTGTTTCATATCCGTATACTTTGGAATTTTGATTGGCCAAAGCTCATACTCGGATGTTATCAGAAACCAATCCAATCTTCATTTTCTCCTATATTTATAAACTTGAACTAAATAGTTAACAATCAAAATTCAAAATATCCTCTACTTTCTGATAGCATTCTGTTGATGTGTCTTGAGTGTAGTTTAGTAGCATCTGTTTTCCGAGATTTACAATTGTTTTACGTTACCTATAGGTAAAATTTATATTTAAAATTTAGAATTTTTACCTACATTGAAAAAAAATTCATAAGAAAATTTATCCAGACTTTTATCCAAATGACTTTCATTTCTTATCAAAAATTGATTTTCATAGGAAATATTAAAAATTTCATTTTTTATATGTTTTTTGAAAATTAATATTACGATCTTCATTTATGCCAAGTACTTGACGTCTTGAACTATCACCACGGTTTACTTTTTATTTTATACTTTTGAATGATATATATATATATATATATATATATATATATATATATATATATATATATATATATATATATATATATATATATATATATATATATATATATATATAATTATTAATTTCAATTTTATATCGACCGTATAATGCGGTCTATTCAAATTGAAAACTCTTCACTTTTAATTCTCAATATTTCGTCAGTCATTCACTGACTTCATCAGGAGAAACTACAAAAGACAATACAAATCAATAGAGATATCTAAGAAAAATTTGAACAAAATTATCACTTACAAAGAACATGAGTTATCTATAAAAACACTCAACAACTATAACACTGAACAAAGACCAGACATGTCTGTGCAGACAGCAACAAGACGAGACCGGGAGATCAGATATATTCCTACTAGTCAATATAAAAATGTATGCTCATTTCAGTCTATCCAAGATATTGACATAAATATTACTCAGTTGGCCAGTATCGGTTTTAAAATTTATGGCTGTTTTTTCTCCTACTCTTATATTTAACATCTCCAAAAACAACCTGCTTGCATATCTATTTTCGTGGTCAAGAATATCGACATTTTCGAAATCAAAGTTGTGTCCTGTTTTTTTGTGATGTTGTACCAAGGCGCATGAATTCTTGCCTATGTTACAGTCACTTCTATGTTGACTCACCCTTGATCTGAGCCATTGTTGTGTCTGACCAATATACTTTCCCTGGCATGCCTTACAAGAAATTCGGTAGACCACGTTGTTATGGTACATGGTTGGCGTTTGATCTTTCAGCCTGGTATATAATGATGAGTTTTTTATTACATTATATTTTACTATTTTGATCTTAGGAAATTCACGAAATATTTTTATTAATTCGTGTGATAGGTGCTGTATGTACGGTAGTCTCTTATACATTATATCGAGTTGATTATCTTCAGCAGGTCGATCATGAGAGGAAGAACTGTATATTATCGTCTTCAATAAGTGATTCGGATATCCATTATTAAGGAATATACCAAAGAGTTTCTTAAGATTAGTATTTTTGTATAAAGGGTCACTAATATGTAAAATTCTGTTCTTTATCGCGATGACAGCATTAATCTTCTAGTTCATGGGGTGGTTAGAGTGGTAATTCAGAGAACGCCCGGATGATGAAGGTTTTTGATACCAGTCTAATATTATTTTATTTTCTGACTTATGTATCAGCTTGGTATCAAGGTAAGGCAACACATTGTTGATTTCCACTTCGATGGTAAATTGAAGTGATGCATTGAAAGAATTAAAAACATCCAGCATTATTTCGATCGAATCTGATGGTATTGCACATATTAGATCATCAACAAATTTAAAGATAAAAAGAGGCTTGAATGGAAGCAATTCAACAACATTATCTATCAAGTGATCTAGAACAATATTAGCTAGAATAGGACTAATTGGTGAACCCATTGGTGTTCCAAAAGTCTGACTGTAAAATTTGTTGTTGAAGCTAAAGTAGGTGTTATTGAAAATGAATCTTATGAGAAGCAAAAAATTTTCTTCAGACAAAGTGGTAAACTGCTGTATTAAATGCCACTTTTCATTCAAAATATTCAATATCAGTTCTAGAGGAATATTTGTAAATAAGGACACCACGTCCAGAGAAACAAGTATGTAGCCTTCTGGTAAAGTGACATCCCTAATTAAGTTCACAAAATGAAAAGTATCCCTTAGATTATAATCAGACTGACCTTCAAAAGCTGACTTAAGAATTTGTGTCATAAACTTGGAGATGTTATATGTCACAGAATTTATCGAACTAACAATCGGTCTCAATGGTATATCTGACTTGTGTATTTTTGGTAAGCAGTATAATTTCGCTGAAGTGGAGTTATATATCATCAATTTTTTCGACTCCTGTTCACTTATTTCATTTTTTGTTTTTATGCTTTTGATCAAATCGTTGTACTTTTTTTGAGTCGATTGGGTTGGATCATTTTTAATTTGTTTGTATGTAGAAGTATCACTGAGTAAGATCTCCGTTTTTTGTACATATTCAGTTTTGTCCATAATGACAGTGCATCCTCCCTTATCTACCTGAAAAATTTGGTTTTTATGAACATCGTGTTCAAAGCAGATGTGTATTTTCTATTATTTTTATTCATGTAGTTTGTAACCACATTTGCGAGCCTCGCCCTCAACATATCTTTTTGGTCATTCGGAACCGAAGTTAAAATACTCTCAACATCTGCCAGTAAATGAGTCAATTTAAAATCATTTCTCGTGCAAGGAATAGCAAAAACTTTATGCAGGATTTACGTCGACGAATATTATCTTTAGAAGTAAAATTGACCTGTGATAATATCCAGAAAAATGAACAATATATAAAAAATCTGGAATCTAAACTGAAAAATGCTGATATTCCCGTGGAGTTAATTAACAATTTCGCCAACAAGCTCAGAAGAAGTAACGTCAGAAGCTACCTATTCAATGAAACCAGATCAGTTAATATTACCAAGTTTTGTAATTTGTCTAGTAATCAACTGAAAAACAAAATTTTATCTATTGACAACTCCAAATGGTTGAAGAATATTTCTAGTGTCGAAATTCCACATGATGTGGTTGACTTCTTATTATTGGGACCAAAATATGCTATTCCTTGCACGAGAAATGATAATGTTGTTGAATTGCTTCCATTCAAGCCCCTTTTTATCTTTAAATTTGTTGATGATCTAATAAGTGCAATACCATCAGATTCGATCGAAATAATGCTGGATGTTTTTAATTCTTTCAATGCAACACTTCAATTTACCATCGAAGTGGAAATTAACAATGTGTTGCCTTACCTTGATACCAAGCTGATACATACGTCAGAAAATAAAATAATATTAGACTGGTATCAAAAACCTTCATCATCCGGGCGTTTCCTGAATTACCACTCTAACCACCCCATGAACCAGAAGATTATTGCTGTCATCGCGATGAAGAACAGAATTTTACATATGAGTGACCCTTACTTAAAATACTAATCTTAAGAAACTCTTTGGTATATTCCTTAATAATGGATATCCGAATCACTTATTGAAGAAGATAATATACAGTTCTTCCTCTCATGATCGACCTGCTGAAGATAATCAACTCGATATAATGTATAAAAGACTACCGTACATACAGCACCTATCACACGAATTAATAAAAATATTTCGTGAATTTTCTAAGATCAAAATAGTAAAATATAATGTAATAAAAAACTCATCACTATATATCAGGCTGAAAGATCAAACGCCAACCATGTACCATAACAACGTGGTCTACCGAATTTCTTGTACGGCATGCCAGGGAAAGTATATTGGTCAGACACAACAATGGCTCAGATCAAGGGTGAGTCAACATAGAAGTGACTGTAACATAGACAAGAATTCATGCGCCTTGGTACAACATCACAAAAAAACAGGACACAACTTTGATTTCGAAAATGTCGATATTCTTGACCACGAAAATAGATATGCAAGCAGGTTGTTTTTGGAGATGTTACATATAAAAGTAGAAGAAAAAACAGCCATAAATTTTGAAACCGATACTGGTCAACTGAGTAATATTCATGTCAATATCTTGGATAGACTGAAATGAGCATACATTTTTATATTGACTAGTAGGAATACATCTGATCTCCCGGTCTCGTCTTGTTGCTGTCTGCACATACATGTCTGGTCTTTGTTCAGTGTTATAGTTGTTGAGTGTTTTTATAGATAACTCATGTTCTTTGTAAGTTTTAATTTTGTTCAAATTTTTCTTAGATATCTCTATTGATTTGTATTGTCGAAATATTGAGAATTAAAGGTGAAGAGTTTTCAATTTAAATAGACCGCTTTCCCGATAATATAATCACAAACAGAATATATATATATATATATATATATATATATATATATATATATATATATATATATATATATATATATATATATATATATATATATATATATATATATATATATATATATATATATATATATATATATATATATATATATATATATATAATACTGAAATGGCTTATTTAAAAAAAATTGACCTATAAGAATCTGTTGTGGCCATTTTCCAAAGTGCTATCATCAATTGATGACGGGAAGGAATTGTAGGACGTCTGAGAACACGTCGGACTAAATCCTCTTGTATCAGCTCATGTATAAAATTGAATGTGCATCTTGATAGTTTGAAGGGATCGATAAAGAATTCCATGAGTAAAATTTTCAAAATCTATAATGTATTAACTGACAAAAAATAATTCACCTAAAAGTACTTTTGAATTTTTCATCTGAATAACGAGTAATTACATTATCGTAATTAATAATACGTGGTCTAAGTTTTCGTTTTTTTCGATTATATTCTTGTAAAATTGCATTCCATTCTTCATCTGAGCTGGACGAACTAGTACTTTCTGCAGCATTACTTCGACGCACCAACAAATTTCCAATTGCCGCCGTAAGAGCTATTTTTATCATCTATTAATAATAATTAATAGAACTTATTGATACCACTTAAAAATTGTAAGATAACCTAATCAACATTTTGTTTTGTTTCGCGCCATTTGTATTTTTTAAATGAACGCTCAAAACGCTCCAAAATCCATTTCACTTGAGTGAATAATTGTGACGATGAGAAACAAGTGGAACGGCCAAAACCGTTGCCGTGGTGGTTGTGAGTGCTTAGTGGAATGCACTCAGAATAATACAACCCCGCCATTAGTTGAGCTGGTATACTACATGCAAAGAGGACACTTCTCAACTATAAAAAACAAGGTGTTTTGTGTGCTCACCGATTTCACTGAGACGAAATCAATTTTGAGTTTTTTCAAAATTTTCGCTGTTTGAAGTTGAATACTTTACGATTTCAATATTCATCAATTTTGTATAGTGTAATATAGGTGCTAGTAATGCTAGTTTGTGGATAACATAAACATCAAATTATGAAAACGAAATGTTTTTGCGTGTACCGATTTAGTCGAATCGAAATCGAATTCGTGTTATGTTTTGAGTACGGGTTTTTAACAAATAATTTTTGTGTGTAATATAGCGTGGAGGATAGGTATTCCGTAGATGATTCAGTGAGTTTCAAGCTTGGAATAGGTAAGTTTCTGATAAGTAAAGCTCGGAAAGAAAGCAACGGAAAAAGCCAAAAATATGCGCATTTAAATGCATCACAAAATGAAAAAAATGCAATGATCTAAAAAAAATGCAAGAAATGATGTATATGATAATGTTGAATAATACTATCATTTCATTATTTCACTATAGTAGGGAGTGGGTGCGGAATTTAATAATTAGGTATTCAACGAAAATTTATATTTAGTATAAGATTTCATTAACAATAAAATAATAATAATACATAGGCACTATTAAAATTATTATAATAACAATAAAACAAAATAACAATATTTAAACAGACATAAGTCACGTCTTACAATTATTGTAAAAACTATTCATAATTATGTGTTTTTCAAAGTTTTCTAGGAGGAACATCAACTGATGTAATGGGAGCATATTCATATTTACAAATGATGTTTAATTCTAAATTTGGTATATTTACATCATTTCGCCAATAAAAATTTTCGACATATTTTTCAAAATTTGAAAGCCCCTATTATTTTGAGCCACAGAATTGAATAGGGTATTTGACTGCAATCAAAATATAGATCGAAATGTTGTTAGGTTGATAGTAAATATTATTTTAAACCAATATATCCATTACAAACTTTTGAAATATATATGATTTTCAAAAGAAATCAATAATAAAATGATTAAAAATTTCATATTTGATCACGTGATTGTAAAAGGCACTGGATTGGCTGAATCGCGCGTGACGCCACCTTGCATGAAGCAAAGCCAACGGCCAACAAAGGCTAACATTCATTTCTTTGATGTTTGTACGTGTATGTTTGATGTGTTTATTTCCTGGTTTTATTAGCTATTTTATTTGTTAGAGACAAAACAGAGAAATTATTTTGAATAATTATAGATATATATTATATAAGGTACGATGGAGAGCAATTTTGTTAAAGCTGATAGCAGAAATCTCCCAAGAATATACGCTATTATGTATTATTATTATTTTAGTAGTCAGACCAAGTTAATGCTTGATGAAGTGCTTTCGATGGTTTCTGAATATCGATCTCTAAACAGTTTTATATACAGCTTACATTGTAATAATTTTGTCTGAATGCTGATTGTTTATTCAACTTTACAATGAATTAGCGTAATACGTTGGCTATTTTAGGTATATTTTTGAGAAATAATTTACTGCCATACGATAGTGATATACTAAAATTATCTTCCCATTCTGAAAATGTGCTGTTTAATCTGATTTTTTTCAAACAAAATAAAATATGTTCTATGGGAATCTTTGTTTGGTTAGAAATTAGCTTGATTATAAAATAACAATCTTCTGGTATTCCTACATACATTAATAGTTACATACACTAATAAGATACAACATATTCTTTAAACATTGAGTTTTTTGTCTAACTATTTTGTCTCTATGTCAGATTCTGAAGTAATTGATGACGAAGAAGCTACAACTGATGAAAGGTAGGTAGAGTCATTAACAGGTTCTTCTTTATTGAGAAAATTAATTTTCGTTCTATCATTGACAACCTGACCTGGTAGAAAAGATCTTTCATCACATTCAGTGATTATAAATGGAGATGTCATAGTCGAAGTGGTAGGAATTTTAAATGGAGAAAGGCAAATATCTCTTGTACTTGATTTTGTTTGTACTGCCTTACTTCTATAAGACACTTTGATATTTGTTTGGATTTATTTGTCCACACTACTAATAGGCTCAGTTGATGTTTCTTTGTCACAATAGGTTGGTACTGAAAAAACGTAATATTCATTAATTTATCCAAATAACATGATAACAAAGGATTGAATGCAAATTACGTACTCATAGTTTCCTCAGACATTTGAGGTTTATCACTGTCATCATTCAATGCGATCGTTCCAGGAGGCACATCTGGTTCAGCTTTTGTTTCTTTATCAATATTGGTTTTTAAACGTTTGATATTAGCTGTTCGTAACATAGTGGGTCTGACAGTCTTCTCTTGCGATCAAGCTGACATTCAAACTTAGATGGCATAGCCCCTTTAACCATGATTATAGCTTTGCTGAAACCCATTTGATATTGTGTATAGTTTGCCATATCTTTTTCCATCTGCAATAACGATTTTATCATAGTTAATTGACCTCTGGCTAAAATATAAGTCACATACAACAAAGTATTGAAGTTTTATTATTTCAAATCGTTTATTATACGAAAGTATAAAGATACAAAGATAGGAATTCCGTTCAAGATCAACAATAAAATACGTACGTAATTAATAACCTCAAAATATAGTAGAATGTATAGAGAAGACTATAACGAATATGTAATAAAATCAACTCGTTAATTATGTATGAAATATAGAGTAGGAATTATTTACTTACGTTAAAGTGATCTTCACACATGAAAGCGTGAGATTTTGCAGCTACATCTCTCGGGTTTCTACCAGAGAGAATTAACCACTTTTTCCGAAGATTAGTGTTTGGCGGAAGGTCCACAAACATTTTCTCCGGGGTTTTAATAGATGTGTTAGTACAATGTGGCACTACGCACCATTTAAGTCATTTTATCGCAGTAAAGTTATGAAATCGTCAACAATCACTAAATTTAATAGTCGACGTTCGTAAACAATGTGAGGTTTGCTGTGTTTGTAGCAACGTGACGTCACCACATTAATTGGCCTGTATAGCAGTGTTTTGGCGGGTTTCTTATTCATTCAAACTTTCTCTGTCATTTTCATAAACATAAGAGAAATTTGAAGAGAATTAATCGAATGGGAAATATGCATCAGCAATAACGAATAATTTGAGATATTTTTGTGAAAACAGTCAAATACCCTATTCATTTAGAACGACGGTCCCAATTTGTCCACCGACTTTCTTACAATTCGACTCAAACTGGCTAATTAGAGCTAATGATACCGTTAATGGAATACAAAATTTTTCTAAATTTTTAATAGTTGTAGATACAAGCATATAATTGGTTTTTATATATATTAAATTATTCTTTATTAATGAATTTTTAAAAAGATTTCTTGAGTTTAAAATAGATGTAGACGAAGAGACACTCAGATCGCCAATCACATGTTTAATGGCGTGGTAATTACAGGTTGTGGAGATAAGGCAAGATTTGAAAATTTTCCTTTGTAAAATTGAACGAGTGTCAGAGATTTCAAGAATACTTTTTTTACATTGTTAATTAGGTCATTGCACAAAGGAAACTGCTCTCTTATACATTCTGCCACTCTATTAATTCCATGAGTTAGACAGGTTACATTCGAAATTCGCAGATTCGAAAAAAATATTTTTTGAATTTTGTCCAGCTTCAATCATATAAGGTGCTGCATCACATGAAAATGATGTAAATTTTTCTGTGGGAACAATTTGGGGCAAGAAAAAATTGTTCAATGAATTATGGACAGATCGTGCAATTGTTAAATTACTAGGTTTTTCAAGTTTCTTGGAAGGAAAAATATAGGATCTGCTTGGATTTGTTTCCCCTAAAACCGCATCTACCGCACGAATCGCTGGTTTCGTCTACTACAATATAAAAATAGTTTGAATTGACTTCGTTTTCGATACAAGTTAAAGTTTTTTTTATAAATTGACTCGACACTTGCTTCACGTAAGGTCGACTCGTCAGGAATATTTAGTTTACAATATTTTCCTAAAAATTCCTTCAGGTTGGGATTATTTAACTTGCTCAACGGTATGTTACTGGGTATCATTGCCTTGCACATATCCTCATTAAACTCTTTTTGGTCGTCTTTTTTAGCTTCTTTTGTTGGAGGCAAGCTATTAATGTTTGTTGCGATGATAATTTCTGGATATTGGAAAAATGCTGTGCAGATTTCACGTGTTGATCCACAATTAATTTTTTCTCGGCGTGAATCTATAATGGAAACGGAAAACCACTGATTATTTTACAATACAAATATACGCAAAAAAAAACAAATATCTAACTGCAAAATAATTCGACACCCTATATGTTTCCAAACGTACAACTGTTTTACTTAGTAGGCACAAAGAACGTGTCAATCACGTCTGACCATATCATTCACCCTTTTGTTTTATAATTATCTCCTAATATAGGTTTAACAGTTTTATTATTTTATGATCTTGTGAAATATCATTAAACGCATTTATTATAAACGAGAAGTTTACAACATCGAAGAAAACCCTCAAAACTCATGGAATGAACAACAAAATAGTAACATGCGGTTACAATTTGTTAAGAAATAAGTTGCGAATAAGTGAAAAGAAAAAAATGAAAAATAATAATATGCTACACATATCTTGAATACATGAATACTTATACTTTCAAATGAAACATACTTCAAAACTAAAGCCAATAGCAATATGTAACATATACTTACAATTTTTGAACACAATGTACAAAAAATGTAGTCTCCATCCCAAGTAAGTGTCTCGGAGACACTTTATCCACATATCATTGAATGTCTTTTTAGGCATTTCGACTCAAAAACACTTGTCCACTGTTTCCTGAGTAAAAGAGAGTGAGATAGGTTCAATGTTAACTAATCGTAATGCTTTCGTTGGAAGATATTGCTCAATTATAGGTTGTAATGAGACTTATTCTGACTTTGACTGTCCCCAAAATGCGGAATGTTTACTTTTATTTCAACTACGAATTATTTGAGAGAATTTGAAATAGATGAATCAGCTCAAATATTTATATATATATATATATATATATATATATATATATATATATATCAGGTTATGCCTCACACAAAATATTCAAAAAAGAAGAATGTTACATCTGCATCTAGCATGTTATTGAAAATATAGGAAATTTGATAATTAATATTTTAATTATTTACAATGGGTAGGACTGAATATACTACAGATTTAGTTGAAAATGTCGTATTCCACATGTGTGCCATATTTGAAAAAAATATCAATGACATTTCTCTCAACCGGTCTTTTTTCAATAATAAACACCGGAAAGCAATTTTTTGTAATCGTAAGCGTGTCATTGGATGAGTCCTTGAAAAATTATTTCCGTTGGTGTTTATGTGGTGAAGACAATAAAAATATTCTGAACATGCAGTTTTCCAATTTCTTCTGATATCTTTTTGATTGACTTCAAAAAAAATATTGGAGCCAGACACGAGAAAACTAAATGAAAAAATAAACGAGGAAAGCTCAATACTTTCATGAAGTAATTTGTTGGTTGCGCTAATCAGAAGTATAATATTCATTTAACTTAGTTGAATAATTCAATTTGAATAATTCGTAGAGCGTTTCTTTCTCTCAAATAAGTGAATTAATTTTCTTAGCAGTTTTTCATGTAAATAAGTCTCACTGACTAAGAGAAGTATTTTATACGCAGTGGGTCATTATCGAAAACATTGTTGTTTTCTTTGAGTAATAAATGTTTTACATTTTTCTGTTAGTTCGTTCTGTTAGTTATTGTTTCATCACAATAGTGTGATATAACAATATAGATATACATATATGATATAAAAATATCGTTTTGTAAGTAACAAGAAGAGAGAAAAAATAAAATTACCTTTCAATTACTAAAAGAGGAAAAACAATGAATACATCA
Organism: Henosepilachna vigintioctopunctata; assembly: GCA_030704895.1. Taxonomy (NCBI): domain Eukaryota; kingdom Metazoa; phylum Arthropoda; class Insecta; order Coleoptera; family Coccinellidae; genus Henosepilachna; species Henosepilachna vigintioctopunctata. Next base: position 902,566 of record JARQZJ010000064.1, read on the forward strand.
CAATGTGATGTTAGACAATATTGACTTGAGTCGTCTCTTGAACATTGTTTACGTATGAACGATTATATACACCAAGAATAAGGATTGAAATATCCGTCTTTTTTCAAAAGACAACAAAACGAAACGATTCAACAACAATTCGTAATAAATATTCCACTCTGGGTAGACACCATGAAATCTAAATGCTACAAACTTCACAAAACTGCACTGTACATCTTCTATATTCAGACTTCGTTATAAGCTACCGTCATTTCATGTTCAACTCCTCTTCTAGGAATTTTTATTTCATAGAAATTTTCATATTCTTCAAATTCAGCCCCACATTTACCGAACACGAATGGGATTCCGCCAGTTCTACGAAATATTCCGTTAAGGTATATATATATAATCCAGGTTTCAGTGTCCAGAAAATTTGAGTTGACAAAAAAATTGTTAAAGATGTTTTCATAATATTTACGAGAAAGGCTTGTTCCAATAAACAAAATAATACGAAAATTCAGAAGAATTTCTTGGTAGTTAATGAGTTCTTCACCAAATCCGCTTCTGATGAAATTTCAATTAAGTAGAAGTTCGGGAATTGAGTTTGGAAATCACTCACTTATAATCACTATAGAACGTATTTCTTCTGAATTGTGGGGGGCATGATTCCACAATTCAGAATCCCACAGATCCCATACTTCAGAAGAAATATGTTCTTTAATCATGCCCCTACAAAAAAGAACAGTGTTCTGTGGTCATTCCCACGCTTTTCAAGATAAATACAAGCAGTCCACAATGTTATAGCTCACTTTATCATCAACATCTGATGGAGCCATTGTGTTTGCGAAACGATATTGTCATGTTTTGATTTAATTATAGTGAAAATCGAAAAACTACTTAGTTTCATTTAAATTATGTATTTAGATTTTCATTAAGTATCGGCCCAATCGATTAATGACAGTAACGTCTTTTGGAAAGGCGTATTTTTGAAGAATTATATTCAAGCAATGCGTTAGAATCAGCGGAGCATTGACAAGATTAGTAGAAGTCAATCGCGTTTTTCTTCTTTTCACAAATTATAGGTCCTGATTTGTACAGCGATAGTTTAATTTTGAAGTTCATTATTTCAGAAATGCTCAACCCACTTTTCATGAGACCATTTTGCCATAATTGCTGTAAAATAACCAAACCATTAAGTGAAATATCAACTATGAAGCCATAATCATTTCTGGTAATATCAAAATAATCGTTGTGCAACAAAAATATTAGTTTCAAATTGTAACTACGTTCATAAAATGTCAAGGTTCAATACTCGTATTATTGATGGAACCCCAGTATTTGATATTTATTAACGAGTATCTCCTGCGTATAATTTTTTATCATTTATTTTGTTTTTCAGTAGGAAAACTAAATATGAGTGGGCATTGTTTCAATTTTCGATAATTTCAACATGGTAAAGCTTTCTTTGAGACTTGAATTGAAATAGATCGCATCGATTCAGAATCGATAGGAAAATATATAAAAAAAAATGAGAAGAAAGGTAAAATCTAAGAACACGTGCTCAAAAATTTACGATTAATATTTTTTTGAAAGAAGTCACATAGTCGGAAATGAGACAACATCCTCCTCACAAGGAGTGTTCAATATTCAACCTATCATTCGACGATATAGTAATTCTGTTGATTCTTATATCAACGTTATGGATTTCCGACATCTTACAACGAAAATGTTAGGGATTTCAATAAGAAATGCAGAAATTGAAAGCTCATACTTGTCCATTGAAAACAAATTTCATTGCAGTGTTTTACTTGTTGAAAATTTGCAGTAAAACCTTTTCAATACGTCTCTCAAATTTGAAGTGATCATCGTTTCTCACATCAATAGGCAACTTGTTATGAAATTTGAAACAATAGAAATTCTGACCATGCTGTCATTTGCCAGTCAGTTTGTTCAAAGGTGTTGGCAATGTAGATCCTATACTATTTAGTCGGACTTCCATTGCCTATAAATGCAATTACAAATTCTGGAGCAAAGAAAATATTGGTTTGGATTTTGTTATTTCTCTTGTCATTTATGTGAAAATCTGCATTGGCTTTAAATCTGCATCAGCCCCTTTAGGATTCAAAGGAATATTTCTTGCTCAGCATTCGCTTGGAAATTTGTTAGTGTTCTGCATATGAGGAAATCTCTGAAAACATCATGGGGAGCCAGGTGATTCCAATGAATGCTATATATTTTTTAAGAATTTAATTTTACATAGTTGAGATTTTATATACTCATTCAGACAATTTATATTTAAATAAGTAAATATTTTCGGTTTATGTGTGTGAAATTGATGGTAAAGATTAGGAATAATAATAAGCTTCATTCGTATAATCTCTATATCAACGTTCTGCATTCAAGAACTAAACTAAACAAACGGTGTCGATCAGATCAAATTTCCTACAAATAAACCACTATTATCTTTTACACGTCGAAGAATTTAGACAAGGATCTGGAGGGAGTTGAGTATATGCGAAGAGTGAGCAAAATATGAAGACCGCATTCCGTGAACTTTTTAGGCTCAGAAATTTTGCAGATTGTCGAAAACATTTCTGGTCCAATTTTTTTTGATCGCACCTCTAAGATATCGAGTAAATCGACCCAACGAACGCTTTAGTGCTATTTCGATGATTTTTTTTTAGCGAGAATATACAATTTTTTCTAATGATATATATATATATATATATATATATATATATATATATATATATATATATATATATATATATATATATATATATATATATATATATACCATGTGGAGGTGTATTTAAATTTGATGTGGAAGTGTATATGTGGAATTGAAATGATGAAACAAAATGGAATATGTAATCTTTCTACACATTGATTTTTTCAAGAGCTCATTTACTCTCCTGCGTCCTACCTCCATGGCTAGCAGCTAATACAAAAAAAGTTACTCAAAAAAAAAAATTTTCATAAACAAATGAATTTCAATATGTCATTCTTACTACATTTATGTACAGATATTATTGATAAATTTGTACAATGAAATAAAATTCAAGTTGTAATTTTCTGTAAGCACAGGTTCTTTCCGGCATGTGATGAATATTTACAAGACTGAATCGAAAATTCTGCAAATCCTCTGGTGAGGACAACTTTGTCAAACGACGTGGGTATATATAGCCACCTTTTTTCATAGTCTAATACGGTATATCCAATAAAAACGCATGGATTGGTTTCACAAAAATTATATTAAATTACTTGCTTGACAATTGTTACGAGATATTAGTCCATTTTCAAAAGCTAAACTATATTCAGTACTGCAAACAGCTTTCAGTTGGGGTAACACCCCGCAACAATTGTCTAGCGATTAATTAGATATAATATTTGTGAAACCAATTCAAGTGTTTTTATATACAAAACATATAATTGGTTTTTATAAATATAAATTTTTTCTTTATTAATGAATTATTTAAAATATTTTTTGAGTTTGAAATAGATGAAAATGAAGAGTCACTCAGATCGCCAATCACATGTTTAATGGCGTGGTAATTGTCAGCATAAAATATAGCTGCATCCAACTAAGTACCTCAACGACTTATTACAAGTTCTGGACGTAAGGCAAGATTTGGATATTTTTCTTTGTATAATCGAAATAGTGTCGGAGCTTTTAAAAATACTTTTTTACAATTAGGTCATTGAACAAAGGAAACTGCTCTCTTATACATTCTGCCACTCTATCAATTCCATGAGTTAGACAGGTTACATGTTGCAGATTCGAATAACATATTTTTAAATTTTGTCCAGTTTTAATCATATAAGGTGTTGCATCAGATAAAATTTTGTCCAGCTTCAATCATATAAGGTATTGCATCAGATAAAAATAATATGAATTTTTCTGTGTGAACAATTTGGGACAAGAAAAAATTCTTCAATGAATCTTGGACAAATCGTGCAATTGTTAAATTATTAGGTTTTTCAAGTTTCTTGGAAGGAAAAATAAAGGACCTGCTGGGATTTGTTTCCCCTGAAACCGCATCTACCGCACGAATCGGTGGTTTCGTCTACTACAATATGAAAATAAATTGAATTGACTACGTTTTTGATACAAGTTAATGTTTGTTTATAAATTGAGTCAACACTTGCTCCACGTAAGGTCGACTCGTCAGGCATATTTAGTTTACAATATTTTCCTAAAAATTCATTCAGGTTGGGATTATTTAACTTGCTCAACGGTATGTTACTGGCAATCATTGCCTTGCACATATCCTCATTAAACTCTTTTTGATCGTCATTTTCAGGTTTTGTTGTTGGAGGCAACCTATTAAGGTTTGTTGCTAATTTCTGAATATTGGAAAAATGCTCTGCAGATTTCACGTTTGATCCACAATGAATTTTTTCTCGCCGTGGATCTATAATGGGAACAGAAAACCACTGATTATTTTTAAAAGACAAATATAGGAAAAAAAAAACAAATATCCAACTGCAAAATAATTCGACACCCTAAATGTTTTTGAAAGGACAATTGTTCCACTTGGTAGGCACAAAGAACGTGTCAATCACGTCCGACCATGTCATTCACCCTTTTGTTTTTTAATTATGTCCTAATATATGTTTAACAGTTTAAGGATTTTATGATCTCGTGAAATATCATTAAACGCCTTTATTATAAACGAGAAGTTTACAACATCGAAGAAAACCCTTGAACTCATTGAATAAACAACAAAATAGTAACATCCGGTTTAAATTTGTTTAAAAATGAGTTAAGAATAAGTGAAAAGAAAAAAATGAAAAATAATATTATGTTACATTAACATATCTTGAATACATGAATACTTATACTTTCAAATGAAACATACTTCAAAACCAAAGCCAATAGCAATATGTAACATAAACTTACAATTTTTGAACACAATGTACAAAAAAGGTAGTCTCCATCCCAAGTAAGTTCTCGGTGACACTTTATCCACATATCATTAAATGTCTTTTCAGGCATTTCGACTCAAACACTTGTATATTGTATCCTGAGTAAAAGAAAGTAAAATAGGTTCACTGTTAACTAATCGTAATGCTTTCGTTGGAAGATATTGCTCAATTATCGGTTCACCTAATATTTACCGGAGGAGGCCGCTCAGGCTGCGATGTTTTGGAAATTCCCCGGTTACAGTTACTTTTTTATGGTAGGAATTTGGTATTCTCCAGTTTGGGGTAGCAGGTAGTTTCAAACCCAAACAGATTTGAAAATTCCATAATGTAAACATTCTGTTTACATTATGTTTCAGTAATATTACAAAATAATTGGCAATAAATGCAAAAAATGCTCAAATCTTACAAAAAAGCATTTTTTTGGAAGAAGTATAACAAATGCAAAAGATGCGAAAATGCAAGTTGCATTTTATCCGAGATCTACTGATAAGTATATTCCTCTGAAATGACGAAAACTTGTTGCATTCCTGGTTGTGAATCAAATTATAACAGCACCCTGCGGGTTGATGAGCATATACTATCGACCTTCAGTTTCTCTAGAAATTAATTTTTGAAGAGTAAATGGATGAGATGTATATCACGAGAAAATTGGGTTCAACAAAATATTCAGTTCTTTGTGCCTTGCATTTTCCTGAAACTGATATCATCAGGGAAGAGAAATTTATGGAACAGTACTTCCGTATTTTTAGATATAATAGAGTATATTTACGAATACCTAATAAGTGTGCTTTTCAATATTCTGATTATTGTCCACTTTTCTTGTAGAAATGCACTCATGTTTCTCTTCAACACTGCTAGCGAAGCGGTCGTTCTTGAGTCGGCCATTTTCTTATTCAAGTTTTATATACGCAAACGTAGACTGAGTTATGACTTTTTTTTAGTAGTTTCTCATATTTCCACGTTTTTTCTTGTTTCATCGCCGCGCCGTATACTATAAAATTTCGAGTGGCCAAAGCTCATACTCGTATGTCTTCAGAAACCAATCCAATTTTTTTCTAATTTCTAATTTTTCAATAATTTTCTAATGGGAACGGAAAAGTACTAATCATTTCAGTTTTATAATTCGACACCCTGTACGTTTTCAAAAGGACAATTTCTCTACTCGGTAGGCACAAAGAACGTGTCATTCGCCCTTTTGTGTTATAATTATCTCTTGATATAAGTTCAACAGTTTAAGATTTTATGATCTTGTAAAGTATCATTAAACGTCTTTATTATGAACGGGAAGTTTACAAAATCGATGAAAACCTTCAAAACTCATTAAATAAACAACAAAATATAGTCATGCGGTTACAATTTGTCAAAAAATAATTTTCGAATAAGTGAAAAGAAAAAAATGAAAAATATTAAAATGGTACCTATATCTTGAATACATGAACACATATAGTTGAAACATAATTCAAAACCAAAGCCAATAGCAATATGTAACATATACTTACAATTTTTGAACACACTACAAAAAAGGTGGTTTCCATCCCAAGTAAGTTCTCGGTGACACTTCATCCACATATCATTGAATGTCTTTTCAGGCATTTCGACTCAAACACTTGTATATTGTATAATGAGTAAAAGAAACTGAAATAGGTTCACTCTTAACTAATCGTAATGCTTTCGTTGGAGGATATTGCTCAATTATAGGTTCACCTAATATTTACCGGGGAAGGACGCTCCGGCTGCGATGTTTTGGAAATTCCCCGGTTACAGTTACTTGTTTATGGTATTTGGTATTTTCCATTTTGGGGTAGCAGGTAGTTCCGAACCCAAACAATTTTGAAAATTCCATAATGAAAACATTATCTTCAATAATATTTCAAAATAATTGGCAGTAAATGCAAAAAATGCTCAAATCTTTGAAAAAATGCATTATTTGGGAAGGTGTATAAAAAAATGCAAGTTGCATTTTTTCAGAGCTCTACTGATAAGTATATTTTTTTGAAATGACGAAAATTTGTTGGATTCCTGGTTGTAAATCAAATTATAACAGCACCCTGCGGGCTTATGGGCAACTATCGACCTTCAGTTTCCCTAAAAATTAATTTTCAAAGATAAATTCAATGGACGATGAATCTACTCTGTGATAGTTCATATTTAAATGAGAGGTAATAATAAAAACTAGTCTAAAAATCACTGACTGAACAATACTTTATTCTTATTTTTATCTTCAAAGAGTAAATGGATGTACACCACGAGAAAATTGGGTTCAACAAAATATTCAGCTCTTTGTGCCTTGCATTTTCCTGAACTGATATCATCAGGGAAGAGAAATTTATAGAACATAACTTCCGTATTTTTAGATATAATAGATTATACTTTTAAAACGTTCGAGATAACTTATATTGTGAAGTAATCAATAAGTGGACTGTATATTTAGAATTAGGAGAAGCTGATTACGTAACAAAAATATAAAAATAAATGTTTCCTTCGATATTATAAGTTGAAGCAAAATTTTATGTATAAAATAAATTGCGAAAATATGACTCTAAAAGAGAAGAAAAATACAAATTCACAGGGGAAAAAATGAAAGGACTTACCAGGTTCGAAGAGCACAGGGTTCAGTAGAAATGCCGCAAAGCACCAAAGTAAAGAAAAACACAATAATGTATTTATATATCTCGTATGAAATATATATCGCAAAATCCAACGTATGCTCTAAATAAAGTCACAACGCAAATTCTCCTTTTGTATAAGAAGCACAAAAATGTCAATATATTCAGCATGAAAATATATCGTAACCAAAAAATCACCGTCGACCTTTTTCAAGCAAGTCTCGACGCATTCTCTCTCTCGTCCCCGGAATCGCACTTGTCCGGTTGACACCACATGTTATTGAAATAGGAAAAAAAAGGATCGAAAGACGAGGGATTCTGTGAATCGTAACTTATAAATTAATAAAAATAAACAAACCCGTAATTGAAGGCATCTTCAATTATAGAAAATAAACAAAATTATTAAACTAAAAATAAATTTACCGTTATAACGGAACATTTTCACCCCCCCCCCTGAAAACATCCACGATATTTTCTGAACTATTCATTAGGCAAAGGACAAAGTTTAACTAAAGGTCTTGTTAGAAGCCCTTTGTTGGTTCTTACCGTGGCCACCCGTGGAACTCCATCACCCCCTGGATGTAATGTGACTATACGTCCAAGTCGCCATTTTAATGGCGGTTCTAACTCATTTTTGATGACAACCATGGTGCCCGGCACAATATCGGTAGCTGGAAGATTCCATTTGGCTCTCTGATGGAGAGTCTGTAAATATTCGTTTTTCCAACGGATCCACAGAGAACGGTGAAGTTGTTCAACAAGCTGCCAACGAGTAAGTCTTGAAATGGATATGTTTTCGTGTAAATCCGGCTCCGAAAATGCACTCAAAGGTTCGAGAGTTAAAGAATGTCTTGGAGTGAGAGACCGCAAATCATTGGGATCAGTACTAATTGGACATGAAGGTCCAGAGTTGAGCACCGCTTCTACTTGAGTTAATAAGGTGTAAAATTCTTCGTAACTTAGTCGACCAATAACTCGTACTAAGTGTTTTTTAACAGACTTAATGCCTCCTTTCCCTAAACCTCCCATATGAGGAGCTGAAGGGGGATTGAATTTCCAAGTGATTTTTTCTGACTCTTCCAGATCGCTGGCCAAATTTCGTAGATACTTTGCAGATGCAACAAAATTAGTCCCGCAATCTGAAATAACTTGTGAACACCTTCCGCGAATTGCTATAAATCGTCGAAAACCTGCCAGAAACACATCTCTAGATAAATCTGACAATAACTCCATATGGATAGCTTTAGTCGCACAACAAATAAACAAACATATGTAGGATTTCAAAACACGGGATCCACGAAGGCGATTCATTGTAATAGAAAGAGGACCTCCCAAATCCACTCCAACAATGCTGAAAGGTTTAATTTTAGAAATCCTAAAAGAAGATAAGTTGCCCATAGGAGGTTGATAACTGATAGGACGACATTTCCAACAAGTTCTACATTTCGAAATAACTTGACGAATCAATTTTTTGGCGGATATAATCCAGAACATTTGAGACACCAAATAAAATGTAGTATTGACCCCCGCATGAAGGTACGTAATGTGAAAGTGATTGATCATCAATCGAGTCAATAGGCTATCTCGTGGAAGAAGTATAGGAAATTTTTCATCATATTGAAGTTCAGCATAGATAAGCCTACTTCCTACACGAATGAATTCAAAATCATCAATAAACAGATTCAATTTCCGCAGTTGTTTTCTCACTGGCATTTTATTAACAATCAAAGATTTTTCCTTTTTAAAAACTAAGGATTGTACTCGACGAGCCAGTAAAAGCAATGATTTATGTATAATATTTGCTGAAAATGGACGATACCATTTATCAGTAGGGTTTTTCAAATTGTGTGTAAAGCAAAGTACATAACAAATCGTATTTAAAATTTTTGGTAACGAAGAAAAACGTAATTGAACATGATCTAGCCACAAATCAAAATGATTATCTTGGATCCCTGTCGTCAGAGTAACCCTTTTTTGTTCAAGTGAAATGTGTTCTATTTCATTTTCGGTCGCAAATTCCGAAGAAATATATTCCCAATCGTTAATAGGTGATTTTAGAAACCTAGGCCCCTGAAACCAAGTATGACATGACAAAAACTCCTCAGGGTTTACGCCCCTAGAGCCTATATCTGCTGGATTTTGTTCAGAAGGAATATGATGCCATCGTTCTAAAGCAACATTATCCTGGATATATGTAATCCTATTGGCGACGAATGTTTGCCACCGATGCGGAGAAGATCTGATCCAAGATAACACTACAGAGGAGTCAGTCCAACAATATACTTGATTTACTTTTATACGCTTAGTAATCAATTGCAAAACATATTTCATCCACTTTGACAATAAAACAGCCGCGCATAACTCCAATCGTGGTAAAGGGATAGTTTTCAGTGGAGCAACTTTGGTTTTTGCACCCACCAAGAAAACTCTAATGCTACCATCACGATTTTCCACCCTGAGATATACAACAGCACGATATGCTGCCATACTGGCATCACAAAATCCAAGAAGCTGTATAGAAGAAGGCTCTGTCAGATCAACATGTCGTTGAATTTTCAGTTGAGAAAGCAAGATCATCTCGGTGTGCCATTTTTCAAAACGTATAGTGATTTCTTTGGGGGGTATATCATCCCACCCCAGTTTTTGACTCCATAGTTCTTGAATCAATATTTTAAGGACGATGAGTACAGGTGATATAAAACCAAGAGGATCGTAAACTCTGGCAATTTCGGAAAGCATTAGACGTTTAGTACAAGTAGTAATGGTTCGTGAAAAAGAATACGAGAAGTGGTCCAGCACTGGATTCCATTGTGAACACAAAACTTTCATCTGTGAACTATTTTCAAGATCCAAACATAAAGACTTTCCATCTAAATGTTCCGCAGGAAGATCTGACAAAATCTGCAGATTATTGCTCGACCATTTCCTCAATTCGAAACCAGCTTTCGCAAGTAAAGGAATTAACTCAGATTTCATTGATAAAACGGTTTCAAGAGAATCATGACCTGCCAAGATGTCATCAATGTAGCACGAAGACAATAAAACTTCGGTTGCTAAAGGATATTCTGCTTTATTTTCGTCTGTTGAAGCTTGTAGACAGCGAATAGCCAAATAAGGACTGCATACAAGTCCGAAAGGTAAAGTCGTTAATCGGTATTCACCCATGTCCATGTCAGAATGAAAACGCCAAAATAAACGGAGAAAGTTTCTATGATTGTCGGTAATCTTGATCATGCGATACATCTGACGAATGTCAGTGGTAAAAACATATTTATAACATCTGAAATTCATCAAAAGAGCAACAATATCATTTTGAAGTTTTTCACTCGTAAAAAGTATGCCATTGAGACTCATCTTACGAATTACATGACTAGAGGCGTCCCAAACTACCCTTATTGGAGTGCTTGACGACTCTTTATATACACATGAATGTGGCCAATAAAACGAAGTACCTGACATTAAATCATAGGTTTCACTCGAGGGAACCCTTTCTATGTGACCCTGCTCTAAATAATCCCATATTACGGCAGAGTAGGCCTGACACAAGGGCAGGTTTTTAGCGAATCTACGTTCAAGTAAGTAGAATCGACGCAGAGCCACTGCTCGAGAATCTCCAAAATCAGGTATATTGATTTTGAATGGTAGATGAACCACAAAGCGACCGTCATTATCCCGAGTAGTCGTTGATTCGAAATATTTCTCACAAGAATCAGCTTCTGGAGATGAATGTATTATATTGGGAACCTCTTCCATTTCCCAGAACCTTTTAAGATTTGCATCCAATGAACACTCCAAGTCAATATCGACAGAAGCGAAGAAACTTTGTACAGAAAAAGACAAACAACTTTCAACTTTACCCATAAGAACCCAACCAATTATGGTATTAATTGCAGAGGGGGTACCTTTACCCCCAGGAATGATACCATCCTTTAAAACAAGAGGAAAAATATCGGCACCCAGAAGAATGCCAATCTGTCCCGATTCAGAAAACGAAGGATCTGCCAAAGATAAATTCTTAATATGTGGCCATTTGTCCACTGAAAACGTCCCGAGTGGCATTTTACCGCGAATTTCATCCACCAGCACCGCATCGATATCGAAAACTAAATCATTATGTTCCACAGGAGATATTTGGAAGTGAGCTCCAATGTTAGCATTAGTACACATATTGTTCAAACCGTGAATTGCCAACGCCATATTAGATATCTTCAAGTTCAATTTCCTGGCTACATCTTTTCTCAGGAATGTAACCTGTGATCCCGAATCAATAATACCTCAAATTCAATGAGAATAACCAAATTTATCCCACAAATTCAAGACAACATTGCCTAACAAAATATTTTCCCGGTGGTTCACAAAGCGTTGATGACGTAGATTTGTTGACTGAAGGTTCCGAATTTTCAAAATGTAGTAGCGTATGATGTTTTTTGTTACACAGTTTGCATCGTTTTTGTGAAGTACAATCAGCAGCAAAATGAGACGATGCGAGACAATTTATACAAGCTTTTCGTGTTTTGATAAAATTAAAACGTTCTTTTGGAGTTTTTTCAGAAAAGGAAGAGCATTGAAAAAGAATGTGTTCTTTATTGCACAAAATACATTTAGGGCTAATAGTACTCTTCAGAGTAGAAGTACTTGCGATATTAGGACACTCTGTAACATTAGTAGATTGTGAAGATTTTTATTATCGATGAAAATTATTTCATCGACTAAAATACCTGAATTGTTTAATTCGGTTGACGCAACCTTCGTGAAAAAAGAACTCTTCTGCTTGGACTTAGAAACTAAAGTCTTCGATTGTCTAGAATTCCAGTTCATGGTTTCTAACGCATTGCAATGTTTCGTAAGGAAATCAAAAACTTCTTTATATGTAGGAATATCTGTTGAAGCATGGCTCAACTCAAAGTCTTTCAAGGTGACACCATCTAATCTGTCAAGTAACATGTTCATTAAAATGAAATCCCAACCATCTACAGGAAAATTAAAATTCTTAAGGGCACACAAATTTAAATTGAATACCTCCAGAAGATTTTGTAACGATTGAACGTTTTCGTAATTTGTTACTGGCGCTCTCTCGATTTCTCTCCAATAAGCTGTAGCTAATAATCTTTTATTGTTATAACGTGATTGTAAAACCGTAATAGCAGTGTTATAATTATCCCCCAATAATGGTGTACATTTAACGAGAGCTAAGGGTGTACCTGCAAGTGAATATAACAAATAATGAAACTTTTCAGTATTCGAGAGATTCCTGTTGTTATGAATTAATGCGGAAAACAATTCGAAAAACGTGGGAAACTTTTCAATATCACCGTCAAATGAAGGTAAAGATATTTTAGGTAAGCTAACACTCGTTTGTTGGGTTTCGTTTATTTCACGAGCTGAATTTGAACTAGACAAATTATTTTCTTCAGGAAGGTCGAATAATTCATAATAAACTGCCTGTATATCCGTTACCTGATCAATAAACCTTTGAGCAATTTCGTGTTCTCGTAACAGTAATTCCTCCGCTTGATCTACTGAAGCAATTAAAGATATAACCGTGTGATGGTGTTTATCAAAGTCCTTTTCCCAACGATCCAAAAATTTACAACGCATTTTAAACTTTAAAAATAGTTCAGGTGAATCTTTTATGTTTATTGACAAATTATATAAAGCATCTACATGCCTACTAATTGATTTCCGCGTGGCTTGCGATTTCAAAATTTTAGCACTATCTGTCGCCATCGTGAAAATTTTTTATAAAATTATCGAACTGAATTTTATAAATATGAAATTCACGTTTCATATGAATGTGAATTTCAGAATGTGATAAACTCACTAAATACGTAGATCAATTATAGTGGCAAAAAATTTAACAGGTGTGGACGTAAACAACAGTGAACAGTATTGGTAATATAGAAACCAAAATACGAATCGTAGATGCCTCCAATTTTCCCTAAAACATTTCATGTTCAACCTACAATATCAAGTGCATTTGATTTGACTTTAAATAAATCGTACTTAAATAAAGAAACTTCCAATCTATTATAACTAAGTAGCAAAAAAAAATTGTATATCCGGCTCGAAGGACCAAACAAATGTGAAGTAATCAATAAGTGGACTGTATATTCAGAATTAGGAGAAGCTGATTACGTAACAAAAATATAAAAATAAATGTTTCCCTTGATATTATAAGTTGAAGTAAAATTTTATGTATAAAATAAACTGCGAAAATATGACTCTTAAAGAGAAGAAAAATACAAATTCACACGGGAAAAAATGAAAGGACTTACCAGGGTCGAAGAGCACAGGGTTCAGGAGAAATGCCGCAAAGCACCAAAGTAAAGAAAAACACAATAATGTATCTATATATCTCGTATGAAATATATATCGCAAAATCCAACGTATGCTCTAAATAAAGTCACAACGCAAATTCTTCTTTTGTATAAGAAGCACAAAAATGTCAATATATTCCGCATGAAAATATATCGTAACCAAAAAATCACCGTCGATCTTTTTCAAGCAAGTCTCGACGCATTCTCTCTCTCGTCCCCGGAATCGCACTTGTCCGGTTGACACCACATGTTATTGAAATAGCAAAAAAAAGGATCGAAAGACAAGGGATTCTGTGAATCGTAACTTATTAATCAATAAAAATAAACAAACCCGTAATTGAAGGCATCTTCAATTATAGAAAATAAACGAAATTATTAAACTAAAAATAAATTCACCGTTATGACGGAACATATATCTTACCTGGAAAATTCACTACTGAAAAATTAGACAAAAGATTGAGCAAATATAGACTGTTAAAGAGTTCTAATTATAATGTTAGTGTCGATGAAGTTGTAAATACTGAAAAAAAATTCGACTCAAACATGTATTCGCGAAAGCATCAAGGAATGAATTTTCACTTTAAGATTTACGAAAAAAAACACCAAATTTTTATGTTGAGACTTATCTTGACTTTGACTGTCCGCAAAATGCGGAATGTGACGAGTTTACTTTTATTTTAATCAGCTCAAATATATATATATATATATATATATATATATATATATATATATATATATATATATATATATATATATATATATATATATATATATATATATATATATATATATATATTTGGAACGTGTGAATTCCCCACACAACCGCCGCCACTGAATTGTTGATTCTCTTTTTATGTTCTTCTTCACTGGACTCGATTGCGACAACATGCGTACACCTAAAATGCAGATATAGTGGGCAGAATTCTCGTTGCACTTTTTTTTCTCGTTAATTATCCATCTAAGGAGTAACATCGTAATCTTAAACAAAAGATTTGGTAGATTAAAATGACTTTGATTATGTTCTTATATTAAGAGAAGAGGAAGAAGAATACCAATAATACATAAATTACGTCATCGATTTTTTCAGATTTTAGACCCCCCCTACAATCATCCTATCGTTATTTCTAAATGACCCCCTCCCCTTCTCCCAAAATTGACGTCATTACCAGTTTGACAAAATTAAAACCTTGCAGATTTGAGGAAAATAGGGTATTATATGATTAAAACACTTAGCTATAGAATCACCTTTTATTATTTTTACTTTGGCAATAATCATTGATATAATATGATATGAAACTAAACAATAGGGAATAATAATATTATATATTATCATTCCCTATTTTTTACTTCTCTTTGGATAACTCCCATGGAGTTTTCACCCATTCTTTTCAATTCTGGATAACGGGTAATATCTCCGTATTCTCTCAATATTCATTTTGGCTCGATTCATCCACGTCTTCAACCCACTCAACGTCGAGTGCCTGTCCCGTTTCGCCGTCATGCAACTGAAGGACTTCTATTCCTCGCCGTCCCGAGATTCGAGCACTACGACGAGGGACCGCAGGACCTCTAGTTTCCTGTTCCATTAAACAGTGAAACAATAAAAGACTATAAACACTTTATCGCTGAAAACACTTTTTTTGTACCTATGTAAAACAATACCTGATCCGGGGAACCGTGTACATAATCTTTCATATTCTTTCTGGCTCCTTCATGGAGGTTTTTGAAGCAAAGTAAGTACCACATTTCGAACAGCATATTTCTATTAGCTCGCCTTGTAACGTAGGACAGTAGAAGTCATATGGAAGTTTCTTAAAATGTCCAAGAGGTACTTCCATTTTCAGTGCTAACTGTAAATAAAGAGGACAGAAGCTGGCGTCCTGTTTTAAAGGAGTTTTTTAAAGGAGTTTGCTCTCAAATTTGATGTAAGCAGCAGGGGTGGCGGCATAAATCCATCAGGGAGGATCTTGCGTAATTTGCTACGTGACATTGTGCAGCAAGCCAGATATGAGCATTTGGATATCTGTAACATATATTGAGACTCCATAACGTCCTTGGTGTACCATTCAGGTCCAGGATGGGTGCCAATCTCCGGATCTGGTTTATCTGGACAGATATACTCTGCCACTACGCTTTCACCGCCTATGACCATCTCGTTCCAAACGTTAGCAAGGGTTTCCCAAGCAAATTTATAGTGTGGGATTATTAATCCTGCAAGCTGGTGACTGAGTGGTGCCATTCTCCTTTGAACACGGTTAAAGCACTGCGTCCAGGTGCATTGCATGCTATTGCAATATAGTCCAAATTGCGGTCCGAAAAATGTCGCACAGCGTATTCAATGACTTTTTGGTAACGGGGATTTTCGTCAGGACCTCCGTCAACAGTGAAAATCAGCACTGGCTTCATCACACCCGAGGGTGTTTTCAAAATACTCTTAAAGTTGTCAACAGTCAATAATCTCACGAAGTCTTCCACTCCTAATTGCTATGTTATGTTATTTTATCTTGGACTTGCATGTGATGTTCCGCTCAGAGTAGACGTGTGAATATTCGGTTCCGATAATATAATTTTAAAGCGTGTTACAAGAATTGAATTAAAATTAAAAACTTAAACCCTTGTGTAGTATATTTCAATATTTGCACTGTTGAGTGATTAGTCATCGTGAAAATTGTGTCTAATTGAATAATTCATATCATACGTAATAATGCCGATAACAAAAGGTCAAGGAGATGAAATAAAACAGTGTTTATTAGACTGTTTGTCGGATAAGGATTTTATGTTAACCTTGGCAGAGAAAGTAGCTGAAGTAGTTGGGAAAACATTAGGTGACCACCTGCTTAAGTTGGATGGTCAGGTCAGCGAGCTTCAAGGTCAGGTCGCAAGTAATCAAGAAGAGATAAGAGAGCTGAAGATGAAGTTGAATTATTTCGAGCAGAATCATAAATTGAAGCAGTTGAGATTGTATGGATTGAGGGAAGAGACTGATGAAAATTTGAGTAAGAGGGTGCATGAAACTTTGTCGAAGGTGATGAAAATTGGGGAGATTCCTATAGAGAATTGTTACAGAATGAAGATAAGAAGTAATAACGGCCAGAAACCTAGACCACTTGTGATACAGTTCACTTCCATCAAAACGAGAAACGAAGTATTTTACAGGAAAAAGTTACTTAAAGGATCAGCTTTGGTAATAACTGAGGAACTCACCAAGAGCAATTACGAGTTACTCCAGTTGGGCAGAGGAAAAATTGGAATGAAAGATGCTTGGTCAAGAGAAGGAAAAATTTTTGTTAAGCTTAAGGGTAAAATTCATAATGTAAGATCTAGGGAAGACTTGGAAAAATTGTTAAAGTAGCTATGATAGTAGGAACCAGATATTCCGTATTAAGTCGCGTGGGAATTAGTTGGTTGTACAGGTATATATATTTTTTTTCTTGTTACTATACTTGTTATGTATGTGTATATATACATATATTTGTGTATATATATATATATATATATATATATATATATATATATATATATATATTAGGGAACCTATTTCTGTTACTATTTTGCTTATTTGTTTGTTTTTTTGTTTATTTTTGTTTGGTGGATACTTGGAGCAGTTTCACATTGTATTTTGTTTTATCTGCTATGAGTGGTGGAATTAGATGTGTACAGTTGAATGCGAGGTCACTAGTAGCTCACTTCACTGATGTAAAAAAATTGATCTTGTCTCACAATGTGGACATTGTGGGCGTAAGTGAGACATGGTTAAGTAGTTGTATCTCGACCAAAGTTGTCGATATACCAGGCTATCATTTTGAAAGAGTAGATAGGGGAGGTTATAATGCTGGAGGTGGCGTAGGTATATATATAAGACATCACATAAATTTCTCGGTTATGTCTTCTGATCATGAAATTGAACAAATTTGGATTAAAATATTTGTGAAGACAAAGACTATTGCTGTAGGGGTCTTTTATAATCCGTATGAATCTGAATATAAGCGTTTTTTTTGAAAAATTCGAAACTGTTATTTCGTTAATTGCCCCTACAGTAGATGATATATTTTGTCTGGGTGATTTCAATGTTGACCTGTTGGATAGTACAAGAACCTCCGCACATTTTGTTAGTGACATATTCAAGGGATTGGATATGTTTCAGCTGATAGATCAGGCAACTAGAGTAACAAAATCCTCAGCTACACTTTTGGACTATATCATCACAACAAATAAGGATATGATTTCTCTTATTGATTTATTGCATATACCGGAAATAAGTGATCATGAAATGATCATGTTAAGCTTAAACTATTACGTCAAAAAGAATAGGTGTAAGTACATTACTTGTAGAAATTTTAAAAGTATGAATTATCATTCATTCAGCGCAGGCTTACAATCACTCCCGTGGCATATCATTTATGAATTAGATGATGTAGAGAGCAAGGTTAATTTATTGAGTAGTAACATAGTGAAGTTGCTTGATATTCACGTCCCATCTCGAACTTTTAGAATAACAAAAAATTATGCACCGTGGTTGACTGATGGGATCCGTGCGATGATGTTGGATAGAGATAGATTTTTAAGGGATTTCAAAATTTCGAGAATGGATAGTGATTGGCAGAGTTATAAGCGGTTGCGCAACATGGTAACGATAGCTGTAAGAAATGAAAAGAAGGCGTATTTCAAACATAGAATAAAGTATAAGAACTCTAAAGGGATGTGGTCTGAATTGAAGTCATTAATGGGTGGAACAGAGGCTGCATGGTGTGATGATATCGTTGGAGGTAAATGGAATGTTGATGAAATCAATAAACACTTCATTGATAGAATTCCAAAGCTCCTGGCTAACAGAGATACGAAGATGTTCTATAAACATAATCTTAAAAGTACAGTTAAAAGCATATTAACCTTCAAACCCGTATCAGAAACAGATATATTACAAATTATCAACAGTATTAAAAGTAAAGCTATTGGTGCGGATGGCATAAGCATATTAACAGTTAAACTTTGCATTCCATTTTTGTTGCCACATATAACACATATTATATTTAATTTTTGTTTGGGGAACTCAGTGTTTCCTGACAGCTGGAAAAAAGCCTATGTTTCGCCAATACCACAAAAACCCAATATCGAGAATTTGGATGATTTAAGACCGGTTAGTGTACTGCCGGCTGTATCTAAAATATTAGAAAAGGTTATCAATTTGCAATTACGGATACACTTGATATATATATATATATATATATATATATATATAAATATATATATATATATATATATATATATATATATATATATATATATATATTTATATATATATATATATATATATATATATATATATATATATATTATATATATATATATATATATATATATATATATATATATATATATATATATATATATATATATATATATATATATATATATATATATATATATATATATATATATATATATATATATATATATATATTATATATATATATATATATATATATATATATATATATATATATATATATATATATATATATATATATATATATATATATATATATATATATATATATATATATATATATATATATATATATATATATATATATATATATATATATATATATATATATATATGAAATGGTATTATCCCTGTGTGAGCTCATTTTTATAATGAGGGTTAAATGAAACACAATTCTCACAACTCAAAAAATTTGGTTTAATTAGCTACCATTTTCGCGAAGTATTATTCGCATCATCAGGCTCCAGAGGGCTGTAAAAAATGTCAAGATGAAGAAACAATGCAAGATACAATGCCATAAAACTTACAGTAGACCACATTGGTCATGTATGAGGACATGTCAATTATACGTATGTTGTTGAATAACAATGGACTAGTACAAATACTAAATAAATTTTTTCTAAATGAATAACAATATTCTTGACTCAATAAATTTTCTAAATAAATAACTATAAATTTTCACTGTAGACTGTGAATTTGAGAAGTCTACAGTGAAAATTTATAGTTATTTATTTAGAAAATTTATTGAGTCAAGAATATTGTTATTCATTTAGAAAAAATTTATTTATTATTTGTACTAGTCCATTGTTATTCAACAACATACGTGTAATTAACATGTCCTCATACATGACCAATGTGGTCTACTGTGAGTTTTATGGCATTGTATCTTGCATTGTTTCTTCATCATGACATTTTTTACAGCCCTCTGAAGCCTGATGATGCGAATAATACTTCGCGAAACCGGTAGCTAATTAAACCAAATTTTTGGAGTTGTGAGAATTGTGTTTCATTTAAACCTCATTATATATCATATATATATATATATATATATATATATATATATATATATATATATATATATATATTATATATGTAAATATTTAAAATTAATTTATTGCCTATTCATTTTTAATGTTTTCAGCAATAACAGGCTATTTACAATGAAAAAAACTTGATTTTTGAAAAATTAAGTTTCTAACATAGAAAATAGCCTGTTATTGCTAAAAACATTCAAAAAATATACATTTATATATGCAATCTGTAAATGTATTTTTTATATTGAAAATCGAGAATCGAAATTAGATCTTAAAATTTTCGACCTCGACAGATATGAATTCAGGTCTTTCCACTTCACATGCTCTGACCATTAAGCTACTGAGGTCTCCACTTCGAGTTGCAATTTTGACTGATATCTAATTACTCTTTTTATTAGCAAAAGAGTCTTTGAACGCTCGGATTGTCGTGTTTTTCAAACTGCAGGAGAAAGTGAGCAACCACTATCCCATCCTCCTAGACCTATCAGTTTCCCTTTCGAAATATGACATTTTTAAAGTGGAGCAATCATAATTCGCGCTTACCACGCAGGTACGAATCATACTGTAAATGTATTTTTTTTTTTGGTGAAAATTAGAAGAATTTATATAGTCGAAGTAGTGACCTCGGTAGCTTAGAGGTCAGAGCAGAAGGGCGTGAACCTGAGAAACCTGGGTTCGTATCCCATTCGAGTTCGAAAAGTTTTAGGTGTAATTTCGATTCTCAATTTTCAATATAAAAAAATACATTTATGCGAGATGCCGCATTTTCGTGCGGCAGGTGAAAGGATGCCGCATTTTCTCTGGTGAAAGGATGTTGCCCCATTTTCGACTATGAGACCTTATTTCCAAGAGAAATACTAAGCGGAAGTTACTAGGCATGTTGTCTTAGATTTTTCCTGCCTTCTCATTTTTTTTGCATTACTTTTTCAATTGATTTTGCTTCGATGCCATTCATGGAAGTCTTGAAGAAAGATTTACCATGTTGAATTTATCGAAAATTGAAACATTTCCAATTCATATTCAATTTCCTCAATGAAAATTACATGATAAATGATAGGGAAATTATATGGCAGGAAAGACACGTACAGTTACAAGTTTCGATAATAATAGCGAATCCATTATTGTAGTTTATGAACGTAGTAACAATTTAAAACTAATATTCTTGAAGAACAACGATAATTTTTGTGATATTACCAGAAATTATTATGGCTTAATAGATATATTTCTCTTAATGTTTTGTTAGTTGACGGCAGTTAAGGGTAAATAGTGTCATGAAAAGTGAGTTGAGCGTTTCTGAAAATTAAAACTTCAAAATTAAACTATCGCTGTACTAATCCGATGTTATACTCTGCCAAATAAAAAAAAACATGCGATTAACTTCCGCCAAACTTGTCAATGCTTCTCTGACTATAACGCAATGTTTGAATATAATTCTTCAAAAATACGCCTCACCAAAAGATGTTATTTTGTTGAACACTGATAGAACCGTTATGAATTTTAAAGTGTTGAGAATAGACGTCAGAAGAGGAAGAATATTCAATGATTTTCCAAATACTTTCCCGGACTTCTACGTGATAGAAATTCCATCACACGCGGATTTGTTGGCGTTCCTGAATGAAACCATTTACAACCACAAAATGCTTATGAATATTCGAGGTAGATTTTTGTTTATTGGAGAAAACTTCTCTCTTGGTTATTATCAGCTTATCTTCAGCAATTTCCTCATCAATTCGATTTTTTTCGACAGTGGAACAAGGATTATATATAAATTAAATCTATACCGTAATGGAATATTCCGTAGAAATGGCGCAGACATGGTCTTTGTAGGTAAATGTGGTGATGAATTTGAAGAATTTAACAATTTTTATGAAGTGAAAATTCCAAGAAAAGGAGAGAAACATGAGATAACGGTAGCGTATTCTGAAGAACTAAACAAATCATATCAGGAATATGTGAATTTCAGTAGACCTGGTTTAGAGATAGAAATAATTGACACCATTTTAGAACATTTGAATATTAATCATAATTTCATTCCTATCAAATCCTCCGAATTGGGTAGATTTGGCTCACTGGAAGATTTTTTAATTTGTGGATGCCAATTGAGAGATTATTTTACGAATGACCAGACTGCAAGTTATCTATTAAATACCGTGAAATGGATGATTCCAGTTCCTAAAAAGATTGAGAGATGGCGTTATATATTACTGGTATTTAGTCCAGTTTGTTGGATTCTCTTCATCAGTGCACTATTATCCATTTTAGTTGCTTTTTTCCTAACGAAATATACTGATCTGTATTCAGATAAAATAAGTATCTTGCATATTTTTTATGTTATATTTTTGGGGCGAACGAAACTATTCAGAAAAATATATATTTCTTCAGATATTTTCATTTTTTGCATCGTATTTTGGTCCGTTATGTTGAATTACTTGTTTTGTTCAAAGTTGACGTATTTACTGAATGGTATCAGTTACGAAAAAGGCATTGAAACTATTGAAGATATCGTGAAGGATCAATTCACTGTCGTTTATTTCACCGATTCTGACAAAGAAAAGGTGAAAGCTCTACCTGAATTTCGTAATTATCCTGATTATTTATTTGAGTCTTGGCCGAAATTTGCTAAAAGTTGGGGCACTATTCCTGATCATAATCATCGAGTCGTTTTGGCGTCCGCTGAGATATTTCGTTTGCAGAAATGGTACATCAACAGCAGAACAGGATTAAACTTTTTGAAAGAGCTAGAACCACCATATGAGACATTCTTTGTTGGGGCTTTATTTAAAAAAGCACACCCTTTGTTTGATTATTTCAACAGACATGTCCAATACTTCATAGAATCCGGACTGTCGGGAAGAATAATAGAGCATTACGATGCTCCAAAGTGGGAACAACCAACCATGGAACCAACTCAAAAATTGAGTATGGAACACATTCAAGCTCCTTTGATGATTCTGACAGTTGGATTAATGTTGAGTCTACTCGTTTTCTTTTTTGAACTAAGCAACTGGAATTTTACCAAGAGAAGTACTTGTTGAGTTCGAATGTAAATCTTTTTGATTTCATTTTTAATATATTCACTATTTCCACTATTCGTCAATCAACTCATCGGAAAAGCACCTTGGATTATATTTGTAAGATTTCCAGATACGTGTTATTGGAGTGTTCAATTGCACTTAATTTTCCGTACGTGTTATACCATTTTATTAAAATACACCGTTATGAGTATGTATAACTTCACCCTTCTTCTCATAGTCACCGAGTGAACTTGAAGGTGTTCGGAATGTGCCACGATAGTTAATTATAATATCATAATTTATCTTTTACCCTATCAATAAAATCTAGTTATTTTACCTGTCGTAATTCAATCGATCATAATTCAATCCATAGAATTTTTCGAATGATTATACAAAATTTACCTACATTATATATACAAGTTTTCGAGTATTCAATAAGTGTGCTATACAATATTCTCATTATTGACCACTTTTCTTGTAGAATTGCACTAAGGTTTCTCTTCAACACTGCTAGCGAAGCGGTCGTTCTCGAGTCGGCCATTTTCTAATTCAAGTTTAATATACACAAATGTAAGACTGAGTTATGACTTTTTTTTAGTGGTTTCTCATATTTCCCCTTTTTTTCTTGTTTCATGTCAGTATACTTTAGAATTTTGATTGGCCAAAGCTCATACTCGTATGTCATCAGAAACCAATCCAATCTTCATTTTCTCCAATATTTATAAACTTAAACTAAATAGTTAACAATCAAAATTCAAAATATCCTCTACTTTCTGATAATATTCTGTTGATTTGTCTTGAGTGTAGTTTAGTAGCATCTGTTTTCCGAGATTTACAATTGTTTTACGTTACCTATAGGTAAATTTATATTCAAAATTTAGAATTTTTACCTACATTGACAAAAAATTTATAAGAAAATTTATCCAGACTTTTATCCAAATGACTTTCTTTTTTTATCAAAAATTAATTTTCATAGGAAATATTAAAAATTTCATTTTTTATATGTTTTTTGAAAATAAATATTACGATCTTCATTCATGCCAAGTACTTGACGTCTTGAACCATCACCACGGTTTACTTTCTATTTTATACTTTTGAATGATATATAAATATGTATATATATATATATATATATATATATATATATATATATATATATATATATATATATATATATATAAATATATATATATATATATATATATATATATATATATATATATATATATATATATATATATATATATATATATATATATATATATTTCTTGAAAATGATTTATTGCCTAATTAAGATATTTATTTTGAAAATTTTTAGCAATAACAGGCCTCTTTAATATGAAAAAGTTTATTTTTGTTGACGTTTCGTTGTTATATTACAACTTTGTCAAAACTAATGAATAATTGAATTTATGAGTTACTATGGATATCAAATGTCAAACTTATTTTTCAGAAAAATCAAATTAGTTTTTTTGTATATTTAGTTATTGATTTTCATTATCAGAGGAATATTTCTGGCTCAGCATTCGCTTCGGAAGTTTTAGTCTTCTTCACCATGAGGAAACCTCTGAAAAACTCATGGTAAGCCAGGTGATTGTATAAGTGTGATTATATTTATATATATACAATTACATATAGTTTTTTATATACTTATCCAGAATGTGTATATTGTTCGTTTATGTGTGTGAAATTGAAGGTAGATCTGGAAAAAATGAGTTGTGAGATGTGATGTTTTGTGATTGTTGTGTGTTTATTTTACGAGTGTTATTTGTGAGGTTTATTAAGTTGTTGTAGATAGAATTTAGATGTTTAATGTCTGTTCTTTCATTTACTGTGTTTTCCAAATTTTTACGAATGTGTAACATTTCTAAAATTTCTCTACATTTTTTATCCCTTTCAGTTGCCACAATTTTCGTATTTTTGTAATTAAAATCATGTTTTTCAGTTATTTTATGTTTATATAAGGCTGTGATTTGAGTTTTCGCGTATTTATGTGCTTTGATTCTTTCTTCGAGATTTTGTGCTGTTAGTGGTACCCGGTACGACCGATATAGCTTTTATTGCAATTGTTACACGGAATATTATAAACTGTATGAGTTTTTCTTTGAGTTACAGTTTTACTTTTTAATTTTGTATATATTTCTTCGATTTGATTTTTGGCAGTATGTGCTATTCTTAAATTATAAGGTTTTAATATTTTAGCAATATTTGTACTTAATTTTGGAATATATGGTAAGGGAATGTAATTATTTTCGTTAGATTTATTTCTTTTTGAATGTAAAGTATTATATAATTTATGAATTCTGTTTCTCATGATTTTGTTGATTAAATTTAATGGGTAATTATTTTCATGAGAAGAGTACCAACTTCTCCAAGTGTTTCATGTCGTAAACATGATGATGTTAATTTTAGTGATCTATCTATAAAATTAATTATTATACCTTTTTTCTGGGAATAATGATGATTACTTATATAATTTATGGTTCGTTGCGAATTTATTTCTTTTCTGTACCATCTTGTAAAAATTTTGTTATTTTTTCTTATAATTGTTATATCAAGAAAATTTTATTTTTCATCTTTTTCTTCTTCAAGTGTGAATTGCAATTTATTATGAAAACTATTGAAGCGTTCTAGTATATTATTAATTTGATCTTTATCTGCTTTTATTGAACAATCATCAACATATATTTTATATAATAAGATATTTTCTTCTAAATCTTTTATTACATCTTCTTCTAAAAATTCCATTACTAATTGTGCAATGACACTTGATATTGGACTGCCCATTGCTACACCATCTAGTTGTAGATAAAATTCATTTTTATATTGAAAAAATTTGTTCCTAAAGTGAATTTTACTGCTTCAATGAATTTATTTTTTGGAATACAAGTGGAATTTTTTAAAATATTCCATTTTAGATTTATTATGTTTGGAACGATTGCATTGGGTATATTAGTATAAACTGAGATTACATCTAAAGAATATAATTTATGATTTTCATTAAGTTGTAAATTTTCAAGATCATCAACTAAATGATAAGAGTTCTTGATATAAAATTGATTTTGATTTATTACATTTTTTAAAATTGAAGAAAGAAATATAGAAAGATTATATAGAGGAGATTGAATATATGAAACAATTGGTCTTAATGGAATATTATTTTTATGTACTTTAGGTAAACCATAAAATTTTATCATTTAGTTGATGATCTAAAAAATTTACAACTTAATGAAAATCATAAATTATATTCTTTAGATGTAATCTCACTATATACTAATATACCCAATGCAATCGTTCCAAACATAATAAATCCAAAATGGAATATTTTAAAAAATTTCACTTGTATTCCAAAAAATAAATTCATTGAAGCAGTAAAATTCACTTTAGGAACAAATTTTTTTCAATATAAAAATGAATTTTATCAACAACTAGATGGTGTAGCAATGGGCAGTCCAATTTCAAGTGTCATTGCACAATTAGTAATGGAATTTTTTTAGAAGATGTAATGAAAGATTCAGAAGAAAATATCTTATTATATAAAAGATATGTTGATGATTGTTTAATAATAGCAGATAAAGATCAAATTAATAATATACTAGAACGCTTCAATAGTTTTCATAATAAATTGCAATTCACACTTGAAGAAGAAAATGATGAAAAATTAAATTTTCTTGATATAACAGTTATAAGAAAAGATAACAAAATTTTCACAAGATGGTACAGAAAAGAAATAAATTCGCAACGAACCATAAATTATATAAGTAATCATCATTATTCCCAGAAAAAATGTATAATAATTAATTTTATAGATAGATCACTAAAATTAACATCATCATGTTTACGACATGAAACACTTGAAGAAGTTCGTACTCTTCTCATGAAAAATAATTACCCATTAAATTTAATCAACAAAATCATGAGAAACAGAATTCATAAATTATATAATACTTTACATTCAAAAAAAAATAAATCTAACGAAGATAATTACATTCCCTTACCATATATTCCAAAATTAAGTACAAATATTGCTAAAATATTAAAACCTTATAATTTAAGAATAGCACATACTGCCAAAAATCAAATCGAAGAAATATATACAAAATTAAAAAGTTAAACTGTAACTCAAAGAAAAACTCATACAGAATACAAAAAAAAAAATACTCATACAAAATACTCATAACTCATAATATTCCGTGTAACAATTGCAATAAAAGCTATATCGGTCAAACAGCACAAAATCTCGAAGAAAGAATCAAAGCACATAAATACGCGAAAACTCATATCACAGCCTTACATAAACATAAAATAACAGAAAAACATGATTTTGATTACAAAAATACGAAAATTTTGGCAACTGAAAGGGATAAAAAATGTAGAGAAATTTTAGAAATGTTACACATTCGTAAAAATTTGGAAAACACAATAAATGAAAGAACAGACTAAATTCTATCTACAACAACTTAATATAAACCTCACAAATAACACTCGTAAAATAAACACACAACAATCACAAAACATCACATCTCACAACTCATTTTTTCCAGATCTACCTTCAATTTCACACACATAAACGAACAATATACACATTCTGGATAAGTATATAAAAAACTATATGTAATTGTATATATATAAATATAATCACACTTATACAATCACCTGGCTTACCATGAGTTTTTCAGAGGTTTCCTCATGGTGAAAAAGACTAAAACTTCCGAAGCGAATGCTGAGCCAGAAATATTCCTCTGATAATGAAAATCAATAAGTGAATATACGAAAAAACTAATTTGATTTTTCTGAAAAATGAGTTTGAAATTTGATATCCATAAAAATAATAATAATAATAATAATTTTAGGCTACAATGAGCGTGTACATGTCATATAATATATAAAAATAGTTATGATTATAATAAAAAGATATAGTAACAATTCAATGTATAGACAGATACATTACACTCACACAAAAAAAAACTATGATCAGAATTCATCTATGTTGAATAGAATTCCTGAAGCGTATAAAAAGCTCTACAAAATAAAAATAATTTTAGTTCTTTTTTGAACTTTTTTAGAGTACTGAGGTTAGTAACATAAGCTGGTAATTTTTTGTAAATGGCCACAGATACATACTTGGGACTCTTCTCATATAAGGCACTTTTGTGCTTGGGAAAAAGCAACTTGTTTCCATTTCTAGTGCTATATGACACCCCCAGTTTGATGAAATAGTCAAAATTTTGCATCACATGCATAGCTGCTTTGAGGATAAATATAGAGGGCAGAGTCAGTATTTTATTTTCTATAAAATATTTCCTACAGGATTCAGTGGAATGGAGACGAAACAAAAGCCTTATTATCCTCTTTTGCGCAATGAAAACTCTCTTCCAATCAGTCGAAATTCCCCATAATAGCGTATTATAGGATAGATGTGTATGTATGATTGAATAGTACACACCTATCAGATCATCTTGTGCAATACTACTCCTCAACTGGAGAAGAGCATAGTAGCCTCTACTCAGTTTTCTGCAGACATGGTCCACATGCGAGTCCCATCTCAACTCAGAGTCAAGAAAACATCCCAAATATTGGATTTCATGGTTATTGGTGTTCACCAACATATTACTAGGTAGCCTATTATTATGAAACTGTAGCTGCACCGTTTTACCCTCATTGAGAATCAATCGATTGCGCTGACACCATGCTTCTACTTGGTCACATATTTTTTCGATTTTTGCCTGAACTTCCTCAGTCGAGGATCCCCAGAGCACAACTGATATATCATCAGCATACATAAAAGCAACACCCTCCTGAATATATTCAGGCAGGTCGTTCATAAATAAAACGAACAAAAGTGGTCCAAGTATCGACCCTTGCGGGACACCCAAAGCAGCCACACATTCCTCAGACATACACCCATTGACAAACACCACGCAAGCCGAGATTGTAAAACTTCTCAACAGCAATATTGGAACACATAAGGTCGAATGCCTTACTCAAGTCGAAGAATAGCGTTACAACTATATTTCCCTCGTCTAATTTCTTATAAATTATGTTGAACATCCCGATAGTTGCGGTTTCCGTCGACCGGCCCCGGCGAAAACCATGCTGCGAAGTTGAAATGAGGTCATTGGTTTCAAGGAAATCAACAACCTGAGTATAGAAAACATACTCCAACACCTTAGAAATTCCACCGAGAACTGAAATCTGTCGATAATTGTCGGGCAATGTCTCATCTCCTTTTTTGAATACAGGAACCACTACAGCCTGCTTCAAAATATTAGGGAAAATTCCTTCACTAAAGGATCTGTTTATCAAATTAACAAGATGACCGGCGATATCCTCCGAAATGAGCTTAATGATACTGGTACTGAGGCCGTCCAAACCAACCGTGCTGCATGCCTTCATATCATTTATCATACGCAGCAGGGATGACTCATTGACGGGTTTCAAGAACAAAGATTTACCAGATAAATCGCATGTAGTGGGTGGAAGAATCATATTCGATCCGAAATAATCACACCACATTGGGCGTCCTACAGATACAAAATATTTTACGAAGATATCAGCAACTTTTGAATTCTCAGTTTCCAGGGTTCCTCTCCAGTTCAGATTTATGGAGACTGAATTTCCCTTAAACCCTACCTGCTCACTCACTATCTTCCATAACTCTCTAGTTCTGTTTCTAGAGTTTTCTATTCTAAATTTATGATACAATTGCTTAGACCTCTCGATCTGTAATTTGTGGTCTCTCAGACTTCTTTTATATTCGGACTTCAATTCGGCAGAAGCAGACTGAGAAACCAGCCAGAACAAATTCTTCAAATATCTTGCATTATCAACAATTTCCCTTGTTATCCACGGCTTAGAAATGTTCCCACTTCTGAAATTCCCAGATTGGACTATAGGAGTTGTCCTCTCCAGAAAGTCATTTAGGACATCTATCACTCCAACAAATGCCAATTCAAGACCTGCTGTGTTTATAATCTGACCCCAGTTCTCATAGCTGCCAACAAGGTACTTGAAGGTCGCAAGGCTTTCATCGGTCCGGCGACGCCTGCAAACACGCACAGATGTATCCTCAGACAAACAGGTCAGCTGAAACTCCACCAAAACAGAGAAATGATCGGACAAGCACGGGTTCACAACGTGACTCTTGTATTGTTTAGAATTTAAATTAGTCAATATATAATCTAAGCAGGATCTGGAGGTATAACCTGCATTATTAGTGAAAACCCTGGTATACTCAGATACAGCACTAGACAAAGCAAAACTATCAATAAAATCACACAAAATGTTTCTATTCAGAGAATCAGAAATGAAATCAACATTTAAATCACCCGTAATAAATAAAGAGCTATTGCCAACAACAAGATTCCTCAAAGCAGAAGAGAGGCTATGAGGTCTGTAGAGGTCTATGAACCGAATGAAATTACCCAAACATGGCCTATAAACAGACAAAATATTCAGCACCCTAGTACAGTTCTTTGTTCTTACAGATATTCCACATACTTCAACATGACCCTCAATGGAGAAATGTCCCTCATTGAGAATATGTGTACATAAAAACAACGAGTCTCTTACATATATACAAGAACCACCATGTATACTATTTTTGTCGTTTATCATCCAGTGTTCATTTATGCATAAGATATCGATATCATTTGTCACAAGAAATACTTCAAGTACATTCAGTTTATTTCTCAGACCCTGAATATTCAGGTGTATAATTCTGAAGTCATATTTATTTTCACTTTAATTCTCTACCGTGATTGTTTCTGCGAAAAAAATACCTTTTCACTAGTATTCCTGATGGCCAAAAATCAGGATCGTACAATTGTTCCTTTACAGCCATATCAGCCCCTACCTTAAACGAACAGTTCCTACCCTTCGAATTCAGTTTTTCTACCTCGAACTCTCCAACAGAATTGGAAATTTTACTGTTTAGATATCTCCGAATATCATCTTCGGTAGTACTACTTTTACATCTACCCACGTATATCCATATCTTCCGCGGAGATGCAGAAAATTCAGTAGTCACATCAACTGATCGTGTCCCTATAATATGTCCTGTAGATTCGGATGTTTTCTTATCACGCTTAGTCAGAATTAAGTTCGATTTTTGATTTGAATCTGCAGATATCTGCGTGTTGTTGTTTCTTCTCAGCCTTTTTTGTTGGATGGAACTTTCTGTTGGTATACGAGATATGATGATTTCATCGGAGGAACTCGAATCCAATGACTGGCTGATAGTTCCGTTAGAATCCGAAATAACTCTCACAGATTCTTCCACTACAGTTGAATTATTGCATTCCAGTAGATCCAGAAGCATTTTATTAGTAGCGGCCAAGTTATCAACTTTTAATTTGAGGTCACTTATTTCTTGACTGAGTTCCATAGCTGAATTTAAAACCTTCTCCTCTATAAACATTTTCAGATCATCTACACTGTTTGAACTTTGAACAGACATCACTGTATTATCTTTATTGCGAAAATTATAGGCTTTATTTTGGGCAATATTTAATAATATATACTTATAAGAGCGGTTGACCAAACACGTCAGCACACGATAAGAGTCACACGAAGAATCTCATAGTAACTTATAAATTCAATTATTCATTAGTTTTGACAAACTTGTAATATAACAACGAAACGTCAACAAAAATAAACTTTTTCATATTAAAAAGGCCTGTTATTGATAAAAACTTTCAAAAAATATATATATATATATATATATATATATATATATATATATATATATATATATATATATATATATAATATAAATGGCTAATTTTGAAATGGCTAAAAAAAATTGACCTATAAGAATCTGTTGGGGCCATTTTCCAAAGTGCTATCATCAATTGATGATGGGAAGGAATTGTAGGACGTCTGAGAACACGTCGGACTAAATCCTCTTGTATCAGCTCATGTATATAATTGAATGTGCATCTTCATAGTCTAAAGGGATCAATAAAGAATTCCATGAGTAAAATTTTCAAAATCTATAATGTATTAAGTGACAAAAAATAATTCACCTAAAATGACTTTTGAATTTTTCATGTGAATAACGAGTAATTACAGTTTTCGTTCTTTTCGATTATATTCTTGTAAAATTGCATTCCATTCTTCATCTGAGCTGGACGAACTAGTTATTTCTGCAGCATTACTTCGATGCACCAACAAATTTCCAATTGCCGCCGTAAGAGGTATTTTTATTATCTATTAATAATTAATAGAACTTATTTTTCTAAAAATTGTAACATAACCTAATCAACATTTTGTTTTGTTCCGCGCCATTTATATTATTTAACGCATAATAATATATTTATATTATTATGACGCTCAAAACGCTCCAAAATTCATTCCACGTGAGTGAATAATTGTGAAGATCAGAAACAAGTGGAACGGCGAAAACCGTGGTCGTGGTCGTTGTGAGTGCTTAGTGGAATGCACTCAGAATAATACAACCCCACCATTAGTTTAGCTGGTATACTACATGCAAATAGGACACTTCTCAAAACTTTCACAGTTTGAAGTTAAATAATTTGAGCATTTGGTATAAATTCTATATTTTTCAATTATGTATATGGTAATACATGTGTTGTTGATAATTTGTTGAAATCTCAACGGCAAACTATGAAAACAAGATGTTTTGTGTGCCTACCGATTTCACTGAAACGAAATCAATTTTGTGTTGTTTAAAACTTTCGCTGTTTGAAGTTGAATACTTTACGATTTCAATATTCATCAATTTTGTATAGTGTAATTAGGTGCTAGTAAGGATAGTTTGTGGATAACATAAACATCAAATTAAAAAAACGAAATGTTTTTGCGTGTACCGATTTAATCGAATCGAAATCAAATTCGTGTTATGTTTTGAGTACGGGTTTCTTACAAATAATTTTTGTGTGTAATATAGCGTGGAGGATAGGTATTCCGTAGATGATTCAGTAAGTTTCAAGCTTGAAATAGGTAAGTTTCTGATGAGTAAAGCTCGGAAAGAAAGCAACGGAAAAAGCCAAAAATATTCGCATTTAAATGCATCACAAAATGACAAAAAATGCAATGATCTAAGAAAATGCAAGAGATGATGTATATGATAATGTTAAGTAATATACTATTATTTCATTATTTCACTATGGTAGGGAGTGGGGGCGGGATTTAATATTTAGGTATTCAACGAAAATTTATATTTAGTATGAGATTTTATTGAAAATAAAATAATAATAATACATAGGCACTATTAAAATTATTATAGTAACAATAAAACAAAATAACAATATTTAAACAGACATAAGTCACGTTTTACAATTTTTGTAAAAACTATTAATAATTATGTGTTTTTCGAAGTTTTCTAGGAGGAACATCAACTGATGTAATGGGAGCATATTCATATTTACAAATGATGTTTAATTCTAAATTTAGGATATATACATCATTTCGCCCATAAAAATTTTCGACATATTTTTCAAGATTTGAAAGCCCCTATTATTTTGAGCCACAAAATTGAATTCATTTAGAACGACGGTCCCAATTTGTAACACGACTTTCTTACAATTCGACTCAAACTGGCAAATTAAAGCTAATGATTCCGTTAATGGAATAAAAGATTTTTCTAAATTTTTAATAGTTGTAGATACAAACATATAATTGCTTTTTATAAAAATTAAATTATCCTTCATCAATGAATTTTTAAAAAGATTTTTTGAGTTTAAAATAGATGTAGATGAAGAGACACTCAGATCGCCAATCACATGTTTAATGGCGTGGTAATTACAGGTTGTGGTGATAAGGCAAGATTTGGAAATTTTCCATTGTAAAATTGAACGAGTGTCAGAGATTTCAAAAATACTTTTTTTACATTGTTAATTAGGTCATTGCACAAAGGAAACTGCTCTCTTATACATTCTGCCACTCTATTAATTCCATGAGTTAGACAGGTTACATGTTGCAGATTCTGAAAAAATATTTTTAAATTTTGTCCAGCTTTAATCATATAAGTTGCTGCATCAGATAAAAATAATGTAAATTTTTCTGTGGGAACAATTTGGGGCAAGGAAAAATTGTTCAATGAAACTTGGACAAATCGTACAATTGTTAAATTATTAGCTTTTTCAAGTTTTTTAGAAGCAAAAATATAGGATCTGCTTGGATTTGTTTTCCCTTAAACACCTATTAACGCATTTGCGATATATCTACCGCACAAATCGGTGGTTTAGTCTAATACAATATAGAAATAGTTTGAATTGACCTCGTTTTGATACAAGTTAATGTTTGTTTATATATTGAATCGACACTTGCTCTACGTAAGGTCGACTCGTCAGGAATGTTTAGTTTACAATATTTTCCTAAAAATTCCTTCAGGTTGGGATTATTTTACTCGCTCAACGGTTTATTACTGGCAATCATTGCCTTGCACAAATCCTCATTAAACTCTTTTTTGGGGTCTTTTTTTGGCTTCTGTTGTTGGAGGCAACCTCTCAAGGTTTGTTGCGATGATAATTTCTGGATATTGGAAATATGCTTTGCAGATTTCACGTGTTGATCCACAATAAATTTTTTCTCAGCGTGGATGTATAATGGGAACGGAAAACTACTGATTATTATTTTTACAAGACAAATATCACAAAAAAAGCACATATCCAACTTCAAAATAATTCGACACCCTGTATCTTTTCAAAAGGACAATTTTTTTACTTGGTACACACAAAGAACGTGTCAATTACGTCCGACCATATCATTCACCTCTTTGTGTCATAATTATCTCTTAATATAGATTTAGCAGGTTTATGATTTTATGATCTTATGAAGTATCATTAAACGCCTTTATTATAAACGAGAAGTTCACAAAATCGATGAAAAACCTCAAAACTCATTGAATAAACATTAAAATAGTAACATCCGTATACAATTTGTTAAAAAATAAGTTGCGAATAAGTGAAAAGAAAAAAATTAAAAATAATAATAATAATAATGTTACCTATATCTTGAATACATGAATGCTTATACTTTTAGATGAAACATACTTCAAAACTAAAGCCAATAGCAATATGTGACATATGCTTACAATTTTTGAACACACTCCACAAAAAAGGTGTTCTCCATCCCAAGTAAGTTCTCGGTGACACTTTATCCACACATCATTAAAAGTCTTTTTAGGCATTTCGACTCAAGCACTTGTATATTGTATTCTGAGTAAAAGAAAGTAAAATAGGTTCACTGTCCCTAATCGTAATGCTTTCGTTGGAAGATACTGCACAATCAAAGGTTAACCTAATATTTACCGGGGGAGGCCGCTCCGACTGCGATGTTTTGGAAATCCCCTGGTTACAGTTACTTGTTTATGGTATTTGGTATTTCCCATTTTGGGGTAGCAGGTACAAAGTTCCAAACCCAAACAGTTTTGAAAATTTCATAATGGAAACATTCTGTTCAATAGGATTTCAAAATAATTGCCATTAAATGCAAAAAATTCTTAAATCTCAAAAAATGCATGTTTTGGGAAGAAGTACAAAAAAATGCAAAAGATGCAGAAAAATGCAAGTTGCATTTTTTCCGAGCTCTACTGATAAGTATATTTTTTGAAATGACGAAAACTTGTTGCATTCCTGGTTGTAAATCAAATTATAACAGCACCCTGCGGGCTGATGGGCAACTACTATCGACCTTCAATTTCCCTAGAAATGAATTTTCAAAGAGTAAATGTATGAGATGTATATCACGAGAAAATTGGGTTCAACAAAATATTCAGTTCTTTGTGCCTTGCAGTTTCCTGAAACTGATATCATCAGGGAAGAGAAATTTATAGAACAGTACTTCTGTATTTTTAGATATGATAGAGTATGCTTTCAGAACGTTCGAAATATCTTATAATGTTTGTGTCGACGGAGTTGTAAATGCTGAAAAAAAAATTCGACTTAAACATGTATTCGCGAAGGCATTGTAATGAATTTCCACTTTCAGATATACAAAAAAGAACAGCAAATTGTTGTGTTAAGACTTATCTTGACTTTGACTGACCCCATACTGCTGAATGTGACGATTTCATTTTTATTTCAACTACGAATTATTTGAGAGAATTTGAAATAGATGAATCAGCTCAAATCTATATATCCGGTTATGCCTCTGACAAAATGTCCAAAATAGAACAATATCATTAAGAACAAACTAGAAGTAACATCTTCTTCTAGCTTCCTACTGAAAGTATAGGAAATTTGACTGATAATTAATATTTTAAATATTTGCAACGGGGAGCACTGAATATATTACAGATTTAGTTGGAAATGTATTCGAAAAAAAAATTATAACATTTCTCTCATCCATAGGACAATTTTTTGTAATCGTTTTCAAGTCCCTGATTTTTATCGTTGATGTTTAGGTGGTATTTCAATACAAATTATAAGTAGATGTCTGGTTATGATACACAAAATGTCCAAAATAGAATAATGTAGTAACATCTACATCTAGCTTGTTACTGAACAACAACAGAGTTCATCGTTGAGTAACAGTAGTCTCTGTTTAGTGACTTTTTCAACCTAACAATAAGCGAACACGTGCTGCTAGTGACCTAACCACGGCTGTAGGCCACACCCACAGGACCCGGTGAGATACTAATACATCTTTTTTTCTTTCAGCATTATTGTGATTGTTCTTGTTGTATATATTGATCGCGACTTCGAACGTTATGCCTAGTAGCCCGAAGCCGGGTGGACGTAAAAAGCCACCCGCTTCTTCAAAAACGGCAAAAATACTTAAAATCATTAAAGCCACGCCCCCTGCGATTTCATCACCGAAGTCACCTTCGGTTTCAACTGAGGCTCCCGTCCGCCGAGCCTCTACGCCAAATAGCACCGTCTCTGGTGCCTCTACAAGGAGCCGTTCTTCAAAGGCCCCTTCCAACAAAATTCCATCACTTCTCTCTCTGGAAGTCGCTAGACCCTCGGCTTCGTCACCAACTCCATCTCGCGCCTTATCATCTAGGCGATCTTCCTTGTGCTCGAATGCAAGTTCGTCTTCATCCATCAATTGCACTATCTTAACCCCCAAAATTTATCGTTATGTTATCAGGAACATTCCTGATAACATAAAATCTCAACGAGAATTTTTCAAAATTCTCGTTACATCAAATCTTCCGATAGTTAATCTCAAAGTTAACTACAACAAAACAGCGCTTGTGGAGTGCAAGACTGCTGCCCCTCCTAACTTCCAAACAACACTCCGAAATCTTGTAGGCACCCCGACAATTTCTTTCGCCCCCCTAAATCGCCACGCTCACAGGAGCGCGGCTACTGAAAACAACAAATCCAAAGTTTCATATTCCTGCGTCATCAAATCGGTTGACCAGGAATATACCCTCGAAGAAATTGAGCTCATCCTACGGGAACAGGGCATCAATTTTCATAAATGTTGGCGAATTATTTCTAGAGCCACAGGAAAACCAACCTCCCTCCTTCGAGTGATTACACACTCAAAAACCTCTATGGATCATCTACTGCTTAAAGGCGTCCGTATATACGGACGGATCCATACAGTAGAGCCCTCCAAAGTCCCCCAACCAATCCAGAAATATTGCACTACCTGCACTAAATCTGGACATGACCGCACTGAATGCACAGACAAGCCTACGTGTGCAACTTGCGGTAATACCCACAAAAATACTATCTGCCCCAACCTCAAAAATCCTACATGCCCTAATTGCAAGGGAAATCATCCTGCATGGGATATGAAATGCCCTAAACGGTCAGAACCCCCAAAAGCCCCCGAAAATACAGCCCCAATCAGAGTCCTCAATGAAATCGAACCCATTGACGACAATTCGTACGAGCATTTCTCTCGTGTCGATTCAATGATAAAGTTTATCACCCAAACTTTATCCAATGTTTTTCCAGATAAGCGATTACTTATCGCCAAAGTAATCGAGAGGGCATCAGCCGACTTCCTTAACAGAACTACCGTCATTAACTACACTGGCGGTAGAATTTCAATTGCAATGGCCCCTATTAATTATTTCGGGGGAGAACGTTCATCACAGTTCAATCCTGTAGAAAATACTTAGTTTATGAATTTAAATTTCACGTTAGGTACTGTGAACGCTTGCGGTTTACGCCGCAAGATTCACCTGTTGAAAGCACTCCTACAAAGTTCTAACATTTCCATCCTCTCAATTACTGAAACCAAGCTGAAATTTGACCTAAAAATTTCAAATTACAAAACATTTCAAAGGAATAGCACTCTCGGCACTACTCGTGGCACTGCACTATTAATTCATAACACTCTCTATTCGACAGAATTCAAACTCCCCATTCAATTCTCAGATCTCGAATGTGCAGCCGCGAAAGTAAAAATTAATAATTTAACAGTAGCCATCTTCAGTTTTTATAATCCTCCTGGCAACATACTTCCAGCCGATTTCTTAGAATATATAGCCACAATTCCAAACTCTATTCTGTTAGGCGATTTTAACGCCCGACATATTCAATTCGGAGACATTGTAACAAACAGAAATGGTCGAATACTGTCTGAATGTCTCATACAACACAACTCATGGCGTTGTTTTAATATCGACCCCACCTTTTTTAATCATAATGGTATGTCTATCACAGACCATATCATCACTACCTCGGATTTAATCAATTATTTCGAAGAGCCCTGTTTTATAGGTCAAACAATCACTTCTGACCACCTTCCACTACTCATTCATTCAAACATTTCCCAACCACCGCCTCCGGCCCCTACAATCATTACTTTCAAGGGCCACAAAAACGCCAACTGGGAAGAGTTCCAGATTAATGTGGCAAATAATCTTCCACCGCTACAACCTCTCGATAATCAATTTCAAATCGATCATTCTCTTAATAACTTTTCTACTTTCGTTTCGGAAGCTTATAGTGCCTGTGTTCCTGAAAAACGGTAGATATCAATCGTCCTCCATTACCGCCATTCATCGTCAGTCTTATTAAGTCGAAGAGGCGTCTCTATCGTACGTATTTGCGTACGAGAAATGATGCCTTGAAAACTGAATACAACCGACTATCTGCTACAATACGCCGAGAAATTAACCGTTTCAAAGAAGAAAAGTGGTCAGACATAACGTCTACGCTAGACTTCCGGAACGGTAAAGAGTATTGGCGTAAGTTCCGCATGCTCACTTGTTCTAGATCTAGGAAAATCACGCATATAATGTCCCCTGACGGTCACATCACATCTGACCCACAGGAGAAAGCTGATATTTTCAAACAGCATCTCCAAAATATCTTTCAAATTCCCCAAAATCCTAGATTTAACGTGCAGCTGTTCAATACCCTAGAACGGCACCTAGATATTCTAAAAAATATAGCGGTTGTGACTGAATTGAATGGCAATAACATTTTCAACACCCCTATTGATACTGAATTGGTTTCCGAAGTTATAAAACGCGGTAAGAATACGGCACCAGGCAAAGATGGCCTCTCGCGTTCCGTATTCCGTCACCTACCGCCGAACGCCATTGAATTCATTAAAACTATCTATAATCGCTGTTTAGAGTTGTGTTACTTTCCTTCTCTATGGAAAGAAGCTACGACAATAATGATCCCGAAACCAAATAAAGATTCTACCTCTCCAGATAACTACAGGCCTATATCCTTGCTTAATGTAATGGGAAAGATATTTGAGAAAATATTAAACGATCGTCTCAGAGACTTTGCCGAGTCTCGAAACATTATTCCGACTTTTCAGCACGGTTTCAGAACCCATCATTCCACTTATGATCCCCTATTCAGACTCCACACTAATATTACAAACTCCTTGAACTCTGGCGAATGTGTCATAGGTGTATTCTTGGATGTACAGCGTGCTTTTGATCAGGTTTGGCACGCCGGACTTGTTCAGAAGCTACTGAATATAGGATTGCCTATACACTTCGTCAAAATTATCATGTCATACTTAATAGATCGTAGAATTCGTGTAAAAGTTAATAACGCACATTCCGAACCGTTTATTCCCCGTGCTGGCATTCCCCAAGGTTCCGCAATAGCTCCATTATTATATTTAATATACACTTATGATATCCCCCAACCGGACAATATACTCTCACATATTTCACTTTTTGCAGATGACACGGCGATCTGGACCACTGGAAGGACGTCGGCGAATTGCAGCCACAATATGCAGAGACAACTAGATGTCTTCAGTACGTGGGCGAGCAACTGGAGAACTACACCCAATCCCTCTAAAACACAATCTATCTTATTTTCGCACTATAATTATTCACGGTCCCCTAAATTCAGAAGTAATGATGTTCACCTGACGCTCTGGGGTGAAAACCTCAGACTTCAGGACGAAATCACTTACTTGGGTGTAACTTTCTCGAAACACAATTCTTGGAAAATCGACCTGGAGAAAACTCTGAAAAAAGTTCGCAATAGAGCTAACCTTCTTTACGCTCTTAAAGGCAGAATACGGGGATGCAATCCCTATACTCTGCTGAATACTTACAAGACTTTCCTTCGTCCTGTAATTTCGTATAGATGTTTGCTTTATGCGACTCTCCAAAAAAGATTCGTCAAACAAATTGAAAGCTGCGAAAGAGCGATCTGTCGCAGCATATTCCGACTCCCCTATCGATACCCTTCTCGGCTCATACGTGAGCACACAAATATGCCCCCAATCTTCGAACATATGAATAAATTGCAAGCTCGTTATGCCCAACGTACTATTCAAGGACCAAATCTGGTTGCCCAAGCGACGCTGATGGCCCCATGGTACACACGCCGAGGTGCACTCTGCAGAAAACCTAGAAACAAATTTCCGTTCCCGCCAGCACGTATTCTACAGACTTTACAGGAGCCAACAAACGAAGTTCTCGACCACCTTGAGAACATACCTCTTCGTATCCGCTAGCGTGCGTGATTAGTGGCGCAGTGCGCGATAATGTGCGGTGTGCTAAAAGTCAACTGTGCGTGGGTGGATAAACGTGAAACATAAACTACAAATTTGTTTAAATCCGTTTAAATCTGTTCATTTTTCACCTTTCATTGATTCCATAATAATCTATGTTATTACTCATTTTTTACTATTACTATAATTCTCAATGTTAATCAACATACAACAATGTCTTATTATATAACATATTATACAACATCTTACGTGGGTAAAGTTTTCTGTGGTTTCCTTTACCATTAAATGTTCGACGAATTGAAAATCGGACATTTAACCAAATGGCACGTAATGAATAAGTCGGCCACAGACGCAAAACAATTGTATTCTATACAAATACCTGTTTTTTTTTGTTTTTTTTTTCTTTTTACATACTATGTCATATATCTGGGGTTGAGGAAGGTCGCGAGACCTTAAAACTTCCCACCATTATCTTTTGTAAATTTCATGAAATGTAAAAATATCAATTAAGTACAATAAACGTTTTTGATTTGATTTGATTTGATTGTCACTGAAAGTAAATTTGACTGATAATTAATATTTTAATTATTCACAACGGGGAGGACTGAAAATACTACAGATTTTGTTGAAAATGTCTTATTCCACATGTGCGCCATATTTGAAAAAAATATTAATAACATTTCTCTCGAACGGTCCTTTTTGAATAATATACACCGGAAAGCAATTTTTTGTTATCTTAAGCGTGTCATTGGATGAGTCCTTGATAGATTTGTATTGTTGCTGTTTATGTGGTAAAGACAATAAAAATATTCTAAACTTGATGTGTTCCATTTTTTCTAATATCTTTTTGAATTACTTCACAAAAAGATAATGAAGTCAAACACGAGAAAACTGAATAAAAAAAAATAAACGAGGAAAGCTCAATACTTTCATAAAGTAGTTTGTTGGTTGCGCTAATCAGAAATATAATATTCATTTATACTTAGTTAAATAATTCAATTTGAATAATTCATACAGCCTTTCTTTCAAGATTTCTTCTCTCTCAATTAATTAAATAAATTTTGTTAGCAACTTTTCATGTGAATAAGTCAAATTGACTAAGAGAAATATTCAATACGCAGTGGGTCTTCATCGAAAACATTATCGTTTTCTTGCAATAATAAATGTTTCACATTTTTCTGTTACAAAAATATGTGCTCCCAATAGCCAATATAATATTCTATATGTTATAAATACGAATAATATTTTTTATTCGTTCACAATATACATAAAAAGTTGAAATAATGCTTGAAACTTTGGGAACAACTGACTAGGAGAGTAGACCACTAAGTCAATTTTGGCAACACCACCGGACTACGCTCTTCATGGCCTGATTAAAGTCGGCCGTGAAACAGATTATTTAAACAATGTATAACATTTTTCAGTGCTTTGGTCGTCTTGTTTCATTTCGAAAAAAATGCATAATATAAAATAATATTGAGAGTATATTGAAGTTGGCATAAATTAATTGAAAAGTTACATGAAAAAGTAGAAACATAGGAATTGAGAGCTTTGCAGAACTTATTCGTTATCGATGGTATCGCTATAATGATGGTCGTCCGAACTGTAATGTAGAAAAGCATTCCCTTTATATTGATCCAATTGTTGAGCGCGATTCCCTTCTCATCATCTGTAGATGAATATTTCATGTATCAAAATTAGGCTACAAGAAATATAAAAGCTCGAAGAAAGAGTGAGCGATTCAAATATTTCTGTCCCTGACTTTATCTCGCTATATCATACCAGCAATATTTTTGCTGCTATCCGTTAGACTGATGACTGATGGGGATACTGAATCTCCCTAGAACCACTTGGAGACGTATTCCTATACTACGTCATCCTATACCCAGTCAGTGGGAAGTAATTGAGAACGATTTCGAGATTGAGCATGCCTCCACAGGTGCGCTATGTACAGAGTGAGCAGTAAATGCTGGCGTAACTTGAATTCGCATGATCATTTATTCTTCAACCGAGAATGTGAACGGTTGAAGACTAAGTAAGGGATAAATAGTCGCCACAAAGGCGATACGTTGACCAAATCTCCAAACCCGGAGAGTTCACGTGGAAGCCTAACAGTGGAGACTTCCTTTATTGGTGTGTTCTTTTGTTGTTGATTTCATCTCCAGGTTCGTTCACCTTGAACTTGGCTACGCCATTCTGAGGAAAACTGATGAGCTCGAAACTTTTTCAGATGGTAGGCATGAGACTATTCTTACACATTGCGTACAAATTTCTTTTGTGTTCGAATGGAATGTCTACAAAGCCTCTACGTACCTACTCTTGACTAGAAATCTAGAATGCTGCGGAGAGTTTATACGTCTTTTATTCGATATAGGGAGATCACGTGAATGTTTTCGAAGTAATGTTCTCCTCATTCGAATATAGGACCTGTGCACGATTTGAAAGTCATCGATTCTTGTTTAATGGATTAAATAAGGACTAATGATTCATAATAATGACGAAACAATTGTATCCTATTATCATACAGCACGTTCGATGATTATTCGTAGCGCGCTTAATATTCACTCTCAAAAGTGATAGGTTTCATTCTCGTTGACAATATTTGTGTAGACAGCCCCTTGAGAGTTTTATTTGAAATATTTCGATTCGATATTTTGATTGAGAGTCACAGTATTTACTATATATATATATATATATATATATATATATATATATATATATATATATATATATATATATATATATATATATATATATATTATTTTGTAACGTGTGAATTCCCCACACAACCGCCGTCACTGAATTGTTGATTTACTTTTTATGTTCTTCGTCGCTGGACGCGATCGCGACAACATGCGTACACCTAAAATGCAGATAAAGTGGGCAGAATTCTCGTTGCACGTTTCTTTCTCGTTAATTATCCATCTAAGAAGTAACATCGTAATCTTAAACATAAGATTTGGTAGATTAAAATGACTTTGATTATATTATTAGAAGAAGAAGAAGAATACCAAGGGGCCGTCCATAAATTACGTCATCGATTTTTTCAGATTTTAGACCCCCCCTACAATCATCCTATCGTCATTTCTTAATGACCCCCCCTTCTCCCAAAATTGACGTCATTACCAGTTTGACAAAATTAAAACATTACAGATTTGAGAAAAATAGGGTATTATATGATTAAAACACTTGGCTATAGTATCACTTTTTATTATTTTTACTTTGGCAATAATCATTGATATAATATAATATAAAACTAAAAAATAGGGAATAATAATATATAATAATATTATTCCCTATTTTTTAATTTTCT
This sequence comes from Henosepilachna vigintioctopunctata, assembly GCA_030704895.1. Classification (NCBI taxonomy): domain Eukaryota; kingdom Metazoa; phylum Arthropoda; class Insecta; order Coleoptera; family Coccinellidae; genus Henosepilachna; species Henosepilachna vigintioctopunctata. The sequence goes on from JARQZJ010000064.1 coordinate 946,913, forward strand.
TTGGATAACTCCCACGGAGTTTTCACCCATTCTTTTAAATTCTGGATCACGGGTAATATCTCCGTATCCTCCCGAAATTCATTTTGGCTCGATTCATCCACGTCTTCAACCCACTCAACGTCGAGTGCCTGTCCCGTTTCTCTGTCATGCAACTGTTGAAGGACTTCTATTCCTCTTCGTCGCAAGATTTTAGCACTACGACGAGGGGCCGCAGGACCTCCAGTTTCCTGTTCCATAAAACACTGAAACAAAAAAAGACTATAAGCACTTTATCGCTAAAAATAATTTTTTGTACCTATGTAAAACAATACCTGATCCGTGGAACCATGTACATAATCTTTCATATTCTTTTTGTGCTCCTTCATGGAGGTGTTTGAAGCAAAGTAAGTACCACATTTCGAACAGCATCTTTCTATTAGCTCGCCTTGTAACGTAGGACAGTAGAAGTCATATGGAAGTTTCTTAAAATGTCCAAGAGGTACTTCCACTTTCAGTGCTAACTGAAAGTAAAGAGGACAGAAGCTGGCGTCCTGTTTTAAAGGAGGCGCTGCTTTCAGATTTGATGTAAGCAACAGGGGTGGCGGGATAAATCCATCAGGAGGATCTTGCGTAATTTGCTCCGTGACATTGTGAAGCAAGTCAGATCTGAGCATTTGGATATCTGTAACATATATTGGGACTCCATAACGTGCTTGGTGTACCATTCAGGTCCAGGATGGGTGCCAGTCTCCGGATCTGGTTTATCTGGACAGATATACTCTGCCACACGCTTTCGCCGTCTATGACCATCTCGTTCCAAACGTTAGCAAGCGTTTCCCCATCACATTTAAAATTCTTTTTCTCTAAATCGACGTCTGCAGTGCGCCACTGGGTATGAGATGACTGCCAAATTTATATTGTGGAATTATTAATCCTGCAAGCTGGTGACTGAGTGGTGCCATTCTCATTTCAACACAGTTAAACGCACTGTGTCCAGGTGCATTGCATGCTATTGCAATATAGTCCAAATTGCGGTCCAAAAAATGTCGCACAGCGTATTCAATGACTTTTTGGTAACGGGGATTTTCGTCAGGACCTCCGTCAACAGTGAAAATCAGCACTGGCTTCACCACACCCGCAGGTGTTTTCAAAATACTCTTAAAGTTGTCAAGAGTCAATAATTTGAAAAAAGTTTTCCACTCCTAATTGCTATGTATAGGCCGCTATAGGACACTCCGTCAGGCTGCCCAATCGGCTTTGTTTCATTAACCCGGCATCCGGCATACACATTTGGGATCAATTTGTGTCCGGGTCCGACAACGAAGGTATGGTCTGGTAGGCGGACTAAGTAGTCCATATGCATCATGAAAGGTGCTTGCTTGTTAGCAGCAGTTAGGCCGATTGGGACCCTTGCTTTGTCGTCCTGAGATATAAAAGCTGAATCATCTCCAAGCAGAGATGCAAGACATTCCAGTCTTCGGATGGAAGCGATGCAGAACGCAGTATCTGGGTGAGACTTACGATAATCTTCTTGAGCTCGAAACAAACGCACTGGAGCTCTTTTAATATGTCTTTTGCCCTCCAATGATCTAGATTTGCGGGGTATGAGCCTTAAATATGCTGAGTGGGAAATCTCAAAACCTACATCAGTTAGTTTTTTGTGTAGGTCATCAAACGTGCGACAAGAACGAATAATCTCGCTTCTACGTTTCTCATCCACTGAACTTCCATACATGGCGATTTCGGTAATAGTTTTTATTAAATTGTCTTCATTTTCCAGCCGTGGGCGACCGGGATGCACGTGTAAAGTTATTATCGATTCTGCTCCAGGATTTGTAGCTACCAAAGCTTTAAAAGCTTTTTTTTTCCTAAATTTTTTGATGCTTTTTGGTTACTTTTTAGTTTCTCTAAATTCATAGTTTCCTTTTTTATTGATTTCTTCGCCTCCTGAAGCTCAGCATATCCACTTTCAGTCAGTAGTCCCCGATTTTCGGACTGTTCCAATTTGCTAATTGTTACTTGCAATGCAGCTATGCGAATCTTGCTTGCATCTTCTGCGTGGGCCTTGTAGGTACGCGATTTCTTCGTAGTGCTGCTCTCATCCTCATCAGATGATAGAGTTTGATGAACCCTTTTCTGTTGGCGAGCCCCTTTAATGTCGTCATCCGAAATGTTGACCGCATACCCTTGCTGAGGGCTACCACAATCAGCATCGATTGTGAGTGGAAGAATAGCTTTTTTGGATCCACCCTGAAATAAAAATCATTCTAGGATCAAATACTGAACAGTATAACAGTTCTCAAGATCTTGGGCAAAGCAACTGGATAGTTAAGTCTATTTGAAAGAATTCAAAATTATTTATCGGTTGGGCTATAGCGTTATCTTCCAGCACAGTTGAAGATCCGAGCGAGGAGGTAGTTGGGAGCAGTGAGGACGAAGGAATCGATGCTGGGGACTCGCCAGAGAACGGCGCTATTGAAGTGCTTGCCTTTGCTTTATCCTGAAGAACCCAAAATTAATCAAGGTCATGTTGAAGAGGTCAGTCTATAATTCTATATATAGATATATACTATATATAGAATATACTTAGGCCAGTTTTCAAAATTCTGTTGGTCTGTGATGTAAGATGAACGGTTCCGAACAATTATTATCTGGAACAGTTTCATCATAAACTCATAATTTACAACACATATAATATACGTTCAATCGCTTAGTTTGAAAGAAAATATTGGGTTGAGAGGCTCTTATTTCTTTTGAACGGTCTAATACGTAAAAATAAAATATTTGAATAGGTTTAAGAATTTAATGACAATTTTTCTTTAGACTAGCTTTCCGTGGTACTATTATACTATGTTTGAGATTAATACTAATATTATTCTATCATACTGTGTTTATCAGGGATAATTTCAGCTTGTAAAGGTAAAAGAATTTTTTAAATTGGTCCAGTAGTTTCAAAGTATATTTAGTACAAACAATCAAATCTTTCTTTACCTTTACAATACCTTTATAATATGAGTAATTTTTGACTTACTTTCTGTCGTGAAAAAAAAACGTAATGCTCTTGTTTTCCCTGATGGCCGGTAAATCTTTTAGTAGGTCCGAAATTTTCCTTTCTGCTGCATTAGCAAGTTCCGTCCGCTGTTTCTTTGGGTCAAATTCACTCCTCAGTTTACGCCATATTTCATCGCAAAGCTTTTGTTGTGTGGCTTGAGGGGTTCTATCAAAATAACGTCTCTTCACAGCAGAAAACAATCGCTGGTGCACTTTTTGTAAGTTAATAACCATCGCGGATCGACTATAGTAATAAATAGCAGTGAAAATAGTTTCCTGATTTTGTTTAACGAATTTGCGTTAAACGCGTGATGACAAAATCTGCGCGGATAAGCGTGTTGCATCGTTCACGTTCGTACTCAGATTGACAGCGAGCGCAGGCCGCAGGTCCGCAGCGGTGGCGGTGCGCGCCAAAAACAAAGGAAGCCGACTTTGTTTGAACAGCGCCGATTTCTTTTTTCGCCGAGTCGCCGCCAATCTTCGTTTAATAAACAACAGCGTCGCATACGAACTATTTTCATAGGTACGATGTTATTTATAGTTTGCCTTGACCTTGTAATAAATAAATAAATAAATAATGAGTTCAATAATTAATACCATTAAATACTTGCAAAATATCACAAGAACACTATCTTTCCTTAGTATGAGACATGTATTTAAGTATAAGTATAGTATTTATGTACTTTTATTAATTATGTAATGTTGTAGTTATTATTTAAGTATTTTGTTTATTATCAATACATAGTATAAAACAAAGTCGCTTTCGCTGTCTGTCCCTATGTATGCTCAGATCTTTAAAACTACGTAACAGATTTTGATGCGGTTTTTTTTAATAGATAGAGTTATTCTTAAGGAAGGTTTATATGTATAATACATGTAAGTACCACGGGCGAAGCCGGGGCGGGTAGCTAGTATTATATGTAATATTATTGTTAGAGTATTTTATCTGTAGGTATTACTGTATTTGTGTACGTCTATGTTGCATTATGTATGTTTATTATTAGTTATTTTAGTATTGTACGCGCCTCAGCCGCCTCTCACATTTGCAGTCTCACTTACTGGGTGTGCTGGAAGAAATTTCTTTTCAGAAATAATCTTTTTGTACGTGAACAATAAACTATAAATAAATAAATAAGAATGACGTCAATTTCGAAACACACCCCCCCTATCTATCATTTACCACCGTCATCGGCAGACCACCCCCCCTAATTTAGAATGAAGTAATATATGGACGGCCACCAAGTGGTTTAATTAATTATCTGTGGCGTCTAAACTGACGGAAGTTATGAAAGGAAATTCTATTTTTCGTATGAATGCATTGTCTGGAAAACCTGAGTTGAATTTTTTATTTTATTCAATTCGCCATTCTCATTATTTTTTATGATACCTTTTCAAATTGTTTATCTTTCAATATTGCAGTAATCATTATCACATTTTCTAATTTGAATTATTCTCGATTTATCTCCTCATTGAATTTGTCAAATTGGCTCAAAATTTTTGTGGGTTAACGATGGCTAATTCCACGTGTTCGTATCTCATGTTCATATTTAATGTTAAAACACTTGCTTTATTTCTTGGTATATTGGAAGTATATCATACTATCTGTAAATGTGATCGTGCCATCGAGGCCCTACAGAAATTATTGGAATAACATCAGCTTAAAATAGAATGTTGATTTGCCTGAATGTTTTTAGTCACCTCCAATGGAGCTGAAAGTACCTCCGATGGAGCTGAAAGTCACGTTCGCTGGAACTGTAATTCAACCTCTGCTGAAACTGTAGAACTACCTCCGGTGGAGCTAAAAGTAGGTACGTTCGCTGGAACTACGACTCAAACTACGTTCACTGGATCTGTAAAACAACCTTGGCTGGAGCTCTAGAAGTCACCTTCGCTGGAGCTATATTTCAATCTTGGCTAGAGCCTTAAAATGATCTTGATTGAAGCGTTAGAAACAACTTGCTGGAGTTTCAAGCAACATATATTAAAGGGCAAATTTGAGAATCCAACATCTATGAAGTTATGTAGATAAGATAATTGATTTTATTGTAAATACGAAGAAGTTTAGTAAATTCATACATTTTAACTTTGTTATTACTTAGTATCAATCAGACCGAATGTGTGACCCCTCGTTTTCAGCTAGCCTGGGTTATTTTTAGGTAAAACGGGGATTATAATATATATATATATATATATATATATATATATATATATATATATATATATATATATATATATATATATATATATATATATATATATATATTTTACCGAATGGAGTTCTTGGGTTATTAAGTCTATAAGTAACTGTTGGTAAATCTATATTTTATTTATATATAGTTTCTAACGTTTCGACAAACCAATGTTGTCTTCTTCAGAAAATTGTTTTTCCTTATAAAAGCTCTTCTCTGCACAAAATAGTGTCAAATTCTTTCAAAATTACAAATAATACGATAAAGAATATCAAAGTCACAATGTGAACGTTTCAAATTAAAATGAATCGTAGGTAGGTACGTTGAATTAAAAATACTAATAAGCGATTTTCAAACAGATTATTTATTTTTTGTCAACTGAATCGAAGTGACCGTGTGTAGCTGGTGAACTCAAGTTGAACGGACTTTTAATTGCATTACTTTTTTAATTGATTTTGGTACGATACCATTCTTGGAAGTCTTGAAGAAAGATTTACCATGTTGAATTTATAGAAAATTGAAACATTTCCAAATCATATTCAATTTTCCCACTGAAAATAACATGATAAATGATTGGGAAATTATATGGCAGGAAAGACACGTTAAGTTACAAGTTTCAATAATAATAGCGATTCCATAATTGTATTTTATGAACGCAGTAACAATTTGAAACTAATATTCTTGACGAACAACGATTATTTTTGTGATATTACCAGAAATGATTATGGCTTCATAGTTGATATTTCACTTAATGTTTTGTTATTTGACGGCAGTTGAGGGTGAATAGTCTCATGAATAGTGAGTTGAGCGTTTCTGAAAATCAAAACTTCAAAATTAAACTATCGCTGTACTAATCCGGTGTTATACTCTGCCGAATAAAAAAAAAACATGCGATTGACTTCCGCTAAACTTGTCAATGCTTCTCTGACTATAACGCAATGCTTGAATATAATTCTTCAAAAACACGCCTCACCAAAAGATGTTATTTTGTTGAACACTGATAGAACCGTTATGAATTTTAAAGTAATGAGAATAGACGTCAGAAGAGGAAGAATATTCAATGATATTCCAACTGATTTGCCGGACTTCTACGTGATAGAAATTTCATCACAAGTGGATATGATGGCGTTCGTGGAAGAAATCATTCTTCACCACGAAATGCTTGTGAATTTGCGAGGTAAATTTTTGTTTATTGGAGAAAACTTCTCTTTTGGTTATTATCAGATTATCTTGATCAATAATCTCATCAATTCGATTTTTTTCGACAGTGGAAGTAGATTTATATATAAATTAAATCTATACCATAATGGGATATTCCGTATAAAAGGCGCAAAACTGGCCTTAGTTGGTAAATGTGGTGCTGAATTTGAAGAATATGAAAATCTCTTCGAAGTGAAATTTCCAAGAAAAGGAGAGAAACATGAGATAACGGTAGGTTATTATGGAGAATTAAACAAAGTATATCAGGAATATGTGAATTTTAGTAGACCTGGTTTAGAGATAGAAATAATTGACGCCATTTTAGAACATTTGAATATCAATCATAATTTCATTCCGATGAAACCACCCGAAATATTTCATTTTGGCTTATTCGCAGATATTTTAATTTGTGGATGTCATTTTGAAAATCATGCTACGATGGACCAGACTGCAAGTTATCAATTATATACCGTGAAATGGTTGGTTCCAGTTCCTGAAAAGATTGAGAGATGGCGTTATATATTACTGGTATTTAGTCCAGTTTGTTGGATTCTCTTCATCAGTGGACTCTTATCCATTTTAACTGCTTTTTTCCTAACGAAATATACTGATCTGTATTCAGATAAAATAAGTATCGTGCATATTTTTTATGTTATATTTTTGGGGCGAACGAAACGATTTAGAAAAAAATATATTTCTTTAGATATTTTCGTTTTTTGCACAGTATTTTGGTCCGTTATGTTGAATTACTTGTTTTGTTCAAAGTTGACGTATTTACTGAATGGTATCAGTTACGAAAAAGGAATTGAAACTTTTGAAGATATCGTGAAGGAACAATTCACTATCGTTTTTGCCGACGATATTGACATACAAACGATGAAAGCTCTACCTGAATTACGTAATTATCCTGATTATCTATTTGAGATTTGGCCGAAATATGCTAAAAGTTGGGACGCTCTTCCTGATCATAATCATCGAGTCCATTTGATGCCCGCTCATCTATTTCGTTTGCAGAAATGGTACATTAACAACAGAACAGGATTAAACTATTTGAAAGAGCTAGACCCACCATTTCTGACATTCTTTATTGGGGCTTATTTTCACAAAGCACACCCCTTTTTTGATTATTTCAACAGACATGTCCAATACTTCATAGAATCCGGTCTGTCGAGAAGAATAATAGAGCATTACGAAGCTCCAAAGTGGGAACAACCAACCTTGGAACCAACTCAAAAATTGGAAATGGAACACATTCAAGCTCCCTTGATGATTCTTGCAGTTGGATTAATGTTAAGTCTACTCGTTTTCTTTTTTGAACTAAGCAACTGGAATTATACCAAGAGAAGTACTTGTTGAGTTCGAATGTAAATTTTAATTATTTCATTCTTAATGTATCCACTATTTTCACTATTCGTCAATCAACTCATCGGAAAAGCACCTTGGATTCTATTTGCAAGATTTCCAGATAAGTGTTATTGGACTGTACAATTGCACCTAATTTTCCGTACGTGTTATACCATTTTATTAAAATACACCGTTATGAGTATGTATAACTTCACTCTACTTCTCATAGTCACCAAGTGAACTTGAAGTTGTTCGGAATGCACCACGATAGTTAATTATAATATTATAATTTATCTTTTACCCTTTCAATAAAATCTAGTTATTATACCTGTCATTGATTGAATTTCAATCCATAGAATTTTTCGAATGATTATACAAAATTTACCTACATATATATACAATTTTACGAATATTCAATAAGTGTATTATTCAATATTCTCATTATTGACCACTTTTCTTGTAGAATTGCACTCAGGCTTCTCTTCAACACTGCTAGCGAAGTGGTCGTTCTCGAGTCGGCCATTTTCTAATTCAAGTTTTATATACGCAAATGTAAGACTGAGTTATTACTTTTTTTATGTCCGTATACTCTAAAAGTTTGATTGGCCAAAGCTCATACTCGTATGCCATCAGAAACCAATTCAATCTTCATTTTCTCCTATATTTATAAACTCAAACTAAATAGTTAACAATCAAAATTCAAAATATCCTGTACTTTCTGAAAGTATTCTGTTGATGTGTCTTGAGTGAAGTTTAGTATCATCTGTTTTCCGAGATTAACAATTGTCTTACGTTACCTATAGGTAAAATTTATAGTAAAAATTTAGAATTTTTACCTACATTGACAAAAAATTTATAAAAAATTTATCCAGACTTTTATCCAAATGACTTTTATTTCTTATAAAAATTTATTTTCACAGCATATATTTAAAAATTTAATTTTTTATGTGTTTTTTGAAAATTAATATTAGGATCTTTATTTATGCGAAGTACTTAACGTCTTGAACTATCTCCAAGGTTTACTTTTTATTTTATACTTTTGAGTGATATATATATATATATATATATATATATATATATATATATATATATATATATATATATATATATATTTATATATATATATATATATATATATATATATATATATATATATATATATATATATATATATATATATATATATATATATATATCTTGAAATTGATTTATTGCCTGTTTAAGATATTTTATTTTGAAAGTTTTTAGCAATTACAGGCTTTTTTGATATGAAAAAGTTCATTTTTTGTTGACGTTTCGTTGTTATATTACAACTTCAATATAAAAATTAATATATAATTTGAAGTTGTATTATAACAACGAAACGTCAACAAAAATAAACTTTTTCATATCAAAAAGCCTGTTATTGCTAAAAACTTTCAAAATAATATATATATATATATATATATATATATATATATATATATATATATATATATATAAAATACTGAAACGGCTAATTAGAAAAAAATTGACCTTTAAGAATCTGTTGTGGCCATTTTCCAAAGTGCTATCATCAATTGTTGACGGAAAGGAATTGTAGGACGTCTGGGAACACGTCGGACTGAATCCTCTTGTATCAGCTCATGTATATAATTCAATGTACATCTTGATAGTCTAAAGGGATCAATAAAGAATTCCATGAGAAAAATTTTCAAAATCTATAAGGTATTAAGTGGCAAAAAATAATTTACCTGAAATGACTTTTAAATTCTTCATCTGAATAACGAGTAATTACATTATCGTAATTAATAATACGTGGTCTAAGTTTTCATTTTTTTCGATTATATTCTTGTAAAATTGCATTCCATTCTTCGTCTGAGCTGGACGAACTAGTACTTTCTGCAGCATTACTTCGACGCACCAACAAATTTCCAATTGCCGCCGTAAGAGGTATTTTTATTAACTATTAATAATTAATAGAACTTATTGATACCACTTACAAATTGTAACATAACCTAATCAACATTTTGTTTTGTTTCGCGCCATTTGTATTATTTAAATGACGCTGAAAACGCTCCAAAATCCATTCCACGTGAGTGAATGATTGTAACGATCAGAAACAAGTGGAACGGCGAAAACTGTGGTCGTGGTCGTTGTGAGTGCTTAGTGGAATGCACACAGAATAATACAACCCCACCATTAGTTGAGCTGGTATACTACATGCAAATAGGACACTTCTCAAAACTTTCGCAGTTTTAAGTTAAATAATTTGAGCATTTGGTATAAATTCTATATTTTTCAACTCTGTATATTGTAATACATGTGTTGTTGATAATTTGTTGAAATCTCAACGTCAAACTATAAAAAACAAGGTGTTTTCTGTGCTTACCGATTTCACTGAAACGAAATCAATTTTGTGTTTTTTAAGACTTTCGCTGTTTGAAGTTGAATACTTTACGGTTTCAATATTCATCAATTTTGTAAAGAGTAATACAGGTGCTAGTAATGATACTTCGTGGATAACATAAACAACACATTATAAAAACGAAATTTTTCTGTGTGTACCGATTTCATCGAATCGAAATCGAATTCGTGTTATGTTTATAGCGTAATATAGCGTGGAGGATAGGTATTCCGTAGATGATTCAGTAAGTTTCAAGCTTGGAATAGGTAAGTTTCTGATAAGTAAAGCTCGAAAAAAAAGCAACCAAAAAAGCCAAAAATATGCGCATTTAAATGCATCACAAATTGACAAAAAATGCAACGATTTAAAAAAAATGCAAGAAATGATGTATATTATAATGTTGAATAATACTATTATTTCATTATTTTACTATGGTAGGGAGTGGGGGCGGGATTTAATAATTAGGTACCTATTCAACGAAAATTTATATTTAGTAAAGATTTTATTAAAGATAAAATAATAATAATACATAGGTACCTACTATTAAAATTATTAGGGTAACAATAAAACAAAATAACAATATTTAAACAGACATAAGTTACGTCTTACAATTATTGTAAAAACTATCAATAATTATGTGTTTTTCAAAGTTTTCTAGGAGGAACATCAACTGATGTAATGGGAGCATATTCATATTCACAAATGATGTTTAATTCTAAATTTCGTATATTTACATCATTTCGCCCATAAAAATTTTCGACATATTTTTCAAGATTTGAAAGCCCCTATTATTTTGAGCCACAGAATTGAATTCATTTAGAACGACGGTCCCAATTTGTCCACCGACTTTCTTACAATTCGACTCAAACTGACTAATTAGAGCTAATGATTCCGTTAATGGAATAAAATATTTTCCTAAATATTTAATAGTTGTAGATACAAACATATAATTGGTTTTTATAAATATCAAATTATTTTTTATTAATGAATTTTTAAAAAGATTTTTTGTGTTTAAAATAGATGTAGATGAAGAGACACTCAGATCGCCAATCACATGTTTAATGGCGTGGTAATTACAGGTTGTGGAGATAAGGCAAGATTTGGAAATTTTCTTTTGTAAAATTGAACGAGTGTCAGAGATTTCAAAAATACTTTTTTTACATTGTTAATTAGGTCATTGCACAAAGGAAACTGCTCTCGTATACATTCTGCCACTCTATCAATTCCATCAGTTGGTTACATGTTGCAGATTCGAAAAAAATATTTTTAAATTTTGTCCAGCTTTAATCATATAAGGTGCTGCATCAGATGAAAATAATGTAAATTTTTCTGTGGGAACAATTTGGGGCAAGAAAAAATTGTTCATTGAAACTTGGACAAATTGTGCAATTGTTAAATTATTAGCTTTTTCAAGTTTTTTTGAAGCAAAAATATAGGATCTGCTTGGATTCGTTTCCCCTAAAACACATATTAACGCATGTGCGATATATCTACCGCACAAATCGGTGGTTTCGTCTACTACAATATAGTAATATTTTGAATTGGCTTCGTTTTGATACAAGTTAATGTTTGTTTATATATTGAATCGACACTTGCTTTACGTAAGGTCGACTCGTCAGTATGATTTAGTTTACAATATTTTCCTAAAAATTCCTTCAGGTTGGGATTATTTTACTTGCTCAACGGTATGTTACTAGCAATCATTGCCTTGCACAAATCCTCATTAAACTCTTTTTGGTCGTCTTTTTTTGTCTTCTGTTGTAACGATATTGGCAACCTCTTAAGGTTTGTTACGATGATAATTTCTAGATATTGGAAATATGCCTTGCAGATTTCACGTGTGGATCAACAATGAATTTTTTCTGAGCGTAAATCTATAATGGAAACGGAAAACTACTGATTATTTTTTTAGAAGACAAATATACGCAAAAAAGACAAATATCTAACTGCAAAATAATTCGACACCCTGTACCTTTTCAAAAGGACAATTTTTTCACTTGGTAGGCACAAAGAACGAGTCAATTACGTCCGACCATATCATTCACTTGAATAAACATTAAAATAGTAACATCCAGATACAATTTGTTGAAAAATAAGTTGCGAATAAGTGAAAAGAAAAAAATTAAAAATAATAATAATAATAATAATAATGTTACCTATACCTTGAATACATGAATACTCATAATTTTAGATAGAACATACTTCAAAACTAAAGCCAATAGCAATATGTAACATATACTTACAATTTTTGAACACACTCTACAAAAAAGGTGGTCTCCATCCCAAGTGAGTTCTCGGTGACACTTTATCCACATATCATTTAATGTCTTTTTAGGCATTTCGACTCAAACACTTGTATATTGTATTCTGAGTAAAAGAAAGTAAAATCAGTTCACTGTCACTAATCGTAATGCTTTCGTTGGAAGATACTGCACAATCAAAGGCTAACCTAATATTTATCGGGGGAGGCCGCTCCGGCTGCGATGTTTTGGAAATCCCCCGGTTAGTTACTTGTCTATGGTATTTTCCATTTTGGGGTAGCAGGTAGTTCCAAACCCAAACAGTTTTGAAAATTCCATAATGAAAACATTCTGTTCAATAGGATTTCAAAATAATTGGCAAAAAATGCAAACAATTCTCAAATCTCAAAAAAATGCATTTTTTGGGAAGAAGTATAAAAAAATGCAAAAGATGCAAAAAAATGCAAGTTCCATTTTTTCCGAGCTCTACTGATAAGTATATTTTTTGAAATGACGAAAACTTGTTGCATTCCTGGTTGTAAATCAAATTATAACAGCACCCTGTGGGCTGATGGGCAACTTCTATCGACCTTCAGTTTCCCTAAAAATGAATTTTTAAAGAGTAAATGGATGAGATGTATATCACGAGAAAATTTGGTTCAACAAAATATTCAGCTCTTTGTGCCTTGCATTTTCCTGAAACTGATATCACCAGGAAGAGAAATTTATAGAACAGTACTTCTGTATTTTTAGATATAATAGAGTATGCTTTCAAAACGTTCGAAATATCTTATATCTTACCTGGAAAATTCACTACTGAAAAATTAGACAAAAGATTTAGCAAATATAGGCTATTAGAGAGTTCTAATTATAATGTTTGTGTCGACGAAGATGTAAATGCTGAAAAGAAAATTCGACTTAAACATGTACTAACCTCACGCTACCCAGATTCCTACGCATCGTTCAAGGTGCTTATACCCAGTTCTGAATATAGCAAAGCTCTCGATGCTTCAAGTTGGCCAAATAAAGTAATCGTGAATCATTTTTCCCACAAAAAAACGAAACAAAATCGAGTGAACTGATTGTTTCTGCCGCCAATGAATGTTTGAGAATCATACAGCTGAATGCTCAATGTATCTCAAACAAACTCGATAATCTGTAGGTGTTACTTATGGAAACAAATACAGATATTCCATCTCGTACAACAAGCAAAACTTGAAGGTGAAAAACTTAATGGTTTCCAAATTCTCAGAAGAGATGCATATTGAAATCTGTGGTGTTATTATTTCGGATCGAGGTATTCGATTTGGCATCCTCAGTGTTTATAGACCATGTTTAGGTAACTATGATCTTTTTCTTGATCGGCTATTTTGTGCATTACAGCATTGTTTCTAAACGGTAAATTATATTGTTTTATGTGGCGATTTGAACATTGATTACTTAAAAAATGAGTGTAAATATTTTAAATTGTTCAGAAATCTATTGGATTGTTTCGGATTGAATGTTACGTCCCAGTATGCTACTAGAGAATTCACCAATATAAATGGACATACCAGTATCTCTAAAGTAGACTATATCATTACAAATATTGATTCCGAAAATTACAAAGATATATATATATATATATATATATATATATATATATATATATATATATATATATATATATATATATATATATATATATATATATATATATATATATATATATATATATATATTTAAATTTTCTTCTTTTGGGTACTCGGCAGTAGAGGCGAAATTAAGAACACACAATCTTCAATCTGTCATCTATATTTCGGACACTAATGCGGTCCTTCATCAGGATGCTAAAAATTCGAATATAAAAATACAATTCAACAAAACTGCATTGGAAACACTTACATTTGACCTATGGTTAAGACCAAAAAACACACGAAGAAAACTCATCTACAAGAGACGGGTGTCTCGGACGTCGAAAATACACAATAATAAAATATTCAGATTTTCCTTTAAAAAGCTAACGATCATCAAAATACTTATTACAATATCGAGATTAATAACCAGATTAGCTCTGGTTGACAACCGGAAAAACAGAAACACGAACGTCACACTTCACTGTTGGACTCCTCTCCACGGACAGGCCGGCCAGCATGCCTGTCCAATAACAAAAAATAATTATATATGTTACTCAAACCGTTGATATCCGTCCTTTTGTTGATGTTGTTGTCGTGCTCATTGATATAGCACATTTCTAAAAAAATTCTTTTATTGAGGTTCGAGCTGTTACATAATATCTTTGTGTCATCAAAATTGAAATTATGGCCCAAATTCGAAGCATGGCCAGCCAAAGCACATCTATCGGGGTGTAATCTCACATCGCTTTTGTGCAGGGCAATACGACGCTTGAGACTTTGTGAGGTTTGTCCCACATAAACTGATGGACAATTGGCACAAGGGACGAGATAGACACAAGCTGACTTCGACATTGTTGGAATATCGTCTTTTAATTTTGTGAAAAGCCTCCTTATCTGAAAAGGGTTGTACCTAGCGATCTTCACATCAGGAATGTCAGAGAAGATATGAAACAATTTTTTTGTGATAAGCCTGGAATGAAAGGCAGAGAAACAAACTTAATACTTTCCTCGGTCAAATCATGGCCTACAGAAACAGCCTGAGATGTTAGCGCAGGATTAACGTCATTAGTTAGGTTAACCGATTCGTCCCCTCCTGTAGTGTTCACTCCGATGTTAGTGCTGTAAAATAATTTCCTTAAAAAACTTGGCGGATACCCATTGTCCAACAGGATGCTGAAAAGTCTTTTTTCCGCTGCAGATCTGAAATCCGGATGCGTAACGGTTCTAACCCTTCTCAACAAGCCTATAACCAAGTTCACCTTCGTTTTTAAATCGTGGCTAGATCTCCAATGGATATATCTTCCAGAAGATGTCCCCTTTTGTTACCTGTTCTGATTACTTTTGTATCTAAGAAAGGGACACCTCCGTCAGTCTCCTCTTCAGCAGTAAAATTGATGTTCAAATCAAAGGAGTTAAATACTCTGAGAATCTCATCAGTACCTTCCATGGGAGTGTCCGAAATATAGATGACAGATTGAAGATTGTGTGTTCCTAATTTCGCCTCTACTGCCGAGTGCCCAAAAAAAAATTTAAATAATAGACGATACGGCAACTTTTCTTGTAATAAATATATATATATATATATATATATATATATATATATATATATATATATATATATATATATATATATATATATATATATAATAAATATATATGAAAATTTAGAATCGAAATTACATCACAAAAATTTTCAACCTCGACTAGGATACGAACCCAGGTCTCTCAGGTTTACGCCCTGTTGCTCTGCCAACTAAGCTACCGGGGTCTACACCTCGCGATGCAATTACGACTAAGGTACATGCGGGTATTAAGGCCTGTCGGCTAATAAGGCCTAAACGATCGAAATCTTGTTAAAAATACGATTTTGCTCTGAAGATAACACTCACACATGCATAATTTTTTAAATTCAATTATTCATTAGTTTTGACAAAGTTGTGATATACACCGAAACATCAATAAAATTAAAGTTTTTCATATCAAAAGAAGCCTGTTATTGCTGAAAATATTCAAAACAAAATATCTTAAACAGGCAATAAATCTGTTAATATATATATATATATATATATATATATATATATATATATATATATATATATATATATATATATATATATGTGTGTGTGTGTGTGTGTGTGTGTTTGTGCGTTTTGCGTTTATGGAGAATGTAAAATTAAAATGGTGGACATGGATGTAATCCGCATTTTCCACGAAAATAACATACAAGGGAGTGGCTAAATTGGTCCAGTTAGTAAAAGAGACTGTGACGCACAGGAAAGATAACGCTATATGATTGGAGAAACCGTGATATCAAGATAGGAGTATACGATATTTAGGGGTGTGGCGGAGGTGGAACAACCCCCTCAATATTAGTTCCCTAAATCAGTGAGGGTTGTTGTTCCTAACTGTCGGTATCTTGTCGTTTATTCATACCACCGTCTGAAAAATTGGTTTTTGACAAGCTGTAATTTTCATAATTTTTTAGTTTTCAAGTGTTGTTATGTATGTGGTTTAGATATTAGCAAGCTTCCTTCATTAAATATATGACGTTCAAAATTGGCAACATGCAACTACAGTGTAAATGGGGAGACTAGTCCAGCTCAAAAAAATGAAGGTAAAATCAATAAATCAAATGAAAAATCATTTTCTTTGCCATTCGTTAATATATAAAAAATTATTCAACTTCCAAATTCAGCTTACTAAAGGTAAACTCTTGAAAGCTTCTTACAATTAAACTTTATTAATTAAAATTTTAGTATATAATGTGAGGATAAAACTTTCAAGTTTTCTCTAAAATTGTTAGAAAACTATAAAATCTGGTGTCTTTTTTTTAATTTCTAATATAGGTATCTACTTACATTTTAGGATAATTTCTGGATTTTTGTCTGCGTTTTGTTATATAATTAAATGTGATTGACATTCCTCAATAAATATTACATTATTCAACTTGGCTTCCAGATAATTTTCAAATATCTAATTCCAACTGTGGATAGTTTCGTGGGGGTACTTCTACAATAGAAGATAGGTAGGTAGCTTGCAACTTACAACATTCAAATGCAATTCTTTTTTCTGTCTACAATTAGTATGAATAAATATATATTATATCAAAAACTATAAAATTAAAAATTAATACACTTGACTTAAGTTTCACTGAATATATTAAAAAACTTCACATATGTTTCGGGAGGTTAACCCATTATCAAGAGTATACAATATTACTCATTGTGTAATCATTATACTTATTGTATTACTCATGCTATATTGTATACTCTTGATAATGGGTTAACCTCCCGAAACATATGTAGAGTTTTAATATATTCAGTGAAACTTATGAGTCAAGTGTGTCAATTTTTAATTCATCATAAGTTTTTATATAGTTTTTAACATAATGTTTCACCAAGAGATAAGCGAAACCTCATAATATCAAGAGTATACAATATTCTTCTTCTCGTCTGATGCACACTGCACGTAGGGGGCCCTTTCCACTATTGAATGACAAGTGTATTATTCTCTGCCTGTCGAAATATCGATTCTGCATCCGATATTCCACATCATTCTCTCATATTACGGAGCCAGGAGTGTCGTTTTCGTCCCGGTCCGCGTCTTCTCTCAATTCTGCCCTGGATAATGAGTTTCGGTATAAAGTATCTGCTACCTCTAAGTATATGGCCTAGGTAAGACGTTTTTCGTTGTTTTACAATATTCAGGAGTTCTCTCTCTACCCCAGCTCTCTGCAAGACATTATCGTTCGACACATACTCTGTCCAGGAGATCCGAAGCATTCTTCGTAGTGTCCACATTTCGAATGCCTCTATTCGTTTCAGTGTTCTGAGCTTGAGTGACCATGTTTCTACTCCGTACAACAGGATGGGCCATATATAGCACTTGATTACTCGCAGTCGAATGCAGACCGGTAGTGTTCTCTGAAGAAGTACATTTTTCATTTTCAGATACGTGGTATATACCTTTGATTATAATTATTATTATACCTTTGATTATAAGGTCGATGTTATTAAATTCTTGTCTACTAATGATCATCATTTTAGTTTTTGTAATATTGATACTCAGTCCGAACCTTTCGCCTACCTCGGTAATTCTATCCAGTATGTCTTGTAGGTCTTCCAGATTATTAGCCAGGATTGCAGTATCATCTGCGTATCGGATATTGTTAATGGGTTTGCCATTGATTTTTATTCCAGCAACCACTCCTCCATAGCTATCTGAAAGATCTTCTCTACGTAGATGTTAAAAAGCAGGGGAGACAACACGCATCCCTGTCGGACTCCTTTTGCGATGTTAAATTCCTGTGTCAGGAGATCCCGTCTGATTCGGATCTCAGCAGACTGTCCCCAATAGAGGTGTCTTATAATTCTAACGTCATTATCATCGATTCCCACTTCTCGAAGTCTATCGATCAGTAAGTCATGTTTTACATTGTCAAAAGCTTTTTAATAGTCAATGAAACATAAAAACACATCCTGGCGTTGGTCATAACATTTCTGTGTTGAAAGCTTCATCGAGAATAGAGCCTCTCTAGTACCAAGCCCTTTTATAAAGACAAACTGTGTTTCCCCGCTCATCTCTTCACACTTATTGTATATCCTAGAATGAATCACGCGCAGAAATGCCTTAAGTGCGTGACTCATCAGGCTTATGAGTCTATAGTCCTCGCAATTTTTCGGATTTGTTTTTTTAGGTATTATAACAAAAGTGGATTTAAGCCAGTCTTTAGGTATTTGTCCGGTGTTATATATCTGATTGAAAAGGTATGTTAGCTGTTTCACATTGGTGCATTTTAGGACTTCGGCATATACGTTGTCAGGTCCAGGACTTTTGCCGTTTTTTGTGGAGTTGATTGCCTTGATGACCTCCGATTCTAAGATCTCCGGACCACTTAGTTGTTGTTTATGGTTATCAGTTTCCTCTGTTCGGGCATCATCAAAAAGGGTCTCTCCATAACTTTTCCAGATCTCTTGTAGTCTATCTTTATCCAGAACAAGCTTTCCGTTTTCATCTTTAAGAGAGGGTAGTTGTAATTTTTTATTATATCCTGTAATTCGTTCGACTTTTTTGTGGAAGTTAAATGCGTGATGTAGATTAAGTAATCTTTCCGCTTCCTCGCATTCCTCGTTAATCCATTTTTCTTTGGCTTTTCTTATTTTGGTTTTATCGATGGTTTTGTACTTTGTTTGATCGTTTTTAGCGAGACGGCGTTCTGCATTTTGTCTAGAATTTCTTCGGTCATCCAAGGTTTGATTTTGGTCAGATTTGGAGTCAAGTGTGTTAATTTTTAATTTTATGGTTTTTAACATAATGTTTCACCAAGAGATAAGCGAAACCTCCGTGTCATTGAATCATTACATTTTTAATCATAGACTATGTTGGAGGCACATGAGACATCTGAGAATGCAAACATCCCATTAAGAAGGACATGGTACTTTCAACACGATTACTGAAAAAAATTTTGTTCTGAATGGGTGCCGCATTTGTTAAATATCGACTCAAAATGAATATAAAATTAAAAATTAACACACTTGACTTAAGTTTCACTGAATATATTAAAAACTCTACATATTTTTCGGGTGGTTATCCCGAAACGCATTATCAAGAGTATACAATATTGCGGGTAATTTCCAGTATTATTGTATACTCTTGATAATGGGTTAACCTCCCGAAACATATGTAGAGTTTTTAATATATTCAGTGAAACTTATAAGTCAAGTGTGTTAAATTTTAATTTTATAGTTTTTAACATAATGTTTCACCAAGAGATAAGCGAAACCTCCGTGTCATTTATATATCATATCATTTTCGTATGTGATATACCGAGCGAGAATGTCGAACTCCCATTGTCTATGAATTTGAATAAAAATTTACGGTTAAATAAAGAATTGAAGGTAATTTAAGAATAACGAAACGTCGTTTTATTCAAAGTTCTGGAGTGACTCAATTACATTTCAGTTTCTTTGAATCTATTTCATATAATACTTCCTTAATTTTTGGGTTTTGCTTTAAACATAACTTTTGATCTTCAAAATTCATATTCAAATTTTCAGAAAATGGAAGTGCTGCCGATGAAACCACATTGATTGTGTGTAACAAACTGCACTGTTAAAAATTTCTTTAATGAGATTGAATTCTCGCTCAACTCTTGGTGAAACATAATTGAATATTAAAATAAATTAAACTCTTGGCTTAATGTT
The DNA here is from genome assembly GCA_030704895.1 of Henosepilachna vigintioctopunctata. Lineage (NCBI taxonomy): Eukaryota > Metazoa > Arthropoda > Insecta > Coleoptera > Coccinellidae > Henosepilachna > Henosepilachna vigintioctopunctata. The sequence goes on from JARQZJ010000064.1 coordinate 967,121, forward strand.
TCACGATTTATTTAACAATATGTATAGTCAACATGTTTCGAGCGTTAGCTCATTTTCAAGACTAAACTACTATAAGAAACGTAACAACAAATTTAATCTACAAAATGGATGTGAGTAGGGAGGATAGTTGAAAATCTACTTGTTCATTTACAATTTCTTCTTTTCTCTTCCAAGAACTGCTAATTTCAATTGCTTCCAGAAGGTCTAAGCGTTTACCTTTAATACCTGAGTGTAGGCATTTGGTTTTATCAAAATCTATGAAGTGATTAGAGCTAATACAATGTTCTGAGAATCCAGTTTTATTAACATTGTACAAAATCGACCTTTTATGTTCGTCAACCCGAGTTTTTATTTTTCTACCTGTTTGGCCGATATAAAATGCTGGACATTAATTACAAAAAATCTTATAAATACCGCTTTTGTCTTTAACATTTGTCTTTTCTTTATTATTTACTAAAAGTGACTTGATATTCCTTTTGTTGGAACAAATGGTTTTTATTTCTCTCTTCTTTAATCTTTCGCAAATTTTTCACTCAGATGAGGTATGAAATTAATAAAATGATATTTTTGTTTGTTTTTAATAATTTGAGATGGATAAATTGAGTTTAAAAGAATTTTTCGTTGCTTTTTTCTTATGAGATTATCTAGTAGATTAAATTTGTTGTTACGTTTCTTATAGTAGTTTAGTCTTGAAAATGAGCTAACGCTCGAAACATGTTGACTATACATATTGTTAAATAAATCGTGAAACATTAAGCCAAGAGTTTAATTTATTCTAATATTAATAATAAAAATTTCTTTGGTAATTTTACCAGAAATGTTAAACAAGTGTTAACGCAAAACAATTTAGTTAATTTACGCAACAAGTTTGTCAATTCAGTTCGATAAAATTACAACACAATTTAAGAAATTTACAAAGTGATTGGCTTGGTAAATTTACTATATAGTTATGTTATAATTAATAATCATGATTGTTCGAATTATAGATAGTGTTATTGAAAAATATGTGGATATATACCTATGGTAATATAAGAAGTTGTCATTATCAAAATTGTTGAAAGAAATAGACTTTCAAGTAGAAAGTCATTCATTATAGAAAGTGTGTGGTTAAAAGGCATTAAGACATTCACAGGTTTCTATAGAGACTCCATGTATGGTAAAGTATAAACGAGTGAAGTATGCATGGCATTTTCCGCAGAAAATTTTTTGAATACGAATCAGAGAGGTACCACACTACTAATTTTTCGTTTCGTTGCGGTAAATTGATGAAATGAAACAAATTCATTTTTTCACGAAGAAGAATAATTTTTTTTTCTTTATGAACTTTCTTAGATGCTCAATTCCAAATTGAATATAAACTTAAATTCAAACACTTGAACTTATGATTTACACTTTATTGACTACATAGCATAACGCGTTTCGTCGTTACAAACGACTTCTTCAGATGCTTACAGAATAATGACAACATTTTGAAAAACACAGGTATAAATATCGGGGAATTTGGGATTCTATGACTTCTGGTTTCACCTAAGATATTCAATTCTGAGATATAATTTCTACTACCTGAAAAGGTTTAACAAGGGTGAATTGTTTAATTCTATCTGTTCATTGAGCAAATTTCCAGAATTTTTAAGCGATTTATTTCCACTATTTCCCAATAATCTAATTGAATACTTCTCTCTATATTGTGTAAAATGTTGAAATTTGTATCAAAAGTATGGTTTTCTGTTAATACATGGTTAGCATAATTCGAATTACTTCTATTATGCGCGAAGCTACATTTATGTTCCTGTATTCTAGTACCGAAATTTCTACTTTTTACCTATATATATACAGGGACATGTTCCACAATTCAATTGGTAAACTCCTGATTTGTCTTCTCTTTTAATTTTGTTTTTATTGTTCTTAATGTGTCTCGATAAATTTATTGTTCGTTTCAAATGAAATATTAAAATTTTGTTTACTTCAAAAAGGTTTTGACTTTTTGACTGACGGTTCCAAAGTATGTAAACGATTTCTATCCGACTCATAAGGAAATACTAATCGTAGAGCTTTCCGATAGAGTTTTTTGTGAAGAATTTTTGACACTAGTTCGCTTTCATAATTAATATTAACAATATCTGTTTAATGATGTTCAGTTCTTTATTGAAATTTTCTTCTGATAAAGGTATATTAGTTAATCTGTGTATCATACTTTGAAACGCTGCCATTTTATGTGGATATGGGTGACATGAGGTGTTATGTATTATGGTATCCGTATGGGAAGGCTTATGGAAAATAGAAAAATCAGATTAATTATTTAATATTGTGATTGTCAAGTCTAAAAAATTAAAGGATTCATCAGATTCTATTTTGGTTGAAATAGAATCTGATGAAAAAAATAAAAAAATAAAAAAAAAATTAAAACACCCCAATGCTGGCAGAAAAATCGTTGAAATTGCAGCCATGCAGGAGAGTCCCTCGGAGGATATTCTACAGTTTCAAATATTATGCAGCTGCTCGATTTGAAAATTGGCCAAATTTGGAAGACAACGTCAAATGCTTACAGATAACGTCAACGCACAACGGATGGAATGAGAAACTGGTAGGGATAGCTGATTAGTGTATTATAACCATAAATAGCCGAAAAATATAAATTTTTTGATCGAAAACTTTGAAGTCCGTCTACTCGAGTTTTTGTTTTTACGATTATTTGAACTAAAAACATACCAAAAAAAATTCTCAACAATTTTTTTAGTGTGTTGGAATTATTATTTTTCCACAGAAAGTACAGTTTTTGTTTCAAACCTGAGAAAACATTCGAATTTCTCCAGTTACTCTTCTTTCATATAAAGGAAAAATATTTGAAAATCTAAAAGGTATTTGGTTTTTTAGCATCTGTCCTGCCGATTGAAAACAACAGCTGCACAAATGTACATAAAACTCGGGCGCCTGTGAATATTGTTCTATGGACACATAATGAAATAATCTGAAAAGTTCGCTCGACTTGCTTTATTTCTTCTATCCTAAAAAAATTTCCGAAAAGATCGTTTTTTTCAATCTTTTAAAGCAGGATTCCATCTTAAAGTGGGGCATGACACAAAGATGGTCCGAAAACACTGATTTAGAGTATCTTGTTTAGTGTTGCCCAAATCAAGACTAAGACGAGACTTAGGCAATCTTGATCTTGGTCTTGCGTGAGCAAACGTGGTCTTGGTCTTGGTCTTGCTGCAAGAGTCTTGCAGTCTTGCAAGTACCTGACAGATTGTACTTTTCATACAAGATTTCAATTTAGATTTTCGGTCAGTGTAACAGTGCCGAAATTTATAGCATATGTAGACAAGAATGATTATGATAATAATAAAATCGGAACAAAATTTCAACTTATAATAGAAAAAACGGATAAAAATATCTTTATTGGAAACACAAATTCGTACGAATAAGATTTTACAGTGCGAAAAGTAGCCTATGATACTCCTAATCAATTTTTCTGTTTATACATTGAAATTAATAACAATGATTTGATAACAATAAATTTAATTATAAAGAATTCGAAAAGATCCAAACGTAAATAGCGTTATATAGCTTACACTACTTCTTTTTAACCAAATGAAGACAATGTCAAACTGATAAACACAATAACAAAATCACAATACATGCAGAGTATGGAATAACCACAACCTTTTAGTACAACAGTCATGTACCTACACCAGAGAAATTTCAAAAAACTTCTATTCCTAGCTTTAAATTAGTCAGCACAGCTTTCGTTATCAATAATACTGCGATTATAATCAAAGTATTATTGATAACGAAAGCTGTGCTGACTAATTTTTATAATTATAAGATGAACTGAATAATTGTGAAAGAGATATATCTGAATAATATGTGAAAGAATGATAAAAATAATTCATTTATTTCCTCTGACGCCAGAATTCATTACAAGAGCTTCCTAAAATAAACACGAAAAAAAATTGTAAGTCTTATTTCTAATATTTCTAATACAAATGTCATCACTTACTTGAGTTCAAAAGTACGAAATTCAATTTTTTTTTCGTCAATTGTTATTTACAACAACGGATGTAATGAACTAGTCGACATTGTGTAGGACAAGGATTTGCCGCGAGACGAAATATGATTAAGTATGTAGAGAATTAATTCTTGAGAAAAAGCGCTAAATCGGTGTCATATTTGAGGAAGAAATAATAACAATATAGAATAGAATAATAGAACAGAAGTAAATAAGATGTAGACATGTAGACATTAAAATATTATATATTACAAAGTCATATGAAAAGGCTCAAATGTGAGTCTTATTGAACTGCAAGACTGCAAGAGTCTTGCAACTCAGTCTTGTTCCTTCGTAAGTCTTGCAAGGTGAATCTTGATCTTGGTCAAAAATGCAAAACCAGGACCAAGACTGCGAGACTTTTTGGGCAACACTATTTTTTGAATAAATATTGATTATTTGAATCAAATAATCCTAATTCATTTGAAATTTTAAATATAGTTACTACGAAACTGCAGTCGCATATAATAAATATGGTGATAAAAAGCAAAGTGCATTTTTCTCTATAATTTTACACTAAACGGATAACTGATTTGAAAATAATTCACAAGGATCTTACAAAAAACAGTACGTGAAGTTTTTGGTAAAACAATGATTCGTAATAGAATTCAAAACATCTTCATAGACACGAAGTATATTTATGCATTAACAATTTTAAATGGGCTTACAAAGGTTATTCAACCGATCTTTCTATAATATTGATCGAAATACCAAAAAAATTATTGAATTAATACAATAAAACCATTTATTTAAGTTTTGTGCGAATTGACAATATTATTACTCAGTCCTATATTCAATCTTTGTAGTGTGGCAAATTTGAATTTCAGCTGTACCTATAACAACGCATTCCCTTATCTCCAACTTTACTTCTGGATAAAACATTTTTCTTGGTATCTCGAAACTTCGAAGTTCTCTTACCTACTTGTTTATCCAAAAAGTTCGCCACAGTTCGGTTCTGATGTGATCACTTCTACTTCATAAAATTTTAATTTTGAAGCTTTGCGTCGTTGTAGGAACCCGGTTTCCAAGCTTATTGCTTACGGTCGTCCATTAATTACTTCAGGTATTTTTCTTTTGATTTCGTTCCCCTCGCTCATTGTGAGATTTGATGAAACCAGCTACTTTTTACTTTCAATTAATTTTAAATCAATAAATACCCATTTTCAACAAAATCTGTTCCAGAATAGAAGAATAAATTTGACCATTCAGCAATAGTTTATGTCTGTTGACTGAATATTCTATCTCGTTTTAATCGAAAAATTATCAAACTTATCTTTTTCACTCAGAGTCCAAATTCAGTAAATATGAACAAAATCTGTGTTTTAATAATATTTCCTTCAATCATTTTCTCAAATATTGTATATTCATAAAATATTAAGTTGAATATAAAAAATACTTTTTACATTTTTTCTCAGAAACTAATAGAAAATTGTCTTTTCAACATGAGATGTCTTCATATATTTTTTTCAAAATCAGACATCAAATGGTTATTTTTAACGTGGAAATTTTGAAAGAAAATGAATGGGGGACCCCCTTTTTATATGTACAATTGAATTGTACGTATGAAACCTTCCTCAATAGGGCCTTTTTCAAATGTATAATATATTATAAAATAAGTCTTAACATGTCTGCTATATTTCCCAATTTTTATCTGTAACACATTATCTATATGATGTTACCGCAATAAACTCAATATTAATGTAACTAAATGTAACGTAATGAAACAATATTCAAAATTTTCTCATAATTTAATACAAATACGCATGACGACGTTTCGAAGTACTTCTTTATCAAATGCTGAATTAATACTAGGTGAAATTTTACAAGCTCACTACTTATAGCTATTTTCACAGAACATACCAGGTATGTTCTATGACTAACTTGGAATGAGGACCATAGAATACAATTGATATTCAACAAAAAAGAATCGTATACCTGGAAATAAACAAGAACTTAAAAAAATCAATTTCTTAAGTCAGGTATACCAACTAAGTGTACGAAAAGATACAAATAATATACAACTAAGATTTTTGAGAACAAATAAAGGAAAGTTAAAATTTTTTAACATGAAAAACATAAAATTGAAAATAAATTAAATAAAAACTAGGTAATCAATCTGATCTGCTATTTGGAATATTGTTATTGAACATATTAAGTAGATGGCTAGTGTTAAGCTCTAACTGACTATCGAGAAAAAGTCCCGAATTTTTGAATATATTAATATGTAACGATTGTAGAAGATTTACCTTGGAACCTTTATTCTCTCTATGTAGTATTTCAAACCCAGAACTAAATATATGACTTTCCTCTTATAAATGGTTAGCATAATGGGAATCTGTTTTCTGTTTCTCAAAACTACGTTTATGTTCCGATAATCTAATTTGGAAGTTTCTGAAAGTTCTTTCTATATAAAATTTTTTTCACAACACCACATTTAATTTTGCATACCCCACACATTTGATTTATTATTTTTGATTATGTTACCAATATTATTAGTGGTCCGAAAAGAAATATTAATCTTATAGTTTGCTAAAAGTGATTTTAATTTCAAAGTTGGTGCCCCTATATGTGGGGGATTTTTTTTTTCTTTAATAAGAGGATAAACTTCTGAAACGCTATTTTGAAAAGTTTTTGTTTATTGAATTATTAATTATTTCTGGTTTGTATTCATTGTATGAGGCTATTTGCATAATTAAGCTTTTTCTTTATTAAAATCACCCTTCAAAAGCGGCAGGTTAACAATCTATGAACCATACTGTTGAATGATGACATTTTTTGTTGTATGGGGTGAACCGAACTATTATTAATTACTGTATCCGTATGTGATGGTTTGTGGTAAATAGAGAACGAATGTTCATTATCTAGTTTTTTAATTGTTAAGTCTAAGAAATTAATTGAGTTGTCAAGTTCTTCTTCTAATGTAAATTTCATTTTGGGGTGTATTGAGTTAATGAAATTTTGAAAACAATGAAATTGTCTTTTGGAACCTGTAAAGCAACAAATAATATCGTCTTCTTTCTTTTCGACTACACAATTCACGAAACCATTATGACCAAGGTCTCCGAAATTCGAGACCTAGGTATAATATTTAATCAGAAATTTACTTTTGTACCTCATATAAATAAAACAATTTCAACAGTATTCGAATCTTATTGGTTTATTGTGCGTAATGCTGGACACTTTTCGAATACAAAAACACTTATACAATTATTTAAAGCGCTTGTAAAGATCAAATTAGATGTATGATTTGGCGTCCCATTTACAATTCTCATAAAAATCATTTAGAGTCGATTATACAAAAATTTCTCAAATATCTAATTTGGAAGAAAGTTCGCGTTTATCCGGCGGATATAGCCAAACTGATCTGTTAAACAGGTTTGGAGCGAAATCACTCGAAGTTGGCAGGGACTTGTTGTCTCTGAAGTTTCTGTATAACATCTTACATGGTTATATAGACTGTTCTACCCTTATTGGCTCCATTGATTTTCATTTCTAGACAATGTTCACGCTCAAGTAAATTTTTTCATTGTGTACTCCGAAAACTAATTCCCTCGTACAATCACCCATTAGATATATGTGTTTGCTATTCGATGATGTGTCCCGCAAATAATGTGATATCAACAGTGACTCGGGTTTACTTGGAATCTTATCATGTATAGTGAATTTTGAAGTATAGCTATATTATCATTGTCTTTTATTAATTATAATTACTTCTTTTGATATTAAACGTTTCTATTTATTAAACGTTTGCATATATCATTTGGTGTTAATACTGTATAGGTATATATTTTTTGATTATTTCTTGTAACTGGGTGTTTTTACATGTAGGAAAATAAATACTTATTATTATTATTATTATTATTATAATACTAGGTAAGTTGACATGCAGAATATGCGGGCTACGTACTACTTGAGTAAAAATATTACCTACGTCACAAAATTGTGCTTGAATACTTTATTAATAAATTGATGAATTCACATAAATTTTTGTACACACTAATGAAACAGTTCGATAAAAATTACTTTAAACATTTCGTTCTAAAAAAATTGGATGAATTGTTCAATATATTAAAAAAATATTATGGGCTACTAACTCATTAGAAAGAGTTCAACTAAACTAATTCAGAAAGTAAGAATCTTACCATTAAAAATATTAAGTAAAACGTTCTATGGTTAAAATAACAGTATCATATTCAATTCTATGTCCATAAATTAGTAGCAGTGAAAATCTTTATTCTACATATCCCGGATAAGAAAGAGAACCATAGAATTTAGAAATCGTACTCTAACCATGGAATGTTATAGTTAATATCAAAAATAGTATTACTACATGAAATATCGTATGATGTAGTTCCTTTATATGCAGTTGCAGAGTTGTTTTGTCTTTTTGCAAGTTAACTCAAAAACTGAAATATGGTAAGCTTACTTCATAGATTATTTTTGATATATAAACTGGAAGCTTAGTAGAACTTTCAATTGGAGGACCTAAAAAAGTCTATCTAGCTGTTGATTTACTTGTTTCGTATTACTTGGTGAGCAAAATAGTAATGTAATATGTATAGCACAATATTCTAGCATTTCTACGTTAGTGAAGTCTGAAGCAAGACCAACTAGCAATAACAAAACTTTCCCTCTGGTGCTCCTTGGAACCAACTGATCAAAAAAATTATTTAAGAAATTTCTCAAAGCCAATGTTGACATAGGCTGAATTTTATGACATGCAGACTAAGGATCCTGGAGGCATTCCATCTTCAAACTTCTGTTTCTATTTTTGGCCTTCCGTGTTACAACAAGCTATTACACCTGAAATTCTGATTGTATCTTCTTTTTCACCAGAGGTTATATTATATACTTTCTTTTTTATCATACCATTCAGGTAACGCCTGCTGGAAATAACTCTACAACTATCAACGATTTGATCCTCCTCATTCAAATAATAATGTAGGTGATTCAATTAGTTTTGAGATTTCTTGTAAGACGAACAGAATTATATCGCAATTTGTTACTGTCAAAGTTTTCAAAACGATAAAACATGGAATTTTCAGAAGCTCACATATGATAATTTCCTAACTGCTTAAGACTTTTCTCAAACAGTTAATGTGATTGAACACAGATGATGTGTCAGTGTCTGAATATTATGTCTAGTGAGAAACAATATTTGTGGAGTGAACCCATGGATGTTTTGAATTGAAGAATAATACTTTTAACCAACAAGGTTGTTATGGTGAAATTCATTAACATTGAGTATCATTTGAAACGTTATCTCCCGTCGCTCAGCGACTAATTCAACATTTTATCTTGTAACCTAGATAGGTAATGATATTATTTTTTAATTAATTATCCAAGAAGTTATTTTACAATTCGAAATTTCAATAGTACTAAAGAGCAAATTATAGACACAGTCTATACCTACTAATCAGTAGGTATGTATGTAATAATTTGGGAATTTGTTTGTTTGTCCTGTTCCACTTTTTTGAGATCAAAGTTCAAATTTTCGGAGTTCATTTTTGGCATTTTGTAATAGGAAGGAAATTCTTATTAGGTACCCATTATGTACCAATGTAGTGTAAACTTCAATTTTTTAACTGAAACCAAGTGATTTACTAATTGAGTTGATATTTACTAATTTACTTTACTTTTCAGTTCCAATATCATTCTTTGATTTCAATAATAATTTAGTTTGATTCAGTTACTATGCTGTTCGAATTAATTAGGACAAAGGATAAGAAAACAATGTTTTCGCAAAATCTTACCTTTTATTGAAGTAAATACATACAGAATATCATAAATTCTTCATATTAATATGAAGTATGTCCTCCTTTCGCAGAAATAACTTCTTGAACTCTTCTAGGCATTGATTCCACTAGCGTAGCGCAGATTTTCTTCAATTCGTCATCATGAAACCACACCTGAATTGCACTTATAATCATTTTTTTCTTTTGTAGAACAATTCATTTTTGCCAGTCGTTTTTTTGAAATATTCCATAATTTCTCAATGAGATTCAGATCAGGTGAATTTCCCGGCGAATCGAGTACTTTTATTTCATTCTCACGCATAAAGGTCTGCACTTGTTTGGAATTGTGGTAGGGAGCCAGGTCGTGCTGAAATGCTTCATCAAACGTTTCCATGAATAGGATAATCTTGGTGCGCAATATTTCCATATATTTCACTGAATTCATCATCCCTGTTATAGGAGCTAATCGTCCAGTGCCATTAGTTGTGAAAAAACTCCAAAACATTTGTTTCGAAGGATGTTTTACTGTTTGCTGGATGTCATCAGGCCGCAAAGTTTCCACATCACTTCGTCTAACACAACTTGATTTGTACCCTTGAACAAACAAATGTGTCTCATCACTAAAAACCACCTTCTTCCAGTCGTCCACAGTCCACGCACGGTACTTTTTAGCGCATGCCAAACGTTTCTTCATCATTTTCTGGGTATTCAGTTGTTCTTGAAGTAGTTTTGCGTTTGCGGCAACAGTTTCCTTTTCTTTTTGGAGACGATGAGCCACTTTCTTCAAATGTTTTTAAAATTCTCGAAATGCTGGACTTTCCCACACCAACAGCTTCAGCTATATCTCTTACAGTCATTGATGTGTTTTCATTAACCGTGATAACTTTGGAACGCTTCCTCGGAGTGATATCCATCTTTGGACAAGACAATACAGCACGTATCAACATTGACACCACCAAGTGTCGCACCGGTAGGCTCACAACTGAATTGCTGGCGATGTGAAACCAGTCAGAATGTAAACGATGGTCAAGGTCGAACCCTCACGTCACCTCAGGTAGTAAACAAGCAGGTGTAAGGCTGTTTGGGCCACGCTGGTACTCAAGTACTTACTACTGTAACTCAAACGAAGAAAAAAAATTTTTGTCCAATTAATTCGAACAACATAGTATGTATCTACAAGTTGTATCTAATAATTTATTGATTTTGATTGAACATTTCAGAATTTTCGATCGAAAATTGAATCAAATTTACTGATTCGCTTCACTTTTCAGCCCCTATGTCATTTTTTCATTTCAATGTGAATTTGGTTTGAATCAATAATATATCAACAAATTGTATCAAACAATTTATTGATTTTGATTGAAAATTTCAGAATTTTCAATCGAAAATTTCAATTCGAAAATTTTCAATATGAATATAGTTCGAATCAATTATATATCTACAAATTGTATCTAATAATTTATTGATTTTGATTGAAAATGTTCGAATTTAAATTCACGGGCAATCAATATATACGTTTATCGCTTTCAGTTTTATTGATTTTGATTGAAAATTTTAGAATTTTCAATCAAAAGTTCAATAATATTTACAAATTTCCTTTACTCTTCAGTCCCAATGTGATGTTTTCATTTCAATATGAATATAGTTCGAATCAATCATATATCTACAATTTGTATCTAATAATTTATTGATTTTGATTGAAAATGTTCAAAATTAAATTCACAGGCCATCAATATATAAGTTTATCGCTTCGAGTTTTCAGTTAAGGCATAATAATAAATCCAGTTTTTTAATACAATTTATTTTACGGCATAAAAATTTATGTCAAGAAATGAAGTCTCTTTATTAAACTCAATATTTACTTTGTTGGTAAATGCGAATACAATGATATATTTTTTCACGTGATGTTTCGCAATCATGTAGTACAAACTGAAACATAAACAATATTCATTTCAATTTCAATAGGCCACCAACATAAATGAATGCATGCAGTGGTCACGTGATTCATAAATCTTGCAAAGTCGAACTAAATGTATGATATATATTTCAAGGAACATAGAGCTTTTTTATGCTGAAGAGAAAAATATTATCAAAAAATAAACTAGTATTTATTTATTTATCGTATGGTAACAATAATAACACAATAAATTCACAAACATTAAATAAGTGAAAACTGAGAACTCACCAATTAATTATCATATGTTATAATGGAAATTACAATAATTTCAGTAACCTTCTAAATTCCAGATAGTCGATATAAACAGCTGTAAAATACTCAAACACAAATCAACACCACATGCAAAAACACAACTCCACATTTTGACTAATAGGAATCTATTATTGTAGTGATCACCTATACACATTTGTTGTGATAGGTGGTCTCTTGGAGTTGAATAGTATACATTTGAAAAAGAGATTATTCAAAAGGCAATAATAAAATAATTATTAGTTTTTGTAGAGTTATCGTTCAATGATGTATTTATCTAATCTTTTTTAGTAAAATTAGGTATTTTGTTTGTAGATGAAAAGATTTAAGTCATTTCATCGAAAACTTTATTTTGATGAGATGTATAAAAATTTATATAATATATATTAGATACACCTTAGTTTATAGGTAACTAACATTTGTAATATGTGCTCCTCTATTATAGGACAGTTTTAAACTGTCTGTTGAATGAGCACTTGTATGTAAAATTGAAAATAAATAGCTAAATCGTAGTGTATATAGAACGTTGAATATTCAGTTCATAAGTATGGTCGTATATACTATTACAGTTATTATTTTCCTGACTATACCATTTCACTCAATTTTCCGGGTGCTGGTTTAAGCAAGAAACAATTCCACTAACAGAGGTTAATTTCCAATAGAATTGTTCAATTTATTATTTCATTTTTTGTTTGAAATATTTCGAAAACTACACAATTAAACTTAATATACTTATTACATTTGATAAACAGACCTAAATTCTGTAATTTTGGTAAACATAACATGCTAGGTTGAAGTGGTACCTTTGTAAAGTTCCATTCGTAATAAAATACGATAAAAACACTATTTTTCGGAACATTTGTCATTATAATCGATTAATCAATATAATCGATTAACATTCAATATTTAACGAACTTTAATATTTAATAATATACCAACGAACATTTTGTAATCCTATCTTCATTAATAATTACATACTTACCTTACCTTACCGTATTTATAGATGTTTGTTAAATGTTGAAGAAAATGAAGATAGGTTTATTAAATTGAATAGTAATCATGAGTATTCAACAAGGAACAGTGATGTGCTACTTATTCCTATGCATAAAACAGATAAATTTGGGCACTCTTTCTATTATCAGAGTATTAAAATCTTCAACCATTTACCATGGAATTTAAAAGAACTGAAAGCTCATTTGTTTAAGAAGAGAGTTAAATCTCTGCTCGTAGCAAAGGCATACTATAGTGTGGCAGAGTAGGTACATCGTTGATTGAAACGTACGCAATAATGTAAGAATCAATTTTTTGAATATTATGTTTGTATATTTTTTTACCACAAATGTCCTTCACCATGTGAAATTGTCTGAGGTAATTTTTTGCTTTTCTTTTCAAATAAAGTTATATATCATTGTGGATATAAATTTAACCAATATTTTTGTTTGAACCAATATTTTTGTTCGAGGAATGGAAGATCAGACTCAAAACTGCATTCAGTCCTTTTGAGAACATTCTTCGTAATTGAAATTATTGTAGCAATTGAATGAATGTAATTTCACAATGTAGGAATGTTTCTCAATTAATTTAATTTTATTATTATTTATTTATTTATATTAATAATTGATGAGGCCGATACTTGATGTAAATCGATAAACATAATGAAACAATTGTTAAGCCAAGATTTACACATGTAATAAAAAGAATACTGCATGACGCACGTTTCGATGAGATTCACTTTTTCAAATGCTACATGCAAACTGATAACATTTTAAGGTAAACTTAAAGTATGAATACAGAGAAAACAAGTAAATAACATGTAGAAGGGATCAACTCATACTGAACTACTATATAGGAAACTAAGTAATTTTGAAAAGATTGAGAAGGAGGGCTTGAGGTGTGATCGATTTGACTCTTCAAAAGGTTGCCAGAATATTTGTATTCATTAATTTGAAGTGATTCTAACAAATTAAGCTTCATTCCCTTATTTACGGTATTCAAAATTTCAAAATCAGAATTGAATATATGATTTTCATTAATCAAATGATTTGCATAATGTGAATCTGTCTTCTGATTATTATCAAAGCTACGTTTATGTTCAGAAATTCTCATTTGAAAACTTCTAAACGTACTACCAATATAAAACTTATCACAACTACCACAATTCATTTTATATGCTCCTGATTTTTTATTTTTGTTGACCTTAGATTGGTTATTTTTGATATGTTTTTCTAAGTTATTTCCAGTACGGAAAGCAATGTTGATGTTATACTTAAAAAGAAGAGATTTGAGTTTTTCACTGGAACTACCGATGTATGTAAGACTGTTATTGAAATATTGAAAGCTGCCATTTTGCGTTGAAATGTATGTATGGAAGTATTATGTATAATACTATCTGTACGTGATGGTTTATGGAAAATTGAAAAACTGTGTTTGTTATCCAGTTTCATTATTTTAGATCTAAAAAGTTAATAGAGTTTTCTTTCTCAAGTTCCAAAGTGAATGTAATTTTAGGGTGTAACGAATTTCTAATATTGTTGACGTTTACTTGATGTAAATCCATTTAATTTAATTGAATATAAACTTAAATTCAAACACTTGAACTCATGATTTACACTTTATTGACTCTTGACTATTCTGTAAGCATCTGAAGAAGTCGTTTGTAACGACGAAACGCGTCATGCTATGTAGTCAATAAAGTGTAAATCATAAGTTCAAGTGTTTGAATTTAATTTTATATTCAAGTGTAACCAATTAATGAATGTCTGAAAAGTGTCGAGTTGCCGAAGAGTACCAGTGAAACAACAGATAATATCATCTACATATCTATACCAATAAATAAATTGACTAAATGACAATAAGTTCAAGTGAATCTCATCGAAACGTGCGTCATGCAGTATTCTTTTTGATATATGTGTAAATCTTGGCTTAACAATTGTTTAATTATAGTGAATGTAATTATAGGGTGTAACGAATTAATGAATGTCTGAAAAGTGTCGAGTTGCCGAAGAGTACCAGTGAAACAACAGATAATATCATCTACATATCTATACCAATAAATAAATTGACTACTAATGGGGTGACAATGAATTGTTTTTTCCAAATTATCCAAAATGAAAAAGGTGAATCTCATCGAAACGTGCGTCATGCAGTATTCTTTTTGATATATGTGTAAATATTGGCTTAACAATTGTTTCATTATAGTGAATGTAATTTTAGGGTGTAACGAATTAATGAATGTCTGAAAAGTGTCGAGTTGCCGAAGAGTACCAGTGAAACAACATATAATATCATCATATATATATATATATATATATATATATATATATATATATATATATATATATATATATATATATATATATATATATACCAATAAATAAATTGACGACTAATGGGGTGACAATGAATTAGTTTTTCCAAATTATCCAAAAGGAAAAAGGTGAATCTCATCGAAACGTGCGTCATGCAGTATTCTTTTTAATATATGTATAAATCTTGGCTTAACAATTGTTTCATTATATTTATTTATATTAATACACATGAAACTAAATTCATTAAGCTGGCCCCTAAATCTGATAATTGGGTTTAGCGATCAAAAATAATGACGATAATGTTATCTATCTGTATCCAACTTGAAATCATTATTATTACTTGCTATAATTAAATTGCATCTGTCATATCATGAGCAATTTTGTTTTCATTGGATACGTAGCAGTCGTGGGGTGCAGCACGAGAAGAATTCGACGTATGCTCGAATTGAATACGATCACCCTACTCGACTTTTAATAAAAGGGCAATTAGCTACTTTCCCCCTTAGGTTTCATAAAGGCTTTCCCGGCAAGGCACCGCCGAATGCGGAACCAAAAGCCCTCGAAAACGCGGGGACAATGTCAGGAATGTTGTTACTCTAAGTTGAAAAGCTGTAATCTAGACATTCAAATGTAATTTGTTGAATGAATGATGGCCGTATTAAGCGGATCAGACGAGGGGAAATGACAATTTTTTCATGATGAATCTGAAACATTTCGAATTATACCAACTGCTATGTTGACAGCACGGGGGAAAAGTTTATGAGACTTCCATAAACCTGATATTAATGTGGTCACATTGAATTGGGATAATATTCGTGATATTACATTTCTGTTAAATTATCTTTTAAAATTGTCTTCGATTAAATTTCCAATATCTGCCTGAGATAATATAAAGAATATTGAAAAAAAATGGAAATTCAGTATATATATATATATATATATATATATATATATATATATATATATATATATATATATATATATATATATATATATATATATATATATATATATATATATATATATATATATATATATATATATATATATATATATATATATATATATAATATTTATTTTAGCATTAGCTATTACAAAATCATACATACATTCAGGTTCAAAATAAATTATTTACAATTATATGTTTAAAACGAACTTAGCTAATTTACGCTTGAATACCTTAAGGTTGCTAATTGTTTTTATGGAGCTAGGCAATTTATTAAATGCGTTAAATCATTCATAAAATATACTATCCCTATGTTTAGAATGCTTACAAACTTGCATGTAGAAATTTTTAGCATTTCTTGTATTATAACTGTGCACATCACTGACACATGTTACATTTTTCATTACTTTATATGGGAACAATTTGTTTTTAACTTTAAATATAAATATATAAGTAGCAAAAAGTATTCTTTGTTCAACTGACATCAATTCTAAACAATTTAGCATACTTTGGATTGGAGTATATCTATTACATTTCAAAATTGTTCGCATAGCTCTATTTTGTAACTTTTGTAACTGTTGAGTTTTTTCTTTACTCAATCCCAATAACATAGTGGAACAATATTCAAAGTGTGGCATAATTATGGACTTAAAGAGCAATAACTTCATATATGTGGTCAGATTTTTTTCAATTCTTTTGAGAAAATTGATTTTCTTGGAGATTTCAGACGAGTCGACATGATTATTGAAACTCAATTTCTCATCTAACATAACGCCTAAGTATTTAAGAAATTTTACCCTTTCAATATTCTGGTTTTCAATTTTAATACTTATGTTTTCATTACTAGTTACCTTACGAATTCTACTTGTACCAAAAACTATAAATTCAGACTTTGTAACATTCAGCAATTACTGTTATCGCTTAGCCATTCATTTATTGCTGCCAAGTCTCTATTGATCCATTCTGTCATAGTCTGGATATTTTTACCACTAACAAAAACCATAGTATCATCTGCAAACAATCGTATAGAGCTTTTTTTCACATGCAAAACAATATCATTAAAGTATAAGGAGAATAGTAGTGGACCTAAGACCGTACCCTGATGTACGCCAAAATCAACTTCAATGCTGTCCGAAATAACACCATTGAATTCAACTTTTTGAGATAGCGAATGTAAATAAGAATTGAACCATTTGTTTATTAAACCTCCAAAACCAATTTTATTTAGTTTTTTCAACAGCAATGATCTAAATAAAGTTTCGAACGCTCTTTTGAAGTCCAATAATACTACAATCACTGCCTCTCTTTATCGATAGCTCTATACCATTCCTCGCATATGCTCAACAGTGCTGTCTCACAGGAGGAATTTCTCTTGTGAGATTATTAATAATAATAATCAAAATAATTTATTCAAACTATACAACAGTCAAGTCAAAGTAATTTACAATTTCAGGGTTGTTTAATATATTCATCAATATCAATTTAATCTCTTCTAGGTTATAAACAGGATTCTGTATGAAATATTCTTTCAGTTGTCTTTTCGGTGCTCTTACAGATGTTGTTCTCCATGTTCGGGGTATTTTGATATATAATTTATGCCTAGTTTTCAGCCTTGTTCTGGGTATGTCCAAACTAAAATTCAAACACTTGAACTTTTGATTTACCTACACTTTATTGACAACATAGCATGACGCGTTCCGTCGTTACAAACGACTTCTTCAGATGCTAACAGAATACTGTATACTAGTGTACAGTATTCTGTTCATGCTGTATAATAGTATTCTGTTTGCATCTGAAGAAGTCGTTTGTAACGACGGAACGCTTCATGCTATGTTGTCAATAAAAAGTAAATCAAAAGTTCAAGTCTTTGAATTTTAGTTTATATTCAATTATAATGGATGTACATCAAGTAAACGCCAACACTATCAAACATTATCTTACATTCTAAGACAACTGTATCCCCATTTGTAATTTGTTATACTTTTGAATATCAATACTTGATATTCTCTCACATGATAAGGCAACTGCGCCTCAATTTGTAATTTGTTATACTTTTGAAAATCAGTAATATTCTCCTACATACTGGGGCAGCTGTGCCTAAATTTTAAATTTGTTATACTTTTGGAAATCAACAAGATTCTCCTGCATGCTAAGCGACTGTACATCAATCTGTAATCTGTTATTTGCTTGTCAGTGGTTGGATTTAGTTTTTATAACTGAACTGCTCATGTTTAATGCAGTTATTCATTTGATTTTCGGTTTTTTAATTTTGGATATATCAATTGTTTCTGAAAAAAAATTTTTATCAGGGTTTTAGTGGCAGAACAGATATATCATCGGTTGCATACCATCTGAACTCCACCCTGAGATTGTTTTCACGTTATTTCATGATGCTTTTAAGGGTTAATGAATTTGTCTTATTTCTGTTACATTTTTGTTGTTATGAAATGAATGTATATTTCAATAAAGCCCTATTAGTATTATTATTATCAATTTTCACCAAATAAATGTAATATTGTTAAATTTTTGAAAGAATTGGGACATGGGGCATTTCACGTGAAGCGGGCAGGAAAAAAAGTGAGCTTCTGAAAACCGATCATATTCGGCTCATTTATACTTCTACGTATGCATGTGAGCACAAAATATTTTTTATGGATAATATGTATTTCACAAGATATAGGTTTCTAAAGATTTGTCGTAATTGTAATATCAATTTTTTGAAAGTAGTTTTTCGAATTTAACAATAAAACAATTTACGATAAAATATTTAACATAGAAAAACATTGAAAAAAAATTTTTTTCATGTCCAAAAAAGGGAAGTAAACTTTTCAAACTTGAATTTCAGTCACTTCAACAATTTTGTTTTTCATTTTTTTCTCAAAATATAGCTTAGAGTATACTTAAAATACCCCCGAAAATTCAAAATGGGATCTGCATTAGTTCAGGAGTTATATTGATTAATGTACATACGCGTCGCAATGGCCGTGATATCTGGCGCTAGCTTAGATCGGTTGGTGTGCGCGAAACAACATGTCTTATATAATTGCTGTGATATAATAATTGTAACATGATAAAACAACATTGTAACATCGCAAGAACTAGTTTATTTTGTAATTTTTACAACTTTACAATGGGAATCTATGCTAGAACTGGTCTTTTCACAATAATGCCACTGGTTGTTGGAATAAAGCTGTGAAACATTTTGGTTCCAGCAATGGTGACTGTAGACGCAAACCGGGTTTGCAAAAAAATTCTCTGGCGTTCTATATCATCTTTAGTAAATGGCTGTTTGTTTTAAAGATGATTTAGCCCAAACGTATAATCGTATTGGTGTTACAATTGCTTTACTTGGCGGTAACTGTAGACTTGCACGCGCAGCTGAAAGTTTGAGATTCCCTCCTGTACCATCTCATGGCCCCTTTTCGTGAGACGTTGCATGAAAATGCAACTCTGCATCTGCATTAAAACCTTCTTTGTAATAAAACAGATTCACAAAGTGTAATCTGGTTTTGAAATGTTGGAAAGCCCCGTCGGTTGTTAATATAATTTCAGATCCAACTATTGATTTTTCTAAAAAATGCTTGTGTAGTACCTTTTTGAAAGCATAGAAGGTGACTGTGTCATGCTTCAGGTCGTCAGAAATCATAACAATGCTACCGTGCTTTACTTCACTACCGTCCCTGTAGTATAAAACCGACGTTAGGCTATTCGTTATTCTAATGAAAAGATTGAGCAGCATCTTGGACAACAAAACTATAATTTTCTGCAAAATCACATTGTACGAGAATTTAACTTTCATCGATATTCTCCTTCAGAGTTTTAAAATGAAGCGCCTGTTCCTCTGCAATGTAAGCATGAGGGTTCAAAAGGTCCAAAGCGTCGCATAACTCATCTACAATTATCAGAAGATAAAACTCTTCTTGAATATTTTGCGAAGTTTCACTAGATGTTTGACTGCATTGCTAGATGTTTGTCTTCATTAGCTACTGGAGGTGTTTCGTTTGAAAGTCGTTTCCTACAGGAGGCACATACGTAAATTTTCCGTGAAGAAACTTTTGAAAAAAATCAGATAAACAATCAGATATTTTCCTTAAATTTTTATATTTGAGATGAAGTACCAAGCGAAATGGGTTAAAACATCGATCACCGTACGGCGCCATTATAATAACAAGGATTATTATAATTAATTATTATAATTATTTCTATGAAACTTCGCAGTAATGTAGCTAAGACATCAGAATAAAACATAGGCTATAATTTATAAAGATTGGACATACCGAGCGTGCGAAAGCTAACATATTATATCAATAATATTCATTTCATATCCTTGCAGGAGCTTAAATACGCTGAAACGAGATAAAATCTTTATAAAGTTGCGAGTTTTAATACAATATCGCGCAAACTACTCGACTTATGCAAGCATCAGATATAACGCCCATTACGACGAGTTCACAGCGTTATTCCAACAACCAGTGATATTATTGTGAAAAGGACCAGTTCTAGCATAGATTGCCATTGTGAAGTTGTAAAAATTACAAAATAAACTAGTTCTTGCGTTGTAACAATGTTGTTTTATCATGTTATTTTTTGTGAAGATCACTTTGATGTAAGTTTTCACATTGTTTTGTAGATTCTAGTATACTATATAATATTTGGTAATAATATTTTGTACGTGGTCTAAATGTAAGAATATAAACAATCTATTTCGAGGTCTAACCTCGAAATTTCATCTCATTGATGTTATATTATGTATTTTATTCAAATTTCAGTTACCAAATGATATGGATAATTATATGGAATATCATCTGATGGGATCGTCAAATCGTGTAGGATCGTGTCAAAGATCCGCATGAAACCGGGGTGTATGCCCACTAAATTTCAATGTCAACCAGATAGAAGGAAACGAACATCAGATGCTACAGAAAGACCATAGGTATATTCTCAAAGAACAAAGAAAGACATTGATAGGAGAATGTCTGAAAGATTTAGAGGAAATAGGTACAAAGCATGTGGAACTTGAAGAGGTGTCATGTGGAAGTTCATGTAGGTACTTATTTGTAATACAAATTTATTACACTTCTTAGATTATTATATCACAGCAATTATATAAGACATGTTGTTTCGCGCACATCAACCGATCTAGCGCCAGATATCACGGCCATTGCGACGCGTATGTACATTAATAAATCTAACTTCTAAACTAATGCAGATCCCATTTTAAATTTTCTAGGGTACTTTAAGTATACTCTAAACTATATTTTGAAAAAAAAATTTGGAAAACAAAATTGTTGAAGTGACTGAAATTCAAGTTTGAAAAGTTTACTTCCGATTTTGGACATGAAAAAAACTATTTGTTTCACATTCCATTTTATTGTTGAAAAGAACAGTTTTTTTTCAATATGTATCACTATGTTAAATATTTTATTGTAAATTCGTTAAATTCGAAAAACTACTTTCAAAAAATTGATATTACAATTACGACAATTCTTTAGAAACCTATAACTTGTGAAATATACATTATACATAAAAAATATTTTGTGTTCACATTTATACGCACTAGAAGTATAAATGAGCCGAATATGATCGATTTTCAGAACCTCACTTTTTTTTCCTGTCCACTTCACGTGAAATGCCCCACATGTTAAAACTCCTGCTCTCCAAAAATCATCTGACTCAATCTTTGAGCTGTTCAATAGTGAAAACAATTAATAATAAATCAGAAATCATACCCATTTTGATTGTTTCAGTGCAGCACTTAAACCGAAGCAAGTGATCCACAAGATGACAGAATATTTCAGCTTCGACCAGTTACATCGATGTTGTGGCGACACAAATTCGATGACTCTGAACGAAGAACATTACGGAAACAAACCATCTTTCAACAACAAAAAATTCACCATTGCTGCAATCTTAGGACTGAAAAATGAAATCAATTCAAAAGGTGAACTCTAGAAAATAATTTGCAATTTTTTTGGAACGAAAATATTGTAATTTACCAATTTCAAATTGGATGCCTCACTTGGAATACCAATTATAAAAAGGCCCAATTAACTTTATTGAGCATTTCAATATCTATTTCAATATCAATCACCTATTAATATCTATAATAATTTCTTACGAGAAAAATTCTTTTCAGATGGAGAAAAAAGGTTTTTTTGTTATAATAATAATACAGTTAATCAAAATATTTACATTCTATGAGTTTATTTGCTCGCTTTGCAGGTGAGTGCTATCAAATGTCGTGATGAGGTTCTGCTAGCCCTTGACAGCCCAGAAAGGTTTTGTAACGTATCTGACCAGTAATGTCCGATGGACACACTATAAAAATATTTGATTTTTTAATAAAATACACCCTGTATGTCAATATTAGACTTTTATTAATACTAAACCTTAAGTAGATGTACATTTTACACAAAGAATTTTTTGTTGAATGTTCTGAACATACATTTAAGTTACATTGGTCACAGCATTGTTTTGAATGTCTGAAAATCTTTGATGGGCAAATGTGACATCGCTTTTTGCGTTTTACCGCCGGCTCATCTGAAGAGTGTACTGGTGTTTGTTGACTGCTTGCACCAACGATATCTGCCATTTCTTCGTTGTACTTTTAGTCAACCCTTTTTTGTTACGTCTCTGAATATACGGCTTCACCAAGTCGGTTGCAACTTCACGTGAGTAAATTTTTCTTTGGAACATTTCTTTTTTTATTCCAATTAGGATATAAATTTTTCCAAATGGTTAGTGATGCAATCCCCAACATCAACAATATTTTGAAAAAATGCCATTGGCTACCTGTTGGTTTTGCGTTGAATATTCATGGGACATTTGGTCTAGTGTATCCACACCGCCGTTAGTTGAATTATAATGAAGATTGATTTCCAATTTGTTTTTGTTTGTTGTATCTACTTCGTTGGTGTGATGCATGGTAGATAGTAAAATAACTGCACGGTTTTTCTTAGGAGTATACGACACTAATGTGATGTTCTTACGAAACCCAAATATATTTGTTTCCCTATTTCTTATTTTATTTGGTTGAAAATTGGGAGAGATGCAGCGCTTATTTTTCTTCAAAGTACCAACCACTGTCAATCTATTTTGGTATAACGCCTGTGCAACTTCAATACTAAAAAAAATAGTTATCAAAGGTTATGTTTCTATTGGTTCCGTAATATGGTTCGCATAATTTGGTAACAACTGTATAAGCTAAATTCTCGGTTTTATTTGCTCCCTCTTTTCCAAGATAAGGTATTCCAGATAAAGGGTAACCTGTCTTACTATCGCATATCCACCACATTTTCATGCCGTATTTATCAGGTTTACTTGGTAAGTACTGCTTGAAGGATACCCTTCCCCTAAAAGAAATCAATTGTTCATCAACAGTCCCGGCAGATAAAACTTTCGTAACTTGTTGTTTATATCTTCCCACAGTTCCCTGATATGTGCTAATGTGTCTTTGTTGTCAAATCTAAGAAAACGAAGAATACTCGCAAATATATTTTTCCCATAGTCGCTCGAAATAGTGGGCTACCAAATACCGGATCCCAATTTTCCCTGAAGTCAACTCCGCTTTGTTTATTTACACCAATAGATAAAATCAGACCAATAAATGCTTGCAGTCTCAATTGCATCTATTGGTATCAATTTGTTTTGCAACAATCTATGACCTTCAGCGTTAGTATGCGTTACAATAAATTCCAGGGTTCTTTTGTCAAAGAATATATTTAAACTGTCAATGGGATCGTGAATAACTTTTCCTGGTGGTAGAGTAACTTTATGAACACCTCCTCTAACTATATTACGTCTTGGCGTTCGTTTTGCTTTTTCTGGTTCTGCTTTTCACTTAGTTCCATCTTTACCCAAAACTCAATATTCGTTGTGTTACAATTATCAGCTGTATTTTCACTATCACTACCTTCCTGTTCATCATCATTCTCTGATGCTACTTCTGTAAAATCGTCTTCACTATCAGAAGCATTATCTACAACAAAATCTTCGTCGTCACTCTCACCTTCGCGAAACACGTAGTTCTCCTCATCGCTATCTTCAAGAGCACGCCTAAGTTCCTCATCACTCAAAATCTTGTATCTAGCCATCGTTAAATTCTAAAACAAAAGTAATGTAAAACTACAGTTACTATTACAAATATTTTTCCTTTTATACCTCTTTTACAATACCCAATATTGCTAATCGTAACTGAAAATTTAAGATGCACAACAATCAGTAAATTTATCTCAAAAACACAAACGCACATATGCATATAAAAATAGATACTGACACCATACACTAGTACTAGAAGGTTATGCGTATACACCCCACCACAACAGATATTTGACATGCGCAATAGTATAATAAACATGGTGTCCCGTGGACACATCTGGGTTGTTATATTTTTATTTTGAAAACTCGTATATAAAAAAAATATCGTTTGTATTTAGACAACTCTGAAAAGGCAATTTGAAATATAATAAAATACAGGAGATAGATTAGATAAAAGGATATTTCACAAAAACAAAAACTTAGGATTTTGTATTAAATTAAAAATGAAAATGTGTCCGTCGGACACTAATGGGCTATTAAGGGCTAGAGGCAGTACTTCTTCAACTTGAGTCAGTGTGGGAGTTGAGATAATTATATGGCCCTCTAGACTAATGCCACATTGAACGAAACATGAATAAAGTGTTCAATAATAAAAATACAACACAAACACAATACGCAGTCTCCTCTGTACACTACCAACAACATCCACGGTTCCAATGTAGCCCAAAACTAACAAAATTCCCAAAACACTGCTAGCAACTAAGAAGAAGCTGCGCTTACAGAGCTTACATCAAAAACACCTCAGAACAATCTGATGAAAGAACTAATGTTATGAGCAAATTTCAGAAAAATTTACATCTTGGTTCAGCAAGTAATAGAATAGGATACCATGACGTTAAACATGCCGACCACATAGAAAAAATTTACTCACATCTAAAAATTGCAGAATAACCTCACATAAAAACAACATAAAAATTAAGTTTTAATACAAGTAAATACAAGTTTTTCTACAACATAATGTGAAAAAACATTTTATTGATGAGCGAAGTACATTTCACAGTGTACAGTCTCAATGCAACTAACTGCATCACACTTTTTACCACACCAACTACCCAGGTAACTCTATCAGTAACTGTATAATTTTATCCAGGTAACACAACCATCATTGTGAAAAATATCATAAACTAAATCACGTAACTAAAAAGAATGTGAAAAAGTTTCGATATAAGTTTCTTCAGAAACAAATCATTATACAAATTTCTTTATTTTTGTTCATCTTTTGCTTATTATGTCTAGAAAAACAGTACAAGAAAGGCGCAACCAGTATACGTCTCAGAAGAAAAACAGAAGTAAAAGAGTTAGAACAATTTTCACTCCAGAACAATTAGAACGACTTGAAGCAGAGTTCGAGAGGCAGCAATATATGGTAGGGCCAGAAAGCTGTATTTAGCGCATGCCCTACACCTTACAGAAGGTCAGGTAAGTTGAATAACTGCAATAGATCTAGTGTTTAATCTAGTTTAAACGACATACAACTCGAAGACAAAATTTTACATATATTCAAACATACAGCTATACCTAATTTTCCGATTTCACTCATTTCTTTCAATAAAGCCAGTAGGTAAGCATTGATTCGAGTGGCTCGAAATGCACATAGACACAAATTGTAGTAATGAATAGAACATTTCAGCATACGTATTAATAAGTATCATTGGATTTATACATACTCCAAATTATCCAACTTTTGTAAACCCTCATAAATATCTGTTTTTTTTTTCATTTTAAAAACTTTCAACTGAGGAATTATAGTTATATTCACAGAAGTATACATACGAGTATAATGCATGTGTTCCTAATCATGCATATATAAACAAATAGTCTTCAATTTGAATAAAACTGAGTAGTTTTCTGATTTTCACTATAATTAATTTGAAGCATAACAATATTGTTTCGCCAACACAGTGGCGATCAGATGTAGATGATAACGTGTAGATACAGATGAAGCTGATAAAGTATATCATCTACAAGTATATCAAGAGGCAATATGAGTATGTGATCGTTGTTGGTACATAAACATCGATTTGTTGAATCCCAAAACAACGGATGCATTGTTTTTTCGATCTATCCTTAATGACTATAATTTTCAGCAGCTGATTCGGGAACCTACTAGAATCACTACCACTAGTCAATCGCTGATTGATGTATGCTGCGTCACAAATGATTTGAATATTGTGGACAACTGTGAAACCAACTGTGAACCAACTGTTCCATAGTGGTACTATGGAAATGGATGGACTGACGGATCACCAATCGATTTTTTGAAAGATAAAACTATTGTGGTGCGGAGCTTCGGCTCCAATGCGATATTTCAGAAATCTGAAGGGAATGAACATGTTTGACTTTGATGAAGCGGCGAGAAATTTAGACTGGAATGTAATGCATCTAACAGATGTGGATCAGTGTGTCCAAACAATGACTGATAATGTATTACTTCTTTTTGATGCGTTTTCAATTCTTCAAAATCAAGTCGAAAATCTCCACCCTATATAACGCCTACAATCAAAAAAATTATCAGCTTGAAAATAATGCCCGTAAAAGGTTTTTAAAAACGAAGTCGGCAGTTTTACGTTGAGTTGAAGAATTATGTGGATGGTGCCATTAGAGAGAAAGAGATGCCTTTATGCAGTATCAGATAAGGAAAAAAACAGCAGTCCTCAATCACTATGGGGGAAACTGAAAAGTTTTGTTGTTAAATCGGCAAAATCCAAAACCAACGAACTGAATCTGCCCCAAAATGTGAGCGCAACAACACTGAATGAATACTTTGTGAATGTTGCAGGTGATATGCGTATTGACAATGACCTGATGGAATATTATAGAGATAACAGCTATAGTGGGAATTTGAGTTTACTTCTAAATCTGTAATCAGACGGACATATATCGAGCTTTAGGTGGTATAACCTCAAAAGCTATTGGCACTGATGATATATCCATAGAGATGCTGAGTATTGTTCTGCCTTACTGTAACGACCAATTGGTAAGCGCAGTGAATGCATCCTTCAAGACGTCAACTCTTCCAGAAATTTGGAAGTTAGCTGTCATCAACCCACTGGCTAAGGTCCATAATGCTGTTGATATTAAGGACGTGAGACCAATTAGTATCTTACCTGCTGCATCAAAGCTGATAGACAAGATAGCTGCTGAACAAATCATCGGATTCTTAAACAGTAACAAAATTCTACCGAAATATCAGTCAGGTTTTCGTGCTGGACATTGCATGCAGACTGCTTTACTTAAAGTTTGTATTGACATTACTCAGGCTTTTGATGATTCTTGTATTACTATAGTAGTTTTGTTAGATCAAACTAAAGCATTTGACTTGGTGAATTGTCCTCTCTTGATGGCAAAACTGCACTATGTGGGCTTTGGTGCACGCGCAGTTGAATAGTTTGCGAGCTATGTCATGCGTAGAGCTCAGATCACTAGGTATGGAAATGCAACATCGTCCATAGCTTACAAGAACAGTGGAGTTCCTCAGGGCAGCATTTTGGGACCTATCCTTTTTTTTTCCATTCGTCTTACCAAAATGTTTAACTTATTGTAAATATCACCTATATGCAGACGACTTGCAGCTTTTTATCGCATGCAAACCTGAAGATGTTCATGAAGCCATTACGAAGATGAATCATGATTTGCTGCAAATATCTAGATGGTGTACTAACAATGGTCTCAAAATCAATTCTGCAAAGTCTCTAGCCATATGTGTTGGATCAGGACATAATTTATCTAAGCTCAAAAGGGATGATAATAAGTTATTGATTGATGATACCGAAATAGTTGAGTGGACCAGGTAAAAAATTTAGGAGTCTTATCAGATAAAAATTTGAAATTTGATGGTCATGTGAATAGAACTTACAGTCTATGTTTTATGAGGCTCAAAATGTTGAATAAGTTTAAAAAATTTTATGAAGCTACGAAATTGGAACTAGAACAAAGTTTGGTATATCCGACTTCAGACTACTGCTGTGCTGTGTACTGTAATTTTTTGACCCAGGCCAACATTCAAAAGCTCCAAAGAATTCAGAATGCTGCTGTCAGATTTATATGATGTTCATCTTACCGAGATTATGTCACTCCATACTTGCAGCGACTTGGGGAACTCTAGTTGAATAAAAGGCTTATGTGTATGTTTGCTGTGTTGTTGTGGAAATTAATGAAATGTGAAAAACCAAAGTATTTGTACGAAATACTTACCTTAAGGTCTGATGTTCATGGTGTTAACATAAGATTAAATGGCTTTACTATACCTCAACATCACACAAGTAAATTCAAGGGTAGCTTTGCATACGTTGCACCGACCATTTTGAATAGGTGGATTGATTTCCTCTCGTTGCCGTTGAGTTCATTCAGGAAGGGTGTTAGGATGTCACTATTAAATCAGTGATCTCATGATGTTATTCAATTTTTGTTTTCTTGTTTGTTTCAATGTTTTACTTGAAGTATGATATGTTGATTATAAATTTCTTCTTGTTTCTTTTTTATAATATGTATGTATTTTCAGGTAGAGTGGAGGACCGGCAAAGCCGAACTCTAACCTTTGTGTAATATTAATGTATATCATTATTAGGCAATAAATATTATTATTATTATTAGTATCTATATCAGAAAAAACCACTGTGTTGGCGAAACAATATTGTTATGTTTCAACTAAATTATAGTGAAAAACAGAAAACAACTAAGTTTTATTCAAATTATGTATTTAGATTTTTATGAAGTATCGGCCGAATCGACTAATGAGATATTTTCAAAGTAAATTGCATAAATGAATATTTCTGAACTAAAATTCTTTCAATTTATATCGATATACAGATCAAGATTTCAATTTGAGTCATAAGTTTCAATAAGTAAGTTGGTCATTGAAAACGTTACCTCACCTGGTAAAGAACGAGGCACAAAACTCACGAGCTCTTAGTCGAACGAAACAATCTGCCTTGTGCGTTCATCCAGTAAAGATAAAAAACGGTTTCAATATTCTAACATTTGAAGCAGGGGTTCTCAATTTGGCGCCCGCAAAACCTGTTCAAATGTTGGTAATCGAGCTGAAGTAAGCCTTAGAGAATAATTCGGTCTTTTAAGTTTGAATGATAGTCTAGTAGCCCTACGCTGAATGTTTTCAAGTAGATCTCTGTCCCGCACCAACTCCGGACACCACACAGCACCACAATACTCCATAGTAGGACGTATGAATGTTTTATATAATCGAATTGATGCCTGACAGGATATTTTCGCAAACGCTCTTTTCAAAAGGTAAAGTTTACTATTTGCTTTTCTAGTTATGCAAGAAATGTGTTCCAACCAACTCAAATCTTCAGTTATTGTGACTCCGAAATCGTTATAGGAATTAACTTTGCTTAATTTTTGTCCGTCTATGGAATAATCAAAACGTGGGTTGTCTTTACCCATATGCATAACTACACACTTGTCTTTATTGAGAGGCAATAACCAATCCACGCACCATTCGAAAATTCAGTTTAAATCGTCTTGAATTTGGCCACCGTTTGAAACTGGAATTTGCGAAAATTTTTGTGTCGTCTGCATAAAAGGCGTTCTCACTTTGAACATGTAAATGAAGATCACTGGCGTATAAAACAAATAACAATGGGCCCAAAACGAATCCCTGAGGTACTCCACTTAAAACTTGCCTTGGTGTAGAAAAAAAATCTCCAGCCCTAACACAAAAATGTCTATCCGATAAAAAAGTGCTAATCCACTCAAGAAGACATCCACCTATACCGAAATGTTCCAATTTATGCAGAAGCCGTCGCCCGGGCACCCTATCAAATGCCTTTGCAAAATCCAAATAAACAACATCCATAGGCTGTTTTCTAACAGTTCGAGCGACTTTGAAGATTGGGCATCTTATAGGCCTTATGAACAAACAGAGAACATCAGGATTGTTATCCAGATTCAAGATAAGAAAGATCTCCCATTCAAATTTGTGATCTTGAATCAAAATAATTTGAATAGACGATTTAAACATAAGTATCTAGTTTTACTGTCTATATTTGAGATGAATTAGATGAATTTTATATATAAAATGTAGCGTATAGTGTTCACAAGCGCACTCAAAATTTATAAAGAAAAAAGGATATATAGAACAATCAGAAAAATTCATCAGTCGTAATACTCGATCAGAGAAATCCAATATCTTAATGAATCTATAACCGGAATAGCTACTTGTGTAACTGAAAACTGTAAATCCAAGGTAATATGTCCAAATTGTAATAAAAACCATGCAAAAGAGGACTGTAAGTCCGATGAATATGAATGTACCAATTGCAGATTTGCGGTGGATGTTTTAAAAATGAAAAATATAGATTACAGTCACAATGTCTTTGATGCGAGATGTCCAAGTTATTTAAGGCAGATAAGTCGAAACAAGGAGAGAATTAGTTATCAATAGCAATTACATACTGCGGATAGAGGATATGTGATGTGTGTAAATATCCAGGGGTTGACCTCACATTTTATTCAGTTAAAACAATTAATGAGTGATTTTGATCCTTTCGTTATGGTGGTAACTGAAACACATGTAACAGAAAAAATTGAACAGTCGGAATTTCATATCAAGGGATATAAATCTGACGTAAATTTTTCAAATAGTAGGTTTACTGGTGGTGTAATTGTCTACATAAAAAACTGCTTTCAACATTTAGTCGTACAAAAATTTAGTGTTAATGGGGAATACTGGTGTTCCCTGATTAGGGTCACTGTAGGTGGTAAAAATATGATTATTGGAGGTGTATATAGATCTCCGAATGGGTGTAGTGCTAAATTTTTGGATTTCTTCCTAGAAGTTTTAGACTTGGATATCATATGTTCTAATGATGTTATTATTTTGGGGGACTTTAATTTTGATCTAATTAATCCTAATCATGGTGCAAATAGACTGATGAATATTATAAGGTCAGCTGGCTTCAAACAGTTAGTACGAGGGCCTACAAGAATAACTTCTAATTCAACATCACTGTTAGATTTAATAATAACAAATAAGTCGATTAAGCACACTGTTGATGGGGATTTTCCAAAGTTTACGGACCATGACATCATAGCGGTAGAAATCTGTATTGAAATAACAAAAAAATTACAAAGGAAGTTTACTAGAATGTATTCGTTGATGAGAGTGAGGGATATCGAAGCGGATTTAATAGGGAGATATTGGGATTACAATTCTGTTGATGTTGATGTTTTATACAAAAATTTTATTGGTAACTTTGAATCGACTTTGGACAGTGTGGTTCCACTACGAGAACGTACATATGTTAGAAGTGATTGTTGGATTGATGCGGAAGTTAGACAAATGCAGAAAGAGAGAGATTTGTTATATAAAACTTTTCAGTTTACCAATAATCCGGTATATTTTGAAAGATTCAAAGATAAACGTAACAGGGTGGTAAGTTTAATAAGGAAGAAGGAAAGAGAATACTATGAACGTTCTATTGATGCATGTCGTGGGGATAGTAAAAAAATGTGGCGTACGTTAAAGCAGATTGTAAAAAGAGAAAATTTGGACTTAGTTTACGATTCAATAGAAATAGGCGAGAGTAATGCTTCTCTGAGTGAATATTTAAATAAGTTTTATTTAGACAGTATAAATGATATCACAAATAGCATTCCAACCCCAACAAAGTTTGCAGAAATTTCTATAAACTGTAACGTTGAATTTACTAGGTTCAAAATGGTCTCTTTAAATAGGTTACATGGAGTAATATCTGGCTTAAGGAGTAAAGCCACGGGAGATGATGTGTTAACTGTGAGACTTTTAAAGGATGTCTTTTCTGTCGCTGGGTATCCCTTGTTGAATCTCATTAATACGTGTTTGGATACTGGTGTCATACCGAGTAAACTAAAATGTAGTACTGTTGTTCCAGTCCCAAAAGTTGCTAATCCCAGAAGGCCAGAAGACTTAAGACCAATTAACCTTCTTCCAGTTGTTGATAAGATAATTGAAATAATAGTTCATGAACAGGTGGCTGAACATCTTAAGGTGAATAATTTATTGTACATCAACCAATCTGGTTTCAGACGACATCATTCCTGTGAGATGGCCTGTCAGTTGGTTTGTAATAACTGGAAGAGAAAAATTGATGATGGAAATATTGTAATTAGTGTATTTGTGGACTTGCGAAGAGCTTTTGAAACTGTTGATAGAGTTAGATTGTTGATGAAATGTGAAAAATATGGCATTAAGGGAAATGTTCTTGCATGGATGGGAGATTACTTGACTGATAGATATCAGAAAACCAAAATCAACGGTGAATGCTCAGAGGAGCTTCATTCGTGTTGTGGAGTTCCGCAGGGTAGCGTCTTGGGACCTTTATTATTCTCACTATATGTTAATGATCTTGATCAATACTTGCAGAGTTCTTTCGTCAGTCTGTTCGCGGATGATACTTTGATATGTGTATCTGGAAAAGCTTATCCAGATCTGGTTGGCACTATGAACAATGAATTAGATATTTTGAATGAGTGGTTGATGGGGAATAAATTGAAGTTAAATACACAGAAAACTAAATGCATGATTTTGGGTAGTAAAAAAGATTGTTTTAATTTTAAGCAAGGTCATTGGGCCATTAAGATTAACAATAGTATAATAGAATACGTAGATGACATAAAATATTTAGGAGTTGTTTTAGATCCTCAACTCAAATTTCATAAACATGTGGATTTTATGTGTAAAAAAATAGGAAAAAAAGTTGGATATCTGTCGAGAGTCAGTAGGGGTCTTTCACGTTGGTGCAGAAGGTTGGTGTACAATACTATTGTATATCCACATTTTAACTTTTGTATGTCTCTGTTGCTGTGTTGTTCTGGGGGAGATATTCAGAGATTGCAGGTCCTTCAAAATAGGGCAATGAGAATATTGTTGAGTACAAACAGATATACCTCAGTTAATAGCATGTTGAAATCATTAAATTTCTTAAATATATCACAGCTTATACGTGAGTCAAACTTGTTGTTAATATTCAAAATTGTAAACAATAAAGCTCCATCATATTTTAATGAATACCTTAATAAGAGATCTCTAAACATGGATTACAACTTGAGAACAAAAAATGATTATCAAATTGAAAGGTTTAAGTCGACAGCATTGGAAAAGACCCTGTTAATTGAAGGCTTAAGATTGTACAATGGTTTACCATGTAATGTCAAGTCTTCTCCTACTGTAAGTCATTTTAAATCAAGGTTAAGAAAAATGTATTTCTTGTGTTGATTTCTATCTTTTTTGTTTTTTATTTTTATTTTTGTGTCCTTTTCTATGGGGATTATTTTGAACTTGTATTATTCGAATATTTTTGATGTAATATGAATTTATTTGTTATGTAATAGCTGATATAGCTAAATAAAGTTTGATTTGATTTGATCATGCGTACTTCCATCGGTGTATTTCGAACTACGATCATTTCATGAGAAGCGGTCATCATTTTACTATTCAACCAGTGTAAAGTATTTTGAAACGTTACAATGTATATACATTCCTACATGAACTTAGCATTATAGAACTCTTTTACTAGATAAGCTAGAAGATTTTCAAGACAATTTTGATTTTCAGGTGAAAGTATGGTTTCAAAATCGCAGAATCAAATGGAGAAAGCGGTACGTAGAATTAACTCACCAGAGACTTGCCGCTCTCAAAGAACAACGGAAAATTAACAGGGAAGAAAAGTCAGAAACTAGTGAAGCAATGTGAGAATAATGTTGGTGTCCCAAAAAGGAAAGTACGCATCTACGGAAACCCAAGAGTTGTTAACACGAAATACTTCTGGATATCTGTATACACTGTAATAAAATATGTCACTTGATCAAGGGCCTGATTTATTTTTGAGCTG
Organism: Henosepilachna vigintioctopunctata; assembly: GCA_030704895.1. Taxonomy (NCBI): domain Eukaryota; kingdom Metazoa; phylum Arthropoda; class Insecta; order Coleoptera; family Coccinellidae; genus Henosepilachna; species Henosepilachna vigintioctopunctata. The sequence continues at coordinate 1,001,288 of JARQZJ010000064.1, forward strand.
TAAATACATACTATTGAACCTGAACCTGAACTGGGTGATTTTTAAGCGTAGTTTTTTTAAATCGAATAAAACACTCAATTGCATCATATATTCAAAATTTTCATTGAAATTGATAACTTGGCCTTTGTCATTTACATTTTAAAGATGACTTCATGTAAATGTTGTCCGCGTCTCCGTATCAGATGGTCCAATCGGAAGGTTCAATTTTGCATCACTTTTTCGAGCATTTCGGCCTATATACCACGAACTACGCGTGTTATGTTATCCTGTAAGGCTTCAATTGTGTTCGGCTTGTCCATGTACACTAACGACTTCACATAACCCCACAAGAAATAATCCAGAGGCGTGAAATCGCATGATCTTGGTGGCTAATTCACAGGGCCATTTCGAGAGATAAGCTGCTCACCAATTTATCATATCTGGTTCCATTTTTTCTATATTTCCTTCAACATGTCCATTGTTTCACGAGCTGTGTGGCATGTGGCACCGTTCAACTCCACCAACTGGGGCAAAAAAAGTTGCGTATAATGGCTCGATATTGTTCGCCGTTGAAGGTAACGTTTCGCCAACGGTCGTCTTTGAAGAAAAATGAACCGATGATGCCACCAGCCCATAAAACACACCAAACTGTCGTTTTTTCGGGATGCATCGGCAATTCTTGTATGGCATGTGGCTGTTCATCACTCCAGATGCGACAGTTTATTTACATATCCGTTAAGCCAGAAATTGGCCTCATCGATGAACACAATTTTTCGTGAAACAGCGGATTTTCATTAAGCTCTTCTAAGGCCCATTCACCAAAAATTAGACGTTGTGGTAGGCCATTCGGCTTCAATTCTTGCAGAAGTTGAATTTTATAGGCTTTCAAACTCAAATTAATACGTAAAATTTTCCATGTGGTTGAGTAACACATGTCCAATTGCTGAGAACGGCGACGAATTCACGATCCTCATTAACACTGTATGCTACAGCTGCAATATTCTCTTCAGTACGCACTGTACGCATGCGAGACAATGCTTTAATGTCCAACAAAGTAAACTTGGTGCGAAATTTGGTGATAACAGCACGAATTTTCGATTCACCAGGTCGATTATGACGACCATAATATGCTCGTAACAAACGATGCACATTTTTCACAGAGCACAAATTTTGATAGTGAATTTCAACAATTTGCACTCGTTGTTCGTTTGTAAGTCTTTCCATAATGAAATGGCAGAGTATACTGAAAACTTTTCACTTTTACAGATGACGTTTGGATGCCATTGCCAAAGAGTACCGCCAACCTTAAAAACCAAACTTTTAAAAAATCACCCGCTATATATACAATATATATATATATATATATATATATATATATATATATATATATATATATATATATATATATATATATAAATTAAATGTTGAATATCAGGATTGCGGTTTGTGTGAAATACTTTATTTTCCTATACACTCAAATTATTAAAACTTTCAGATCTAAAAGCTAAAAATATTAAAAACACATACACGGTTCATACTTTGTCAGCAGGCGAGAGAGCACTGTCTGATACGAGCAACATATTATTAGCGTGGTCTGGTTTGAAATTTTCTATATTTAGTAGATTCCAGAGATGTTGTTCAATTGACCAGTGTCAGATTTATAGTTAACACAGTTCTCATCTTTTCTTATGAGACACATTTCGAGGAAAAGCCTGGTCTTGTAATTACAGTGTTGGTCAAGAATTTGTTTCAAAAACGTTCTCAGAGCCAAATTATAAAACAATTTAGAGAGCGGTTTTATAAGTGCTCTATAAACATTTAAAGAGCAATTTTATATCACATATTTTGTTATAGAACAAAACTGCTTTATACCAGCTATTTTGGACACCTATTCGTCCATTTTGGAACATCTATAAAGCTAGTTATCAAGTACTGATGGAAACATATATAAAACAGTTTTATAGAAGTGTTCTACGATATAATTTTGCTGCAATAAACACATTTTACACTTTTAAAAAGCTCATATAACTATAGTTTTGTAGTTGGATGAACTTCTGCCATAATACAACATTTAGCGAGCTTTTTCGAGTCAAAACTGCTTCTTGCAGCAAAACGGTGTTCATTCGAGCTAAACGGTGTTCGTGATCATTCTTATGAAACTCTTATTGTTATTACGTTTGAGTCAAAACCCGCATACGCCATCTTGAGTTCCAAGTGCTTTTGCGGTAAGAAAACAGTGTCTTTATTTGGAATAATCAAATGGAAAAAGATAAAGAGGAGTGGAGGGTTTCGTAGGAAAGTCAATAAATGTTATAAGAATATTTTGTTGAGCAACAACGGAGTCGATAATCAGTTTATCAGTTCTTTATCGTGTAACAGTCCTAACCAAAATGGTCCAAATTTAATGAGTATATCAGATCTCAATCCAACTGTGAATGACATGAGAAGTGATGGCGATTTACAGTTGAGAAGTGATGCCGGTTTGCAATTATTTTTGAGAAGGAGGAAGATGCGAGACACAATTGGATAGAAGATATAGAACTAAATTCAGAGGAACTTTGTTATATGCTAGAAGTGGAGAAAAATACAGAGTTCAGAAGAACATATTAGATCAGGGGCCGTTTCGTTCAATGTGTCACATTTGGCACTTTAAAGTTTATTTAAAATATAAACAAGACAGTTGTGATGAAAAAAGTTGGCAATGGAAGCTACGGGCATCACGGTTTCGAATTAATTTTAAGACAAATATTTTCTAAGATGGTTGACATTTCCAAAACAATTTCTTGCAATATCGGCGTTGATGGTTTACCAATATACATTTTATCTACAATTGTACAATATACGCAGTAAATGAGAGTTTTGGGCTATACTATTTAATATTCTTCAATTACCTAAATTAAAACCCATGGTGATCGGTATATACTATGGAAAACCATGGGACTTAACAGCCTATCTAAAACCTTTTGTGGAAGAAGTGAAAATTTCACTCACTGAAAGTTTAACCAACAATAATCTGAATAAAGTCTTAAAATTACGATGTTTCATTTGTGATTCACCATCAAGAGCGTTCATCAAAAGTATATGTTTATTATAATTATTGTTTATCATTTTTGTAATTTTCTCAGATATTACAAACTTCAATGGCAAGCATGGGTGCACAAGATGTACTACAGTTGGAGAATACCCCCATATATCCCAATAATCTTATTATGTTTCACGACAAACCCACTGAAAACAAACTAACAAAATAATTTGAGGTTATATACTGTTGAAAAAGGGCGCAAGAAATCTTCTCTATAAATAACATGAACAGAGCATTTTGAACACTAAATTGCTGTGTAAGAGTTATCGAAGCGGCCGTTATAAAGACATTTTATACAATTGTTTTGTTTGTGTGTCAACAAATGCTACTATTGTGAAAATCAATTTTTTTAAAGCTTTATAAGAGCTATTTGCGATACTTCAAAATGACACTACGACACTTGAAATTGAAAACAAATTTTCTCAGACAGGACCGTATTGATTCTTAATGATGAAATTATCTTCAAATCCAAACTGAGCTAAATTCTCGAGAATTTTACTTGTAAATTTAACAAGCAAAATTCAGCTAGTATAAGCATTCATTCTTCATAATGATGATTTATTTGTTACGTTCTTCACTATACATTAATATACTTCGTCTATTCATTATTCGGTCTGGCTGTTTGCCGTAGCCACGACAACTTTTGAAGAATTTTACTGCTGAAAATTTAAAATTGTCAAATTATTATTATTTGACATTAGTTTACATAGGTTATTACTACAATTTTTCAGATCGAAATTAGATTTTATAATTCTAAAAATATTGTTTTAAATTGCGAAATTGATACAGATATATGTGTAAATATAATTATTATTAAAAAATTATTAACATAGTTCTAAAACAATATCCAACACTCATTCGAAATACTTGTTTTCTTTTTGACAGAGCGCAATGATCGGTAATGACAGTGCATAATGGTCGGTAGCAGTGCTCAAGGGTGGTAATGTCGTCTATTCTAATACTCTGAACATTGGAAAAATAATTCATATTTCATATAGGTCGTGAAAAATCTATAGGTCACAAAATCAATTATTTACTTATATTCATTTTATATTATTTTATTTTCGACGCTGAAAATATTATCTAGAATGAAAACTTCAAGTAAAAAATATTACCCCATATCACTCTGTGAACGAAACTGATAAAACGAACCTCAAAATTTGGGTTCATAGTCTGCCTAAATTGTGATATTTGATCATTCGTTATAATAGGGCACCTATACATACCTAAAAAATTAAGTACGTGAAAATCACCAGTGCTCAACAAGTATATAATGACAAAGCCATTAATATTGCATAGTCTCGCTACTTTGTCGAAAGTGATGTATAAGTATATTTTAGCAACATATACCGTCCCTTATAATAGATTTATTTATAAAGATCGCTTAGCGCCATCGACATGATTTTTTTTACCAAAGAATTTTAATTCACAATAGCTTTCTTGAAAAATGTGTAGTTGATTTATCCCATATAACTTTTCCCATATTATGAAATTCCCTGATCCGCAATCGAGCGGATAATACAAAAATGAATTTTTCAATCTAACACATACGACAACGTCCAGCAAAGAAGCCATTATGAAAGCTGGGGTCTATTATGGGTTACATTACTCACATGAACTTACTGAAATACGCCCCTGCTCATCTGAATAATTCACATGTTTTATAAAAGTGTCTTAAGAAGTAAAATTGCTTTATACCGGCTGCAATAGTGACAAAATGTATTTATAAAGTGGACGCCATGTTTTCAGGATTGATAAGGATGTTCTTTGGAAGCCATTTTGCATGCATAATGAAAACCGAACTAATTGATACAAAAATATCTTACATCTTACAATTTTTGCATAAAATTAACATTTTAAAACATATCTCGAGTACTAAAGAACGGATTTGGCGTATAAAAATGCATAACCTAGTAAGTGTAATATTCAGGCCAATTTTCAAAATTTGAAAAGTGTATATTATTGACGTGTCCCTTCAAAATTTTTCCATATTTTTAAACATTCTGCACGAAAATTTTTTTTTCGCAAATAAAATTCATTTTACTGTTTGCCAAGTATAAACTCTCTTGTAGTTTATTATTGTGCTACATTACGTTTACTCCATGATGTTCATACTATACCGCCTTTATCACTTTAAAGCAACTTGGGTGATGAAATACTCTCAAGCAAAACAGATTACTCTTAATAACGTTGCAACATGCAACAAAAGCGTTGCAATTGAGCCAATAAGGATACCCTTATTAAACAATGTTTTATAAGAGTTTCATTACTGTTTCATAATTGATAGAAGACACTAGTTTTATAACGGTCCCCTATAAAGCAACTGTATGGGAGTTATATAATAATCATATTGCGGCTCTGTAAAAGTTTTTGGGGCTGTTTTATAACTGCTCTCACGGCACTAATAAAACAGGCCTTGGACTAAATTGTTTTATAAACCTGTGCCCATTTTGGCTTTGTAAGTGTTGTTTAAGCGTTTTGAAAATGTTTATAGAAACAGACATGTTTTATAACAAATGTTTTGTAAACGTTCTCTCGGCTATAATAAAACATTCAATTGTTAGTTGGGTTGTTACGTTGAAAAAATCAAATATATGTCCTGTATTTTTTTGATGTTGCCCAACAGCACATCAGTTTTATGCTGTGTTATTCTTTGTTTGAGCCATTGGTTGGTTGGGCCTATATAAAGGTGTTTTTTTTAGAGGTATAAAACTTCAAATTGCAATAAAACAAAGATGGATCATTCGACTCGGTTATCCGATTATCGGGGGATAAAAAAAGATTAGCCCTCTAGAATATGGTAATCTGTACTTATAGTGTTTGTGACACGATGAGTGCGCACGTCCATACAAAGATGGCAGGCTTTGTAGGTGTTTCATCCAAACACCTCAGAGATTTCTGTAGATTGTGAGAATGGTCCAATGCCTTATCGCTCCAGCTCACACCCTAGCGGGAAATACATTAACTAGATAATTCAAGAATTCTTCGTAGAAATTTTCATAGAAACGTACCTACTAAGTATTCACACTCAAACGTAAACGGTTGAGTTGTCGTTGACAATATTTGTGTAGACAACAAATATTGTCTAATAGGAAATATTTGTATTGAAAATCTTGGTATTAACTAACAATGAACTTATAAAGCAGGGGTTCCCAACCTAATATCCTATGCATTTCCTTCAAGTTTTTGGCAAAATACTATAAGCCGACTTCTCCCAACCCAACTAGGATTGTAACAAAACAAATTATGAAAGCTTTGGTGAACTTAAATGGCAATACAATAGCATACAAATGGCAATAAATACCTCAGTCGGCTGTTATTATAAAGTATTAATGGATATCGAAAAAAAAATATATTATTTATATGCTTTTGTGTGACACTTAACAGGCATCCTTCGAAACATACTGTTACGAAAATACCTGAAGCCATCTCTGTGTTATCTAGAATATTTCGGCAAATGTGATATAACAACAACTCTACGTTCTGGCAATCAAACCTTCTGGAAATGGAATCTTCTAGAAAAACTCTAGGGTATATAATGAACCAGGACCAGGTTATCTAGTTAGATGTCTTCAGTAAGTGGGCAAGCAACTGGAGAATTAAACCCAGTAAAACCCAGTCTATTTTGTTCTCACACTTCAATTATTAACACTCCCCCAAATTCAAAAGTAATGATGTTCACCTGACGCTCTGGGGCGAAAATCTCAAACTTCAGGACGAAATCACTTACTTGGGTGTAACTTTCTCAAAACACAATTCTTGGAAAATCGACCTGGAGAAAACTCTAAAAAAAATTAGCAATAGGGCTAACCTTCTTTACGCACTTAAAGGCAGAATACGGGGATGCAATCCCTATACTCTGCTTAACAATTACAAGACATTCCTTCGTCCTGTAATTTCGTATAGATGTTTGCTCTATGCGACTCTCCAAAAAAGATTTGTCAAACAAATCGAAAGCTGCGAACGAGCAATCTGTCGCAGCATTTTCCGACTCCTCTATCGTTACCCGTCTCGACTCATTCATGAGCATACAAATATGCCCCCAATCTTCGAACATATGAAGAAATTGCAAGCTCGATATGCCCTACGTACTTTACAAGGACCAAATCTGGTTGCCCAAGCGACGCTGATGGCCCCATGGTACACACGCCGAGGTGCACTCTGCAGAAAACCAAGAAATAAATTTCCATTCCCGCCAGCACGAATTCTACAGACTTTACAGGAGCCAACAAATGAAGTTCTCGACCACCTTGAGAACATACTTCTTCGTATCCGCGGTGTGCTGAAAGTCAAATGTGCGTGGGTGGATAAGCGTGAAATATAGACTAAAATTCTATTTTATTCCTTTCCTGTTTTTCAACTGATACTAAAATAATTCATTTCATCATATTCATATTCACATTCATTCATTTTTCATTATTTCTATCACATTTTATCATGTTCAACAATATAGGTAACCATGTATCATCAATATTAATCACATATTATATAACATCTTACGTGGGTAAAGTTTTCTGTGGTTTCCTTTACCATTAAATGTCCGACGAATTGAAAATCGGACATTTAACCAAATGGCACGTAATAAATAAGTCGGCCACAGACGCAAAACAATTGTACCAATACGATATTTATTTTTTTTTCTTTTTTTACATATTATGTATAAATACCTAGGGTTGAAGAAGGTCACGAGACCTTATAACTTCCCACTATGTAAAATTATTATAATAAAACATGACATGTAATTACCAAAAAAGATAAATAAACGTTTTGAGTTTGAGTTATCTAGTTAGAGTACAGTGAAATAGACAGAAGTGAGACATAAGTGATATTAACATTTGTTGTGTTTATTTTCAGTTTGTAAATAAAGGATATTTATTGATTATTATATGTTAGTTATTGGAATTCATCCGTCGAAACCCATAATCGTAAAAATACGCATAAGAACAAAGGTCTCTTTGTTTTTGAAATACAGAGAGAAATGAAAATCTACTTTTGGGTGCCTCGAATATATTGTAGTTTATAAAATAATTAAGTTTAAAAACAACCCTGTAAAAATTGTTCCATAAAATCTGCTAGTGTAGTTTACCTCAGTATACCTATTATAATTGTTTCTACAATTTTTGAGTTGCATATATAGGCTTGGTTGACCAGGTATAGATACCTATTATTCTTTATAATGCATTTATAATAATATGAGCTTTCTGAAAATATATAGTTTTATATAACTTTTCGGAAACGAGCTTAAAAAAATTATGAATTTTTCAAATAAATTGTATCTATGCACAATTCAGAAACGGATAGACTTTTAAAAATTTGTTTGAAGCAATTGGTTCAACGAATAGCAAAGAAAATGTCAAATGTTTCCAGACTTATTTATTTTGATTTGTGAAAATCGTTTGTAGTTGTATTTTTGTTATTTAAATGTTGTTAATTTTTTTATTATAAAAGTATTTTATAACAATATGAAAAAAATTACGTAATTGCATGTCATGTCATTAACTATAGGATGAGAATTCTCTACAATTATAACGATTATATTTTAACAGGAAACGTTTCTGCTAGAAACGTTTTTCTTTATTTATTTTTTCGTGTTATCTGCCGTAGCGGAGACCCGCGTGCTTCTTTAGTAGTTTTCAAATCATACTTTTTAAGGCAACTCAAACTCTAATATCAATATTAATTATAAATAAACCTTTTTACTTTATAATTGTCGTATACCTACTTCAATGGAATATTACTGTTGGGTTATAGCTTTACATACCATTATTATAGATAATTATATTAATATTTTAGTTATTCAAATGGTTAATTAAATTCAACCAAGAATTAAAATCAACCAAGACAAGCAAATTCGTATTTGTCATAACCTGTTTATCGTATTTTAGTATATTCAAATATTTATTTAATTTTTAATTAATTTTATCCATTTTTGCCAAATTTAAGAAATTCTTTTTCGGCTACATCCGCTAAATGACCATATTTTAGTGGATCATAAAAGTTTTCTACTTGCTTGAAACGGTAGGAGGCTTGAGCGCAGTAGAGAATTTGAAGATATTATTGAAAACTTGAAAAGAAACAATGATAATAGTTAAAGACGAAATTGACTAGTCTTTTATACTAAAGATGCACGAAATCAGTAAAATATTATCTCAGAGGAGTACCTAATTAATAACATAGTAATCATTTTTATCTCTTTCTTTCAATCTCAATAGAATAGCATTGTCACATGACAGTTAACATGATCGCTGAAATCTGCTAGTTTTATTAATTACAGAATATTTATTTCATCAAAAAATAAAGAAATTGTTTATGAATGAACTATGTAACTATCGAGAATAAATATAAATATGGGCTCTGATGAAGCTTAGAATTTCTGTTAATATGTTAGGGATTGTACCTATTAGGTCAACCTTTCAATATACTTTCTATATAAATATATAGAAAAAAACCTATAAATGTCATTTTGAGAGAATGTCGAAATGACACTGAGAAGACTTGAGTGAGAGAATGTCACTCAAAATTTAAAGTCAAATTTTCTTTTTTTTTTTTTATATTAATATAACATTATATTCATATTAATTATAATGTTCATGTTCTACTTCAACATATACTCAATTTATTTCACTCCAGTAATTCCCTTAGTGGTCAAACAAACGTAAAGCCACGAAATTTTATCACCTTTAGATAGTAAACCAAATAATGTTGGGTTTGTTTTATCATTATAGGTCGATAAAACACTACCTCAAACAAATTCTGAATTTTAAACAGTAGGTATGTAATTAAAGCCAATGAAAAGTCATAGAACTGGAATATGGCAGATACGTATCAGTAGTAATATTTTGAAAAGTGATTCAGAAGAAAAATATTAGGGTACCTCTATTTTATATATTATTCAACAGTACACTGATAACTAATTTTTATTTACTCAATGATTGAGTATTTTTACAGGACATAGTACTCATGTACAAAGAGTCTCAGGAGTAGTTGTCTCTTGTAAAATGAATTATTTTTGACCAACAAGTGTTTCTGATCAACACTGTCGCTATATAAAATTGAAATTTTTTTTCATAGGTAACATACCCAAAGGTATGTTAGGAAGAGGATTGTTACATTCTTGTCCATTCATCAATCAGTCTGTTTCAGAAATTCAGAGGGCTATTTATTCATAGGGCACTCCACACATGTTGATGCTTTCATTTTAGCTATTACGTTAAGAATATATCTCATCATTGTTATAATCTTCAATATTGAACTAAATAAAACACTCTTTGAAATATTTTATTAAGAATAAAACGATACTTCAAAAATTATTTATGTTCAAGATATGCCTAAACACTGAATATGCACAATCACAACCTGACATCACATGTTCTCAATTAACATTCAAATTACATACTACACAATTATTATACACATATTACTGAAACTATTAGACTTAGTATTGATATAATTTTCCCAGATCATTATTTTTTCTTTCTCAGTCAAACACTCACAAAAAAGCCAAGAATTTTGGAGTTGAGAGCTATTACTGTGTCCTCAAATCCAGATATAGAACCATCAGCAGTGGTTATTGGCTAATAGCCGAAAAACAATAACTTTTTCCAAATAATGATAAAGAATGTGTTCTGAAAATTCTATAACCTTCACAAAGTATACCTGAAATGCCACCAAATAAAATGAAAAACTTTTTTACAATAAGGCAATCAACCAAATTACTCTCTTATAATACTTTCACTTCTACAAAAAAAAGTCAAATATTTGGATAGACATCCCAACAACTATAACAAAATAGTTTCGAATTTTCATGCTTGTAAAATTGCAAACTTCGATACAGATATAGGTACATCAATCACATCAATACTGATAATTTCTCTCAGTTATCAATATTCTCTTATATTTAATTCAACAATTCTTTTGTATTATACTGTGTAATTTAAGAAAATAATTGATTAACACAAGTTAATAAAACTTGTCAAATTCTTTGTCTGACATACCTTCATTATTTCATTCAAAACTAATTCCTTTCAAGTTTTACTGTCATATTTTACAAGTTACACGATTCTATAATTATCACTGCTCCATTCATCTTGTCAATGTATTGAAAGAAAAATATCTGGGAAAATATAGTCAATAATCTGGGACTGCACTTCTCTAGTTGCAATATTTATATATTACCTGTAGTCTCTGAATAAAAAAGAAAATTGCTACTGGGCCCAAAATTTACGGGTGTTTTAGGACTTGAGCAAGAGTATATGAAATCATCAGACTGTAACTGTGTCCTATTTATATTTGGCTCTGATGCTGATCTATTGATTTTTGGATGATTTCGCAATAACCCGTCCAAGGAGGCGTGTATTTGCCTAAACAAAGGCCTTTCATTTCTATTAAAGTTTATGCAATTTTCCGTCAATCGCCTCAGACTGGTTGGTGCATCATTTCTTATTTTCGTCATATCTGGTTTCAAGTAACCCCTTCCTACCATGAATAATATTTGATCTTTGTTGTTTATATGTGCATATGGTAGTTGCATAGCAAGCATTTCAAACATAACAATGCCAAATGCGTACACGTCCGACTGAAAACTGTAAGGATTTTCTTCTTGCATCCTAATAACTTCGGGCGCCATCCATAAAATGGAACCAGTAGGTTGATGAAACTGTTGCGAACCAGACCACCTCGTTTTCGCGGTTGCCAAACCAAAATCACCAATTTTTACAGTAAGATCTTCATGTAAAAAGATGTTATTAGATTTTAAATCCCGATGTATTATATTTTTTGCATGAAGGTAATCCATACCTTGTGAAGTTTGTCTACCTATTTCAATTAGAGTAAATAAAGGAAATTTTGTTTCAAGTACATGGAGATGTTTATACAGACTAGAACTTTCACACCATTGAGTTACAATAGCTAACTGAGGTTTACTAACGCATCCCATAAATAACAATATATTTACATGTCTTGTTTTTCTCAAAACAGCTACTTCGTTTTTAAATGCTTGCAATTGGGCAAAGGTAGGTATCTTTACATTGAGTGTTTTGACCGCTACAGGTCCATGCCAATGTGCTTTATAGACAGTCCCAAAACTCCCAGAGCCAACTCGCGTTGCGACTAATATTTCATCTGCTGGTATTTCCCAATCTTCAATACTCTCTCTAGGTGCTAACAATGGTTTACTTTCGTCAGCCGATTTTGCTCTTGGTCTTCGTGGTTGTAAGGAACCGGTGGGAGATGCTTGTGTACTTCTGCAATGTAGCAGACGATCATCATTACCTAGTTGATCTAAATGTAACATTTTAGGACAATCTTCAGAGGATGTTTTCACACTGTTCAGACAAACATTAGGTGCAGAATTCGATCTATCGTGATGGCCTAGTGTACCTGGATGTCTAGTAGAATGTCTTGATTCAGGTAGTGTCAAATCAGATTGCCCTGTATGAAGAATTCCAGCTAAAGAGTCTGTATGAGGCAAAGCTAACAGAGCTCTATAGTAGTCATCAGCTGCCCTGACCTAAAAACAAGAGAAAGATGAATATTTTCAATTAATTGAAAATTTTAGTTATGTGAATGAAATAAACTATGTCAAATCAATTAACTCTGATAATATTCCAAAGTCAAACAAAATAAGATACTGAACAATTGGAAAACAGAATGTTTGAAATAAGGTTGTTATATATACATTGTTATTTATTTACATTGATGTATAGAAATATTCGCATCTATCAACCAGTGTTAAATACCGGTATAAATATTTGTTCTAATGGAGAAATTAGAAAAGAGTAATTGCGCAGCGTTACGTATATTTCTCATATTTGATATTCGTTTTTTTCAATTTTGTCATATTTGATACATAATTTACAACTTCTTCTAGAAGAGAATTTTGTTATATGGTCATGGAGTGACTATACAGCATAGACTATAGAAATAGAGTTTTAGGTAATAAGTAGGTATAATGGTTCAGTTTTTAAATTAATTTTCATGGATATCATGTATCATTACATGCTTGTTTGTATCCTCAATTTATCTTGACTTTGCTCTGTTCAAGTATTTACCTGATTTCAAACAAATTTGAAGATTGAACAAAATTTAAATATTGAAATCTATAAAAAAAAGTTTTAATTTCGAGCCGAATATTTCTATTTAGGTATAGAAACTGTATGACATAAACATCCAGATAAACACATTCATACCTGAAATAATAATTCTTTGAGCCTCACTACAACCATAAATTCTCAGAATTAAATGTTTAATACGATTAACAAACTAGAAACAAAATGCTCAGTGATCACATTTAAATAAAAAATTAACCCCTTATGAAGCAAAAAATTATAGCACTTTGATCAATTATTTGATTTGTTTTAAATAGCTATATAATGCAAATACTGTTGTTCCAAGTAGATACTTTGGGATAAATATCGAATAAATTCCTCATTAAAGATTTTATAAAGACATATTTAAACAAACTTCTCTATTATTTATTATTCTATCAACTCCCTTATCAATACACTTAGATCCACAAATTAAAAATTACCTCCAATGTTCAACAGATAAAATGTCTTCAATTAATAAAAGCCTGCAGAAAGCTAATGTTTTAGAGCTGGACACGTACATATATAATGAAAATAAATATATAAACATAAACTAGATACTCCATGCTTATAACTGTTGATTTATAATACACAAAACACAAAAGTTTTTTGGAAATGATTCAATCATTTTTTCTGCGTAATGGGTGACATCTATAGGTGCTTTTACCTTATTTACTCAGATATTTTTCAAGATTTTTTTTAACATACACTTTAGGAATTTCTATTTATTAAAAGGAGATTTCCTGTTCTCTAAATACCATGTGTATGCTTATTATATATTATGTAAATAAATTTATGAATTCATTTGTTTTAATTTTTTTATAGGTATGTGCTGTTCAAGGTCTGTTATTCATGGCAATTAGGAATAGTACACTGTTGGAGAAAACAGATTTGAAAATGGAATTTGAGACTATAAGCATAAGTATCATAAGTCAGTTGTTCACTTGTAATACCTAACAACGAGAGTACAAAACACTTCTATTATTCCAAAATAAATTAAAATATAATTATATTTGCCGAGCATCTCCAAAAAAATGTATTAAATTTTACCAGTATCTCATTTATTTCTTTTTAAATCTTCCACATAATAAAATCTTGTACTTATTGAAATTAAAAACAATTCAACCAAAATTATTAGGTTGAACTTTATCTCTCATTCTTTCTCATAATCTTTAGTTGATAAGAATAAACTTAACTAACAAGTAAATAACAATCATACATAGTGTTTACTGCACTTAGAGGTAAGGTAACATATACTAAAATCAACAAAGGTTGTCACAATGTGTGAAAACTTGAATGTGACGAACAGAAGATTTACAATTAGTTTGACATGATATCAAACATTAAAATGTACTCACCTGATGACACAGTGAAGGAACTCCTGCAGCACACCTTTGATGAAACTTATAACCACATGTTCTGCAATGAAATCCTTGAAATAGAAGTCTTCTACAACACTCACAAAAAACAAGAGAGAAAAATGTTTTTCTTGCAAAATTGTGAGAAATACTAGTGCGTATAGGAAATTTGTCTATAATTTCAACTGTAATTTCTTTGCATTTCAAAGTACTTATATCAACATCCCAGTTTATCGGTCGACATGAATCACCACCACGAACACAACACATTTCACAATGTAAATTTCTCAGTTTCATAGCTTTGGCCAAAGCTTCACGAAGTGTTAATCCCTCACGAACTTGTACACTAGTCCTTCCATTAGGTAAATGGGCTCTCAGAAAATATTTAGGTCTCATTAAAGAATCATACTGAGGTTGACTTTCGTATTGGTATTGCTCACTAAAATCTTCAGGACTTTCTCTTCCATTACTAAGTTTGTCCACCAATCTTCTTTCTTCTGCTTCCAGTTCATGAAGTTTAGACGTTAGATCCTCATATTCCTGCAAATACATTGCAGGAGGATGTTGAAAACTAGCAAATTTAGCATTTAAAGAGTCGATATTAGCTCTTGTCAAACTGATAACATTCTCTATATTTCTCAGTTCCTGTTTAATATCTAAATCATCACTGTCTGTAGACATCTCAGCAACTCCTTCACACGCATTCAGTCAATAAAAAGGTTTAAGAGATATAATACATATCAGCTTTAACTATTTGTTGAATGTATTTTTTCCAAAATATGAAAGATGACACCTAATCTTCTTCTTTTTGAACAAAGATCTACAACCTGAGAAGCAGTTCCACTTCCCAGCGAAGAAATTCCTAATGGACTCAGCCTCTTGGAACATACATCTAAACTCTGTTATTAACGTTAAATCGTTTAAGTGATTATAGGGGTACGCCAATGGAACCCACAGAACAGACCTTAATTTATAATAATAATTTGGTATGTTCTGTGATGCAGTGCATGTGGATCCACAGAACATACCAAATTAAGGGTATGTTCTGTGTGTGGATCCACCGAACATGAACCGTGGTCAATAAAATGTCCGAATAGACCTCTTTAACCAATAGAGGGCATTCCCAACGTAAAGATAAGATCCATAAATAAAGAGTGTGTACATAGACAAAAACAAAACGAAACAAAGTAGAATTCACTCAGTACTACAATTCATGACCATATTATTGAAACCTATATAAATAAAGTTAACAGACCTGAACACTCTGATAGACAACAACTCCTACAGAAATTACAAAAACGTTTTATCGAATAAACACAATACCAACTTTCGTCGGAAACAGATTATGTGTTCTTATGTTTGACATGGATAAAGAAACCAGGACAGTAGACACTGAGCCCACGGAGGGAGTGCAATTGTGCCAGGACGATCGTGGTTAAAATAGTCGTTAAATATATTTATAAATATATATATATAAATATAGTTATATATATATATATATATATATATATATATATATATATATATATATATATATATATTAAAATAAATTAAACTCTTGGCTTAATGTTTCACGATTTATTTAACAATATGTATAGTCAACATGTTTCGAGCGTTAGCTCATTTTCAAGACTAAACTACTATAAGAGACGTACAACAAATTTATATCTACAAAATGGATGTGAGTAGGGAGGATAGTTGAAAATCTAATCGTTCATTTACAATTTCTTCTTTTCTCTTCCGAGAACTGCTAATTTCAATTGCTTCCAGAAAGTCTAAACGTTTACCTTTATTACCTGAGTAATAAATGTTTAATGTTTTTTGGTCAAATCTAAAAAGTTTAATGTTTTTTGGTCATTTCATTAAACTTAGATTTGACCATTACTAGGAAAGATGATTCTCTAACATTTGATATATACAGAAAACCTACATGCACAGATACCCTAATTCCTAAAGATAGCAGTCAACCGCTTAACATTAAACTCAGCTCTTTTTATTCTTTTATACATAGACTCACGACTATCCCGCTTTCCGAAGAAAATTTCAACAAAGAAGTGAAAACTTTGAAACTTTTAGCGAAAAATAACGGTTACGACGAAAATATAATAGATAATCTCATAAGAAAAAAACAACAAAAAATTCTTTTAGATTCAATTTATCCATCTCAAATTATTAAAAACGAACAAAAATATCATTTTATTAATTTCATACCTCATCTGAGTGAAAAAATTTGCGAAAGATTAAAGAAGAGAGAAATTAAAACCATTTGTACAAACAAAAGGAATATTAAGTCACTTTCAGTAAATAATAAAGAAAAGACAAATGTTGAAGACAAAAGCGGTATTTATAAGATTTTTTGTAATGAATGTCCAGCATTTTATATCGGTCAAACAGGTAGAAAAATAAAAACTCGGGTTGATGAACATAAAAGGTCGATTTTGTACAATGTTAATAAAACTGGATTCTCAGAACATTGTATTAGCTCTAATCACTTCATAGATTCTGATAAAACTAAATGCCTACACTCAGGTAATAAAGGTAAACGTTTAGACCTTCTGGAAGCAATTGAAATTAGCAGTTCTCGGAAGAGAAAAGAAGAAATTGTAAATGAACAATTAGATTTTCAACTATCCTCCCTACTCACATCCATTTTGTAGATATAAATTTGTTGTACGTCTCTTATAGTAGTTTAGTCTTGAAAATGAGCTAACGCTCGAAACATGTTGACTATACATATTGTTAAATAAATCGTGAAACATTAAGCCAAGAGTTTAATTTATTTTAATATTCAATTATGTTTCACCAAGAGTTAAGCGAGAATTCAATCTCATTATATATATATATATATATATATATATATATATATATATATATATATATATATATATATATATATATATATATATATATATATATATATATATATGATAAGAGTTGATATATATTGAGAAAAATTACATTAAATGTGCAATTTTTGTCGAAACCAAATCAAAGGAAACTAGTTACCCCAATTACAGGGACTGGATTTCAATATGTAAACAAGGTAACATAATAAATGAAAAAACTCGAGGAGGAGCATTAGTACAAGCGGAAAGAACAGTTGCTTTGGGAAAAAGTAACCCACCCCACTTCAAAAACATTTGGGATGAAGTTCTCCATTTTACAATACCGTTCAATTCTGAAAAATACATTTTTTCTAGGTGTACATTCATCACTCCAGTAAACAAATTGATGACAACCTGTTCATAAAAGCTGCAGAATACAAATACTGAGTGATTTTGGGAGACTTCAATGTAAACCAACACAAAAGGGCCCAAATCAACATTCGGAGTTTCTTACGAATCTCCGATTTCATGCAGATAGATACATTACCGACTTTCATGGAATAACCAAAATACTATGCCTGATATATTTCTTTGCGCCAAAAATATTAGACAAAATATACAAAATACCAGTCTCACTCCAGATATTGGCTCTGACCATCTTGCTATAGAATTCAGCATTCAAAAAACCGCTTGAATGTACTGAAGAAACTAAGCTACTACACAGTAAATGCAATATGGGGGTGAACCGGGAAATGCAACAGGTTATTCATCCTGAGGTAGAAATCACTCAAGAATATATAACAAACTTTTAGAACAACATAATGAGAATAGTAACAAACAAAACACCAAAATACAAAAAAAATTCCATAGCCAGACTCTTCCGCCTTGGATTCTGAAACTAATAAAAGTGAAAAGGCAGATATACCGAGATTTTCTAACAAACAATGACCCAACATTAAAGAGAAAATTTAATGAGTTGATTAAAGGTGTTCATAAATTAATCCTCAGCTACCAATCACATAAATATCTGGAGGCATGTAAAGAATTACAAGAAAAAAAAGGCAGATATTATTGGAATACAATAAAGAAACTCTCAAAGTATAGAAAGCACAATACAACGGAGCCAATTCAAGTGAGTGGCAGGACGTTAACCTCGGATAAAGACATCTCCGACGCTTTCGCATCCCACTTTAAAAAGTCATTCGAACACAGCTGCAACTCGGATTTCGACTCAGACCATAAAGACTATATACACCAATGGTACCAAAATGAATTTGAGAACATACAAGTAGAAAATATGATCGAACCTATAAACGAAGAATATTTTGTTGGACTTAATAACGGCAAAAATAGTGCTCCAGGTTACGATAACTTGACGAGACAAGTACTGAAGAAACTAGACCATTCAATACATCTACAAATAATGAGAATTTTTTATTTTTGCCTACTCAATTCATACTTTCCCAAAGAATACAAAAGAGGATTAGTAATTTCCATACATAAAACATAAAGCTAAGACAGATTCCAAAAATTTAGAAAACTATAGACCTATCACCTTGCTGTCAGTGTTGGGAAAAAACTTTGAAAAGATACTGAAAAGTATATTAAACAAAAGTCTAGGAAAAGTTATCCCTTCATACCAGTTCGTTTTCAGAAACAGCACATCTACAATTCGTCCACTAATTACGCTCACCTCCAATATTCAAACTGTTTAAAAAAATGGTAATCATTCCGCCGCTATATTTATGGATATAAAACAAGCATTTGATAGTGTGATTAATATACAAATTATTCCAGTCTCGATGTCCAACTTATCTATTAAAGCTGGTAGACAGTTTCCTATCTGATCGAATTATTCAAGTGTGAGTGAGAGAATATTCAGAAACTTTTGCTCCAAAACAAGGATTACTGCAGGGGTCGCCCCTTTCTCCATGGCTCTATAACTTTTTCTATAACCCAGCAAAATCAAATTTCATCATATTCAATCACAAGATAAACACAAACTCTCCAACAGTCAAACTTAACAATACAACTTTATTTCCCACCGGCAAATGTAAATATCTAGGAATCTTAATAGATAATAAGCTTTAACTTCAAATGCGAAACAAAATTAAAAAAACAACTAACTATTGCTAGAGCAAAACACTTCAGGTTAGTCTTGGGTAGGTCGCGAACGACCTAGGTGGAAAGAGCGCTCCTTTAGGTGAACTATGCGAACTAGTTCATTGATGATCTCGCTCTTAGTTCTTTTCATAAATATATTTTTAGCGTCCGCTTTACTACACAGTGGCCCTATGTGACCAACCGAGTTATTTACTCTCACTGTGCGTGCTTTAATATTTCGATATCGATACTAAACAACTTCATATCTACATCTAATAACGGACTAAATGTTTTGAACTAATGGGTAATTAAATATTTGACTGCTGGCTAATCATCAAACAATATACTAATACCGTTTATATCTGATTTAAATCAGATATATATATATATATATATATATATATGATATGTATATCAGATATATAACTTCATAAATCATAGATATATGAAGTTCAATTGAAATTAACATGTTACTCTTCTATTTCCATTAATTGTTATGAATAATTGATTATTATTATTACTTATTATTGAAACCAAATAAAGTTTCGACACCCTTATTTATACATAGTAATATGTAGAAAATAGTCTTTAAAGTTCCTAATGTGTAATGACTAGGTATTTTGATATTTATTATCTGATACTATGAACAAGTCAGGTTTTTATCTAATTATTAATATAAACGATTTTGTTTTTTTTTATTTTTTCATTATTATTTGTCAAACAGATTTTATGTGCCATACAAAAAAGTCAACTTTGATTGTGAAAAATCGTACTTTTCACGTATTCTAATATAATTACGCATTATACTAAGAACGAGACTAGCTGTTGACTAATTATTAATATAAATCATTTTATTTTTTCATTATTTAAGTAAAAGATTTTATGTGCCATAAAGAAATTTCAACTTTCATTGTAAAAATTCGTTCTTTTCTAGTATTGTAATATGATTACCGATTATAATAGGAACGAGACTAGTTGTTGACCAATTATTAATATAGTACTTAAATATATTTTTTCTTCATTTATTGTTTTTACTAAATTATTTCAAAAAAAGAACTAATAGAGCAAACTAGTTCACCATTGGATTATGAACTAAATTGAGCGCTCTCAGTGGTGACCGACTAGGCGCAAGTCTACTTCAGGTTACCAACATACAAAAAAGAAGGAATTAGCATTGCCACAGCAAGCAAAATATATAAGATGACATGTAGACCCCTTTTAGAATATAGACATCCACTGTTTTGGAATGGAAGTAACCCATTACTAACATAGAAATAGGAGAAAGAACCAGCCTTAGTAAAATAACAAAAATACACAATTCAATCAGGCCAATAGCCTTTGGGAAGTATCCAATAAATGTTCTTTCTCTCTCTACAATTATTTTATTTCAAGTAGATAGTGCTTCAAAAAAGCACAAATGTATTTGAAAAATTGTTATGTGTGTTACGTTGAATATTTATTACCGTGGTCAAACCATACAATACTTGGGCAGTTTTATTGCTTCAATTGACTATTTTCCCATTTTTAAGATTTTGATTTGTTATCAATATTATTTTATACTTAATCTGAACTGGAATTGAAATTTTAGAGTGAAATTTACACTAGTCATATAAGAACATAATCATGAAATTGTAAGTGGTAAATCAGAAGAACATTTATTCAGTAGAACAAAATACAGGTATCAAAATCCTTTTATGTGGCATTTGAGTTGGGTCCTCGTCTGCGACCAAATGTAGCAACTACATTCACAAAACGTCTGTTATACTGTATCCTCCTCTTTGCTCTACCAGTCTTCTTCTTCTTTTTTTCTTGCTTCTCTACCTTTGGTGTCTGTCCCTTTACTTTACCTATATCATAAATAACTAATTAGCTCTATCTCAAGACAAATTTTAAAGTTAAATTATACTAGCCTTGTAAAATTATAATAAAAAATTAATAATTAGGTTCTATCCCATGAAAAAATTTAAGACTCTGGCTGAAGAATAGTCAAATTTTCATCATTCCAATAATGATTAGATGAATAAAATTTAGTCGAAATGAATAACATGAAATATTATTGAAGATAAATACAATAATGAAGAGAACACAGAACCTGTGTATGTATTTTCGTCCAGACCAAAATTGATTCAATCAAATTCAAAATTAAGTTTTTTCATAGTTTCAAATGTAAGTATAAAATGATTTTTACATAAAATGAGACATATATATATATATATATATATATATATATATATATATATATATATATATATATATATATATATACATATAAACACATTTCATCAATTTGTTGTAAGATATACCATGATAATGATTAGTAATTACAATCATTGCCAAGAATTACCTTTTAAGTACTACTCTTACGCTATCAATTAAGTTATGGATTAGATTATGTACTGCTATAATTTTCACCGACATATATCACCACAAAATTGATTGAAAGGTATTTTAGTTTCATAGATAAACTAACCTGCACGAGCTAAAGATCCATGAACTTTTCCTCCAAGAAGACCTACAGTAATTTCAATGTCTGTGCAACTGAACAGAGATACTGAATCAGCATCACTAACTGTTTTTCCACCTGCGTACAAGACAATTAGTTCAGGCTTGAGGTTTTCTAAGCCAGCAATGGCGTTCTGAAATAAAATCAAATTCTATATAAAAAGACATCAATGAATGCATTGGTGATTTGACATCCAAACCTTGGTTTCAATAAGGTTAGGGTAAAAACTTTGACTACGGTTTACTTCGATATAAAACAATTTTTCAGAGTAAAGCAAGATTGGGGTATACCAAGATAAGATCTGTCATTACGAAGGCATACAAAAAAAAGCAGCTAGATAATTCTTACAGATTAGTGGAATATGAAATCCGGATTAATATTCACCTTTAGCTGGGAAACGGTTTCATTTCCTTCGCAATTTAGTATGTGAGTCTTCTGACCTCTTAAACACAACTGCATGATGAATGGCTCTGAAATGAAGCAACTCTATATTAATAATCATCATAAATGGGTTACACAAAACGTGGTTTATCAAACACGGGGGAAAAAAATGTTGAAACCAATTTAAATCAAAGGACTGAAAGTATTACGAATGAAACATGACAAAATAGCATTATTTTTCAATGAATGGAGTTGAAATAAGGAAAATAATAGTCAAATTACTTACATATTTTCGCAAAAATCTTAACCTTTTAATCACACTATTCAATAGAACTCTTGACGCTTCAAAAAGAATGTCCAATATCTATCGACTTGACACTACAAGTTTTTTTCTTCTTCTTTTATTGAAATACAGTTATGCATATAACATTTACCAAACTTCAATGTGTGCTATGTAGATGGATGCTACTTGTGTAGCAGAGATGCCAAATTTAGGCATTTAGACCCAAATTCTGGGCGGAATAGGCCGTAGTGACGTTTTTCAGTGCCAAAAAACATTTATAGCTATTTTTAGAGTCATAAATAATGTTAAATGCATACTATTTAAATGGCCAGAAATAAAAATTAAAGCAAATCAAATTCACAACATGAAAATTATTCTTGAGATATATCTGAAGCACAGTCTAACTCTACTTACAAGCCATGAACATAGACTTGGCAACGCCGCATCTGCTCAATCCGGTAGACCGATCGATCTTCGAACATCGGTCTACTGTACGTCATAATTGCATTTTCAGAAAAATTTTCAGCGAAACGGTACTTTGTATAAAAAATAGTTTTCACAAAAATTGTAGATCATACAATTATCTATAGAAATTAATGATACACTTTTTTCCTAAGAAGAACTATGTCTGAGTTATAGCGATTCAAATGTTGTTTTTTTAGTACGTACACTAACAAGTACACTTTATCAATTAGAATTGACAATATGCTATAAATTTCATTATTTTCCATTCTCAGGTGAGAGTGAGTTTAATGAGTCAATTCCTTTAAACCTCTATTGAGATGTGTAGAGTAATTTGGACGGCTGAATGATTCTGATATCATATTTGTAACAGCAAGCAAATTTTCCAGTTGAGACTATCTAGTTGATTTCAGTTGTGAAATCCATTTTAAATCAATAGGAAACAGTTTATTTTTATGGATAAAAACATTCACATGCATGTCTGAATCTACTGAAATCTGATTAATAATTTGTATACTTTTTATTTGTGAACGTTCAGTTACGTTGGATGGAAAATCTAGAGTGTGAAAAAATTGCTGTTAAAATCTTTTTTTATAATTAGTTGTTAAATCAACAAAATTACAAATTGAATCTGCGTTTTCAAAGGCTTCATTCAGTTTCTCACAACGTTCCTTCAATGCTGGTTCTATCAGGTGGATATTCTCTTTGAGAGTGGACTGTTTTTGATAAGTAGAATAATAATAAATAAAAATACTTGGCACTGCATTTAAATTGAGTTTAACTTTATCAATCTGGCCTTCCTTTATTCTGTTGATCAATCTAGCAAACGATGAATACCTTCTATAGTAAGTGCTCCCTCTGGAAAATGTTTGGCACAAACTACAGAATATTTTTTAGCCATTGATTCATTAGATTTCCATCCTATGGAAAACGAAATACAGAAACTGGTGGTTCGCCGGACACGATGTAAGTTTTGTAGTTCGACTTGCATCCAGGCACGCAGCAATGACTTGGCATGTTAATTTTTGTGCTAATATCAAGAACAAGACCTATAAGAGATTAGTTCTAAATAACTACTAAATCTAACGAAGAGTACGTAACTGTACTAATCACAAAAAAGGAACAATTCAGCAAATAATGCTTTTGTTAATGTCTGAAATACTCAGTCAAAACATCAGTAATCGGTAGCTATTTACATACAAATTTCGAAGGTATTCCTTAAACTGTTGCTGAAAAAACACTATAGCACTTTCTACACATTATACATCACATAATAGCATAACAACTAAAACGCGGATTTTTGTTTTTACAAAATTATGAAATGGTAAAAGTTAGGTATTATTTCTACCTCTCCGGGTATAACCAAAAAAAGCACAACTTAAAAAACAACAGATATTCCTGTTTATATAAGACATTTGCGGGAAATTTCTTTTGCTTGTTCTTCACAACTTCAAACAATAGCACATTTCACAACTTATTTTTGGATTTGAATGTTATTTATCTCGTTAAATAGCGATTTATTCAGCAGCAATGACCAGGAACCATTATTACAACGCCATTACAGCATCATTATTTGTGGGTCTTGCTTGGATGTTGCCAGATTTCCTAGTTCATGGCTTGTAAGTAGAGTTAGGATGTGCTTTCGATTATGACATCGATGTCAACATCGATGTTTTTTTAACATCGATCATCCCTACTACTCTGGGACTCTCTATTCGACCGAGTGACAACAACCACGTGGGACAATTCGCTCTTGGCAAATAATCATAAATATAATTCTAAATACTAGTGTCGTGTCGTTGAATATTTCCAATCATAGAATAATATATCACAACCGTTATAAAGTGTTTATAGTCGTTCACTGTTAATAAATTATTTTAGCAGTATTGGCATTATAAAATTAGTTGAAGTATCCATAAAATCGTAATAGTATGAAATATCAAATCTATTTATTTATTTTAACCATATTTATTTGGTGATAAATCTCTCTAATTCTATTTTGTTTAGAAGTGATATAAATAAAATTCAAAATAAAGATTATTGTGCTTGAAACCTGCAGTCGCAATATAACAAATAAAGCGATAAAAACAAAGTATTTTTCTCTCTAGTAAAATAACTACTAATATATCTAATTTAGAAGTCAAGTTTGAGGTATTAGTTTTAACTAAATAATCTAAAGTTAATCTAAAAATTTAATTTCAAGTTTCATATTACAACGTTATGTATAATGAAAGTTATGTGTTCAAATAACGTATCTTCTAATGATATCATTATATGAAAACTATTGATAGTGAGAATCATTTTCAAAGCAAGGAAAATCCTAATGTTCGAATTTTTCAGTCATCTTAATTTGTGATAATTCAATAATCTGAATTTTGTTAGGATTTAAACGTAACAATTCTGAAAAAGAAGATAGGTGTAATATCATAAAAATTATAAAAGAAGTAAATATTATCTATTCAATAAATAATAAATAAGTCGTCATAGTCATTCAAAATATTTTTATTTATTTTAGATTGAAATCAATGTATCTAATGTATAAACAATTTTTTACTAAACACTTTCCAAGATTTTAACAATAAAATTTAACTAATGTATTATATATTTACTTCACTTTTGAGTTATTTAAATTTGAAACATAAAATTTGTGTTGATATAACAGTGATGTATATTCGATGTGCGTTTGCTCTAGGTTCATGCGACACTGCTATGTCCAAAGAAAGAAAGATCGGTTAAAGAGAGAAAGAGACACAGCGTGCACGCAGAAGATGCTAGCCACTCGGCGAGAACACATTCCGATGACATGACCTGACCACATTCCGATCACTCATTTCTCGTCGCATCCCCCTCGCTCTGACCTAAAGTAAGGAACTAACGTCCAATAATAAATCATTTGACAATAGCGCAAGACATTTTTGAAATGTCAAGATTACATGTTATATTCTCCACATGAAGAATATCGAAATGAAGCTATATTGAGACATGTTACTTGAGTAAAGACTCGGAACCAAGATGGCTGTGGAAAGTAATGGCCAGTCGTATAGTTTGAACATGAATATGAGATTGCTGAAAAATTTTTCAAGTACTTTTCTTGCGTTGTTCAAGATGAACTTCGGTATTTTGGAACGTTAGTTCCTTACATTAGGTCAGAGCGAAGGGGGTCGCGACGAGAAATGAGTGATTGGAATGTGGTCAGGTCATGTCATCGGGATGTGTTCTCGCCGAGTGGATAGCATTTTCCGCGTGCACGCGGTGTCTCTTTCTCTCTTTCACCGATTTTTTTTTCTTTGAACTAGGCATGGCGATTCTTTCCAAAAAATCGATCTTTTTCAAATTTGCTTTATATTGTAAGTATAAATCAATTTTATTAAAAACAAGACGAATATTATTATTAATGAGCTTTTAATCAGTGAAATCACGGAATCCGATAATAACAATTATTTTTATTACCATATCAAATTATCAGATCAGGTACAAAACAATACATTATTTTCGAAATGTATTAGTTGCAAAGCAAATAGATTATGTAGATTATCTAAACTTTTCAAAAACAACTGAATGTCAAGTCTGCTGGGATCCAAGCGGTTCCGCTCATCACTTGCGATGTCCGCCGGAAACAACGTAAGATAGCTTTTTTCGACTGCTGGAAACTTTCCGGCTATCGAAAAAAGCTATCTTGACAGTGAAATACAGAATACTTTAGGTGCACAACTGCCTGCGATAAATAATGTTTGAATTCTTCAGTTAAGCCTCAACTTTTTTATTGAAGATAAGTGAGGCGAAGGAGACTAAACACACATCCATCTCGCGAGTATTTAAGTTATTAACCGGCAGCACTCTTTTAATACGGGCACCTTGAACTAATTGTATGGTTTATACAAAACTAAACAAATCGAAAGCCGATTTTAAACGGTGACGTATCGATCCAATGAATCGATCCAGTATTACATATCGATTCAAAATATCGATTTTTTTGGCTCAAAAAATCGATATTTCGATTAATCGATCTCAGATCGCCATCCCTACTTTCAACATAGCAGTGTTCCATGTGCCTAGAGAAAACGCACATCGAATATACAGCAGTTATCTATCAACACAATTTTATTAATTCAAATTTAAATAACTCCAAAGTGAAATAAATATATAATACATTAGTTAAATTTTATTGTGAAAATCATGGAAAGTGTTTAATAAAAAATTGTTTATACATTAGATACATTGATTTCAATTTAGAATAAATAAAAATATTATGAATGACTATGACGACTTATTTATTGAATAGATAATATTTACTTCTTTTATAATTAACTGAATAGTAATTCTTGAAGGAACTAACGTTCCCACCTGGTGTCCCGCGACACGGTCTCATTTGTTTCGAAATAGGACTTGTATAATATTTTACCCACAATTACATTTTATTTGGAACCCTATCGCACTTTCTCAGATTTCTTTTATCATTAGTTTTCAACACTAGCTGTTGAATTAACAGAATGGATAATTTTTACTTTGGAATGAATGTAGGAAATAAAAGTAGTATCTACACTCGGCTTTCATACATTTAGTATCCGCATTAGTAATATCCACTAGATCAGGTCTCAAGTAATATTGTAGTTCATAATGAGCTGAAAAATTTTGCGATATGTGTGCGCCTTGAAAGAAAATACCTACACTTGAAACTTTTATTTATTATTTGAAAATCTAAACAAATAGTTATTACAATAATTGCATTTCCATTAGATTTGTTTTAGCAAGTCTTGGAACCGTTTTCTTGCTTGCTTCTAAGGGTATCAAAAAAGAAAATTGAAATAATGTCAGAGGTCTAGCTTTCGTAGACGATATTGCTATTATCACAGACAACAGAACTGAAACCATTCTCGCTGTAGAACAACTACATGAAATTGCGCAGAAAACCCGATTACAAATTTCTTATGATAAAACCAAAACGTGGAAAGAAAACCAAAAAATAAATCTTCTCTAATAACAAAACATGGTGAAATACCATGTTTTAATGAAATAAATAAGTCGGCCATTTTAAATACCTCGGAGAAGTTATACTTACAGTCCTCAGGTTTAAACCGAATCGCTAATGAACAAAAAATTACAAAGCTCCAAAGGGCCTACAAGCTAACATGGGCGTACTATAATAAAAAGTGCATCTCGAGAGTTGCCAAATTGAGGCATTATAACACAACGATTTTTCCAGAAGCAATCTACGCAGCTGAAACAACGATTATTAACGGTCATTCAAGAATTAGAGAAATAGAAAAACAACAACGGAAAAGTCTCAGAAACATTTACGGGCGAATAAATAGAAACGGCATTTGTATGAAAAGATCTCAGAATGAACTTCATTCTGAGATCACTTGTATTCATCAAAAGATGAATACAAAAACGGAAGAAATTAGTAAACGACGAGCAAGGTTCTATGCACATGTCTATAGAATCTGATATCCACTGATATCCAGCGGATATGGATATTAAGTGGATATATTTCTTCACTGGGAATGATATATCACGTATCCCATCATCCACTGGATATATTAAAAAAATGCCTAGTATCTACCCATTACTTTTTATACTTACTTTTCAATATCTTATTTTCTATGTTCAACTGTAATTTTTGATTGTTATACCTTCCTTTTATTATCCGGTTTTCAAGTTCAATTTTAAATCTTAGATTATATTCTTTTTCTTCTCTACTTACCAACCTAAAGAAGAAGTTGTACTTCTATTGAACTATGATGAAGAAAATTTCGATAAAAAAAATTAAGTTTTATATTATATATACTTAATTTATAATGCATTTCATGCTAAATTCATATTTTCATTGAAAAAATATTTGACTTCAGAAGTTCCATAGATAATAGTTGTCATGTTTTATGTCATATTTTTTTAATATTGTCATAATTTAAAAAATATTTCCAAATTATTATTATCTACGTGAAGGATAATATTCCAAAGTTTTCAAATTGAATAGGTATCCATTGCACGGTCATCGAAATGGAATTGATCTCAACACCAACCCCACATTATATTCCAGGGTAAGAAAAAATATATTTTCACTTTTCTGTATACAAAAATTGGCAACTAAACATTTGAAAATGTTTCAGTATATTGTTGACCTTTATTGAACTTGAGAATTAGTTTTCAACATATCTTCTAAATATAATATGCAAAATAATTAACTTCTCAAAAGTAGGTACGCAAATGTAGTGTCAAAATGAAACACTGTCAATTGTCATAGAAATGATATAAATTGATTGAAAAGAAAAAAGTTAAGGCTCTATGATATCTTTTTCAAAAAACAAATCAACTGTGATTATTTCATTTATTGATATTTACGAATACGATACCCCATTTAAAATTAAATGAAAATTTTTTATTGACAAAACAGGGTAGCAATTTTTCTGGTCAATAAAAAATCATAATTTTGTAACCATCCCGACTTCGATCGTCGAAAGTTTGTAAGTTTATCAACGGATTTCCAACAAAAATTTGTTAGATTGTTTAAATTAATTTGTAAAATTAAGTTGTTAAATACTTATTAGTCCTTCCTAGATTCTTCATTTATGAATCGTCATCTGAATTTCATTCGTGTCAAAATTCTATCCGTACAATCCTTTACGATTTAATTTCTTTAAATTCGTCCGTTTTCCCAACAAGCTTTCTTATAATCTGAAAATTTTTCTGACCAAACTTTAGCTATTATTTTACCATATAAGATGTTTTGTTCAATGAAACAAGTCGTTTTATGTCGAGGATGGGTAATCCTTGTTGATTCTTGTTTCCAGTCATCAACTAAACAATTATTGTGATCTTTGATCAACTGCTGTTTTTCTTCATGGCTGATTTGAGCAACGGTATTACTCAGGTCTACATGCTTAAAAAACCGAGATCTTTCATTCTCGATGAGCTGTCATTCGTGAAGTACTGTCACTCAATCAGAGTCTTGCTATATATTCTGAAGAATCTTGCGAGAATTTTTCCTATTTTACAAAAAACAACAACAAAAATTAAATTAATGCTTTCAATGCAGTCCACTATCGCCTTTGTTTAGCTATAGACCATATCCTTCAATTCAATTCAATTTCATTCTTTCTTTATTCTTATCTCGTTCTTTTTCAGTAGTCCTCATTACATTTTTTATCTCTCTTATTTACTTTGAACAAATGTCTTTTGATTTTTCTATTGTCAAAAAGTATTTGCTCTCGTAAAACTGCAGAATTTTCCATCCTAAGGACGTTCAATTCCATATTAAGTTACCAAGAAATATTGCAATTATATGAAGATGAAATATGCTTTTTTTTGATAAACCATCAAAATAGACAAAATATGCAAATTTGACTGCATGTAATCTGGACTTTAAATAATATCGCATAAGTTGTTTCAAAGGACCCATCTTCAATAAAGAAAAATCTATTTTCGATAGGTATACCGGATACTGCCCACAATATAAATATCGAATTGGTGATACGTTTGGAACAACAACTCATAAAGTACTTTTAGACCCAACTGTTCACCATGCCGAAAAATTGGTGTTATCTGACCGAATGGCAGTTGATTTCCAGGTATTGGTTTCTTTGAGGAAATGATTTTCGTATAGAATAATTTTGATCTCAAAACAAATCTATTTCCAATTTGCTTATTAGTAAGTATAAAGTAAAGTATTTGCATAATATAGAGAGACCTTAGATTTAAGTAAATAAAAACTCTTGGCTTATTGTTTCACTTATTGTGAATATATTTGTGAAACATTAAGCCAAGAGTTTGATTTAAATTGAAATGAATATTCTGTTCGTAATTTTGATTTTATCGTTTTCAAGGTCACATTAATTATATAGAACACAATAAAATATTTTATAGGTCTTGTGGAAGTTTCAGAGTTTTCAAAAATTGTGACGTTAGTGGTTTTTCCGTTGATTAATAATCTTATCAATAAAACTCCAATTAATGTACTTGCGTTGAGATTGCCGATTAAGTACTGCTGATTTTGCAACGAAAAAATCGGTACGAATATTCTTAATTGCTAAGCATAGGTGTATTCATATATATATATATATATATATATATATATATATATATATATATATAAATACAAAAAATGTTGATAGTTTAGACCATATAGAAATAGTCTCAACTATTACAGAAGTCTAAAAACTCATTAATAGTATATGGTTCACAATCAATAAGTTGTTTATAAAGTATCTTTTTGAAGACATTAAAGCTCTCAGTTAACCGTAGACACTTAGGCAACAGGTTAAAAATTCGCATAGCCATATATAATGGGCCTTTGGCAAACCTGGAGCTATAGTGAATAGGTAAGTGAAACGTAAATATTCGTCGTGTCGAATTTTCATTTCTATATTCATTAAAATAATGCGGATGCTGTTTCAAAAAGATCATAAGTCTATAAATGTATAAAGCATGAAACGTTAAAATATTATTAGCCTTAAAAATGCCACGACAGGATCCTCTATAACCTAAATTAAACATAATTCTAATCGCCCTTTTCTGAGTTAAGAAAATATCATTCGCAGAAGGCGAATTACCCCAGAAGATAATACCATATGACATAAGGGACTGAAAATTTATATATATATATATATATATATATATATATATATATATATATATATATATATATATATATATATATATATATATATATATATATATATATATATATATATATATATATATATATATATATAGAATAGAATAAATTTATTAATCTCACAAATTATCTACACAATTAATTGTACAAATAAAAATGAAATAAGTCATAAAATACAAACAGAATTGATTTGAGGCAATAAGCCCTAAACTCCTCAACCGTGTCCGGTTCACACGTCGTTATAAGTGACTGAACCTCTTTCTTAAAACGTTTATGACCCGAAATATCCTGCAGACGTCTGGGTAAACCATTAAAGAGCTTGATTGCTATGTACTCTGTACCTTTCTCGCGAAGAGAAAATAAATGCTAACGTTATTGGTGTAGTTTTGACTAAAACCGATGATGAACTCTATCAGATTGGTACCAAGAACGGTATCTTCAAACAATTATATGCTCAATCTCAGATTAATGTGTGTCCAAGAGTTCTTGTTGATGCAGACGATGTACCGAGTACCGAGATTGCACTACTGTCAGTTGCCAACTTGCAATCCACTGAACCGACCAAATTCCTTTAAACCTTTATTGAGATGTGTACAATAATTTGGACGATAGAATGACTCTATCATATTTGTTACGAGCAAGCAAATTTTCCAGTTGTGACTATCTAGTTAATTTCAGTTTTAAAATCCATTTTAAATCATTAGGAGACAGTTTATTTTCATTGATAAAAACATTTACATGCATATATGAATATACTAAAATCTGATTAATAATTTGTACACTGTTTATTTGTGTAACTGTTTGTATTCAGTTACGTTGGATGGAAAAACTAGAGTGTAAAAAAAATGCTGTTAGTTTCAAAAGTTTTTATATTCCACGATTTACATATTAAAATCTTTATTTATAATTGGATGTTAAATCAACAAAATTACAAATTGAATCTGAGTTTTCAAAGGCTTCATTCAATTTCTCACAACGTTCCTTCAATGCTGGTTCTTTCAGCTGGATATTCTCTTTGAGAGTGTACTGTTTTTGATAAGTAGGGGTAAATAAAGAAAAATAATTGGCACTGCATTTAAATTGAGTTTAACTTTATCCATCTAGCCTTCTGTTCTCAATCTAGCAAACGATGAATATCTTCTTTAGTAAGTGCTCCCTCTGGAAAATGTTTGGCACAAACTACAGAATATTTTGTGGGGTCCATAATGCCCTAGGAATATTTTTAGCCATTGATTCATTAGATTTCCATCATATGGAAAACGAAATACAGAAACTGGTGGTTCACCGGCCTGAAGGTAACTTTTGTGTTCGACTTGCATCCAAGCACACAGCAATGACTTGGCATGTTAATTTTTGTGCTAATATCAAGAACAAGACCTATAAGAGATTAGTTCTAAATAACTACTAAATCTAACAAAGGGTAAGTAACTCTACTAATCACAAAAAGGAACAATTCTAGCAAATAACGCTTTTGTTAATGTCTGAACTACTCAGTCAAAACATTAGTAATCGGTAGCTATTTACATACAAATTTCAAAGGTATTCCTTAGTCTCTAGCTGAAAAGAACCGGCCAGGGATTTGAGAAGTGCCTTTGCAAGAAAAACTGTGCTACAGCAAGATGTCTGTGTTTTAAAAATAAAGTATTAAGAACTTCCAAATGCTATTCGAGCTTACCCTGCGAAAATAAATAGCTATATGGACTGACAAAGTATTATAATATAAATATTTACTTTTATACTGTGACATTTATAATTACTGAATTATCAGACTGATTACTTGCCAAATAAAAACAGTATGGCTGTTACCCGATTGTCTCAATAAGTGCTATAATAAAAAATATTATTAACAACGTGTTTTATTACAGAAAACATTTACTTTATACATTTCGTAATACGATATTGGAATTATATACAATTCCGAGGAAATTTATACATTTCCTAGGATATCTATGCATTAAATAGTTTTTCAAACAATATTTTATACATTTCCTAAATAGTATCGGAATTGTACACATTTCCTAGGATTTGTATACAATTCCTTGATTTCATACATTTCCGGTAATATATATATATATATATATATATATATATATATATATATATATATATATATATATATATATATATATATATATATATATATATATATATATATATATATATATATATATATATATATATATATATATATATATATATATATATATATATATATATATATATATATATATATATATATATATATATATATATATATATATAATTTAAGTCTTGGTAATGGGTCAATAGCCCGAAATATTTGTCCAGTGTATTCAATTTTTGTGGACTTCAGCCGGGCTGTTTTGAATTATATCATAATACCTTAAAAATATATTTGCTAATTGTGTATGAAAAGACAATTGAGATGTTTTATTATAGGTTTCCAGGCCTGCAAAAAATGAAATTGACCTAGTTAATGCAAGAGCCGGTTTTGGAGATGTTGTTTACAAGCATCCAATTATTCCTGGCTACGAAGGTATAATACTTTATTTCTCTTGTATTTATTTATTTATTGAGCGAAGCATTAATCAAATTGAAATTTAAATCAACTTTATCTACAGTTATGAGCCCAGGAGCCCACAGAAGCAATATATTGCAACAAAATAAAAACTTCTCTTTAAATGCAGAGATTACTTTTACCTACATATGTCTACTGTTATTAGCCGTCAGCGACAGCCACAGAGTAATCCCTAAAGGATATATTCTGTGGTCACAGTGAGCTGGGATATGTAGTTTCGCCTTGTAAATTGTCTACTTGGTGGATTAATCTGACCCCAGATGATCAATTTCACCCAATGACGGTGGTCATTGTATATTTTTGATAAGCTGCTTTATAGATAGAAGTTGGAGTTTTCGATGTCCTCTTGTATCGATAGGTTTTATTTCATCAAGAACTTGTCGATCTCTGAACACATCAATGAATTTGAAGGAAAAACACAAGTGTTCAATTAGTTCTACTTAGAATTTTTGCATGCCATACAATCCAAAAAATTTTTACAAAATATTATCGTTCTATTTGGAAGAAAAGATAGAAGTTGTAACATCTGTGAAATGAATGTCATATGATTAATTTGATTCTAAAATAAACTACTCGAATACAATTTGATTGCAATGATTATTATCAGTTTATGTACAACAATTCAATTGCATTTCTTTTAATATATTGTATAGTATAGAATGAGTTATGAAAGTTATACCTTTCAGCCGCTTCAACAGCCTCCAATGGAGCGTGACATGTCTTATTCCTTTGAACATCATCACACTACACTCCATCAAGTGTAGTGTGGTTCATATCGACAAGAATAACTCAAATCTGCTATACTTTACCAACGGATGAGATGTAGTTTCGGTCGTTACACCGAAAAATCTGGGTGTTGTGATTTCGAACGATTTGTCGTGGTCTTCTCATATAAGTGCGATTGCAAAAAAGCAAACTCATCTATGTATTTATCCGGAAAAGTTTTTAAACGGCCTTCGGTCCAGACTGCATCTACGATTTATAAGACATATATTTGACCGCTGCTGGAATTTGAATCCTCTATTTGGTGCCCAGTGTAAGTGCTTGACCAAAATATTATTCAAAATGTTCGGAAAAGGGCTACTATTATTAGGTCTATTGAAGCGCGAAAGCTTTAAACCATTAGACAGTCGTTTTTAACTAATCGAGTTTTTGGTTTGTGGAACTCTCTAGACTCTTCGGTTATTCATGCCCGATTAATAAACTCCTTCAAAAATGGCAAAGATGTATCTGTTTTCAACACCACTTACAGTAAATACGAAAGTAGTCTTACTCACATATTGTCTTCCGTGAAACATTCAAGTTTTGTTTCGAACGTTTTTTTACTCATTAGCTTTATTAGATGTAACTTGTTTATTTGGGATTTTAGATTTGATATTATTTGTTTTTATATAATCATTGTACTGTTACTGAAGATTCGGTGTATCCAAGTAATACGAGTATTTCAATTCTTTAAGGTTTCATACCAAGAGAGCATGGTAAATTTGGCCAAAGGCTGTCAGTGCAGGCCACAGAAGCTCTTTCAGATTTTGAAAAATCTCAGTGTGCAGATAGAAGAGCACTGAACAATTTGATGCGAATTGGGGCCTTACAAGATAATTCATGGGATCCAAGAAATTTGGAAGATAGAGAAGTAAATACTGCATAGTATATACATGATTCTGTATTTAGAGCGGTTGTTCAATTATTTTTAGTTTGAAATTTATAATTGGAGAATTTTTAATACGTCAAGCTTCATATAAATTTCATATCGTCTTAGTACGAGTACATTTATATTTCAAATTGAATGTCATCTTTACTTGAATACTATATTTTATATTTTATTCATATCTTGTAGTCCTTTTCTTTCTTTGATCTAATTCATCTTAGTCTGTAGAGATGGCTGTAATGTAGCTTATATACTAATCGCTAATACATATACATAAATAAATAAATAAATAAATGAATAAATAAATATGAATAAATGAAAAAATAAATAAATAAATAAGTGAATGAATGAATGAACGAACGAACGAACGAAGGAATTTATTAATGAATGAACGAACGAACGAGCGAAAGAACGAACGAAGGAATGAATGAATGAATAAATAAATAAATAAATAAATGAATAATTATATAAATAAAATAAATAATTGTACTTATGAAGAACAAACTCTTTGCAGTTGGCACAAAGTCAATTCCAGTTACCATTACTAGAAGTTCGACCAGAATGTGCTAATATTTTGAGAAATTTACCAGTAGACGAAGTTCCAATTTCTCCTCCTAGAAGTTCTCAAAGTCCGTATTTCATGGATAGCACTGATCCTGAGAAGAAACAAATAAAAGGTAAGATCTATAAATATCCTCTTTGCATCTTATTATTCATTTGAAAAAATAAACGTATAAGAGATACACAAATTCAAAGCAAATCTCATAAATTAAATGAAGTTTTAATCTTTATTTTGATAAATATTTCAAATTTCTTACCTATATTTATAAAAAACGTGAGATGCAAATATAGCGTGTACACCGATGTGGGACATGATTAAATATCATCTTCTGAAGTGGTAATGGTTTTCTCTAGAGTTACGATGCTGTTCACGATAGTACCTAAGCGTTTGTGATTTATTGGTCGAATAAAGAATTTGCTTGAGAGAACTGTTCTGTGCTACTGAAGAATGAGAGTGGTTTTTTAAATATGAAAGCATTTTTAAAGCTTTTATATTTTGTACATTTCACTGTTCAATACTTTTGTTTTCGTGAATATTATTTTTATCAAGCTGTCATCAAGGAAAATCACAAATGTAGTATAATAATCATTGATAACATGAATGCTGATCTTTGATACTGAACGTATTTCGATGATTGCTATATTTTCTGTGGAGCTTAAATGATGAGAATTCTTGTTGAAATTGTCAATATTTGAGAGAAATTGTCAATTGTAATATCCTTGTTGATTTAAAGTAGCTAAACAATATGCATTCTCCCCTTCATAATTCCTTTGCTCAGGCGCAGAACTACCGTAAGTTAAATCCTCAATTACTTAACATTAACTTCCTACTAAGTAAAAATAATTTATTACAAACACCATAAATGTCTCAATGAACACTTGAAATCAGTACTTAATTCAATTGAGTTTTGTACAAGAAAGACTTCAAATATTGTAGAGTGCACACAATTAATTTGAACAAAATTATAAACTTGCAGACTTCACAATTTTAGTTTTATTTCAAGCTAGCTTCTGTATAGATAATAGCATATATATATATATATATATATATATATATATATATATATATATATATATATATATATATATATATTTATATATGTATATATGTATTACATATAGATAAATACTAATTTTTTTCAGGTTTTACTGGCCACATTCCCTTCGGTTATGCTAGTTTCGGTAAAACAAATGAAGCCATGACTAACAGCGCTCTATGTGAATTCACTTCTAACTATCGCAAAAGGTTGAGTACGGAATGGTCACCGGTGAGCTTGAGTAGATACGACCCTCCATTGCTTATACAGCCCTCGGAGATCTACCACAGACATATAGGGCAGCTACCAAATTATTGCGGTCATATTCCTGGAGCTATCTTCAGGTAAGTTGCCAATTTGAAGGCAGCATTGTTAATTAAAATACGTTGGAATTGAATATTCTTCTGTCATATATATATGCCTATATGTAATGGGTGTTTTTTTAAGCGTAGTTTTTTTTAAATCGAATAAAACACTCAATTGGCATCATATATTCAACATTTTTATTGAAATTGATAACTTGGCCTTTGCCATTTATATTTTAAAGAAAACTTCATGTAAATGTTGTCCGCGGCTCCGTATCAAATGGTCCATTCGAAAGGTCCAATTTTGCGTCACGTTTTCGAGCATTTCGAATTACGCGTGTTATGTTATCCTGTAAGGCTTCAATCGTGTTAAGCTTGTCCACATACTCTAACGACTTTACATTACCCCACAAGAAATAATTCAGAGGCGTCAAATCGCATGATCTTGGCGGACAATTCACAGGGCCATTTCGAGATATAAGCTGCTCACCAAATTCATCCTTCAACATGTCCATTATTTCACGAGCTATGTGCCATGTGGCACCGTCTTGTGATGAAATCAGGTGTCAACCAAGTTCAACTCGACCAACTGGGGCAAAAAAAAGTTGCGTATCATGGCTCGATGTCATGGTAACGTTTCTTCCACTATCGTCTTTGAAGAAAAATGGACCGATGATGCCACCAGCACATAAACCACACCAAACTGTTGTTTTTTCGGGATGCATCGGTAATTCTTGTATGGCATGTGGCTGTTCATCACTCTAGACGCAATGGCAGAGTATATTGAAAAATTTTCACTTTGACAGATGACGTTTGGATGCCATCACCAACCAGCGCCGCCAACATGAAAATCTTAATTCTTAAAAAATCGTTTTCTCTCGAAAGTTAACTCCAATGCACCACACTATACACTGGAGTGTCAAATTCGAGATATGTTGAGTTCAAGATCTGAGGGTTGTTTTCGACTATGAGCTATCCTTTTCAGGTTAGCTAATAGCTAATGCATGGTTATTTGGTCCAAAATTAGGGTATATTTGTTAATCTTTCTACGATGAAAACGCTCTATTACTCTTTTATTCGCAGTAAATTGGATTATACGTACCTATATAATTTGGAATCAGCTGTAAAATAATTCTATTGTCGATTTGGAGGCAGTTCAGAGAAAGTGTTTGATGAATATGTAGGTATTTTAGATGTTATGGACAATATCCTTCGAGAGGCTTCGACATTGCATCCTAATCGATAGTTTGGGAAATGAATTATTGAAGTTGAGGAGTGAACGGTTCGCTCTAACATTTTCTTCAAAATTTTGCACAATTCGGTTGACTTGCCATTTCTTCTCATCAAAATAAATATTCGCGTACCAAGGCCTGGTCTGAGGAAGCATAATACATTTTGTGTCAATTACAGCAGATCAAATGTTATGTCACGTTCTCCTATCAACTGTTTATGTATCTTCATGATGGGTGTTGCGGTCGATGTGATATCTATTTTGATAGGCTATCAGTGATTTTGATATGTCACTCAGAACAGCTCAATGGGGTGTAGGGATATTTCCATTAACTGCTGCTGACTTCATATGAGTTAGTAATAAATAATATTTTAATTGAATATAAACTTAAATTCAAACACTTGAACTTATGATTTACACTTTATTTAAGTTCAATTGTTTGAATTTAAAGTTTTTTGAATTTGAATGTTTAATTTCAAGTGTTTGAATTATTAAGTCAAGTGTTTGAATTTAAGTTTATATTCAATTATAATGGATTTACATCAAGTAAACGCCAACACTATTAAATAATAATATTTTAATTTAAGTTTGTTTCATTTGGTTATTGTATATTATTGTATATTTCAATTAATTCTAATTTTATTTTCGATGTCGATGGGTTATTGTATGAGCGAGTTGGTTCTTGGAGCCTCTATTTCTGTAGTACGAGTAATAACTTTGATATAGGCATAAAAATAAGGATCGATAGTACTAAACATGATACGTAGAGATTAAATTAAAAGAATGATTATAGTTTGAAGTTCAGTTTCTTTCCACTTAATTCCAAGTCAATTCTCTGGAATAAATTTTTATGATGCACCCATATACTGATAGATTTCTGAGTATTCGAAAGAAATATGTTCAAAATTATTGAATTGATTATTGCTCTTATACTCTCTTTTTACACAGGTTTGGAAAAACTTATGGAAATGATACCCGAGACTCGAAGAGGTGGTTGAGAGGAAATTTCAGTTCATGAAACATAAAATCACGACACAAAGATGATCAATATTCGCTAAAATTTGTCAGTACATACTCGTGTAATTCCACTAAAAATAAATATCTAAATTCGCTGTTTTGGTGTTTTTCGAAACTCAAATTTATTGTACTGAGCCAATCTCAATATACAGTCAATACATGAAAAATAAACATGAATAAAAATAAATTTACATAAATAAAGGGACGTTGAGAACACTTACTGTTTAATGAGAATTCTTCTTCTTTACCTGGTTATTAAGGCATGACTTTTTGGGAATGGTTAAACAGGTGAGGAATGTTCTGTTATACAGTTTATTATACAGTCTTTATGCGGTTTTATGTATATGCAACTTTGCTAATGTTTACTTTCTGTCTTGTTTACTTCCTAACCAGCGTATGAAAATTTTTAACTTTTGAATGCATCTTCACTTCTGTTAATTTTCTAGTTGCTGTTTTTTCTCCTCTGCAACCCATTGGCATTCATAGAAATTTCGACTCATAATTTCGTAATTCCCATTCGAGAATTATGACTTTTTTGTTCCAAATGAACAAAACAAAACAATTGTTTTAAATTCAATTTACTGTCAATGTTGGATGATTTTATTTGAGACAATATTTTCTGGATATCACATATTTACTTTATCAGTTACATAAACATACTGAAATATAACTCAAAACTACATTATAAATTCAAACTCACCTCTTAATGCCCAATAATGATGAAACCTCAACCTTAATAATGATTATTGAAATAAAAAAATGTAAGAATTGTCTGAATATTTATATCATGTTATATATATATATATATATATATATATATATATATATATATATTTTTTCTTTTATATATATATATATATATATATATATATATATATATATATATATATATATATATATATATATATGTTTCTTTTTAATAAGAAATGTTACTACATGACTCAATTGTGAAGTGCTTTTTGTTGGTAGTTCATCGAAAAGGAAGGATGATGTGTCCTTAGTTTCACTTTGATAATGGCTTCATTTTCAGGAGACATCGTATAAAACAAGTTGCTTCTTTTTCTCAAATAATTGAAACAACAAGTCCTAAAATGGCGTGTTCCACATGATGATTCACATTCTGAACCACAAGAGTTGCAAGAATGAGCTCCCAAGAAAATCAATACTGAAAAAAAAATTCAATTAAAAAAGTTAATAATTGACTATGTATTATATATCTTATTATATAAAATATTATTGTATTATAAATATATATATATATATATATATATATATATATATATATATATATATATATATATATATATATATATATATATATATATATATATACTTTATAAAAATAAGTCGGGTTTCCTTCCTGACGCTATAACTCCAGAACGCACGAACCGATTTCCACGGTTTTGCATTCGAAAAATCCAGGAAAAATTTCAACAGACAAACGGGAAAATCATTTTTCATACAGCACATACATACAGCGCCGTCTCTGATACATAGCATGTACTACAAACCAATATTTTAAGTAGATGGAGCTGGTGCGTGATACATTGTTTGACAGCTACTCATTGTTAGCATCATCTGGAATTGTGGCGACTCTTCTAGATGGCGGTCGTACTGCACATTCTGCGCTTAAGTTGCCACTCAATTTAAACACAATTGCACAATGGCACATAAGAAATCACTTGAAGCACTTAACTTCACACTGAAGGATCTTCGGCGAAATAACATCTTTGGCGGCTTGATGATATTGTTGGCAGGCGATTTCAGGCAGACGTTGCCAGTAATTCCCCGTGGAACGCCTGCAGATGAATTGAATGCTTGCCTGAAGGCATCACCTTCATGGAATAACGTAAAAACATTATCGCTAACCACTAATATGAGAGTTCAACTTCAAAATGATCAAAGTGCTGCACAATTTTCCAAACAATTGTTAGCTGTTGGAAATGGAAAAGTCCCAGTTGATGCGACATCTGGATTAATTACTCTTACCAACGACTTATGTCGATTTGTAGACTCTCAATTAGCTCTTATTGAAAATGTTTTCTCAAACATTAGTGAGAATTATCAGAATTATGCTTGGTTAAGTCAACGAGCAATTCTTGCCGCAAAGAATAATGATGTACACGCACTGAATTTCACCATTGAATCAAAAATTGCTGGCGATTTGGTGACATACAAATCCGTTGATTCCATAACAAATCCCGATGATGTAGTATATTGAAAATGTTTTCCCAAACATTAGTGAGAATTGTCAGAATTATGCTTGGTTAAGTCAACGAGCAATTCTTGCCGCAAAGAATAATGATGTACACGCACTGAATTTCACCATTCAATCAAAAATTGCTGGCGATTTGGTGACATACAAATCCGTTGATTCCATAACAAATCCCGATGATGTAGTATATTGAAAATGTTTTCCCAAACATTAGTGAGAATTGTCAGAATTATGCTTGGTTAAGTCAACGAGCAATTCTTGCCACAAAGAATAATGATGTACACGCACTGAATTTCACCATTCAATCAAAAATTGCTGGCGATTTGGTGACATACAAATCCGTTGATTCCATAACAAAGCCCGATGATGTAGTAAATTATCCAACGAAGTTTTTGAACTCTCTGGAGTTACCAGGATTTCCACCACATAACTTGCAACTCAAAGTTGGTACAGTTATTATGATATTGCGTAATTTGAATCCACCTCGACTTTGCAACGGTGCTCGACTGTCTGTAAAAAGACATGCCGAA
Source organism: Henosepilachna vigintioctopunctata (assembly GCA_030704895.1). NCBI lineage: Eukaryota > Metazoa > Arthropoda > Insecta > Coleoptera > Coccinellidae > Henosepilachna > Henosepilachna vigintioctopunctata. Next base: position 1,044,064 of record JARQZJ010000064.1, read on the forward strand.
TTTGATTGAGGCAACCATTATTAACGGAAAGTACGCTGGTGAAAATGTATGTATTCCTCGAACACCAATGATTCCGACTGATCTTCCGTTTGACTTTAAACGATTGCAATTTCCAGTTCGCCTTGCATTCGCAATGACAACAAGTTGCAAGGCCAATCGCTTAGTGTTTGCGGGATAAATTTAGAAAATCATTGTTTTTCACATGGGCAGTTATACGTTGCGTGTTCACGAGTTGGGAAACCATCCGCTTTGTTTGTGTTAACGTCAGACCCAAAAACAAAAAATGTGGTTTACCAAAGAGCACTTCATGAAACGGATAATTTGCGGACACGTATAACGCTTCCATTAAGTATTTACTTTGGATTCACTTTCATTTACTTAGAGAAGTTCAACTAAATAACATTTCATTTTATATATTATATATATATTTATATATATATATATATATATATATATATATATATATATATATATATATATATATATATATATATATATATATATATATATATATATATATATATATATATATATATATATATATATATATATATAATTATGTTTTTTTAAAAAGGTTTTGACTTTTTGCCTGGCTGTTCCAAAGTATGTTAAACTATTGAAGTTACGATTTCTATCAAAATGATAAGGAAATACTAATCGCAGAGGTTTCTTATAGAGTTTTTTGTGAAGAATTTTTGACACTAGTTCGCTCTAATAATTATTATTAACCGCAATATGTTTAATAATGTTCAATTCTTCATTGAAGTTTTCTTCTGATAAAGGTATATTACTCAATCTATGTACCATACTGTGGAACGCTGCCATTTTATGTGGATAGAAGTCGTTTGTAACGACGAAACGCGTTATTATATTAGTTCATCATAAGTTCAAGTATTTGAACTTAAATTTATATTCAATTATAATGGATTTACATCAAGCAAACGGCAACACTATTAATCATTTTTCATATTTTTATCAACCGAGTTCTATAGCAGGAGAGTGGAGTAGTTGTTAGTATTTCATTGTAGTCTTAAATTTCATTCAAAATTCGCTTCAGAATTTTGTTATTCATAGGTCCACAATGGAGTATAGATGATCCAGCATTTCACAGGAAAGATGAACCATATTGATCCTTTTTAAATAATGTCCACTGAATATAAAATTTATAATTTATAGTATGAACGCAACCAAACGCATACCAACGACAGTCCTCTCTACCTTCAGGACTAGCAGGTTATGATCTTTCTCAACAATCATCGCCTACCAAAATCTCTACTTCTTTTGCAAGACTATCAGAAGAAACATCTGGCATGCATAATATGCCGGTACAGTAATTACTTCATCGATTCAAGTAATCACCGAAAATAAATAGTTATCAACAAAAAATTGCTGCGAAGAAGAAGAAATTAGAGAAAAATAAAAAAGTACACCTGAGAAGAAAATCAAAGGATTGGTGAAATCAAAATTAGTAATTTAGGCACTCTTAGTTAACTTAGTAAAGGCGCTAATCAAGATGTAAGAATATGATACAAGAATAAGATAATGCCTCTGTGTTGGCGAAACAATATTGTTATGTTTGACCAAATTACAGTGAAAATCAAAAACATACTCAGTTTTATTCAAATTATGTTCTCGTATATCTTTTGAAAATAACACACCTAATTGCATAATGGTGGAACACTGCAAAAACCAAATGAAATTCCGATAAGGTAGGTACATACGTGATAAGATTCTGAATAATCGGTACTTGAAACGCTGAACACCTAAGGCTGCATTATACTGTACATCAGGGTGACGCGTGTTACCAAAACCAGATATGAAAAATTTTATTCAAAAAAAAAAGTTTACTCTGAATCTACCAAAAATAGGTTTTTGCTTATTTTAGGTATTTTATATAAAAATTTTTAAAATCATTTAAAGTAAAAATTGGTGAACTGTGGCATCGTCTTATGCTATGACTAGTCAAAGCCTGTGGGATAAAATAAAACAAATTAATTATCTCAAACTATATACATAAAACAAACAATAAAAAAAATAAATATACCATCCTACTACAAAAAGAACACAAACGAACAATGTAGAAGACACATATTTTGAAAACTATTGTTTAAATTTTAAGTCAATTCGGCGATTTCCTTTATTTGCAAAAATTTTAATAACAGAATCGTAGAAAGTGGATCTGTTCATTAGCTCATTTAAAAAGCTTTTCTCAATGGAAATTAAAGAAACTGAAGACGTTCGATTTTGTAAGTGAGTATTTCTTAGGCATGTCTTAATCTGTTTCATTGCTGAAAAACTTCTTTAACTTATAAGTTTGCCAATTCAAAAGCTTCCGGAATAGCATTATCAAGCTATGAAGACTTTCAAAATTGATAAAATTTTTGAAAATTTTTTTGAACATAATCTGGATCATTATAAAGAACTGTCAATTCTGTTTTTGACTCTACTGTGCCAAATTTTTTCCATATATGTTCACAAGTTGATGAAAGGCGGTATCTGGAAATTTTTTTGCATAATTTTTGAAATTGTCAAAATCATATAATGCAATTCTAGGCATTATAAGGCATTCTGGATGCGTTAAGTCAGATATTCTGTTTTTAAGTTGAATAATCATGGTGTCAAAAATTTGAAAAAAAAAACATCGATAAGACGTCTCTTTATCATTGTTATATTTGTAATTCGTTGCTTCTTATTGGGTTTGGGTACATCATTATTTACAAAGTTTTCTTGTTTTGACTACAGACTTTCAAAATTATTCCACTCTAATTTCTCGTGCAAAATCCAATGTCATACATTTTTTTTGTAAAATATCAAACAAAATTTCTGATTTTGGTAGAATAATCTGAAATAAATTTAAAAAGAAATTGAAATCAAATTGTTGCAATGTAATGTAAAAGTCTTTCGAACAAACTCGTGTCTCTCCATCCCATGTTGCAGCGCTAGTATGCATCTCTTTAAATAGTTCGAAAAGCTCTGAACGAATACAAGAAATAACCTCAACGATTCTACCAGCATAGATCCACCTAGTTGCTGCTACTTTAGGTAAACGTTTTTGTACTAATTTATCTAAAGCAGCAGCTCTTTTAGACAATTTTGAAAAAATTGCAGCAAACCCTGATAATGTTTGAAAAAATATTTTACACTCTTTAGTATATTCCACTGATTGCTGTAAAACCAAATTGAGTCTATGGGCATAACAATGAACAAAAATTGCATCTTGGTACTTGTCTTTAATCAGTTTTTGTAGGCCTTTGTGATGCCCTCTCATTACTGCTACACCATCGTAAGTCTGTGCAATTAGTCTATTTCCACACCGAAACTCATTCAACACATTGAACAAAATTTCCGATAACGGTACCAATGAACGTGCTTCACTAATGTCAACAAATTACAAAATCTTTCACAAACATCACCTTCAGGAAAACATATCTAAATACGACCGAAAGTTGAGATTGGTTTGAAACATCGGTGCTTTCATCCAATGTAACAGCTACAAAACTTGTTTCGGCAATTTCTGATTTAATTTCATCAATCATAAATGTAGATATAGCTTCAATAATATCGTTTTGTATGTCACTTGAAACTCCGGAAAAAAGAGTTGATGCTTCTAGATGTTGACTAAGTTTTAATCTTTTTTGGCAATTAATGTTAACAATTCCCTGTAATTGTCCCTATTCTCAGAGTCTTCCCCTTCAAAATAACCCCGAAACGGCAATTCTTGTTTAGACAAATAGCATACGGTATCTATAAGTGTGCTTACAATATATCTTTTTTTTAAATTTCATTATATTTAGCAATATTTGCCTTAAAAGCTTGGTTGAGACAACTTTCGATTCTTATTTTGCCAAACTGAATCAAATTTGCTACACATCTCACATGTAACGGAGAAATTTCATGTCTCCTCTTTAGAACTCTAGAACTATTCAAATCGTTGACGTTGACTGCACTGCTGGTTCACCCATTTCTTTCTGTAGAAAATAGAAGACATGGCCAACATTACAGTCTATTTTTATTGCAACCACATAACCAAGAGTTTTCACTATACCAACTAAATTAAAATTTTTGAACTACTTTTTTTGATACCTTTTCAAAATCATTTAAAATAGGTGTTGGTCTTCCATTTTTAATTATCTCATTTTTTTCTTCATAAATATACAAGGAGAATTACTTTCCATGTAGTTGTTCGATTACGCAGCGGTACTCATCCATCTTTAATTGCACGTAAACTAAAAAATCCTAACATTAACATTCCCAATCACAGTAACCACAACAAAAAATGGTAACAAGTGTACATAATATCGCGCCCTTCTACACTCTCGCGCTGTAGAACTTCAAGCACACGACCAGGCATGAGGCTAATTAGCTATTTACAAAATTACTATTACATATACAAAAAAATAAGTGAAATATTTCAAAGTAGTCATAAAATATTTATTCTCATTTTTACTGTTACCAATGGTAACAGTGGTTACATGAACGCTTTGCCACTGCTGTACATGAACATTGAACAAGCTTTGTGGTCCTCAGAGAAAGTTTTGAAGACTTAAGAAGGATTCAACTTTATGCAGTACAGTGAAAGTCAAGAAAGAAGAATCTGGAGATATAAGTTTCAGGGACACTTTTTTAAACGGAGATGTCTTGAGGACTATGAAAATGAGTGGTGGGATGCAATTAAGACTACTGGATACGGCGTATAATGTGTAATAGGGTCATAAAGGTTCATCAGCTTCAAATAAATTGCCAGATGTGCGGAAAAAATTACTGTATGAGAAATAGAGGAAATGTTGCAGTCTATCTCTCTTACTACGTCTGGTTCATCTGATCTACATATTGGAGGAGAGATAAACTATCAGGAAGATTCCTAAATATAAGGTGTTTTCTTTAGAGGTATAGAAATTTTAATTGCAATAGAACAACGATGGATCATTCGATTAACAAGAATTTTTTTCATTCGAAAGATAATCTTGTGGCATTACATTTTAAATATGACTTCTGGCATATGACCGCCACGGCTGGCTCGGATGTAGTCCAATCTGGACGTTCAATTTTCGATGACTTTTCCAACATTTGTGGCCGTATATCGGCAATAACACGGCGAATATTGTCTTCCAAATGGTCAAGCGTTTGTGGCATATCCGCATAGACCAAACCCCACAGAAAGTAGTCTAGCGGTGTTAAATCACAAGATCTTGGAGGCCCATTCACAGGTCCAAAACGTGAAATTAGGCGGTCATCAACGTATAATTCAAATATATATTCTATATTCAAGAATATATTCTTTCAATAAATCGATTGTGGCACGAGCTGTGTAACATGTTGCGCCGTCTTGTTGAAACCACAGCTCCTGGACATCATAGTTGTTCAATTCAGGAATGAAAAAGTTAGTAATCATCGCTCTATACCGATCACCATTGACTGTAACGTTCTGGTCATCATCGTTTTCGAAGAAATACGGACCAATGATACCACCAGTGATGTAACGGTGTTTTGACATACACTTGAGGATTATCTTCACTCCAAACGCGGCAGTTTTGTTTGTTGACGTAGCCATTCAATCAGAAGTGCGCTTCATCGCTAAACAAAATTCGCTTATGAAAATTGGGAACAACGGCAATCTCGTTTTGGGCCCATTCGACGAATCTACGCCTTGCTTGATGACCGTTTGGCTTCAATTCTTGCACGAGTTGGATTTTGTAAGCACACAAACCAAGATCCTTCCGCAAAATCTTTCATAAAGTAGATGGACACAGATCCAATTCCTGTGCTCGATGGCGGATGGACTCATTCGGGCCTTCCTCAATGCTACGCTCTACAGTAGCAATATTTTCTTCGTACGCTCCGTACGGCGTCTCTGGGGATGCGAGTTATCAATAGTAATAAATGGTGCGAAAACGTTGAATGAAACTGCTCTGCTGGACGATTTTGTCGACGATAAAATGGACGTAGTGCGCGGTACGTATTCCGCACAGAACCATCATTTTCGAAATGAAATTGCACTATTTGCAAGCGTTGTTCAGGCGTGAGTCTATTCATGATTAATTGCCAAACCAACCTGAGAATAAATCACTTCTCAGCTGTTAAATTGGTCGCCACCTTCAGCAGTAATGTCAACTTAAAGTTCTATACCTCTAAAAAAAACTCCTGTTATCTCTAATTCATTGTTAGTAATATATTTCGTTACTTTGTATTATCTACGTATTAGGTTATAACGTACTCCCATGTAAAAATGTTGGTGATAACATTGTCTAGCTCTGAAATTTTGGGAGACATATAAATTCACCTGATTTGTGTGCAATATAAACAGTGAAACTAGTTAATTTTGTTCGAAATATGTATTGACAATCTTTTTGATTACAGATTTCAACTATTAATTGAAAATTTATGAATTTAATAAAAAATTATAAAAGGTAAAGATTATTGAGAACAAAATCAATGATAAAGAGAAAAAATCGAGCTTGAAGATCCCTCTTAGCTTTGAGATCCAGACATCTTTCTGCTTGATGAGAATGTCTATTTCTACTTTCTAATTATTCAGATTGGATGTGAATGATGGAATGCAATTCTAAGAGAGCCACTTGTTATTTGGTGGATCCTTACTTTTAAATCCAGGGGAAATATTGAAGTCTTAACTTAAGGCTTCACGGGATACAGTGGAGACCTAATTTCAAACTCCAGGAGCTATGCGCTTATAAGCGCACTCAAAATTCACAAAGATAAATGATATTATATTTAACCTGTCTCCGTTGCTTAGTCGGAAGAGCACCCGGCTATGGTGCGGTAGAACTCGGGTTCGAGTCCCGGTGAAGGCATGGGTGTTTGTCTTTGTCTACGATTTAAGTATATTGAATGGCCGTTCGGAACCGGCGTTAAACTGTAGTATATTATATTAAACAACCAAAAAAAAACTGATCACTAGCAATATTCGCAATCAGAATCCGAAAATATCGAAATGAATAAAATTTATAACCGGATATACCTAATCCGTACTTACATCGGTGCATTTCGAACTTTAAATCAATCTTTTGATTGATTACTTCGATTTGATTTTTAATCAAAAAGTGGTCCATCGGTCCCCCCTTCCCTATCTAAAAACAAGAGTCGATATTTTCAACAAATCATCACGATATTATGAAACAAATTCCTTTAGCCAGTAACAACAAAAATATGACATGAAATCATGCCACCAATAGGGCTTAGTAAGTCGTGCCGCCTTCTTAACTATTTTGTATTTAGTGCTTCCATTTATTTTTACTACTTTGTTAGTGGTAGCAACTTTAAATTTTATATGTAAACCTTTGGTACACATGGTGAATAATTCTTTTGAACAAGCTTTATTTCCTAATACACTTAAAATTAACAAGCTTATTTCTGTGCATAAGAAAGGAGACACTGAAAATATGAAAAATTTTAGACCTATTGCGTAATCCTCTGTATTTTCTAAATTATTTGAATATGCTTTTTTGGAAAGACTATTGTCTTTTTCAAATAAGCATGACATATTAGCTAAAAATCAATTTGGTTCCAGAGCAAAGAAATGTACCATAGATGCTATTCATGAATTATTAAAGAATTTAGTAGATTGTTTGGAGTTCGGGACCTGTGTTGAGCGTATTGGGTAAGCTTTACAAATATGACATAAGGAAACCCACTAAATTGGATATCCAGCTTTATTAGGGATAGAATACAATATGTCTCCTTAGAACCCTCTGGCAAAGTGCCTGAGAGTGAAATCAGATCTAATTTAATAAATAATGATATTCGAGTACCACAAGGTTCAATTTTGGGGCGTATATTGTTTATTTTGTACATTACTGACATTACAAATGCGGTTGGAGACAAGGTGTTTCTATACGCAGATGATGCTAAACTGGCTGTCACTGGTGAAACAGAATCGACTTTGCAAGATAACATTCAGAATGAGCTGGATGTCCTCCAGAGTTCGTTCAATATAAATTCTTTACATATAAATGAAACAAAAACTTCGTTCACGGTTTTCAGAAATATTAATAAAAATGTAACAAAATCTAATGTGAAGCTAGATAACACTGAATTAACACAAAGTAGCAGTGTTCGATTCCTGGAAATTGAAGTGGATGAACACCTTAAATAGGGGACACACTGTGACAATGTGTGTACCAAATTAAGTTCATTATTCTACCTTTTTATAGGACCGAGAAATGTATTGACATTGAAGCAGCTTATATCTGTATACTATGCACATATATGTTCTAGGCTTTCTTATGGCATCGTTTTTTGGGGTGCATCATCAAGAAGCAGTAACATGTTTTTGTGCCAGAAGAGAATAATTAGGTGTCTGGCTGGACTTCCCAAGAGGAGCTCTTGCAGGGCGGCTTTTTGGTTCCTGGGTATACTTAAGCTTACTTCCATGTATATATTGGAGGTAGCTACACTAATTCACAAAAGTCAAAAACAATTTATTAAACATAGTGACCAACACCAGTATGAAACAAGGAATAGAGATAATCTTGTTATGCCAAACTATAAATTCAAAATCGAAAGGAGATCACCAGTGTACATGGTCTGGAAATATATAATAAAATCGGCACCGAAATTGAGGACGCTATTTTGGTAACTAGTTTCAGATCTAGATTAAGTTGTTAAATGTTATTACAGTCTCAATGAGTATTTGTCAGAGTGATGTTTAATTGATTTATTAGATTTTTTTAACTTGGTGCTGGTTTGTGAGCCCGTATATATTTTTTCTTCTGTACTTTTATATGATCTTTTCTACAATGTATTTTGCATTGAACAGAAATAAAGTATCTATCTATCTATCTACTCTAAAACCTAGTAACTTATAAAACCTAAAAAAAATTTATTATTACAATATTCCGCAAATGTCCCGCTTTGAAACAAAAAATGAACGGTCACGTTATACATAAATGAATCATCCTGAATAAAAAATTGTGGAATTATTTTAACGTTCGAAACAACTTACTAATTGACCTGTCTCCGTAGCTTATTCGGTAGAACTCCCGACTATGCTGCGGTAGAACTCGGGTTCGAGCACCGCTGAAGTCATGGGTGTTTGTGATTGTCCTATGATTTAAGTAGTTTAAATAATGAAATATGCTGGGTAATGTACATCGATTACAAGCCCAATGGCCGTTCGTAACCGGCGTTAAACTGTAGTAACTTACTAATGTGAATCATTTTATTGCACTTCGAAACTTGTGAATACCGACCGGTATTAACTAACCAGAATATCGAAGAAGTACTGAGAAATATTGTCACCCACATTTTATTATTTTTTTATTATTATTTTTATTATTTTATTTGGAGAATTATCAAGTGAAGTGAAATAGAATAGCTTAATTAATTTTCAATATTTAGATTAACACACATAATTTGTGATTTTATTTACGTGTTCAATGATTGGATATTCTGTGTAAAAATGTCAAGACTATACTCACTATACAGTCCATTTACTAAATGTTATTCATTCATAAAAGTATTATACAGATTTATATAGAATATATATATATATATATATATATATATATATATATATATATATGTCATCTGCGAATACATATGAAAAAAATGTACACATATCAATTTCATGCAAAAGATCACTTTTACAGAAGATATTCTTTTGATTGAAAGCATAGAATTTTTACAGTAATGTGTTGAAAAAAATTTACTTACCAAGAAAAAAAATTTCTATAAACCATCTTCTACCCATTACTGTTACGGAAAGATTCAACAGCGAGAGCAGCAAAGCTTTCAGATATATATTCTTATAAGCTGAAAATGTCCAACTAAGTACTGAATGAAGAAAGACTGAAAAAGAAAATCCATCAATCCAATATTCTAAATAAGTATAACGAAAAAGCGGTATATACTCGATAAGCCTATCACGTCATTCAATATCTTGTTGAAGGTTCTTTGAGTTATTGCTCCCATAAATATTCATTTTGGCACTCGATTTCTAATTTTCTGTAGGATGATATATATTGCTTGTAAAATCATAAAATTCAGAATAAGTATTCTTAATTATAACAATCAATATATATATATATATATATATATATATATATATATATATATATATATATATATATATATATACATTTTAACCAACCTCAATTTTCACTATAAAAATATTAAATATATCCAAATTGTATTTGATGTTTTTAACAATAACTATTTTCAATGTTAAAAACTTTTCGTTGACGTTTCGATGTATATCATGGGAGGATGGGAAGGTGTTTACTCACGTTCGTGCAGTTTGAAAGACGACAACCCGTGCGTCGATGACTGGCTTGCGAACAAAAGAGTAATTAGATATAGTCGGAATTGCATCGCGAAGTAGTAGACCTCGGTAGCTTAGTTGGTAGAGCAACAGGGCGTAAACCTGCGAGACCTGGGTTCGTATCCCAGTCGAGGTTGAAAACTTTTCTAGTGTGATTTCGATTCCAAATTTAAATATTTCTTCATATGCTATATATATATATATATATATATATATATATATATATATATATATATATATATATATATATATATATATATATATACTCAGGGAGCTGTCTACACAAATGTTGTCAACGAGAACGAACCAATCACTTGCCAGAGTGAATATTAAGAGCGTTTCGAAAAGTTCATCGATCTTGTTGAATGATGATAGGATACAATTGTTTCATCATTATTATGAATCATCAGTCCATATTTAATCTATCAATCAAGAATCGATGACTTTCAAAACGAACATAGGTCCCATACCAAATTAAGAGAAGTTCTAGAGAGTGAAATACTCACGTAGGCTCCCTCTATCGGCGAAAGGACGTATAAACACTCCCTAGGGTTCAAGATTCCTACTCATGACAACAAGAGTGCGAGTGGAAGGCTTTGTAGATATTTCATTCGAACACAACAGAAAATTGTCTGAAATGTGTACGAATGATCCCATGCCTAATCGCTCCAGATCACGCCCAGGCGGGCAAAAGTGTAGCTAGTTCAAAGATTCACAGGTAATTCAATACTAGTAAATACTGAGACTCTTAATCGAAATATCGAAATATTTCAAATAAAACTCTCAGGGAGCTGTCTACACAAATGTTGTCAATGAGAACGAGAACCAATCAATTTCGAGAGTGAATATTAAGAGCGTTTCGAAAAGTTCATCGATCTTGTTGAATGATAATACGATACAATTGTTTCATCATTATTATGAATCATCACTCCATATTTAATCTATCAATCAAGAATCGATGACTTTCAAACTGAGATCCGCTGAATTTTAATGAGGACCGAAATTAACTTACATATTCCTCTTCATCATCGATTTACACGTTGTTCTGCTTTTTACAATTTTGCCCCCAATATCCTTCTAGGGATAATTGTTAAGGGCAAGGCATCGGCACTTTCTGCTTGGCTGATAACATTCACACAGCGTCCGGCAGGTCGTGCCGATGCATTGCCTTTCAAAACGAACATAGGTCCCATACCAAATTAAGAGAAGTTCTAGAGAGTGAAATACTCACGTAGGCTCCCTCTATCGGCGAAAAGACGTATAAACACTCCCTAGCGTTCAAGATTCCTACTCATGACAACAAGAGTGCAAGTGGAAGGCTTTGTAGATATTTCATTCGAACACAACAGAAAATTGTCTGAAATGTGTACGAATGATCCCATGCCTAATCGCTCCAGATCAGGCCCAGGCGGGCAAAAGTGTATTTTATCATAATTTATCATAATTTGGTATGGAACCTATGTTCGTTTTGAAAGTCATCGATTCTTGATTGATAGATTAAATATGTACTGATGATTCATAATAATGATGAAACTATTGTATCCTATTAACATTTAACAAGATCGATGAACTTTTCGAAACGCTCTTAATATTCACTCTCGAAAGTGATTGTTTCGTTCTCGTTGACAACATTTGTGTAGACAGCTCCCTGAGAGTTTTATTTGAAATATTTCGATATTTCGATTAAGAGTCTCAGTATTTACTAGTATTGAATTATCTGTGAATCTTTGAACTAGCTACACTTTTGCCCGCCTGGGCGTGATCTTATATATATATATATATATATATATTTAAAAATTGATTTATTGCCTGTTTAAGATAGTTTATTTTCAATGTTTTTAGCAATAACAGGCTTCTTTTAATATTGAAAACTCTATTTTCGTTGTATAAAATACAACGAAAGTGTTTTGTTAAAGGTTTAACAAAAAACTTCAACAAAAAAAATTTCACTTTCAATGTATAATAATTTTATTTTTATACATTGCGTACAGTTTTCTATAGTGTTCGAATGAAATGTCTACAAAGCCTTACACTCGCACTAGTGTTGTCATGAGTAGGAATCTAGAACCCTAGGGAGAGTTTATACGTCTTTTCTCCGATAGACAGTGGCGGATTTACAAATTTGCCGCTAGTAGGTCATTCAATTTTTGCCGCCCCTACTGACTTTTGAAATTCAATACGTTAGTTTAATCCCGTTATTAGTATGATTGTGAACTTAATGATATTTCTGTCAGTTACTAGATTAATTTTGCAAACCCACTATGTACTGAAGAGTTTAATGTTGACCTAACAAGTTTATTTGACAGGCAAAACAAAAAATCCCCGATTTTAATGCGTAAAACCTCTGTAACTTTGAAACGGCTCAATCGATTTTCATCAAACATGTCTAAGAACACTCGCCCGTAAAACAACTGTAATACAAAAAAAAACTAAATTAAAATCGGTTCATTCGTTCGGGTGCTATGATGCCACAGACAGACAGACAGACAAACAAGAAATTTAAAAAAAATCTAATTCTACTCAGTTACTCATCTTAAGCCATCCTAGCTAATTTTTTTTTCGAATATATTTAATGTACAGACTATTTTAGGTTTACGATTTTATTATAGTATAGATTGTGTACACGTATAATTATAAAAAAAAAATCTGTAAAAAAAAAAATTTGCTAAATTTGCCGCCCCTCTAAATCTGCCGCCAAAGGCACCGGCCTACTTGGCCTATTGGTAAATCCGCCAATGCCGATAGAGGGAGCTCACGTGAATTTTCATTGAGAACTATTTCCCTCATTCTGGTATAGGACCTATGGGCGTTTTGAAAGTCATCGATACTTGATTGATATATTAAATATGGACTGATGATTCAAAATAATGATAAAACAATTGTATCATATTATCATTCAACAAGATCGATGAATTTTTCGAAACGCTTAATATTCATTCTCGAAATCATTTTTTTCGTTTTTCTCAAAACCATCTGCTCTGGACTGATGCCCTTTTAGTTATGCCGATTCATATATAATATGTAGAGTATAGTATGTCAGTAGAATATTATAGTATAGTAGAATGTAGAATAATATATATTATATGTACTATATTTAGAGTAGAGTTATAGTAGAGCAGTCATTCGATAAATTTTTCACGAATTAATAGAAATAACATATAATACATAGCAGAGCAGGCTATGTGAAACATGTACAATGTGATGACTCATTATCATAATATAATAAATGCTAGGGAATATTGAATGGAGGCATCATATTGAACATCATTTCACACGAGGGAACTTTCACTCATTTCCAGGAGGGTCTGGAGGCTCTGTGTGAACCCTTTCCAAATTATTATGCCCGTGACGGCGATCTTCACGGTGGTGACCTTCATGGCGTTGATTTTGGTATTTTCCAGAAACTTCTGGAAAAATATAGTTCATGCTGTGGCACGTAGCATCCATGTCTGTAGTTCTTTATAGATATTCGCCGTCTCCAGTTTTTGGTATTTTGGAATTGATCCTAAGTTGATTGAAACAGTTTTGACGACGCCCATGTATCAGTGTCTCTGCATTCCTCTCTGAACAAGAGAAATATGTAGGTGTCAAAAGTAAGGAGTCACAGTGAGAGTTACGGGCAGAGTTAGAGTTACAGTTAACTACAGTACAGTGAATAAGACAGAGAAGTCGTGTTTTGTAGTATTTATTTATTATTATATGAAAGAAGAATTCTTCATTGACTTAAATTTAGTTATTGGAATTCATTCGTCAAACACCATAGTCATAACAATATACAAGAGAATAATCTATGAGAAAATCAATATTCATGAGAAATACTTTTTTACAACAACATCTGAATATGTAAATTCAAAGTTGTATCACAACTAGTGAAGCTGAATCAATTGACCAAATAAGATTAAAGAATGAAACGAAATTTATATTATCACTAAAGTATTATACCGTTTATTTATTTTTCTCAAGTTGGCACTAGCATGGTTACTCTCAGTAACATAGATAACTTTCTATGCTACTATGTTTACGTCCTTTTATGTCCGCTTTGTTGGGTTGGCTAGGAATTAGGAACTTTCTTTCTCACGTTCAATCCGCAAGATGGTGAGTCCATTTATAAAAATATGAACTGAATCTGTTATTTTTTGTTTCTTTTAATGCAAATACTTTCGTAAGAAATAATGAAAGAGTTGCTCATTTTGGATGTATCATGATAAATATTTCAATATGAAATTGAGGTTAGATATAGTTAAGAATATCATAATTTCTAAATATCGTGTGGTTGTTTGATATGTGCAATATTAATTTTACTTTTGTTCAATAGTAGATTTCATTGATGATATCTAGATGAGTACATGCTATTTGTTTTTTCAGGGTTTCGTGAAAGTCGTAAAAAATAAACAGTACTTCAAGAGGTACCAGGTGAAATTCAAGAGGCGTCGAGAAGGTAAAACTGACTATTATGCGCGCAAGCGGTTAATTGTTCAAGACAAAAATAAGTATAACACACCCAAATACCGTCTGATAGTCAGATTATCAAACCGTGATATAACTTGTCAAGTGGCCTATTCGAGAATTGAGGGTGATCAAATTGTGTGTGCTGCATATTCACATGAATTACCTAAATATGGAGTCAAAGTAGGTCTTACTAACTATGCTGCCGCATATTGTACTGGCCTGTTATTGGCGCGTCGATTGCTTAAAAAATTAGGACTAGATACTTTATATGAAGGTACCACAGAAATAGACGGTGATGAGTATAATGTTGAGGCAGTGGAAGATGGTCCAGGAGCATTTAGGTATGAAATCTTGATCAATTTATCCATATTTTAGAAAGTTTATACTACAAAATTTATATGCCGTGTAGAGGGCATAATCTTTTTCAACATTTGCTAGATATGAAATCATACATTTTTTTGCTGGATATTGAAGCTGTTCTCTTCATATATTCACAAATATGTTGAATTTTGGTGACATTCAAAGTTTGTTGTCTAAAAGGCCCTCATAGCTCTCATAATAGGTTGTACTCAACTTCTCTTCATTTATGCTTGTTGCTTGTACTAAGAAAACTCCATTAGCTATTTCAAAGAAATAATCTTATCTTTGTTTACTTCAGTCTTAAACTATAATGTTGACTGTTCCTGATTCTTCAGTAAACAATTCAAATTAATATCTAATCAATAAATAGCTCTTCCGATATAGCACATATAACTTTTATAAAATTTTCATTATAAAGTCTCAATGATGAACACTTGACATGCGCGTCATCTGAAATGGCAATCCTTTAATGTCTTAACGTTAATGTATGTTCTATACAGATGCTGAGAGATATTTTAGGAGGAACCATATTTTATGATTATATTTTGTCTCTGATTATTCGATATTTCAAATATGTATACATGATCTTTGGCTTCGTTGTTCCACTGTTGTGATTTTCTATACAGATGCTATTTGGATGTTGGCCTCAATCGTACTACAACTGGAGCTCGAGTTTTTGCAGCAATGAAAGGAGCAGTTGATGGTGGTTTGAACATTCCCCATTCCACAAAAAGATTTCCAGGTTATGATAGTGAAACTAAGACTTTCAATGCTGAGGTTCATAGAGCACATATATTTGGACAACATGTTGCTGATTACATGAAGATTCTTGAAGAGGAAGACGCTGATGCTTTTAAGAGGCAATTCAATCGATATATCAAGTTGGGAATCAATGCTGATCAGGTACAACTTCATTTTTAATAGTTTTCAATTGCATGTAACAACATTTATTTGTTCTGTAAATTATAAAGCTCTTAACTGGCTGTGGAAATAGAACAAATTCATGTGTGTCACTAAAAGTATTAAAGTTAAAAATCATAACATAACATTTTGACAATTCAATATTTTTTGCAACAACATGCATGTGAGTAATTGTATAAAATATTAATATTACATTATTAGTATATATTATATACTTTTTGAAACATAAATATCCTTTATAATTCAATCAAAGAAAACAATGGTCATCAATTAACTGAAGCTAATGAATATAAGTTTTAAGTCAATATGATTTAAATATTAAGTTAATATTTAAATCATATTGTTATCATATAAGCATATGACTCAATAACTCGGGAATATTTATTACAAAAATTGAAAATATACGGGTTAAGTCAATAAGTGGTTTCAATCATATGTATCTGAAAGAACACAAAAGGTAGAAACAACAGATGGTCACTGTAAGATGTGTATAAGAGTACCGTGTTCATAAAATGGGAATAGCTCAAGGGAGTGTTATTGGGCCGCTATTGTTCTTAATTTATTTAAATGATCTATGTACACAATGGTTGATGAAATTGTAAATTTTGCAGATTACATGAATTTAGTGTTTGATTCATGCAAAGAAAAATAAATTATTAAGAGTTGGAACAGATTTCTTTACAAGCGCAGACAAATGGTTCTCAAAAAATCAGTCATTATTAAATATAAAGAAATTATGTTTGTTTTTAGTACAAACAGAAAAGAAAAGCGTAGCAATATAGAACATAACTATTGCATAGAAAAGAAAATCAGTTTTCAGGTTATTCAGTTCCTAGGAATATTCATTGACAAATTTTTAAAATGGAGAGTACGCACTGATTATAATCAGTGTGTACATAATCATGTATAACAAAGACAAAACAAAATTAATTTTGCAGTCAAAAGCACTCAATAAATAATGAAACAGTATTTTATCACCCAAATTTTCATTCAATTCTGGATATACGATTATATTTTGGGGAATTGAGTATAATTAAACTAATAAGTTAAATTAAAGAGAAAAAAGTAAACAATTCGTAGTGAGGGTAAAAACAGTCTTTATTAAAAGGAAGCCCTATAACTTGAACGACTTCTTCGATGTGTAAAAGATAGTTTATTTTTAGGAAATTTTATCCCATTGTTTGGCGCCGTTTGTTTTATTCTTTACTCTGATGTTGTATGTCAAGATTATACAAATAAAGCTAATTATTGTTATTATGATAACCATGGTAAATACAAGCAGAAAATATATGTTATTCATTTCTTTGAGATTCATTATTTGAAAAATGAAGAAATTTTTTACGAAATCAAATAGCAACATCTGAAAACTTTAGTTATTAGATATACCAAAAATGAATAGTTATATTTCACGTCCACAAAAATTGCTTCATATTCTATCATAGATATGAAGTGTCGCAAGTGGACAACAGTATATTCCTTAAATGTAAGAATTTTTCTAGGATGAATTAGTTTCATTCTGGTGGTACATAAAGGCACATCCATTTAGAATTTCTTTCCAATTATGTTTGATTAATTAGACCTGTATCAATTTTTTTTATATAAATCTGTCATTTCAAATTTTACAATAATGTAATTCTTCCAGATTGAAAATATGTACAAGAATGCACATGCAGCAATTCGAGCTGATCCATCTGTTGAAAAGAAAGAGAAGACAGAAGAACCATCCCAGAAAAAGAGATGGAATAAGAAGAAGCTCACCCTGGCTGAGCGCAAGAACCGTGTTGCACAGAAAAAGAAAGCATATTTGGAAAAATTGCAAGAAGATGCTGAACCTTAAAATATTGTTTTATGATGTGAGGCAATAAAGGAACAACAAAACAATTTATCCATGTTATCTTTGTTTCATTGATGTGGTGCAGGATGTGACAACGACAAAATTTATGTTTATTAATTTTTCAGTCCAAAGTAAATTTTGGGAATTCTTTAATTATTTCGATCATAAAGTTTTGAATGAATAAGTTGAATCATGATATAACCTTGAAGTTTCATTTTATTTATGGTATATTGTAATTATCTAGATCCTCCATCTTCAACTTTCATAAAATTTATACTAATTTTGTGGAAAAAACGTGTATGTCCACAGATTTCCAGTTATTGGTGTTTCAAACGCAACGTCTGAGCTCATATTTGTTTTTATCACTAAATAAGCCGTTGAAAGTTTTTTTTTGAAAACTCGAGCCAGCCTTGTAATAGCGTTTTTTTAAGTAGAGTTTATATCGCTTGTGTATTTTGTGCTGGAAAAAAACAAATTTAACTTTGAAGTTGAATTGCTAATGCCATTAATTTTGAAAAATTATACAAAATAAAGTACATAAACCCTATAACAAGGCTGGCCGCCTTCAATTTGCATGAAATTCATGTTGCTTATTTTGTCTTAAAAAAGAAAAACTCTGATTTTGATTTAAAGCTACTAAAACGGGCACCTACAATACAGGCCATGAAATGAACATCTGTTAAAAGAAGATAGTGGTCCAACAATCCCGCCTTTAGTTGAGCTTGTATACTAATGCAAATAGGACGCTTCCTAAAACTTTCGCAGTTTGAAGTTAAATAATTTGAGCTTTTGGTATAAATTCTATATTTTTCAATTGTGTACAGTGTAATACAAGTGTTGATGTTGATAATTTGTTGAAATCTCAACATCAAACTATAAAAAACTGTCAGTTTGTTTACAAATTTCAGAGAAATGAAATCAATATTGTGTTGTTTAAGACTTTCGTAGTTTGAAGTTGAATATTTTACGATTTCAGTTTTAATCCTCTATTCCTCAATTTTCTATAGTGTTATTTAGGTGCTGTGTTGATAGCTTGTGGATAACATAACATCAAATTATAAAAACGAAGTGTTTTAATGTGAACCGATTTAATCTAATTGAATTTGTGTTATGTTTTGAGTACGGATTACTTACAAATAATTTTTTTGTGAAATATAATGTGTGTATATATATATATATATATATATATATATATATATATATATAGATAGGTATTCCGTAAGTTTCAAGCTTGGAATAGGCGAGTTTCTAGTGAGAATATTTTCTTAAAATGACGAAAACTTGTTGCATTCCTAGTTGTAAATCAAATTATAACAGCACCCTGCGAGCGGGTGGGCTACTAGTATCGACTTTCAGTTTCCCTAAAAATGAATTTTTAAAGAGTAAATGGATGAAATCTATACCACGAGATGATTGGGATCCAACAAAATATTCAGTTGTTGTTGCCTTGCATTTTTCTAAAACTGATATAATGGAAAAGAAATTCGTTTAAGCTAGTGGGATTGTAAGCATACCTACAAAAACAAGTTTAGTCTCTCGCGCGGTTCCTTCAATTTTTCCAAATTTACATTGAATTACATGTTTGAAAAGTCAGATTTAATTGTCAATTTTCAAGATTTATTTCTTCATTACTCCAGTAAAATAAATATTCCTGATTGTTGGAATGTTAAAATGAGTTCAGTTAACAAGAAAATTCATTTTTATTTTCTTAATTTAAGTGAAGAAATTATTACCATAAGGAACCAAATCACAGTTTATTTTTGAAAGGATAAAATCTGTTGTACACTGATTTAAGTTGGATTTCACCTATTGACTTCAAATTGGATAGGTGGTCTCAAATAGAAAATTTGTTGATAAGATACAAAGATATTCCAGACAGTGTGGATCAATCTTTCACTTATTTAATCGAGAAAAGTTTTGTTATTTAAATGAGGTATCGATTGAAATTAGTTGTGATTTAGTTGAAGATTTTTCAGAAAACAGGGCTACTTGTTTAAATAACCTTCGAATTTTAATTGATCAAATAAAATTATTACTTCCAAAGAAGAAACGATACTCTTCTGATACAATAATTATGTCATTCATGTTATACACTTTTTCTTCTTGTGCTTATGATTTAATGCGGAATTACTTCAATTTTTCGACAAAAAGATATCTTCAATATTTGTCTGCAAATCTAAATGTCGCCCCAAGTACTTCAGCTCGCGACAAAAATACAAAAAACTATTTACATTATGTGTCGCTTGTAATGACAATTCGTTAGCCACAACAATTTTGGGGTTCATGATTTCTTCAGCTTTTCGTAATTTCTCAGAAGCGGTAAAATTATTACGAGTTCATAATATAAAAGGTTCAGAAATGACACCAATCACAAAAAATATTATTACTTCGGTACAAAATGCTGGTTTCATTGTTTTGGATATTATGACCGATAACCATCGAATAACAGATCACTATTCACAAATCTAACTAACAATAACACATTCTTTCATAACCCAAACTTTCCTCAAAACAGTATATTTGTAAGCTATGATATTGTAAATATATTCAAAAATATTATTAAAAACTGAATCAAAAAATAAACGAAAAAAGCTCAATACTTTCATAAAGTAGTTTTTTGGTTGCGCTAATCAGAAATATAATATTTATTTATACTTAGGTAAATAATTCAATTTGAGTAATTCCTACAGCGTTTCTTTCAAGGTTCCTATTCTTTCAAATAATTCAATAAATTTGGTTAGGCAACTTTTCATGTAAATAAATCCCACTGACTAATAAAAGTATTTTTTACGCAGTGGGGCTTTATCGGAAACATCGTTACATTTGTCTGTTACAAAAATATGTGCTCACAATACCCATTATAATATTCTATATGTTATAAATACGAATAATATTTCTTATTCGTTCGCAATATACAAAAAGAGTTCAAATAATGCTTGAAACTTTGGGAACAACCGACTAGGGGAGTAGACCACTGTGCACAATTTGGCAATACAGAGGGAATGGCCTGTATTCTGTATTGAAGGTTGCCGTGCTACTAACATACATTTCATGAAAATTGAAGGTTATGTAGACAATTACCATATTTATGCTCAGATTCTAATAATCACATATCTGACATCTCTTTACAACAAGCTTATTTAACTATGCTATAGTGTAATACCATATTTTCAATATTTACTAGTAGTGATTGAAAGTTTCATAAATATTTATTTGAACTGATAGTTTTTGAGGAAGATGGCCTTAGTTAATTTGTCAATTCTGAAATATTGATATGAAAATTAAAACTGTTGTCACTTATTAGTTTTTCGTCATTAAAAGCCACATATATGGTCCTGAAGTATACCCTTATTAATAAAAAAATGGCAGGTTTATCAATGAGGGTTAATTGATGAAATTGTAAGATTGTGCAATTTATATTAGAAAAAAGTCTACTGAATTATTAACTGAAAAATGGATTCATTCGATTATTTACAAGACAACCATGAAGACTTCTTAAAATTTGTAGACTTCAAACAGAGAATAAACACTTCAGAAGCTAGAAAAATTCGGTAACATTCATTTTGCAGAGGGATATTATTTTCTTTGTGTTGAGTAAGAATACGAAATAGTCCTATAAATAAAATGTTGCTAATTACAAGTTTTTATACTACTATGGAGTTTTTGATGACACTCGTGGATGTTCTGGGTGTACCAAAAGCATTGACTTTTAACATAGAACAGAGTGTAACAGATGCTATAGCTTCACTGCGTCCAAGGTTCATCAAGTTTTTTGTAATCAAGAAGATCGTACTAAAAACAGCAAGAATTCCATTCAATAGCATATGTGCCTGAGGTCATTGGATCCATAAATTATACTCGTAAAAATATATTCTTTAGGTAAGCAACACATACAAATAATATAATAAAAATGAACATGTTTATAGATATATATATATATATATATATATATATATATATATATATATATATATATATATATATATATATATATATATATATATATATATTTACAGATTGAATTTCTTGAACCATATTTAATTATATTAGAGATGTATTTTTTCATTAGGTTGTGTGGTTCAACTAATAAATACTTCAATTCGGATGTTTATATTAAAATAACGTTTCAGTCGTCACTGCGACCTTTTTCAAATTATGTCATATAACAATTTCCTGGTCAAATTATAAACTAAAACAGAACATTACATTTACGATCATATAAGATATCAATTTAATTTATGTTATTGCTCGGTCAAGGTGCTTCCGTACCTCACGTTCCTAACCTGTCCGAAAACATCCAAAAACTCCTCAACCTTATATATATATATATATATATATATATATATATATATATATATATATATATATATATATATATATATATATATATATATATATATATATATATATATATATATATATATATATATTATATATATATATATATATATATATATCAAAAAATCTTATATTTCACAAAGAGGGGCCTACAATGGCATCGTGGATCACTTCCGGCAATAGCTCTTACAGCTACCTTCTGCGATATTAATATTTCAGTTACATGGCAGGAGCCACCCCACAGCTCCAATCCATATATCATTCTAGAATGAAATAATCCATAATACACCATGAGTGCCGCTTCTGGACTTACTATGTGTCTTATCCTTCTTATTGCATATACTATACCATGCAGTTTATGTTTAAGTGTCATACACTGTTCCCTCCAAGTTAGTCTAGCATCCATTGTTATTCCTAGAAAAGTCGCGCTTCCACTAAAAGTGTCTCGGCGGGATGATGAAAAGATTAGGGTTTTTGTTTTCTCTTTGTTCAAACATAATTTATTCGTTTGGAACCATAGTGCAGCTTCCGAGATAATGATTTCAGTTTCATCTTGCAAAGGAGACATACTCCTATCCCGTACAGCGAGAGTTGTGTCATCCGCATATAGAACTGTATGGCAATTCAAGTTAGCAGGTAGATCGTTCATATATATGATAAAGAATAATGGCCCAAGGATTGATCCCTGTGGTATACCATGACGTATAGATGTTGTAGAGCTAATTTTGTTGTTGTGATGAACACATTGTTTTCGATCTGATAGGTAAGAAGACAATAGCGAGTGAGCAACTCCTCTTAAGGTTGTGTGACACGGGAAAGAATTGGAGGAAGAATTCTTTCAAAAATTTCATATCAACTGCATTCAGTCGTGTCATACACGCTTCCGTAAGATTTCATGAAATATTTCAGTCCACAGAAAATTTTCTAGAACTGGTTCTATTGAATCATGAAAATATTAGAGTTTATGGCCAAAATTATGCGCAGTAGAACAAAATCGAATGTTTGATTCCCTCCACCATTCACATGTCAACGGCATTCGGAAAATAACCTGTAAATTATAAAAGATTTGACAAACAAACTGAATTATAGGTAAGATGTCTTGGTCAAAAGACCAAGTTATCATACTCATTGAAGAGTATCAAAAACATGAGTGCCTATATGCTGTGAAATCCAAACTTTTTAAGAACAGGCACGCTAGGCAAAAAGCTTTAGAGGAAATCCAAAGTATATTGAAGAAAATTAGACCTGAAGTGAACATTAGTGAAATAAAATCAAAATTTCAAGCATTGAAATCAAATTTTATAACGGAGTACAAAAAATATACAGATAGTCAAAGAAGCGGAATGGCAACCGAAGATGTGAGTACATTGGGTTTCGTGTTTACTTTATAATGAAATGGTCTTTTTGTATTTTGTAGATATATACTCCAACCATTTGGTATTTCAATTATTTCTTCTTTCTCCTTGATCATATTGAAGCGAGAAATTCTTTTGATTTAATAGCTGAATCAAATCAATCTTGTAATCTACTTGATGAAACTGTCAATACTGAAGATTGTATAGAAAATGTAGAACAAGAATTTGTTGTATCTTCCGAAGGCATTCTTTGCTCAGATGATTCGAAATATTCTGAGGTATCAATCCATAGACCAAAAAAAAAAAAAAAAAAGAAAATAGTAGACCTTAAAAATGAGCAAGTAAACCAGCAGAATGACAAGATTGTTCAAATGGCTTCCCGTGCACTAGAAAATATTTCCAAAAGCTTAAGTGGAACTGAAGACAAGGATGGCTCAAATAAAAACATTAGGGATGAAGACGAAACATTGGCTTCATATTTAGTATCAAGACTGAAACAAATAAAAAGGCGTGATATTCGTTTACAAGTAGAAGAAAAACTTATTATCATGATATTTGAAGGAATCAAAACGAGCAACAATGTTGACAGGAGTTTTGAAGATCATGACTATTAAAATAGTTACTTTGTTATTTAAGGTTTTTTGTGATAATCATATTTTATTTGTTTTCAATTATTATTTAAGATATGGAAGTCATTCCTAATAATGAATCTTTCAAATAAATCACGAGTTTGTTATTTTGTTACTGGAGGAAGTTTTTGCTTTGATTATATTATTAATTTTTTTTGTGTTTTTAATATTTCATTTATTCTCCTAAAAGAACAATTTAAAATGGAAATTTTTGGGTTGATTCAAGTAAATTTTCATAAATGAATTTTTATTTGTGCTCAGAGATTAACTTCAACATAATACAAATGCAATTAATTTTAAAATTCAAATAGTACAATACAGGTGAATTTTCTATAGCTCTGAAATCTTCTACTTGATGATCATCTGTTGTTTCAGAAGTTAAATGAAAATAACTCGATAAATTAGTGATTGAACACACGAATTGAATTTTCCTGCCAATCGACAATGCCTTGCGGAGAGTTGAAATACTGCTTGTAAGTATCCCTTACATTTCTTGCTGCAGGTGATGACCTGTTGCCCCCTGACGACTCAATCTTGCAAGTTGCTCCAATGGCTCATTTATATCTGTGTATCTTACATTCTCAGTAGCTAAAAAATTATGTATTATAATACAAGTTAATGTTATTAGTTCAACCTTCTCAACATTTAAATTGATTGGATTCAAAAGTACTCTAAAACGATTAGCTAAAATTCCGAAAGCATTTTCGACAATTCTCCTAGCTCTTGATAGTCGATAATTGAAAATTCTGCAGTCATGTGTGAGATCACGCTCTGGGTAGGGTTTCATTAGATTTGTCAGCAATGGAAAAGCGTCATCAGCAACTATGACATAAGGGACTTTTTCTGTGGTACCAGGTAACTCAACAGTTTCTGGGAAGTTCAATAAGTTACTTTTCATTCCATTACATAAATTGCTCCTTGAGAATACTCCACCATCACTTATTCTACCATTAACACCAATGTTTACATAGGTGAACATATAATTTGCGTTCACAAGTGCTAGAAGAACAATACTGTTCGAACCTTTATAATTATAGTAGAAGGAACCATCTGAAATTGGTGCTCTAAAGGTAATATGTCTGCCATCCAATGCACCTAGACAATTGGGAAAGTTCCAAAGTTCATTGAACTTGTCTGCAGTTGCTTTCCACTGTTCTTTTGTATTTGGAGTCTATATAAATATAATTTTTAATTAATCGAGCTGTACAATTATCTAGTATTTGTAATTACCTTCAGGTAAATTGGCCTCAATTTTTCAATTATTGATTTACAAACTATTGGAAGAAATTTGGAAATGGTACTTTCATGAACTCTCATCGAGTACATTAAGGATCTATAACTATCACCACTTGCCAAATATCTCAATGTTATTTCTAACCTGAAAATAAATAATTATATTAATGCTGAGAGAAGCCTCATGTATTTGAATTTACTTTGTTCTAGCAGTTACACATTGCCGCATATTGGTATCTTGTTTTGATATACTTTTCTCAATCTGTTGGAGTATATACTCAAATTGAGTATTGCTCATTCTTAGGAAATTACGGTAAGCTTGTGGATCATCATTCAGTAATTCGTTATTCAGCATACTTGACAACCCTCTTCCCTCATCTCTTTTCTGCAGCCACTTCCGCGCCCACGTCCGTCTGTTTTTTCTATTAACTTTAGATTTTTTTCCACAATGATGTAAAATCATAATACATCCTACGCATGCAGCTATCATCAACATATATTTTCTACTTGTATTATCCATTTCCCAAAATAGTAGTTACTGTCTGTCTATTATGAGAAACGACATTATTATGATTCTTTTCACTCTGATGTAACCTAGAATTAGTCTTTTTCTATTGAAAGTGCGTAATGCGCATGCGTCAGAGAAGAAATAGAACAATAATTATGACATCGTGTAATACTACTGTGACACTACCAAATTAATTGTTGATCAAATTCGTTATAAAATTCGTTCAACCATTCTCCCTGAATTTCTGACAATATTTATAACCTGAATTCACTTCATGTCATACCGCCTTTACACCATAGTGCTCAACCTTGTCCAGGAAGATGCTGTGAGTCATGCAATCGAATGCTTTGGAAAGGTCACAGTATTGAACTGATGTTATAAAATACTCTTCGAACCCTTCAGCTATATAGTTGAATAGGGACCTGACTGCATCCATAGTACTCCTATTCTGTCTAAAACCAAACTGTGCATCTGTCATATAATTATTCTTATTCAGGAATGATATTAGTTGCTCAGCAATAGCCATTTCCACAATCTTTGAGAAGGTTGGGAGAATAGAAATGGGTCGATAGTTATCTACATCAGTTGGATTTCCCCGTTTCAGTATAGGGCATACTTTAGGTATCTTCAATTTGTCTGGGAAAACACCCTGCTGTAAAATTGAATTCACAATATCAGTCATTGGACATATTATTTCTTCTGCCACTAACTTGACTAGATTAGAGCTAATTTCATATATATCCTGGGTTGCTTTGGATGCCATTCTTCTGATATAAGTACGTGTTTCGTCCACAGTTATTGGTCTAAAGAAGAGAGACTTAGAATTTTTTATTGGAATTTTAGATAAAAATTCTTTTGGACTACATTTAGTATTCTGTACTTTATCATGAGTCGATTGACCAATAGTTGAGAAAAAGTTATTCAGTTGCTCAGCTGTGGGAGTGTTATTACTATTTAAATTTTTCATCTTACCGGTTTCTTCATTAATAATATGCCATGTTGTTTGTACTCTGTTTTTTGCCTGCCTTATTTTGTTTTCATTGAAAGACCTTTTTTCTACTCTTGCTTTAATCAAATATGACTGTTTATATGATTTGTATAAGCTCAACATTTCTTCATCCCTAGTCTCAACATACACTTCTCTAATGAAATCCAGTGTTTCTTTTATTTGAGCCACTTCATATGAGGTATTATGGTTTATTGTTGAATTGTTCTTGTATCCTATGGGGATAGTCTTGTTGTAATAAAGGCAGAATGTATTCAGAAATACGTTGAACTTTTCATCAGCCTTTTCGGCATCATAAACCTCCTTCCAATTCTCATTGAATAGGCAGTCCCTGAATGCATTAATATTGGTTGACGTTAATTTTCTGTATTTGGTTTTCGTATCCTTTAGATTTGCATTGAGACTCACTTCAATAATCAACGATAGATGATCAGAGATATGTCCGTTATATGTATAGGCATTATAACTAGGAATGTTGGTGAAAATATTGTCAATACAGGTTTGCGTACCATTAAAGTGTTCCCTGGTATAGGAATGTATGGTTCTATACACACCATAGCCAGCAAGAACATTGACAACATCCCTTGAGGCCCTTGTGTCCAAATTAAAGTTGATATTAAAGTCACCTGTGATGATTACAGATATTGAAACACCAAATGTAGAGTAAATATATTCAAAAATATCATGCCAAAATATCATTAGATTGTCATTTATCTTTGGCTTATAGTATGAGATGACAATAGCATTTTGAGGTGGTAAGTAGATGGCACAGATCTCATCCACCATTTCATTTGACATATTGGAGATATCCTGTAGTTCTCTGAACTCAATCCCCTTCAAAACATACACCCCCCCATGGATGTGTGAGGGTCTCACATAACATGCAGCCAAACAATAGTTCTCTAGATTATATAATTTCTGGTTTTGTGTGGTTAGCCAGTGTTCACTTACACATAGTATTTGTACTTTAAGGTTGTTACATAGACTTTCAAGTATTTCTGTCTTGTTGGTGATACCTTGTACATTCATGTAAAGAACTTTCAACGGATTTTCATTCTTTTTAATTGGGGTTATAGGTACTTTGGGTGGAGAAGTAGCTTGTTTTATATAATGCTCGTCTTCACAAGTTAAGTTGTTACCTCGTTCAGGGTCTCCTTGAGAAAATGGTTCCCTTGTCTAAAATCAAATCTGGAAAAGGCAACGCCCTTAGGCCAGAATTTGGGGTCATATACCATATCCTTGTATTTGGGTTCGACGCCAACCATAAAGCATTTGTTGTCACTTGTAGGGTGTTTTACAGAGAGTGGTTTGACAGATATTGAGGAGTGGGATCCAATTTTCTCCTCCATGTATCCTTTGATAGCATCTGGTTCAACTTCATCTTTTATTTTGGATAGAAAAAGCCAAATTCGTTTTTCTTCAGGCGATTTATATTTCCCCGTGAATCTAAATTTGTTTACTTCTATATCTCCTATACCTATCATCGGTTTAGGTTTGGTTCTTTTTCTGTTGACAGTTTCAAAGCCATTTTCATCAATATTTTTGGATTTTGATTTCAACTTTGGTACGTTGTCTTCTTTTCCAATATCAGTGGATTTGGTTTTGGTGGATGCGCGTTCAGCGTATGTTTGACGTTCTAATGGCATTTTACCATTTTCTGTGACTGGTAGTTCAGATGTGTCATGAATGTCAGAAGCCGACTTGTCAACTTCCGATGTTCCATTCATCCTTTCTCTCTGTCTAACATTGTTATTGGGATGCACAATCTCGTCTTGTCTATCTTTCTCTCCATTTGAATTTTGTTTCTTTGAGTTTGCTTTTTCATCAGTTTTTTTCTTGTTTACATTATTGGCGGTATCTTCAAGGAATTTCAATCTTTCACGTAATAGCAAATTATTCTCCTGTAGGATTTTATTTTTCTCCTGTACTTCTCTCAAAAGTTCCTTTAGATAGTTATTTTCCATAATAGAGATTTTTATTTGTACCTCCTGATCAGATTTATGATGATTTTCCACACTTTGGTTAGCTTCATGTTTGCACAGCGTAGATTTTTGTCCTGCTGCCTTTACCAAGCACGACGGATGAAAATCCTCCGAGCACTTCGCGCACTTTACATATTCAACCACTTTTTTATTACAATACAAACATTTAACTTCATTAATTTTCCTAGATTTTAGAAAGCGATCTTCAGACTCATCTTCAATCGGCGCCATATTATCATATTACCAATTACAAACAATACAAAGAAAGTAAGTCAAAGTAGTGGAAGTAAATACGAGTTCGTCATACAAATTCAACCAAAAAAATGCCTTCTCAAATTATTCAGTAACTGCCACATAGTTAAAAACAAAACAAAATTTGCAATGCCTATACCCTACAGCATTCATTAAATTCTTTAATGATGTAAAGTTCACAATCTTAGATGAACTTTTATATATTCTTGAAACCATTAACATTACTCATGTTCCAAGGATGCTTCGGTCGCTCATTAAAGATCCTCATAGCCGAATACAATGGACACCCCTCCCAGCGAATAGTTCTATGGCACGGTAGGATGAAGTATTTAGTTCTTCTAGTATTATTTGTATTCCTAAATGATTCAAAATATGTATAATGCTTATGTAGAAACAACATAAGTTGATACAAATATAATCCAAACACTGTTAAACATTATTTTTTTAAAATAAACACCTACATGAATACCTATAGGGCAGTCCAAACATTGTTCTCAAAGCCCATTTTTGAGTGATCAATATTTCAGCGGTATATGAGGAGCTCCCCAAAAAATCAACCCATATGATAATAGGCTTTGAAAGTTCGCAAAGTACACAGTTTTCAACACATTTACTTCAACTTGGTCCTTAATAGCTCTCAAGGTATAAATCACTATGTTTAACTTTTTCTTTAAGTAATCGATATGTTGCCGCCACTTCAAATTAGTATCAAGGTATATACCCAAAAATTTTGCACTATCATTTATATTTATGACATTCTCATTGCAATTGAAGTAGCTTGGTAGTACGACTTTTTTTTGCTCACTTCCAAACAATATGCACTCTATTTTGGCCATATTTAGAACCAATTCACTCTCATCACACCACCTACTCACTTCTCCCAGAACTCTCTGCGCACCTGTAATACAATTGGTAATTGATTGTGAGAAAGCTGGTGTCATCCGCATATACAATTGGTCTACAAGAAATGTCAAAGTCTCTTACACATAATGTATTGATATACACTATGAAAAGAATTGGACCCATAACACTACCTTGTGGCACACCCTTCATTAGGGCTTGTTTTCTGGACAAGTATTCCTTACCATTTACTTTTAGGCAGACCATTTGTTTTATATTTTCAAGATAGCTCGCTATCAGATGAAGTTGATTGTCTCTAGTGCCAACATTTTCTAGATTCCTCAGAAGTACCTCATGTACAACCAAGTCGAAAGCCTTCGACAAGTCAAGAAATAGTGCCAGTGGAATCTCACCCTTCTCTAGATATTCAAGAATGAAACCTTATATTTTCTTAAAAAATGTAGCATCCTTTGGGCTAGAATCTTCTCAAACATTTTCGAAAAACTTGTTAGTAAGCAAATAGGTCTGTAATTGCTTAGGTCAGATGTATCTCCTTTCTTAAAAATGGGTCGAACAAGCGCTGTTTTCAAGTCTTCCGGAAAGATCCCTTTGATAAAGGATTGATTTATTATGAGAGCCAATGGTGTTGCTATCAAGTGTATACATTTCTTTATAACTTTCATTGGAACTCCATCATGCCCTGAGGAGTTTGAATTTTTTAATGACTTTACAACTTTAATGACCTCCTCTGGAGTGACTTGAGAAACGAAAAATGTGTTATCTAACGATCTCTTGCTCTCATCCGAGAGTTTTTGCTTGACATGTTTTGCCTGTCTAGGAATGCCCGAGACAATATTAACGAAGTAGTTGTTAAATTGATCAGCCAATAATGAAGGGTCATCAGTGCCAAGATCTTTTAATGTTTTATTAGACTTACCTGTTATGTTATTGATAATTGTCCACACTGCCTTAGATTTATTGTCTGAGTCCAGTATATATTGTCCTATTTGACCTTTCCTAGCTGCATTTATTGCATTATCATATTGCTTTTTAACCGATATGTACTGGTTTTTAAAATTGTGATTAATCTCATACAAAGTAAGTAAAATATCGAGTTTGTTTTTGAGAGACTTTATATATGGTGTCATTTTAAGATTTTTTGTTTTTTTGTGCTTATTTACATTAAATAATTGAAAACAGCTTTTGAAAATACTATTAAAAGTTTCGGAGAAAGAATCCCATATATCATTAACATCACCATCAGGATCAAACACACCATCCCATGAAACCAAGAACAACCTAGACACAAACATGCCCATAGTGCAGTCATTAATAAGGCGGACTGTTATCTTCTCCACGATCTGCTCGCTAGACAAGTCAGTAGAAATAAATTTGACCGCAGAGTGGTCCGAGATATGATATGCGATAACATATCATATATACAATATATTAATTCGATATCGGATGGTCGTCGTATCATGGTGGGGTCTAATTATTTTCTCAGGATTTTTCGCTCGAAGCATCTGAGTTTATCTTCATTTGCTTTGGTCATTGTCCACGTTTCGCTTCCATAAGTTATAATGGGTCTGACGATGGTTTTATACACCTTGTTTTTTGAGGTCCTTGTTAGATTTTTCGAATTCATAACGCTATTGAGTGCGAAGAGTCAGCGGTTTGCAGACTGGATTCTTCCTTTGATTTCCTCAGTAACGTCGTTGTCAGCTGTAATTGTGGCGCCAAGGTACTTGAAGCGTTCTACTCTTTCGAAATTGAAGTTGTTCACTGTTACGTTTTGTACCAATCTATCTCTTCGTGCCGTTCTATTTATGCACATGTACTTCGTCTTCTCTTCGCGACCTTTAGTCCTACTTCATTTGTTGTTCTCTCGATCTTGTTGAAAATGTCCTTTACCGTTACAACCGAGTCCCCGATGAGATCGATATCATCTGCATATGCTAAAAGTAACTTAGGACCTTTCGCTGTTAGTAATTCAGTTTTTATCTCGGCTGCTCTCACGGCTTTCTCTAGGACGAGGTTGAACAATAGTGGCGATAGGCCATCATCTTGTTTTAGTCCGGAATCCATTTTAAAGCTGTTGGATAGGTTATTGTATACCCGCACTTTAGATAATCCTCCCTCCATACAGATCTTGGTCATCTGGATAAGCTTTTTTGGAATTGAAAATTCCGCCATTGCGTTCCATACCTGGTTTCTCTCTATGCCATCATAGGCCTGTCTAAAATTTATGAAGAGTTTGTGCACTGTTCTATTATATTCCCATGCCTTTTCAAGAATTTGCCTTAGTGTGAAAAGTTGATCTATAGTTGACCTGTTTGCTCTGAAGCCGGCTTGATATTCGCCTTCTTCTTGTCGCCATATAAGAGTTATTAGTTTGTGTTTTATTATATATTTTATACTATTATATTTTAGTAGCTCCGCAGGTACCCCATCCGAGCCAGGCACCTTGGAGTTCTTTAGCTTATTCATCGCTTTTATCGTTTCTTGAAAGGAGGGTTCTTCTACTGGTAGTTCTGCTGTGATATAGGTCTCCTCTTTGTGCACGTTTTATACCTTTATGTTTAGAAGGTCCATAAAGTATCTTCTCCACTCTTCAGTCAGTTCTTCCTCTTTGAGTATCATATGACCTTCGTCATTCCCAAGTGTCGAGATGGATCTGGTCTTGGAACCTTTCTTCTCAAAATATATTGTCTTGTAGAACTCTCTGGAGCCTGGTTTTGGGCGATCTCGTTCCATCGATTCATACTTCTTATGTTCGTATTCTTTTTTCTTTGTTCTTCTTAGTTTTCTTGTCTCCTTTCGGCACCTCGCATATTCTTCTTTGCTTTCGTCCGTTTGGAGTTGTAACATTAACTTCCTTGCTTTTCGTCTTGTTATCATGTGATATTGATAGACAAGAATTGTTCGAAGAACCGAATATGTTCATCTATGTGAAAACTAGAAAAAAATTAACTGAAGTTTATCCCACTATCGAAATAGTTCTGGAGAATTATTGCCACCACACACCTGTTATGGTTGCGTCTGCTGAAAGGAGTTTTTCGAGGCTTAAATATATTAAAACATATTTGAGGAATTCGATGACACAGGATCGGCTTTCAGACCTTGCTATTCTTTCAATCGAAAACGACGTAGCTCTTTCGTTGGATCATGTTGCCTTTAATTAAAGAATTTAGTCTTATTAAAAACCGCATAATCAATTTTAAAATGTATCGTCTCTATATTTGTTAATTTTGTAAATCTTTCAATGTAAGTAAAATATTTTAAAATTCGAATTTTATTTATTTGTATAACTTTAGCATTTCTCTGTTTTCATAAATCTGTTTCGTGATAACTTCCTAGGAGATTACTTTTCGATGATAAACGACTAAAGCTTTAGCACCAACTTTGTCCCTCATCCGTAGAGGTCAGCTACCTGTAAGATTTAAACCGGCATTGATAAACCGTTTTATAATAAATGACTATACAGAATATACTGTCTGTGTTAGCACTTGTTTAATCCTGAATGTCACGTGCTGCCTATACTGAAGCGATGTATAATGTATAATACTAAATACAAAAATTGTAATCGTTGTATCTTCATTGATCAGTGTCATTCTTGAACCTATAAACTCTTAACATTCTACGTATATACATCAGTGTAAGTCTCAAGTTTCTCTACAAGGAGTCGTACTTCTTCAGACTCATTTATTTCAGGCATCGCAGTCCCTTCTAAGACGTTTAACGCCTTAGCAGCTTCGTAATCAGCTACTAATTTATCAACTACTGCCTGGTATTTGGCTCTCCGCGTCCATCCTCCATATTGTTCTTAACGATGCCTCACCGTTAACCTTGATCAGGAGTTCTTTTGCAATGTACGTCAAGTTTTTGTATTTCGTACTTGCAACTCCCCCAAGGTCTTTCTTAAACCCATACCATTTATTATTTCCGACCAGGTCAACCGCTGCGGAAAAGCTCACCCACTCGTCAAAGTATAGTGTCCTCACACGTTCCCAGTTGAAGTCATCGAAAAGTCTGATTGCCCTACCTGTTACCATCAATGCTGTAATTCCAGCACCTGCTGCCCGTTGAACCGTTAATCGCAATCGTAATGCTTCCGGAGGTAGTAATGCTGTCCACCTCTCGGTAATTGCTTGAATATTAACATCATCTATATTCAATCCAAATACCGAATAGAACTGTTTGCACGCTTGAGTGTCCAATGTGAACTGTGTTATGTTAAAATCTTGAGTTATTCCTGAAATAATCTTCTCGGAAAATGCTTCTGTGATATTGCCCTTTTTAAGAGTCGCAAGGTAAACATGGACAATCATCCCTAATCCACCAGTCGTAAAGGCTCGCTGAGCGGTATTTGCAATTTGTGTTAATATCAACATTGCGCCTGCTGGAGTTAACTGTGCTTCATCCTCTGCTATTGCTGCTGCCCACATTTCCTGGGTAGCTCCGGCTGTTGAGTGAACGATGCAATTGTCGCTGAGCTTAGTATTGGAAGAATAGCAGGATGACACAAAGCTCTAACGGCTTGTACTAACATTCTCCTAGCTGTCACTTGATCAGCGATCTTCTCCTGGGAGATTTGAGGCCCAAGTAAATCAGCCCATGAAGCTACCCTCGCCTTGACACGATCCACTTGTTTTCCAGGGTAGACTATCATATGATAAACCATACCATGCAAGGTAAGCCATTGTAGGAATTGCTGTATTAGTATACTCACCAGTCATCGGTGGTAAGTCTGGTAAAACTGTCTATTATCAGCAGGTCCAAAGTCTCTATTATTAGCTGCCATTATATTAAATAGTTATTGCACAGAATAACAATTCACACAAGAATGATGGTATTATAATTATTAAGGTTGTATCTTCTTAGCGCTTATACTTATTGGAAACAATTAAGTTTATTCGACTAATTTCCCATAAAAATATTATATTTTACATTTATAAAGTCTGATAATTAACTGAACGCTCGAAACATGTTGACTCAACGCTATAATTTTATTATATTGTTTTTCCACTCATTCGTGAAACATTAAGTCAAGAATTTAATTTGAATTATTATTTAATCATGATTCACAAGAGGTAAGCAAAAATTCAATCTCAGTTATATAAAGTAATACATTTCAACCTACAAAAGTTGTATTGCTGATTCCATTGAATTTCATGAGAAAAACAATGTACACATGAAGAAGGGCAAAACGATAAATTGAGCTCTCTGGACATACCAATTATATATCAAAATAACAGACTATTATCTAGATTGCTGAGAAAAGATTCCATGCTCAAAGAACAATAAATTACCAGAATAACAATCAATATCCCACTTATATTCCCAGACATGAATAATTCAGAAGTACCTATGCACACTCCCAATAAAAAAAAAATTCCACACAATTTAATACAAAAATGAAAAAATAAAATCCACAATAATAGTTCACAAAGAAATAAGATGATGAAAATAATTTCATTCCAACTATGAGTATAGTATATTACAAAACAATTCAAACCATTCAATTGTACAGCACAGAAAGAAATTGAAGAAGCATATACGAAATTCAAAAGCAAAACTCTTACTTGAAAAAATCCATACCGTTTATAATATTACCTTATAATATAATGTAATAATTGTAGTGAAAGTTATATAGGTTAAACATACTAAATTCAGAAGAACGAATAAAACCCCATAAATATGCAGATATCTACTCAAATAACTACTCTTAAACACAATAATAAACGATATTACGAATAAATAAACGAAAAGTATGAATTTGACTTTAATAATATAAAAAATTCAACAACTGAAAAGGATACTACGTTAGAAAATTATTTGAAACCTTCATATATGTAAACATTGGAAAGTACTTTTAATAACAGAATATATATTAAACAAGCAAGTTCAACATATACACTTTAATAAATTTATAAAACAACACTACCCAATTTAACACAACACAATCAACAAAAATATTACTGATGATTCGAGTATGACATTAAACGAACAAAACACTTAAAAACATATTACCTGTAAAAATTTTATAGATTACTACATAAAAGTACATAAAATTATATGTAAAAAAAATCTCCAAACTTCCTACCAGGCTTACCATGAGTTTATCAGAAGTTTCCTCCTAACGAAAAGAACAATATACTTCCGAAGCGAATACTGAAATGAAATCTTTATTTTTAGTTATATGTAGTGCATTATATAGATAAAAGATGTAGTATGTACTTTAATATGTATGTAGTATTTTAATATTTACAGCTTATTATTCATTAATCATGTTTAATTTCTTTTCTTTAGGTTTTTTTTTCTGTTTATAATTCAGGTTTATATAATTATTTCGCATATTTTTTCAAATGTAAAATTAATTGTTAGTATCTATAATTAATTTTTCAATGTTGAATTAATTGATAGAGAGTAGTGATGAATATTTTTCCATTTTAGAGAATTAGAGTATTCAACTTAAATATTTCCATAAAATAAGGAATTATGCAATCTGTATTCTTCTATGTTTTGAATAATTGTAATCAGTCAGAAAATATTTTATTTCAATGAACTTCAAGTTCATTGTGAAATTTTGACAAACCCGTTATATTGTTACGAGTTTGGGGTTTTCCGGATGAATTCCAACAACTAAATTTACAAATCAACAAACAATTCTTTATTTACAAACTGAATAATACAAAAGCACAGAACATTTAGGGTATGTTTTGTGTACAAAAGTAATAGAGTTAGGCTGTGGCAGAAATCAAGGTACAGAGTATACCCTATGGTATATTCTGTGAATTAAGGTTCTCAAGGTTAAACATCTTACCCCTTAAAATACCCAAATTGAATCCTTCTGAGTTTTGAAAGTTTTCTGTTAGAATAAATTTACCTGAAAAGTTATAATTGGCGTTACAGTATAATACTCCCTCTACCTTCCTATTCTAATGTCCCCTATTTATTTGCTTGTCTGCAATTTTGAAGTCACTTCGTAAAGTACATCAAGTCATACTAACAAAAATAAGTTAGGTACTACAGAAATTAAGTTGTGCCAGAGAAAAATAACCAGAAGTATACTTGTCTGTTTGGTAAGTTATTTTGATAAACTTTCTTATATTTCCAGAGCTTCCCTTATTTTCTCTTGATAGTAGAGTTCGATTTATTTTGAATTTTGTTGTATTTTTACTGTAGGCTTATTGAATATTTTTTATTACTAATTCTATTTCAATATCAATTTGACAGGCGGTATATAATTCGGTGGTTAATTTTTATTTATTTCATTATATATTATAGTTATTATTTATTATTAGTTATTATTTTATTGTTTATTATAGAGTTATTTTATTCATAGTTTTTCTGATATTTATCCAGTTCGTGCCATACCTATTTGGTTTTTATAAGTGTCGGAATAAGGTTTTGAATTTGTGAAGATATCTATGTATATTGGGTATTCAGAATTTAGGGCGTTTATCGATTAGAATTTTTTTAGCTAGCGTAAGATCCATGGTAGAGGGATCAAAACGTCCGTTGTAGGGAGTGTGCGGATAGTGTGAAATTATATCATTATTCTCAACTAAAAATGTGTGAATTTTACTACCTGTTTCATTTAATGTCTAATTTTGGTGTTTATAATTTTTGTTAATACATATTTCAAATTGTCGAGAAAAATAAAATTCAGTTTTGATTACAATCACTAACAAAATCAATGGAAAATGTTAGGAAACAAACAATATCAAAAAACCTCTTTAAACAAGGATTCAATATCTACGGTGGTTAAAACCATGTATATGGAATGAATTTCTTTTTATTACATAAATTTCAGCTTGTTATATATTGAACAAGTACATATTATCTATAAATAATCGCATTGTTATAACTGTATACAACGACGCATACAAAAAATCAGCTGGAACTAATTTCAATTAATATGCAAATACCTAAATAGTTAGGTAATTTATCAAAAGAGATTATCTCCTCAATTATATAATATATATTATGAATTATCATCATATATTATTTCATATAATTCATAAATGAAAAATCAAATAAGAATTTATCATCAATTTATAATGAGTCAAAATATATAATAATATATAATGTTCAACTTATATTAAAACCTATCCATAACTCATCTGTATGCTACGCCAATGAAATGAAGTCGAACTTTAGTTTGAATATATAAAATTTTTGTAGTCAAAGTTGACGTCTGACACTCAAAATATTCGAATATATACGGTATAAATATATACCGTATATATTTATACTGAGGTTGAACTTGACGCGAAACATATATATATATATATATATATATATATATATATATATATATATATATATATATATATATATATATATATATATAATTTAGTTATTTTGGTATTTTATTTAATAGTCAATGACTCTCGATGAATGTTTAAAACTGAAACAAGCATTTATTCAATAAATACAGTATTAACTTAAGTTTAAAATATAACACCTGCAACAAGAATCGAGAATTAAAAGTCGATTGAACTGACTGTGGCTTGTTTGAACTAAATGTCTCCACTATTCTTATTATTTCTGGAATATCTAAAGATGGATTTTCAGGTATCTTATTTATTTCTTCTACAACTTCTTCTAAATAATAATCCTTGTAAACAGGATCAGAATCGGAATCCAGGTAGATATTGGCTATTTCTCTAGGTAGTTCTACTGAAATATTTCGAAACTCACCACATTTCTTTATAGATTTACAAATTTTTGTTATTTTGTTGATGGCTAACAATTCTGGATGTAATTTCAATTCTTGAAGTTCTTCAGGAAAAAGGTACATTTTTTCTCTTCCATCTGGACGAATAGTTTTTAGTTTCTGAATTATCTTAACATCAATTGCTTCTTCAGCTTGGATTCTCAAGTGGACCAGAACGGAATCTTTCTTGTTTTTAGACATTATTATTTGACGAAAATTCTCGATTTATAATTTAGTTATTTTCGTATTTTATTTAATAGTCAATGACTCTCGATGAATATTTAAAACTTAAACAATAATTTATTCAATAAATACAGTATTAACTTAAGTGTAAAATATAACAAACCTGAGTGCCATAACATTAGTTCATAGTCCACTAGATGGCGTCATATATATATATATATATATATATATATATATATATATATATATATATATATATATATATATATATATATATAAGCAAATCAAACAATATTTAAATTGTATCATTTTTTATTATGTAATGGGCTTCAGAAAAACATAGAAAATTAATATATTACTTAATAATTATGTGATTTAAGATTTTGGTTTGAAATAACTTTTTATTGATTTTTGACGTAATGTATCACATCTTTTCATTGCTGCCAAGTCCCTGATGCGCTTCAATTGTAACAACTGTATGGGATCCGATTCATCTTGTCTTTCAAACCACTTAAAAGCAACATCCAGAGCTTCAAAAGCTTCTGCATGAGATGGTACGTGAGTTACATCCTCAGTTTCGGTCTCTTCTTCATCTTCTCTCTCGTTACTGTTCAAATCCTCAATAATTTCTTCATCAGTTAATATTTGGAATCCAGGGTCTTCACTATCGTAGTTCAGCCACTCCTTGATATTCTCTTCATCACACCCTTCACCAATGCTAAGAACTTTCATTATTTCTGTTATTTCTTCAAAATCGTCGTGTGGTTTTATTGCAGAATTAGATAGAGTTAATTTTAATAATTTATTCCATGCCCTTTTCAATGTTTGCGATTCCACAGAGTTCCACGCTTCTACCAGCATATAACAACATTCTTTTAAATTAATTTCTTTAAAAACTTTAACATCGTTTCTATTTCACTATCATCTACCGACAAAAGGCGACGCAGTAGCTGCTTTCTGTATAAACGTTTTAAAGTTTCAATGACACTTGGTCCATAGGTTGCAATATCGATGTTACGTTAGGGGGCAAAAACTTAACCGTGAACTTTCCATTTTCTCGATTTAGTGTTTTAGCGGAGGGGTGCGTTGGTGCATTATCTAATAACAACAATACATCACCTTCTTTTCCCACTTCCTTTTGAAATTTCTTCACCTCAGGAATAAACGTATTTTCATACCAAGTAAGAAAAATATCTGTGTTCATCCACGCTTTTTGTTGGTTAGCGTAAGTTAACGGCATTTTAACATTTTTGAAACAGCGCGGATTTTTTGATTTTCCAATAAGTAGCAGTGGCAATCTATGTGTTCCCTTAGCGTTTGCGCAAACCATAACTGTAACTCTGTCCTTACTCACTTTGTGCCCCGGTGCTGCATTTTCACGACGCGATGCTAATGATCTGCTTGGTAGAGATTTCCAATTAAGACCTGTTTCGTCCGCATTGTATACAAAATCTAAATCGTATTCTTTTTCATCTAGAAATTCTTTTAATTCGTCTACAAAAGAGTCGGCCGATGCAACGTTAGCAGACAGTTTTTCTCCCTGAATCTCCAGTTCTCGAATTCCATGTCTAGATTTGAATTTTGCTAACCAGCCACAGCTCGCCTTGAAAGAAGTATCACCACCAAGCTTTTGATTAAAGTCAAATGCTTTTTCACATAACAGAGGTCCAGATATGGGCTGGCCGCATGCTCTCTTTTGTAAGAACCAAGTAAAAACTGCATTCTCCAGCATTTCATTTTGAGATTTTTTCATAACTTTACGTTGCGAGCTTCCATCTTCTTTCTCAAGCGTGTTGGTGAATTTCATTATAGAATCAGAATTCTTTTTAATTTCGGATATCGTAGAAGCTCCTACACCATATACTTGTGCCAACTTACTGCCAGTTTCACCATTTTTTAAACTCTCAATTATCTTCACTTTGTCTTTAAGAGACAACACTACTCTTTTTCGCTTCGACATTTTAAATTTCCAACATAAAATTTATACAATATATATATATATATATATATATATATATATATATATATATATATATATATATATATATATAAAGGTAATTTCGTGACCGTGCGATACTTAGTAGAATTTAGGTAACGGGAATAATCGGTCTTGTGAAGTGTTTGAAAACTCATTTATTCATAAAAATTCTCTATATTTCGATACTTATTTGTGTCTACTTCAGGAGAAAAAACAAGCTGCAAGGTAATGACTACAATGATAAATTTCAATATGTTTAAAATAAAATTACTCACAATTAGAGTTTATGCAGTGAAGATAACCTAACTAACATTTATTTATAATAAACGTCTCTTATTTTGTTGCCACTTCACTACTTGTTGCTAAACTGAATGGTCAAAAATTTTCAACACCCTAGAAGGCTGAAGGCCAGGCTATTGTGTATAATGAGTTGATCGTAAATTTTTTGAACCATTGACGTAAAAAAATGTTTTTATTCGTTCTATTTTAAAATATTATTATAAATGATGCTTAATTTTTCAATATCTGATCTTGAGTTAATCGTATTGTCTGTGTTGTGTATATGTGCCATTTCCAAAAATAATCTCTTTTTGTGATTGATTTCCCTATCCAAAATTTCAATATTTTCGAAATCAAAATTGTGATCGAGTCTTGGAAGTGACATTCTAATGCACAAGATCGTTTTCCAATACGACTGTCTCTTTTGTGTTGTGTGACTCTTTGTTTTAAATTTTGTTTGGTTTGATCTATATAGCATTTATCACATTGGAGACATGGTATTTTGTAAATGACATTGCAATTCTACAACAGTGGAGTGCAATCTTTGGTTTTAGAGAAATACGTTTTTGAAGTTATTGATTTATATTTGGCTATTTTGATATTCTCTATATGGATGAGGTTTTTTATTATGTTATCATATAATCTTTCAATATACGGTAATTTTTTCAATTTGATGTTGACTGGACTGGAAATGATATTAGTTGGATCGTTGGCTTGATTAAAATATAGTAATTTTTTAAATTCATTTAATGGGGTAGCTGTTGTTAGAAAACAGTTGTACTAATTTCCTTAAATTTTGTTTCAGTAAGCTTTTATCCGAAATATGAGTCACTCTGTTTTTTAACTCCAATATAACATTAGTTTTCTGTTTTATTGGGAGGTTTGAGAAATAATTTAGGTAACGTCCTGACGATGTTGGTTTTTGATGCCAATCCAACATAATGGTGTTATTGTAATGTTCTTTTTAGTAATGTATCCAGAAAGGGTACACTCTTCTCTTTTTCTATTGTGAATTGAATGTGTTGGTTTATTTATACTGTTGAAGATATTTATTCCATATTCAATTTTGTCCGCCGGAAGGGCGGTTATTATATCATCTACAAATTTGTATATGAAGGGAATGTCAAAAGGAAGTTTTTTAAATATCATCTGAAATGTGATCCATAACTATCTGTGCTATAATTGGACTTATAGTTGAATACATACTAGTTTGAGGATACATGTGGAGAGAGTGATTCTACGCCTACGGGAATTTAATATATTAAAACCACATGTATGTGTAAATCATAATTTAATGAAAGCACTTGATGATGTCATCATTATTGCCTGTGCTTTAATAAACTTACAGGATTCATCAATTAAATTAAAAAAAGTGTTTTTTTAATGTTGTGCTTTATTTACATAACAATTATAAAATACTTTGGTATAGTAATGGATATACATTATCTTTCCATGAAGAGACTATAACATTTAGAAAATTTGATACATAATTTTCATCATATGATACACATTATTTCTACATTTTTATTTGCATTATAATTGCAATCAGCTACACAAAAGTGCCCTTTTTTAAGTCCTGTTAGGTATCTGGAACTGCATCTGCACATACAATTTAAGTGTTGGTTTACCATCGACTATATAATTTTTAAAAGTGTTGGCACTCATGGGACACTCAATTTCAATAATACTGTCTTCACATATCCCATCGGGTGATCCTGCTATCATAGGATAGTTTTTAGAAAGCATTAATCCACACTTATTAATTTTTTCCCAGTTCAACACTTACTGTTTTCCTTACTTAATATTCCAATATTCTATCACGCTTCATGGTCGGTGTGTCAGGGAGTTTCTCACCTATTAATGACATAAGAGTGCCATCTCTGATTTACAACGACTAAACTCAAATGCTCGTGAAGCTGTTATCCTGCCATATCTTAACTCATTCCAAAGGGAGCTTTCATGTTGGTCTTTAGTCTCTCTTTCAATGCTATCAATATCAGCATCGGTCAACTATTGGTTAGTGAATATTACAAAATGCGTTTTACGAACAATATTAGAAAATTTTATTGAGATTATTTATTTCACTTTATAATGATTGGAAGTCATTCAAATTTCCTGATTGGTATTGACATGGATGGATTTGAGATTGTAGAGTAGTATTCTAGTGTTTATTTAGATTTGAGCTTGGAAGTGATAGTTTTATAGTTTAGTAATTTAAAAGGGGTTCCGGGTAAACCGGTCAAGTGATAATAGACCGGCTTATTTCTAATTTGGGATTAGCAGAAATAGGATCTTTTGTGTTCGACTTACTCAGAAATCTTTTAAACTTACCCTCTCTGCTTCTTGGAAAACGGTCTCCATTGTATTCTAATCTTGCCGATTTGCCTTATACTGGCAACTTATTTATGATTTTGGGAATTTCACTAGATATGAAGCAAACAATTACCCTGTGCCTTCTAGATCTAGATCAAGATTTATGACTTCATTAATTTATAACGGCCAAGAGGCTTCATTCCGGTATATGTAGTTGTTGCTGATTCTATAATTATTCTCTTTTCTTTTCCCACGTCGATGTATGTTGGTAGGGATGGCGATTCTTTCCGAACAAGATCGATTTTTCAATCGATTCCAATTATGACCTGATGAATCGATACACAAAAAAATCGAGGTCTAAAAGATCGATTTCCAAAAAATCGATCTTTTTTCAAATTTGCTTTTACAATGTAAATATAAATTAATTTTATTAAAAACAAGACATTATTATTAACGATCTTTTAATCAGTAAAATCGGGGAATCCGATAATAACAATTATTTTTATCACCATATCAAAATATTAGATCAGGTAGAAAACAAGACATTATTTTCGAAATGTATTAGTTATAAAGCAAATAGATAATTCAGATTATAGTTCCCAATGCTTAATATCTACACTTTTTAAAAACAACACTACTAAAATATGATTAATTGAATAATAATAATAAAATAATAGTAACAAAACCAAGACTAAACATAATGAACTAGGCTGAAGTAATAATAAAAAACATCATTTGAGAAACTATTTCGCACATCATTCTCACGTTGATTGCCTGTAGGATGATATACTTGTGCTAT
Source organism: Henosepilachna vigintioctopunctata (assembly GCA_030704895.1). Taxonomy (NCBI): domain Eukaryota; kingdom Metazoa; phylum Arthropoda; class Insecta; order Coleoptera; family Coccinellidae; genus Henosepilachna; species Henosepilachna vigintioctopunctata. Next base: position 1,088,321 of record JARQZJ010000064.1, read on the forward strand.
ATTTTTAAGAAATTATGAGTTGCTTTATTCGCGGGAATCGTCGTTTAAAATAATATTCTGCCGAATACGAGTCGAAGTGATGCTTCCTTCTTCCATATTTGGGTACATGATTTCTGACATCTCTCCACATTTTCTCAATGTGCACCAGTGTCCGGACCAATGAAATTTTTACTGTGGTTGACTTTTTGGTGAAGAAATCCTTCATCGTCCAAACAGTCATACGCTTTTCAACAGTCCGATATAATGGTGGTTCCCGGCAGCACCCATTCATTTATAATTTCCAATCAAGTTTCCTTACTTGGGTTCGGAACCGGAATAAAAAAACTTTTTTTGACTGCCGTTCGATACCACCAAAAATCCACTAACCCTCAATAATTCTTCCTCTATTATATGAAGGGTCCACTGCAATAATTATGAATGTCCTTTGTGTAGTGTTTTGAGATATATGAGTTTTAATTTTATAAACGGTGAAAAAAAACTCTGACCTGAAGATAAGGGAATATTTATTATTAAAGTTAAAGAACATGTATCAACATGATATTTCTTTTCTGGATAATGATCTTTGAGTACTATAAACTAAAAAGAACATATAATCTTAAGTAAGTCTTCAGAAATAAGGACTATAATGATCAATGTCCACACTACGTTAACAGTCAATAATGATAGGTGTCCCAACGATTGGTTTAATTAGCTGTTGCATCGTTAATATTTAAAGGGTCCACTGCAATAATGATGAATGTCCTTTGTGTATTGTTTTAAGATAATTGAGTTTTAATTTTATAAAGAGTGGAAAAAGCTCTGACCTGAAGATAAAGAAATATTTATTATTAAAGTTGAATATGTATCATCATAACATTTCTTTTGTGGATAATCATACTTTGATACTATAAACTAAAACAAAAATATATAATCTTAAGTAAGTCTTCAGAAATAAGGACCATAATAATCAATGTCCACACTGCGTTAACAGTCAATAATGATAGGTGTCTCAATGATTGGTTTAATTAGCTGTTGCATCTTTAATATTTGGAGCATGAGGAAGTTGGTCATAATAACGTTTAGTTTCAGGCCTACATAACTTTTTCAGAAAGGGAACGTTGTTATATTTTGCTTTTGATATAGGCAGCTTGTCTTAATATGCCAAATCAGGTAATTTGAATTCTCCCTCATTAATGCCTCCCTACATAAATCGCAATGAAGCTGGTGTGTTGATCACACTGGATTCCCATGAACTATTAGACGCACAATGGGTCTAATGGGAAAAGGAAAATTGCTTTTGTAAAATGGTTTGAGAAATAATAATAATAATAATACCTTTATTTAGCTATGTAGCCTTACAATAACGCAACAACAAATGATCAAACACATTACAACTTATGAGATACTCGAATATCACTAGCACTTAATGTTGTCCCTATAACTGTCCTTGGTCCATTGTTCCATATCTATATTTTTCAACCAACAACTTTTTGAACCTTTCTAACGTTGAATCCTTTGCATTTGTAGTTAACTTATTATATTCTTGTACAGCTCTGAAGAACACCGAATTCTGTGCAGCTTTTGTTTTTTTGTGATCCAGCATAAAATTGGTATTGTTTCTTGTGTTATAATTATGCACCTCCGTAAACTTTGTCAACTTACTCATCAAATATTCTGGTGCCAATCCCAACTTAATTTTATGCACAAAAATTAGGGCATTGATCTGCAACATGTCCTCCACTTTTATCCACTTTAAAGTTTCTAGCATATATTTGATACTTGTATCTCTTCTGCAATTTAGTATTATCCTCATTGCTTTATTCTGCAGCCTCTGTAGTCTGTTTATATCATTTGATTTAAGCAGGTATAGCACAGTGCCGGCTAAATAGTAGTGAGGTCTTATTATCGCGTTATACACGGTCAATCTTGTATCTTTAGAAAGATGTTTTGCAGTTCTTTTCAGTACACCTGTTTTCTTTGCTATTTTTTTACATATGTAATCAGCATGTTCAGAGAACTTTAATTGTTTGTCGACTATTATACCTAAGTACATATTTAATTTTGTCCACTGTTGCTAGTACCTCATTTCCTAATTTAATTTTAAAATTCATATTTTTCCCGATAATCAATACTTTTGTTTTGTCGCTATTTACTTTTAATTTATTACACTCGAACCATCTTCGCACCCTCTCCAAATCTTCATTTAGCTTCCTTTTTATATCATCCCTATCTATTCCACTTATGTATATGATAGTATCATCGGCAAACAGATGTATCGTTGCATATTTAACTACTTTGACTAGGTCGTTGATATACAATACGAACAGCAGGGGTCCCAATGTACTTCCCTGCGGCACGCCTTCTTCAACAAACTTATTTTCTGAAACCACATCTTCGCATTTGACGTTCTGTTGTCTCTCATTCAGGTATCCCTCCATCCATTTTAATACTGTTCCCCTTATACCTTAGTTTTTTAACTTAAATATTAACTTCCCTCTATCGATTGTCTCAAATGCTCGCTTTAAGTCTAAAAATGTAACAATGGTAAATCTTCCTTGGTCTTCACTTTCCTTCCAGTCACTGAGCACATACTGTAACGCTGTCTCACAACTAAAATTTTGTCGAAAACCTGACTGGTATTGTGTCAGGATGTTTGTTTTATTTATAAATTGAGTTAGCTGTGAGTATGTTACTTTTTCTAATAATTTCGCTATAGATGGTAATGTATTTAGAGGCCTAAATTCAGTCGCTTTTATAGTACCATTCACCTTTCTAACAGGTACAATCGTTGAAATTTTCATTTGTTTTGGAATAACTCCTTCTTCGAGAGAGCTGTTAACAATGTTGATCAATATATTCTTTATCTCTTCATATGATATTTTCAGTAAGTCAATTATGTCAAATCATCTGGGCTCCCTTTCGAGGGCATAGAAAACAACATATTCTTCAATTCACTTTCTTCCAGTAGCTTCCAACTTTCAAACACTACAGTTCCTGGGTTCTCTTGAATCTCTGTATTATCATCTGATCCTAATGTCCCCATAATGCTTTTTACACTATTTATGTAATATTCATTAAAATTATGTGCAATCACTACTCTATTATCATATTTTATTCCGTCAAATTCAATTTCGTTGTATATACTTTCATTTTTCGCTTTGATTAAATGTTTTAACGTTGTCCACATTTTCTTGGGATTATTTTTTTGTAAATCTATTTTACTCTCATAGTATTCTAGCTTTACTCTGCCGATTAGTTGTTTAACAATATTTCTATTTGCTACATATTCTTTCCAATCTTCATCTTTTCTCGTAATGACAAATTTCTTGTACAGGCTATTTCTTATTTTTATTGCATCTAATATTTGTCTATTAAACCATTGATTATATTGATTATTATTTATTACATTAAAATATTATATTATTATATTTTATACTACATTTAGAAATGTAGTCCAGTTCTTGAATGTATCTTGTGAACGGTCTTTGTCGAGATAGACGCACATGTTCAGCTCATTCTTCAGGGAGTTCAATCCTAGTCTTTTCATTCAAGTAAGTCACATAAAATTTAGACCCACACATGAGTAACAGAAGATTCTGTCTTGGCCAGTTCATTAATTATATCAAATATGAAATGGAAGAGATGAGAGATCATCTGATTCTTTTTTTCCAGTACTCTCATCGTATGCAAAAAAATAAGAAGATGAATCAGCAAGCACATAAATATTGAACATAAAATAACTAAGCTGCCTTTTGGTATATACATTGTTTGAAATTATGTTAGGTATGGGTAAATTTTTTGAGAAATCCATTGCTATCGCTATGTAGTGGCATCTTGCCTAGAACTTAAAGGAGCTTTTACTTTTTTGTCATAAAATACTTCAGCTCTATTTTTGTGAGCTAAGTTTTCAATTCCAAGCTTTCGAAAATGAGACAATACTGAGATTTTTCATGACCGTCAGGACATGATGATGGTAATAGTGATGGATATTTATCATTATTGCCGTGAACACCTGTGACGCTGAGCTTTTTAGCCGTGCGGCCTAATATTAAAAACATATGTATTTATCGCGATAAGCTGCAAGCGATAATGCTGAGTTTGTAAACGAAATAACCAACTACTTATTTCAGTCGACCGAATGTTAGTCGAGACATTAGTCAAGAAGGTTTTAATATTTTTGGACTTTCATCATTATTGCAGTGGACCCTTCATTTACGCTTACCAAATTTTGCTGCGTCAATTTCAACTATTTCTCCAATCCCGCCTAATTTTTCCGAACTTTTAATTACAGTAGATAAACAAACTACTCTACAAAAATTTGCCCAATCGACAATCTTATGTGAAGACAACCCAATTTGTCTTCATAATCGATTTGCCTAAACCCCGAACATAGCCATAACACAACAAAATCCCAAATTTCAGTGACACTTAATTTTGATTTTCCGAGAAACGTATTTTTATAGGCAGATATTGAAAATCCGCAACTTACAGGTACCCGCTTTTTATAATAATAATAATAATGATATTTATTTAGCTGAAGCTATACAAAAATCTACATATTTTGAACTGTCAATTTTTAATTATATACCTATGTCATTATTTAAAATATACTTTCTAAGATCACGCTTAAAAATTTTAATACTAGTACTAGTTTTCAATATATTTGGTAAATTATTGAAAGCCTTGAATCCGTCATAGTATATGCTATTTTTGGATTTAGAGAGCTTACAACTTTGGATATAAAAACTATCAGTATTTCTAGTATTATACCCATGCACATCACTGACATATGTAACATTTTTTATTACATTACATGGAAGCAACTGATTTTTCATTTTAAATATGAATATATATGAAGCAAAGAGTATTCTTTGTTTTACAGACATTAGTTCCAAAGAGTTCAACATAACTTTGACAGGGGTATACCTATTGCACTTTAAAATTGTTTGCTTGGCTTTATTCTGTAACTTTTGTAATTGTTGAATTTTTTCTTTAGTCAAACCAAATAACAAAGTGGAGCAATATTCAAAATGTGACATTATTATTGATTTGAACATCAATAATTTCACATATGTCGACAGGTTTTTTCCTATTCTTTTCAAAAAATTGATTTTTCTAGAAATGTTAGATGATATGAAATCAACATGATCATTGAAACTCAATTTTTCGTCTAACATAATGCCTAAATATTTTACTGTTTCTACTCTTCTAATTTTTTGTGCATGAATCTTTATAGTTATATCCTCATTTTTATTGGTTTAAAGGGTTTTACTTGTACCCAAAACTATGAAGTAAGATTTTTCAACATTCAGAGATAAGCTGTTGTCATATAACCATTCATTAATTGCAGAAAGGTCTCTATTGATCCCCTCTGTTATATACCTAATATCTTTGCCACATATAAAGAGCATAGTAAAATCAGCGAATAAAGGTACAGAACATTTTTTCACGTGAGAGACAATATCGTTTATGTATAAGGAGAACAACAACGGAACAAGTTTTTTCAATAATAGTGATCTACATAACGTTTCGAAAGCTCTTTAAAATCTAATACTACTATAACCGTTTCTCCTTTATCTATAGCACTATACCATTCCTCACATATGCTCATTGCTGTCTCACAAGAGCAATTTCTTTTAAATCCTGATTGAAACTCAGAAATTACAGAAAATTTTTCACATAATTCTAGAACCTGTTTTTTTTTACTACTAATTCAAAAATTTGCTCATAAGGTGGTAATAAATTTATCGGTCGAAATTGCTCTATTTCAACAGTATTGCAAATTTTTGGCACAGGTAGATATTATTAATGAACATTTCCAATCTTTTGGAAATACGCCATATGTCAGTGGTGTGTTAACTAAATCTAAAAATCTATTTCCAGAAATGTCTAAAGCATCCTTCAGTATCTTGACTGTTATTTCATCTTCGCAACTACCTGTTTTTTCTAAACTTCTAACGATATTTTTCAAATACTTCATATTTACCTTCTCAAAATTATACATTTTCACCATTTTCGGTATAGATTGTAAGACATATTCGTAGTCATGTATCGGAATTATAGAATTAATTATTTGGTGTATACTCTCTACAAAGTAAAGAGTGAAGCTCCAAGCAATATCTTTATCGTCTCTTACTATTTCGTTATTAACCACGATATATGGTGTATTATTAGTTTTATTTAGTAATTGTTTCAGAGTTTTCCATAGTTGTTGCGAATTTTTTCATTTGTATCCAAGATATCTATGAATTATCTTTTTTTTTTTGATTCCCTTATCATTGTTACAACCTCATTTCTCAAACTTTTATATTCCTGCCATGACTCAAGCGAATAATCTAAAACTGCACATTTATACTTATTATCTCTTTCTCTCATTTTTATTAAAATATCAGTAGAGATCCATCTATTTTGATAATTGTTACTATACCTAACTGTTTTCATCTTTGACATTTCCTACAAAATGTTATTTATTGGGTTTATCAAATTGTTAGCTAAACTATCAACATCAACAATAGAATTATTCCATCCTGTTTCACGCAAATAATCAATCAGTTTGTCTTTATCGTACGGAATCGTTTTTAATATTTTATTTTTACTAATTTTGAAGTTATTATTATATTTAAGTTATTATTATTATATTTATGTTCATTTACTTGCATCATAGTCGTTGTACATTGAAATAAATTTTTTGATGGATAATATTCACAAATTTTATTACATTTCGAACATGTTCTTTCATCCTTTAAAACACCATGCATTATTGAAAATTCTTTCGACTTACCCTCGTCATTAAGAATTCTAAGAATCTAAGTCATCTAAGAATTCGGAGTCAACTCTCCGTAATAAGTCCTGAAGCACGTACACTGCAATTATCATATAATAAAATATTAAAATTTCTAACTATAAAGGAAACGAAATACTTCGGTAAATTCTTGGTACATTATATATTATGGGTCTGTAAACGTCAACTCTCCGTAATAAATCCTGAAGCACGTACCCTGCAATTATCATATAACGTCAATCGGGGTGACTTTGCCCATTTTTAAAGTTTACAATCAAATTTCGGATATTTGTAGATGGATTTTCCAGAAAAAAAAATCACCCCAATTGTGCGACTATGATCTGAAACTACTGAATTCATATTTTTTCTATTACATCATTATAGCTTGTCACCAAAAATTAAAAAGTGGGTGGGCAAAGTCATCGCCATGATAGGGGTAACTTTGCCCCCCCATTTTCCTATGTTTATAGGTTCATATTCCCTGTGTGGGCAATTTTACACTATGGCGTGTTGAAAGGACCAGGATTGAAGAGAATACAACATTAAATTTACTTTATTTTGTGTATATTTTTATAGAAAAATCTTCATAAACTTGGATTACACCAAACTTAATTCTTCAATACACCAATTTAGATCACACTTTAACAATACCTAATAAAAATAATGGATGGCCAAAGAAACACTTTAATATACACTTAAAAAAAATTAAAAGACACTTCAGAAATAAATTTCTCTTCTTTCTTGTGGAGTATCAGCTTTGTGAACAATGTCTGCGCGTTGAATGCTCGCCTCATCTAAAATTCCAGGGAATTTTAATGTTTTTCCCTTGTCAGATGTTCGCAAGAATGAAACTTCTATGTCTCCATCAATACAAAAGCTTAGTATTTTTGCCATGTAATGTGCCACTGATTTCTTTCCTTTAAGTTCAACAACAACGAAATTTCCTACATTGTATGTGATGCTATCTGGTTCCATACGTTGGCCAGAGGAAACAGTTAGTCTACAGTCTTCTTCTTCATGATCCGTCTCATGTTCTATCGAGGAAAGACTAGAGTCATGCACAGAATATTCGTCCTCGTCTTCACTAGTACTCTCCCTTCCAGTATCACGCTTTCTTTTCTGAGCTCCAGAAGAGCTTGGTGTTGCTGAGTTAACATGTGAAACAGAGGTTTCATCGTCTTTGTTGGGGGCTAAATCGCAAGCCGAGACAGCTTTTCCTGCTGGAACTCTCTGGCAAGAAGACCACAAGTGGTCTGTCTTATACACTACATAGCATGGTAACAGCTCACCACTTCCAGATGTTGCCATCATAATCGAAATATTACCCTTTGTTGAGTTCATGTTTCTTTCTGGATATTTGACTCCTCGGCGAAACACCATACGTTTTGACCCGGGATCATCGCTCAGATTGGTTTCATCGTAGTTGACTACGTTTTCTGGCGGAATATCATTCATTGACTGTGCCAGGTGGTCATTTCTAGAATGCATACCTTTCACTTTGTTTCCAAGGGTTTTCCTTGGAACTCCAAAATTTGCTCCTGCTTCTCTAATTGACATGCCTTTTCTAAATGCTTCAATGGCAGACTGCAGAACTTCTTTTGAATAATTTATGTAGGGTCGTGTACCCAGCTTTCCCTCGTAGTTGCGTACCATGGCGGGGATATCTGAAACGAGGGAGAAAATAGGAAAATAATTACAATAAACTATTATAAAATATTAAAATTTGAGTTGCCTTGAATTTGAATAGCACTCATACTAGGGATGGCGATTCTTTCAAAAAAAGATCGATTTTTGAATCGATTTGAATCGTGACTTGATGAATCGATCCACAAAAAAATCGAGGTCTAAAAGATCGATTTCTAAAAAATCGATCTTTTTTCCAAATTTGCTTTAACAATGTAAATCTCAATTAATTTGATCAAAAACAAAACAAATATTATAATTAACGATCTTTTAATCAGGGAATGTGATAATAACAATCATTTTTATTACCACATCAAAATATTAGATAAGGTAGAAAACAAGACATTATTTTCAAAATGTATTGGTTACAAAGTAAATAGATAGTTTAGATTATATTTCCCAATGCTTAATATCCAAACTTTTCAAAAACAACAGTCTGTCAAGTCTACTGGGATCCAAGCGGTTCCGCTCATCACTTGCGATGTTTCCAGCAGTCGAAAAAAGACGCTCACAAGGAACAGACGATCCCACAATACATCATGGCTGTTGAATGAACGTGATGATAAATAAGGGTTTTTTGCTCTATAGGATCTAAAGTATAGGATCATACTTTAGGTGCACAACTGCCTGAGATAAATAATGTTTGCGTCGTCTTCATCAATATTATTTTGTGGAAGTTGTTGTCGAGTAATATCTGTAATTGTAGTGTTTATTCTATTTATCGCTCGAGAACAGGCTAAATAATCAGTAATATGAATTTTTTAAAATCTAGGATCTAAAGTGGTGGCAGCAGCTAACAAATGAACTTGCTCGATATTCCCAAATCTTTTCTTTAAGTCGTCCACAATTGAAAGTTCTAGTTTTAGCACCAACTTCAGTTAAATTTTTCATTTTATTATATGTTTCAGTCAGGCAAGATACAATTGGTATGATTTTACTGGCTGTAACATAATCTTCTCCCGAAATTTCTTTAGAAATTACTTCTAATGGTCTTGATATATGTATAAGATCTTTTATGAACTCTAACTGCTGTGCAGTTAGCATTGTTGGCGCTTTGGGATACTTGAATAATATTGGTGCAACTACTTCAGATAACTCATCAAATCGTTCTAATTGATAAAAAACGGAATTCCATCTAGTACACACAGACTGAATAAGCCCCAAAGGATTTGCTTGGTGATCCTGAGCTTTCTTTAGAGAGTCAGCAGCATTTATATTATGCTTAAAATATGCTGTTATATCTTTAACAGATGTTAATAAAATTCTGGCTTCTTCCAGTCCATCCTTATTATCAAATGGTTTTGATGCTACTAGGTTTAATGTGTGGGCAAAGCATGGCATGTGTTTATTTTTACCATAAACATTTGTGACAGCTTTAACGATATTTGGGCCATTGCCCGTTATAAGTGCTACCACTTTCTTACATGTGATTCCCCATTTTCCTGTTGTATTACTAATTACTTGTGCTAAGTAGTCAGCATTATGTGGTTATGTTAGAGGAGTTACACCAAAAATTATGCTCATTAATTTATTTTCATATATACAGTGACCAGTTAAGCATAAGTAGATTTGACAATTGTGCGAATCAGTCCAAACATCTGCAGTTAAAGATAGTGCTTCTATTTCTTGTATTTTCAATTTCAGTTGTGTAGAGAGAATGTCATATTTTATCGTCAATCATGTGAGTAATTGTTTTTCTGGCTGGAACTTAAAGTAGTGTCACTACTTTCATTAAATATTGAAATCCTGTTTTTTCCACAGTATTGAGAGGCAAACCATCCTTTGCTATCATGAAGATTATTGCATTTGTTATTTGACCACCTTTAACACCATCATCTGAAAACAAATAAAAGTCACAATTTTCTATCCTGTATGCATCTCACTTCCATGAAAATTAATTTAAAAAAAATATGTTTCATGTCTTACCTCTGAATGATTTTATATTTGTTAAGCAAGATGTCAATGCTTGCTGTTTTAAGACTGATACAGAGGCAGAAATAGAAGCCACGCTTTCAGTATCCGAACTATCAACTTTTTGCAAATATGGAACTGGCACAATGTCTGAAATCATGTCATCAACAACCTAAAATAGGTAAATATAGTTTGATTCAGTGAATATTGAGTTTTATTTTTTCAAACTCAGTACATTTGAAAACAAAGAAAGCGATATAAGAAATACAGCACTAACCTGTTCATTTTCATGACCCTTTAGTGCAACACCAAATTTACTACCACCACTTTCACTCTTCTTTTTGAGACTTGTTGTGGTGTGAATTGATGGATGTCGTCTTAATAAATGATTACGCAAGTTTGTTGTATTTCCTTTAGTTTTTACTTCCTGGTGACAATATTTGCATGTCCCTCCTAAGTCCTTCTTTATAAAACGATTCCATATTTTTAAAAAAAAATTTTCCCATTTATGTGATTTCAGTGAATTTATGTGTGCATTAATTTCTGTTTGTAATTGTTTGAATATAAAGAATTGATTTTCGTTATAATTTCGTTGTAGAATTTTTCGTAATTTATTCTTTTCCCTAATTAGTTCAATTACGTTCTGTGGTAGTATTAGTTTGTTGGTTGGTGTGTTAGTGTATTTGGTCGATTGTTTCAAGTTTATTTGTATTTTTTCGTGAGTTTAGCTATTTCTTCGTCTATCCTCTTTGTACTAGTAATGTTGTTGTTGATTTTAATTGATTTGTCCGTTAATTCTTTGAATTTTGACCAGTCTGTGAAACGTATTTTGTTTTTCGATGGTTTGTTTATGCTACTATTCAGTAATTCACAAGTTATTGGAATTGGATTGTGAATCTAAAGAGTTTATTGCTGTTGGTTCAGTTATGTTTGTGTTTTTGTTGATAAGAAAGTCGAGTGTAGATGATTGTCTATTGTTAGTTGGGTAGTATGTATGTGAGTTGTTTGGGTAGTGTAGTGTGTAATTGTGGTCTTGTATAAATTTATGTAGTATTCTACCTTCCCTGTCTGATCTAATACAGTTCCATTGTTGGTGTTTAGCGTTAAAGTCTCCTATTATTATCACTTTCCTGTCTAAATTTAGAAGAGTTTGTAGTTCGTGTGTGTTTAGTGGTGTTTGTTGTATGTTGTAATAATTGATTATTGTGTATGAATTTAATTTGATTGCTAATGTTTCGCAGTCCGTTGTGTTTGTTGGTACTTCCACTTGGTGTAGATGTTTTTGTAGTAAATAATGTCCGCCGTGTCTTGTTTTCGGTTTATTAATGTAGTAGTAATTTCGAAATTTTGGTGGTCTATTTTTGTTGAGTCTAGATTCCTGAATGCAAATTATATCGTAGTTTTCTTCTTGACAGAGAATTTCGAGCTCATTACTTTTGTTTGAAATGCCATTGGCATTCCAAGATGTTGTTTCTTGTTTGTATTAAACATTATATTTTGAACTGATTTCCTGAATTATCATAATCTTCTCAAGTGGTGATGTTGCGTTTCTTAAGGAAACTTTTAGTTCTCTTACAATTTGTATGAGTGATTTCAAGTTTGTTATTTCGTTAAGTTCTCTGACTTCCTGCAATAAGGTTTGCAGGTCGTCAATGTGTGTATTACTTGTGTTTGTGTTATTTTGTTGTGTGATTTTAGGTTTTGCTGTGACTTGACTGTTTGTTGTTAGTGGTGTGCGAAGTGATTTTTCTAAGTTTAAATTTTGATTTTTTAATTGAGGAAAGTTTTGAAACGATTTCTCTAAATTTATTGGTTTAGTAGGTTGTTGTGTTTTATTTTTATTGTTTGTAATGCTCTCGACATACCTTAGTAAGTCCGGGCACTGTGAATAGTTTGCGGTATGTGGACCACCACAGTTCGCGCACTTTGCCGGCGATTTTTCGCGGTCACTAGTGCACTCACTCGAAAGGTGACCTTTGCCGCACTTAACACACTTCGGCGGCCGGTTACTTTGGGTGATCCGTGTCCATGTAGTTGACATCGGTGGCATTGTGTTGTAGTCTGCCTTTTGCTGTAAGGCTCCCAGTTGACTTTTATGTGCTCGATTTCCCTTATCGACCTTAATTTTCTGACGTCGTTGTTGTTCGAGATGCTTATTAAAAATGAGTGGGAGCTGGATGTACCCTTCATTTTGATAACATTTATTTCATTTGAGTTGATTTTTGTGGATTCAATCGACTCCTGTTTCACTTCTTCAGCAGTGATGAGGCATGCTGTCTTCATCACTACTTTTTTCGTCTTTTGGCCTCTCAAGGAGTACGTATAGTACTCGATGTTCACCCTTTTGAAGGTTTCCTGGACTATTATGTGGTTCTGCGTTTCTTTTACGTAAAGTCTTATGTCCTTTGGATTATATTTAATCCAGTAATGGCCTTTTATCAGAGATTTCATTTTTAAATGAAATGCTTTCAAGTCCTTGAATGCGCTTGTTATGATTATCGGTGGTGGCTTTTGTGTTGCTCTGGACTCTTCAGGATTTTCTTGTTGGATGGGTGTATTTTCCATCGTATCTTCATCTTCTAAGACTCCGAAGCTGTTTTTCAGCTCTATTTCGGGTTTGACGGTGTTGTTTTTTGCTATTTCCATCGTTTTTTGTAGGATTTCCGTGTCCATTGGAGTGAATTTCTTTGGTTTCACTACTCTTGTTGATGTGGACGCCATTTGTTTGATTAAGTTTTCACTTTTTAATGAGGAAACCTCATTATAATTTTCCGAATTTCTCTGGAACTTCGTTGTAATTTTTCGAACTTTTGGAAGATAGTTCCGTATTCCGACAACTTCGTTATGACTGGACGTATGTCGTAACTATGTACGACGGAACTTTTTGACACCGTGTGTCTTAGCTTTTCGCACTGTCTGGCAATCGTCAATCAACTAATTGGGGCGCGGACCACTTTCATTAATTGACTGTTCTAGAACAAAACGCGTATAATACTCAGAGATTGTATTGTATGTTGATAGCCTTTTATATTTTGACACTGTCATTGACTCCTGGTAATGGATCACACATTGGTGATCCATTACCAGGAGTGACTTGACTGGATTTCAGAAATAGCACAGTCAAGTTGAATAAATTTTAGACTGTTAATTTCTAGGTAGGATGTAATGTCTACCCAGTTTAGTCTTACCAACATGATGTGTATGCTCGTTTACCTGTCGCATCCAAGTATGATTCTCATAGCTCGGTTTTGTAATATCTGCAACCGGTTCACATCAGATTTATAGGCCAAATAGAGGATTGTACTGGCATAATTAAAATGCGGTAGTATTTTAGTACTATACACCGTTTGTTCGTTGTCCATTGCGATAAAAATTTACTACATCTGTTCAGAAATCCATTTTTTTTTGATATTTTCCTGCATACATAATTTATATGTTCCTGTAACTCTAATCGGCTGTCCAACATGACTCCCAAATATTTGATCGAACTAACTACTTCTATTTTTTCTCCATCTAAAGTCACATTTATTTCATTTCCTACAAGAGGCTTTTTTTCGACTACCACTATTTTTGTTTTTTATGCATTGAGTTTCAATTTATTTATCTTTAGCCATTCCACTATTAGATTTAGGTCATCTTGCAATTTATCAACTATGTCAAGAGTGCATCCTGTCATAAATACAACTGTATCTTCTGCAAATAGATGATATCTACAATGTTTTAATCTACAGCCCAAGATAATAGTCGCAGGGGGCTAAATCTGGAGAATATGCTGGATGGGATAGCCGTTCGTATCTCAATTCGCGGATTTTGGCCATCGTGACTAAACATAACAAGTGTGCACACGTGCATTGTCTTGATGAAACAGCAATTTCTTCTTCGCCAAATACGACCGTTTTTTCTTCAAGTCAACGTCGAATCTGTCCAAAAGCTTTGAATAATATTCGCCGGTGATTGTTTTTCCTTTCTCGAGGTAATCAATGTGAATGACACCGCATGCATCCCAAAAAACTGTTGTCATGACCTTGTTGGCTGACAGAATCTGTTTGGCCTTCTTTGGTCCACGTTCACCCCAAGCAAACCACTGTTTCGATTGTTCCTTGGTCTCTGGCGTGTTGTGATGGATCCATGTTTCGTCCAAAGTAACAAAACGGCGCAAAAATTCGTCCGGATTACGGCTGAACATCGCTAAACACTCTTTTGAAGTTGTATTATTTCTAATTCTCTTGGTATAACCAAAAAAAGTACAACGTGAAACACAACAGATATTTCTGTTTATATACGAAATTTGCGGGAAATTTCTTCAGCTTGTTCTTCAGAACTTCAAACAAAAGCACTTAAAACAACTTATTTTTGGATTTGAATGTTATTTATCTAGTTGAATAGCGATTTATTCAGCAGCAATGAGCAGAAACTCTTACAGCACCTCTATTCAAAGAGATATTACTTTCGTAAACAGATCATTAAAATTGTCTCACTTTGGCTCTTTACAAGTTGGCTCTTCTGTCGGAAATTATCTGTCCAGTTTTACTAAACATACGTTCACATGGGATAGATGTAGCCACAATATTGCAGCTACTGCTGTATATCTGTGCCAAATTGGGATATATATGTTTGTGTGACAACCACCACTCTCCAGGATTTGAGTTTTTACCAGACTTATCCAGTCTTGGTAAAAAATCGTCGTCCACATACATTTGTACTTCTTTGATAGCCTTGAGTGGTGAGCCCGGTGCCTGTAAAAGTGAGTCCTCCATGAAATTATCAAATATCGTCCACATGGCCATATCTTTACCTCCTGTGATTGCAAGGAGGTTGCAACTTCCGCATTATGTGACTGTTGCATTTCCTTTGCTATCATATCTTGCACTTTGTCTTGTATTCGACGTTTCGCTTGAAGGGCATTATTGCGATCACTGAAAGCGGCCATTTTATACCTGGGATCTAAAAAGGTACATAACGAAAAAGTGCCACTTTGTTCTATCTTATCGAATCTTTCGCTTATTTCTTGTTCCACTTTTTCAATGGACCCAGTTAAATGCTCTGTAGTTACCTTATTTTTGAACTGCCGGCAGGTTTCCCCTCAATATTCTTGTTACAACAATAACATCTTCTCTTGTCACATATTTTTCTCCACTCATAGAAGTAGTAATTTCTTCGAATGGTTTTAAAATTTCGGAGAGGTGAGATAATGTTAACCATTCCTCTTCAGTAAGGATGGGCAAATTCTTATTCAAAATTGCCATAGTTATTTTAACATCCTCTTTCAATTCGATGAAGCGTTGAAGCATGTAATACGTTGAATTCCAACGTCTTTCCACCTCTTGAATAAGTCTCTTTGGAGTATTGTTTCAATTGATTTGTTTCCGATCCAATTTTTCAGTCGCCGTTGTGCTTTTTTTGAAGAAGCCCACAATCTTTTTAACTTTGGAGATACTCTTAGCAAAAATATTTTCCATGCATGCTGAAACACCAAATTCAACTTATGTCCATATCATCCCTAGTGTTTCCACTGCAAATGCTCATCAATTGCAGCAGTGACATTTGAAGCGTTGTCACTGATAGAAAAATTTACTTTCGGTGTTATATTCCAAGAATCTGGCACTGTCCATATTTCCGAGGCAATATCCTCCGCTGTGTGTTGCCCTTCAAAATAGCAGCAGTCCAGCAGAACATTCTTAAACTCAAACTGTTCATTAATGTAATGGCCAGTTGTTGGTACATATGACTCTGTTTTGCTCGACGCCCATAGATCAAAAGTGACACATTTTAACTTACATTCTTTCGAAACATTTTTGTGCACTGTCTTTCGTTTTATTGTACAAAATATTCAGTTGATGGTGAATTGAATGCTCTACTATGCTGAATTCAATTTCTTGTTGATCAGGTAATAAACATCTAAACGGCTTTTTTGACATAAACTTATTTGCCGTCAATTTTGATGTGCTTCATAAACCTTAACTAATCCTACATCGAACTTATGTTTAGTCATGAAGTTTAATCATTTCTAAAATTTTTATTTTCTCATTTTCGTTTAAATGTTTAAGATTTTTTTCTTCTATCTCTTTTATACATTCATCAAAATTTATGTTCAAATTTATAACTTTATAACAGGAGTCATTAATAGAATTGTTTTCTGGAGATACTTGTTTCTTATCTAACTGAGAAATTAATTCCTTTTGTTTATAATTTGTTACACATTCGATCTTATTATTTTCGGAATTTCTCTGTAAAATATTTAATTTACCACCTCGAATTAAGTTGAATTTTTTAATAACATCTACTCCTAGCAAAATATTCTAAGAAAAATTATCTTTCTTTAATACATGAGCATCTATCGTCTTTTCTATATTATGAATTTTTAAAGGTAATTTTACTATATTATCCACACAAGTAACACCACTGATTGTTGGAAAAATCTGTTTATTCTGAAATATATTTTCTTTGAATTCTTCTATAATTAACTAGAGTAGCATTCGAACCACTATCGTAGATTCCAGTCACTCTTTTATTATTGCTTTTGACATTCAAACGAATTAGTGGTGTTATTTCAGAACACCACTAATTCAGGTTTTTTGAACTAGTGTTACCAGTTAAATGAATCTTCATCTTATCTTTGTTCCAGCACACTTCCATTGGGTGAAAACGTCCTGAAAACCCTAATTTCTCACAATTGTACAAGGTTTTTTTTCTTGAAAACTACTTACTTTCATTCTTAAAATACTCTCATCCTTTTTCGATATTTTATTGTAAGTTCCCAAAATATTCATCACCTTAACCGTTGAACTTCTTTAATGTTGAATTTTTCATACACATAACTAGGTAAACCACAAACAATAAGATTAATTCTAGTTGTTTCAGTTCAGTCATTTTAGGATCTGTTTCTAATAGAAGTCTTTCTTTCTTGAGCGCATAATCTAATAAACATCCACTTATATAATGATAATTATAAGCGTAAAATACCTGACACTCCAATTTTTACTAGCATACGTCTCTGAAAAGTGTTGCGACCATTGATTCCACGTTCCATAAATTGATAATTTACTAAGTGTCGCCTTATACCATTCCACTGCATTCTCTTCCAGGAATAACCTTAGTATCTGGATTTTGCTCACATCTAAATCCACTCTCAAACGATCACATTCCTTCTCAAATTGATGTATCCATTCCTCCGCATTCTGGCTACCATTGTATTTATCCAACACAAAATGTTCAACCATAGAAAAGATATCCAATTCCTCAGATTTAATGGTTTTGTTCTCATTTGTTGCTGCTTGATTACATTCCGCTAAAAGGTAGTCCTGTAACCCAAATTTTCTTCTTCGTCGAAATATAATCCGACCATATCTTCTGGCAACGTGGCCACAACGTCTCGATAGTCGTCACGGTTTGAAATAATTTTCACAGCTCTTCTCACACTTGGGATGTTTAACAAACTCTTACTATCCCATACAGGAAAGTATGTTCCTCCGCATTAAGCCAGGCTTGGCCCAAGGTGGGTAGAAGTCTGGAGTGATAACGATGGGCCAGGCTCGATTTCCAAGACTGGACCAGGCTAGATTGCCAGGAATGGGCCAGGTTCGGTTACCAGGACTGGGCCATGCTTAATTGCCAGGCTTGGCCCAACGTTGGTAGAAGTCTGGAGTGATAACGATGGGCCAGGCTTGATTGCCAAGACTGGACCAGGTTTGGTTACCAGGACTGGGCCAGGTTTGGTTACCACAACTGGGCCAGGTTCGGTTACCAGGACTGCCCACATAAATTAAATGGTAATTATCGGCTATTATTAATTAAACAATGGGATTAATAATGGTACACAGATATTAACAGAAATAACTCTTCTTTTATTTTACGCAAATATATAATTAAATTATCAAAAACAATTTTCTTTCATATCCTTTAACTTAAGATACAAATAGAGTTAATTATTTGTATTTATTGCGCTGAGCACGTCCACCTTCTCTGTCTGCTCCGGATAAAAAGTTACTCACTGCTGTTATCACCCCGATTTTTCCATTTGATTTTTGATATTTTGCCATCAAAAATTCTGAAACAATATATAATAGTTAATACACATATCATATTGAAATAATCATAATTAAGCATTAACCTACTTTCCATAATTTGGTAAGTTTCAGTTTCCTTGAAACTTTTTTTTCCTACACCTTTTACTTTTCTTCCACACCCGCTGTATTGCAGTTGAACTTCTTTGTTTATCATTTTTTCCATTATTTTATGAACATCATCTTCATATTTTGTACATCCAGCCGAAACCATTTGAAATATTTCGGTCTACAAATAATTAATACTTTGTTTAATAAGATGTAATTCATTCGAAAATAATATTTACAATATTTTTTAGTAATTAATAGCTAATAATTTAATGATTTGTAAATAATTTTTTCAAACTCTGTAAATAATATTTAAATAATTTGTAAATATCAGTGCATTGCGTTTGTCCTCGTTGTATGTTGATTTAAAAACATATAAACTTTTTTTTCCCAAATCTTTTAATAGTTTTCACATTGATTTGTCCTACACCTCTCTTCACCGAGTCACATGTTAATGAAATTTCGATACGCACCATCTTGTATCAAATTAGTTGACAAAAATTGATTTATAAGATTGTACACAGGTATATCAGAAACGATTGATTGATTCTAAAAGCATTGTATTCATTATAAATTATTATTATATTTATTATTTATTATTGTAAACTTTTGTGTACAATATTCATCAAAATTATAAAGTTCAACTCACCTAAAAGAAAAATCAATTTGAAGTCGTTATATCCCATACAATCTTAACATTATCTATTTCTATTATTTTACAAATATATCTTATCTATATCTCTCTTAATTTGAAAAGGTACAGCCTAACTCTATTTACAAGCCATGAACATAGACTTGGCAACGCCGCATCAGTTCATTTCGGTAGACCGATTGATCTTCGAACATCGGTCTACTGCATGTTATAATTGTCTTTTCAGAAAACTTTTCAGCGAAACGGTACTTTGTATAAAAAAATTGTTTCAACAAAAATTGTAGATCATACAATTATTTTGTTCTAAGAAGAACTATGACTGAGTTAGCGGTTCAAAAGTTGTTTTTTATAGTATGAACACTAACAAGTTCACTTTATCAATTAGAATTGACAATATGCTATAAATTTCATTACTTTTCATCATTTTCAGGTGAGAGTAAGTTTAATGCATCTGTCAATTCCTTTGAACCTTAATTGAGATGTGTACAGTAATTTGTATGGTTGAATGATTCTGATATCATATTTGTAACGAGCAAGTAAATTTTTCAATTGAGACCATCTAGTTAATTTCAGTTGTAAAGTGCATTTTAAATCATAAGGAGACAGTTTATTTTTATTGATAAAAACATTTATATGCTTATATGAATCTACTAAAATCTGATTAATGATTTGTATACTGTTTATTTGTGAACATTCAGTTACGTTTGATGGAAAATCTAGAGTGTAAAAAAAATGCTGTTATTTTCAAAAATTTTTATATTCCAGGATTTATATATTAAAATCATTTTTTATAATTGGATGTTAAATCAACAAAATTACAAATTGAATCTGAGTTTTCAAAGGCTTCATTCAATTTCTCACAACGTTCCTTCAATGCTATGGTTCTCTCAGCTGGATCTTTTCTTTGAGCGTGGACTGTTTTTGATAAGTAGGGGTAAATTTGGAAAAATATTTGGAACTGCATTTAAATTGAGTTTAACTTGAGCAGATATTGCCTTCGTTGATCCATCTGGCAAACGATGAATACCTTCTCTGAGTGCACCCTGGAAAATGTTTGGCGCAAACTACAGAATATTTTGTGGGGGTCCATGATGCCCTGGAATATTTTTTAGCCATTAATTCATTAAATTTTCATCCTATGGAAAATGAAATACAGAAACTGGTGGTTTGCCGGACTTTTGTAGTTCGACTTGCATTTGGAGGTTGAAAGAATATTTCTCATGGCTCAGATTTCTGGATGATCTGGATGAGACTTTCTATGCCTTGGGCCTTCTCTAGAAGTCTTAACATTCTAATATCCCTTGAAATAACAGGCATCCTGTAATGTTCCAAGTGAATATTAGTGTGGTGACCCATGTAATCAGCAATATCTTTCAGTTTGACGTCTTCCAAATTCATGGTGCTGCACTTTGTTGCAAAATGTTTCCTTAACTCAGTGCCTTTCTCGTCATTTTGCACCACACGAATGTGCATATTTATACAACAATATTCTTGCCTCTAAGTGCTGCACATCATTACCAACTTCAATTCCAAACCAGCGTATGAATTAATGTTAGCGTAGGCTTTCAACTAAGAGCTACACATTTTTTGTGAGATATGAAACTAGACACCTATAACCGTATATAATCACAACTATTTCGTTGTTGTAATAATAGGAATTAAAAAAGGCTACAAAATAATTACAAAACATGATTTGTAAATCAGCAAATTCAACTTTTTCTGGAAGTTATATAATGTGAGTTTTATAACTCAACCTTGATTTCGTCTAGAAGAAACTAATTTATATTTTGTCAAGAAGTATGAACTATTGCATTATATGTACGGATAGTTCATTCGGATTAACATAATCGTTGATATGATTTTCGTTTCCTTTGGGATATCTTGTTTTTGATGAAAGTTTTTACTACTTCTGCCGGTTTTTTTCGAACAGTTTTCTTTCTTGGACACCTCACACTCGTTCAAAGAAGGGTACTTGGCTTTGAATATTTTTTTGAAAAATTGTGCTCATTATAATTTTTTCTTCTTCGGTCCACGAAACCCTTTTTTTCAATATCTTGATATCTGCAAAACAGAAGAATCCTACACTATTTACCTCGTTAAGTAGCGATTTATTCAGCAGCAATGAGCAGAAACCCTTACAGCATTTCTATTTGAAGGGATAATTATTACTTTTGTGAACAGATCATTAAAATTAACCTTATTTCTTACACATGAAACATACGAAGAAGTTTGTGCACTTCTCATAAACATATTCGAAAATTTAATTTTTCTGACCTATCATTGAACTACAAAAACTTTTATTACGGAACAATATACATAACGAATGTTTTTTTTAAATAAACGAAAAAATTAATCACTTATTTTGACGTAAAAATTAGCACTTTCAACTCAGTAGAAAATTCTTAGTTTTTAAATCGCTTTTGGTCCATGTTGACATGAAGAAACATCAATTGTTCACTTTGGCAATTTACCTGTTGGCTGTTCTGTCGGAAATTATATGTCCAGTTTCACTGAACATATGTTCACATTCGACAGATTTAGCCACAATGTTGCATCTACTTCTGTATATCTGTGCCAAATTGAGATATATATGTTTGTGTGACAACCACCACTCTCCAGTATTTGAGTTTTTACCAGACCTCGTCGTCCATATACATTTGTACTTCTTTGATAGCCTTGAGTGGTGAGCCCGGTGCCTGCAAAAGTGAGTCCTCCATGAAATTATCAAATATCGTCCATATGGCCATATCTTTACCTCCTGTGATTGCAAGGAGGTTGCAAATTCGCATTATGTGACTGTTTCATTTTCTTTGCTATCATATCTTACACTTTTTCTTGTATTCGACATTTCGTTTGAAGGGCATTATTGCGGTCACTGAAAGCGGCCATTTTATACCTGGGATCTAAAAAGGTACATAACGAAAAAGTGCCACTTTGTTCTATCTTATCGAATCTTTCGCTTATTTCTTGTTCCACTTTTTCAATGAACCTATTTAAATGCTCTGTGGTTACCTTATTTTTGAACCGCCGTCGCCGGCAGGTTTCGCCTCAATATTCTTGTTACAACAATAACATATCCTTCTGTCACATATTTTTCTCCACTCATAGAAGTAGTTATTTCTTCGAATGGTTTTAAAATTTCGTAGAGGTGAGATAATGTTAACCATTCCTCTTCAGTAAGGATGGGCAAATTCTTATTCAAAATTGCCATAGTTATTTTAACGTCCTCTTTCGGTGTAGCGTTGAAGCATGTAGTACGTTGAATTCCAACGTGTTTCCACCTCTTGAATAAGTCTCTTTGGAGTATTGATTTGTTGCCGGTTCAATTTTTCAGTCGCCGTTGTGTTTTTTTTGAAGAAGCTCACAATCTTTTTCACTTTGGAGATACTCTTGTCAAATATTTCTAATGCATGCTGGAACACCAAATTCAACCTATGTGCTTAGCATCCGTAGTGTTTTCACTGCAAATGCTCATTAATTGCAGCAGTGACATTATTGAAGCGTTGTCACTGATAGAAAAATTTACTTTCGGTGTTATATTCCAAGAATCTGTCACTGTCCGTATTTCCGAGACAATATTCTCCGCTGGCAGTTTTATTGAAATTGAACTTGAGATGAATAAGGTCGAGGGTATTGAAAATTTTATAGAATTCTCTTTGATTTTTAATTTCGTTGGGAATGTTGCGTACTGTTTTGTTTTGTTGTTTCAGCAAGAGTTTATATTATAATAAAACAAGAGTTTTAACTATATACAGTTTAATGACAACTTAGCATGACAAGCATCTAACCGTGCTTACCAGAAGCCAGAACTAGGATGCCTCACCACAGAGCAACAATGTCCTTAGTTACAAGTAGAACATAGATATACAACAGAAGTGGCCTCTACTATTTTGGCAGACCACAACATATATTACACGCCTCTCTTTTTTTTTTTTAATTTTTTACAAACTATACACTACATACAAAATACACTTAATCTAAAACATACTCTCTAAGTCGGGAGGGAGGTATAATAGTTCTACCAGATGATCTGGTGGGTGGAATGGGAATTACTCCAGATGGATTATCACTGGCTGTAACAAGTCGATCATATTCTATATCAGAAAAATCTAGATTAGTTTTATTAATAAACTTTCTGTTTCTCCTATAAACATTACCATAAAGATCTTTGACTAAATATGATCTATCATTATATATATTCATTATCGTTCCCTTTTCCCATGCATCGTTATTTTGAAACAAAACTTTGTCATTGATATTCAATGTGGGCAAGTCTTTGGCATTCTTGTCATGGTAATACTTCTGAGAGATTTGCTTTTTCTTATATTTCTCATGGAATTCATCAGCATTAACTAATTCAGTCTTAAGCGCATTTTCAGAAGTGGGCAGTTGGGTTTTAAGTATTCTATTCAATAATAATTGAGCCGGACTGAAACCAAGTTGGGGTAAAGGGGTATTTCTATATTCCATTAAGAACAAAGCAATATTTTCTGGGTTCGAGCATTTAGACAGTATTTGTTTGAAAATACCTACTGCTCTTTCAGCCATACCGTTAGACTGGTGGTGATGGGGACTAGCAAAAATGAGATTGAAGTTCCATTCAGATGCAAATTTTTTAAACTTAGCACTATTGTAAGGAACATTGTCAGACCGAAAATAGTCTGGAACACCAAATCTTGAAAAAATTTCCTTACAATGTGCAATAACTGTTTCTGAATTTTTGTTATTTGTTTTGAAAGCTTCAATCCAATTTGAATATGAATCAATGAAAATTATATATGTTTTTCCATCATGTTCACAAAAATCTGAGCTAATATACTGCCATGGTCTATCAGGGATAGGATATTGTTTGAGAGTTTCCTTTTGATTGCTGGTTCTATTTAACTGACAGGTTTCACAAAGGGACACTAATTGTTCGATATCTGTAGTAATTCGAGGCCAATACATCACTTGTCGAGCTCTTAATTTACATTTTTCTATACCAAAGTGAGCTTGGTGAATCAAATTCAACATTTCCTTCCGCAAACATGTTGGTACAATTATTTTATCATTCAAAAATAGCAGATCATTAGACAAGTAGATTTTTTCTCTCAAATTGTAGTAAAATTTTAACTCCCTATCAAGATTTTTATTTGTCTTAGGCCAAGAAGTAGAACAAAATGTTTTAACTGTTGATAAAATTCTGTCATTATCAATGGCTCTCTTAAAGATTTCTTTCTTTTCGTCAGATACTGAAATATTATTTGAGATAGAATGTACCAGGTATTTTAGGTCATCATCGTCAGCTTGTGGGTCATTTTTAACAAATCTCGACAACACATCTGCAACATACATTTGGCTGCCTGGTAAATATTCTACTTTAACATTATATTTGAGTAACCTTAGCAGCATTCTTTGCAAACGGGCACTTACTTTATCTAAGCTTTTAGTTACTATGGAAACTAAAGGTTTGTGATCTGTATGGATAAGTATTTCTCTACCATAAATAAAATAGTGAAATTTTTCACATGCATATAAAATTCCAAGCAATTCTTTTTCAATTTGTGCATATCGCTGTTCTGTTTCACTTAAGGAACGAGATGCAAATGACACTGGCAATGGATTTGGATGTCCTTGCAGTAACACACAACCCAGAGCTTTAGAAGATGAATCACACTGAATTGTTGTTATTTTATTTTCATCAAAAACAGCTAAAACAGGTTTATTAGTTACTATTGATTTCAGTGTTTTCAATTCTATTTCATGTGCATCCGTCCAGTTGAATGGCACATCATTCCTAGTCAGGTTCCTCATATTGGTTGTTAAGAAAGACAAATTTGGAATAAATTTTGAGAAAAACTTGAACATTCCCAATATTTTTAATAAATCCTTTTTATTCATGGGAGTCTCTAGCTTTAGAATACTTTCAATATTTTTCTCATGTGGCTGTATTCCATTTTTAGATATTTCATGTCCCATAAAGACAACTTTGTCCTGTTTATATTGGAACTTATTGAAATTGAACTTAACATTATATTGTTTAGCTCTTTCAAACAACTTTGAAATAATTATGTCATGTTCACTTTCATCTTTTGCTGCAATGATTATATCATCAAAATATATGTGTAATTTATAACGACCAAATGGCGTGTTGAATGTACAATAATCAGAGCTTGCATCATTCAATTTTAACTGCCAAAACCCATCTTTCATGTCTATAACAGAGAACAAACTATTACCTGATAAATTTGTGAATATATCATCACATTTTGGGATGATGAAATGTTCCCTACATATTGGACTTAGGAAAAATAAATATATACAAGCTTCAACATATTATTGATGTATTATCCAATAATTACAAAGTACATATTTCACTTACGAATAGATTACATGTCTGGTAGTTTGAACTGTCTTTTGTTATCAAAGGCTGGCATCGTGGACCTTGACTTAAGTGTCGTTCTTATGTACCCGTCTCGAGCTGCAGATCCGCAAACCTTAGCAGAAGCCTCGCTCACCAACTTGACGCTTCTCTCCACTGCTTGAGTATGGACTGGCATCTTCTGTGATAGGATTTCCCACTTCGGTACTTCTTCTGTTTTGATGTAGGTTTTCAGTTCATCATCAGTGACATCTTTCAATAGAGGCGGCGAAGAAAATTCACAGTTTGTCCAATAATTTAATTCCGTGTAGTCTGTTGCGGAAAAGTTTAGCTTAGGTGCCACGTACGTTCGAATTGTTTTCCTCTTTTGGTCTCTTTCTCTTGCCTTAATGATGCGGCGGAGGCCCAGTTCTCTTATATGTTTTCTGGGATCTTGAGTCATAGTAATCATAACATGTTCTGGATGCGCAAAGAACCCATTTCTCTCTATAACTGGGTCAATTACAGCTTTGAGTTCATCTTTAAGATATCTTGAGGTTTCAATACATTGGTGCACGAGCTTAGGGCCATCAGTAAAAAGTTTGGTCTTCTTAATACAAAACCACATCGGCATATATGACTTCAGAATGAATATTACTATTTCCTGGAACTCAGCAGTTGGATTTTCTTGACTAATGTAGAGTCTTAAAGCACGGTTAGCTGTTGTTAGCCACCTGGAGTGAGACAAAGGTCCTGGATCCCTGATTGATAAATCTTTTGGGCATTCACCTGATTTAATCGCTTCTGATATTTCCAGCAAATACTTCTGATCCTTACTAAGAGTTTTTTTGTCTATCTCAGGGATTTGGCAATCAATACTTTCAAACTGCACTACTGGAAGTGTTTCACATTTGATCAATTTCCCACCAATCGGTCCTTTCAAAGAATTTGGCCCGGTCGACTTACCATCTAAATACTGAAATAAATGGCGGAAGGGTAGTTCATTAAAATGAAGAAGACAAACTGCCCATTGCAGAGGCTTACCTAAGTGTGTTTCAATACGGCGTATTATACCGTTTTTCAATCCGGTGTTAACATTGGTGCCATCACAGCCAATAACGACTAATTCGTCCAAAGAAATGTCATTGCTTGTCAAATAGGATATAATAGAGGTCGCAATATCCTCTGAACTTCCTGAATTCGGGGTCACGTGACCCAGAAATATATTACCAGGTTCTTGTATAAGCACGTAATGTTCCTCCTTTACCACTCTTTTAAATCGTTTTGAATGTGCCTCTTGTACCACAATAGTGTCGTCTTTACGGCCATCAAAATATAGCCCAATTAGCTTATTTTCTGTTATAGAACTGGACAAATCAGCCCAAACATTGTGTTTTTCTCTTCTTATTTTACACTTGTCAACTACTTGTGAATTGTCGCTATTAGTTACCACGCCAACGTCCTGCAAAACACTTGAGGCTATTGCTGCTGTAGCACGATCGGAAACACCGTAACGATCACTAGTTAATGCAGTAGATTTAAGGTTAATCCTCATTTGCCAACCGGATTTCTTTTTGGAGATTCAGGTATGAATTCTTGGTCACTGTCACAGCAATCGTCACTGGAGGTCAAGGATTCATCACGTTGTTCAGTTTCGGAAACTTGGACATCTACTTTTGGTTTTGGACAGCTGGAACTAGATTTCCTCTGTAAAGATTTGGCACGTTTCTTTGTTTCATTTAAGTCCACACCTCCAATTTTGCCAATGCCGTGAGTGCGTAGTGAATAGATAAATTTCAGCTCAAGTAAAGGTATTTTTTTAAGCTTTTCACAAGTACAAGTTATTGAGCAGAATTTTTTTCTTTAACTATCAGAACATGTATAATCAGATATTAGGTATTACATTATTGATATCTGTAACTATACATGAAAAGAAAATAGGACAAAAATCCGATTTTCTTGTATTTTGGCTATATTTGGATGTCCATGCGCGAACGGAAGATGTTGAAGTGCAATACCGGTATTTTTATATTACTTTATTAGTGTGTCGTAGATGAAATTTTTCACTATTACATATTAAATATCGTAAAAAAAAATTATTACAAATTTTCAAAAAAAATTATTTTTTTCAAAACTTTAGAGCTTATGAGCGAACGGAAGATAACATCCGATAATTTTTATATTTTTTCCCCTATTTAGTCATACCATTTAGCAACTTTTCCGCGGTATTACGATCCGAAAAAAAAATATCGATTTTTTTCGACCCACCCTAATATACAGGGTGTCTCAAAACGATCCAACTACTTTAGTTGGAAAAAAAAAATACAGTAAACTTATTTTTCTATACATTTATTGATACGAATTAAAAGATAAGGAACAAAATTTTACTTTTTAAACACTACATTATTTAAATGACGGCCACCACGTTGACGGCACTCCTCAAACCGTTTGCGTACACTTTCAAAAACTTTTTGAAGAAGTGGTCGAGGAATACTCCTGATTTTTTCTTCAATATTGTTTCTTAAATGTGTCAAATTTTGTGGATTATTCTCGTAGACTATGCTCTTAAGATAACCCCACAAGAAAAAATCAGGTGGAGTCACGTCAGGGCTCCGCGGTGGCCATTCAATATCACCTCTTCGTGAAATCACCTTTTCTTGGAACAACTCGTGCAATGCAGCTAAAGAGTTGTTAGTGGTGTGCGATGTGGCCCCATCTTGTTGAAACCATGTCAGCCGGTTATAATGCCCACATTGTTGCAGTTGAGGCCCGAAAAAATTGCGTATCATGTCCACATAGCGAGCAGAAGTTACAGTCACTGCATGTCCTCTGTTGTCTTCATAAAAATACGGCCCAATAATGCAGTTCGCTGACATAGCGACCCACACAGTCACTTTGGGGCTATGCAACGGGCGCTGATGTAATGTATGTGGATTCGTTTCTCCCCAAAAACGACAATTTTGACGATTGACGTATCCGTCCAAATGAAAATGTGCCTCATCGCTAAAAAAAATGTTGTTGAAATTGTTAAATCTCTCTAACATAACATTCACAAAATTCAATCTTAATTCGTAATCATTATCATGAAGAGCTTGCACAATCTGAATTTTATAGGCCTTTAGGTGTAAATCAGATCGCATTATGCGGTGAATTGTCGCTCTTGATAACCCCAGCTGAGACCTACGCTTTCTAACGCTGAGTCGAGGCTGTCGGATATTATATTTATTGAGAGGTTTTGGGTCAATGCATAGTCTCAAAGAACCATCAGATTTTTCTATTATCATAAGGCTATTAACCCAGCTTGTTGGATAGTCAACCTTCACTACAATACCTTTCTTTTCCAAACTATCTAATGTTAATTTAAGTCTTTCTCTTAATAATAGAGGTACTCTCCTGTTGTTTTGTATCACAGGAACAGCATCACTTTTTAATTTAATATTTACATTGCCAGGAATTTCTCCCAAACCTTCAAAAAGATTTTTATACTGTTCATAAACTTCAGATTTATTTACAGTTGTATTACTAACATTATACAATCTTCTGATCAGATTTAATTTAATACAGTCATTTAAACCTAATATAGGTTCTGATTTAAAGTTTACAACAATAAATTCAATCATGCATGACTTGTCTTTAAATGTACATGGAAAATTAATTTTACCTACTGGTTTTGATCTGAAATTTCCATATGAAATAATGACTACATTTGTTGGGCTTACGTTACACCTATCAGATTGTTGTAGATAAGACAATGGTAGCACACTAGTCTCTGCTCCTGTATCCAGTTTGAATGGAATTTTTCTTTTGCCCATTATGACTTCTTCATACCAACCATGTGTTTTTGATTGCTTCTGGGATATACAATTGACAAACACTTCAGTTGCGGTAAGTGGTTCTTCAGATGATGTC
Source organism: Henosepilachna vigintioctopunctata (assembly GCA_030704895.1). Taxonomy (NCBI): domain Eukaryota; kingdom Metazoa; phylum Arthropoda; class Insecta; order Coleoptera; family Coccinellidae; genus Henosepilachna; species Henosepilachna vigintioctopunctata. The sequence continues at coordinate 1,117,687 of JARQZJ010000064.1, forward strand.
CTCCTCCAATTTTCGGTTCGGATTTCTCCCAGTACAGGAAAATTATTAGGTTCCCTGCTCACCGTAGTGTTTTCAGCTACCATCTTTCCAACTTTCGATCCTGCATCTCTCCAGTTCTTATTCAACTTTGTTGTATCATTCCCAGCATTTCTGTTCCCAAATGAATTCTTACACATGCAAGCAAAATGGTTTTTTTTGTTGGCATTTTGCACATGTTTTGTTAAAAGCTGGACATTCCTTATATTTGTGATTATAGCCACACTTTGCACATATTTTGTTAGAATACATTGAATTTACTTCTGCTTCCGTAGGATTGTTTAATAATTTCACATGTTGCTTACTCACTTCAATGGATTTGCAGAAATCAACAATACTCTCCATGGTCATGCTGCTTTCTCGGATAAGTTTCTGTTGAACACCTTTATCATTTAACCCAAGAATTAATCGATCCCTTATCATTCGAGAGCTGTATGACTTCTTACATTCCTCATTAGTGCATGTAAATTCACACAATGACGCTTGCTTCTTCAACTCTGTTAGAAAAGAATCTATAGTCTGATCTACACCCTGAGTAATATTATTAAATTTGAAGGTTTCCATTGTCGAATTTTTCATTGGGAGGAAGTACTCATCAAAAGCATCGAGAACACTGTCAAAGGTCTTTTGTTGTTCATCACTAAAAGTGTTATAAACATCAAGTCCACTATCTCCAATAGCGCTTAACAGGATGGCTGTTTTCACTTCATCTGATGATTTTGAATTTTTTGTGGCTATGAAATATATCTTCAATTTCTGCTTCCACTTCTGCCATTGTGAAGAAGCATCGGAATCTAGAGGAGCAGGCAATTTAAAATCCATTATGGCACTACTTGAATCTTTGGAGCACGTGGTCTTCTTTATTGTGTTTAAACTAAATCGCATTTGCACTAACAGTTTACTATTTACATAAGGTGATTTACACCTGACACCATGTTTTGTTTTGTTGTTTCAGCAAGAGTTTATATTATAATGAAACAAGAGTTTTAACTATATACAGTTTAATGACAACTTAGCATGACAAGCATCTAACCGTGCTTACCAGAAGCCAGAACTAGGATGCCTCACCACAGAGCAACAATGTCCTTAGTTACAAGTAGAACATAGATATACAACAGAAGTGGCCTCTACTATTTTGGCAGACCACAACATATATTACACGTACAACATAACGAAATACTTTTGGCAATTTGATGGTTTGGTTGTCATTTGATGATGACGATGATTTTGAGGATTCGGAGCCAATTGAAGAAATTGACGAATTTAGCCGCGGTGGAGTCGCAGGAGATGGTGGAGTGGCAACGAATTTAATTGTTGCTCTTGAGCGCTGATTAGGAGTCAGCGTTGTATTAAGAGTCGGCGGATTAGTGCCGGAAGGTTTTGGAGATTGTGACTTTTGTTTATTGCTTCGGGTGAGAGATCCCGAAGCAATAGGCTCGCACATCGGAGTTGATGTGCGAGGACTTGGCGGAGCTACACTCGCGGCTGTTTCGCGGCTTATTCGCGGGTGGCTTTTTACGGCCACCCGGTTTCGCGCTATTATTCATAGGAAAAGACGTTAGATAACGCGTACAATATTTAACACTTTCTATTAAAAAAAACAAAGAAATATATATGAAATAATAAAACACAATAATACAGTCGAAAGCAACTATGAGAGAGTTGCCCTCTAACTGCTATATTAAACTAATATATGAGTGAGGCAAATGTCAAGCACAAATAACAATCAGTAGACAATATCTTGAAAAAAATTAAACTAAACAGGAATCGACTCACCGTATGCGTGGCCTCTGCCCGTGTTCAGCGACTTGGCAAGCACTTCACTGTCAGCTTCCGGAGCAACGATTCGCAAAAGCAAGCTGCAGGATTTGAAAAAGTCCTCTGGACAGGAAATAATTTAAATCAGTGATTATTTCCTTCGACCTTTGCAGCTCTCACTTGACACTTCGAAGTCTGGAATTCGGGATTCGGGATCAGATGCCCGTTTCGAATGAATGAATGAATGAATGAATACGTTTATTTTCAATTATTGTTTTGGGATACATTGTTTTGTAAATATATATCAAAAGGGCTGGAGACTATAAGGTTTTGCAACCTTCTTCAACCCGTGTGAATTTAAATTCCTATTGTCTTTGCAAAAGATCAGCAGCAAATTTATTATTATATATTTACTTCAGGGATTTAAACGGCTGTGGCCGTCTTTTGTTTGTTTCATTAATTACGTGCCATTTGGTCAAATGTCCGATTTTCAATTCATCTGACATTTGATGGTAAAGGAAAACACTTTACCCACGTAATGTACATGTAATTCTTATAATTATTTCATTGTGTACTCAAAGTATTTCAAATCAAATTTATACAAAATTTATAGATTTATTGATATAGAATAGAAATAGATATTGAAATAGAATAAACAGATACATTTTATTGAGAAATTTTTATTATAAGTCTTTCAATGTGAATTTCGAATTTTCGCGTTTTTCGCGCACTGTTGACTTTCGCGCACTACGATTCGCGAACTTTCGCGTATTAATTTTGATCTAACGGCTATCGGAACGTTGTTTTGAACTACGCGTTTTACCGCAGTACTAATGGGATGTCCTCTAGGTGGTCGAGGGTTTCTTCGGAGGGATCTTCTAACGAGCGGAGTATTCTAGCTGGCGGGAAGGGTGCTTTGATTGCAGGTTTTCTGCAGAGTTGACGTCCCCATTGAACTCCAGGTGTCAACAGAGTGTTTCGGGCGTCCTGGTTGGGTCCTTGTAACGTACGTGTGGCGTAGCGAGATTGGAGTTTTTCCATGAATTTGAAAATCGTTTCAATATTCGTGGTTTCATGCACTAGAATCGAAGGATAGAATTTGTGGAGTCTGAATATACTACGAATGATTGCTCTTTCGCAGCTTTCCATTCTCCTCACTAGACGTTTCGGAAGTGTCGTATATAGCAAACATCGATAAGAGGCAATAGGCCTTATATGTAACTGCCTTATAATAGTTAGCACAATGGGCATTGACTGTGAGTGAAATTATATGAAATTTGTTAAGAAACAGAACAAAATTTTATATGTTCCAATATTTTTCATCAACTGACTGAAGAAAAAGTAATTTTGATAAAGAAGAACCTTTTAATCTGTTCCTTTGTTGATAAAGAGTACAGCCAGCTTTTGAAAACAGTCTTTCAGATGGAGTGGATGTAGCGATAGTACTCAAATATTTCAACGCTAGTTTTTTTAATTTTGGGTAAGTGGCACCGATTACATTATTCCAAATTTGAATAGGATCTTGTGTAAGATCAGACACTGGATTTTTCAGAAAGTAGCTCAACTCGGAAGGTATTTCTTGATCAGTATACGAAGGCGTGGAGTTTTTGTTATTCACAAGTTTATAATGTTGACTCCACAAATTAAATTCTTCTGATTTATCTGGCGAACGATTAATAACTTCTTTCATAACTTCAATTTCGGTCGCAGTAGTTAAGGTCTCTTTTACATATTTTATTGCTTCTGAACATGCTATGGGATCTTGAAAGTGAATATTTTTGAGCCTTGGATCTAGCAATGTAGATACAGAATGTAGATGTAGAAATATTTGAACATGTTCCGAGGGTAACAAGCGTTTACTGATTTCAGCTATTATGTTCTCCTTAAGATCCTGACCATAGAACTCTTTGTTTTGATATTGTTCATTTTCAAGTTTAGTTCGTGTTATGGGAATGACTTTGCTGCTGGTGACATAATTCTCTCCACATATTTCTTTTGTAGCAACTTCTAAAGGGCGTAAAATTTCAAAAATTTCAGTCAACTCCTCAATACATTTTGCAGTTATCATTGGAGGAGCACTTGTATGACAATTGACAATTTGATTAATCGATTGTCGAAGATCTAAAAATCTTTCCACCATATAAAGGTGGAATTCCAGCGAGTGCTGACATCTTCTATTAATTTAAGAGCAGAATGCTTTCTTAATTCATCACTCGCCACTACACTATGCTTGAACCAGGTGATAATACTTTTGACAGAACCAATCAATTCTGGCAATTGCTTTGTTTTTGCAATTGACTTTTGAGCTACTAAATTAAGTAGGTGAGCAAAACAAATAATATGGCATTTTCTTCCAAATGCGATATCTACAGCTTTCACAATATTTGCTCCTCCATCAGTTACCACAGCGGATACCTTTTCTGGATCTATACACCATTCATGACATGTCTGCAACAGCATTGTTCCAATGTATGCAGCAGTATGTGATTCAGCCAACTCATAAACTCCAAGAGTCACTGATACAATGCGTTCTTCGTCATAAAAGTGTATAGTGATGCCAAGAAAACTCCTTGTCTGCATAGTATCTGTCCATATATCGGTTGTCAGGGTTATGTTACTATTTAGCTCTCTGATTTTATTTTTAAAAACATTCTGAATAATTTCATATCGGTTGTCTATCAATCGTTTGAAAGTATACCTGGATGGGACTTTATACAAAGGTGCAGCTGCTTTCATCAAGTTTAAAAATCCTTCATTTTCAACAATCTGAAACGGCTGTGTATCTTTGCAAATCATAAACAAGATAGCATTTGTAAGACGAATTCCTTTAGCTCCATTTTCAGCAAATTCAGTTATGCTCTTGAAACTCTGATTTAGTGTCGGCTGGAATATTTTTTTGTGACTGGAAGATGCACTTATGTCACTTGCATTGAAACTATCAGAATCAAGGGCACTATTTTCATATACAGCAGAGTCAGATGCAAATATCTCAGCAGAAGTAGAAGCAGTTGACATTAAAGGTTTTACGTTTCATGTCAACTTCCGCTACCATTTCCTCGTTTATTCTAGTATTGAAAATGTTGTCTCCGTTCAGTTCGATTATATTATTTATGCCTCTGAAATTTGCGATATTTCGTTCTATGATCGCGGATTCCGCGGTGTTACAAAAATATTCGAAAGATGGTTTCTGAAAATGTTCGCAATTTCCTGTGGCTCCGATATGATATTGCCGTTATCCGGTGATTTTAAATGAATGATTTTCGTTTTTCTGTTTCCTGTAAGTATATGAAATTGGCGCCAATACTCTTTGCCGTTTCTGAAGTCAAGTTTTGACGTTACGTCTGACCACTTTTCTTCCTTGAAACGGTTAATTTCACGGCGCCGGCGTATGATCGCGGATAATCGGTTGTATTCCGTTTTATAGCGGTGTCTCTATTTCTAAGAAATAAATGGTAGAGACGCCTTTTACTTTTGATTAAATTTACTATGAACCGAGGCAACGGTGTTCGATTCAAATTTATTGTCCTATCCGGGGTGCAAGCGTTATAAGTTTCCGATACGGAAGTTGAGAATTGTTCGATAATTTGATCAATTTCATGTGTGTTACGAAAGATCTGAGGAAATGTGTAATGTTTGTTTTTTCTGTGTTTATTTTAATTTTCCATTTATCAAAATATCTTTCGAGAATATATGCATGTTCTTGTATGTTTTTAATATTTTGGTCCACTTTCCAGCTCTCTGATAAAACTGCTGTATCATCTGCGAAAAGTGCAATGCTTGTTTTGTCGAAATTTGGTATATCATTAATATAATAATTGAGCAGGAGTGGAGATAGGATTGCTCCTTGAGGTACTCCTGCTCTTATGAATTTTTTCTGTGAAAGTGATGACATAACTTTTACTTGGAATGTTCTATTTTTGAGAAATTTTGATATTATATTAATGATATATAATGGAAAATTTGATTTTGTAATTCTGAAAAAGTGCATTGTGCCACACTGTGTCGAAGGCCTTCTCTACATCTAATGTCAACATTGATGTTACTTTATTTAGGTTGTAATTAAGAGTAATTTTGTTTATTATTCTTGCTATTTGTAAATTAGTACTTTTAGAATTTTGAAATCCGAATTGTTCTGGCATAATTTTGAAATTGCTTTTTTTTTCAATTTTTTTTAATCTATTTTGAATGATTTTTTCGAAGACTTTCGACATAGTGTTTAGCAAGCTTATTGGTCTGTAATTTTGTGGAAATGTAGCATTTTTTCCTGGTTTCTTAAATGGCAGTATGATTGCGTTTTTCCATTGATCTGGAAAGTGTTGATATTTTAAACATGCATTATAAATTCTTGAGAGATGTATAATGGCTGATTTGGTAACCAATTCCAAATAAATTTTATTGTGAACTGATATTTTTTTCTGTATATGTCAATTATGGGATTTGATATAGGTAAGTGATCCGAATCAAGCTCGTTAATTGCTGATATGTCAATTATATTTATATTTTTACTTATTGAAAAATCGATTGTTGATGGTAAGTGATTGGCGTTATATGGAAAATGCGTATGTGTGTTTTCTGGAAAATAAATGTTATAGTTCATATTATTTCTTAGAAAGTTATTAATTTTCGTACCTGAAGTGTTTGAATACCTGCAGTTCCAGTTTGGGTGTTTAGCATTGCTAAATTTTTGTTTATTTTTGCATGAGGTGTTATATAAGTGTTACAAATGATATAATCGTCGATTTTCAGAAATTGGGTTTCCACATTATTTAAAGAATCGTTTATTTCGGAAATATCCAAATATGATTTATAATATGCCATCAATCCATAATATTTACCATTTGGCTTATTTATTTAATTGAAATTATTTAGTTTTGGTGGTTCACTATTTTCTAATTTTGTTTCTTGTATTAAAATTAAATCAACATTATGTTCCTCAGTAAAATTTTCTAACTCATTGAATTTAAAACGGAGACATTCCATGAAATAATATTTAACAATTTTGGTGTTATTGGCCATTAAAAATTATATTTTGTGCTAACTTCTTGCAATATTATCAGCTTGTCTAGAGGAGACGAAGCTGATCTTAACTTCAATTTTAATTCTCTAACTATTGTTAACATTTGTTTGAGGTTACAAATTTCATTAAGTTCAGATAGTTCTGAGAGTAATGTGTTAAAGTCTGATGTGTTAGTGTTTGTTTTCTGATTATTTGTTTGTGGATTGTACTTTACAGCTTCTACATATGAATTTGTTCTAGGTTTAGGAAACTGTTGAATATTATTTATGAAATGCTTAGAGTCTTGTGTTGGGCTCTGGTAATTAATATGGATTGTTTTTGTTGTTTCAGGCTCAGCTTGTTTTTCACTGTGTGTACTTACAGATATTTTGTTTTGAGTTTTTGCGATATACTCCGTGTATATCGGACATCTAGAGAAATTAGCCGGATGCGGACCGTGGCAATTCACGCACTGTGGAGGACACTGGCCTTTCACTTTCTTACACTCGCGAGTCTAATGATTTTCTGTACACTTCACACAACGCGGTTGTAAATTGCAGTTCGCACTACCGTGACCGAACCTCTTGCACCTATAGCACTGCGTCACTTTTTTCTTTCTTGCGAACGGCTCCCAAGATAGTTTTATGTTGTCTATATCCTGGATTGACTTCACGTCTCTAGTGTTGACTTTTTTGTCGTATTTTATTAAGTACGACGCTGAATGTTCTGTTTTTCCTTTTAGTTGGATGACTTTCTTGATTCCTGGGTTCTGTTCATTTAAATTTTCTAGAACTGTGCATGTTTTTAAGCCTGGGGCCCCCTTCATGACTATTTTTTTCTCTTTCTCTTCTCGCAATGCGTAAGTATAGTATTCGATTTTTTCTCTTGCGAATTCTTCCAAGAGTTTTTGGCTAGCGGTTTTTGTGAGGGGGAATATTTTAATTTCCCCATTTTGCAGTGAATCGGTGGTTCGTTATTTTCTGAACTTGCTGGTGGAATCTTTGGTAACTATTTATTTTCGTTTTAATTATTATTGGTGGAAGTTTTTTCTTTTCTTCCACTAATTTTTCTTCGGTTTTCTTATTGATTTGTATGGTTGGTTCAATGGTCTCTTTCGCTCTTTGTAACACACCGAAGCTATTGTATGTTTTAATTTCGAAATTTTGAGAGGACGTTGAGTTCCTACGTGAGTTGTTCTTTCGTTTGTTTTCTACTATTATGAAGTCCGTGATGTCTTCCGTTTCCATCTGTTTCTTTTTTCTATTAAGGCTTTCTGTCGATGTTTCTGAGTCTGCTGTATAGTATGACTCAGAACTTTTCTTCATGTTGTTCTCGTTCTCTATTGGAGATCTTCTTTTTTTCTTTCGAGTTTTTGTCATCGCTCAATTGAATATGATTTTTAAGATCACAAATTTAATTATTTTTGTGATCTTTAACGTATTTTTGTGATTTCTATCTTATTTCAATGATTATTTATAGGTTTTTTCCTATAAATATATAAGTTTAATATGGCGACCGATTAAATGGCGGCAATATTTGCGTAGATTATTCCTATTAGTCACTATTACGTACACGATGCTTTGGAGGCACTTGTTGTCCCTTCGAAAGCTTGCCGTCGAAAAAACAGATGCCCGTTTCGAATTCAAATTCAAAACGTTTATTTATCTTTTTGGTAATTACATGTCATTTTTAATAATAATATAATAATAATATTTATTTTAGCATTAGCTATTACAAAATCATACATACATTCAGGTTCAAACTATATTATTTACAATTTTATGTTTAAAACGAACTTAGCTAATTTACGCTTGAATACCTTAAGGTCTCTAATTGTTTTTATGGAGCTAGGCAATTTATTGAATGCGTTAAATCCTTCATAAAATATACTATTCCTACGTTTAGAATGCTAAGAAACTTGCATGTAGAAATTGTCAGCATTTCTTGTATTATGACTGTGCACATCACTGACACATGTTACATTTTTCATTACTTTATATGGGAACAATTTGTTTTTAACTTTAAATATAAATATATATGTAGCAAAAAGTATTCTTTGTTTGACTGACATCAATTCTAAACAATTTAGCATGCTTTGGATTGGGATATATCTATTACATTTCAAAATTGTTCGCATAGCTCTATTTTGTAACTTTTGTAACTGTTTTTTCTTTACTCTTTTTGAGTTTTTTTTTACTCAATCCCAATAACAGAGTGGAACAATATTCAAAGTGTGGCATAATTATGGACTTAAAGAGCAATAACTTCATATATGTGGTCAGATTTTTCCCAATTATTTCGAGAAAATTGATTTTCTTGGAGATTTTAGACGATATCAAGTCGAAATGATCATTGAAACTCAATTTCTCATCTAACATAACGCCTAAGTATTTAACAAGTTTTACCCTCTCAATGTTCTGGTTTTCAATTTTAATACTTATATTTTCATTACTAACTACCTTAAGAATTCTACTTGTACCAAAAACTATAAAATTAGACTTTTTAACATTCAGCGATAAACTGTTATCGCTTAGCCATTCATTTATTGCTGCCAAGTCTCTATTGATCCATTCTGTCATGGTCTGGATATTTTTACCACTAATAAAAATCATAGTATCATCTGCGAACAATCGTATAGAGCATTTTTTCACATGCAAAACAATATCATTGATGTATAAGGACAATAGTAGTGGACCTAAGATCGTACCCTGAGGTACGCCAAAATCAACTCCAATGCTGTCCGAAATAACACCATTGAATTTAACTTTTTGAGATCGCGATTGTAAATAAGAATTGAACCATTTGTTCACTAAACCTTCAAAACCAATTTTATTCAGTATTTTCAACAGCAGTGATCTACATAAAGTTTCGAACGCTCTTTTGAAGTCCAATAATACTACAATAACTACCTCTCCTTTATCGATAGCTCTATACCATTTCTCGCATATGCTCAACAGTGCTGTCTCACAGGAGGAATTTCTCTTGAAACCTGATTGTAAGTCAGAAATAACTGAATGTTTTTCGCATAATTCTAGAACCTGATTTTTAACAACTAGTTCTAGAATTTTTTCGTATGGTGGAAGAATGTTTATAGGTCGAAATTCCCCCAATTTGACAGTGTTACAAATTTTAGGCACTGGTATTATCACTGAACATTTCCATTCATTTGGAAAGATTCCATGAGTCAGTGATGTGTTTATCAAATCTAAAAATCTATTTCCAGAAATTTTTGTTTTTCAGATTTTTCACAATAGTTTTCAAACCTGCCATATCTATTTTTTCGAAGGTATCCATTTTCAACAATTTCGGTATAAATTTCATCACATAGTCATGGTTATGTTTTGGAACTATAGAATCAATTATTTGTTTTATACTATCAACAAAGTATAGATTGAAACAGAGGACAATATGGTGATCATCCCGGATTATTTCATTATCGATTTCAACATATAACATATTGTTTGTTTTACTTGGTAATAATTGTTTTAAATGTTTCCATAGTTGTTGAGAATTGTTCCTATTGTTGTCTAAAATATCAATGAAATATCGTTTTTTCGACTGCCTTATCATTTCTACAACTTTATTTCTTATCGTTTTATATTCCTGCCATGCTTGGGGTAAATAATTAACAATAGCACTTTTATATTTTCTGTCTCTATCTTTCATCTTCATTATGATTTTACTTGTTATCCACTTATTGACTTGATTGTTGTGAAAATGCTTAACTGTTTTCACTTTTGACATTTCGCTCAATATTTTATTTGATGGATTTATCAGATTGCTTGCTAAACAGTCGATATTAACAACAGAATTATTCCATTCTGTTTTTAGCAAATTTTCGACCAATTTGTCTTTGCAGTTCCAGTTTTTGTGTTTCGCGTTCATGTCACCTGATATGATTGTTTTTGTGTGCTTTTTGAGTATTGTGTCTAGTGTTTTTATATCAATTTTTGCGTTATTTGTTATGTATGTGTTTATGATATGTATGTCGTGTATTTTTATGGATTGTGTTTCTATGTTTTCAATTTGATTTGTTGTGTGAATAATGTTTAGTGTGTTTTTGTGATATATGATAAGACCATACGCCCGCCCATTTGGTTGGTTTATTGAAGTATATTTTTTGAGTTTTGGTGGTGGCGTGTTGTTTAGTTTTGTCTCTTGAATGCAAATTATGTCTATGTCTTGTGTTAAGTTTTCTAGTTCGTTGGTTTTTTGTCTTAGTCCGTTTGCGTTCCAGGTTAGAATTTTGATTGTTCTTGATTTTTGTGTATTATACATTGTATTTTGTTGTTAGTTCTTGAAGAATAATTATTTTTTCGAAAGTGTTGTTTGTTGTGCTAAGTTTTTGATTCAATTCTCTTACTATCTGAATAAGTTCTCTCAAATTTCCTAATTGATTTAGTATTTTTATTTCATTTATTAGTGTCTGGAAGTCTTGTAGTTCGTGTGTGTTTGATATGTTGTTTGTGTTTTCTGTTGATGTGTTTTGTTGTACATTGTGATTTGGTGTGTTTGTTATTGTGTTTTTAACGGCACCCGCGTAGTTTATATTACCATAGATGGGTCTTACCGATGGATGTATTGGCTTCTTGGCTTCTGTTGTTGTTCTCTCCTCTGTTCTCCTCTGGTCTGTTTTTTCCATGTATTCAAGATAGTAACGGCATCCGCTGAAATTGGCTGGATGGTTCCCCTTGCAATTAGTGCATTGTACTGGATGTTCGCCTCTCTTTTTCTTGCAATCTTGTTATGTTATGTGTTGTCCTATGCATTTTACGCATCTTGGCGGCATGTTACAATTTGAGCTGCCATGTCCATACCTTTGGCACCTGTAGCACTGTGTCGCTTTATCTTTCCTGATGAATGGTTCCCAGTTTACTTTGATATTTTCTATGTATTTTATATTCGTAACTTTTCTTGTATCCTCGTTTTCAGCGTATTTCACTAGGTAAGACGTGGACATTGGATTTTTCCCCTTCAACTTCTTGTATGTTGTTGTTTTCTGTTTTGAGACATGTTAATATAGAGCTTTCCTCTAGGTGAGGTGCTGCTTTTATCACTATTCGGTTGAATTTTTCTTCTCTCAATGTATAAGAGAAGTATTCCACATTGTTTTCTTTCAAGTCTTTCTTCAAGTTATTACTCGCTTCTATTGTGGTTGGAAATACTTTTATTTGCCCATTGTTGTTGTAGTTAACATAGAAGTTGTTGTTCGTTAGCTTCCTTTTTCTTTGATGGAAGCTTCTGTAATGTGATTTTTTCTTTTCGTCATCTTTATTTTGTTTTTTGCTTTCTTCTGTTGTATTTTCTTGTGTGGATGTTGATGCGGTTTGTAAATTTTGCAGTATGCCATAGCTATTGAATGTTGGGATTGTTGGTAGAATCTGTTGGTGTTCCATGATATTATCTGTTGGTTGGTGCGGTATGTCCATTTCTTCTTCGCTGCTGCTCGTTGTTGTTTTTGCACTGCTTCTGTCGTCATATTTATCTATTGGTGACCTTGATCTGGATTTGCGTTTTTTCTTTGCTTTTGTCATACTGTCTTACTTACAGATGATATATTTGTTATTATATGTTATCACTATATTTATAACAAATTCAACTAACTCGTTGGATTTATTTAATTTCACTTCGCTATAATATCAATAAGCTGAATTGAATATCAATAATATAAACTCATAAGCATAATTTAAATTAACATATAAGCCAATAATCTATAAGCTCAAAGCTTATTACGTGCCATCAATCAATCAATCAATAAAACGTTTATTTATATTTTTGGTTTTGGTGATACATTGTTTTTGTAAATATATATCATTAGGGCAGGAGGCTATAAGGTTTTGCGACCTTCTTCAACCCGTATGAATTTAAATTCCTATTGTCTTTGCAAAAGATCAGGAGCAAATTTTATTATTATATATTTACTTCAGGGATTTGAACTTGAAGTCTTTTGTTGATTTTTATTAATTACGTGCCATTTGGTCAAATGTCCGATTTTCAATTCATCTGACATTTGATGGTAAAGGAAACCACAGAAAACTTTACCCACGTAATGTACAATTTCTTATTATTATTTAATTGTGTACAATTTGAATTTTCAATTTATACAGTAAAAGATACATTTTTTATGAATATTTTATTATCAGTCTTTTATTTTATTACGAAAAGTTTCGCGTTTTTGCGCTCTTCACTCGCGCACAAAAGGCCTTTCGCGCACTACGATATATTCGCGAACTTACGCGTTTTAAATTTTCTTTTAACGGTTTACGGAACATTGTTTTGAACTAAACTACGCGTTTTACCGCAGTATTAGTGGGAGGTCCTCTAGATCAAGGCTGGCCAATAGTTTTTCAAGGTGGGCAAAATTTCATAGACTGTGGTGCCGCCGGGCCAAATACCATATTCATAAGGTATTAATATACACAAAACGTACATTAAAAATTTGGTTTAATTTACTTTATTTGTAAATGAAATTAAGTAACATACATAATAACAACATTATTTCTATTTAATGAGAGCTGTGAAGAGGTTTTTGTGATAGTAATTTGTCGATATTTGGTTTTAAGTCTGATGTTGATAGTACAATCAAATCCGAAATGTGTTTTGCAGTGAGAGATGTGCGATATTTATTTTTGATGTATGATAGAGTTGAAAATGTTTTCTCACACACATAGGTGGAACCAAACCTGCTTAAAATTTGCATAGCAAGGTCGCGCAATGTTGGGAAATCTTCACTGGAAACGTTTTTCCAAAAACTTGCAAAACTTTTCTGTTAGCTGCTCTGAAGATACATTTTCATAGAAAATTTGTTTCAGGGCAGTGTGGTTTTGAAGATCTGTTACTTCGAGCTGTATGTTTGCTGGATAATCAACCAAGTCAGTAGAACTGATAGCAAATGGATTTATAAACAGCTGAATATTTCTCTTGTCCGATTCAAAATCCTGGAATCTGTTTTCAAAAGACTCTTTTAAACATTTTATTTTTGATAGGTATTTAGGAATATCAAGGGCAGTGATCTCTAATTCTTCTTTTAAACTTGCAAGTGTGGAAAAATGGTCGACTTTATTTCTCTCTAAGTTTGCTGCGAACAAGTCCAACTTCCCTTTGAAACCATTGATCAAGTTGAACATTGTTGGAAGAGAACAATTTTTTCCTTGCAGTTTAAGGTTCAGGACATTAAGGTGCTTCAATGTATCAACTAAAAATGCAAGATCGCACAGCCATAATGAATTTTCAAGCAGAGCTCTCTCTGCTGGCAATGCTTGTTTTTCTTTCAGAAATTCCAGAACATGTTCCCTCAAATCATAAAAATGTTTCAACATTTCGCCTTTAGATAACCAGCGAACAGCGCAATAAAGATGTAATTCGCCGTATTCTTTTATTTCTTCTTCAAACAACGTTCTGAATTCTCGTCGGTTAAGTGCTCTGGCACGTATGAAATTAATGCAGCGTACTACTGGGTCAATCACGTCCTCGAAAGTCATGTCTTTAGCGCACAAAGCTTCTTGATGTATAATACAATGATAAGAAAACAATTGTCGACCTATGTAATTTTGCAGCAAAGCTACAGCGCCATTGGTTTTCCCCATCATCGCAGGTGCTCCATCAGTGCAAACTGAATTGCATTTATCCCAGTTTAGGCTCTTACCCTCAATGCAATCTTTCAGTTTCATGAATATATCTTTTCCTGTGGTTGTAGTTTCCAGTTGACAGAGGTCCAATATATCTTGAAATATATTGAAATTGTCATCAATACAGCGTACAAAAACAGCTAATTGCGCCATACCAGTTAAATCGCAGGTTTCGTCCAATGCAAGTGAATAATATCTACATTTAGTTACAAACTCTGCAATTTGACTGTTAATGTCTGTTGACATATCTTCTACTCGCCTCATTACTGTGTTGCGCGACAGTGAAATACTAGCTGCCATGGCTTTAACCTTTTGATCATTGCAGTTCTGTGCAAAAATGGACAAACTCTGTTTGATAATTTCCCCATCAGAAAACGGCTTTTTCTTCTTAGCCAATAATAAAGATATTTCATACGATGTTTTGACCATGGCTTCCAGTTCTTCGTGTCGTTTTACAAAAATATTTTGCTGTGAAAATAGTTCTTTCTTCTTTTTATTTATGAAATCAGTCCTTACAGCTGACCCCACTGGATACTCTTTGTCGAATTTTGTATGGTTTTGCTTAAAATGCCGCTCTAAATTATATTTTTTAGCAACAGCTACTGTTGCTGAGCAAATGAGACACACAGGTTTGCGGGCTTTGCTTTCGGTGAAAAGGTATTTTGTTTCCCATTCTTCATGAAACGTCCGAGGGTTATCCTTTATTCTTGATGTACTCGTACTAGGTTTGCTGAGGGCCATACTAAAACAATAAAATGTACATGTAAAACTACATGTAAATGTACATGTAAAACTACATGTAAATGTACATGTAGTTTTATGAAATGAAGGTTAGTACCTAAGTAAAATAAAACTATTAATTTGGACAGGCACCGCTCCACAATATCAATAAATATCTAATTAAGATTCGTAGGTACAAATCCTACATCTTGGGCAATAAGACCGCCGCGCCGCCTGCTGTGCAGGAAAGTATTTACAAACAAACAAACAAACTAATTGTAACACATGCAAATATTACACTTACCTGCAGAGAAGATGCAAAGTTTTGGTAGTATTCTTTCTAATTTATTAAACGAATTGTCACAAAACGAATTAGTAATTCAATATACTTGCATTCAAGTAAGATTGATAACGGTACTAAGATGCTCGCTAACCGTCCGTTTGTCTGGCTATTGGAGGACGGGACCGAACGACGCGGATCGGTTGCGCTCGGCTGACCAATCAAGTGGAAGCAGTGCTATCGCACGCCGCGCTGCCGAAGTGCTAGCGGGAAAATTCAAATGCCTTGGCGCGAAGTGCTGGCGGGCAAATTCAAATGCCTTGGCGCAAAGTGCTGGCGGGCAAATTCAAATGCCTTGGCGGGCCACTATGTGGCCCGCGGGCCTGGGTTTGGCCAGCTAAGCTCTAGATGGTCGAGGACTGCTTCGGAAGGATCTTCTAACGAGCGGAGTATTCTAGCTGGCGGGAAAGGAACTTTGTTTTTTGGTTTTGTGCAGAGTTGACGTCCCCATTGAACTCCAGGTGTCAACAGAGTGTTCCGGGCGTCCTGGTTTTGTCCTTGTTATGTACGTGTGGCGTAACGAGCTTGGAGTTTTTCCATGAATTGAAATATCGTGTCAATCTCCGCGGTTCCATGCACAAGAATCGAAGAATAGAATTTGTGGAGTCTGAATATACTACGAATGATTGCTCTTTCGCAGGCTTCGAAATTCACCATTCTCCTCACTGGGCGTTTCGGAAGTGTCGCATATAGCAAACATCGATAAGTGGCAATTGGCCTTATGAATGATTTATATGTGTGAAGTAGAGTTTGAGGATTACATCCTCGGATTCTACCTTTAAGAGCGTAAAGTAAGTTTGCTCTATTACGAATCTTCCTGAACACCTTTTCTATATCCGATTCCCATGAATGGTATTTAGAAAAAGTGATACCCAAGTAAACGACTTCATCCTGAAGTTGTAGGTTTTCGCCCCACAACGTCAGTTGAACGTCCGTTTTTTTAAATTTTGGATATTTGCTTTGTTTAAAATTGTGAAAAAGAATCGATTGCGTTTTACTTGGGTTCGGCGAAATTCTCCATTTACTCGCCCACGTACTGAACGCATCTAGTTGCCTTTGCAGTCCTCTGCTGCACACTGCTGTCGTTCGGCCTGTAGTCCAAAGGGCTGTGTCGTCTGCAAAAAGGGAAATATGTGTACTTATATTGACATGAATTGGAATATCATGAGTATATATTATATAGAGGAGTGGTGATAGGATTGATCCTTGAGGAATGCCAGCTAGGGGAGAAAAGGGTTCAGAGTAACTATCGCTTATTTTAACTCTGATGGTGCGTTCTGTGAGAAATGAATTAATTAATTTAACGAAGTGAAAAGGTAAGCGTATATTCAGAAGTTTCTGAACGAGTGCAGCGTGCCAGACTTGATCAAAAGCCTTATGAATATCAAGAAATGTCGCGAGAACGCATTCACCTGATTTTTTCCCCCCTTTGACTCCGTACTTTGCCGTGAACTTGTTTCCTGTGATTTCTTTTATATAGGTGTGGAATGTAGAGTAGTTGTCAATTTTTGATTCAATTATTATAGGTGGAAGCTTCTTTTCTTCAGTGTTTTTTGTGTTTTCTTTCGTTTGTGTCTGTTCGGTTTCCATGTTGTCTTGCTCATCGCTTAGTACTCCAAATTTGTTGTACGTCAATGTAGGGGTTGGATTTATTGAGTTTCGCCTTGGCGACTGTGGTGATTTCCGGTTGTTTGTCCCTGTTCCATGTTGTCTTGCTCATCGCTTAGTACTCCAAATTTGTTGTACGTCAATGTAGGGGTTGGATTTATTGAGTTTCGCCTTGGCGACTGTGGTGATTTCCGGTTGTTTGTCCCTGTTACTGTTATGAATTCTTCTAATGTTCCTTTGTTGATGTTATTAATGATACTGTCCATTGTTATTTGTTTTGACGTTCCTGATTATGATTCCATGTCGTTATCTTGTAATAGTTGTTTTACTATTTTTACTGTTTCTGTCACCCGTCGGATGATTTTATCATCGTTTTCGCTTGATTCGGATGTTGTATCGAATATTTCGCCTTGTTTGTATGAAACAGGTGATCTTGATCTTCTCCTCAATTTCTTGGATTTATTTGTGCTCATTTAATTGAAAATGAAGCACCGTTATTGTTATTGTCTCTGCCGGTCTCCGTAGCTTGGCCGGTAGAACTCCCGACTATGGTGCGGTAGAACTCGGGTTCGAGCCCCGCTGAAGGCATGGGTGTTTGTGTTTGTCTATGATTTGAGTAGTTTGAATAATGATATATGCTGGGTAATGTACATCGATTACAAGCCCATTGGCCGTTCGGAACCGGCGTTAAACTGTAGGTTATTGTCTCTTATCGCACTTTTTAATATCACTACGTCGCTCGATGTATCTCCGTTGACCATGTGTTCACGTTGACCATCTGCTGAATAATAATAATAACCGGAGCAACGATTCTCAAAAGCAAGCTGCAGGACTTGAAAAAGTTCTCTGGGCAGGAAATAATTTGAATCAGTGATTATTTCCTTCGACCTTTGCAGCTCTCACTTGACACTTCGAAGTCTGGAATTCGGGATCAGATGCCCGTTTCGAATGAATGAATGAATGAATAATACGTTTATTTTCAATTATTGTTTTGAGATACATTGTTTTGTGAATATAGGTGGAAGGCTATAAGGTTTTGCAACCTTCTTCAACCCGTGGGAATTTAAATTCCTATTGAAAGAAAAGAGAGAGAGTTTCCTAACAAGAAAGAGAGTTGCTTTCCAACTGGTGTATTAAAATAATATATGAGTAAGGTAAATGTCAAGCACAAATAGGAATAAGTAATATCGGTTATCAATATCCTGAAATAAAGTCAGAAATTAGTTTTAAACAGGAATCGACTCACCGGGGGCGTGGTCTCTGCCCGTGTTCTACGACTTGGCTTAGCAAGCACCTCCAGTAACGATTTGTAAAAACAAGCTGCAGGACTTGAAAAAGTCCTATGATCAGAAAATAATTTGATTCAGGGATTATTTCCTCCGATCTTTGCAGCTCTAACTTCACTTCTCGGCGTCTGTAATTCAGGAAATCAGGATCAGATGTCCGTTTCGATCAAAATCAAATCAATCAAATCAAATCAAAAAACGTTTAATGAACTTAATTGATATTTTACATTTCATGAAATTTACAAAGATAACAAAGGGAAGTTTTAAGGTCTCGCGACCTTCCTCAACCCTAGATACTTGACATAGTATATAAAAAACAAAAAAAAACAGGTATTGTTTTGCGTCTGTGGCCGACTTATTCATTACGTGCCATTTGGTTAAATGTCCGATTTTCAATTCGTCGAACATTTAATGGTAAAGGAAACCACAGAAAACTTAACCCACATAAGATGTTGTAAAATATGATAATATGATAATAATACATTGTTGTATATGTTGATTCACATGATGAATGATAGAAATGTTGAAAAAAATGAGTAATGACATGAATTACTATAGGATCAATAAAAAAGGTAAGAAATGAACGGATTTGTAGTCTATGTTTCACGTTTATCCACCCACGCACAGTTGACTTTTAGCACACCGCACATTATCGCGCACTGCGCCACTAATCACGCACGCTAGCGGATACGAAGAGGTATGTTCTCAAGGTGGTCGAGAACTTCGTTTGTTGGCTCCTGTAAAGTCTGTAGAATACGTGCTGGCGGGAACGGAAATTTATTTCTAGGTTTTCTGCAGAGTGTACCTCGGCGTGTGTACCATGGGGCCATCAGCGTCGCTTGGGCAACCAGATTTGGTTCTTGTAGACTACGTTGGGCATATCGAGCTTGTAATTTCTTCATATGTTCGAAGATTGGGGGCATATTAGTGTGCTCATGAATGAGCCGAGACAGGTATCGATAGGGGAGACGGAATATGCTGCGACAAATTGCTCTTTCACAGCTTTCGATTTGTTCGACGAATCTTTTTTGGAGAGTCGCATAGAGCAAACCTCTATACGAAATTACAGGACGAAGGAAAGTCTTGTAAGTATTCAGCAGAGTATAGGGATTGCATCCCCGTATATAGCCTTTAAGTGCGTAAAGAAGGTTAGCTCTTAGTTTTATATGTATGAAGTAGAGTTTGAGGATTACATCCTCGCATTCTACCTTTGAGAGCGTAAAGTAAATTTGCTCTATTACGAACTTTCTTGAACACCTTTTCTATATCCGATTCCCATGAATGATATTTAGAAAAAGTGATACCCAAGTAAACAATTTCATCCTGAAGTTGTAGGTTTTCGCCCCACAACGTCAGTTGAACATCCGTTTTTTTAAATTTTGGAGATTTACTTTGTTTAAAATTGTGAAAAAGAATTGATTGCGTTTCACTTGGGTTTGGTGAAATTCTCCATTTACTCGCCCACGCACTGAACGCATCCAGTTGCCTTTGCAGTCCTCTGCTGCACACTGCTGTCGTTCGTCCTGTAGTCCATAGGGCCGTGTCATCTGCAAAAAGGGAGATATGTGTATTTAAATTGACAGGATTTGGAATATCAAATGTATATATAATATAAAGGAGTGGTGATAGGATTGAGCCTTGAGGAATGCCAGCTAGGGGAGAAAAGGGCTCAGAGTAACTATCGCTTATTTTGATTTGACTGATGGTGCGTTCTGTGAGAAATGAATTGATTAATTTGACAAAGTGTAAAGGCAAACGTATATTCAGAAGTTTCTGAACGAGTCCAGCATGCCAGACTTGGTCAAAAGCCTTATGAATATCAAGAACTATCGCGAGAACGCATTCACCCGAGTTAATAGCTACAGTTAATTCTGAGTGTAATTGAAGAAGGGGATCATGTGTGGAGTGAAAGGCTCGAAAACCGTGTTGAAATCGCGGTAAAATATTGTTCGACTCAACGAAGTCCCTAAGCCTACCCTGTAATATTTTCTCAAAAACTTTACCGAACAAACATTCAGTAAAGAAATTGGTCTATAATTATCAGGGTTGGTAGGGTCCCCGTTGGGTTTCGGAATAAGTATAGTGGTGGCTTCTTTCCACGCATTCGGAAAATAGCACAGTTCGAGACAACGATTGAAGATGTTACTCAGGAATTCAAAACATTCCTGAGGAAGTTGTCGTATTACCGCGCGAGATAATCCGTCGCGGCCCGGTGCCGTGTTCTTTCCCGAGTGTACGACTTCAGCTACCATTTCCGCGTCTATTCGCGTATCAAAATTATTGTCTCCGTTCAGTTCGATTAAGTTGTTAATGCCTCTGAAATTTGCGATGTTTCTTTCGACGGTCGCGAAATGATTTGCATCGAATCGCGGGTTCCGCGGTGTTATGAAAATATTTGATAAATGTTGTTTGAAAACGTTCGCAATTTCCTGAGGTTCCGATATAATATTATCGTTTTCCGGTGATTTTAAATGTATTACTTTTTTCTTTCTATTTCCCGATAAAATATGAAATTTGCGCCAATACTCTTTACCGTTTCTGAAGTCGAGTTTCGATGTAATATCTGCCCACTTTTCTTCTTTGAAACGATTAATTTCACGGCGTATAAGCGCGGATAAACGATTATATTCCGTTTTAATTGCGGCGTCTCTATTTCTAAGAAATAAGCGATAGAGACGTCTCTTGCTCTTTATTAAATTTACTATGAACGGAGGCAACGGTGTTTGGTTTAAATTGATTGTCCTATCCGGGGTGCAAGCGTTATATGTTTCCGATACGGAAGTTGAAAATTGTTCGATAATTTGATCAATTTCATGTGTGTTTTGAAAGTTCTGAGGAGGTGAGAACGTTTGAAGTATCATTGCACGGAATTGTTCCCAATCGGTGTTTTTAAAACTTTTAAAGTAATAATAGTCGGAGGTAGTTTTGGCGGTTGTGCAATGTTAGAGTGAACCAGTAAGGGAAGGTGGTCGGAAGTAATAGTTTGACCTATGAAACAAGGTTCTTCGAAATATTGGATGAGATCAGGCGTTATAATAATATGATCAATAATGGACATACCAGTGTGACTAAAAAAAGTTGGATTTCTATTAGGGCATCGCCATAGATTATTTTCTATGAGACACTCTGAGAGAATTTGTCCATTTCTGTTCGTAGAATTGTCGCCGAATTGAATATTTCTTGCGTTAAAATCGCCAAGAAGTATTGTATGAGGATTAAGTGAAACAAATTCAAATAAGTTATCTGGAAAAGTTTCACCTGGAGGGTGATAAAGGCTGATAATCGTAACTATAATATTATTTATTGTAACTTTCGACGCTACACACTCTAGATTTGAAAATTGATCTGGAAGTTTGAACGGTGTTGAATGTAAAGAATCATGTATCAATAACGCAGCACCTCGAATAGTTCCTAACGTACTATTGCGTTGATATGAATTATAATTTGACATTTTTAAATCGAATTTCAACTTAGTTTCCGTAATCGAAAGGATAGAAATATTGTGCTCTGTTAGAAGAGCTTTGAGTAGATGACGCTTGCGGCGAAGTCCGCAAACGTTAATCGTTCCCACCGTGAACATTGCGTTCCGTATGCCGTTGTCTTACGCTAGCGCGGTTAGTAAAGTCCCTCGATCGGCTCGAGGGAGATAGAAATACTACCGCCACAGTAGTTAACCACTGTTGTGCGGTTCAAGAACGCGCGAGAAGATAGCGCAACCGTTTTCGCGATCAATTCGCGTTTTTCTGGGAAAACGTTTGATAAGGTTTGAATGATAAACCTTATCATTGCGTTAACTCGGGCGAAGTTTTCTGATGTTCCGTCGTCCTCTTCGGTAGTTTCGTTGAGGACTTTGACAGGGGCAGCCTGTTGTGGCTCCGCCGGAGGAATTCTACGATTGGGGCAATTGGGGTCCCAGGCGGGATGATCGCCTTTGCAATTGGGACAGGTCGGATTCTTTAATTTAGGGCAGGCGGTGTTTTTATGCGATTCACCGCAGGAAGCACAGGAAGGTTTGTCCCTACATTCTGTTCTGTCATGTCCGGATTTCGAACATGTTGAACAATATTTCTGGATCGGGGTCGGAACTTTAGACGGTTCCACTTCGTGTCCGTATAAACAGACGCCCTTCAGAAGTAGAGCGTCAATAGACGATTTTGAGTGAGTAATCACTCTGATAAGAGGTGTGGGGCGAGTTGTGGCCATGGAGGTGATCCTCCAGCATTTTAGGAACTCAATGTTCTCATGCTTGAGACAATCGGAAATTTCGTCGATTGTATAATCGACTGGAACTGATCGAATTACGCAAGAGTAATTGATCTTTTTTGGTTGTTCCGCGGAACTTCTCGCGGGACCGTTGAGGGGACTGAAAGAAATCGTGGGATGCCCAACTAGGTTCTGTAAAGTTTTTTGGAAATTTGTTGGGGCTGGAGAGGAGCACTCAATGAGTGCAGTTTTGTTGAAGTTGACCTTGAGATTCATAAGGTCAAGAGAAGTTGTGCTGAGAATTTTGTAGAATTCTCTTTGGTTTTTGATTTCATTAGGAATGTTGCGGACAACATAACGAAATACTTTCGGTGTTTTAATTGTTTGATTGTCCTTTGATGAGGACGATGTTTCGGAAGATTCTGAGCCAATTGACGAAATTGACGCATTTAGACGTGGCGGAGTCGAGGGTGATAGAGGGGTGGCAACGAATTTGATGGTTGCTCTAGAGCGCTGATTAGAAGTCAGCGTTGTGTTCAAAGTAGGCGAATTACTGCCGGAAGGTTTGGGCGATTGCGATTTTTGTTTCTTGCTTTGGGTGAGAGATCCCGAAGCTGTAGGCCCGCACATCGGAGTTGATGTGCGAGAACTCGGCGGAGCTACGCTCGCGGCTGCCTTCGCGGGTTTATTCGCGGGTGGCTTTTTACGGCCACCCGGTTTCGCGCTATTATTCATAGAAAAAGTCGTTAGAAAACGCGTACAATGTTAAACACTTTCAAATAGAGACAGAGAAATATATATGAAATAATAAATTCAATAATACAGTCGAAAGCAACTATGAGAAAGTTGCCCTCTAACTGCTGTATCAAAATAATATATCAGTGAGGTAAATGTCAATCACAATAAACAAAAGCAATCAGTAATCAATATCCTGAAATAAAATTAAAGATTAACTCTAAACAGGAATCGACTCACCGGGAGGCGTGGCCTCTGCCCGTGTTCCTCGCGATTGGCTGCAACTTCACTCTCAGCTTCCGTACAACGAAGTGTAAAATTGAGCTGCAGGACTTGAGAAAGTCCTCTGGTCAGGAAGTAATTTGCTTCAGGGATTATTTCCTTAGGCCTTTGCAACTCTCACTTAACCACTCGAAGTCTGGAATTTCAGGATCAGATGATGTGTGATTGTGTTTGTGACAGCTCCCGCGTAATTCATAATACCATTAATTTCTCTTACCGAAGGGTGTTGCACAGCTAATGGGCGTGGCGTCTGCTCTGTTCTCTGTGGGCGTGGCTTCGGTTCTTCGGGCTTCTTCAGGTCGATTTTTCTGATATACTCCAAATAATAACTGCATCCGCTGTAGTTGGCCGGGTGGTCGCCGTTACAGTTGGTACATTTGACTGGATGTTCTCCTCTTTTGTTCTGACATTCATGCGTGAGATGCTGTCCCACACATTTAACACATCTTGCTGGTAGGTTGCAGTTTGTGCTACCGTGACCAAACCTTTGGCACCGGTAGCATTGTGTTACTTTGTGCTTCTTAACAAAAGGCGCCCAGTTCACCTTCATGTTGTCTATATATTTGATGTTGGTCACTTTTCTTGTATCTTCATCTTTCTTATATTTTACCAGGTATGATGTTGATAGTGGGTTTTTTCCTTTCAACTTTAGCACTTCTTGGATGTTTTCATTTTCCTTTTTCAAACATATCAAAATGGAACTCTCCTCCATATTTGGTGCTGCTTTTACCACCATCTTGTTCGATTTCTCTTCTCTAAGAGTGTAGGTGTAAAATTCAACTTTGTTCTCTTTAAGGTCTCTCTTAAGATTCACGCTTGCATTTAATGTGGTTGGGAAAACTTTAATTTCTCCTTTGGTTCCATATTTCACAAAGAAGTTGTTATCAGTTAGTTTTCCTACTCTTTGGTGGAAGCTTTGATATTCGGTTATTTGTTGTGTGATTATTATTGGTGGTAACTTTTTTCTTTCATCTTCCTTCTTTTTTGGTATTTGTTCTTGTTTCTGCTCTATGTTTTGAGTTATTGTTGTTGGCAATTTTTGCAGTATTCCATAATTGTTAAATGTTGGAATTTGAGGTGTTATTATCGGCCCGAACTCCATCTGTTGTTGTTTTGAGCTTGTTGCTATGTGTTTGTCTATTTCTTCGTCACTACTGCTTGTTGTGATTGTTGATTCACTTCTACTCTCCAACCTTCCAATTGAAGATCTTGAGCGATTTTTCCTCTTTTTTTTGGATTTTGTCATGTCTTCTTTGGATTATGTTGGCTGGTTTTTATATTACCAGATATTTAATTGATATTTGGGTATCAATTACTTTATTATTTCACTAACTCACTTCGTTATACTTTAACTAGCGTTCAATACGCAATTATTCCAATACGTCGTTATACTATCGTTGCTGAATGAATATTCTGAATATCAATATCTAAGCACACTTGTTACACTGTGTAACACTTATATACTCGTATATTTCACATCTCCATCCAATTTTCATGTTACCTTTCTCCATAATGTTGTCGAACAAAACGGGGTTCAATTCTAATATTATATTACCACAATTTTTTCGCGTGTAATATAAATTTTAATTTAAAAAAGCACAATAAAGCTGAAAGAAACGGTATGTTAGTATCTCACCAGGTCCTGTGGGTGTGGCCTACAGCCGTGTTCACTGCTGGGTCACTGGCACTAGCACTTTGTGGTGGATTTACAACAATTGTATCAACAACTTTTATATTTAGTAACCTGCAGGACTTGAAAAAGTCCTATGGATAAGAAATAGCTTGAAAACAGAGACTATTCTGCAGTTACTGAACGATGAACTCTATCTGCTGCTACATTATCACTACCGGCTATGTGTCTTATATCCGTAGTGAATTGGCTTATGAAGTCTAGGTATCTAAATAGACGGGGTGATGTCTGCAATGTCTTGTGCCGAAAAGCGTATATCAATGGCTTGAGTACCCGTGTAGACACCCATAACGTTGCTATGGGTGTCTCGTTCGCTACTGATAGTTGGTAGGCGAATTTACTGGGTGCTGCTTTAACATGTTTCAGTGGAAAAATGCTTAAGTCGGCTGTAGTGTCGGCCGTAAATTGTAGTCTGGTCCCTCGATTGACAACACATAAGGTTCGTGATTTGTTAGACAGGTGTCATCGACCGCTTTTAATGACGGCCGGCTAGGTCATTAGCAGAACGCGGCTCATGAGAAATTGAGGGTAATCGTGGACGTGTTCGAGGATACGTTCTGGGAAAATTGCTGGAGCGGTAAGATTCCCGAGAACTTTGCATATCTTGTTTTATCCTACTTCGTTCTCCTTTTACCTCTGAGAGTTGTGTAGTGAGTCGCTGTATCAGGGCACCGAGATCTTGAGATGTGCAGGGGTCTACTGAAGCAATAGAGACAGAGACCATAGTCCTAGCTGGCAGCGCGGTGTAAATAGAATCTGCTATGTCAAAAATTTCTATCAGCGACTGATGTGATAGGGTCGCTAAGATGGGGAGCAGGTTGTCTGGTAAACTGCTTACCAATATACTTCGGACTTGCGCTTCTGGTACCGAAAAACTTGCAAGAGCTTGTAGGCGATGAAGGAATTGCGAAGGTTTTTCGTTTCCCATGTTGCTTTGTTCACGGGAATCTTCGTTTAAGATAATATTCTGCCAAATACGAGTTGAAGTGATGCTCCCTTCGTGGTGCCCGGCAGCACCCATTCATTTATAATTTGCAATAAAGTTTCCTTACTCCGGTTCGGAACAGGAATGAAAAAAATTTTCGAGTCCCGTTCAATACCACTAAAAATCCATATACCCTCAATTATTCTACCTGTATTATATTTACTCACTTCTGAGAATATACTTCTGATATATTTTTGAAAAAATTATGAAAACGTTGCTTTATTCACGGGAATCTTCGTTTAAAATAATATTCTGCCAAATACGAGTTGAAGTGATCCTCCCTTCGACCATATTTGGGTACATGATTTCTAACATCTCTCCACATTCTCTCAATGTGCACCAGTGTCCGGATCAATGACATTTTTACTGTGGTTGACTGTTTGGTGAAGAAATCCTTCATCGTCCAAACAATCATACGCTTTCTAACAGTCCGACATAATGGTGGTGTCCAGCAGCACCCATGCATTTATAATTTGCAATAAAGTTTCCTTATTTCGGTTTGGAACCGGAATTTAAAAAAATTCTTTTGTGTCCCGTTCAATACCACCAAAAATCCATATCCCCTCAATTATGCTACCTCTATTATATCTACCCACTTCGGAAATATACTTCTGATATATCTTCAAAAAATTATGAAAACGTTGCTTTATTCACGGAAATCTTCGTTTAAAATAATATTCTGCCAAATACGAGTTGAAGTGATCCTCCCTTCGACCATATTTGGGTAGGGTAAAAGTGGGATAGTTGCCCCATATTTTGACATTGTGTTTTTTTTCCTAGAAAAACGAATATATTTGAAATGTTTTTTTTGTTTATGAATACTCTGATCTTTTATTTACTGTATAGTAGAAGAAAATTTCATGTAGCTAATTTATTTATTTATGAAAAGCAAAAAAGTTTACGATACAAATTCCGGGTATAGATGCCCCATATGTGGGTTAGATGCCCCAATGCAATTTTCGTTATGAGGATAGTTGCCCTTGATTATAAATCAAAGCATATTTTCAAATAACAAGTTTTATCAGAACAAATGACTATGGAATTCGTATTCTTACACTAAGCCATTTAAAAAACTATGCACCTTCACATATTTCTATAATTCAATTTTATCTGTTTTTCTATTTAATTTCATTCGTTTTATTCTTCCGCATTTATTATAAAAATCACAATACATGGAACAGTCTTGATGCAACCATTTTTTGCACATGATACATTGTATCCAATCTCAAGTGTATTGTGTTTTTTTGTATAGCTAAAAACATTATTTACATTCAGAATCTTTGGCTACCTCTGTATCAGATTCATCTGACGAATTTGACGGCGATATTTCTTCACTTAATTCTTCAAATTTGTCTCTTTTTCTCCTTTTCAATTCTTTGACTGGAATTATCATCTGAGCTCTAATTTCAGTCCGTTTATGTTTATTAATTTCAGGTGATCGATGTTTATTTTTGCAAGCTATTCCTGTAGTAGCTTTCCCTTTAAATTTAGCTTTTTTCGCTTCGATATTTTCAGCCGAGTTCAATATTGCAGCTGATTGCTTTCCTCTCTTGTAAAATCGAATTGAAATAATTGGCACTGGCGAACGAACATTCTTGAAGGTATTTGCTTGGAGTTTCTTTCTTCAAATCATCTATGTTGATGTTATCTGATAGCATTGATGGGCTCGAATTGGAAAGTCTTCTATTTGGTTCATTCATATCGCTCTCACAAATGTTTTCATGAGATGAAAACATTCTCTCAGGAAATGAATTCAGAGAGACTTCCAGGGTTTGGACATTGGATGGACCTGGTACCTGAACACATGCTTTATCGACAACCGAAATTTCCTCAATTGTTGTATTTTCTTCATGTTCTGAAATTTCATTTTGAAGTACATGGTCTTCTGTACATTTTTCGGCATTCAGTGATATGTCAGATACAGAATAGAAGTTTTCTGGAACTGCATAGGGATTGAAAGGGTAAATGCCACATGCCCTAAATCCTGAAATCGCATTGCTACTTGTGGCTGCTCGTATCCAAGCATTGCCAATGAGTTTTCCTGCAACTAATCTACTAATTTTTCTGTCCTTGTTTGAAATTACCCAATTCCTAGTTTCTGCTTCGAAAAATGATTTAAATGGCTTGAAGAAACTGCGATCTAGTGGCTGCAAAGCTTGAGTGGTGTGGCTAGGTAGACAAAATAGAATAATATCATTTTCATCAGCAGTTTGAAGCATACCTATTGCGTTGCTATGCGAAGAATGGCCATCCAGAAGCAAAATTACCTTTCCATTTGGTTTTTTAGGTATGAAATGTTCTTTTAGCCATTTATAGAATAATTCAGAATTGACGTAAGCCGATTTTCTGTTCATATAAATTTCTGCTCCTGGTGGAAAACCATCTTGAAATTCTGGTTTCTTGTTAACCCCTTTAATGATAACAGCAGGAGGTAGAAAGTTCCCTACATCATTACAGCACAACTTTTTCAATGTATTTTCGCGGCATTTCTAAAAAAAGAAATTCGTTACATGCGCCTATTGCATATCACAACATGAACTGTAGGGGATAGACGCCCCTAAGGGCATCTATACCCATCAAAATCGGGGCATCTATCCTTTTCATTAGGGATAGATGCCCTCATTAAAAAAAAATAAAAGAGACAAAATAATGACAAAACAATTAACGGTATATAATATTCAAATATTACACTTGAACATTAAAGTAAAATAGTGTCACTTTTCTTTGAAAATTGAAAGTTGCAGACGTTTGTATAACAACGAAATTCGAAATTTACGATGATTTTAAGCGACCGCTTGGAATTTTAACATAAACACACGATAGGACCGTTTGAAGTAGCTGGCACCCTCACACTGATTTAGTGTAACCTGATGCTTCGTTTATGACCATAAACCCTATGTTAGAAAGTCTACAAGTCTCTACACGAATTTCGGGGCATCTATCCTACCAGGGCGACTATCCCACTTTTACCCTACATGATTTCTAACATCTCTCCACATTCTCTCACATTCACATTGGTGAAGAAATCCTTCATCGTCCAAACAATCATACGCTTTCTAACAGTCCGACATAATGGTGGTGTCCAGCAGCACCCATGCATTTATAATTTGCAATAAAGTTTCCTTATTTCGGTTTGGAACCGGAATTTAAAAAAATTCTTTTGTGTCCCGTTCAATACCACCAAAAATCCATATCCCCTCAATTATGCTACCTCTATTATATCTACCCACTTCGGAAATATACTTCTGATATATCTTCAAAAAATTATGAAAACGTTGCTTTATTCACGGGAATCTTCGTTTAAAATAATATTCTGCCAAATACGAGTTGAAGTGATCCTCCCTTCGACCATATTTGGGTACATGATTTCTAACATCTCTCCACATTCTCTCACATTCACATTGGTGAAGAAATCCTTCATCGTCCAAACAATCATACGCTTTCTAACAGTCCGACATAATGGTGGTGTCCAGCAGCACCCATGCATTTATAATTTGCAATAAAGTTTCCTTATTTCGGTTTGGAACCGGAATTTAAAAAAATTCTTTTGTGTCCCGTTCAATACCACCAAAAATCCATATCCCCTCAATTATGCTACCTCTATTATATCTACCCACTTCGGAAATATACTTCTGATATATCTTCAAAAAATTATGAAAACGTTGCTTTATTCACGGAAATCTTCGTTTAAAATAATATTCTGCCAAATACGAGTTGAAGTGATCCTCCCTTCGACCATATTTGGGTACATGATTTCTAACATCTCTCCACATTCTCTCACATTCACATTGGTGAAGAAATCCTTCATCGTCCAAACAATCATACGCTTTCTAACAGTCCGACATAATGGTGGTGTCCAGCAGCACCAATGCATTTATAATTTGCAATAAAGTTTCCTTATTTCGGTTTGGAACCGGAATTTAAAAAAATTCTTTTGTGTCCCGTTCAATACCACCAAAAATCCATATCCCCTCAATTATGCTACCTCTATTATATCTACCCACTTCGGAAATATACTTCTGATCAGTGGCGGCGCGAGACCTAAATTTTATGTGGGCAAGATAGATTTCGCGAGGCCCTGTTCTGTGGCGACCTTAAGATGGATTTTATAAAATAAAAATAAAACAAAACAATTAACACTCTCAATTTTTATTAATAAAAATACAAATTGAATTAATATTAATCAAAAACAAAAATCGTAAATATATAGTAGGTGGAGATGACAATATGACAATAAATGCAAACATTGGTTGCACTATTGAATATAAGTTCTTTATTGCTAAAAAAAATTGTAGTTCATTTTCTTTAAAAACAAATTCAGCCATAATCAGACACAAACAGACACAGCGTGGTTTTAAGTGACGAACATTATTCTATGGCGCCATTATCCCTTTAAAAATAATCACAGAATCAAGAAATCCGAAACTGTCGATATTTTAAATTTTGTTAACATGATATTTTACGTATGCATAGATCATTGACCCTTGTCTTGTTTGAATTTGTGGTGGTACCTTATAAAGCATGAAAAAAAATTAAAATGATATATTATGTCCTGATTGCACACATTTCTTAAAGTGTAGATTTAAAAATATTTATATTTCTTTATTAGAGGAACAGAAATTTTCTGCTTTTAACTTTACTAAATTCCTTAATGATTGCATCGTAATTCAGCCTAGATGCCATCTCTGATTCAATTGATAAAACAGCCAAAGCTGAAAGTCTTTCCTGGCCCATTGTGTTTCTTAAATAATTTTTTATTAATTTTAATTTTGAAAAACTCCTTTCAGCAGAGGCTGTACTTACCGGAATTGTTAATAAAATTCGGATGACAATGTAAATATTTGGGTAAATTTCTTTCAAGTTATTTTCTGTTATATATGACAGCAGCTGTTTTACATCTATAATGAAGTTGGGTAAATTTGGGATCATTGTATTTAATTCTTCATATAATTCGAAAGGTTGGAAGTCACTGCTCTCACCCACATGCAGGACGTTATGTAAATCGTTACAGTGTTTTAATATTTGCTCCTCTGGCATATTTTTTAGCTTGCTCAAATTATAGAGAAAACCGAAATTTTCAAAATGTTGATTTAAAGACGTAAATCTTAATTCCATATTGGTTATTATAGAATCAATCATGGCGTAAAAAAAATTTGTTTGATACCGGATTTTATTAGACTGTATAGGTTGATCGCTGCTTTCATATTCGAACATCCTTTTCTTTTTAGCTACTCTTTTATTCTTAAACTCTTTTGGCAGATCATAACAGCTTCTCTCACTAAATTGCCGAACATCAGACAGGGCTTTTTCGAATCCAGTTTCCCGATACTCTTTTATCCATTCACAAAATGTGTGTAAATGTTCAAGAGCAATGCTTAAATGAATTTGTACTGATTGCCATAATTTACTTATCATATTAACTCGCGATAATATCTCATACCACACATGTAAAGATACGATAAATTCTAAACTTAACATTTCATTTAGTACCGAATCGCAATCACTGAGAGTGTCTGATTGCTCCGTTTGATTTTTAAGCTTTCGATGCATTCAATCACTTCATCGAATTGCAATAATACGGCCTTTATCGCTTCGACTCTACTTTCCCATCTTGTGTCTGATAAAGGTTTCATAGTTAGTTTTAATTTGCCTTTTATTAAATCCCAGCGTTTGCTTGAACTTGAAAATAGCAAATAAATTTTTTGGATGAAACCAAAAAAAGTTTTTGCTGCCATAGATGAGTT
Organism: Henosepilachna vigintioctopunctata; assembly: GCA_030704895.1. Lineage (NCBI taxonomy): Eukaryota > Metazoa > Arthropoda > Insecta > Coleoptera > Coccinellidae > Henosepilachna > Henosepilachna vigintioctopunctata. Next base: position 1,149,698 of record JARQZJ010000064.1, read on the forward strand.
TGCTGCATCTACCAACAGTAGATTCCAACTATGACAGCCACAAGGTGTGAAAAATGCCCTAGGGTTAATATTCAATATTCGAGTTTTAACTCCACTATTTACACCTACCATATTTGCTCCATTGTCGTATCCTTGGCCACGGCAGTCTTGAACATTTAAGTCGTATTTTTCTAGATGTTCCAGTATAGCATTGGCTAAATATTCTCCAGTTGTCTCACTAACAGCTAGAAATCCTATAAAATGTTCGACTATTGTGCCAGTTGACGTATCACAAAATCTTAAGATAACCGACATTTGTTCAACTCTACTACTGTCTCTAGCGCAATCCAGCAAAAAAGAATAGTACTTAGCTTCTTTAACCTTACGAATAATTTCATCGACAACTGTTTTTGACATCAATATGATCAATTCATTTTGAATATCGTGACTTAAATAATGGTGTGAAAGTTGTTTGTCATTAATGCGTTTCATGTGTTCTCGTAAAGTAGGATCAAATTTCGATATCAGTTTAAATAAATCTATGAAATTACCGGAATTTTTAACAACGTCACCTGTCTTGAGAGATTCTCTGTGACCTCTAAATGCAAGATTATGAGAGGCCAAAAAATTAATTATGTCAATTATTCTCTCTAACAAGTTGTGCCAATGTTTTTGAGATTCACGTATTAGCCTTTCGTTTTCTTGGTCTATTGTTTTGCCTTGATTTATACCTTTCTCTGAAGTTAACCATTGGAACATATGTGCCATATGTTCTTTAGTATTCTCATGTCTATGTAAGATGCTACTTAAATGTTTCCAGTCACAACACCCTCCTTGCACCATCTGAGTTTGTGAATTGCCAAATAGTCTGCATGGAAAACAATAAACTTTATTCTGAGAATTGGAATAAACTAACCAGCGACGATGTTGATTTTCACCATTATTTAGTTTTCTCGAGAAATAAAAATTGGAAAAGTGTCTGTGATCATCACTTTTGGGATAACATTCATCGCCCCTATTTAATTGCTGTGTGGGGCCGCTTTGAACTATGTCACGACGCTGTGAATCCGTTATGGGAAACGTCCACAATCCTGGATCCGAATTAACAAGCACTTGCTGAACTATGGTACTGGCGTCGTCGCTGCGAATTGGAGAATCTATGTCAATCTGTTCTTCTTGATTGCTTGATGACAGCACAATAGTTTCAGCGTCAACTTTTGATTGGCTAGAGCATGATCCAAACTCTACTTCTAACTGACGTTCGCACTCGGTAGTCTCGGTACTCAGTGCATCTGGAGTATTTCCTAACGGTATCTTGGACGTTTGTTGTGTAGAAGTCGAATATATAGATTCAGGTGGTTCTGTACTACCAGACGCAGTTTGGTTGAGGAACTTTATCATATTTAAACTCAAAGCCTGGTTGGATGCAGTTCTTTCAGCTTTTCTTTTTCTTTTTGCTGATCCGGACTCCCATTTTCTTCCAATATCTCTATCTCGGCCGGACATGTCGATAATATCGTATCTGTAACCTGTAAACAAAAGCTATAGTGTCAAAATTTTTTTGCAGTTTTATCTGCATAATATTGTAAAACCTAAATTGAAATTAATTTTCAAACAAAAATCTTGAAGAACGCTCTTACTACCTATAGACCAGGGTCGATAATTTTTGAAACCAAAAAAAATTATAGTAGGATGAAACCCGTTAAAAAGGGACAAGAATATAACAAAAATGAGAAAATAATTTAAGGGCGATCTGAGGTCGGGAAGTGGAAGGGGTGAAAAACGGTGTACCTCGATTTCCGGCAAAACTACAAGTCCTATGGAAAAAAATTGAATGACAAAGTTGTAGGTAATAAAGAGACCTACAACTTTTGTAATCACACTTTTTTCACATAACCTCAAAATTCATGTGAAAAATTCAAATAATCAAGTATTTGGTTTTTTATTTTTATCTTATGCAAAAAAAAATTTTTTTTTTCACGAAATTTGATGAAAACTTACCTTTCTATGTCCTAAAGACACTGTAATTTTTTTGATTTGAAATATTTATGTTTTCACCTTATTTTGACAAAAAATCGATAAAACACCCTAATTTTCAATCGAAAATTCTCGCGTCAAAATTTCAGTTTTTTGAAAAAAGTCGGGGAGTTTTTTGTTCGTTGAAATCTCTTCTTTCTGATAATGTGCAAATATATATACATTACTATGGTATATGTTCTCAGAAAATACAAAGAAAAGAAAAAAACTCGAATCCGAAATTTTTTCCCCCCTTTTAAAATGTTATATTTCGTGCAATCTTTATGATTTATTGTTTTGTAATTTTTTTGTTTTTCAAGTAATTAAAGTGTAAATTTTACTAAATAGCTCAAAATTGTACATAGTGATTAAAAAAAAATTTCGGATTCGAGTTCCTTCTTTGCATTTTCTGAGAATATTTACCATAGTAATGTATATATTTTTCTTCAGAAAGAAGAGATTTCAACGAACAAAAAACTCTCCGACTTTTTTCAAAAAGCTGAAATTTTGACGCGAGAATTTTCGATTGAAAATTAGGGTGTTTTTTCGATATTAAGTCAAAATAAGGTGAAAAAATAAATATTTAAAATCAAAAAAATTACAGCGTGTTTAGGACCTAGAAAGCTAAGTTTTCACCAAATTTCGTGAAAAAAAATTTTTTTTTGCATAAGATAAAAATAAAAAACCAAAAACTTGATTATTTGAATTTTTCACATAAATTTTGAGGTTATGTGAAAAAAGCGTGATTACAAAAGTTGTAGGTCTCTTTATTACCTACAACTTTGTCATTTAATTTTTTCCCATAGGACTTGTAGTTGTGCCGGAAATCGAGGTACACCATTTTTTTACCTTAAAAACTCACCCCCTTCCACTTCCCGACCTCAGATCGCCCGTAAATTATTTTTCCTTTCATTTTTGTTATATTCTCGTCCTTTCTTAACGAGTTTCATCCTACTATTATTTTTTTCACTTTTCATCATTTTCAAAATTATCGACCCTGGTCTACTACGAGTTTTTAAAACTTAAAAAGTCGATACGTTTTTTATCATTTAAGTTTAGTTTTCCCCCAAAAGATATTATAAAGCGTATAATTTAATTTAAAGTAATTACTGTGTTATTTATTTATTACAAATTAATTATTTCTTACCTTATGTAAAATAGACGAGTACAGGTACCGGTGTTATATTAAACGTATCACGAAGAAAACAAAAACCATTTATTTGTGTTGGAAGGTACGGTGGATCTAACTGAACACGGTGATCGTCTCTTTATGAAATCATTTATTTAACTGCCGTAATATGGTTTGTTGTGCAGTCGAAGAATCTATTAAGACTAAATATGAAGAATATAATATAAACAGTCTCAAGTTCCGAAATTTAAGAGTTTCGGTGCTACATACTAAATCTGCTGATGACAGATATATCATATACGATAACATAAAATAGGGAGAGAGTGATAAATATCACTGAGTCATTTCTAGGAATGTTGAACATAAACAATTATAACGAATATAGTTTTTTGCTTAATATCCAACAATTTGTAAGTCACTGTTTTTTAATTTTAATTTTAGTTTACAGGAGCAATCAATATACCCACACACTATTTGTCTTATCAAAATAGGTACGCACATTCATAAAAACAAAAAATATTAAATAACACAATTACGTTTTTATTGTTATGCGCCCAGCGACTGCGTTCCGACTACTTTAATTTGATTGGCTGGCTTCCTAGTAAAATAAGTAAACAAATAAATCAAGGGATTCCCCGCACTGGTCGGCGGCGGCAAGGATTGACTAGCGATAGTTACGCAACATGAGCAAAAGTTGCCAGACTAAAAAAACAATTTAAATTAATTTATATATTTTTTCATTTTATTCTCTCTTTGAAGCATTTCTTTTAAGCAATACATAAAAATTTTTGAGGTGCGAGGCCCCTTGTACCGCGAGGCCGTAGGCGGTGGCCCACGTCGCCCACGCCTTACGCCGCCTCTGCTTCTGATATATCTTCAAAAAATTATGAAAACGTTGCTTTATTCACGGAAATCTTCGTTTAAAATAATATTCTGCCAAATACGAGTTGAAGTGATCCTCCCTTCGACCATATTTGGGTACATGATTTCTAACATCTCTCCACATTCTCTCACATTCACATTGGTGAAGAAATCCTTCATCGTCCAAACAATCATACGCTTTCTAACAGTCCGACATAATGGTGGTGTCCAGCAGCACCCATGCATTTATAATTTGCAATAAAGTTTCCTTATTTCGGTTTGGAACCGGAATTTAAAAAAATTCTTTTGTGTCCCGTTCAATACCACCAAAAATCCATATCCCCTCAATTATGCTACCTCTATTATATCTACCCACTTCGGAAATATACTTCTGATATATCTTCAAAAAATTATGAAAACGTTGCTTTATTCACGGGAATCTTCGTTTAAAATAATATTCTGCCAAATACGAGTTGAAGTGATGCTCCCTTCGACCATATTTGGGTACATGATTTCTAACATCTCTCCACATTCTCTCACATTCACATTGGTGAAGAAATCCTTCATCGTCCAAACAATCATACGCTTTCTAACAGTCCGACATAATGGTGGTGTCCAGCAGCACCCATGCATTTATAATTTGCAATAAAGTTTCCTTATTTCGGTTTGGAACCGGAATTTAAAAAAATTCTTTTGTGTCCCGTTCAATACCACCAAAAATCCATATCCCCTCAATTATGCTACCTCTATTATATCTACCCACTTCGGAAATATACTTCTGATATATCTTCAAAAAATTTTGAAAACGTTGCTTTATTCACGGAAATCTTCGTTTAAAATAATATTCTGCCAAATACGAGTTGAAGTGATCCTCCTTCGACCATATTTGGGTACATGATTTCTAACATCTCTCCACATTCTCTCACATTCACATTGGTGAAGAAATCCTTCATCGTCCAAACAATCATACGCTTTCTAACAGTCCGACATAATGGTGGTGTCCAGCAGCACCCATGCATTTATAATTTGCAATAAAGTTTCCTTATTTCGGTTTGGAACCGGAATTTAAAAAAATTCTTTTGTGTCCCGTTCAATACCACCAAGAATCCATATCCCCTCAATTATGCTACCTCTATTATATCTACCCACTTCGGAAATATACTTCTGATATATCTTCAAAAAATTATGAAAACGTTGCTTTATTCACGGAAATCTTCGTTTAAAATAATATTCTGCCAAATACGAGTTGAAGTGATCCTCCCTTCGACCATATTTGGGTACATGATTTCTAACATCTCTCCACATTCTCTCACATTCACATTGGTGAAGAAATCCTTCATCGTCCAAACAATCATACGCTTTCTAACAGTCCGACATAATGGTGGTGTCCAGCAGCACCCATGCATTTATAATTTGCAATAAAGTTTCCTTATTTCGGTTTGGAACCGGAATTTAAAAAATTTCTTTTGTGTCTCGTTCAATACCACCAAAAATCCATATCCCCTCAATTATGCTACCTCTATTATATCTACCCACTTCGGAAATATACTTCTGATATATCTTCAAAAAATTATGAAAACGTTGCTTTATTCACGGGAATCTTCGTTTAAAATAATATTCTGACAAATACGAGTTGAAGTGATCCTCCCTTCGACCATATTTGGGTACATGATTTCTAACATCTCTCCACATTCTCTCACATTCACATTGGTGAAGAAATCCTTCATCGTCCAAACAATCATACGCTTTCTAACAGTCCGACATAATGGTGGTGTCCAGCAGCACCCATGCATTTATAATTTGCAATAAAGTTTCCTTATTTCGGTTTGGAACCGGAATTTAAAAAAATTCTTTTGTGTCCCGTTCAATACCACCAAAAATCCATATCCCCTCAATTATGCTACCTCTATTATATCTACCCACTTCGGAAATATACTTCTGATATATCTTCAAAAAATTATGAAAACGTTGCTTTATTCACGGAAATCTTCGTTTAAAATAATATTCTGCCAAATACGAGTTGAAGTGATCCTCCCTTCGACCATATTTGGGTACATGATTTCTAACATCTCTCCACATTCTCTCACATTCACATTGGTGAAGAAATCCTTCATCGTCCAAACAATCATACGCTTTCTAACAGTCCGACATAATGGTGGTGTCCAGCAGCACCCATGCATTTATAATTTGCAATAAAGTTTCCTTATTTCGGTTTGGAACCGGAATTTAAAAAAATTCTTTTGTGTCCCGTTCAATACCACCAAAAATCCATATCCCCTCAATTATGCTACCTCTATTATATCTACCCACTTCGGAAATATACTTCTGATATATCTTCAAAAAATTATGAAAACGTTGCTTTATTCACGGAAATCTTCGTTTAAAATAATATTCTGCCAAATACGAGTTGAAGTGATCCTCCCTTCGACCATATTTGGGTACATGATTTCTAACATCTCTCCACATTCTCTCACATTCACATTGGTGAAGAAATCCTTCATCGTCCAAACAATCATACGCTTTCTAACAGTCCGACATAATGGTGGTGTCCAGCAGCACCCATGCATTTATAATTTGCAATAAAGTTTCCTTATTTCGGTTTGGAACCGGAATTTAAAAAAATTCTTTTGTGTCCCGTTCAATACCACCAAAAATCCATATCCCCTCAATTATGCTACCTCTATTATATCTACCCACTTCGGAAATATACTTCTGATATATCTTCAAAAAATTATGAAAACGTTGCTTTATTCACGGAAATCTTCGTTTAAAATAATATTCTGCCAAATACGAGTTGAAGTGATCCTCCATTCGACCATATTTGGGTACATGATTTCTAACATCTCTCCACATTCTCTCACATTCACATTGGTGAAGAAATCCTTCATCGTCCAAACAATCATACGCTTTCTAACAGTCCGACATAATGGTGGTGTCCAGCAGCACCCATGCATTTATAATTTGCAATAAAGTTTCCTTATTTCGGTTTGGAACCGGAATTTAAAAAAATTCTTTTGTGTCCCGTTCAATACCACCAAAAATCCATATCCCCTCAATTATGCTACCTCTATTATATCTACCCACTTCGGAAATATACTTCTGATATATCTTCAAAAATTATGAAAACGTTGCTTTATTCACGGAAATCTTCGTTTAAAATAATATTCTGCCAAATACGAGTTGAAGTGATCCTCCATTCGACCATATTTGGGTACATGATTTCTAACATCTCTCCACATTCTCTCACATTCACATTGGTGAAGAAATCCTTCATCGTCCAAACAATCATACGCTTTCTAACAGTCCGACATAATGGTGGTGTCCAGCAGCACCCATGCATTTATAATTTGCAATAAAGTTTCCTTATTTCGGTTTGGAACCGGAATTTAAAAAAATTCTTTTGTGTCCCGTTCAATACCACCAAAAATCCATATCCCCTCAATTATGCTACCTCTATTATATCTACCCACTTCGGAAATATACTTCTGATATATCTTCAAAAAATTATGAAAACGTTGCTTTATTCACGGAAATCTTCGTTTAAAATAATATTCTGCCAAATACGAGTTGAAGTGATCCTCCATTCGACCATATTTGGGTACATGATTTCTAACATCTCTCCACATTCTCTCATATTCACATTGGTGAAGAAATCCTTCATCGTCCAAACAATCATACGCTTTCTAACAGTCCGACATAATGGTGGTGTCCAGCAGCACCCATGCATTTATAATTTGCAATAAAGTTTCCTTATTTCGGTTTGGAACCGGAATTTGAAAAAATTCTTTTGTGTCCCGTTCAATACCACCAAAAATCCATATCCCCTCAATTATGCTACCTCTATTATATCTACCCACTTCGGAAATATACTTCTGATATATCTTCAAAAAATTATGAAAACGTTGCTTTATTCACGAAAATCTTCGTTTAAAATAATATTCTGCCAAATACGAGTTGAAGTGATCCTCCCTTCGACCATATTTGGGTACATGATTTCTAACATCTCTCCACATTCTCTCACATTCACATTGGTGAAGAAATCCTTCATCGTCCAAACAATCATACGCTTTCTAACAGTCCGACATAATGGTGGTGTCCAGCAGCACCCATTCATTTATAGTTTGCAATAAAGTTTCCTTATTTCGGTTTGGAACGGAATTTAAAAAAATTTTTTGAGTCCCGTTCAATACCACTAAAAATCCATATACCCTCAATTATTCTACCTCTATTATATTCTACTCACTTCTGAGAATATACTTCTGATATATTTTCAAAAAATTATGAAAACGTTGCTTTATTCACGGAAATCTTCGTTTAAAATAATATTCTGCCAAATACGAGTTGAAGTGATCCTCCTTTCGACCATATTTGGGTACATGATTTCTAACATCTCTCCACATTCTCTCAATGTGCACCAGTGTCCGGATCAATGACATTTTTACTGTGGTTGACTGTTTGGTGAAGAAATCCTTCATCGTCCAAACAATCATACGCTTTCTAACAGTCCGACATAATGGTGGTGTCCAGCAGCACCCATGCATTTATAATTTGCAATAAAGTTTCCTTATTTCGGTTTGGAACCGGAATTTAAAAAAATTCTTTTGTGTCCCGTTCAATACCACCAAAAATCCATATACCCTCAATTATGCTACCTCTATTATATCTACCCACTTCGGAAATATACTTCTGATATATCTTCAAAAATTATGAAAACGTTGCTTTATTCACGGGAATCTTCGTTTAAAATAATATTCTGCCAAATACGAGTTGAAGTGATGCTCCCTTCGCCCATATTTGGGTACATGATTTCTAACATCTCTCCACATTCTCTCAATGTGCACCAGTGTCCGGACCAATGAAATTTTTACTGTGGTTGACTGTTTGGTGAAGAAATCCTTCATCGTCCAAACAATCATACGCTTTCTAACAGTCCGACATAATGGTGGTGTCCAGCAGCACCCATGCATTTATAATTTGCAATAAAGTTTCCTTATTTCGGTTTGGAACCGGAATTTAAAAAAATTCTTTTGTGTCCCGTTCAATACCACCAAAAATCCATATCCCCTCAATTATGCTACCTCTATTATATCTACCCACTTCGGAAATATACTTCTGATATATCTTCAAAAAATTATGAAAACGTTGCTTTATTCACGGGAATCTTCGTTTAAAATAATATTCTGCCAAATACGAGTTGAAGTGATGCTCCCTTCGCCCATATTTGGGTACATGATTTCTAACATCTCTCCACATTCTCTCAATGTGCACCAGTGTCCGGATCAATGACATTTTTACTGTGGTTGACTGTTTGGTGAAGAAATCCTTCATCGTCCATTCAGTCATACGCTTTCTATCAGTTTGACATAATGGTGGTTCCCGGCAGCACCCATTCATTTATAATTTCCAATCAAGTTTCCTTACTTGGGTTCGGAACAGGAATGAAAAAAAAATTTTGAGTCCCCTTCAATACCACCAAAAATCCATATACCCTGAATTATTCTACCTCTATTATATTTACTCACTTCTGAGAATATACTTCTTATATATCCTTAAATTTATGAAAACGTTGCTTTATTCACGGGAATGTTCGTTCAAAATAATATTCTGCCAAATACGAGTTGAAGAAATCCTTCATCGTCCAAACAGTCATACGCTTTCCAACAGTCACAATGGGTGGTCCCAATTGGTGGTGCCCAGCAGAACCCATTCATTTATAATTTGCAATAAAGTTTCCTTATTTCGGTTCGGAACCGGAATTTAAAAAAATTCTTTTAGTCCCGTTCAATACCACCAAAAATGCATATACCCTCAATTATTCTACCTCTATTATATTTACTCACTTCTGAGAATATACTTCTGATATATCTTCAAAAAAAATTATGAAAACGTTGCTTTATTCACTGGAATCTTCGATTTTTCTAATCCAGCCTAATTTTTCCAAACTTCTAATTACAGTAGATAAACAAACTTCTCTACAAAAATTTCAACAATCAACAACCGTATTTGAAGACCTTTTTCATTTTCATAATCGATTTGCCCTATACCTCGAACATAGCCACAACGCAACAAATCGGCAAATTTCAATGACACTCAATTTTGATTTTTCTAAAAACGTATTTTTGTTGCCAGATATTGAAAATCCGCAACCTGCACGTACCCACCCACTTTTTATGTTTATTTACTTGCATCATAGTCGTTGTACATTGAAATAAATTTTTTGATGGATAGTATTTACAAATTTCATTGCATGTTCTTTCATCCTTTAAAACACAATGAAACATTAAAAAATCTTTCAACTTACACTCGTCTTCACGCATTCCTAAGAATGTTAATATGTTCATTGAAATTTATTTGATACTCTTCTGCTATTTCAATAGATTCGGAACTTTTCTGTTCTATCTCTAATTTATCATTTTGAATCATTTTAAATTTTTTTATACAGTCTAATCCTTTAGAAAGTCTTACTTAAAATTCTCATTATTAATTATGAACAAATTTAGGTAGTCTTCCATATTTAGAATTTTCAATTTAAGTTTTATTAATCCATCTGTTTTGTAAACACCATTAATTGTTCTCAAATTTGTTTTCCTTATGTTATTATTTTTAGTTTTTAAATGTACAAGTTTCGAGTTTATGAGTGAAACATTTGAACCAGGATCATAAATAGCAGGTACATCTAAAATGTCATTTAATTTTATTTTGAGTTCAATTAATGGTGGCACTATTAGTTTTTTGGATCATCATTGCTTAATTCTATATCCAAAGCTAAATTATTTATCAATTTCATCCATTATATGATTTGGCAACCCTGAAGCAATGATCTCGATCAATGTTCCATTATCTATAGTTTTTCTGACTTGTAATAAAAGTCTTTCTTTTTTAATAGAATATTGCAAAAACGAACCTGTTTGGTATTTAAAGGCTAATGCATATCTTATCGGAGACCAACCTTTACTAGCAAACGTTTTACAAAATGTTTCTCTCCACTCTTTCCATCCTACTTCAATTGTTAATTTATGAAGTGTACAACTATACCAATCTACAGCACTGTTCACCATAAAAGATTTCAAAATTTCGATTCTTTTCTCGTCCTTTTTTCGTCATCTAGTCCATTTAATAACTGGAATTTAAACTGTAGTCTTTCCATTGTGATATGCAACGAGAATGTTGTTTTATAATGATGATGTTTACTTTTGTAGGTTAAATAATACAAGAAGTGTTTCTCATTAAATAAGAAAGATATTTTATTATCAAAATAAAATAACAAGTAATCTAAAAGTTTACTTTACCTGTAAATAACAAAGAAACAACATTCAAAGTTATTATTCACGAGGTTTTCTATATCTATCAGAGTGTCAGAATGATTCACAAAGCTTAAGCATAACAAAATTCATAGATAATATGACTACCGTTTCACGGTAGTCTATTATCTATGAATCCGTAGTATATAATAATGCACTAAGCAATGCACTATACTACGTAATGGTCATTCCTTACATATATAATAATAATAATCTTTATTTAAGGTTCTTGTAATACAATTATATAGGTAAAACAATAGTAACTATTCTAATTTTAAGATCTATCTTGACAATTATATTGCCTAAATAAAGATAATACATTTTCTCACAAAGACCGTAGCCTGTGGTGAGTACGAATAATGCCTATTTATATTCTGCAATATTTAATACCTACATATATATCAAGGTATCTCTTTTAATTATTTGAGAAAAAACTTATTAATCTAAAAATTTTATAACAATATTGGGGAGAAGCGAATATCAATATTATAAAAATGTGTAACACTATCATATATTGTTTTACAACCATTTTAGCTTTCAAATGTTCACCAGTCGATGAATCATATATCTGTCCTTTGTTTTCATCCAGTTCTTCATGCCAGACATGAATTTTTTAATGTTAATCATATTTTGTAATTCAAATGGTAATTCATTATAGATTCTTGGTGCCAAATAGTAGTAGCTACGAAGACATATAGATTTACTGTATTGCGGAATTGATAAAGAGTTTCTGCTAAGTATTCACGATATGTTCTAAAAAGTAACAACTGTCTATTCTGTTTTTCGTGAAGATGAGCAGCGATTGAACAAACAGCTGTCGCATATCCAGCATGTCAGCATCTTTATACAGAAAGTCAGTAGGATATCTGATATCTTTTTTATGAAGGATTTTCAGCAGCCATTCTTGTTGAATTTCTAGCTTTTTATTACTGTATCATAGCACCCCACGCAACAATACCATATCTTATCAGAGACTCCGCCAGTGCTTTGTAGATTATTGTTAGATGTTTTATGTCTAGAATAATTGACAGTTTTTTAAATTTGGATATTAATCCTCTAAGCTTACTAATTAAGCTTCTGACGTGGACTCCCATTTGAGGTGCGAATCCAGTATAATTCCTAAGTATTTGCATTCGTATGTACAAGGAATGTTAAATGTCTTTTCTGCTATTTTAATTTTCAGTGGTTCACTGGGTGGAAGTAAGCGCTTATCTGCAGCAGAAGGAATGTATTTCGTTTTATCCATATTGATAGTTAAGAGGTGATGCTTTAACCAATTAAAGATATTCACAAAATCAGATTCAGCTTTGGTTTTGATATCGCTCCAGTTTGCTCCTGAGTAAACTATCGCAGTATCGTCTGCAAAACTGATTATCTTTACCTTCACTGTCCGACATTAAAAGTTTAATCATATAGATTGTGAATAGAATTGGCCCTAATATTGTTCCCTGAGGTACCCCATATTCTATCATCCTTATATTACTGAAGGTATTGTTCACCTTCACTGTTTGGTTTCGATTTGATAAGTGGCTTTTAAATAATCTTAGATGGACACCATTAATTCCAATCTCTTCTAGAAGGCTCAAAAGTGTTGTATGTTCAACAATGTGGAAAAATAAATAGAGAAAAGGGAAAATAAATAGAGGCGGAATGAAGGACCCTGAAGCACTCATAGCACAGATAGCCGTGACGTTTTTACCTCTTTCCCAAGATGTGACTGTTCCTACACGTTTTTGTCCTTTAGGCGCTATAATTTTTTCGGTTTCCTGCACTGTCGTTACGCCAGTCTCGTCCATATTGTAAATATGAGACGGTGGGAAGTGGTATTTTGTCATGACATTTTCCAGATTTTCAAAGAACCGATCCACTTCAGCTTTATTAAACCCAAGTATCCTATTGATGCTTGTCGCTTCTGGCTTTCTAATACTTAGATTAGGATGTCGTTGGAAAAAGCCATTAAGAAAGTCTCTGCCTGCAGACTTTTTGGTTTCATTAAATCGATCTGCAACTCCAATTTTTTCAGCCATGGCGTAACATACCTTACAAAACTGAGCCCTCGTCAGTCCATAAAATTTATTGGACATTTTTTGTAGATGATCAGCCAGAATGACTTCTTGTTCCACAGTGAACACAGAGGGCCTTCCTAGTTTTGGAGGACACTTGTAGCTAGTATCGTTAAATTTAGCTAACCTGAATCTCTTTTTTAAGGTGCTGTAGGGTATTCCAGTCTCTTTTGAAACCTTGTAAACTGATTTACCACCACGCCGAAGTTTTTCGACTGCATTTTCTAAAGTTTCAACGGTCCAAGACGCTTTCGTAGTGGTGCGTTCCCTTTTTCTGGGCATTTTGACATCTGAAAAAAAAAACATTATTACTAAATCGTATGGGGTAATTGGAGCCACAAAGGGGTAATCACAGCCTAATAAGCTCCGATTACCCGACTTCCACCATGTTGAAATTAAATAAAACGATATACTGAATCTAACTTGTAACGAAATTATACGCAGAGATACTCAACATTGATAACATTAGCTATAAAATAAAACAGGTTTGATTATAATAAACGTATAACTTTATACATACCAGGCCGATGAAATTTCGTATTTCTTATAAGGGCGGACCGAAAAATCAACAACCGTCCGTCGTCACACAACACATGGCACTGGCGAGTTTAGCGCCGCAGAGAAATACGATCGCAGCGGGCCGAAGGCGTCCGAGTAACAAACGAGTGAATACGAGCTATAGGTTTGTCTATAGCCACACCGCTCCCATTACCCTCTGGCTCCCATTACCCTCGGTACCCCTAATCATACTTCGACGCCACAAACCGGGATCATGACTACAATCTAAAGTGCTGCATTATACTGATGAAGATAAACTACGGATTCTTCAGTGGTACCTTGTCTTGTTTAACTTGACGCTTCTTCCGAAAAACATATATCTTTCTCTTCAGTTACGTACATAGCTCTTTGATTTAAGGCTGTGCTACTGCAAGCTACCTCGATATCTTCGTGGCATTGCCTTTCCTTATTATCTATCTTGCCACAAAATTTTAGTGAAGTACCCGCCATTTCTTCTTTCTGTAATTTATTTTCTCGTTTTTGCTGTCGAAATTGCGCTCCCGAAAGTTCTTTCTGAAATTATTTGCGAATGCAAGATTTTTTTATTTGAGTAATTTATATTATGGTCCTTATATATATCGGGGGGCACCACGTAATTTGGTTATATACCTTAAGAAAATATTACAGTAATTTTTTTGAATTTTTTAATGAATTACTGCTCACAAAGTTTTCTATATTTTTTTCGTGGATGGTCGCCATGTCAAGGTTTATTCGTTCTAAGCAATCATGTGTGCCTTCAATTTTGAGTGCTTCTACCATTTTTTTCTTCTCTTGGACTGAAAGTTCGTCATCGAAAAATGCAAGCGAAACCAGCTCTTCCGACAAATACCACAAGTGATTTAAAATCTTTTTCAGCGCAATAGTAGCTAGATTTTTGTTAACACTTTCAAAAGCTTTAAGGTCTTTTAATAATTGTAAGTCGTTTCTTGGTGCTGACTGACTGGTAGAGGCTTGAAACCAATATTTGATATAAATCATCACCGTGAAAATACATATTTCTCTCACAGCCTTTTCGTCCTTTTTCGTTAGCTTTAACTGATGCTTAAATAAATAAATTTTTAAACAGTACAAGGCTCTTTCCATCCATCTAGCTCGATGTAGACCAGCAGGTCTCCGAAATGAAACGCCTTTTTCAGGAACACCTCCTAAGAATATGATTGTAAGATTTAACATTTCTTTGTAGTCATCTCGAGGTTGATGTACTTGAAGTTGCTTTTTGGCAAAAGAAATCCTGTCTGCGGCCACTTCTGCAAGAATATTTGCCTCAGCGTCATCTGTTATTGTTTTGAAGTCGCTTTGGTCAATAGAGTCCCAACTGTTCTTAAATCTTTTGAATAATTGTATATCAGGACCACTAGATGGGGCAAGCGATTGATCCACTACACCTGACAACATAATTTCCATTATGTGGTGACGACAAGCAAACCAAAGCATATTTTTATCCATTTTGCGCTCCAAGAGAACGCATACTCCACTTCTTAAGCCGGTATTTACAGCAGTAGTGTCAAAACACAAACATTTTACTTTATCGCTCAAATTCCATGAATTTATAGCGTCGTAGACAGCCGACGCACAAGCTTCGCTTGTTCCACGTTCTAATTTTGGGACGGCGAGTAATTGATCGGCTCCATGTCCTGATACCAAAATTGGCAGCCGATCTACAGTTTTGTGTCCAGTAATATCTTCTATAAGTTTACCGTCCCAATGAATTGTTAAAGACGAACTAGGTTTAAACTCGCTTTTGAGCGACTCTGCAACAGCTTTGCGATTTTTGACACGCTGCCGACGAATAGAAGATCTATTGACATTAAATTCTGATGGATCACAGCCTGCGCTTTTCAAAGTAGATGTCACGACCATAGTTGCTTTTCTGTCACTCAATTTAGAAACATCAAGACTGGAAGCTAATTGACTGTTAATAATATCTTTTCGAGCTCGTTTTTGAGGTGGTTGCATCTTCGTCAATTTTGATATAAATTCGGAGTCAGATGGAGTTTCTTCCTCACTTATTGTGGCAGACGATGACGAAATAAATGATAATGAAGACAATGAGCATTTTTCTGTTATAGACGAGATATCTTTGTTTTCACGCTCGCGCAATTTATCAAGCCGTTCTTTTTCTCTTTTATTTTCTTACATTTGTTTAAACTTTTTCTGTCGACTGAACCAATCAAAAATTGGCGTCGATTTTGCCGCACTGCTAACAAAAACTGTTTATCTTCTTCTAAAGTCATAATATTTAAAGCATCACGATGAGCGATGTCAAATAAATCTTCTAACTTTTGTTGCCAGTTTTGTTCTTTTGTTTTCAATGCTTCTGAACGTTTTTTCTTGTTTTCTTTATTTTTTTTAGATTCTGCCATTCTTTGAACAGCTTTTCAATTTTGCTGATGACATGTTTTTTAATTGAATAGGTATGCCAGCTTTTTCCCACAAATTAATAACCCCACAAGCCGTCAAAGTCGCAGATTCACGAATACTTTTCTTTTCTTCATTTTTGTAGTAGAAAAAATATCGCAACACTTCGCCAATGGATGGTAAGGTTGATTGGCTTAATTCAGATAATAATTGACCGATAAGCCAAATCTCACTTTGATTTCTAGTAGTTATACTGAATCCGCTACTAGTAGACGCCATTGCAAATTGAAATATATATATATATATATATATATGTATATATATTTTCAGATAACAAGGACATTGTTTATCATGAGCTGTATGGTCGGTTGGTAACTTCAGTTTCGTTTTTTGATTTGCACTTAAAAAATCGACATATTCGTTTTTATTTTTTCCTTAGTATTGGTGTTTACCACTTCACTTTACACATGTTATTTCGTTTTTGCAAATGTCCTAACCATTTTTTATTATATTATCAGATTCTACGTTTACTATGGATATTTCAGGTAGTTTCAGTTTCACGTTCGTAATCTTGTATTTGTCTCCAGATTTTGAATTTCAGTTAATAAAAGAAACATGTAAAAAAGCTTACTGAATCAATATTTGAGAAATTATGATTTACTCAGAAGAAAAAACTACAACCCTAAGAAATAGCTAATTCTAAGCAAAGCTCGACGGCTTAAAATCTTAAGAACTTACCCTAAAACTAATGTGAAGTTCGAATACTTCGTTGTTCAGTTTTCCTTTCCTTAAAAGGATATTGTCATATGAGTCCAAAGAATATTTGCTTATATTATTATTTAGTTCAATATTTAGAATTGTGTTATGCTCACGATTGCATTTTCGACAGCCCTGATAAGTACAATTATTCAAGTTGTGAGTTTTACGCAAACATTTGAGGTAGAGATTTAATTTTATTGATTAGATCATTTACCGATAGTTTTAAAAATGAATCGCAATTCTAGATTGCATGTTCTGATTGTTTGCAATAATGACAATAAGGTTAAAAGTATTGAAAAAGCGTTACTATGATGTTGAGTATATTTGCTACTGATAATGTTTGAATTTACCTTATTTGCTTCTAAAGACCCTATGACATATGTACTCTCTTTTCCAAAAAATCAAGCAGATCTTGAAATAAAGCAAAATAGTTGTGTTAATTATAATCTCAGTCTCGATGGACCAAGATGTTCGATTTAAATAGTGGACTGCATATTTCTTAATTTGTATAAGTATATTGACTTTTCGTCGTATTAAAAAGAACTGTGTGTCCCTTATAAATTTATTCAATAACTGCTCTCTGAGGGAGCTCTACAAATACATACAATACTAATATAAAACTTCCCTCAACAGACAAGTTTCAGTAATGTTTTGCTTTATATACGAATCAACCTTGGTCATGTCATTGAGGGGGATACTGATCCCCAATTTGTACATAGAGTATGACCAGGCGAAATATTGGTATCCTAACTAAGATTATAAATTATAGATATATTTCGGTTACTACGGGTAAAACCAAATCCTTGTTTCACCAAAGTATTAGGTATCGGCTTTTACTGAAATAAGATTTTAATTTCAATGGAATATGCCGTAACAAGTTGATTATGTTTATCAACTTTATTTATGCTTTCAGAATTCCCATTCTGAAAGTGTTGATGGATTTGATACCTCCGTAATGATGTAAATTTAAAGAATATCAACAGTGGACTGACTATAATGTTTCGAGCATTATCTTATTTTCAGAATTTCATCAAGTAATTGTTGTAATGAGTGATTATCTGATTATTACAAATTTAGATCAATATCTGCATCATTATGAATGTTAGTTAATAATAAATACACGTGAAAAAAGCTCAGTAAAGCTTCTCTAAGAAAAAAATTCAAAACTACATACTTAAGAAATAGCTAGTACTAAAAAAATAGCTAGTAGCTAGACGGCAAAATCTTAAGAATTAACCCTAAAATGAATGTCGAATATTCCAATGTTAATTTTTGCCCTCAACCAATTGAGTCATTAGAGTTACTTTTAGTGTTATTAGCATGTGGATTCAAAGAACCTTTGTTTAAATTATTATTTACTTCGATATGTAGAATTGTGTCATGCTGACGATTGCATTTTAGACCGTCCTGACAAGTACAATTTGTAAAATTTAAATTTTTCATCAAATGAAATCACTATGATAACATTTTTGATATTGAATATTCCTGGTATTATATTGAATATAATGGATTTTTACTACTATTTCGAAAATTTTCTCATAAGGTGGAAGTAAATTTATAGGTTGAAATTGCTCTATTTTAACACTATTGCAAATTTTTGACACAGGGATTATTAATGAACATAAAAATCTATTTCCAGAAATGTCAAATGCATCCTTCAGTATCTTGATTGTTATTTCATCTTCGCAACTACCTCTATTTTTCAAACTTCTAACAATATTTTTCAAATACTTCATATTTACCTTCTCAAAATTACAGATTTTCACCATTTTTGGCATAGATTGTAAGACGTATTCGTGGTCATGTATCGGAATTATAGTATTAATCATTTGGTGTATACTCTCTACAAAACAAAGATTGAAACTCCGAGCAATATATTCATCATCTTGTACTATTTCGTTATTAATCACGACATATGGTGTATTATTAGTTTTATTTGGTAATAATTGTTTCAGATTTTTCCATAGTTGTTTTTGATATCAATGAAATTTTTTTTTAATTCCCTTATAATTATTGTTACAACTTCATTCTGTTATTAATTAAATCAAATCGGCAAATTATCAATCAGTTTGTCTTTATCGTATGCAATCGTAATATTTTAGTTTTACTAATTTTTGAATTATTACTGAGTGTTAATGAAATTATATTATGATCACCTATCTTTGGCGTGATAAGCACCTGACAGTTGATCTATTTGCCGTTTTTTAATGAATAGGAGTTCTTCTGCTATTTCTTGGTCGTGTAAAGTCGCTGACAATTTGATATAACCCACTGTTTGTTATTATTACACTTACTCAATTTTTTACACTTGTTTGGATAACAAGTTTCCGAGTTTTAATCATAGTTATATATTATATACACCCGTGAATTATATACACCCATAATTATCTGTGTCCAGTTCAAATCAAGGAGATCTTCGTTTAACTATTCAAAATTATCAAAAAAATATATTATCCTGTCCAATTAGTGAGCGGTATATTCCGGTTAGTAAGATATTGCAGTTGTCTACTTTGATCGAAATTGTTGAAAACCATACTATATTATTATCAATTGATTAATTTTTTATAATTTTGAAATTTATATCTTTTAAAATATAAAAAGTAACTCGACCTGTTCGAGTGTTATTACTAAGACAGTTACCATATTATAACCGATTATGTCTGTTTCATTTGCAAAAACATCTTCTGTTATATGTTTCTGATACACAGAGAACCATAGGTTTACATTCATTTATATATATATTCTTAAAAGGTCTATGTTATTAGTTAATCCTTGACAGGTCTTATAAACTAAGTTATTCATACTTAATTGCTATTTACTACATTCTATTTTACTGTGTTCTCTATTGAACATTCTGAGATAGCAGGGACAGTGTTTATCTAAAGCTGAATGATCGGTTGATAGATTCAGTTTAGTTTTAACATTCGTAATTACACAATTTATACATTTTTCATTTGTTACCTCACATTCCTTCGTGTTGTGTTGTGTGTTCCACTACACTTTGCACATGTTAGATCATTTTGCAATCTTGAGCTAGATGATTGAATCTCGCACACTTGTAACACTGTGTAACACTAACATACTCATATATTTTACATTATCTCCATCCAATTTTTTAGTTACCTTCCTCCATAATGGTATCGAACAAAACGGAGTTCAATTCTAATATTATATTGACACAATTTTGTTTGTTGGTTTTAATATATTTTTTGATAACATTCAATATTTTCTCATTTTTCTTTTCGATATCATTTTGTTCAATTATAGATTTCAGAATTTCATCTTTTTTTTTCTATTATACATTTACTATTGTTAGTCTTGGTAATTTCAATTTGACGTCCGCAATCTTATATTTTTCTCCGAATTCCTGTTCCGGTTTGTTGCTAATTTTTTCCTTCGTTTTTTTGTCGTTGCAATCAAGCAGAATTCCTCCGTTTTTTACATTGCGAATTCCGTTTATTGTAACTCCAAGATCAACGGGGTCTATTTTTGTTTGCAAATCTTTTCGAGTTTGCATACTGCTCTGTTTTCCCCAACTAATGTAATACCAAAATACCGGTATTTTTACATAAATACCGTACAAAAATCGTCTGGGATTCCGGTATTCGGGATCCAGGTATAAATGTTCTATATTTCTATGCAATCGATTATAATTGTAAGCAATATTTATGTATGCTAGAGTTGAAATGTAAAAGTTACTAAGAAATGCAAGCTTCCCGGAGACGTTTCGACCTAACTTATTTTTTATACAGAGTGCTGATCAGATATATCAACAATTGTTTGATTTGATTGGATTAATTTGTGGATGGATGTAATTCTCGAAGGACCAAATGAATAACTTCACCGAATGTATTTTAATATTTTAATTGAACACAAACTGACGGGAACTGTATAACTACAGTAACAAAATGAATGCTTGACTAAACGATTATTTGACTTGAGTAGTCGAAGTCTACTCCTTGGCTCCCGCTTGAATCCCTCTTAAAACTAAAAGTTCTAAATGAAAAAAAACGAAAATCATTAAATTCAAACAGCAGTTCCGAAATTAGTTTCATTTCCATTTAAATTAAGAATTTTTTTATGAAATCAACAATATATCAAATATTTGAAACAATAACAAAGCATTAAACTATTGAATATAAAGAAAAAGAAGAGAAAAACTCAATCATCTTCAGTCCATGGACTTTGAACCCACTGCTTCAAATTATTTATAACTGGCATGGCAGTAACTTCGTTCTCATTTAGCTTAATCACGTCAGGAACATTTGTGGTGTCAACATCTTTTTCATCCAACCATATGGCATCATCATTAGCATCCAACACGTCTAGCTGCTATTCTTTGAGGACGTATCTTCGCAATGGGAACTTCATGCTGCTTCTTATGTAGTTGTTTGTGTTGGTTAGTGGCTTTAAATGATGCAAAATATAGACCACACAATCCGCAAAATCGCTTACACAAGTATCCCTCAAAACTGGGACAGTAACTATCATACGGTACTTGCTTTAAATGAGATGATGCGCAAGACAATTGAAGTAATAGTGGAGCGAATTTACCTTCTATGTCATCCTTTTCTGTTGTTACATACCCGTTTGACGTCTGTTAAATTAAAGCAGGTGGTGGCAAAAACCCCTCTCGTAGTAGTCGCCGAAGGCTAGATCGTTGCACACCACAGCACGAGACAAATTATAACTCGCTCGTATCGTAGATTTTCGTCGGGACCACCACCGCAAGTAAAAATAAATACGGGCTTTACAAAACCTTCTCGAGTTTTCATATTTCAGATATTTCAGAAAGTTTGTGTATTTCTGTGGCATGAGTCTCTGCATTAGAGGACGAATCCTTTCCACTGCGAATTGTTACGTATGTGGACCCGGAATGTGTCACAGCTTCAGGTTTTCCTTCGCCATCTTTCTTCACTATAATACCTGAATAAACAGAGGGAATAAGTTTATGTTTTTCCGCGACCACGAAATCATGATCCGGTAATTTTATACGATAATCAATGTGCATTAATATTGGTACTTAAGCGTTTGCTGCTGTAATACTTAATGGCACGCGTGCTTTGTCATCCATCGATATAAAAAAAACTTGTTCAGGGCCCAAAATTGAAGCTAAAGATTCAAGGTTTCTTATCGTCGCAGTACAAAATGTGCCATCTTGATGTTTCAAATGTAGCGCAGAGTCGGGTTTGCATAGTTTGACAGAAACAGTTACATGTCTTTCTCCTTCCTCCGTATCGGCTCGTCTGGGCAGAAGTCTCAAGTATAACTCTGATCGACTGATAGTATATCCCAGTTTACAAAGTTCGGCTTGTAAGTCGTCCAATGTTTTACATCACCTTATGGATTCGTGACGTTGACGCCGAAGGAATTTTCGAAAAAATTCAATAGTGTCGCTTTCTTTTTCGACATTTGTATTTGCAGCTCTTTAATTTTCGATTCCACTTCTTCTTCTATATTGTCACTACTTTTCAAAATTTTCCATATGGTATTAACTTCTTCCTGTATATGCTGTTTTTCTCCATCAGCGTAAGTTGCACTGTACGTTTCGTATAGTCTACGGTAAAGATTACCTAAATCTATATTTTTGTTCATTTTGAACTTGTTTTATTAAAATATCTTTATACCCACAAAATAGCACAACTAAAAAACGACGTTCACCCAGCGAAAGTTAATCGTCGAATGAAATAGAAACAATAAAATCACGCGAGGTGCGGTGCGTTTGGCGGCATTAGTCAAAGGGCTCGTAGGAGATCGGCGCGTATCACTAGAACGGGTATGAACTCATCAACAAAACAATTTAATCCGTATTGCCATAATGATAGAGTTAGAAATATTTTTTAGTTTAATTAATATTTCAAAGTATGGAATTTAATATCTCTAGATACATTAGATTTAATGTGATGTCACGAAACATAGGACCCTTCCCACCCCTTGTCACACTTTGTCGACCCCCTCCCTCCTTACGTGTGACGTACTTTATGGATGACCCATTATAATAGGGCCACCGTAATCAACACCGCAGTTTGAAAATGGTCGCGAAACCGTTATTCGATTCACAGGTAGATTACTCATTATAGTGTCTAAGTATGTGGGTTTCGAGCGAAAACAAACAATACATTTTCTAATAGAATCGATGAGATCAGAAACAACACAAGTCATTGTTTTTCAATTTTACAGGAACAAGAAAAAACTGATCAGTTCAAATTTTATCCATAAAAAAATATTATTTTACGTAATTTTTTACAAGGTTTTACGTTAACCTAACCTAATAGGCAAAAAAAATTAAATAAAAATATGTTAAAACACATTTTTTACATATATATATATATATTATATATATATATATATATATATATATATATATATATATATATATATATATATATATATATATGTATTTGACTTATGCTGTTTCTGCACTAAACAGTGGGTAAGTTACGAATAAAATACTTAAAATGTGTTTATAATCTAATCCAACTTTATTCAACTACATAGTTTTATTATTTTTAAAAGTACACATCATTTTATGCAATTTTTGTTTCACTATTCTACTTCTTCATCACCTTCAGTCAATGGCCAGCTATTTACAATATCGTAAAATTGTTGGTGTTCAGGGATTATATACGGGAACATTTTCCTTATATCTTCAACTTTTTTTCTGTTCAGTGGAACCTTGTTTTCAGGATAGGCTACACAGTTTGGGAGGTTGATCACATTGTTCAAAGATTTATTTTTACGCACGTCATAAGTATGTGATACCAAACCATCAATGAATTCTTTAGTGATAATGGTACCGTTTGTTTTGTATGTAAAAGACATGCATTCAGATGGAGCCAAGCTTCGTTTCCTTTCTTTAGGAACACTTTTACCATACGACTCGTTAGACAAACAGGTCTGTTTATAAAAAGAAGGCCACCATTTTTGAACTCCAAAATATCTTCAGTTTTTAGGTTTTCCACTTCAAAATTTGAGCTAGCATTTCCTATAATGCTGGAGTATTCTTGTGGGACATATATTCTATTACATTTTTTTAGCTTTCTTTTGATTACCCCAAAGTTTCTATCATTAGGAAGGTAAGAGTGTCCTCTCACAGGGAAAAAATATGTTACTTCTTTAAAACGTCCACTGCTTACCAAGGCCAAGGAAAAACGCAAAATAGTATGGTTCTTATTCTGCCCTGGGCAACCATCAGAGAATAGGTAAAGGGTATCTACTGACTCAGGAATTGAAGAGGTTATGTATTTATGTAGCATGGAGCACACTTCATTGACACCTTTTTTACCCTCACCCTCATGGTACATGTAAAATTTAGACTTTTGTGTTTTCATGTTGTGAATTCCAAAACAGTTAACCCATAACTGTCTAAGATAAAATATGTCTTGTACAGGCAAATGTGGTAGAGGAAGATTTTGCATGAAGTCAAAACTGATGCCCACAATATTTTCATTTTTTCTGCATAACTCTTGAACCTCTTTTATTTTGGTGTAAAACTTTTTGGCTCTTCGTGAATGAACAATTTTTTCTGCAACTGCGGCTTTTTTGGCTGGTTCTGAAAGGCTTGGACTTTTAATTTTTACGCCAAGCTCTTTACATTTAATACATGTATCAACCTGGGGGCGTCAAAACCGTAAGTTGAAATTTTCTTTAAAATATTTAAGAAAAAACTCATACTTAACAAACAGTGTTGGGTGTTTTTTCATGTAAAGCTCATGCATGGTTTTTACATTTAGCCTACTGTCCAAGTATTCAATTTGTTTTCCTCCATAATGTGTATTTTTTACAGGAAAAGAGAGTATATGATCATGGATTGCCTTACAGATCTCAGGTTTTATAGCATTGGCTTTTTCATTCATTCCCCTTTTATCTTTAGGAAGACTTCCTTGAAATAATAGGTCACACAGTCTAGGAACTCGACCTGCAGAAATGCCATGCAATGAAATGTAGGCTTGTTTACACACATTTATTTTGGTGCCTTGTTTCAAAACAAAATACTTAAAACTGCATTGCCTTGATTTAGGGTTATCTTGTCGAGGTCTGTGAGCTTTCTTGTCATGTTTCTCTATCAAGCTTTGTAAGAAAATATCTTGTTCGTCTTTGG
Organism: Henosepilachna vigintioctopunctata; assembly: GCA_030704895.1. Taxonomy (NCBI): domain Eukaryota; kingdom Metazoa; phylum Arthropoda; class Insecta; order Coleoptera; family Coccinellidae; genus Henosepilachna; species Henosepilachna vigintioctopunctata. The sequence goes on from JARQZJ010000064.1 coordinate 1,174,823, forward strand.
AGCTCAAATTATTAAACTGGCTAAGAATATTTACCTGGTCATCTTCATCGAACAAAGAAAAACACTTCAATCTGCACTTGCATCTTTCACCAGTAACCCTTTTCTGAACTAAGTCACCTTTCCAGTTTATATGTTCGACACCTTTTACTTTCGAGGAGCGAATAATGTTCCGTTTATGTGTGTCAGGATTTCGTATTCTCTTCTTTGACACAGGCTCGTCACTCTCACTTCCACTCATTTCGATAGTTATGTAATCCAACAAAACTAATTCACAAAGTAAAACACATGAAGATAAACTACAGAAACATATGTATTTAACAGGCGTGAAATAGGTTACAATATAGTAACCAACGAAGCACTAAACCTGACTGCTGTTGTAGTGTCAGGTTACAGGTTGAGGCGACACTAGCGCTAGGGGTTAGTGGGAGCAGAAACTACACAAGTCTCTGACTTATGCAGTATCTGCGCTCAACCAATGTTTTACTGTGTCAGTTGGCAACGAAGCAGCATGCGACTTGTGCTCTTTTTGCACTCAGTACATGTGTTTACAATCTGAGAACACATTTCTTCAAAAAAAAAATTTTCGTCGAATAATTGACTTATGCTGTTTCTGATCTCATCGATTCAATAACATTACGTACTTGATTACGCCCGTCAAGTGGCCAGTATTTTTGGCTAATGGCGGCCAGAGTGCCTGTAGTTCCTGCATGCAATTGAAATTTATGTTGTGCTTCAATTAGCAATTTGGTAACGTGATGTTTCGCACCGAAAACCGGTATAAGACCGTCTGTCATTTTTATCATTTGCCCAATCCGCATCAGCAAATCCCTGCAAATCGATATCATTCTTAAAATATTTCAATTTCAATTTCTTTGTTTGTTTCAAATATCTCAATATTCTCTTAGCACTTTGCCAATGTACATTAGTATACTTGTTATTGTATTGACTCAAGAAACTAACTGAGAAAGCAATATCTGGACGTGTTAAAATAGCCAAGTACATGAGACCTCCGATCAAGTTCTGATATGGAATATTGGGATCACAAATATTCTCATCAACCTTATTGAAATCTAAACTTGTATCTAAGGGCGTTTTCATCCCTTTACATTCTGTCATTTTAAATTTTGACAATAGACTATCAATGTAACTTTCTTGATCTAAATATAAACATTTGTTGTCTTGGTCTCTGGTTATTTTTACACCTAAAATTTGTTTAGCATGTCCTAAATCTTTCACCTTAAATTTTGACTTTAAGCAACTTTTCAAATTAACAGACTCATTGATATCATTTGAAAAAACAAAAAAATCGTCTACATATAGAGCTATTATGGTAATGGACTCCTTTTTTCTTTTATAGTACAAACATGGCTCATGTTGAGACTTTAAATAATCTAATGACAATAAAATTTCATCTACTCTCATGTACCAAGCTCTAGAAGCTTGCTTCAAGCCATAAATAGCTTTTTTCAATTTGAATACATGGTTTTCAAAACCCTTTTTGACAAAACCTTCTGGCTGTCTCATATATACAGTTTCTTCAAGAAAACCATTGAGAAAAGCAGTAGTTACATCTAAGTGAGTAATATCTAAATCTAATTTAACTGATAAACTCAGAACGAGTTTCAACGTAGAGTGTCTCACTACAGGAGCAAAAGTTTCTTTATAGTCAACGTTTTCTTTCTGTGTGTAACCTTTCGCCACTAACCTCGCACGATACACTACACTATTGTCATTTCCACTCTTTAGTTTATATACCCACTTGCACTCAACAACAGTTCCTTCTTTCGGTGGTTTCACTAACTCCCACGTATCATTTTCTTCAAAGGAATGCATCTCGTTAAGCATGGCCACTTTCCACTTTTCTGCATCGGGACTTGATAATGCTTCTGGTACAGTTAAAGGAACATCTTCCAAGATTGTCTCTACATAACCTGGTGAACAAAGATATGTGACATGATCAGGATATATTTTGGTTTTAGGCTGTCTAGTTGATCGTCTAACTTGTTCGACATCAAGTGTGACATCTTCAGGGATATAATCAGCATCTGACTGGTCATTTATCTCTGCATCGATTTGATTACTTTCATCAGAGCTTGAATCCCCACTGAATCTTCATGTTCGAAGAGTTCATTACTGTGTTCTTGGATGATCACTTTAACCTCAGGGTGCCTCTCATCAATAGTCACATCTCTGCTGGTTACTATCTTTCTTGTAGTTGGATCATATAGACGAAAGCCTTTTATGTTTTCAGAATAGCCAACAAATATCATGCTCGTAGCTTTCTTGTCCCACTTTCGACGTTTCTCCTTAGGTATATGGACCATAGCTTTGCTACCAAAAATTCTCAATTTTTCAACATTTGGTTTCCTACTATGCCAAACCTCATAAGGTGTTTTGTTATCCAAACATGATGTTACTGACCTGTTTATCAGAAATACTGCTGTGTTAACAGCTTCTGCCCAAAAAGATTTGTCGAGGCCTGCATCAAACAACAAACATCTACTTTTTTCAATTATAGAACGATTCATTCTTTCACTTAATCCATTTTGTTGTGGCGTGAAGGGATTTGTCTGCTGATGAATAATTCCACAGTATCTCAGGAAATTTTCAAATTCAATACTACAAAATTCACCTCCACCATCAGTTCTCAAAATTTTTAGTTTTTCATTCTTCTGATTTTCCACTAACATTTTGAATTCTTTAAATCGTTGGAAAGCTTCATCTTTGCTTTTTAGGAAGTACACAAAAACCATACGACTGTAATCATCTTCTAAAAGTAGAAAGTACTTACTTTTTCCTAGTGATAACATTTCCATTGGTCCACATAAGTCTGCATGTATTATTTCTAAGAAAGCAGTTGCTCTATGGCCTTTGTTAGAGAATGGTAATTTGGTTTGTTTACCTTCACAGCAAACTTCACAAAATTTCTTCGATACCTTTCCATTAATTTGTAAACCATCTACAGTATCTTTATCATTCATTATTTGTAAGTTTTTGTAATTCATATGTCCAAACCTGCGATGCCAAGTCTCATCATTAACTGCTAGATTTACAGAAGCACTGGGACAACTTTGCAGTGTATCTTTCTCATAGTTCAATTTGAACACATGACCCAAAGAGTCTGCAGTAGCCACTACCTTTCCCAGTTTATTGGTGATGATACAACCATTTTCTGTAAATTCCACTTTATTGCCATTTTTGATAATTTGGCCTACTGACAAAAGATTGGTTGTTATACCTGGGCAATAATAAACATTATCAATCTTAATGCTATGTTCTTCTTTCCCAATAACTGTTTTGATATACACAGTACCATAAATTGAAGTTGTCATTTTCGATTTATTAGCAACTGTTATTTCCTTTACTTTTCCATCTGTTTTGATGTTCTGTAACCAATCCTTTCTAGCAGTAAGATGTACACTCGCTCCAGAATCTACATAAATATCACTATCATCGAACTGTCCACTCATGAATATTGCATTAAAAGCATTCATGTCTTCTACAGTTGAAGTTTTAGACTTCGAATTTTTAGGGTTATGTTTTTGTCTGTTTGGGCATTTTGTTACAAAATGACCACGTTCTTTACAACCATAACATATTACGTCATATTTATTTGTTTTGTTTTGGAACTTCTTGTTACCTGTGGTACCCTCTTTTGGATATTTCCGGAAAGTTCCTTTAGCTACGAATGCTCCATTTGACGGTCCGCTACTACTACCATCTGTCTGCATGTCTAGCAGTTTAGTTTTGATAGAATCTGTAGTTATATCCAAACCACTGTTTTCTATAGCCATTATCATTGGAGAAAACTTTTCTGGAAGACCAGCTAAAAGAAGCGATCCTACCCATTCATCATCAATCTTGAAACCTGTTCTTCTTAATTTCTGAGAAGTTTCAATAACCTGATTGATGTACGATTCCATTGAATTGCAGTTGTTTAGACGCAAGTTGATTAGGGTTCTCAATAGTCCTATTTTGCGTGAGAAGCCCGAATCTTCGTAAAGGTTTCTTAATTTATCACATACTTCCTTCACGTTTCTTGTTTCTTTCACGTGAATGTACAAGGAGGGATCAATTGTAAGGATCACTTTTGCCTTGGCTTTGGCCACTAACACTGTGTCCTGTTCTGTTCCGTTTAAACAGTTAGTTAATCCTTCCAATACAGCTACGTTTTCAATTGCGAAACTCCATTCATCATAGTTCTCGCGTCCTAAGAGTTTGGGAATGTTGTTGAAATACGATACCGCCATTTTGACTTGTTGCACGTGCACCAACAGAAAGGAGTGAGCAATTTGTGTTTCAGTTAGCATTTTTCAATCTTACCATTAAGTTTGTTGATGGTAAGGTGTGTATCGAAAACTCTTTATCCCCAAACCCCAATAAAGTAGATAGAAAATGTAATAATGTGTTCTCAAATTGTCTGCCTTGATTCGTGATTATGGTTTTAGGACAACCGAATCTAGAAATCCAGTTGTGGAATGTTTCAGCTAATGCTTCTCCAGTGATCTCCTTAATAGCAGAAGCTTCAGCCCAACGGTATATGCATGTGAGGCAATGGTGAAACCTTTGAGTTAAGACAATGGTACTATTAAGTCAATATTCACTTCTGAAAATCGTCATTCAGGTAATTGACATTTTTGAAAAGGAGTTGATGTATGTTCGTTAATTTTAGATTTTTGGAAGTTTAAACAAGATGGACTCCATGTCTGAAGATCTTTATTTATGTCCGGGTATACAAATTTTTCAGAAATCAACTTAATTGTAGCTCGAATGCCAGGATGAGAAAGATTGTGGAATTGATAGACGGTGTGTTTCCGAAGAGTGTTGTGAACAAAAGATCTCATTTTATCGTTATTTTCATCAAAATAAATTCGGACAGACACGTTAGGGAATGTAATTTTCTTAAGCTTTAATAAAAAAGAGTCAGGATTTTCGATAAGTCTCTGTAATTCTTCATCAACAGATTGAATTTGTTCAAATGCTTTATAATCGACAGGAATTAGGCAATCAATGGCAAAAAGTCTACTAATGGCACATGCAACCACATTTGACTTTCATTAGATGTGGCAAATGTTAGTAGAGTATTCGCTAATGAAGTCTAGATGTCAAGCCCGACGGGGTGAAGCTTTATCTAAATTCTGTCTAAATGCAAACGTTAATGTCAAGTGGTCAATCTTGAGTCTTCAAGTAGATATCTAAAGTATTTGATTGCACTGTAAATGGCAAACTTTGCTGTTGTATACTACCTGAGCTTGTGACAACTTCTTTGAATAAAAAATCAATGGTTTCCATTGGTTGTCCTCAAATTGTTCCAGAACTGCTCTAATGAATGAGTTGGACGCGTCCACTGTAAGGGATAACATGGCGTCGACTAAAGGGTGAACCAAGATTGGCGCATTAGCTAAATCTTTGCATATTTTCGAAACGCCTGTAACATTTAAGCATCCACAAAAAACTTCGTAATTCCTTTTTGCTCTAGGGTAATGGATATGAAAGGATGGTCTCAACTTTGGATGATAATGGAGAGATATCATGTTGAGAGACTTCGTAGCCTAAAAATTCTACTTTGTTGGCACCGAATACACAGTTATCAATGTTGATAGAAAGTCCAAACTCTTTGAGACGTCTAAAAGCTTTTCTCAAATGACCTTCATGTTGATTTTCATTGTTTGATGTATTTTATCTAGGTAGAGGAAAAAGAAATATAAACCTTTCAATACCTTGTAAATGAATCTTTGAAAGCTTTGTCCAGCATTCCGTTATCCAAAAGGCATTCGTAGGATTTCAAATAATCCAAAGCAAGTTGTAATAGCAGTTTTTGGAATCGATGATTTTTCCACAGGCATTTGATGATACGCTCTTATCATATCTAAAAAACGTTTTTGTTGAATGAGGTCTGCCTAGTATTGAATGTGTGGAATTGGGTAAATATTAGGGTGGGTCGAAAAAAATCGATATTTTTTTTTCGGATCGTAATACCGCGGAAAAGTTGCTAAATGGTATGACTAAATAGGGGAAAAAATATAAAAATTATCGGATGTTATCTTCCGTTCGCGCATGAGCTCTAAAGTTTGATTAAATTTTGAAAAAATTAAAGTTTTTTGGAAATTTTTAATAATTTTTTTTATTACGATATTTAATATGTAATAGGGAAAAATGTCATCTACGACACACTAATGAATTAATATAAAAATACTGGTATTGAGTTTTAACATCTTCCGTTCGCGCATGGGCTGTAAAAATAGCAAAAAAGTGTTGAAAACCTCAAAAATGTGGACTTAGGAAAAATAAATATATACAAGCTTCAACATATTATTGATGTATTATCCAATAATTACAAAGTACATATTTCACTTACGAATAGATTACATGTCTGGTAGTTTGAACTGTCTTTTGTTATCAAAGGCTGGCATCGTGGACCTTGACTTAAGTGTCGTTCTTATGTACCCGTCTCGAGCTGCAGATCCGCAAACCTTAGCAGAAGCCTCGCTCACCAACTTGACGCTTCTCTCCACTGCTTGAGTATGGACTGGCATCTTCTGTGATAGGATTTCCCACTTCGGTACTTCTTCTGTTTTGATGTAGGTTTTCAGTTCATCATCAGTGACATCTTTCAATAGAGGCGGCGAAGAAAATTCACAGTTTGTCCAATAATTTAATTCCGTGTAGTCTGTTGCGGAAAAGTTTAGCTTAGGTGCCACGTACGTTCGAATTGTTTTCCTCTTTTGGTCTCTTTCTCTTGCCTTAATGATGCGGCGGAGGCCCAGTTCTCTTATATGTTTTCTGGTATCTTGAGTCATAGTAATCATAACATGTTCTGGATGCGCAAAGAACCCATTTCTCTCTATAACTGGGTCAATTACAGCTTTGAGTTCATCTTTAAGATATCTTGAGGTTTCAATACATTGGTGCACGAGCTTAGGGCCATCAGTAAAAAGTTTGGTCTTCTTAATACAAAACCACATCGGCATATATGACTTCAGAATGAATATTACTATTTCCTGGAACTCAGCAGTTGGATTTTCTTGACTAATGTAGAGTCTTAAAGCACGGTTAGCTGTTGTTAGCCACCTGGAGTGAGACAAAGGTCCTGGATCCCTGATTGATAAATCTTTTGGGCATTCACCTGATTTAATCGCTTCTGATATTTCCAGCAAATACTTCTGATCCTTACTAAGAGTTTTTTTGTCTATCTCAGGGATTTGGCAATCAATACTTTCAAACTGCACTACTGGAAGTGTTTCACATTTGATCAATTTCAAAGAGACAACAGCAGACTGGCACACAAAATTGCGCGGCGGACCACTGTAATGGCTGCCTGCAGCGGAGAGGGGGTATCACGTGACGCGGCGTGGGTCGTTGACCCGCTAGTGGCGCTGACACTGACAGTAAGTTTTGTATCGCTGTGCGCGATCGAAAAACCAAGCCTAATTACGTCTGAATTTTTTTCTTTAACTATCAGAACATGTATAATCAGATATTAGGTATTACATTATTGATATCTGTAACTATACATGAAAAGAAAATAGGACAAAAATCCGATTTTCTTGTATTTTGGCTATATTTGGATGTCCATGCGCGAACGGAAGATGTTGAAGTGCAATACCGGTATTTTTATATTACTTTATTAGTGTGTCGTAGATGAAATTTTTCACTATTACATATTAAATATCGTAAAAAAAAATTATTACAAATTTTCAAAAAAAATTATTTTTTTCAAAACTTTAGAGCTTATGCGCGAACGGAAGATAACATCCGATAATTTTTATATTTTTTCCCCTATTTAGTCATACCATTTAGCAACTTTTCCGCGGTATTACGATCCGAAAAAAAAATATCGATTTTTTTCGACCCAACCTAGTAAATATCCTCTACTGTTCTCTACTGACTCTGTCCTCTACAGAGTTGAATTTTCTGTAGTACCCGACTGGCCTCCATATACAATCTGTTGGGGTTTCTTAGGATGTATACCCAAACTCTGTTCAATTTGGCTCAACGTTATTCAATAACTATTTACAACTGAATACTTCAGCAGGATAGAATGATGTTTAACGTTTGACTCTCGAAGACGGACTAGGAAGAGATCTTGTAACTGTTGTCTTCTCCTGAGGTTGCACCTAGAGCATGCACAGTCAACTTTTCTTCTTTTTTCTTGCTTGGTCTAATTGATCGATTGATAAGTCGCCCCACAATCCCCCCGCAGTGTCACACATAGTTGGCATAACGTGTGGGGAAACGTAAGAACCTTCCTGACCTCGTGGCTTTGCTGCGAACAATCGGTCGTTCTTGTTTTTCTTTCACTAGCTCCGTTATTTTGTTGTCTGGGATCTTGGCCTCTAGGAAAGCCAACTTGAGACGATCCAGCGAGATTGTCTTTGGGAGCCGATTGAAATTCACTTCAAACGTTTTGGGTGAGCGTTTAAGCACTTCATATGGGCCATCATATGGGCCTGGAGTGGCTTGCGTACTGCATCATGGTGGATGAACACATGAGAACATTTGTTCAGCTCTGGGTGTATGAAAGTTGCTCTATTCCCATGGTTAAATGATATGGATTTGTATTATATGTAGCTGGTGTAGTTTGTATTTCGCTCGGTAATCGTTGCACCCATAAAGTTTTCAGAACATCCTCGCTTAAAGAAATATTTCCGAGTTCCCTCATTTTTCGTAGTAATTGTGAGGGCCGAAGATCGCCCAATTGAAGCTCATAAATTAATTTTTTAATTTGTCTACTTTCCGAATCCGTAAACTCTTCACAAAGTCGATTTTTGAGTGTTGTATATTTTTGTTGTGACGGAGGGTTAAAAACTATCTGAGACCGCTGATAGAATGTCGGGATCTATTGCTGCAGCCATATAATTGAATTTTGTGCCATCGTTCGTAATTCCCGAGATCTCGAAGTTACTTTCGGCTTGAGCAAACCAAAGTTTCATATTGTTTCGCCAAATTCAGGGCAATTTGACTGAAACACGTGCAATCTGACCGGCCTCGTTTTCGTTATTCATAGTTTCCAGAAATATATAACTACTAACTTTAGAAAGATAGAACAATGTTTATCGTTTGACTCTCGACCAGACAGGGAAGAGATCTTGTTGTCTTCTCCTGAGGTTGCACCTAGAGTATGCGCAGTCAACTTTTCTTCTTTTTCCTTGCTTGGTCTAATTGATCACTCATAGTTGGCATAACGTGTGGGGAAACGTAAGAACCTTCCTGAGCTCGTGGCTTTGCTGCGAACAATCGGTCGTTCTTGTTTTTCTTTCACTCACTCCGTCGTTTTGTGGTCTGGGATCTTGGCCTGTAGGATCCTGTAGCCGGCTTGAGACGGTCCAGTGAGATTGTCTTTTGGAACCCACTGAAAGTCACTTCAAACGTTTTGGGTGAGCGTTTCAGCACTTCATATGGACAATCATATGCGGCCTGCAGTGGCTTGCGCACTGCATCATGGCGGACGAACACATGAGAACATTTTCTCAGCTCTGGGTGTATGAATGTTGCTCTACTCTCATGGTTGGACATCGGTCTTTTAGGTTTTCATTAGGTTCCAGTACCTGTTCGTTAAAAAGTTTTGAAGATTCTTGGGCGCAAACCATGCCGACATATTATTACCTGAAGGTGCTGAAAATTCTGAATTTGACTTTTGCATATTTTTAATTTGTATTTGTTTCGAATACAGCGCATTTCTATTATTTGAATTATCCAATTTAATGGTCTTCGATCTCACAACCCTTATTTTGGAAGAATTTAAAATTTCTTCTATGCGTTCGAGTTCCGCAACAAATCTATCTCTCTGACTTATTAATTCTGTGTATGCAACAGTATTCATTCTATCTAGTAAATACTTCAGTAAATGCAAAGAGATCAATTTCTAATAATTTATTGGGAAACAAGGAAAGTGAACCAAAATATTATAACCTTTCGAATATTGATTGATAGCACCCTGATGATGAATTATCTCCACGCTGGTACTCAGCTGTAAGGAGTCGAAGCTGTGGTTTTCCACTTAACTGCTAGATTATTTTTATATGTTTTCGCACAGTAGGTATATTGCACTGATGGGAATTCACTTAAAAACACTGCACAATTTAAATTACAATGTTATGTGATTGTAATTCATTATTTTTCTTAATCTAAGTTTTCTGTATGTCTGGCACAAGGGGAATTACAATGATTTGTGACACTGTAATTCATTCTCTTCCTTTATCCAGGTTGTCTGTAAATCCGACACAAGTGGAATTACAATTATGTGCGTTTGCAATTCACTGTTCACCTTGAGTCCAGCTTCCTGTATATTCGGTGTAAGACCAATTATTGTATCTTGTATACAAGATACAAATCTTTACCGAATATATTCGGTAAAGATTTTTGCTGTGTTCTATTCAGTATAGGACCAATTATTGTGTCCTGTATAATCTACTCGTACCATTGCTGTTTCCTATTTATTCGATTCGTTGGACGAAAATGTTAGGTATAATCTCAGTCTCGATGGACTAAGATGATCGATTTAAATAGTTGACTGTATATTTCTTTAATTATATGACTTTTCGTCGTATTAAAAGAACGTCGTATTAAACGTTTAATAACTTCTTCCATTACTTCTATTTATGTCGCTGTAGTTAAGGATTTTTTGAGATATTCGATTGCTTTAGAGAATGTAATGGGATCTCGAAAGTGAATATTTTTGAATCTTGGGTCGATGGTAGCGATGTAGATACAGCAAGTATCTGAACATGTTCGGAGGGTAACAAACGTTTACTGATTTCAGTCATTATATTTTCCTTAAGATCCTGACACATAGAACTCTTTGTTTTAATGTTGTTCATTTTCAGATTTAGCATTCGTGTTATGGGAGTGACGTTTCTGCTGGTAACATAATCCTCTCCACATATATCTTTAGTAGCAACTTCTATAGGGCGTAAAATCTCAAAAATTTCAGTCAACTCCTCAATACATTTTGCAGTTATCATTGGAGGGGCATTTGAATGATAATTGACAATTTGATTAATCGTTTGTCGAAGATATAAAAATCTTTATGTTAAGTACTTGTGTTAGTCTGGATGGACCAAGATGTTGAGTTGAATTAATGGAGTGTATAATCCTTTTATTACTTGAGTGTATCGGCTTTTCTTTGTATTAAAAAACTGTGCAAGTGCATTATACTTAGAAAGTTGCTTTTTCACAAGCAATTTAAGAAAATTCAAAATTCCTTTATTCATATCATTATTAGTGCCTTCCATTGAGTCGACCTACTCAATATTATTTTGTGGAAGTTGTTGCTGAGTAATATCTGAAATTGTAGTGTTGATTCTATTTATCGCTCGTGAGCAGGCTACATGGTCAGTAAAATGAATTTTTTCGAATCTAGGATCTAAAATTTTTGCAGCAGCTAACAAATGAACTTGCTCGACATTCCCAAATCTTTTCTTTGAGCCGTCCACAATTCTAGTTCTAGTTTTAGCAACAATATCAGTTGAATTTGTCATTTTATTATGTGTTTCTGTCAGGCAAGATACAATTTGTATGATTTTACTGCCTGTAAGATTATCTTTTCCCGAAATTTCTTTAGTAATTACTTTTAATGTTGTTAATGTATTTATAAGATCTTCTAACTGCTGCGAAGTTAGCATTGTTGGAGCTTATTTATTATTGGAGTTTATTGTTGGAATTATTTCGGATAACTCAACAAATGTTCTAATTGATAAAAAAACAGAATTCCATCTGGTACACAAAGACTGAATAAACTCAAAATGCTTTGTTTGGCGATCCTGAGCTTTCTTTAAAGAGTCAGCAGCATTTGTATTATGCTTAAAATATAGTGTTATATCTTTAACAGATGTTAGTAAATTTTTGGCTTCTTCCAGTCCATCCTTTTTTAAGTAGTTTACATGCAGCATTCTTGTAATACGGGCAGATTGAACTCATTGTATGGTTTATATCAAAACAAAAAAAATCGAATGTCGATTTTGAAGGGTTATATATCGAACCAATGAATCGATCTATTCCTACATATCGATTTGAAAAATCGATATTTTGGCTCGAATTCGATGAGGTCCTTCGATTGTGGATAGTAAAGAGTGGTCCGTATTTTTGAACTTGTGGATGAGCTAATTGCTGTGAGAGATTACTTTTGAACTGCCGTCCTTGATCCGTTGTGAATCGAGAAGGTTCTCCAATACGTGATATCCAATTCTCGAAGATTTTGTCGCAATTGTATGTGCTGTGATATCTGTAATTAGAAGTGTAATTGGCTTCTGGTCATTGTTTGAATTCATCCGATGGCAGGATGTGACTAGTCGCCGCAAGATCATCACTTGCGAATATTCACTTTTCGGGTCTCATGTAGAAAACCATTTCGATCCTACCAATGTAGTAAATGTGTCATCTATTCTTGGCAACGGACAGCTATAATTCTTAGTGTCATCACTATTAGATATTAAATGTTAAAGACCCGAACAATATTGTTGAAATGTTTATCCATGTCGGTCTTGTCATTTTTCCATCCTCTGGGAATTTTTCTTTGGATTTCTCTCCAGTTTCGTTTCACGAGAATAAAATTGCACTACAGCGAAATCTATGTTCTTGTATAACTTAGTAATATTATTTATTGTTGAAAGTGTAATTATAATTTTGCCGTCATTTTGGCGTGTAACAGCATTATGGAAAATATCTGTGCAATCCTGTTTCTCTCTTATATACGAGGGCTGTTTGATAAGTCCGTGACTTTTTGAATAAAAAAACTTTTTTGTGGCAAATAAATATTTTATTTTTCTACATAATCACCTTTCAGTTGGTCAGATGCATTTAGTTCAGCGTTCTTCTTTTTTTATACCCTCCAAATAATAGTTTTTCTCAAGGCTCTCAAAATACGCGTTTGTTTCGGTAATGACTTTTTCATTAGAGTCAAATCTCTTATCACCCAGCCATTTCTTTAGGTTTGGAAGCAGATAATAGTCGCAGGGGGCTAAATCTGGAGAGTATGCTGGATGGGATAGCAGTTCGTATCTCAATTAGCGGATTTTGGCCATCGTGACTAAACAAGTGTGACGTCGAATCTGTCCAAAAGCCTTGAATAATATTCGTCGGTGATTGTTTCACTTTTCTCGAGGTAATCAATGTGAATGACACCGCGAGCATCCCAAAAAACTGTGGCCATGACCTTGTTAGCTGACAGACTCTGTTTGGCCTTCTTTGGTCCACATTCACCCCAAGCAACCCACTGTTTCGATTGTTCCTTGGTCTCTGGCGTGTTGTGATGGATCCATGTTTCGTCCACAGTAACAAAACGGCGCAAAAATTCGTCCGGATTACGGCCGAACATCGCTAAACACTCTTTTAAAGTTGTTACACGATTGCGCTCATGGTCGAGTGTGAGCAATCGCGGCACCCATCTCGCGGAGAGTTTTCTCATGTCCAAATATTCTTTTAAAATATGATGTACCCGTTCAGTTGAGATACCTACAGCATGAGCCAACTCACGTACTTTCATTCTCCGATCATCCAATATCATTTCATGGATTTTATCGACGATTTCCGGCGTGATCACTTCTTTTGGGCGACCTGAACGTTCGGCGTCACTAGTGCTGGTACGATCACAACGGAACTCTGTAAACCACTTCTTTACCAATTAAATTGATGGTGCCAAGTCCCCGTAGTATTTATCAAGCTTTTCCTCAGTTTCAGTGATGGTTTTTACGTAAAAGGTAATGCTTAATCAGCACACGAAATTCACTTTTTTCACAGTTTTGTTTCAGGAGAATAAAATCGCTTTAAAGCGAAATCTATGTTATTGTATAACTTAGTAATATTATCTATTGTTGAAAGTGTAACTATAATTTTGCCGCCATTTTGGCGTGTAACAGCATTATGGAAAATATCTGTGCAATCCTGTTTCTCTCTTATATATTTAGGTTGAGGTATAATACCTCTGATTTCCACAAATGTTCTATGTTTCTATGCAATTGATTATAATTGTAAGCAATATTTACGTATGCTAATTTTGAAATGTTCCTAAGAAATGCAAGCTGCACAGAGACATTCCGACCTAATTTATTTTAAACCTTTGGTGATAATGTCAGCCTTTTGATCATTCGAACATAAATCACTACAACTATTTCATTTTTAGCAGCTAATTCCTTTATACTTAACATATACCTAACATCTATATGTTTTTGATTCGAGTCAACAAATTTTTGTTGACATGTTATCTTCGTATATAGAAATTGTGGTTTTAACTTCAGTCATAAATTCAATTAGTAAATTTTTCAACCAAATGAGTTCACATATTGATTGACTTAAAGCAACATTAAAGTAACATCAAAGTAACATTAAAGTAACAGTATTTTGTTTCTTAGTACTCCAAGAAACAACACCACCATCACCTTCAAACAAAAAACCTAATGTTGATTTTCTATCGACACTTATTATGTCGATACCATCTTACCAGTCTGCATCGGCATAACTTATAAGTGGTTCATTATTCCCTCTTGGGAGAAATAGACCAAAATTCAGTGTTCCTTTGATCTATCGAAGATTACGTTGTTAAACAAACCATTGATATTTTTATCGCATTTAACTGAGAGCGACTGTAGAAGTTGACGGCCATACTCAGATCTGATCTTGTGGCTATCATGGCATACATTTATGACCGATTGCATCGGTGATACTTGAAGTTCTTCTTAGCTAAAGTGACCCTTAAATCAACAATTTATGTTGCACCCTTGACAAAGTGACACTTAAACGCCATCTACTAAGTACCAGAATTCCTAGGCTTAAGTGGAACTTAACCTAATATTTCATCATATTTTAATTTCCTTGCGCACATTCTATAGAGTTTAACGCAAACGCTAGTTGAAAATAAAGTTATCACGAGTTATCAGCACAACACTCTTGTAAAGAACTTCTTCATTAATACACAACAAGCAACTAAAACAACGAAGATAATGCTTAAAACTAAATTAACTGTTACAATTCCTTACACACTAGGAGTGGGGCATTTAATTTCACCACCCATAACTAAATGGCAGCACTGCATATTTTGTTAATATAATCTAACACATTCTTTTTTAAGATTTCATACAATTTGTTTTATGATTCTTTTGTCCTAGGGTGATGAGTAGGGTCAGCCTTTGAAATGTTGTGTAGATCAATATTATTGAAAAACTAATTAAAGTTGGCTTCATTTAAGGCTTTTGTCTAAAATTAATAAACAGAAAATTGAAAGAGTAAAAATAGTTAATTATTTAGGCATTATGTTAGATGAGAAATTGAGATTTAATGATTTTCATGATGTCATATTAACTGAAATCCTTTAAAAAAATCAATTTTTTGAAAAGAATTGGAAAAGATCTGTCAACATATGTGAAGTTATTGTTGTTCAATTCAATAATAATGACAGACTTTGAATATTGCTACACTTTGTTTTTCCTTAGCCAACTTTAAGGAAAAACAATTACAAAATTCACAGAACAGGGCTATGCACACAATTTTAAAGTGCAATACATACCCCTCTTAAAAATATGCTGAACTCTCTGGAACAAAGAATAGTCTTTTGTTATATGAAGCTTTGAATTTCGAAACCCATGCTTAATACATTAAAATTTTTCATCGAAATTAAAAAAAGGGTTTTTTTTTACTTATTCAGCATTTAGAATTCTGTTAGAAAATTTTGTTTAATCTTGATCAGAGTAGTATACAGGTGTTCCAGAGGGTTCAAAATAGGGCTTTGCAATATATTTTAAGTTGCAACAGGAAGTTCTTGTATTATGATTATGCATGTACCCATGTGCAAAATCATAATACAAGAAATCTATGTAGATTTATCAAAATTATTCAGAAAAATGTGTTGTAAAATTATATAAAATATTACTTTGAATATTTTCAATGTAAATATATTAGTAATTCAGTATCAAAATTGATCTTGTGATAATATGTATGTAGATGTAAATTTTCAAGATGTTTGTTTTTATTTTTTCTATTTTGTTTGTTATCTCTTTTGAGATTGTATTTTGTTAGTTCAATTGTTTGAAAATTTTAGTATTTTTCGTTTCATTTGTATTCATCATTTATGTCATTACTTTTACCATTTAAATTTATATTCAATTATATCTTATAACTTGATTTGCGTAGCCAGTAAAGCATATATTGTAAATAATTAAATGAATATTGTGGAAAAATGGCATTCAAATGAACAATAAAGAAGAACGATAAATAAAGAAAAAGTACGATTATGGAAAAGCAGAACTATGTAGAACAGACGTTTGAATCCTCTTACTCTATTAAAATTATGAAGGACAGAACTATGAATATTCTTTCTGTTATGATAAATCGTCCAAAAGTTACATACTATTGAAGGTCTTCCTAGATATGGAAAGGTTTTGCCTGAATTATGTGGGACTTATTGAAATCATTCTAATAGCAAATATAGAATTTCACAAGGATTCAATTAAAGAAACTTAGGGACTATGGACTGAGAATTGCAATGAAGCGAGCATTCAACAAGTTATTGAAATATTTAGAAATTAGTTCGTTTTGATGTGGTGGACGATATTAATGCCTCGATAGTTGAAGAAATTCAATATCATAAATAGCCTCCAAATAGCTACAGTTGCCTTATTTCCTCAACCCTGACAGGCGTATTCTTATCACCGACGATTTGTCGAATCTAGAGAAGAACATTGCATCACCTAAATATGACGCTTTATACTTTTTACCGAGAACGATATTTAGTTGTGAAACAGTACAACATAAAGTTTTGCACTAAACGGAGGGACGTGGTAATAGTCACTTTAGAACACCTGGCCATTATCACTTTGATATCGGAAAGTTGCAATAAGCTGATAACAATCTAATCGCTTACTCCTTAATTTTGCTTAGCACAATAATTTGCTTTAGCACATTGGAAAAAGAAGAATCATAAATTGTCTTTATAAACCTTATATTTTATGTGCAGTATTGTCACTTTAGGTCAGATATTCATTTATATGGCACTCAACAATGCTGTACGATCTTTGGGACAATTTATACGAGTCTAATCACAAACCCCCACCAAATACAAATGTCAGAAGTGGAGACGATCTGGCCAACGCAGTTCAGTATTAAAACAAATACACATCGGATCCACAATTTGAGAACACGAATTGCAAACCATTTGGTACTATTCAACAGCCTGGTTAACTTAACCAATACCGACTCAGATTAGATAATTCTCGATACAAATCTGAATCCAAGCACAACGGCAAACATCTGCGGAAGTACCACTCGGAAGTACTCTGAAAAAATTGAGAAGTTAAAAATCAAGCCCAAGGTCAGCTTGTTTACAAAATGTTTCAGAATGAAAGAAAGACGTCCGAAAATCGAATCAAGATATCTACGATATTAGGAATTTTGCGTCAATCCATACATTTCAGCAGCCTCGTGGACCTGACCAATACCAACTCCGACCACATACTTCTTGATCAAAACCTGAACCTCAATACCAGCGCAACGAGCTCAGAAAGTAACACATTTTCTGAAGAAATGGAAAGCAGAAAAATCAAATCCAAGGACAACTGGTTTAGAAAATGTTTCAAATTTAAAGAAATATGTACCGAAAATCAAATCAACATATCTGAATATACAACCATATTAGGAATTTTGCGTCATTCCATAAAATTCAGCAGCATGGTGAAGAATACCAACTCCGACCACATACTTCTTGATCAACACATGAACCTCATCACAAGCGCAAACAGCTCAGAGAGTAACACATTTTCTGAAGTGAATGCGATCAGAAAAAACGAATCCGATGTAGCTGACCTGGAAAATGTTTCAGAATTGAAGAAATATGTACCGAAAACCAAATAACCATTCTACATATACAACCATATTAGGAATTTGGCGTCATTCCATAAAATTCAGCAGCCTGGTGGACCTGACCAATACTAACTCCGACCACATACTTCTTGATCAAAAACTGAACCTTAATAAAAGCACAAACAGCTCAGAAAGTAACACATTTCCTAAAGAAATGGAGAGCAGAAAAATAATATCCAAGGTCAGCTGATTTAGATAATGTTTCAGAATCAAAGAAATATATACCGAAAATCAAATCAACATTCTAAATATACAATCATATTAGGAATTTTGCGGCATTCGTAAAATTCAGCAGCCTGGTGGAGCAGACCAATACCAACTCCGACCACAAACAGCTCAGAGAGTAACACATATCCTGAAGATAAGGATAGCAGAAAATCAAATCCAGGGTCAGCTGATTTAGAAAATATTTCAGAACTAAAAAAATATGTACCTAAAATCATATCAACATTCTGAATATACAACCAAATTAGGAGTTTTGCGTCATTCCATAAAATTCAGTAGCCTGGTGGACCTGACCAATACCAACTCCGACCACATATTCCTTGATCAAAACCTGAACCTCATTACAGGCGCAAACAGCTCAAACAGTTACGCATTTCCTGAAGAAATGAGGAACAGAAAAATTGAATCCAAAATCAGCTGGTGTAGAAAATGTTTCAGAATCAAAGAAATATGTACCGAAAATCAAATCAAGATATCTAAATATACAACCATATTAGGAGCTCTGCGTCATTCCGTAAAGTTCAGCAGCCTGTTGGACCTGACGAATACCAACTCCGACCACAACATATTTCTTGATCAAAACCTGAACCTGAATACACGCGCAAACAGTTCAGAGAGTAGCACATTTCCTGAAGAAATGAAGAGCAGAAATATAAAATCCAAAGTCAGCTCGTTTAGAGAATGTTTCGGAATTAACGAAATATGTACTGAAAATAAAATCAACATTCTAAATATACAATCATATTAGGAATATTGAGTCATTCGTAAAATTCAGCAGCCTGGTGGACCTGACCAATACCAACTCCGACTACATACTTCTCGACCAAAACCTGAACCTCAATACAAGCGCAAACAGCTCAGAAGTAACACATTTCCTGAAAAAATGGAGAGCAGAATAATCAAATCCAAGGTCAGCTGCTTTAAAAAATGTTTCAGAATTAAAGAAATATTTACCGAAAATCAAATCAAGATATCTAAACATACAACCATATCACGAATTTTGCGTTTCTTCCGTAAAATTCAGCAGCCTGGTGGACTTGACCAATACCAACTCCGACAACAAACTCCTTGATCAAAACCTGAACATTAATGAAAGCACAAACAGCTCAGAAAGTAACACATTTCCTGAAGTAATGGAGAGCAGAAAAATCAAATCCAAATTCAGCGGGTTTAGAAAATGTATCAGAATTAAAGAAATATTCACCGAAAATCAAATCAACATATCTAAAAATACATCCATATTAGATATTTTGCGATATTCTGTAAAATTCCGCAGTCTGGTGGACCTGACCAATACCAACTCCGACCTCATACTTCTTCAATAAAACCTGAACCTCAATACAAGCGCAAAGTGTTCAGAAAGTAACACATTATCCTGAAGAAATATAGAAGAGAAAAATCGAATCCAAGGTCAGCTGGTTTAGAAAATGTTTTTGAATCAAATAAATAAGTACCGAAAATCAAATCAACAATCTAAATGTGCAATCATATTAGGAATTTTGCGTCGTTCCATAAAATTCAGCAGCTTGGTGTACCTGACCAATACCAACTCCGACCACATGTTCCTTGATCAAAACCTGAACCTCATTACAGGCGCAAACAGCTCAGACAGTAACGCATTTCCTGAAGAAATGAAGAAGAGAAAAATAAAATCCGAAATCAACTAATTCAGAAAATGTTTCAGAATCAAAGAAATATGTACCGAAAATCAAATCAAGATATCTAAATATACAACCATATTAGGAGCTCTGTGTCATTCCGTAAAGTTCAGCAGCTTGCTGGACCTGATCAATACCAACTCCGACCACATACTTCTTGATCAAAACCTGAACCTAAATACAGGCGCAAACAGCTCAGAAAGTAACACATTTCCCGAAGAAATGGAGAGCAGAAATATAAAATTCAAGGTCCGCTGTTTTAAAAAATGTTTCAGAATCAAAGAAATATGTACCGAAAATCAAATCAAGATATCTAAATATACAACCATCTTAGGAATTTTGCGATATTACGTAAAATTCAGCAGCCTGGTGGACCTGACCAATACCAACTCCGACAACATACTTCTTGATCAAAACCTGAACCTTAATAAAAGCACAAACAACTCAGAAAGTAACACATTTCCTGAATTAATGGAGAGCAGAAAAATTAAATCCAAGGTCAGTTGGTTTAGAAAATGTTTCAGAATTAAAGAAATATTTACCGAAAATCAAATCAACATATCTAAATATACAACCATATTAGATATTTTGCGATATTCTGTAAAATTCCGCAGCCTGGTGGACCTGACCAATACCAACTCCGACCTCATACTTCTTCAATAAAACCTGAACCTCAATACAAGCGCAAACAGTTCAGAAAGTAACACATTTACTGAAGAAATATAGAACAGAAAAATCGAATCCAAGGTCAGCTGGTTTAGAAAATGTTTTTGAATCAAAGAAATAAGTACCGAAAATCAAATCAACAATCTAAATGTGCAATCATATTAGGAATTTTGCGTCGTTCCATAAAATTCAGCAGCTTGGTGTACCTGACCAATACCAACTCAGACCACGTGTTCCTTGATCAAAACCTGAACCTCATTACAGGCACAAACAGCTCAGACAGTAACGCATTTCCTGAAGAAATGAAGAAGAGAAAAATGAAATCCGAAATCAACTGATTCAGAAAATGTTTCAGAATCAAAGAAATATGTACCGAAAATCAAATCAAGATATCTAAATATACAACCATATTAGGAGCTCTGCGTCATTCCGTAAAGTTCAGTAGCTTGCTGGACCTGATCAATACCAACTCCGACCACATATTTCTTGATCAAAATCTGAACCTAGGTACAGGCGCAAACAGTTCAGAGAGTAACACATTTCCTGAAGAAATGAAGAGCAGAAATATAAAATCTAAAGTCAGCTCGTTTAAAGAATGTTTCAGAATTAAAGAATAATGTACTGAAAATAAAATCAACATTCTTAATATACAATCAAATTAGGAATAATGAGTCATTCGTAAAATTCAGCAGACTGTTGAACCTGACCTACACCAACTCCAACCACATACTTCTTGATCAAAACCTGAACCTCAATACAAGCGCAAACAGCTCAGAGAGTAACAATTTTCCTGAAGTAAAGGAGATGAGAAAATCAATTCCAATGTAGCTGACCTAGAAAATATTTCAGAATTGAAGAAATATGTATCGAAAATCAAATGAACATTCTAAATATACAATCATATTAGGAATTCTATAAAATTCAATAGCTTGGTGGACCTGACCAGTACCAACTCCGACTACATACAACTTGATCAAAACCTGAACCTTAATGCAAGTGCAACAGCTCAGAGAGTTACACATTTCCTGAAGAAATGGATTGCAGAAAAATGAAATCCAAGGTAGCTGACTTAAAAAAGCGTTTCAAATCTACAATAGAAAGACGTAGCGAAACTCGAATTAACATATCCAACTATACAATGATGACATTCCAGGAATCATTTTGCTTAATGTTGGACATCTTACAGCTATCGGTATCTCAAATCAAGGTCTCTTTAAGACTGAAAAAAAATATCGCGATGTGTTTAGTTACTGGGTGTTTCAAATGTATCGTTTTATCTATAGCGATTCAACTAGATATTCTCGACCAGAATATAAATGAAATTTTACTTGCAAGGAGCTCCCGTCGGATCTGATGAGACCCAGCCAACATCTAGAAGCGATGGAAAAGTCGAAGTGATAATAATCTTGAAAGAAAAACAGGGTTTCAAAAAATTAAGTGATGTTTGAAGATGGTGCTACCGATTTAGAAGCATGTCTATCTTCCAAATTGCTGCTGAGCCGAATCTTTCATTGGCCATGGTAGAAATGTTCTACAAACTAATCAGGAAAAGTCAGAATGGTTTATTTCTGAATGTTATGAAATGTTAATAAAATATTTTATAAACTTTTAATTGGTTATATATCCATAAATAAATCACTTAGCTTATTGTTCATTATTATTTCAATTTCCTACCAGTTTTTTTTTTCACATTTTGATTGTAAAACTTATATTCGATAAAATTCTTCATACCCTACTCCTACTACATACCCGAAGTACTACGAATAGAAAATGTACCATTCGTTCAGAGAAACTGAAAATTTTTGAATATCGGAGAATACACATGCAAGCTTTTAGTTTAAAATTCAAATTTTTAGCTCAGATCATTATAACTTGAATATACCTTGAATTTCAATTTTCAGTGATATCGATAAAAATATGTCTTAAGAAACAACAAACTTTATGTTGTTTTCAATAAGTTTTTATGAAAGTTTTTTTTTCATAAGAAAGTGATATTTTGAAGATCAATATAGGTAAATTAAATCAATAAAATATTTGAATAATTATTTAACTTTCTCCTAATTATTCAAACTATGGCTGTGTATATATGCAATATTTCATTCCCAAATCTGAGGTGGACCTTTACGTTCAATAAGAAAAACATCGAATAGGGGGTTCTATAAGAAAAACTTGAAATAGGTAAGTATAAATTCATTGATAGAACTTAATGTGTTTTTGAAAAAATGCGATAGGTACTGTGCCATTTCTGATTAGAGTAAATTTTCGATAAATTTTGGTCAGCGATGTCATACGACCGTTGAATTACGCCTTTTTAACGTCAGATAAATGATGTTCATATGACAGCAGACGACGTCAGCGCAAAGAACTATTTTCGTCAATTTATGATCGTTAATTTTTTAAGGAACGTCAAATTTTATAAAAAATTCTAATACCTGAAAAGGTCATTCAATGATATTTTGAACAGTTTAAAATGGCGTCTTGGGGCTGTGACATTTCGACGTCACTTCTCACATACTGAAACCAATATATGATGTCACTTTACTGTCAGCTTGCTACCTGGGATCAAAGAAAATACCAATTAATGGTATGTTCTGTGATCCTATTGGGGAAATCACAGATTATGCAATCGATTATTGGTCGGATTAGTAGTTTCTTTGTATTAAATTTCATTTAAAACTGTGCTTTCACGAAAGTTGGACAAAGAACACGGTGGAAATCGATTGTTGAATCTGTGGGTAAGTATATTATAATAAAGTATAGGTAATGTATATCAGATTCTGTTTGTTATCGGAGCAATTATTGTTGTCGTCCATACAAATTTCCAAGTAATCTGTCGTTTTCAAGATATCCGTTTTTTTCGCTCTAAGGTGGAAAAGTTTTTTGGACTATGGTAATAAATCTCTGAATAACAATAGAAATTTAAATATGAGAGACGTGAATTCTTTCATAATTAAAGATAAGGACCAACCATTTAATAGCAAAAAATCAAGGAAGTTCGATGGAAGTGAAAGTATAGATTATTATTTTTTTATTACTTAATTTTTGCTAGCTAAGTTCAGCGAAAGATTCGATAACGCATATATCGGTAATGATGATATTTATAAAGATGTTTTGAAGTTAAAGAACATAACCGTATAAGTGACGCTAGAAGTGCTTTATTAAAAATACAGTGGCCGTAGTATCCGTAATTGAGAATGAAATACACTAATACCTATTAGTCTAAGAGGAAGTAAACATCTTACGATGTATATTTTAGAAAAGCCTTAAATTCTCAATACGTCACTTGTACCTACTATACATAAAATGGGAGTTACTTTACCGATGTCTTGGTAAGTTCTGTACTGCGCAGGTATGACAATTATGTATATAATTAAAAATATTTTAGAAAGTCTGCCGTTTTGGTACGTGAAATATATTATTATAAGTACATACTAGAAAACGAAGTGGCAGACCATTCCAGCTGTTATTACATTGTGGCAGATCATTTCAAGATTGGAAAAAAGTTTTTTTTGTAATTTAATTACGTACTTCAACAGATCAAAAAGACATCTGGAGGCTGTGACATTTCGACATCACTTATCACATACCGAAACCAATATATAACGTCATATTACTATAAGCTTGATACCTGGAATTAGGTCCCGATAGGGTTATTGGATTTCTAGCATTGAACTCGAACATATTCTTCTTCCTGAAATGAAGATATACTCAACAAAATCACTCATATGATAAATGTTCAAGATTTTCTTTGAAAAAAAGTACAAAATAATTCATGAAATTCAAAAAATTGAAAGCTGTTGAACGACAACAAGCACGAAACATGCACATTTGCTTGAGCATTCTACATACATATTTTCTCCGTGTAACTTCATTCAAATTCTCAGTTTAATATTTCGTAAAGGATAAAAAACGTGTCCATGTCCAGGCGGCCTTCAGAAAGTTAGACGGAAACCGAAAATGAAAGTTAGACTCTTAGTTTATTGAATTCAATACATTTCAGTACTTAGGTACGTACTCCCATATTACTTCAAAAGTAATAAACATGAAGTAATTCATGAGCAGTTATTATGGACGCCGGTTTTATACCTAAATAATTTTACAATATTCAAAAGTATGGATAGAAGTTAATATTCAATAATGTTTAGGTCGACAATGAATTTTACATGAAACATGTCATGTAAAAATTTGAAATGCTGAGAATTACCTTGATAAAAAAAACAGTTATTTGGCTCTCATGAAACAATTTTAACTACTGAAAATTTTTTGATATATTATTACTGGTTTTAAATATTAAATATATGCAATTTTTTCTAAATTCAACGTCATCATGATTACTGTCCTACTATCATAATTTGGGCACAACTTCACTTTGCTTACGATAGTACGTACCTAAATGGACTGCCTAACTTTGACGTCATACTATAAACAAATGAGTGCATTGGTATAAAATGTCATATTTAGCGTTTTATCATTTTTGGTGATAGAAAAAGAACTTCATTTTGTGTTAATCTAACCACAGCCTAACTCTACTTAAGTAAGTAGAGTTAGGCTGTGATCTAACTTTTGTACAGTTCACCAAATTTGAGTTAATTTAATTAAATAATTCGATTTGAAAACTTTTTGTTCAAAACACAGGTTGCAAAACAAAATATATAAAGGAGAATTTTTATTGTATCTTCAAAAAAGAGAAAACACTGAATATAATATTTTTTATGGGACATTACCGGTGAAAGTTTTTTGTTAGCAGCCAGTTTTTGTATCTGCACCCTTCTGTGACATCAGGACTTAGGCAGTCCCATGACCACCTTTACTACGTAGTAAAGGGGTCGTGGCAGTCCATTAAGTAAGTGAAATTACGTTGTGATGTATCCGGTAGACCGATCGATCTTCGAACATCGGTCTACTACA
Source organism: Henosepilachna vigintioctopunctata (assembly GCA_030704895.1). Lineage (NCBI taxonomy): Eukaryota > Metazoa > Arthropoda > Insecta > Coleoptera > Coccinellidae > Henosepilachna > Henosepilachna vigintioctopunctata. The sequence continues at coordinate 1,200,127 of JARQZJ010000064.1, forward strand.
TGTTAATAATTGCCTTTTCAGAGAAATTTTCAGCTGAACGGTACTTTGTATAAAAAAATAGTTTTAACAAAAATTGTAGATCATACAATTATCTATAGAAATCAATAATACACTTTTTTTCTAAGAAGAACTATGTCTGAGTTATAGCGATTCAAATGTTGTTTTTTTAGTATGTACACTAACAAGTTCACTTTATCAATTAGAATTGACAATATGCTATAAATTTCATTATTTTTCATTCTCAAGTGAGAGTAAGTTCAATGCGTCAATTCCTTTAAACCTTTATTGAGATGTGTACAATAATTTGGACGATAGAATGATTCAGATATCATATTTGTAACGAGCAAGCAAATTTTCCAGTTGAGACTATCTAGTTAATTTCAGTTGAAAAATCCATTTTAAATCATTAGGAGACAGTTTATTTTCATTGCTAAAAACATTTACATGCATATATGAATATACTAAAATCTGATTAATAATTTGTATAGTTTATTTGTGAACATTCAGTTACGTTGGATGGAAAAACTAGAGTGTAAAAAAATGCTGTTAGTTTCAAAAGTTTTTATATTCCACGATTTACATATTAAAATCTTTGTTTATAATTGGATGTTAAATCAACAACATTACAAATTGAATCTGAGTTTTCAAAGGCTTCATTCAATTTCTCACAACGTTCCTTCAATGCTGGTTCTTTCAGGATATTCTCTTTGAGAGTGTACTGTTTTTGATAAGTAGGGGTAAATAAAGAAAAATACTTGGCACTGCATTTAAATTGAGTTTAACTTTATCCATCTAGCCTTCTTGCCTTCTGTTGATCAATCTAGCAAACGATGAATACCTTCTCTAGTAAGTGCTCCCTCTGGAAAATGTTTGGCACAAACTATAGAATATTTTGTGGGGGTCCATGATGCCCTAGGAATATTTTTTAGCCATTGATTCATTAGATTTCCATCATATGGAAAACGAAATACAGAAGCTGGTGGTTCGCCGGCCTCGAGGTAACTTTTGTGTTCGACTTGCATCCAAGCACACAGTAATGACTTAGCATGTTAATTTTTGTGCTAATATCAAGAACAAAACCTATAAGAGATTAGTTCTAAATAACTACTAAATCTAACAAAGGGTAAGTAACTCTACTAATCACAAAAAAGGAACAATTCTAGCAAATAACGCTTTTGTTAATGTCTGAACTACTCAGTCAAAACATCAGTAATCGGTAGCTATTTACATACAAATTTCAAAGGTATTCCTTAGTCTGTAGCTGAAAAAAACACAGTAGCACTTTCTACACGCTATACATCACATAACAACACAACAACTAAAACGCGGATTTTTGTTTTTACACAATTATGAGATGATAAAAGTTAGGTATTATTTCTACCTCTACAGGTATAACCAAAAAAAGCACAACTTAAAACACAACAGATATTCCTGTTTATATAAGACATTTGCGGGAAATTTCTTTTGCTTGTTCTCCACAACTTCAAACAATAGCACTTTTCACAACTTATTTTTGGATTTGAATGTTATTTCTCTCGTTAAATAGCGATTTATTCAGCAGCAATGACCAGAAACAATTACAACGCCAGTTACAAAGGCTGTGGCCTTACCTTTAAGTATACAAATTGTAGTGAATAGTCCAGTAGTTTAAATATCACATATATTACCTTCTGTCAACTAAAGAGGGAAATATTTTAAATTCGTCAACAGTTCAACACAAGTTGACTATGTATTAAGAAATAAATATGTTTTATTGCCTAGACTCTAGGCTACTTTAAAATTATAAGATTTGTATTATTGATTTATATCCTATTTTATTTATTGTACATTTCTAAAAGAGTCTTGGGGGATTTTCACATATTTTTGAAAATAAAATAACTAAACAATCATATATAAAATAGACAACTATTAGATATTTTAGGTTGCAAGATAATAGTAAAAGAGATACGGTAGCTACAAAGTATGGAAAACGATACCAATAATACTGAAAATCAGTCGACATCATTGAGGAGTTTCCAAGAAAGAAAAAGTTGCTATCGAAACCTACTCGATAAAATTGAAGTTATTGGTAATAACTACTATATTTCATATAAAAATACTTATTAGGGTTATTGTTTAAATATTAATTAATAATGAGTAGTTATGTTCCTTCTTTCCTGAAGAATTATATGCGAAAATTATTAGTAAAATATTTTATTTTGGTAAAAACTATATTACCCAAAATTTATCTACATAGCTCACAGTAATTATATATGTATATATTTTCAGAGGAAAAGAAAGATTTAGGTCTTCAAACTGCAATAGATGTTGGAGATATTTTGAAAGAAATCAACAATCTGGAGGAAGAATATTCTATAGAACAGAGAGTAGATCGTACTGATGAAACTTTATTGGATTGTATGGTGTTATCCTCTACCAGCAATATTTTAGTCAAATGCATCCACGCTGTTGACCTGTCCTCAACCTCATATGATCCTACAGAATTATGCAATAAGTTGGTCAGTATATATTTAACATATTCTCTGAAATAGTGTTTGAATATTGAATATGAGTTTTCATACTTTTTGTAGAGGCTTTGTATCTGAAACAGTATGTGACATTTAGTGGATATTTACTGCATATAATAACATTCACTGGATTGGTCATTTTTCTATAAGAGTTTTCTATCCCATTTCTCATATTTCATTACAGTGTGAACAACTGAAAAGTGAAGATGAAGAATTTAAATCATATGATTTACTAAAACTAATAAGCGAAGCTAGAACTGTGGTACCTGTTATATTTCCTTATGTATATATTTATGGAAGCTATGATGCAGGGGTCATATCAACTTCGAAGAAAAAGATACCTTTGGCCAGATCTGCTAAGGAAAAGCTCACTAAAAAAGAACCTGAAAAGGTTGTTGAGATGGATAACGATGAGAAAGGAATAGATGAAATAGTTAAAGGTTTCTATAATGCATTAATGGAAGAATATAAAAATAATGGAGAACAACCAATCAACTACTATGACTATGTAATTGATAGCAGTGACTTTTCTAGTACTGTAGAAAATATGTTTTATTGCTCCTTTTTGATAAGAGATGGCAAAGCGAAAATCGATTTAGGTAATATTCATATTTTCACAGAAGTAATAGCAATGATATTGATAATAGGTTATAAATCAAAAGTAACTATAGTATTTTGAGTAGTTTTACTTTTCTTGATTTATATTGTTGTATCCGAAAGTTGGTATATTACGATGTCATATAAAAACTTTCTGATCTTCTGATCCATCCAACCCTGTTGCAACCCCTTCATAGGTGGGTCCTTAATAGCTCCAATTTTCTTTGCTACACTTTCATTTGCACTGGAAGATACCATATGAGTAAAAAAAATTAGTAATGTATATATATTTATGTAATATATATACATAAATATATATATATATATATATATATATATGATTGATGAGGCCGATACTTGGAGAAAATTAATATCCATAATGAAAACAATATTTAGAATTTTCATAATTTTAATAAATATGAGATGACGACTTTTTCGAAGTACTACTTCTTTATCAAATGCTGGATATATTATATATATATATATATATATATATATATATATATATATATATATATATATATATATATATATATATATATATATATATATATATAATATATATGTATAATATTTTTAGCATTAACAGGATATTTTCAATGTAAAATCCTTTATTTTTGTTGGTGTTTTGATGTATATCACAACTTCGTCAAAAGTAATGAATGATTGAATTTTATGAATGACCATAGATATCAAAACGTCAAACTTATTTTTATTAAAAAATCAAATTGAATTTTTTTGTCTCTTTAGTATTCAGAGAAATATTTCTGGCTTAGCATTCGCTTCGGAAGTTTATTAGTCTTTTTCACCATAAGGAAACCTCTGAAAAACTCATGGTAAGCCTGGTGATTCAAATGAGTGTGATATATATATATATAGATACAAACATATATATAATACTTTCAATTGAATTTCACATAGTTGAGTTTTATATACTTATAATTAAATTATCATAAAAGAATTAATAAACATTTCTTATATTACTAATTAAGTATTCTTAAATTTTCTAATTTTACACGCAATTTTTTAAATTTTTTCCCTGACAATAACAAACAATTAAATATTATCGCACTTGTAGATAATACTACTTATAGATATTCGCTATCACGGTACACGCTAACTTTCTTTCGACCATTTTTTGACGAATTATTCTAAATAATTTAATAGCTATCACCTTATTATACCTTGTAGTACGAAACAGTATACTGTCTCACGTTTTCAATAAATTTAGGCATCGATTTCAAGATTTTTTCACATTTTTTGAAGGATAATGGAGAATATATTATTCTCTAACATTGATACCTAGAAGGACAATGGAGACATCGCATTGTTCATGTTTCACATATTGACATAGCCAGCTCTATATTAGCTATAATATTCATTAGAATAATTCGTCAAAAATTATCGAAAGAAAGTTTTAGTGTACTTTAGTAGTTTAGTTTATACACTTAGCGTGTATATATATATATATATATATATATATATATATATATATATATATATATATATATATATATAACACTCATTTGAATCACCTGGCTTACCGTTAGTTTTTCAGAGGTTTCCTCAGGGTTCGCATGTAGAGTGTGTGCTTTTCGCTGATCACACTACACTGTTGATCACTGGCAGAGAAGTCTCGGAAGTAGAACAGATGAAAGAACAGTCAATAAGGCAAGCTACTTAATGGTTTTAATCTAATAAATTGATGGTGAACCCAAAAAAAACACAAACTTTTAAGTTTACTGGGATTAACACTTGATGATTCACTATCTTGGCATGCTCACATTGAAAAGTTGATTGGTAAATTAGGCAGCGCCATCCACCTTATTTGCAAGCTAATATACTGTATGAGCGAGAATGCTCTTTTGTGTGTTTACCATGCGCTTTTCAACTCGCATGCCGCGTATGGTGTGTGCCTATTGGAAAACTCTCCCTCAGCAATACGCATTTTTCGTATGCAGAAGTGGGCAGTACGTACAATGCGGGAGTGTGAAGACTTGCTCATTGTAAACCGATTTTTGTTACCTATAGAATTTTAACTGTCCCTTGTCTATATATTTATCAATAACTTCTTAAAATTCACAATAGAGTTAATCCTTTATCCGTTTATTCTGATACTCGTAACTATGGCACCAGATCATGCTCTTTGCTAAGAACCCCTCACTACAGGTTGGCTAGGTCACTGAATAACTCTCTAAATCTCAACTTGTATAACAAGATACCATACAGTGTAAAATTATTAACTCATACTAGGTTTTGTAAAAGTATTGAGGCATTCTTAGTGGATATGGCCTTTTACACTGTGGATGAGTTTCTGGGTGTGGAGCCATATTATACTCTGGATTATATTATGGATCTGTTGACATATTATACTCAAATCTGTTGACTTGGGTTACGTTTCTATGTTTTAATATTCTAGCTGGAAATTATGTGTAAATTTTTTTATATGCATGCTTAAGCAGTATATCCAAATTTGTGAACTTGTTTATTTACATCTGTATATTGTGTGAATATATTTATGCATGCTAAAGCAGTATATCCAAATTTGTGAACTTGTTTATTTACATCTGTATATTGTGTGCATATATTTTTGACAATCCACAAAATTGTCATTTTGAATGTACTTTTGATGTTAGTGTGTAAATAAATCTATCTATCTATACATTAGTTCTTAATAAATTCAATTGATTATTTAATAACCTCATAAAAACATGGTTTAATATTGATTGAATAAAAACTTGATTTAGTTTCAGAGAATTTTATGAATTGCTTGAACATTGTTTGGAAATGTCTTTAGTCTCATTACTAAACATTAACGTAATTCGAATTACGTGAATTCAAATCTTTACCTGTTACAAAAACATAGATAATGGTAAATATATAAATGTTTCGTCTTGAGAATAGTTGTTCAGTTTAACTTTTGAAATAAGAGAAACACTCCAAAAAAATTGTCAAGCAATTAATACAATTTTGTGAAAGTCAACATTCATTTCCATCTGCAATCACTGCAGATGGAAACTGGCAAATTACAACACACCTGAACAGATTACCACAGTTTTTAAAAAAAATCACATACATAGATGATTTATTCAAACTATGATTCAATTAGATAATCATGTAAAAGACCTGAGTTTCAAATAAATTTCTCACTAAAAATTAAGATTCTTAGCAATAACTAGACTTTAAAATGGAAAAAATTTATATTTAGTAACTAGAACTACATTTTAACAAATGGCAGCACTAACATTTGAAATATAATTTTTTTCTAATTATAAATTTCAGATAATAAAAATCCTACCATAACACCAATGTCCAAAAAGGAATTGAGCAATTTCAGAAATGAGAATGGTGTTAATAGTCAAATAATTACTGTAATTACTATGGAAGATTGGGAGGTTAGTAAACAAAATTACTTTTTATGCATTATCTCTTTTTAATTCAATAAGTGAATTTAATTATTGTTTAAAACAATAATTTGAATTGTTTGTCCACATCATTCATAGTTTACATAATTTTTCTACGTTCATAAATTATGACTTATTTAATGTAATGCAAAAAAGGAGAATACAATAAGACCACCTAGATTCACACAAAATATATATATATATATATATATATATATATATATATATATATATATATATATATAAATATATATATATATATATATATATATATATTATATATATATATATATATATATATATATACATATAAATATATATATATATATATATCACACTATATATATATATATATATATATATATATATATATATATATATATATATATATATATATATATATATATATATATATATATATATATATATATATATATTTAATCAAGTTAATGTTTCAATCCTTATAAGACAATGAGGATGCAATTTTATACTCTACGAGTGTGGGGAGGAAAGTTTCCGGCCTGACCAAGAAAAAGGATATACATTTGTTTTTGCTTTATTTCTCAACATAATCTCCATCGACACGGATACATTCTCATAACGGTGTTCTTATTAAGTTATACCAGTTTTAAACGTAGATTCGTCAAGGTCCTCAAAATACTGACTTATAGTTTCGATAACTTCTTCGTTGCTCTCAAATCTTTTATCGCCAAGCCATTTTTTGAGGTTAGGAAACAGGTAATATTCTATTCTGGAGAGTAGGGAGGATGCGGCATTAATTCAAACTTCAATTCGTGGATTTTGGATATGGTAACAATCTATGTATGAGCTGGTTCGTTATCGTGATGAAACAAAATTTTTTTCTTCGCCAATTGAGGTCGTTTAATTTCAAATGTTGCAATAAGTCTGCGTAGTAGTGATAGTCTTACCCTTTTCAAGATAATCAATGTATATAATTCCTCTCGCATCCCAAAAAACAGTGGTCATAACTTGAAATTGTTTTTCTCCTCTTTGAAGTTGGTTAACCCTTTCCAACCCACTGTTTTGACTGTTCTTTATTTTCAGGAGTGTAGTGGTGAACCCAAGTCTCATCAACCAAGTTATGAATCGACGCAATACAGCGCCAAATTTTCGGTAGAAATATTTTTTCGAATCAGTTTTTGGTTAAGCGTTAGCAAACGCGTCACCCAGCCTTTCCATGCTCAAATGGTTGTGCAAAATATTTCGCACACATTCAGCTGACATCCTACAGGTCTCAGCTATCTCATGCACTTCCAATCTGCGGTCTTCCAATACTATTTGATGGATTTTTTCAATCATTTCTGAAGTTGTGACCTCAACGGGCTGTCCTCAACGAGGCTCGTCAGAGGAGCTCACATGACCCTTTTTGAATTCAGAAACCCACTGCTTAATAGTTGAATATTATGTGGAGGAGTCTCCTAGTGTTGAATTCATTTTTTTTGTATGTAAAACCTTTCAATTAGAAGTATTTGATGACAGCGTTTCTCCAATTTTTCTATTTTCACGAATGGAAAAAATGTGCTCCCAAACGCAAACTTACATAGATTGGGCTGAAACTTTACATACAAGCTCAGTAGGAATGGTACTGTAGGACGCCGCTCCAAAAGTAGAAATAGTGGCGCCATCTCATGGTCAGGCTGGAAACTTTTCACCCCACACTCGTAAATCTGAAACTTGTGTTCCTATTAACCCAAAAGAAACTTTATTAATTTTCATCATTTCGTTCATTTTTTATGCTATTAAATTTATTATGATTAAAAGATTCTCGTTCTATTCTAATTTTTTCAGAGCCACAAAACAGAAGGAATTTTGCAGAGGTATAAGAAAATCAACTCTCTTAATCAGGGTAATTGATCTATGTTATATTGATAAAACTGTTATAATAAATAAATATGAAGAATTATGTATATTTCAAAATATATCAGTTAATTTTTCACTAGATTTCATAAAGTAAATCTGTAATATAAGCAAGGACTCTGTAAGATTATGAAAATGAAAGCAAGTTTATGTGCTTCAATACACATTTTTTACAATACACACACCAAAATGAATTAAGTGCCTGCAAATTTTATGATAATAATAAACTAACAAGACATTAGATTAAACTTTCTAATTCACAATGACATATCAAACCAAGTTATTTAAACAAACAATTCTTTGCACTCATTAAAATAGAGTTTCCAGAAAATCCTGCAGTAGGCACTAGTCGATCAATAAAAAAACAAAAATTCAACTAGACATAATAACCAGTATGTTTTATACATATAAAGAAGTAGACGACAGGAAAATTCATTCTAATGTCATACTCATATCATTGCACTTGTAAATATTCAATATTAAATGCATGATATGAGCACGATAAGTATTTATTTTCCTGTAGTCTATTTCTTCATGTTTTAAGTAGTCCTATAGTGGCGACCTCTGGACAGGAATAACGAAGCGTTTCTACTAGTGCAACCTAGATGGCATCACTTCATCAAATTGGATTAAACTGTTCATAAACTAGAGTTGTAAAATGTATCTGAATTGATAAGACGTGTGAAACTTTCAATATTAGATGTATTCATGTTTTTCTATTGATTCCTATTTCTATGCAATAATAGTAATACATACAACAGATTACTATATAATCGATATATATATATATATATATATATATATATATATATATATATATATATATATATATATATATATCGATTAATTTAATATAATTAATTTAAGATAATATAATTTTTTGTGCTTATGACACTGAATGAAATATTTAAAAAAATGAACACTAGAACATTCATTTGAAAAATTCAGATTAACCAAGAGAATGTTATAGTAGAGCTAGATATGTGAACGTGTACGATGTGATGTCTCCATTATCCTTCAAGGGATAAATGTAAGTGCGAGACATATATGTTTCGTTCTGCAAGGAACTCGTCAGTCGCACCAGGTATGTATATATATATATATATATATATATATATATAATAGTTAATTCCGAAGTCTCAACATGCCTACTCTTGAGTCAACAGTTGACTCAAGAGTCAACTGAGTAACCCTTTCCTTTACTAATTTATTCCAACTCCTGAAGATGGCTTCACAACGGAAGCCGAAACGTCGAGATTTTATAAATCTAGAACGCGGCTCATTCCGAGAACCTATATATATATATATATATATATATATATATATATATATATATATATATATATATATATATATATATATATATATATATATATATATATATATATATATATATATATATATATATATATATATATACACTAATAGACTATGTCATTAGTGTAACGGTAATCTATTTTTTATACTATTAAGAATGACTATTAAGTAAAAAAAATCTAGGGTATTAGTTTAATAATTATATGGGTTTTAATATTAACTTTCAGCTCAGAAAAAATAGTTAATTAACAAATGCATAATTTATATTAAAATTGAGACATTTTTTTATTGCTGATTATTGTTTATTTATGTATCCCAACACTCCATGAATTTCATTATTCCTTAATATTAATATTTAATATACCTATTTAAATAATTTTTTTCATTGTGTCAGTAACGCAACGTGCGCGGAAGCCAGACTTCACGCTTTTGGCTCTATTTTCGAAGCTTTGTAAAAATTATAAATACTAGAGCTACAGTTTCGGGAGTCGGAGCTTTTTTTCAGAAAATTTCTTCATCTTTTTTGAATATTTCCTGAGATATTGAAAAAAAATCAAACCCCTTTTTTTTTACTCAATTGTTTATAACTTTTGTAATTTTTTTCAGCACATTTTCCGATCTTTCCTTAAACTTGTTGGATAACAGTACGAACCGAATGACACCATGCTTGTAATTTTCCTGGACTATTGAAAAATTTTACAAAAAAGGGCACATGTGAACCAGACGAACATGTTTCTAGATATTTTCGGATTTTTTAGTAATAATAGACTTTATACTATAAAGCAATGAATCAATGATTTCATCTAATCCTACGTTTCTCAGTTGGGTTAGATGAAATCAGAAGTTCCAAATTATTTTATTAGATTAACTTTTAAAATATTGCTGTTTCTAGTGCAGTTATATTTTCCGTTGCTGCTGTATTTCTATCTCGTTGAATATGTAAAAATTATATATTTTTGTTCTACACCATGGAAATTTGCGCGACGTGACAGTTCCGTTCAAACCTAAATTTGTAGTGATAAAATAAAAAGAGAAAGAGTTTATTTGAAATAGTATGTTAATTTGTATTTTTATTAGTAAGTTAATGTGTGAGTTGAAATCACACATTATTTTACCGAATTATTAATATAATTAATTAATACCGAATTAATAGTATTAATTAATTAATACCGTAACTTCAATTATGCTAATCAATAATTAATAGTCCTTAAATAAGTGACATAAAAGATGCTTTACAGCAAATTGTCAATATTTGGTTTCAGTTGTGAGAATAACTGCATATCTCCTATTTCGCGATTTCAATCTGGTCCTTTTCTTAAATGGTTTTATAATGATACAAATTCGTTTCAACGATGTACGAGGGAAACCTTATACGCATTTTCCACCGTCCAGGAGAGTTTTCGTGTTACATTTTTTTCCAGTTTCTCACTTCCACTTCGGTTTCCTCGAATGAATTTATGATGTACGGAGATATTCCCGCAATTTTTACATTGCCATTTCCACGATAAATTTACTTCGTGAACGTACACTTACAACTTGTGAAACTTTGTTTTTTTTTCACGCTAACGTAAACCCCCGTCGAATGTTTCGTGAAACCATAAGGGTCCACCTGCATTACTTAGCAAATCACTGTTTTAATAAAAGATAGTGATGTACGTAGAAATATATATTTACAATTCAATGATAACAAGTTACTTTAATCTATCTATATAATGTAATAAACACTCAACATCCAAAGCCAAACTTTTCATTCCATATAACGTACTGATTCAATTCTTCAGAGGAAACGCTTGATTTCACTCGAAGGAAAGCTTTTTCAAAATCTTCCAACATTAATGGCCTCACGTCTGTTGAGTTGATATCTTCAATTGAATGTATCTGAATTGACCTAACTGGTCCCATAGAGGCTTCAGAACACAAACTTCGGATATCCGCACCTGAATAACCCTGTGATAAATTTGCAATTCTCTCGTAATTTTCTTCCGTTAACGAATGCTTCTCACCAGCTGTAAGTTTTTTTAATAACTCTAATCTTGCCTGAAAAAAAATTGTATATAATTTTTGAATGATTAAAAAGCCATGAAATTTATTAGTGGGGACAACATGTGAGAAATGAATCTGACAATATTAGATAAATTAATTATTGGTTATACGCTAATGCGACAAGTGTCATTTCAGTTCACTGGGTTTGCTGAATTACTAAGTATTTGATGGCGTAAGCTAAGTACAGACCTGGGTCAATTAGAAAGGTGTTAGTCTATGAAGGTGCTAAGGTGCAACGTTATTCATTTTCGACAAATTGAATAACAAAGTGCAATTATATAATAATGTATTATATAGTGCTATTCAAATCTGTACGAAATTTTCTAACGTATGTCTAAGTCACTATGTCAAACACAATAATTCTCCAAGTTAGGAAAAGAATAAAATTAGGTGTTGAAATAAAAAAATTAATGTAGAGAAAGCAGTGTAAATTTTTTTATATTGGAAATACGTGATGAATTCTAACTTAAACCTTACAAAATAGCAATTTGTATATATAATGGAATTATTAATACAAATTTTATGGAAATAATTGTAATAAATATGAAGGAGTACATACATGAATATAAGAACAAAATCAAGAATATTAAACTGTAATACATATCCGTAAAGACAGATTATGACATATGGTTAACTAAACCTGAATTTTAAGACAAATAAAATAGTTAATTTGAAAATGCTCAGAACAACCTGGAAAACTTAATGTGCTAGAGAAAGAAGAGCAAAAATTCCGAAAATAATGATAATCACATATTACTGTTTTTACCACAAGAAGAATGGACGAAGACTGTATAGCAAAGGAGACAGAATTGTCTGTGTGAAGACCAGGAGGACCAAAGGATTGAACTAATGAAATGGATAAAAGGCAGTAAAATAACTTGAATACTCACCTCAAATTCCGGCAGCGGAATGTATAATCTTTTAACAAATCTCCTTCTAGCTGCTTCATCTAACTCCTGAGGTCGATTCGTAGCAGCAATTAAAAGCAATCTCTCTTCTTGTGCAGTAGATGCACCATCAATTTGTATGAAAAATTCTGTTTTTAGCCTGCGAGAACTTTCATGCTCTGTGTCACTCCTTTGCGATAAAAGTGAATCAATTTCATCAATAAATATTACCTGAAAACTAAAATAAAATGGCAACAAAATTTTATATATATATATATATATATATATATATATATATATATATATATATATATTTATATATATATTTAAAAATTGATTTATTGCTTGTTTAAGATAGTTTATTTTCAATGTTTTTATCAATAACAGGCTTATTTTAATGTGAAAAACTTTATTTTAGTTGACGTTTCGTTGTATATCACAACTTGTGTTAAATAACTTGTTATATAACTTTGTTATATTTGTGTTATATAACTTGTGATATACAACGAAATGTCAACGAAAATAAAGATTTTAAGATTAAAATAAGCCTGTTATTGCTAAAAACATTGAATATATATATTTATATATTTATTGAAACTCTTAATAAGAAAACTTACAGCTGGTTGATGACACCTTGCGACAGCAAAAAGAGCCCGGACCATTTTCTCACCATCGCCAATCCATTTTGAAGTTAAGGAAGCAGCACTTATACTGAAGAACGTTGATTTGCTATTAGTTGCAACACATTTACCTAACAACGTTTTTCCAGTTCCTGGAGGACCAAACAATAATATTCCTTTTGGAGGTCTACGCAATCCAGTAAAAATATCAGGTCGCAACATAGGCCATATTACTGCTTCCTGAATCGCTGATTTTACAAAATTCAACCCTGCTATATCATCCCAATTAGTAGTTATGCCTGTATCCATTATTTCAGATTCAATTACTTCAATCATCTTTGGATCTATATTTTTCAGGTAACCTTCTAAATTTGTGTGCTGTGCATCTTTTCCAATAAAAGTTATCCCCTTTCTGCAATAAATTAATAAAAATAAAAAAATATATATATATATATCAAGTATTGCACTTGTCACATTTGACTTTTTCAAACTATTTGTACTTACGTTTACTTGTATAGATATTTGTTAAACAAATAAATATTATTATATTTGCAGAGAAATATTTCAATTGAAATTGTTGATGAGAACAATGCAATAAAACTAAATGAAAATACCTTTCATTTGAACTTGGATTTGAATAAACTTCCTTTCTGGCTGCCTCTAAAGCATTAGTGAAGCTGCATGGAGAAACATACTTTTTTTGAGAATTTGTTCCTTGTGTATCCTTTGTTATGTAAGTTATCCTTTTTCTACAATGACATACAATACTTATTATCATTAATAATAGAAAATTTATCCACACACAAAATTCAATTGAGAATTGAAGTGAAAAATTTAAAAAAAAAACAAAAAAAATAAATACCTTTCATTTGAACTTGAATGAGGAAAAACCTCTTTTCTAGTTGAATCTACGGCGTTAGAAAAGCTGCATGAGGCTACATCTTTTATTTGAGAAGTTTGATTAGCGCGCTCAAAACATTTTTCAAATTCCTGATAATCTTTCTCTAGAATATTTTTACTCTGTTTACATGAAATTTCTCCTTCCATGCAGGATTCTAGCAAAAAATTTTTCAATTCCAGATTTTTAACTCCGCTATTCAGATGTATTCCTTTTGAATTTGGATTCGATCCCAGGAATAAATTACATGATTTAATTTTAGTCTCCACCAAATTGGATAGATTTTCAAAGGCAGAGCTGAAATTAGATAGTCATTTCAATAATCTCTTTTCACAACAATTTAAAACAATTTCTCTGTAATATTGAAAACTTAGGAAAACTTTATCATTTGTCTTTAAAGGGGCCTTGCCTTTTCAACTAAAATACTAATATAACACCGAGGAACAATTTTTCAACAGTTCAACAATTTCAACAACAGTTTGATAATCCTGATAAAATTTAACCAAAATGATTTCGTTTTAGTTCATAAACTTATAGTGACTTTTTATGTGTGTGTGAATTATCAAATCTCTTGAATGCACACCTAGTATTTTTTAATATTGTATATTAAGTATTTATGTTTGTTGATTACCGTTAATACTTCTGCAATATAAAAACCGAAATATAAACCAGAAGGTAAACATTACAAAGGTTACAAAAAAAGTATAACACACAATTATTATAACATGAATTATACCCAAGTACTGACTTCAAGATTTTTGTTTTATGTTATTTGTCTTAATTGATAAATCTCTGATATACAATAAAAATGTAAAATTCTAAATAGAGCTAGAATATTTACCATACTTTTGAATATACTAATGATTTTTTGTGAAGCAGGTAGATGAATAGCTCTAAAGTATTTATTATAATTAAGAAATACTTTTAATTAATTGGTTCGATAACCTAAATCAGATCAATTTTTCACAACTGAAAGGAAGTTCTGTACTGTATATACTACACATTTAATATTTTCAAGCAAGGTAATAATAAACTATTCTTACGAGTTCTAGGTTGAACTAATATATCAACAGACATTCATGTAAAATTTGTGTAATTATTTGCGGAAAAATAATGAAAAAATATAAATCACTCACTTTTTAGAAACTAAATCACTTAAAAGTAAAAAGCTTTCCAAATTCCGTGTATTCATTGTTTTTTTAAACACTTTTTCGAAAATATAAACGTTGGTATAAATCCACGAAAATTGAAAAGTTACCACAGAATATAATATACATCACAGAACATACCCTTAAATTGGTATATTCTGTGATATACATATAGATTCCTACACAACCTAACTCTACTTACGGAAGTAGAGTTAGGGTGTGAATCCCAGATATCACAGAACATACCAAATTATTTTTTTTTAAATATACAATTTAGGTAAACTCTGAAAATAACATAGTACAGTGATTAAAAAATGAACAACTACAAGAATCTACCGAGGTCTATTTCTATAATCTAGGCCGTAAAGCCTAACATTAGAAAGTTTAGCAACCCTTCAGAGAATGAGTATCTCCATAAACACAATGTTCACAACTTCGATGGCTTTCGTTTGTTGGACAATTACGGAACTGATGAATACCTTGTAGTACGATACAGTAACTCTCTTGCGATTCCAACAAATGTAGGCATCAATATTCTCTAACAATTATCCCTTGAAGCATAATGGAGGCATCACATTGTACATGTTTCATATAGCCTGCTCTGTTATAATATTCTGTTGATTAATTCGTTAAAAATTATAAAAAGAATATTATAATATACATTACATATTATATATATATATATATATATATATATATATATATATATATATATATATATATATATATATATATATACAAGTAATATTTTTCACTCATATGGTACCATCCAGCGCAAATGCAAGTGTAGCAAACAAAATTGGAGCTATTAGGTGAAGTATAGGAAGCTATTTCAATCCTGCACAATATTATTCATTCATTCCCCTGATCTTAAAACACAGCAGGTCGAAATATTATATAAATGTACTTTTTTTAAATGAATAAATAAAAATATATCGTACTCACCTTTATGATTTATTTCGATGTTTCGAAAATTGATCGACTGTTTTGAAAGTAAAAATTTATTTAAGTCGTGATCAAAGCAGTAGGCGACATTTGGGTGAATTTTTCACCTGGTTCACTTATTTAGGAGATTTGAGTTCACAAATAACGAAGATGGAAAATCGTTTTTTTCTACTACCTACTGGACATTTTTACCTGTTAGTTCATAACGAATGCATAGAAATAAAAACTGCACCAACTATTAGGAACTTTTAGCTACTAAGGTAATTTTTTCAGTTAACTCGATATTTTATATCTGTGTAGAGCCTGTTTAATCATAAGCCTGTATAATCATAATAATTAACCTATTTATAACTTTCTTTCCCACTCTCAAATCTCGCTTGAGCATTCGCTTACAGTGACCTTAGTGTCTTAATAAATTGCTTCAGTTAACACTAATTTATCCCATTTTTTCCCTGTTTGTGTTACTAAAATTAATACATCGAGGAATTAATCAACAACTGAAAACACGCTGAAATACCTGAAGAACCCATGATGTGAATAAGTAAAAATAACAAATCTACTTACAATTAGAGTTAATAAAATGATGACAACAGAATTTCTAACATTGTTTGACAAACGCCCCTTATTTTCTTCACCACTTGCTACTTAACTGAATGCTTATTGTAGAATGCTCTCCTTTTTCCCTTTTTGAGATTTCCAGCACGCAAGTTCGCCTCTGGACGAGATGACTTCAAAGTCGACTTTCTTGATGAAACCTTTCTTCAGCAGTTGTTCGTCTGAAGTTTTACACCAAACTTCTCTTCAGTATAGCGTCACCGCTACGGTGAATGGCTCTGAAGAGTAGAATCTGACCCCCAGTTGTTCAGAGAGATTATTTATTCCTGTAATGGCTAATCTTCGTAGCCCACCTGATCACCGACCACGTCCCGTCGTTGCCACGATATCCGGCTTTCAGACCCCTTCTTCGGTTCCAGCCCTAGGTAGCATTCTTGTTGTTCTAGTTTTCTCTTTATGTACCCTGCTGCAGCATTATGTCGCTTTATTTGGATACTTTGTGTTCTATTTCATACTTACCTTTGGCGATTGAGCGTCTCGATAGAACGACATCCGGCGCAGCAATTTCTGTCTCCTTCGCGCCCTCTGGCTGTTCTAGAGCCCGTTGGTAGTGCATTTATCCTCAACTTGTGAGTTATAATAAAGTCTCGTTCTGTGAGGAATCTGGTTGTTTCAGAAATCAACCTGTGTTTCTCTCTTACCTCTCCAGCGACCTTTGCCATGCACTGGATTGAGGTATTTAACCCACAACTTGTTCAGCAGGCCATTTATCTTTAGGACTTGGTTGATATTCTCTTTCAAGCGGAGCAACGTATCATTCTCCAGTTGTACCAGGTAGTCCAGTGTCGCCTTATCACTCATGAATTCTGACTTCTTCAGCCGCTGAAGACCTTATCCGTTCTAATGGCATCTTCTATCGGAGAACGAGATCCCCATCTGCAACTGCAGTGTGGAAGTGGAGGTTCTTCAGTCCATGGAAAGGTTCAACCATCTTCCAAAACTAACGAATATATTAGTTAGGGGTTAGTATCGTTGTGAGCATCCACAGACGCTGGTGCAGAGTGGAGCTCGGGTTAAGCCTTCTAAGATAGGTCTAGTTTCCCTTTAATATTCATATCTTTCAGCAGAGAAATGCACTTTCAGATATTTCAAATACCCTCTCGGCTAGCCGTTGGTATTGTTGTGTTGTTGATTTGAAATTTGTAGGATGTGTTCACCACCGTTTTCTTTTGCTTGAGCACGGTTTTCCATAAAACTGTATGACTATTAGCAGCATTCACCTCAAGTGCACAGTTCTTCAGATAAACCCCGACATGATCGATTAGGAGCTGCATCCCCTTATTTGAAGATGTCATAAGAACCACGTCGTCTGCGAACGTCAGGACGATGGATGTGGACCTATTACGTCAACACCTAACTCCGGCGGTATTAATGTTAGTATCTCGTTCAAAAGTAAGTAGAATAAAATTGGAGAGAGGGGATCCCCTTGTTTTACTCCTCTATGCGGACTAATTGGTTCTACGTTCTAACCGTTTGTGTAGTTCACAAACACCTTGGCATCATAACCGTGGGCAATTCTCTTCTGTGAAGACTTGCCCTCTAACGCTTGAAAGGAAACAGAGTCGAAAGCTTTGGCAAGGTCTAAGTTTGCCAGATAGAGCTTTCGATTTCTCCTCCCCCGTGTGTCAGAGCCAAGTCTAGCCGCTTAATATTCTCCGCATATCCACTATCCCTTCGGAAAGCCCTTTGCCTATCATCCATAAAAATTCCATAAATCCATTCTATTTGTAAGTAAAGGGGAATATTCGAAGAAAGATCAATATTATTGTTATCGACCTGAACATACTCGGAGAAGAACCATCTCTCGTCTTGGGGATCGTCTATATAGATGCTCGGGAAAACTCCCGCACCACATGAAGAGTCTTAGAAGAAGCGTCAACATGTCAGATGAAATTTTCCTCAGTTGTGATGTAGTAACTCGATCGGGACCAGGCGCCGTGTTCTTAGATGACTCTGCCTTTCTAACCTCTTCAGCCGTAAAAAGTTCCCAGAGTACTTCGTCAGTTTCTTTTGGGGCGGTGACGCTCGGAGCTACTCTCCATAAGCTGTTTATCTAGCTCCACATTTTGCTCTAACTCATTATCAAGCACTCTCTTAATATAACTTTCCACATTCTTTCTATAGAGGTCCTGCACTCTCGCATATTGCTAGTTTCTACTATTTCTTTTATTAACGTTGTTTTGCTTTTGTCCAGAGTGGTTATCGATGTTATTGGCCATTCCCAGGGGAACGTGTCCTTGAGATAGGCTGCAACTTCAAGCGTTAATCTATCCCTGGACCACAAATCGACTGAGCAGCAGATTTGACGTAGTCACCAAGCGTTGGATCTGTTGTGATTCAGTTTCTGCTGCTCTTATTTTGCAATCTCTAGTCTGTGAATCGCATATGATGGTTTCCAGCAGCTTCGGATCAACAACTGTTGTCACGTTAGCTGTATCGGTCTTTTCAGGAAATTAAGTACGATTCCCTCAGAATTCTGTTGACGTGGTTTGCGAGCTCCTGATTCATTAACCTCACGTTCCTAAGGACCCTTGTGCTTCCTTTCTTGCCATGACTAGAAGCATCTACTCTTAACCTCTGGCTTCGAGTTTAGATGCAACTGATAGTGGAAGGCAGGGTGCACCCTTCTTTTGTGTACACCTCTACCTGTGGAAGAAGAGACTTACCATGTGGAGGTACAGGTTGGCACATGCCAGGAGCAAAATGTGCCATTTCTAGATACATTATTAATCAGAACAGAAAATAACAGAATTATGTTGGATTGGTATCAAAAACTAATTTCGTTAGGACGTTACATTAATTATTTTTCAAACCATCCAATAAAACAGAAAGCCAATGTTATAGTAAATTTTAAAAACACACAGTAACCCATATTTCTGATGAGCTTTTTAAAACAAAATTTGAAAACTTTTTCTCAAAAAACGGCTACCCTATTAAATCAATAAAAAATATTATATTGCAATGAAGGCAACAATCCAACCACTGTTGATCTTAATTCAGATATCATAAAATTCAAAAAGGTACCTTGAAACGTCAAAATACTCACGTATAATACAAAAACTATAAAATGATTACTTTTGAAAACCAAAGATTACACTCCAGTTTTGTGGAACTGCAATACATTTAAAAAATACAATGGCTTCGATGTGACAAATGTTGGACAAAAAACAAAATTTAAACATGTGTGACTAAGAGTCACACAACATAAAAAAGAGAGTTGTATTGAAAACAGATCTTGTGCACGTCCTATACTCTATAATCACAATTTTGATTATGAAAATATTAGATAGAGAAAGTAATCACAAAAAGAGATTATTTTTGGCAATGTCACGTATGTATACATAACACAGACAATACGATTAACGCTAAATCAGATATTGAGAATCATCTATAACAGTATTTTAAAACAGAACAAATCAAATCATTTTTCCTCGTCAATAGTTTAAGTATTAATCACTGACATCTCACGCACAAGTATCTCGTCTTCAGCATTCTACAGTACCTATTGAATTTCAAAGCATTCAGTTGAGTGGGGTACTTAGTGAAGCAAAATAAGGGGTGTTTATCAAATTATGTTACAAGTTCTGCAATAATCATTTTATTAACTCAAATTGTAAGTAGATTTATTATTTTTACATATTTACATGTAATCATTGTGGTCATTAATTTGAGGTTTATTTTTCTCTCGAAGAAGGCACAAAAACTATCGAAAATTGTTTTGAATGAATTAGTTTTTAAACATACTTGAAATCTATATAAGTATAATACGGTTCATACGAGGAAAAATAATTATATATTCCATTTCATATTCCTAAAATAGTTTTCATAAAGTATTACGATTAAATTTCTTTTAATTGAAAAATATAATCCCATTAACTTCTTCACTTGAGTCATTTTAGAAAAGGAAACAAAAAAAGACTATATAGTTTATTCAAATTATACGACTTGAAAGATTTGATTAAAAGCAAAACAGTTTCTTCAATTGACATTTCATGTTTTATATTTCAAATTGAAAAAAAGTATATTTGAAAAGAATTAAATTTTTAGATTGGATTCATTTATACCAATTAACGTCTAATATATAATTTGTTACTTCTTGCTACTTTTAAGTAGATGACTTGGTTGACCTCATCTGGGTGCATGAATTCGGTACTCATTTTCCATCGGACTCTTTCCATATTGAGTTTCTTTCTTCTTCTATCCACAAAATTGATTACACACCCAACAGGAATCCATATAGTTGCAGTTACTAAAACAATCGTTCCCACGATATTGTCTCTTACAAAGAGAAGGACTT
Organism: Henosepilachna vigintioctopunctata; assembly: GCA_030704895.1. Classification (NCBI taxonomy): domain Eukaryota; kingdom Metazoa; phylum Arthropoda; class Insecta; order Coleoptera; family Coccinellidae; genus Henosepilachna; species Henosepilachna vigintioctopunctata. Next base: position 1,221,283 of record JARQZJ010000064.1, read on the forward strand.
TATTGATATTTATGTCTTCAATAATATCCCAGAATCTCTCTACGACATCCTGAATTGTTTTTTCACAGTAACCCTGAACCAAAATGAGAATATTATAATACAATATCACAATAGAATATTTCAGGACGACTGTGAGTCAAGATTATTTCGAATAGTAGGTACAATATTTACATTATTGCAGAATCCTTGAATGCATGGAGTTCCATCTGCTAAAAGGTCTGCTGTATCAATTGGAGAGCATGTTTCATTGATGTTGGACCGACAGCATCTTCTGCATGCATATTCAACTGCAAAAAAACCCTGCTTGCGGTCATTCTTTTTTACTTGAATATATTGATGAGGAGTAAGATATCCAGTATTTAAAGAAAATATTGGATACAATACAAATAGTACACTGATACTGTGAAGGTCACCGTATGTGCTGATTTTCCAGGTAGATTTTATGAACTTCCACTTTTTTCACAACGCATTTTTACATGTATTTTACAACTACAACATAGAACTTTCAATGTATTTCAATTACATAGGAATAGAATATATTCCATATTCCTGGTTATCCTGCCTCTGTTTCAATAAAATGTTTTCAACTTGCATCAGCATCATGTTATCTCTAGTTAGAAATTTTTTATATGAATTACACTGAAGTGATTTACTTTTAACCACATATAAAGTACATGGTGGCAGCAAATAATAATCTTGATAGTTGATGAGAAGTAAAAGGAAGTTTTCCAAGTTTCTTGGCATGCTTCATTCCACAGCAGGCAACAATATATTGGACATTATTCATTACCTAATTCAAATTATATTGTTGTTTTTACAAAGGTATCTCAGTTTAAGCGAAAATAAACAATATTTAATGGTGTTGGCCTTTAATTGATGTAAATCCATTATAATTGAATATAAACTATTTCAAACACTTGAACTTACGATTTACACTTTGACTACATAGCATGACGCGTTTCGTCGTTTCAAACGTGTTTGAACTTAGGTTTCAAGTGTTTTAATTTAGGTTTATATTCGAAAATAAACAAAACTAATAAGAGCCTATTCACAATTAAAGCTTTTGAATTTCATGTCTTACATAAATTCAAGTTTGAAGGCATTGAATATATTAAATATTTATTATTTAAGTGCAAATCACCTTAAAAATATTTCAAAACCACAGAGTGAAAATAATTTTTTCATTAATATATAATTAAAATAATTGAGTAGAACGATATAAATTGATGTTCTTAGTTTCTTTTTAATTTGAGATACTAACTTACTTATATCACACATACAACTTTGAAGACCCTGTGTTTCGCAGTATGGTATGCATTTCCCACCCTTGCATTTTCCTCTTTCTTGACAGTCAGTACCATCAGCCATTGGAGGACTTTTTGGACATTCTGCTTGATGACCCGTACATAGTGATTCTTGTTCACAAGTAGCATATTGGGCTTCTCTACATTTTGCTCCAGGTCTCATGAATTGGCAATATTGACAGCATGGTGAATTTTTATCACTTGAAACAAAGTAAAGTTCGTACAGAAATTATAAAGAAACACTAGGCTATAATAAAAGGAAGAAATTACATCTATTTTAATTACAACAGTATTGAAGTATGAATTTTTATTTATAAATATGTATTGATTAGGAGGAAGTCAGCAGTGTTAAAAGAAATAGTAAGGTTATAACATTATACATTTAGCAGATTATTAGATTATTCTACCTGCATACTGTTCTTGGTCTCAATTTGCAATCTTTATCACAGCAACTGTCATTATCTTCAGTTCCTAATAAACCTGCATCGCATTCTTCATCACCTTCTACTCTCAAATTTCCACAAAAACTTTCTTCAGGCTCAGAGAAACATTTTCCAGATTTAGCTTGAAGGACTTTTTTTATAGATCGAAGACTACATGGAGAAAATTTCTGAAATTATATATACATACATACATATATATATATATATATATATATATATATTATTTTTTTTTTTTTTTGGTGTCTCAAGGTGGATGGCATATTAGTTTGGCATAAAGTTTTTCATAAATCCGATACGATTTCATTCTGATAAATAGGATTTTCAAGAGGATTCAATAGAACAATAGGATTTTTTCAGGTAATGGAATATGAACTTTATTTTGAAAATGCTACAAAGCATTTTCTAGTTATATCGGAAGTACTATTACCAAAATTCTTTAACTGACTTTTGGATTACTTCATCTCATACAAAAACTATCTTATTTATTATTGGTATTTATGAACTGCTGATCAATTAAGAGGCCTTAAAATTGGAAACGAAAATAACTATCAGAGAATACAAAAGTTTCATAGAGCCAAAGTTCTATGAAAACTCTAATCTTAAACTCATTTTACTATTGAAGACCAAAAAAACATCAATACAATAGGAATACATCAAACTGTTAGCACTGAAGCCTTCATCAGAAGATCTATCTAATGTAATTCCTTTCAAGTACTACAAATAAGGATATTCACATCAAGAAATGCCCAACTATGCTGGCCTTGCAGTAATTTGTTGAGAGTTGTTTTGGGCCAGTTCTTTGAATGACAATTAATTTATTATTGTTGTTGTTATTATTAATAGCATGTAAACATACATGCTATGATAAATATCATACAGTGTACATTATACATACTAATTTAAATCATCAATTTACTGTAATTTTCCAACTTTTACTGTCTGTTATTACTGAGAGTAATGGTTTTCAGTTGAAATATTGATCAACAAGAACACTTATATTCAACTTGTAAATACCTTATTATTCACATCATATCCACTAACTGAGTAGGTATACATCAGATATGAACCACCCTGACTTGCTCCAGGAGAGCATTCGGGAATATCAGGATCATGTTCAGAGCCCCAGTTGTGACCGAACTCATGAGCAGTTACCAAATCGGCTTCTCGAGTTATCACTCTTTGTCCATAATGATTTCTACTGGAGCTGAGCCCTGAATTCAGGTACAAGGTGTATCCATTTTTAAAATATTCTGAAAATACATTGCTCATCAGAAAAGTTGTCTACTAAACTACAAACCAAAAATTTCACAGCAGGAAAACTGATTTGAGAGCTTAATGTTTCAATATTACCTAAGCATAGAAATCAAATGAGAATAGTGTAGGGAAGAACTTTTATTCAAATCCTCTTCCTTACATCTCTCACTAAATTTTCCCGAAGCGAGAAATAAAAGCGATAATCCATATATTTTTTTACAAACAAAATAACAAAGAAAAACACCTGAAAATAGTATTTTAATATATACCTGGTGTACATATACCACCTACGGAATTCCGTCGAGGAGATCCCACATAAGCCAATCCTAAAATGCCACCTTCAAATTTCAAATCAGTGAAGAGGTGAGCTAGACAGAAATCTTTATGTGTGAATTCCCTGCTGAAAACCTGTGAAAAAAATCTGTGGTATCAGTTTGTTTAATATTTGAATATAAATCATCACCAATGGTTTAAACCCTTCAATTTATGAAAAATATATATACTGAATATTTATAAAACATATGGTTTTTTAGAGTGAATTGATATAGACAGTGGTGTGGTATATCGAGTACTTACAGTGGGTTGCAAATTAATAGGGACAGTCACATTTTTTATCATATTTTTTCTTTAGACGCGTTTGACTGCTATTTCAAGTGGCGTAAGTGGTCCTGGAATGTATTTTTACGTTCACAGCACCTCTACAAATCAACTTGAAAGTAAATTTCAAGTGTTATGGGATTTGTTTATTTTGTAAAAATATTTTATTATCAGGAGAGACGCACAGTCCTTCACACGTGTAAAAGTGAAATACGTAAATAATTATTGTTTAAAAGTTATTTTGTGATTTAGTGACATAATTATTCACTGAAGTAAGTATTACTTTATTGTTATTAAATTTAAAGTATTATGGGGCTGATTTTTGGATGAAAATAATTTATTTTTTATTTTTACAGCTTTTACTATGGGTCGAGGGGTAGATTTATCTCCAAGAAAAAAGTCTGAGGTTAAAACCCTTCTTTTGCACACAAGTCATTCCCAGAGGAAGATAGCAGAACTGTCTGGTGTTCTAAGTCTGTAGTAAATAAAATAAAAATAAATCTGGATCAAGATCAGCCACTTACGCCCGAAAGAAAAGGCAAATGCGGAAGAAAACGGATTACAACACCACGGTCCGATAGGAAAATCCGGGATATCTGTTTGCAAAACAGGAAGAAAAGTGCTGGATTGTTAACACAGATGGTACAGGAGTCTGGAATACAAGTTTCTAAGAGAACTGTACAGCGAAGGTTGGCAGAGGAAGGCCTGACCGGTCATCGTCCAGCTAAAAAACCGCGACTGACAGAGGCGATGAAGAAGAAACGACTTGCTTGGGCTCGTGAACACCGTCTGATGAGTGTTGAAGACTGGAGCAAGGTCAGTTTTAATGTCAATTTATATTTCATATTAATGTTGTGATATATTAATTAAAAACATTTTCATAAAAGTTATAAATACTTTTTTTTCAGGTGTGTTTCTCAGACGAATCAACTTTTGAGATTCTAGCCGATAAGAGCAATTTTGTCAGGCGGCGCCCAGGCGAGAAATTTCACCCTGACTGCATTGTGGAACGCGTTAAACACCCTGTTAACATTATGGTATGGTCTGTCATAAGCGCTAAAGGGGTTGGGCGTCTCTACATTGTCCAGGGAACCATGAGACAGGACCAATACAAGCAGGTCCTAGACACTCGCTTGTTACCGCAACTCCGGGAATGGTTCCCAGAGGGGGAGGAATTCATGTTTATGCATGACTCAGCAACATGCCATAAAGCAAGGAGTGTGACGAAATTTTTAGCAGACCACAATATACCAGTTTTACCTTGGCCTGGCAATTCTCCAGACATGAACCCCATCGAAAACTTATGGAAAATTACCAAGGCGGAAATTGCCAAGGAAATGATAACCACCAAGGTAAAACTGATCGAAAAATTAATAAATGTGTGGCACCACAACCCTAAAATAAAGGAGAGTGTCAAACAGTGCATAGAAAGCATGCCAAGGCGGATCGAAGCACTCATTCAGGCTAAAGGAAATGTGACAAAATATTAGCAATATCTCATTGCCATTTTCATACTACCTGCTAATATTTTTTAATTACCTAAAGATTATTATTTTTCTGTTTGAACTACTTATAACATATGTGTCTAATATTAATTAATGTAATTATAACTTAAAACAACGTTTTGAATTTGTTATGGACCAATAAAGTGTAAAAAACCAATATTTTGCGACTGTCTCTATTAATTCGGCAACCCACTGTATATATTTACGCAAGTTACATTAAAAGCAGTTTCAATCACAAATTTTACCTCTAACAAGTTCCGTACATCCCACTTTTCCCGAGCCATATTATAATGAGATTCTCCAGCTTTAGTTCTTGTGGGTTCGCTGTGAACCAAAATTTTTTTAATAACAAAGCCCATTCCTTTAAAACCATCTGCTTCTTGACGATCTTGCCAAATTGTATCATTATAAATCTTATGAACACGATCGATGAGACTGATCTGAAGGGAAATTTTTTCATTATTACTCACTAATATATTTTTGTCGATTGAGCAAGTCGATAGAGAAAAAAAATTATATTTAGTTTGTATATATATAGTAAATACTGAGACTCTTAATCGAAATAATTCAAATAAAACTCTCGGGGAGCTGTCTACACAAATGTTGTCAACGAGAACGAACTCATCACTTTCGAGAGTGAATATTAAGAGCGTTAAAATTCATCGATCTTGTTGAATGATAATAGGATACAATTGTTTCATCATTATTATGAATCAACAGTCCATATTTAATCTGTCAATCAAGAATCGATGACTTTCAAAACCCCCATAGGTCCTATACCAAATTGAGGGAAATTTTCCTCAGTGAACAATTCACGTGAGCACGCTCTATCGGAGAAAATACGTATACACTCTCCCTAGCGTTTAAGATTCCTACTCATGACAACAGTAGCGCGAGTGTAAGGCTTTGTAGACAATTCATTTGAACACTACAGAAAACTGTTCGCAATGTGTAAGAATAGTGTCATTGTGTAGACAGCTCCCTGAGAGTTTTATTTGAATTATTTTGATATTTCGACTAAGAGTCTGAAGTATTTACTAATATTGAATGATTTGTGAATCTTGAAACTAGCTATGCTTTTGCTTGCCGGGGCGTGATCTGGAGCGATTAGCTCAAAATTTGAATTTCCAGAAAAAATATTATTTTTGATGATATTTGAAATCAATTAATCGAAATTTTAGAGTATTCCTTGTTTCATATGATATTTTGCAGATTAATTTTATATTAACTCACCAGATAATTTATAGTTGTTTTTGTATCACTTGCTCCCATTTCTTGGAAAAACCTGTAATCAGCAACCAGCAAGAGGGGACATCTTGTTTTTCTTGGAGTATATTCATATGCATCAGCTTGACGTTTTTCACGATCATTGAAAGAATCTTCATACATTTCCTCATCGATTTCCGGACCTTCTTTAACATAACCACACATGCGGTTACTGCTATTGGATAATCTAACTGTTGGATCATCCCAACTGAATCGAACATCAGACTGTTTATACACAATCATTGAACCGTTATCTGATTCGGGAAGATGGCGCCAAGAAGGCTAGAATGATGAAATTGCACACACATTATATAAATATATATATATATATATATATATATATATATATATATATATATATATATATATATATATATATATATATATATATATATATATATATATATATATATATATATATATATATATATATTAATGAAAAGGAGTATTGCCTGGTAATTTAAATACAATTGTTGTGGGTTATAGGCAAAATAAGAGGACACTATGAATAGATTTTATCCAATTTGTCTGCCTGGTCTATATTTCGACAGTGTTAACAGTCTTCATCAGGACTCTGAAAAAGATGTTTATAAAATTGTACTGATAAAAATTATAATTTACAACTTACGGCTAACTAGGTATATAAGGCAAAAATCATCAAACAGGAATGTGTTTCTTAAAAATAAAATAATTCAACTTATCTATAATTTAATTCAACTTATTTTTAGGAAACACATTCCTGTTTGATCGTTTTTGGCCATACCATTTATACCTAGTTAGCTGTAAGTTGTAAATCATAATTTTTATCAGTACAATTTTATAAACATCTTTTTCAGAGTCCTAATGAAGACTGTAAACACAGTCAAAAGATAGACCAGGCAGACAAATTGGATAAAATCTATTCATAGTGGCATCTTATTTTGCCTATAACCCACAACAATTGTATTTATATATATATATATATATATATATATATATATATATATATATATATATATATATATATATATATATATATATATATATATATATATATATATATATAGTAAATACTGAGACTCTTTATCGAAATATTTCAAATAAAACTCTCAGGGAGCTGTCTACACAAATGTTGTCAACGTGAACGAACCCATCACTTTCGTGATGGGTTCCCTGTGAATCTTTGAACTATATATATATATATATATATATATATATATATATATATATATATATATATATATATATATATATATGTTGTATTAATTGACTAGTAGTAATTTATTGTCTAGATCAAATTCATTAATTTAGTTACAGACAAAATTATCTTTCATCAGACATAAAAGACTTCTGCAAAATTTATTTTATTACAGTTGAATTACTGAATCAAAGAACCTCAACATCTAATTAAGCTCTACAGGGAGTTTATTCGATTTTCAACTAATATTTTAAATGAATAAATAAATCAAATCAATCTTGGAAAATGAAATGATACTCAAAAAGAAAATTTTAAAAAAATTGTGAATAATACTAACTGAGTTCCAATGCAAAGGCAAACAAAATATTTCAACTTGCTCCAACAAATCACATCTAAGATTTCAATTCCTCTGTCAACTGCACAAAAATATAACTGAAAAATAAAAAAAAAAGTTTCAAAAATTAAATAAAAAACAGAAAAAATAGAGATTACTTTATAATTCTTGTGAAAATAATTGAATCAAATTTAAATTGACAACATTGTAATAACACAATTGATCCTGTTTAAACCTGCAAATTAACATTAGCATTTAGAAAGCTTGAACATAGTGTACCTATGTTCTTCCTATTGCTCTAAAGTTCTCAAACATATACATTTGTTGCTTTTAGGTACAGTAGATGGCATTGTTTGTAGCTTGTTATAATGAAAGTAATTAATAAAAGCATACACTTGCTATTGAAGAGTAGATAGCTTGAATAAACTAATCTAATCCTTTTTTAATTTAAGACTTTTGGCCTTAAATTAAATTTGACATTATTTTGACAAAAGTTTGAATTAACATTTTGACAAAATGAAATTATGTATTTTATTCAGCAGGTAAAATAATGAGTTGTTTGTGATGGGAAACAAAATATTGGGCTTTGCTCTTCTCAAATAAAGACAACTTTTTAAATAAATAAGGAAATCCTTGCAAATCATTTTAATGAAATGGATGTACAATATCCTAATGATTTAAAATTTGAGTAAGGGGTTTATCAAACGGACTCAAACAAATTGCTTGAGTGCGATTTTTTCATAATCAAACTATCATTACAATCACTAAGAATATTCTGGAAAACTTTGAACAATTTAATGGAAGAATAAATAATTTTTTTACCCACAGAAAACCAGACTTACCGGACATGCTAAAACATATATGTTCAGTTTGAAAATTAAAACAATGAACAATGTACTGTGAAACTAATAAGAAGATATGAAGTTCTCACCTCAATATGATATATTTCATCTTCATCAGGCAAGTGAATAGTTCCAGTAAGTAAGCCATTGTCTATATGCATTTTAACATAAGAAGAAGTTTCTCCAAACACTCTACCTTCATAAAATGACTGTCTGTCTGAAAATATATTTTTCAGATTACCAAAGTGAGAAACATTATGAGAAAGGTATAATTGATAAGTTTCAAGTTTACCAATATGAAATATTTTTTCTTTTCCACCACCATCAACTTCATATGCTTTGAATTTTGAATGCAATACCTTATGTTTTGGACTCATAATTAATCTGAATTGTTTTCCAAATACATCCATTTTAAGTTCATGAATTTTATTGAAAGGATGATTTGTTTCCTTGAGGCCACTTTTAATGACATTATGCTCCAATGAATCTGTATGTATTTTCTCAAAATATTTGAGGTTTCTTCCTAAAAGAGCTACAAGAAATATTATAACATAAGATTATATAACTGAGATTGAATTCTCGCTTAACGCTTGGTGAACCATAATTAAATATTATAAATAAATTAAATATATTATAATTGAATAATATAACATTATACATAATATTACATAACATTATATATAATAAATAGAAACTCACCTAAACAAATATTTTGATACGATAATACAATAACTAAGATCAAAAGTAAATCCATTTTTACGATAATATGTTGTTAATTTTGTAAAAACAGAATTAGATCTTCTAAAATAAACCTCAGATTAGTGAATTAGACTACAAATAATGAATTCATTTCAAAAATTATTTTAGGTAAAATTTTGTATTTTTATATATTTGAGGTCAACAATTTTATTTCATAAAACAAATGAAAATGTTTTATTTATAAAGTATGATTCTTCAAAGTATAACCCATAGTACATTGTTTATTTACTTTTTACTTTCATTATTGATCCCACTTCCCACATGATCTGTCTACGTCATAACAGTCAGTTTAATGGTGGGGGTGAGTGCGTTGTCTCCATGTCATCGCACTACTTAACCAAAACAAACTTAAACAAATACTGTACACTTAACCAAATAACCATTCTTCACCTATCGGAATTACTCCTCAAAATTCAGTAATTGAGTGGTTTCATTCATAAAGCAAATTATGTACAAATAGATCCAGACATAACCAGGGCGTGTTATTTGTGAAGCTGAATTCTAGAGTAGTATGTCCAGTTGAATTATAAATTAAATAGATTTGTTTAAGAAGTGTAGTATATCAAAGCAGTTTTCAGCTGTAGAAGTAGGTTCTATCAACCTCTTATGATACCTACCAATAGTTTTGATGATTATCTCACATTTCAATATATCATTGAACATAATATACTTTGGCATTGCATATAATCGTCATTTCACTATAGCGAATGTAAAGTTTTCGTTAGGGTTTTTTGGAATTTTTAGTATTTCGATAAATATTAAAGAGCCGTCTACGTTTGTCTTAATTTAAAAATAGTTTCAGTAATACTCTGTATGAGCTGAGATGTTAAAAAAGAATTTATAATAACGAAACCATTCAATTAATTTCTGTTGTTTATACACTACAAACAACTTGTATGTAGGTATTTGTCACACAGCCTAAGTTAGACTGCGTAACTTTACTTACAAGCCACGAACTGGGAAATTTAGCAACTTCTAAGTCGGTCCTAGAAATAGAGATGCTATAATGGCGTTGTAATGGATTTTGTTAGTTGCTGCTCAATAAATTGCTATTTAACAGGAGAAATAACATTCAAATCCAAACATAAGTTGTGAAAAGTGTTATTGTTTGAAGTTCTAAGAAAATCCACGTTTTAGTTATTTTGCTGTTATGTGATGTATAGTGTATAGAATGTTTTACTGTGTTTTTCAGCAACAGACTAAGGAATACCTTTGAAAATTGTATGTAAATAGCTACCTATTACTGAAGTTTTGTCTGAGTAGTTCAGGCATTAATAAAAGTATTATCCGCTAGATTTTTTCTTTTTTGAAATTCGTAGAGTTCTTTGTTTGGTTTGGTAGTTATTTAGAACTATTATCTTATTGGTCTTGTTCTTGATATTAGGTACCACAAAAATGAAATACCAAGTCACTACTGTGTGCCTTGATGCAAGTCCAACTACAAAACTTACCTCGAGTCTGGCGAACCACCAGTTTCTGTTTTCCAAAGGATGAAAATCTAATGAATAAATGGCCAATAAATTATTCAAGGGCATCATGGACCCCCACAAAATATTCTGTTTGTACCAAGCATTATCCAGATGATGCTCTTATTAGATAAGGCATTTATCGCTTGCCAGATGGATTAACCAACGGCAGTACCCGCTAAAACTGAATTAATGAAAACCAAAATAAAAATTCAAATGCAAACGAATGTTCAGAAATATGCAGTATACAAATAATTATTCAGATTTTAGTAGATGCAGACATACATGTTAACGTTTTTATTAACAACAATAAATTGTCTCCTAATGATTTGAAATGGGTGTTACCAATATAATTGAAATGAACTAAATGGTCTCAACTGAAAATTTTGCATTCTCGTTATAAATACCAAATGCCAGAATAGAAATCTATTTTTTACCAAATTAAAAACATCTTCAAACAATTATTAGATACTACCAATATCGCAATATCGAATTGGAATATCTGTTAATATCTTTTGCAATTTTCGTAACCACATAAAAATAGGTAAGTGTTGTATGTTTTATTATTAAAATTGTTTAAATCTTAAAGTGATAGTTGGAGTATAGCTTACATATATTTCAATAAAAGATTCAAGTTGTTCAAACTTCACATTTACAAGCTAATAAACGTTTTTAGGTGTAATTTTACGTTTAGGAACACCTAACGATAAATTCAGTGGACGATGAATCTATCTCTGTGATAGTTCATATTTCAATGAGAGGTAATATGAAATACTTGTCTAAAAATCACTGACTGAACAATTCTTTATTCGGCTAGTTTCGCCTTTTACGGCATTATCAAGAACGATAATGCCGTAAAAGGCGAATTTTAAAATAAAGTTCTTTTATCTATGAATTCTATTCCAACAATTCTTAAAATTGTTGTTTGTTTAATCCTTGTATACATATTTAACAAAGAGTTACACATCATAGGCCATAGATAGGGTATATTGGTTATAATATATATTCTCTTTATCCGTTACAGTTTTTATTTATTTTTCTTGTGTATTTAGTAAGTGGGCCTCAAAGTTTAATTTTCAAAATAGGTGTTCCCATCAATTAAAAATGTTGGGAGCCGCTGATCTAACAAAACACATAACATCACAGAACATCTAAATTTATTAAGGGTATGTTCTGTGCATAACATAGAACATCTAACAATGTTAGTTCGGTTTACTACAATGGTTTGATGCGACGTTGCCAACTCTATGTTCATGGCTTATAAGTAAAGTTAGGCTCTGATTTGTCATATTGTTACGAGTTATGGGTTTCGACGGATAAATTCCAATAACTAACCTTTAACAATCAATAAATATCCTTTATTTACAAACTGAAAATAAATACAACAAATGTCAATATCGCTTATGTCACACTTCAGTCTATTTCACTGTACTGTAGATGACTGTTGTGGTATATTATTCTATGAGTGGAAATATTCAACGACACTAGTATTTTGACTTATATTTATCCTTATTTGCAAAGAACCAACTATTTGACACGTGGTTGTTACTTGTTCTTGTCTTGTTTTCCCCAATTTGCAATCATCGTTTATCCTTCTCCAGTTTTTCCTGTTCTCGTCGTTTTTGTTCGTCCTGTTTTCCTGTTCTCGTCGTTTTTGTTCGTCACGTTTTTCCTGTTCTCGTCGTTTTTGTTCGTCCTGTTCCTTAACCTTTAGACAATATTTTGTAAAAACAAAAAAACTCTATCACAATTTGATCGTCATCTCATTCAAACATGTTGTTCATACAGATGATCATTGACGAACTAAAATTGGATAATATTTCATCTAGCTTCATTCTTAAAAGTATCTGACAATAAGCTCAAGTAATAAATACTCATACATTTTATGTTTGTCATTGTGCGTTCAACAAAAAAAAGATGAATAATGATTCTCTTTTGGTAGTTTCACTGGGAGGAAATAATACTAATGAAACCTCTTGTCATAACTGCTGTCAAATTATTACAGCAGAATATTTATATAGTCAATATCTATTTTATAAATATAACAACTTTGTTAATGAGATTGAATTCTCGCTTAACTCTTGGTGAAACATAATTGAATATTAAAATAAATTAAACTCTTGGCTTAATGTTTCACGATTTATTTAACAATATGTATAGTCAACATGTTTCGAGCGTTAGCTCATTTTCAAGACTGAGTCTTGAACCAAGAGTTTAATTTATTTTAATATAACAACTTTGATTGTATGTTGTGGAGGAAAGAGTTTTTTATTTACATATCCACATCTGTTACTGACCTCTATATTTGATTTGAATTAATTCTTTTGATTATTTTACCTATCCAAGTGTTTGTAAGAATATGTTTGAAACATCATGTTTACTCATAAAAACTGACATAAATTGAGCGAACTTCAATTGGGGGTGTGTCTGACTAAACAAAATGAATAGAAATGAAAATTGAGTTCTTGATTACATAAGAAAATTTATTAGCAATTGAACAAAATAAAATACATACAATAATTATATTATTAGTCAGTACTGCGAGATATTTGAAAGATTAGGTACATTTTTATTCATGTATTTCATTTAGAAACGGACCAACTGAGAAAATATCTTCACAATCTGGGATTATTCTTCCTTTGAACGATAAACAAGCATCAGCACAAAGTTGTCCTTCAAAATAAGGACCAAACATCTTCTTGCACTGAGCACAATTTCTTATGCATATTCCTGAAATGAAAATATACGAATTCATCTACTGAAAATAAATATTCTTCATGAAATACTAATGATATTATTTCCACACTTTTCTAATTTAATAATTAATGCGGAAAAACCTAGAATTTCTACTAAAAATTGTTAAGTTTGAAAAAAATCGCACAAATACACTATAAAATACAAATAATATACAAATATATATATATATATATATATATATATATATATATATATATATATATATATATATATATATATATATATATATATATATATATATATATATAATAATATACAAATACAGTATAAAATGTACAGAATCTGGTTAAGTAAATGGGGCATAATTGTAAGAAACTATCAAAGCCTATTTTATAGAAATATAACTGATGTTCATTTCCAACTTGTACTCAAAAGTAAGCAAATCTCCACTCCTTCTCAAATGCTTACGTAAACATTGGTATATGTTAATTAATCCATTCTGGTTTTTTATTGATTGAAGATGCAATAATAATTCTTTTAAGTCTTACCTATGTAATTAGCACTAACAAAATACACTACGATGACAGGTAGAACTACATACATCAGTTTCGACATCAGCAAGTGGCGGGGCATAATCTGAGAAAAAACTGTAAATGAATATTATAAAAAATAATATATGAAAATATGAGTCTTGAAAATGAGCTGACGCTCGAAACATGTTGATTGATTCATGTGGTTAAATATAATCGTGAAACATTAAGCCATTAATTTAATTTAATATATATGAAAATAGTATAATATATTTTCGTATAATATTATTCTGTTTGAAGATAATGTTTCAAATTCATATAAGGATGAAAAATTTAAATAATTGGCATAACAGGAAATAATTCATGTTTTGAATAATATAAATAGAGGATTTACCTAAGAGCATTCGAAAATATCTTTTGTAAATACATGCATACTGGTGTAAGCAAGTACCTATGTCAAGAACGTAGGGCATGAATGACAAGTTTTTGGATGCTGAAGTGAAGTGTTGGTAAGAAATAAATAAAAACAGCAAAAATTTCTTTTTTTCATACTTATAACATTCTTGAATTCTCTTCTGAATTGAAGTATTTGCTGAATGATAGAAGTCTGGAGAGTAGGGAGGATGCGGCATCAATTCAAACGTCAATTCGTGTATTTTGGACATGGCAACAATCGACGAATGCGCTGGAGCGTTATCGTGATGAAGCAAAATTTTTATCTTCGCCAAAAGAAAACGTTTGATTTGCTCATCGTCCTTCAAACGTTGCAATAAGTTTGCGTAGTATTGACCAGTGATAGTCTTACCCTTTTCAAGATAATCAATGTATATAATTCCTCTCGCATCAAAACAGTAGCCATAACATTGTTTGCCGATAAAATTGTTTTTGGCTTCTTTGGAGTTGGTTTTCCATTTCCAACCCACTGTTAGACTGTTCTTTATTTTCAGAAGTGCAGTGGTGAAGCCAAGTCTTATCAACAGTTATGAATCGACGCAAAAATTTGTTTGGATTACGCCTATACAGCGCCAAATTTTCGGTCGAATCAGTTTTTGGTTGAGCGTTAGCAAACGCGGCATTCATCTCACACACAGCTTTTCCATGGTTAAATGGTTGTGCAAATTATTTCGCACACGTTCAGCTGATATCCTACAGGTCTCAGCTATCTCATGCACTTTCAATCTGCGGTCTTCCAATACTATTTGATGGATTTTCTCAATCATTTCTGAAGTTGTGGCCTCAACGGGTCGTCCTGAGCGATGCTCGTCAGAGGTGCTCACACGACCCATTTTCAATTCAGAAACCTACTGCTTAATAGTTGAATACGACGGGCAGGAGTCTCGTAGTGTTGAATCAATCTCTTCTTTTATTTGTTTTGGTGTAAAAGCTTTCAAATAGTAGTTACGTTTCTCCAATTCTTGAATTTTCACGAAAACAATGAAAGCGTCTTGCCCAATGTGCTCTCAAACGCAAATTGACGTTGCGATTGGGCTGAACCTTTACATACAAACTCAGTAGGAACGGTACTCTAGGACTCCGCTCCAAGAGTAGACCTAGCGGCGCCATCTCTTGGTCGGACCGGAAACTTTTCACCACACCTTCGTACATATACAGGTACAAGTAACTGCAAATGTAACTCAGAAATCCTATATTTTTTATGGGATTATCTACAAAGTTATTTATGCAGTTGGGGTAAATAGAACATTGGACCGAAATTAAAAAATATTTTAGGTTTTTCTTTATACACTAAGCAATTCTAAAGAACACTTATACACTATTACTACAGATTTATACACTAAGTATTCTAAATTTGAAACATCCATGTTTGCTAGAAGTGCCTAAGATCTTTGAAGATCGGTCAGTCATGAATGACAAAATTAAGAAACTTCGACTGATTATAATTCTTAAACTACTAGGTTGAAATATATTGTGTTCGAATACAATGCCTGTTTGGTTACTGAAAATTCAGGCTCCTAGTTTTATTAATAACGAAGATATGTATAAATAACTTCGAGAAAAGGATAAAATAATGAAAAAATTAAAGAAAAGATTTTTATTCTTTAATTTATTTTAATATATTTGCTATATTATTTTCAATAAATTTCATAATTATATATCACTATTTTTCATTAGTGTTATAATGTTGGATGATATTAAATGAATAATATTCAAAGAAATCTTTAACGAACAAGTTATTTTTATAAAGAAATTGCTAGCTGGTTATCTTTATTGTTCAATTTGTCAGCATAAGATTATTTTTTCTAGGCATATGCAAAGTCATATGAAGTCGCCACTAACTTGAAAACCTTTAGGTAGGTACTTGAAGCCAACACTTTGCCAAGCCTTATTTATAAGAATAGGAGAAAGTTTTATCTCTAGATTATGCATTGTACCCTACGTTATATTGGAATATTAACACAATAATATAATCCATCATAAAGTGAATTCATAATATTTTCTGTTTTTTTGTGAAGTTATGAAGTGTTTTTTTCAATGAAACACTTCATAATTTCTAAAACATTGAAAGGGTTCTATGGACCAATTCACATGAAAAAATGAATTCGCTCTTATAAAATTGTAATGCATAAAATTATAAAATTGAAGAAATAGTGTAAGTACTTACTGTATCGTCTCGATATCTCACGAAACCCAATAAAACAGAAAAATGAAAGTTGGTCAGAGCGCTGCAGATACTTGGAACAAACGAAAGGGGTTTAACTTTCATTAATGCATAAACATCACGGGGGATGAATCTAATCGGTTAGATTCTATAGAAGATGAGTCAGACAAAATTTTTTCTTCCAGGCTTTACTCTGATCAAGTTAACCTAAAAACATTGCTGAAAAAGCCATTAGTGAATTAAGTAATTCACAGTTTCAGGGAATCCATTTCGAATTTATCCGTAAATTTTTTTTTTTGGAACACGAAATTTTTTTAGTTTTTTAGTCTGTATACCTACAGTACACAGCCGAAGTTTCTTAAGGTCTGCTCGATATTCCCAATGAAGATTGAACCAGCAATTATAACACTCATTTACAAGCTTTCATTCAAGTTTCAAGGTTCATATTTACGTGAGTTTTCGTTTAATATTATTTTTCTGATGATTGATTAAGTCGGTTGATTAAATTCGGTACAATATTATTAGACTATCGTACTAGTCTGATATAGATATTAGAACTCCTCGCAAATATTAGGACAGGCAAGTTTGGTATTTTAAGACTTTGAAAAAATTGCTCTGCATCAAGTCGATAGGAGTTCTGGAGACGTTTTGGCCCGTATTCTCTCTATTTACTGCCTACATCTGATATAGTACTGACTCCAACCAAATGATTATATTAGTGTAAAATCTCATAAAAATATTTTAATTTTGCGTTTTCTCTCTTATGGTAGGTATTTTGTTTAAATAGCCTGTCTTTGAAGCAAATCATATCCAATTTCACCAAATTAGAATTAATTCGCTCAAATAAATCGACTTGAAAATTTTTCCTTCAAAACACTGGTTCCAAAACAAAATGTATTAAGGAGAAAGAAGCGTTATTGTATCGTCAAAAATGTAAAAGATCGAATAAGTTATTTCATGGAATATCATAAGAATTCATGGGACTTTACCATTATAATTTTGTTTACAGTTATTGATTCTGCCATCTTCTGTTATGTCAAAATTTAGGCAGTCCATATATATGAATTGATAATAAATTAGTACCACGATTTTTCCAACCAATCAAAGAAAGGCAAAGGATAATTCAGACCCTCGAATTTGATTACACTCTTATTGTCATGGCGTGACGCGTTCGGTCGGTGTAAGCGACTTCTTCAGATGTTAACAGAATATTATTTGTCAATCATGATCATGAACAGAATATGATCAGATCCTATTCTCTTAACGTCTGAAGAAGTCGGTTATACCGACGAAACGCGTAACTTTATGACAATAAAAGTGTAAATAAAATTCAATTGTCCTATAGTTATAATGGATTAGCACCAAGTAAATGCTAATACTATTCAAAGTCAAAAAAGGGCGTCGAAGTTGTTGAATTAAAAGACAAATAAAACAATTAATGAACATGTAGAATATACACTTCGTGATCTCAAAACTTATTCTTCATCAATTAGTTGTTAACAATAATAATAATGATAATAATAATAATAATAATAATAATAATAATAATAACAATAATAATAATAAAACTTTCGACTCCGTGCCACACTCTTGACTTTTAAAGGTGCCGGAGATATATAGAATTAGTCCAACCATACAGCGGTTCTTACAATGTGCGTTGCAAGGATGGCAAACCATTGTCTATCTCAAAACAGAACACGAACACGTAAAGACCGAATCAATACAAATCAACCGTGGAATATTTCAGGGCGACTCACTCAGCGCACAATGGTTCTGCCTGCCACTCAACTCGATGTCCAGGGCGCTCACCACAACTAAATACGGATACCATCTACAAGGCCCTACACAAAGTCAGAGGGTATCCCACTTACTATATATGAATGACCTGAAACTCTATGCTGGAACGCCAATACAGTTGAATAATCTGGTCAAAACAGTGGAACTTGTTACAACAGATGTTTAGATCTAGTCTGGCGTGGACACATGTCGAACACTCAATATTCGAAAGGGAAAGACAGAACTAAGAGGATATAACACCATGCAAGGAAAAAAAGTCGCACCATTGATTTAGTATGGAGATGATTCCTATAAATACCTAGGGTCACTACAATCAAAACCATTAGACCACAGCGTCATTGAAAAGCATCTAACAAGAGACTATACAGATAGGTTAAAAGTTGTCTAGAAGACCAAGTTAAATACCAGACACGTAGTAAAGTCTATCGCTCACTTATTCATTCGGAATCACCAGATTTGGAATCAAAGCTGGACAAAGACAGACCTAGAAGGTCTTCAGAGGACGATCCGTACTAAAATGATCAGAAACTGCTCACTACAAAATTACAACTGCAACTACAAAATTAACAGTATAGAAAGGTTTACTCTACCGACAGATGAAGGTGGTATGGGGTGATAGATATAGGTAACCTCCACAACACACAGATTACGAATCTCCGCACATATTTTTATGACCGCAGTCAGCACTCAAGCCTACATAAAGATGTTATGTGAAGCAGATACAGAGTACACACCGCTGAATCTACAAATTCTACTTCCACAGAAAAATGAATGCATTCAAACTGCAGAGGAAAAAATAATCCTGTGGAAAAGCAGGGTCCTGCATGGAAGGCATGCTCGAGATCTTGAAAGGCCGAATGTCGATAAAACAAAGTCGAATGCTTGGCTCAAGATTGGTGATCTGTTTCCAGAAATTGCAGGATTCATGCGAGCTATCCAGGATGATGTGATTAATACCAACAACTACAAGAAATACATAATAAAAGACTCAAATGTAGTTGACTACAAACGCAGAAAATGCCAGGAAAAGACTGAAAACTTTCCACACATCACTGGAGGCTGATCAAAACACATCTCTTGCTCAAAACGATTACACTCATAGGCACAACCAAGTAGCTTGCATAGTCCATCAAGCCCTAGCTGTGAAGACCAGACTGTTGACCCAAGATTTAACACCTTACTTTAAATACAAACCACAGCTGGTGCTAGAGAAAAGCAATTACAAAATATATTATGATCAAACTATCATTACATACCGCACGATACATAATAATAAATCATACATAGTTCTTTTGGACAAAATCAACAAGAAAGCCCATCTGGTAGACATAGCGGTAGTGCTACGACACTCACAACTTGATGAACAGCATTCAAGAAAAAATCAGGAAATATACTGACCTGAAGTGTAAGATACTTAGCATGTGGGATATAGATGCGGCATACATAAGTCCACTTGTAACATCAACAACCGGTGTAGTTCCGAAAGTGCTACACGTACACCTTACGAAGCTGAACTTAGACCCGAAGCTGTATATAAAGATGCAAAAAGCTGTGGTACTGAACACATGTCACATAGTTAGGAAATTCCTGCAAGGATAAAGTAACCGATAGATTGTTGAGTTGCTTAGGTTTAGGCCCGCAATTCAACTATGAAACCAGTGCCGGAGCTGAGAATAACAAGATAATAATAATAATAATAATAATAATAATAATAATAATAATAATAATAATAATAATAATAA
Source organism: Henosepilachna vigintioctopunctata (assembly GCA_030704895.1). Taxonomy (NCBI): domain Eukaryota; kingdom Metazoa; phylum Arthropoda; class Insecta; order Coleoptera; family Coccinellidae; genus Henosepilachna; species Henosepilachna vigintioctopunctata. The sequence continues at coordinate 1,241,613 of JARQZJ010000064.1, forward strand.
TAATAATAATAATAATAATAATAATAATAATAATAATAATAATAATAATAATAATATTAATAATAATAAAAATAATACCAACAATAATGATAATAATAATAATAATAAGATTAATTTAGCTCTATTTACAAAAAAGATACATATTTTGAATTACATACGTATCTCATTATTGAAAATATACTTTCTTAGTTCTCTCTTGAATATCTCAATACTAGCACTAGTTTTCACGATACTTGGTAAATTATTGAATCACTGACACTTGCTACATTTTTAATTATAATACATTACATGGAAGCAACTGATTTTTAATTTGAAATATGAATATATATGAAGCAAAGAGTATTCTCTGTTTAATAGACATTAGTTCCAAGAGTACAGCATAATTTTAACTGGGGTATATCTATTGCACTTCAAAATTGTTTGCATGGGTTTATTGTGTAACTTTTGTAATTGTCGAATTTTTGTCCTTGTCAAACCGAATAACAAAGTGGATTCAAAATGTGGCATTATTATTGAGTTGAACATCAATCATTTCACATATGTCGACAGGATTTTTACTATTATTTTTAAAAAAATTTATTTTTTTTTGAAGATTTCAGATGATATGAGATCATAGAGATTTTAGATGATATTTTATCAACATGATCATTGAACTCAATTTTTTGTAGGAACAGTAAAAACTGTTTCTTTTTTTGCAATTTTCTGTTCATTAATCTTAATAGTTGTATCTTCGTTTTTATAAATCTTAAGTGTTTTACTTGTACCCAAAACTATGAAGTTAGATTTTTGAACATTTAGAGATAAACTATTGTCACATAACCATTCATTAATTGCAGAAATTCTCTATTGATCCACTCCATCATATTCTTCATATCTTTTCTACATATATTAAGCATAGTATCATCAGTAAATGTTTATTTACTAGTTGATATAGAGCATTTTTTCACATGGGAAACTTTATCGTTTATATATAAGGAGAACAATAACGGACCTTAAACAGTTCCTTGAGGTACGCCTACAATACTTACGTGTATTTAAAATTGTTAGAACTATTTTGACCAAAACAATATCTTAATTTAAGCATGACAGATAATGTTGTGTTATCAAAACCCTATTATAGAATAGTAAAAATAGTTTTTGAAGTGATTTTATGCTCGCTATATCCGTTCAAAAGATGTGTAGTCAAATGCAACATTTCCAAATTTTCTTCTGTAGTGAAACTACCTTGATCCCTTTGTGGCCGAGGGTTATTCCATTAGGTACCCAAAACCTCCAATTATAATGTGACATTTTATCAATAATTCGAGTGGAAACCCTGGAGGAACTGAAGAGTAATTTGAAGAGAATATTAATATTAATATAAGAGAATACAAATGACATTTTTATGCAACATAAAACAAACAAAATGAACATAACCGATATAATAACTCATTAATATAATAGAATGCAATGTATGTAACTCAACCGGATTAACTGTCTTATTTTTTAGCACGATACAAACATGTGCAATTATACGAAGGCATCAAATAGAGACTTGTTTGTTTTAATTAGCAATATTAATTTTTAAATGAGGATATTCAAGTTACAAATTAAAGAATAGTCTTGTTTGCTTACTTTAGATCTTCCATAGCACGAGTGCAATTAAACAAGGAACTCTTGTTGTCTATTTATCTTGTTATTACAGTGGCGTGTTAGGTCAAGTTGGGACACAGGAATTTTGCAACATAAATAAGATGCTATTGATATTTCTATTACCAATTCCTACAAATGTCTGTTATGAATTTAGTAGTGTTAGTTTCTAAAGGAGAGGATTGCGATTTGGGAATTCTATTGGTATATCCTTTTGACCAATGATATACGAATATTTTGTTGCAATTTGAAGATATGCAAAAAGTGTCAACTCATTCGAATACTGTGAGTATGTAATGCTTATAATATAGTTTTTTATATAAGAAAGTGTTCAACAATAATCAAGGTGTATAACAACAATATAACTAAAAATTATATTTTCTTTGATATTTCTTCTGTCAACAAGACAATGAATGAAATATTGAGGATTTGAATTTTCTGTATTGAGTATTATTTACGCTATATACCACATGTAAATATGTATATGTAAGTATGATATAAGAAATAAAGAGCCCAAACATCAAAATCATGTAACCTACCATGAGTTTTTCATAAGTTTACTCATGATGGTGACGTTGCTATATACTATAAATAAGGAGGCTTGAAAATGTAGTAATAACTACGAAACTGCAATCTCAAATAGGTTTACTTAACAAATGAATTTTCAATTTTCTCATTTATAATTATGAATGATATGTTAATCAATCAAAATATATGTTAATTTTCAATGTTAGTTAATTACTTATACTCAATTATTATTAATGTACCTTCTTCAAGACTGAATTCTTATATCTCATTTTGATAACCTTATAACTTATAACAATATTATATTTCATGAAAAAGAAATGTCCATGGATCTTGTGATGATTAATAATTGACGAGGCCGATACTTGATGTAAATCGATAAACATAATAAAACAATTGTTAAACTGATTTACACATATATTAAAAAGCATAATACTGCATGACGTACGTTTCGATGAGATTCACCTTTTTCAAATGCTACGTGCAGACTTCACGTCTGCACGTAGCATTTGAAAAAGGTGAATCTCATCAAAACGTACGTTATGCAGTACTATTTTTAATATATGTGTAAATCAGTTTAACAATTGTTTTATTAGATCTTGTGATGAATGTTCACTAATTTCCTTGGTTTTTCTTCTTTTACAATTCTGTGCATCACTATAAGTATTTTGAAATATCGCATTAAATAATGTAACGACATATAATGAGAATATATCAAATTGAAAAATATGTAAAACTATCAATCTTTCGAAAAAGTATTTTCAAAATTTGAAAACAGATAGAATAAGTCATGGTTGTACCAACCTTCTCAAAAAATAAAAGAATTATTTCAATTGCGCAAGATGATACGAAATATATGAAACATAAACACGTTTATAAATTCATTAAAATTTCCTTAACAATTGAGATTTCTTGGTAACGCATTTCTCCATTGATATATCAGAATGACTTCAAAAATATTAGAAGATATGAAAAAGTGTCAACTCATTCGAATACTGTGAGTATGTGATGTTTAGAAATTCAAACTCGCTAAGTTCTTGGTAAAGATTTTGCGCAGAGTAATGAAAAAAACTGATTTTCCTACTGCCAGATATATTTGCAAGATAATGCATTACTTGAAAAGTTTACCAATACTTATCTCTTACAACCTTTTCATTTAATATACAAATTTGAATAAAGTTTTTTAGTGTATAAATCAACCTAGGTTTGAAGCTCGTCGAATATTGCCAACAATAATATAATAATAATAACAATTATATAAAAATAATTAATTTAGAATATATCTTTTGGAGGCACAGCAAGAACTACATTTCTTTTCATAAAGTGCAAATTCAATGTCGTCTTGCGACGACTTCGAAATGCTGGACAATATAATTTTTTTGGTTATTTCTGTCAAGGGTTTCTGAATGAAATGTATAAAGGATTCCTCGAGGTTTACATTTTGTTTAAGTCATTGCTGTTTCACAATTACTGATAGGAGAAGATTAAAATAAAATGTTTAATGAAGTTGATTGAATGTTCGCTAATCTCTTGGTGAAACTTGTTACAGAGAAACAATCGATAAAAAATCTGGGATATATAAAATTAATTGCGTTGATTATGACTCACTGTACTTAAATAGGACAAACTGGACGGAACACCGAAACCAGAATAAAAGGAACATAAATTTTCCATAACACATAATAAGAATTCTACAGGATTGTGAACACATTGTATTCATAATAACCACTTAATAGATTCGAACTCAGTGAAAATGGTGCACCCACAGATAAAAGTAAAAGCTCTGGGTTTTCTAGAATATTGAATTGGATGTTTGAAAAGTAACAAATTTAACAGGAATATAATAAATTCTGAAATATCTAAATAACTTAAATATAATAAACTTAGTAAATAAATCCGTAAATATGTAAATATTTCTGCAAGGCATTTCCCGCCCGTGTGCAGATAAGATAGTTCGTAGTCGTAGTGTAGTATACATATATACACACATACATACATATATACACATATACATAAGGTAGTTCGTAGTGTGGAAGTAGATCTTGACTCCTCAATAATTTCACTATTCAGTGTATGTGATCCTGCTTTTGGTGAAACGTTCAACTTCTTTGGTTGACTTTAATATGTTTGGAATTCTCATACTGTTGAAGTTTTTTGGTCCCTGATACCAAAAAGTTCAGAGTGTGGGTCCGGTTAACCTTGGGTTGCATTATGCACTTAAATCCTCTGGTGGTCTCTTGTATTTTTAAACCTAGTTGGTTATGATACTTGTATATTGATTTACAGACATGTAATTTATATCTCTGTTTTAAAGCATAAACTTGCAATCGATGAAATGAGGGTTTTGACGGTTCCAGTTTATTAGCGTGCAATATTATTCGGACAAAGTGTTTTTGTGTTGTTATCAAATTATATATGGAAATTTCAAATTCACAACGAAGGAAAAAACCAATAATGAAAGATCTACTTACCTTCAGTTTGTCGCCATTATTATCTTCTTCGTCCTCAATTACTTAATTTAAACCATCCTTTTTTCTATCCCACCAGATGACTATAGCAGGTATAGGTGTAAAAATATGTGAATATGTTAGTCGAAATAACGAGTGTTCAATCTAACTTTTGAAAATAGGGAAACCCCCCGAAACAATTTAGGCAATAATTTAATAAAATATTTAAGATGTTTAAACAGATTTTAAGATAACCAAAATCTGTTCGGTTCACAAGACCACCGCTTGTGTCGTGTGAATATAATATGATGTTCCATAAATAATGAATTATCGTATTGGACATTCCACATGAATAATGTGAAGTATTTTGAGTTAATAATTGATAGTACAAACTGAAAAAGACACGATGTCCGAAATCATCCTCATTGTACTTCTTAACAATATCAGAAGAGTGAAATTTAAGATCAGTAAAGTGTTAATTTCTTAATCCAAATTTTCGTCAAGTAGATATTACTTCGTTTAAAAAAATCGATTAAGGTCTTCGTGACAAAGTTCTGAGAATACTTTGCTTTATATCAGCTGTAAATTAATAGGTTTCTTACAGATAATGTTAGGTAATGAGTGTAATCATTACATTTCAGGTACATTGTTACTATTATATCAGCTTTTTAAAGAATAATAAAATATTTTCTAATGACAGCAGATATGTCGAAGTTTCGGTACTTCGGTGCCGATGGAGCCACATGAGCTCTTGCGGCCAAGACGGTACTGCCCTATTACCTGATAAACGTTTATGGAGAGATATGGTGGTACGTAAGTAAATTCAGCTGCTGGTATGGATGTGGTGGGGACTTGGTATTTCAATTCAACGAAGCATTCCGTTACATTAGGCTTGTTCTGTTGGTTGTTGGTTAGTCATTTTTCTTTGTCATACAGAGCAAGTACATTCTATAATTTTAATCATTTGACTTTTGATCCTAACAGCGAAGTGCAGTTCTAAGAAAAATATTTAGTCATTGGAATTACTAGTTCATTATCTTTATTGTGTGTGAAAGTGAACTTGAACAAGTTCAATTACCATTATGGATAAAATTAACAATATCGATCTATTTACGTTCATCGTTTCATTTTCGTTTTACCGGTGTGTTTTTCTACCGTATTAGTAATGGATTTGTATAAGGTATAAAAATTGTTACGTTTGGAGTCCTGAGCTTTTGGCAGTGATGAGACGAATTGTCAAGTGAACATTTGCTGTTGTAAGTTAATATTAATACTTCTTTGTTTTGTTTTCTTTTTCCTCATTTTTTCAAATGTAATTTTCATTTTACAAAATTAACGGTTACCATTTTTAAATATCTTTCAATTAATTTAGTTAACTAATATAGTTTTTCACCCCCTAATTAGGTATATACATTTGAGGTTATATATTTATTATATATTCTTTATCTAAGTGTGTTACTTCACCGTCTTAGTACTTATTCAATACTACTTAAGTATATGTTTATTTGGAAATAGGTACTAAGTAAAAATGTCACTTTTTCCAAGTTGATTCTGAGAAATAGACTGGTTGATATCTCAGAATTGACTCGTCTAATTGTTTGAAGAATCAGTAAATTATGGCCATGCACGACAATCATTTTCCCTATCAACTGAAGATAGCTTCACAGCATAAGCCGAAACGTCGAGATTTTATAAATCTTTCACGCGGTTTGTTCTAAAACTTAGGTTTTCCTATATGAGAAATTAACAATTTAGAACCATAAAAACGTTATTTTGAAATGCAATTTTTGTTTTTGCTAAATTAAGTGTTCCTTCATGCTTTAGGCATCCTACAATTCAATTTGCAATAACTAACAGGCACTTGAAAAATGTATTTATTTATAATTATCTTCTATTGTTTGTTAATAAGTAGGAAAATCCATAAAATTCACCATTTTTTCATTTCTGAATCGGTTTGATGCCTGAAAGTAACTACTCACTTATTTTTTCATTTTTTTTATTTAATAAAGAACAGATATAAAAACCAAGTTATAGTTTTTTATATAAGAAGGTGGTTAACAATAATCAAGGTGTTATTAGACAACAATATAACTAAAAATTGAATTTTCTTTGATATTTTTTCTGTCAACAAGAAAATGAATGAAATATTGAGGATTTGAATATGTATATGTAAGGATGATATAAAAAATAAAGAGCCCAAACATCAAAAGTTTAGTCATGATGGTGAGGTTGCTATATACTATAAATAAGGAGGCTTGAAAATGTAGTAATAACTACGAAACTGCAATCTCAAATAGGTTTACTTAACAAATGAAGTTTCAATTTTCTCATTTATAATTATGAATGATATGTTAATCAATCAAAATATATGTTAATTTTCAATGTTAATTAATTACTTATACTCAATTATTATTAATGTACCTCCTTCAAGAGTGAATTCTTATATCTCATTTTGATAATCTTATAACTTATAACAATATCATATTTCATGAAAAAGAATGTCCATGGATCTTGTGATGAATGTTCACTAATTTCCTTGGTTATTCTTCCATCTTGATTGTAAAATTTTTATTTTACAATTCAGTGCATCATAATAAGTATTTCAAAATATTGCATTAAATAAAGTAACGACATAGTTATAATGGGAATATATCAAATTGAAAGATATGTGAATCATATCAAACTTTCGAAGAAATATTTTAAGAATTTTGAAAACATATAGAATAAGACATGGTTGTACCAACATTCTCAAAAAATAAAAGAAACATTTTGATTTCGCAAGATGATACGAAATATATGAAACATAAACACGTTTATAAATTCATTAAAATGTCCTTAACAATTGAGATCTCTTGGTAACGCATTTCTCGATTGAAATATCGAATGACTTCAAAAATATTAGAAGAATCGTATAATTAATGAATGTTAACATCATCATAATAACCACATACCAACGGAAGCGTTGAAAATTGATAAAAATCAAGATGATTAAGATGCATTTCTGAGCTGAGTAACATATTCTAAAAGCACTTATACCTACGATTGAAATTACACAATAAAATTATATGTTAGTGAATATTCGTTAACGTTTAAGAAATTGTATCCAATAAAATAATAAAATCTATTCATAATACCTGTAATTTATCGTTTATTTAGTAATACTGCAGCTTTATCTTTATACTAGCTTAATGGAGTACGCCAAACAATCAACACTCACTGAATGGGGTGATATCTTTTAGCTAAACGTAATTGATGACTTTAGTCACTGTAATGAAATGAATACAATCTTATACTCATAATATTGGTATGAATAATACGCCTTTATCTTAAATATTTGGATATGATTCGAAGAAGAAAAGATTACCGCTGTTACGCTCTCACGACTGTCAGTGAGGAATCATCAATCTATTCCATGTCCAATCAAAACAGCCTTTCATCCATGAATCCGAGGGGATTCTTTAGCAAATAGTTACAATATTTTTTGTTACTTCACCACTCTATATCAGAGCTTCATCTACAACATACCTAGTTAGGTTTAATAGTATATATTTCTATATAATCAAATATCTATAAGTCTGGTAATATATAGCTTTATATAATTTCATTCTAATCATTATTATGAAGTTCAGTAAAGTTGCAGTCAAGGCTACTGAACAGAGAAAGAATAAGTGAGATAGTTCAACGAATATTGGACGTGATTCTTTAAATTGGCATAACTTTTTTATATTTACTTGATTTTTTTATAATGGATTTACTTGATGTAAATCCATTATAATTGAATATAGACTTAAATTCAAACACTTGAACTTATGATTTACACTTTATTGACTACATAGCATGACGCGTTTCGTCGTTACAAACGACTTCTTCAAATGCTTACGGAATAATAGATAATAATATAGATTAATAATAATATGGATTATTCCGTAAGCATCTGAAGAAGTCGTTTGTAACGACGAAACGCGTCATGCTATGTAGTCAATAAAGTGTAAATCATAAGTTCAAGTGTTTGAATTTAAGTTTATATTCAATAACTTTTTTATTTATGAACCGATTGTCATCCAACAAACACTAAATGTTCAGTAAATCTTACAATAATATAATAGTGAAAACTAAATATAAATCGAATAAGCAGTTTCTGAGATTAGCGTACACAAACGTACAGATAAACAGACAAAAATTCTAACAATCATTATTTTGGATGACATTGCGTTGATAAGGTCCCAATAATATTTTTTCTCATTTATCTTCCATGTACAGACAGCGATCCGTTACATTTTTATTATATGTTCAGATTAGGTAAGTGAAAATTAACGAAGAAATGTAAATTGCTTAACCACTTCATTTAATGACAAGAATTTAATATTTTCATATTATCGAACCAGTGAAATCTAATAAAAACTTTCCAGAAAATAGAAAGGACCTCCCAAGATTATTTGTGAACATTAGTTAAACTGATACCGTAGAGTAAAATGAGAATTTAAGATAAGTAGATGCAAATAAGTAATAACACATCATAAGATTGTCCAAAAATGTGTAGGTAACACACATGTATCTAACCCGAATGACTACATAAATTTATTATATTCATTGCATTTTAATTTATATTGGATACGTACTTGTATATTATATATTCCATATATTTAAAACGAATACATTAACCGAATGTGTTGTATAAATGTCAGACCAGCAAACAAAAAGAAATCATTCTGAACAACTCATATCAACCTCCCTTAGGCCATGAAAGCGTAGAACACTTAGTCATAGAAATATTAAAGATGTTGTCAGACTTTCCGGTTTTCCTATTTATTATGTACATTTATCAAGGTTTGAGATAAGCTCTCGTTGCCTTAAAAAAAACATTTCAATGGTATTGAAGATTTGTCACTATTTGAATTCAATAGTTTTGCATCAGTTCATTAATTAATTATTAGAGAAGTGTCTTCAAATTACCATAACAGTGAAATAGGGAAAACGGAATAAGTGGTAGAGAATTTTTAGGTTGGTAGTTTGATACCATCTAGCAAGTTTCTTAACTAAACTTTTGAAATATTGTATTCAGTCGAAATCGAAATAGGCTTGAATTAATAGAAACATATTAATTTTTATTAAATTGAGGAAAATAATAACAATTACTAATAGTTGCCAATATGTTGCCTAAGTCTACAAATTTAACTAAAATACGAGTATATACACAATGCAGATATAGTTTCGAATCAGTTAATTGATTAATTATTAGTTAAGTGTCTTCAAATTACCCCAACAGTGAAATAAGGGAAATTGAGTGAGTGCTAGAGATTTTTAGGTTGGTAGTTAGATATCATCTAGCATGTTTCTTAACTAAAAGTTTGAAATATTTTATTCAGTCGAAATCGAAATGAGCTTTACTTTATAGAAAAATATTAATTTTTATTAAATTGGGGAAACTAATAACAGTTACTAATAATAATAATAAACATCTTCATTGCCACACATATTGTGCTACATAAGAAGAAGCGAGCATTAGCATGAGCTATTCTTTCATCTAACCTCCAAATTTTTATTAAATTGAGGAAAATAGTAACAATTACTAATAGTTACCTACATGTTGCCTTTGTCTACAAATTTAGCTAAAATAGACACATAATGCATATATAGTTTTGAATCAGTTAATTAATTAATTATTAGGGAAGTAGGTATCTTCAAATTACCCCAACAATGAAATAAGGGAAATTGAATAAGTGGTAGAGAATTTTTAGGTTAGTACTTAGATACCACCTAGTAAGTTACTTAACTAAAATTCTGAAATATTTTATTAGGTTGAAATCGAAATAACCTTTACTTAATAATAAAATATTAATTTTTATTAAGCTAAGAAAAATAATAAAAATTACTCATAGAATTCACCAACATATTTTATTATGAATGCAGATTATTTTTCAGCTGAACAGTTAGTATTAGGTTTAAGGATATTCTCGTAGATTCAGACTTTTGAATTTTTTCGTTGTGATATAATAATAAACATTATAATAATATAACATTATAAGAATAACAATTATCATAATGCTGCAATCTGATGAAGCCACTGTGTGGCGCAACAAATCTAAATATATTTGTTGATATGAAAAATTTTGTTTAATAAACTCGGTTCGTTTCTTTATTCATACTGTTTAAAAAGAACTTCCGATTTTCCGAAGGATATCATGACCTCAGTGTAAAATATATGAGTGTACAGTGACACAGTTTGATGAATTATTGAAAATGACTATATACCATTTATTCAGAGTACTATTCATGTTCATTGTTTATTGATGTTACTTTATTGTTATTATGTTTATATACAGAGTGTCCTAGCGGTTTGTAATGGATAGATATCTCATTTGCTATTTGAGATACCTAACTAAAAAATTATTTTTTAGGCCTCAGTTTGTTGATGGGGCAGGATTTGATTATATCGACGTAGTTATACGGGGTGACCTAAACATACAAAAAAAATCGTCTTCTTAAAATGGAATTTTACCATTTCAATGGCATGTTTGTGTTTGTTATTGAATATTGAGTAACAAACGTTTGAGTTGTTCTTATCTCTCATAATTTTTGACTTCATAATTCAATTCAGTTCCAGTTCATAAATATTCAAGTGTAGAGGCACACTTGAATATTTGTCATTTATGAACAGTTTCGAATATAATGATTGATTTTTCCATTCGATTGCACACAATGCAACGCACTTATAAAGTAGCTTTCAACCATTTTTGGACCTCAGTTTAGCCTACTGCGGTCTTTTGGAATTCCCAAATTTGAAAACAAAAATCATGTTTTTTAAACCGTGCCACCTCCATATTTTTTGACAATTGGATAAAGTTTTTGATTAGCTTCTTGATATAAAATTGCTGGGACTTAATAGAAATGATCGAAGAGCTATTGACAAAATCAACATTTTCGAAGGTGAAAACCTTAATTCATTGCAATTTCCTGATAGGCTGTTATAAAAATTATCACCAAAAATTTTGTTATCAGTTGTCCCTTCCAATAATTCGAATACAATTTTTGCAAATATAATTTTGTGAAATAGAATAAACTTCTCCAAAATTCAAAATAGAAACTGAAAAATTGAAAACATTATGAGCATAAAACATGATACCCCAAGATCATGAGAAATGTTCATATAATCGGCCGTTTTATTCCATTTAAACATTTAGTACGAAAGACCGTTTTATGCAAGAAGGCATTTCTCTGTCAACAGAATTAAAGGCTGTACGATCTTTCATATCATCAACCTTTCACTAGTTAGTCGAACTTTTTCTTTTATTAGCCCACAGAAAAATCAATGGAGGTTTTAGAATGAAGAACTGGCTGGCCACGCAATAGTTTATCGGGAAATAATTCGCCACCTTGAAAAATTGTAAATATGAGTTAGCATAGTGTCAAAAGAAAGAACCAATAATTGATGCTTATAAATTCAACGCTTATTTGTTTGTGTGGTCTTAAATTGTGAAACAGTTGGGATTTCCAGTGGCATAACAATACATATTATGTTTAATGACAGATCTACCACTTTTGAATGTAACTTCAATATTGAAAAAAAATAGGTACTTCATTCCTAAATATTGAGAAGTTAAAATCTTTTGAATACAGCTCTGCACTTTGCACTTCCGAAATATAAACTGGCTAGGTCAAAAACTATGGCAGATAAGAACAACAATTGAAACATTTTTTATGAACAATTCATTGAATAATTGAAACTTGACATTGAAATGGTGAGGTTGATATCAAATAGCAAATGAGATATCGACCGATAGTTATTTATTTATTCAGTTATTATTATACTTTTCCAAGAACTCATTTCAGATTAAATTTGACATAACTATTTTCGAGAGGTCATAGAGGGATAAAGAAATACAAGAAATTTACGTATATTTCTGAAATTCTGATGTCTTTAGTACATCTTATAACCCCCGCTTTAACTTTAAATAACCCAGACTTACTGAAAACGAGGGGTCACACATTCGGTCTGATTGACACTTGACACTAAGAAAATAACTTATCTACATAATTTCATAGATGTTGGATTCACAAGATTGTCCTTTAATATATGGAGCTTGAAGCCCCAGCGACGTGTTTCTAACACTCGAATCAATATAATTTTGAGGCTCTAGCCTAGATGTTATTAAGGCTCAAGCCAAGGTACACTGAGAGCTCCAGTGAAGGTATTTTGAGAGCTCCAGCGAAGATACTTTGAGAACTGCAGCGAAGGTACTTTTAGAGCTCCAGCGAAGGTACTTTGATAGCTCCAGCGAAGGTACTTTGATAGCTCCAGTGAAGGTGACTAAAAACATTCAGGGCAAATCAACATTCTATTATAGGCTAAAGTTATTCCAAGAATTTCTGTAGGGTCTCGATGGCACAATCACATTTGCAGATAATACGATATAATTTAAATATATCAAGAAATAAAGCAGGTGTTCTAACATTAAACATGAACATGAAATACGAACACGTGGAATTAGCCATCGTTAGCCCACAAAAATCTTGAGCCAATTTGAAAAATTAAATCAGCAGATAAATCGAGAATAATTTGAATTAGAAATTGTAATATGATCATTGCAATATTGAAAGATAAACAATTTAGAAAGTTATCATATAAAAATAATGAAAATGGCGAAATGAATAAAATGAAAAAAAAAATTAACTCAGGTATTCCAGACAATGCATTTCTCCGAAAAATATAATTTATTTTCATAACTTACCGTCAGTTTAGACGCCACAGATAATTAGATGAACATGCAACGAGAATTCAGTCCATTATATCTGCATTTTAGATGTACGCAGGTTATCGCAACTGGACGAGTTCATTCTTGAAGGGGTAAACAAATGCATTCAATGAAACGAATGCAAGAGTCCTGCGACGAAGAACATAAAAAAAGTCAATGAATCAACAATTCAGTGGCGGCGGTAGTGTGGGGAATTCACACGTAACAATCTATTTCATCTTATTCATCTGGCACAACTGAAGAAACTACTTCTGGAATCTTTAGTTTTCCGATAGTATGATACTGTTATTTGAACACTTGAGTAGTCGTACCATAGACCAGAGTATTAGATATAGAGTAGATATACGAAATGGGGATCCTGGTTAGGACGTGGTAGTTATGTGCAAGATTGCAAGTCTAATAACCGATTCAGTAAGATTTCCAAATCAATAAAAAAAACTTGACTATACATGTTGAGCAAATAAATCATTTTTACTGGACACAAGCGATGTGCTTGAATTATACAGTTATATTTTGAACAATATTCTGCCAAGTGTTACTCGAGAGTCAATGGACATTGCTACACCATTTTCCTAAGAATGCTGTTAGTGTATATAAATTTGCTATATTGTAAATATTGTTACCTTTATTAAAACCACTAGTGTTTGTTTTTTGCTTTAGTGAGCTCTATGCAATATTCTTTTTCAAAGCTTTAAATTGCTAGTACCTTGTGCTAGTGAATACAATAGAAAATATGGAGTAGAATGCTATTGGCTTCGAAGGTAAATAATGGAGGTTTAGAATTCTGACTTTCCTAAAAAGAAGTCCATTTATTTTTCATAAGGGACAGAGGCCAACACGAATTTAAATTGAAATTTTTGAATTAGCAATTTTATGCGGTTTTAATCAATATCCCAATTGCCTTTTTTAATGAATTATCATCTGACAAAATTATGGTTATAATAATATTTTTTTCTCTTGTTACAGGATATATCCTCAGAAATGGAAGTTGTAAGAATAGAAGACCAACCAGTACAAGTACAAAAAGTTACCGTTAAACATGCCCAAAGATGTCAAAAATTTATTAGTAACTCAGAAAATAGACAACAAAAAGGAGATCCTAGGTATTTATTTGAGAAACATTTACGAGATAATCAGTTGTCTACAGTTTTAAGATCTTTATTGATGATGGAAGCAAAACTTAAACGTGAACAAAAACGAATAACCCAACAGTTGTACCAAAAGGATTTCATCATTCAGAAACAGAAAGAAGATATTCAAAAAATTTTGTACAGCCAATATTGTAAAAAATGTAGCCGTCTTTATAATCCAGGTTTCCACCTCGAAAGTTCTGAATATAGCCCGACCAGTCATGATGGTAATTTGAGTTCATTTGTCATTGATAATGGTAGAATAGCTCCCTTGTTAGATAAAAATTTAAATTCAAATATAAGTTCCCCAAGTGACTCGAGTTGTGATGAATTACTCCATCATGGTTCAGATGGTGAATGTGCTGATATTAAACTTGAAAGTACGAACATTCAGGATGGTAATTTGAGTACCTTCGTCGGTGATGATAGGACTGCTTTCTTGCCAGATAAAGAAATAAGTTCAATTAAAAAATTCCCAAGTTATTCCAGTTGCGAAGATTCAGAATTTCATGCACCAATTCCTGAATATCCTTACCGCAGCAATGAGAAAATGAGACCTCTGAGGAGTAATTTGAGTTTAGAGAATTCCAACAGTAGTTGTGGTAGTTTTCAACCACGTAGCAACAGCGATAGCTCTTTTTCCGACGAGGAAAATACAAGTGATGATTATGATAATTTGGAATCTCTTCCAACGGAGATTTTAGGTGATGAGTTGAGCGTAAAATCTTTAGACAGTGAAAAAGTATGCAGCGAAGAATCTTTCGACAAAAGTTCTAACCACTATAACGTCGATTCAACAAGTTTGTCATTTTCAGAGAGTAACATAACAGTAATCCGCAATATACCTCTTAGCGGTGAAAGAGCTGAAGTTGTTGAAAATCAATACAAATCTGATGTTGAAGAATCTTGCCCAGAGAGTAAATTACCACAGTCATCATTACAGTTCGATTTAGAAGTCGATTCCAATGAAAAATGGTATGTTAGTGCTAGTGATCACGAGGATGAACAGGAAAAAAATATTTATAAAAATAATCCAGTATTGGAATGCGTCAATCAAATTTTGTTACAGAATATAGATACAGAATACGATAGCTTGAATTTCTCTAATAAATCAACATATGTGTATAACGAATTGGATAGTAATGATAAAAACAAAGTGCATTCAGAACAATTAAATCTAAAACACAATGGGAGTGAAAAAAAATTGAAAGAATTCCATAATAATTATTATGAAACTCCCATACAAGAACCGCCAAATTTTTATGAAACTCCTGTAAGTGTTTATAGCAATGATTATGAACAAATTCGTAGTAAATGTAGTGACACCCAGTCGACGGATTCACTACAATTCACCAAGAAAGAAGGAAATGCACAGAAAAAGTATGATTTCGAAAGAAAGTATAAAATTTTAAGAACACCTCCTAGTCTACCTCCGAAACCTGTGAATTTAGTATCGAAATACCGAATTCAATATAATCAGCTCAAATTTAATAACGAAAAATTGAGTGATAGAATTAGCCTGGATTCAGAACCTGATTATTGTTCAATATCTGAACTCAATTTACCCACCAATAGGTCAATGATACCTGATAAGACTAAAGTTATTGCTGAAATTCATGCTACAAATGAAGACCATGACGATTTTTTGTCAAAAACAAATCACTATGATTTTGTGGAGCCTCAAACAAGTGATAGATTAACAGAGCAAACAAACGAGATGGAGAAACAAAATTATAAATCAATAAAAATTTCGTATGATTCTCCTAAATCTTCACTTAGCAATAACATTCCTAAGCTCCCATCAGTATCTGAAATTATAATTCCTGAAGAGGCTGATAAGAAAGTTAATACTCAATATAATCATACTAAAAATAGCCCGCAAGTTCATAAAACCAAAATAAACTCTTCTAGTAGAAAACCAATAAAAATTGGGTCCTCAGTATCAGCTCTAATCATGAATTTCAATAATAAAGAGTTATTATATGAAATTAATAAAAAAGCACTCACAAGTACGAGGCAAAACGAGTTATTAGCCGCTCCTTCTAACTCTTGTATTGAGTCTGAAGCTAATAATGAAGATTGCTTCATTCAAAATTTCGAGGAGTTTAAACTGGATGACTGTGAACTACAAGAATTTACCGATAGGACTGATGAGTTAGGTGGTGGTATTAGCGAATCTGAAATTGAAACTACCCGATTGAATATCGATAATAAACTAAATACCTTCAAGAATACAACAGAACTCAGGACACTTGCTGAGGAAGTCGCAGATATTGATTTAACATCATTGAATTTGAATGATTTCATAGGAAAATTAGAACGATGTAACAATCGGAGCAAGCCGTTGATAAAAGATGTGCCATCGTATAACTGGAAGGACGAATCGACTTATGAAGATTTTCTAGAATGTACTGGTTTAAGTTCAAAATCAATTCTTTCTTCGTCCCAAGTGACTAATACTAACCACAAAAATATAGACATAAACTGATGTAAACTTTATAAGTTAAATGTTTCACTAGTGATACATTCGTTGCCACATAGAACTTGAACTGAATGCCATTCTTTCAGGATTACTTTAAGTCAATAGTTTTTGTGATATTTACAGAATATTAATTATGATAATCGTACAAAGAAAATATTGTTATTTTAGGCCAAAAAATGTCTATTGGTTTTAAAAATTTTAATATAAATTATAAATGTAAAGATTTAGGTGTTTTTACTCACACATCAGAAAAGTGGTGATGATTTGGATTAAATTTTGTATGAGGTTTATACTCTGACATAATCCATAGAGTAACTTGTAATACAAAAAAGCCATGGTTCTTGCGAGAAAATTTGTTTTTGATTTAACAGGTAAGGTGTCAGCGTTACAATGTTCAATTTCTTTTTATAAAGGAGTAGTTTACTATTCGGAAATGACGTATATACTTTTTAACCCGATTTACATTTATATATATGTATAAATATATAATAGAAAAAGGTGTATACAGGTACATTTTATGAAAATAGAAAAAAGAAACTTAAGGTATAGACCTGCAATTTTTTTTAGCAGCCGTTGACATATGTTTCGAGCTATTGGCTCCCTTCAGAACGGCGTAGTTCAGTTTTAGATGTACGAACTTGGAATATTATTAAAAAACACAAAATTCTACGTGAAGAATCGACTTCTTTGTGGCTTGAAATGAATGTCTATGTTAGAGTTATATTGGACTGTGAATTGGAGACTGAATTAATTATCATTGGCAGATGATTGGCAGAATTTTGTGTTTTTTAATCAACTTCCAAGTTCGAACATCTAAAACTTGAACTGCGCCATTCTGAAGAGAACCGATAGCTCGAACATATCTCGACGGCTGTTACAAAAAAAAATTGAAGGTCTATACCGTAAGTTTCTTTTTTCTATTTTCATAAAATGTTCCTGTATAAACCTTTTTGAATTATCTAAATTGTCGGTACAAAATTCCCGGAAGGTATCTTCTTATATCGCCTATATTGGCGATTCCAGATTCCAGAACAGAGTCCAACAGAACTCTAACAGAGACATTCATTTCAAGCCACAAGGAGGTCGATTCTTCACGTAGAATTTTGTGTTTTTCATAAACTTCCAAATTCGAACATCAAAAAAAAACTTCCGTTCTGAAGAGTGCCAATAGCTTGAAATATATGTCAACGGCTGTTACAAAATAAATTGTAGGTCTATACCGTAAGTTTCTTTCTATATATATATATATATATATATATATATATATATAAAAATGTGTTTTTTCTCATTTATATATATATATATATATATATATATATATATATATATATATATATATAATTTCCTCCGCGTTGAACATTATTCATACATTGTATATATATATATATATATATATATATATATAAATATATATATATATATATATATATATATATATATATATATATATATATATATATAAATATATATATATATATATATATATATATATATATATATATACAATGTATGAATAATGTTCAACGCGGAGGAAATTTCAATCGAAAGTAGACACTGTCGGCATATCCCGCAATTAGTAGCTGCCGTTGACACGTGTTTCGAGCTTATTGGCTCTCCTCAGCACGGCTTAGCCTAGTTCAAATTGTACGAATCTGGAGATGGTAGAACACGAAAGAAACAGACTCTCCAGAGAAGGAAGTCGACACATTTTAGGCTACTGCGTTTTTACTCTCCAGGTTGATTATATATATATATATATATATATATATATATATATATATATATATATATATATATATATATATATATATATATATATATATATATATATATATATATATATATATATATATATATATATATATATATATATATATATATATATATATATATATATATATATACGTTGTCCAAACCCGGAGAGTTCACGTGGAGGTCTAGCAGTGGAGACTTCCTTTACAGGTGTGCTCTTTTATTGTTGATTCCTTCTATAGGTTCGTACACCTTGAACTTGGCTACGCCGTTCTGAAGAGAGCCAATAAGCTCGAAACTCGTGTCAACGGCTGCTTCTAATTGAGTTGCGGCCTATACCGAGAATTGTGTTTATGTCATTTGTACTGTCAACCTTTAGAAAATTTTTCATTTGTTGTAACCTTTGTCGGTTGAAGACTCCGTAAAGGATAAATAGTCGCCACATTGGCGATACCTATCTCGATTCGATTTCAGTATTGCATATATACCAGGAAAACTCAACATTAAAGCAGACTGTTCTAGCAGAAACCTAGTGTTAGAAGGAATAGATAGTACTCAAGAAACATTAAAGATGGTTAATACAATCAAAATTGAAGAAATAAAAAGAGATAAAGATGAAAACCTTAAACTAAAAGACCTTAAGAGAAAATCAATAGATAAACATGGTATACAACTTTATATGCAACTTATAAACAAAGTAAAAATAAAAAGAAGATAGTATTATCAGAGAAACTGAGTATTGAATTAATAAAAAATACACAATTAGAGATTGCTGTAATATTGGCATAAATAAAGTGTTTAATAGAATACGCCCATAATACTTCAAAAGGATTAATAGAAAACATAAAAAGCATATGCAAGACATGTGATATTTGTAGAAAAAATAAATCTAGAGGTCAAGCAAAATATGGACTAATGTCTCAACTAGGACCATCAACAAACTCATTCGAAATAGTGTCGATTGATACGATCGGTGGATTTGGTGGTCAAAGAATAACGAAAAGATATCTCCACCTTTTAGTGAATCATTACACAAGATACGCTTATATATTAACGTCAAAAACTCGAGCTGCAAATGATTTCATAAAAATAGTTCAAAATACCTTAGAATTAGGCAGGATAGATACAATATTAACCGATCAATATCCAGGACATAACTCTGAAAAATTATTTTAAATAACAGAACATCGGACTTATCTTTACATCCGTAAATGCACCCTTTTCATATGACCTAAATGAAAGATTGAATCAAATAATAGCTAATAAAATAAAACGTAGAATTAATGAATCTAAAGAAAAGAAAGATTGGACAATAATATTAAGATAATGTGTTGATAAATATAACATAACAGAGCACTCGGTTACAGGTTTTACACCACAATACTTACTAGATGTGACTAACACAAGTTTGCTATCCGAAGAATTAAAAGAATATAGAAGTGCAGAAGACTGGAAAAAAGATGAAAAACTATCATTACAAAATACTCTAAAATCACATAAATATAACAAAAAATTATTTGACAAAAACAGAAAAGAAAATGAATTCGATGAAGGCGATTTAGTATACATAGAAAACGTGAATAGGTTAAATAGAGAAAATCTAAATTAACTTAGGATTGGACCATTTGAAATAACAGAGGAGATATCAAATACAATATTTAAAATCAAAACTGAGAAAAGTAACGAAGAAATAGGATTATTTCACATAACAAAATTACTACCGGAATAAACAACAGAAGTTTTTTGTGCTTATGGCACTGAATGAAATATTTAATAGAATGAACACTAGAACATTCATTTGAAAAATTCAAATTAACCAAAAGAATGTTAAAGTAGAGCTAGATATGTGAACGTGTATGATGTGATGTCTCCATTTTCATTCAAGGGATTACGAAGAAATCCGAAATTCTAAACGTCGCCAATGAGTTCTACAAACATTTCTATAGGGATAACCGTAATCATGTTGAGATAATATCGGATGAAGAGCCACCGAAAGTTTTGGCATCAGAATTGAAAACCGCAATTGAATCCTTGAGAGCCGGCATCTTTTCAGCTGAGGACGATCTCACAGTGGACATTATCATGGGAAGTCAGGGGGCCCAGAAAAAAAGAAACATTCCCACCTCGTGGAACAACGCGTCCATGGTTCTGCTCTATAATAAAGGGGATGCGGAGGACCTAAGGAACTACAGACCGATAAGTTTACTCTCCACAGCATATAAGATCTTGGACTCATATAAGCGAATAGAACAGGCAGGTTTCAGGAAGTCATACAGTAAAATGGATCACATTTTCACCATCCTCGAAGTGATATGAAGATGCAACGAATATCAAATTCCTCTATATATGGCATTTATTGACTATAAGAAAGCATTTGACCTGGTTAGAATTCTAGCTGCAACCACCTCATTACTGAGGGTGGGAATACCATCTTGCTATACCGAACTGATCCAGAATATATACAAACATGCCACAGCAACCATCAAAATAGACAAATACTCGGAAAAATTTCCAATGTGAGGCGTTAGACAGAGAGACCCATTTTCCCCAAAAGTGTTCTCAGCTACTTTGGAGTGTATGTTTCACAACCTGGACTAGATCGAGAAAGGAATCTAGATAAATGGCCGCTACCTTAGCCAGCTGAGGTTCGCTGACGAACACCGCAAAAACAAAGATGCTGCTGAACCCTTTCTGCACAAGAGATCAAATGTAGGTGGACGGATCCACGGGATAGATTGTCACGGGAGACGAGGATATTACACCGGAGATCATGCAAAGAATCAGAACAGCTTGATACAGTTGGTCGGCTGAAATACATCTTCAAGTCAGATATTCCGCTATCCTTAAAGAGCAAAGTGTTTGACCAATGCGTATTACCAGCGATGACCTACGCCAGCGAAACTTAGACCCTTAAATCTGCTCACATCCAGAAGCTTCGAACAACCCAGACGAGTATAGAAATATACACATTGGGCCTAACCATACGAGATAGAATAGCTGCACCTGGATAAGAGGTCAAACAAAGGTGAAGGATTTCATGGAGTATGTAAAAAAGGTCAAAGTGGAGATGAGCAGGCAATCTAGCCCGAACAAGAGATGAGCGTTGAACAGCTGTGGTTGGTGATTGGGAGCCCAGATACATGGTAAGACCCAAGAAAGTACCCTCACGAAGGATGGAGTAAGACGCTTGTGGATTAGCTGGGCGTTGCCTGGAAGTAAGAGACTGCCGATAGGAAATTTTGGCAAAGACAGGGGGAGGACCTTAAAAACATCTGGGAACACTCCAGCGAGAACACGTACTTATTTTCAAAATTCAAAAAACTAATGTACTTTCGGACTAACTTCACAGTAATTGTAAGAAAAAACTTTTTATAGTGCCTTGCTATATAAACTGTTAATTTTTGTACTATTTTAGCCCTGAAGAAGAAAATAAACATTTTCGAAAGCTTGGATAATACTAAAGAGGTAACTGATTGTCCTGTCCTAGACTGCAATCCCAATTAAAGACTGAAAATACATATCTACAGTCGTTAAACATTCAACTATATATATATATATATATATATATATATATATATATATATATATATATATATATATATATATATATATCCATACTAATATTATAAATGCGAAAGTAACTCTGTCTGTCTGTCTGTTACTCTTTCACGCCTAAACGGCTGAACGGATTTTGATGAAATTTGGTATGGTGATAGACGATAACCTAGAAATGGTCATAGGCTATAAATAATCACGCCATCGTTCTTAGGGGGTAGGCAGTAGGGAGATAACTAAATTGAGTTAGTGATTTTTAGTCGTTTTTGTTGGGACTTTTGCTCTTTCACGTCTAAACGGCTGAACGGATTTTGATGAAATTTAGTAAGGTAATAGATGGTTACCTGAAAACAGATATAAGATCAAAATGATCACGTCAGCGTACTTAGGGAATAGGAAGCAGGTAGAAAACTGAATTGAGTTAGTGATTTTTTTATGGTTTTTGCTGGGAGTTTTGCTCTATCATGCCTAAACGGCTGAACGGATTTTGATGAAATTTAGTTAGGTGATAGAGAGTAACCTAGAAAAGGATATGGGCTATTAATATTCATGCTATCGTACTTAAGGCGTAGGCAGTAGGCAGAAAACTAATTAAGTTAGTGATTTTTAATCGTTTGTTTCAAAAGTTTACCTCACACACGCCTTAACGTCTGAACGGATTTTTATAAGACTTGGTTAATTTAAAGATAGGATCCTAGGCACGGACACAGGCTACTTTTTACGGCGGGAAAATACCTCATTCCGGCGGAAATCTAGCGTGATCGTGTCAAGAAGCGCATGACGCCATAGCTACTGAAATGATTTTGATGTTTTTTTTTAAACT
The DNA here is from genome assembly GCA_030704895.1 of Henosepilachna vigintioctopunctata. Taxonomy (NCBI): domain Eukaryota; kingdom Metazoa; phylum Arthropoda; class Insecta; order Coleoptera; family Coccinellidae; genus Henosepilachna; species Henosepilachna vigintioctopunctata. The sequence goes on from JARQZJ010000064.1 coordinate 1,264,709, forward strand.
GAGTGTTACTAAGACTTCAAGTTAGTATTTGATCACTTTTCTAACTTAGAGGGTAGTAGGTGCCATAATTTAGGGAATTTATGATGAAATTTTGATGCAACTGTCTTTATTTAACAGTTTTACTTGGATCGAAACTTAGCGACATTCCATCACACTACTTAACTTATAGGGTAGGAAGGTACCAAAATTCAGACTACTTTTCACTTCGGCAAAATATCTCATTCCCACAGGAACCTATACATAGTTACCTATTTACAACAATAAAACTCTGTCTAGAATCACATTACGTCAAAACTATTGATATGATTTTTATACGATTTTTTATTCAACTGACTGTTACATTACATACAGATAAAATCTAATTACCTACACCACAGAATTAATATAGTACTACATAACTAGCTACGCTTTAAACTTGAGGAGGTTATTAGATAGACATTTATACGAACTTTGAGCCCAGTAATCAGTTCAGGATAGGTAATCAGTTCAGTTGATGTGAAGTTGAGGACCGTAACACGATAGTGGGACTTACAGCCGGGAGAAAACAAAAAAACTTATGCGGACGAAGTCGCGGGTAAAAGCTATATATATATATATATATATATATATATATATATATATATATATATATATATATATATGTGTGTGTGTGTGTGTGTGAGCTGGTTTTTACATAAGTCCGCCCATAATCACGCACTGCTACCGGACTAAACAAAAGGAAATAGCTTCAGTTTCAAAATATATGTTTGAAACAAGAAACATTTCCAATATTTTTATATTGGCCAAACTTGGCTTGGCTCTGCACATCTCTCGTAGTGTGTTTTGTAATGTGAACTTTGTATTAACAACATAAAATAGCATTTCTCTGTCATCTCAGATTGCATACTCCGATTATTCGTAGTGGTTTCATTTGGACCTCTATTTCAATAGAGTTTCGCTACCAAAATACGACTTCCCGTGAAGAATATCAGGCTATCAGGGTTGTATAAGTGTATAGTCGAATTTTTGGAATTAAAAATTCTGCTTTAATTCTGCGTCTTTTGTTGAATTTTCTGCGTCATTTGTTAGATTTTTTCCATCACCGAAATTTTTATTGCTTCCAGTCTTTTTCGCATAACGTAATTAATAACTTGAGTTATAGCTGGGTTGTGCAAAATTTTATAAAAGTAAAGAATTTATTTTTAAAAAGAGATAATGAAATATAAAACTGATTACAATAAGTTTAATGAATGAAATATTTTTTATGACATTGAGTTTCAAAATTTCAAACCAACCATCGAAATGTTTATCATCTAAAAGAAATGAACTAGCAATTACTTGACTGAATTACCACTTTCACATTTTTATTAATGAGGATAAAAACTAATCACTTATGTAGGTAACGAACATTATAATTTACTGTGACTTTTTCTGGTGAGCTGCAGGAATGAATTCATAACTTTTTCGGTACTCTTCACAAATCCAAATAGTTCCAGAAGGCTTTTCCTTTATGATTTCAATCATTTCTTTCGCTACGAATTCCGCCCTAAAAATTCATATTGAGTATTAACAAAACATCTCAGTAGTTAATGGAAAAAAATAAAAATTATTAAAATAGGTGCATGGTTCGAATCCATTGAAGAATTTTATAAATGCTTTATATATGTATATATTATAATAATTGGTAAATGGTACACTCATTGACCCGCACTGAGAAAGCAATCTTCAATTCTAGAGAGAGTTTATGTTGTTTCTACGCTAGAGGGAGCTCACTTGATTAGTTCATAAATAAATATTCTCCTCGCTCTGAAAATGGGACCTGGGTGCGTATGGAAAACCATCGAAACTTCATTGTTTGGAAATATATCACTAGGAGATCCTAATTGAAGTATTAAACAATTGTATGGTATTTCCATTTAACAAGTTTGATGATTTTTCGGAGCGACTCAATATTCACTCTCGAAAGTGAAAGATTGTATTTTTATTGACAACATTTATGTAGGTTACAGTTGGCCGACTGAAACACATTAGATATTATACCACTATCCTTGAAAAGAAAACTGTTTGACCAATGCGTATTACCAGCGATGATCTACGGCTGCGAAACTTGGACCCTGAAATCTGTTCACATCCAGAAGCTTCGAACAACCCAGCGGAGTATAGAAAGATACATAATGGGCCTAACCATACGAGATAGAATACGCTGAAGCTGGATAAAAGATCAAACAGAGATGAAGGTTGTCGTTGAGTGTGTAAAAAGGTCAAAGTGGAAATGGGCAAGCCATCTAGCCCTAAAAAGAGATGAGCGTTGGTCAGCTGTGGTTGATGATTGGGTGCCCAGAGACAGGGTAAGACTAAGAAAGCGACCTCACGATGGATAGGACAAGGAACTTGTGGATTGGCTGGGCATTGCCTGGAAGAAAGAGACTGCTGATAGGGAATCTTGGCAAAGACAGGGGGAGGCCTTCGTTTTGCAGTGGACTGACAGATGTTGATGATGATATATATATATATATATATATATATATATATATATATATATATATATATATATATATATATATATATATATATATATATGAATTCAAAAGGTTTGTACAGGTATGAAAATAGAAATAAAGAAATTTACGGTATTTACCTGAAATTTATGTTGTTCGTTTTTGTGACAACCGTTTACATATGTTTCAAGATAATTGGCTATCATCAGAAATTACGTAGTTCAAGATATTAAGTGTTCGAACTTGGATGTTGATTAAAAAAACCCAGAACAAAACAAAACACAAAATTCCACGTGAGGAATCGACATCTTTGTGGTTTAAATTGAGTATTTTTGATTGGAGTTCTATTCGACTCTGTTTTGATGACTGGATCAATGTCTACCTGTGTTACGATATTTACACCATATAGAAATTTTGTACCGACAATAGGATAAATTTAAAAGGTTTGTACATGTATGAAAATAGAAATAGAAGTTTTGTTCTGTGTTTTCTTAATCAACATCTAAGTTTAAACATCTAATAAGTTGAACTACGCCATTTCTGATGATAGCCAATTAGCTTCAAACATATGTAAACGGCTGTCACAAAAACAAACAACATAAATTGCAGGTAAATACCTTAAATTTCTTATATATATATATATATATATATATATATATATATATATATATATATATATATATATATATATATATATATATATATATATATATATATATATATATATATTTATATATATTCAGAAAGAAATATCACATAATGCAAAAAATAATATATATATATATATATATATATATATATATATATATATATATATATATATATATATTTATATATATTATAAATAAATTATTGGGTTTTCTCGTTCTGTAAAAATATTTATTAAACATCTATATATATATATATATATATATATATATATATATATATATATATATATATATATATATATATATATATATATATATATATACATCCCGGTATCATTACGACGACCGTTCATTGACGTGATTTGTGAGAGCCGGTAGAACTAGTGAGTATACACGTGTATATTTTCGCAAGAACCATTTCTCTTTGATTATTATACTGAAATCCGACCTCAGTTGATGACCGCTTTTTATTAGATTTTTTTCATCCCAACAACATTGTGAAGACCTTATAAAACCAGTATTTATGAAGACCGCATTATACGTTTAAATACAGATTCACATCATTACGACAGCCGTATAGTTTAGAATTATTTTTCAGGAGAACATTACAGCGGCCAGCGCTGTTGACATGTTTTCGGAAACTTCCCTCAATTCAAATCTAAATACCTCATTTATATTTATCTCTGTTCTGAGTAACTTTGACTTGGACTTTCGAACTTTGACATTTAATAGTGCATTTGAGATTGATACCTACTTCGGCATACGCATTTCGTACAAATTTTATATGGCCCATTTAGCAATTATATTCATTTTAATTAAGAACTCAATATTTGAAAAAAGAATTGGATGATTTTACAGTAAATTCACGATTTCATGCTCAAATATGAATGAAATCAATTACAAATTCTTTACCGCAAAAACTTTTGGTTTAAATACTAACAAGCTGTTCGAAATTATATAGGCACTCCAACACCCACAAATTGCTCAGTAGAATAAAAATCCTGTGATCAGTTTCATAATTTACGGCGAAAAATGAATATTTTTTTGAGGACATAGCGTATGAAATTGGAGGTAATGAGAAAATTAACGATTTTGTTCAATAAAATTGATTCATATTTCGTTGAAAAATATTTTTTATTTGAATTATAGGTTTCACTGAATTATAGTCTGTGAAAATACTTCTCTACTTTCACAGAATACCATTACTTAACTGCTTGGCAATTTTTTTGGTGTGTCACCATTTTCAAAAGTTAAACCTAAGAATTAGTAGGGAGCCTTTCGATCTTCTCTGAGGATTCGGTTCTCAGTGACGAATATTGTGGATTATGTTTCCTCTTATGTTTCGTTTCAATACTCCCTTCACCTTTTCTGTTCCATTCTTTCAATGTTCGTCTTTTGTTGATCCTTTCAGTGAGACGAACCACGTCTCACTTCTTCATTCCCGTGCTGTTCCATCTCTTTTATAAACTTCTTGGTTTGTCTGTTAATTTTGTCTTTAATTCTCGCAATTTGCAACTCGTTCAGCATTTTCTCATTTGGGGGATTCGAATTGCTGGTTATCCGGTTGATCATTCCTCGTAGTCCGTGCTTCTTCAGGTTTTCTGCCGTGTGCCATATTTCTCCTTCGACCTTCACGATTTCAGTATTTTGCCTCAACATCTAGTTTTCTCCGTTCTCTATTGGATATGAAACAGCATGTAGTTGTTTCGCTATGTTTGAGTTCTCTTCAATTTGCCTATTGTAATTTAGGTTTTCCTGATATGTCTCGTACTGCTGTTTCCATAATTTCTAGGCCCTTCTCGATTCTTCTTCTTTTTCCGTCGAATAGAACTGTCACTGTTTTCTCAAGGTCCATTCTTGATCTTAGTCTCCTGTAATATTCTTTTATATTCATTCAATCATTCTGTAGTGACTTTTACCGAATTGTGAAGACACAAACTGAGTTATTTTGAAATGTTTCCTTTTTGATTTGTTCCCCGTTGAGATATTCAACAGCAGGAGCCACGACCTGATTCTTGAAAGGTCCCTGCTGCTCCTCTTCTCTTTCCTGCTCTACAGGCAACAGTCAGGTCTACGACTCTAACTCTCTTTGTCCTCTCGTTCAAGTAAGATACTATTAACTTCACTATTTTTCTCTGCACTTCTGCTCTTTTGTGTATATTAATCCTTGGTGCCTTACTCTATCGAATTCTTTCTCTATGTCTTCATGTTTCTTTTCTTCAGTAAAATCTTCTCCTTGATATTTTCTGTAGCGTGTTGCTTTCTTAATCAAAATTGGTGTCGTGAAATGAAGCTTCACTCTTCTGAATGCTTCTTGTTTTTTCAACATATTGTCCTTTTCATTATCTTGCTTTTTTCCGCTTGTATATTGTTTTATCTATAACTGCTTGATTCATATCTGGATATCTCAGCCTTGTTTCTGATTTATTCCATACTCTCGGGCAGTACTTCAAATTCAATCATTCAATATTTCAGATTTGCTATCGCCTTCATTGTTTCCTCTGGTAGGTTCTTTAGTGCTCGATTGGTTATTCCGTATCTTCCTGAGGCTTTTCGTATTTTCAGCGTATTACTATGTTTTTCTATCTTCCTGGAAGTTTTAGCTCTATTTCATCTTCGAACTGCGACTCTTCTTTTTCCTATCCGGACCATGGTTTAGTCTGGTTCACATTCGGCCTTTTTTGTAAAATGTTTCAATAGAGTCCGAATATTACTAGTATGGTGTCATTCGATTCGTATTATTACCTAGAATGTTTAAGGCAAGATCCAAAAATGCGCTAAAAAAAATTACAAAAGTTATAAACAATAATGTAAAAAAAAAGGAGTTCGGTTTTTTTCAATATCTCTGAAAATATTCAAAATTGCAGAATCGTTTCAAAAAGTTTAAGAAATTTGCTAAAAAAAGTTCCGAATCCCGAAACTGTAACTCTAATATTTATGAGCCTCGAAAATAGAGCCGAATGCGGGAACTCTGGCTTCAGCGCACGTTGCGTTTCTCTGACAAAACAAAAAATTTTTTCTAAATATATTGAATATTGATATTAAGAAATAATAAAATTCATTGACTTGGGATACATAAATAAACAAATAATAAGCGTCAAAAAAATTTTGTTCCAATTTTAACATAACCCATTATAACAATAATATTCAACTAACACCCTAGAATTTTTTTTACTTAGTAAAGTCATCGTTAATGGTATAAAAAATATATTAGTTGTTATTATAATGAAACAATTTTGATTTTTCACTTTTTTATTAACAAATAAAAGTTATAAAATGAAAAATAGTGATAACAAATTTTTTTCATTTGTTAATCACAATTATTCAAACAGTAACAGTAAAAAAAAATATTGTTAAGTAGCTTTTAACCATGAGGCTTCAAAAGGATGAAGATTTAAAAATAATTTCTTATTCACTATTTTTTATTTTGTAACTTTCAATTGTTAATAAAAAAGTGGAAAATCAAAATTTTTCATTATTGTTATCTCCTTTTTATACTATTAAGAATGACTTTACTGAGTAAAAAAAATTCTAGGGTATTAGTTTAATAATTATCTGTGCTCTAATATTAACTTTCAGCTCAGAAAAAATAGTTAATTAACAAAAGCATAATTTATGTTGAAATTGAGACAAATTTTTTTTGACCGCTGATTATTGTTTATTTATGTATCTCAGCACTCCATGAATTTTATTGTTCCTTAATATTATTATTTAATATATTTAAATAATTTTATTCGTTGTTGTGTCAGAGTGACCAACGTGCGCGGAGCCGGAGTTTCCGCTTTTGGCTGTTTTTTTTCTAACAACTCTGCCTTTTTGTTTCTTTCTGGCGAAAAAGACATAATTAGTGTCTTATAGTATCTTATTAGTGGTATATTCCTATCCTTCGATCTTCCTGCAAGTGCTTTGTCCATCTGCTCTAGCAAAGACTATTTATCCGTTGTACATAAGTACTTCATTTCCTTTTATTTTGTCCCTTCCTTCACGTCTTTCATCATTTGGTTTCCTCTTGTCTTCAGGATACCTTGTTTTTTTGTACTCCTTCTAGTACATCAGCTTATCACTCAGTATTATCTAATTCTGAGTTTTTTTTCTGCTGTGGAGTTGATTTTTTGAGTTTTCTTCGGACATTCTATACTGTTTTTCAGTATAGAATTGCTTCTGGCAACCTTTTTCGTATTGGAGTTTCCGGTGTTTCAATTAATTCCCTGCAAATCCTGACAATTACTGCGTTTTAATGCAGTGCATTCATTAATTATTTTCAGCACGTTCATTGCTTATTCCTTTTGACACTTCAGTTTGGTCAGGTTTTTTGTCTTATGTTGGTTATATTTCCTAATTTCTCTTCATATTCTTCGGCAGGGCTATATCCAATATATCGGTGAGTCTTGAGTTTGTGCTGCGGAGGCTTTATCGTTATTTTCTATAATTTTTGCTAGATTCATCGTAATGTAAATTGTTGTTCTGCAATTTCAGTCCGTGTTCTTCCAGCAACGTGCCCTGCTGCTTTCTGTAGGACCTTTCTTCGTAAAAGTTCCCCAAAATTGTTTCGTTTTTATTATACGTGTATACATGTGAATGCAAGCAATTTAATCTGTTTTTTTCAATTCCTTATATTTCGTATTGAGTTTTTGTTGTAATTTCAGCATTTTCAGTTCTGTTTTACTCTGAACTTCGATCACGATTTGTCTTCTTCTTCCTTCAGTACTTTTCGTTATGTAGAATGTGTAGTTTCTTAGTTTGTAGTTTTTCGTCATCTTCATTTGTTTCCGAGAGAATCGTGACATCGATTTTGTGTTCTTAGTAAAAAGGTTGTCTGATTTTACTTATCTTGCTGATACTCTTATTATTGCTTTTCTTGTCTATAAGCAAGCACATTCTGAAGATTTCCGTCAGCCCCTTATGCTCGTTCAGAATTCTAGTTTATATTCCTTTATCACATTTATTTTGCAGAATGTTTACATCACTCTTTCAAATGACTGTGGCATAGTCACTTGGAAGTTCTTTTAACTTTCGAGGATATTCATTGGAAGGAACGTTTTTGGAGGTTTGCCTTACGAGAAATATCGCGCCATATTTTCAAGGACTTCTCCGGGAATTGAACCCGTTATCTTGGGCATACAAATCATGTTGCATACAACTCGGCATACGTCTGGTTTTGGCTAAAACTTTTTATAATGAAGATGAAATTGAAGTAGCTGAGTCGATAATTTATTGATAGGTAGTGACCAATGTGTTGATATCTTCTGCAAAAATTAGAGAGAAAGAAATTTTCCATCGAAATTCTATTGAGAATTCTACCGATAATGGTTTGAATAAAATTGATTTCTGAAAAAATAGTGAAAGTTTCATCGACTCTGACAAAAAAAACGCCAATCAGAATGGTGGAAATAAATTTTAGTGATTAAGAAAATTCGTTACAGTTTTGGTTGATGTTCCAATGAAACTCGACTAACTTCAGTGCTCAAATTTATTAAGACTTAATTGGGGCAATTTTATATACCATCCTCATTCTCATTTCAATGAAGTTTTTAATAATGAAAATCAGCAGAAATAATTAACTCGAAAAATAATGTTTTTCAATTTGTTGGAACAATTTGTCCCTAATTTTAGATTATATTATTTCATAATTATTGTGATATAAATTTGCACCACCGAAACACTTCTGTTTGTATCCTATGCAGCATTTTTATTCATAGGTCTCGGAAACAACTCACTTGTTTTGGAGTACCTGCCGAAAAACCATAAAGAAATTATTTTTCCACAATTATGATTTGATTTGGGTTATAAATTTCGTCTTAATTTCGCTTATACTAATGAACTTTTCTGCGATATTCACAATCAAATTTCGATACCATGAAAGATGAATCAATCTCAGGAACAGAAAAAATATTTGTCTAAAATGTTTAGGGTAATTCTGAGAGCGCGTATTGTCGAAAAGACGTAAGTACGCAACCCATCAAGGACAAAACAATTGTCTGCAATTATCCATAATATGCTATAATAAGGACAATTTTGCTACCTCAAGTCTACCAGTAGGTACTCACTTCGAAATTAATTGAAAAGTTCATCATGAGAAATGGCATTCACGATAAGTATAATATGCTGCATGAAAACTTATATTTGGATAAGCAATAATTCCTGAAGAAAACGTGTAGCTGATTGTATTTGTGAGAACTTTTTCGCTTATCTATTGTATGGGTGAAATCGTAAAAATGTAACGAAATTTTCAAAAGGAAACAACATTATCAAAAAAGGTATCTCGATTTGTGCAAAATCCGTATAAATATAAAAAATTAATTGAAGAATGTATTTATTATCTGAGAGAACCTTAGTAATAGAACAAGCTTTATAAAGAAATCACTAAAAATATATGGAATGCTCGGTAATAAATATATTTTTACAGAGAATAAATAGAATGAATGTATGTATTCCTGAGATCAAAAGGAGCCGAAATAGACTATTTTGTCTCCTGCGACCGAGATGAATCTAAATGAAACATCAAATTCATAAAACATCACTAAAAATATATTCGATAAATTCGAATATAAAGAAAACTTCAATAATTATATTCGTGAAACCAAGAGATCCAAAATATTGAATTTGAAAAAATGATGAATTTTCTTTGTTTCACGCAACGAACAGATATTGTTGAAGTAAGATGCTAATAAAACATCCAGCCGATACAGTTCACATCTTCCTGGAATTTAACATGTTGCCAAATGCCGCGTCTAATATCGAATAAAACGGTCGTCATAAAGTCGGTGAACTGAAAGGAACTATACAGCAAACTATACGGCTTCTCAAAACGCCACCCGGCCAGCCACGTATTTACTGTGAACTAAAAATATACGAAAAATACATCAGATCAACAATATGACGACCACAACAAAAATTGAGTTTTCAACTTTAGACGACGTTTCATAACATAAGCAATCGTTTTAGACTGCATGTAATTACGACGACCGTATATGGTCGTCGTAATTCCAAATAATATATATATATATATATATATATATATATATATATATATATATATATATATATATATATATATATATATATATATATATATATATATATATATATATACATATATAGTAGACATTTCATTGAATTTCGTTGTAGTATTCGTTTAACAAGGAACTTACGGTTGAACAATAACATTATTCATAACGCTCTTCATCATTGCATCATAATGTTCACTTCTGTGTACTAAGTTGTCTAAAAGTTTCGTAGCTGTTGATCCTGGTGCTATAGATAATACTTTTATTTTGGTTCTTTCGTAATTTAGTCTATTTCCTAACGCCGAAGTCAAACTGACAACACCGCTCTTAGTAGCTGCATATATAGGAGCTGTTGGAAAACCATAACATCCTGCTATTGACGATGTGTTCATAATCACTCCTTCAACTCCACTTTTATTATTGAGTATATAGTTCTCAATAGCAAGAAGTATTCCATGGATGGTGCCAGTCTGAAATATTAATAATACTAACAAATTATCCAAATCAAAAAGATTAATATAAATTCTGAAATAATTTGTCAATTAAAGAAGATAGTGTATAATTGTATTTTTATATAAAAGGATTAAAACCTTAATATTGGTACGTTTCATACCCATATCAATTGAACTAATCGCTTAATCTAATTTGTTTGGGGCTAGTTAGCAGCCTTAAACATATAACGGATTGATTGAAGAGTATCGAGAAATTTAGCCAAGTGTTTTGAATTATACTTTTGCTACTCTCAGAAATAATATCTCTAAGAAAAGGTATTGTTATAGTAACTAAAATATCCTGTTCTGTATTTTTTATCATCTAACTGACGCTTCAATTTATAAAGGGACCTGCTGGGACCAGATTTAAGAGTTTTCTTAACTGTTTAGGCTGTTTTTTAGCTTTCTTGTAGATTACTTCGAATCCCTTCTGATCCCTCCTTATCAGAAGATAAGAAGGGATCTAATATTTCATATTTCCGATTGCTTCAAATTTTTTTCAGAGATCTATATAAATTCTGCTATTTCAATTAATTGTGCTTTTTTCCAGTACTTATTACTCATTTTATTAATAATTGCAAACAAATGAGAGCGAGGGTACACGGTTGGAAGCGATAGTAAACTTGTCGTAACATGTCTTTTTGCGCCGTCCAAACATTTTTATATTGACAATTGAGAAGAGACGTATAAGTCCGAATAATCGGATGTTCCGATAATCGAGATTCCACTGTTAGACAAGGATCTGGAGGAAGTTGAGTATGCAAAACTTGCAAACACAGAAGATTGCATTCTGTGAACTGTTTTAGGCTCAGAGAAGCTTGCAGATTACGAATCTGGATGATGCCGGAAACATTTCTGGTCCAATTTTTTTATCGCCCCCACCTCTAAGATATCGTGTCAATTAACCGAACGAATGCTTTAGAGCTATTTTGATGATTTTTTTTAGCGATAATATACATTTTTTCTGATGATATTAGATATACAGCATGTCGAGGTGAATTGGACCCGGGGGGCAAATGGGCTGTCCCCAAAAAATTATTTTCATCTTTTGATCTTCTAGCTGAAGTTCAAATTGAAATGATGTTGGAATATGTAATTTTTCTTCACAATGCTTTTTTCAAGAAGTTCGTTTTCTCCTCCTCATCCCCCACAATTCTCCATAGCTTGGATGCTAATACAAAAAATATTAGGGATGAACTCTAATTACTCATAAAAGAAATTGTTTTCATAATAAAACGAATTTTACTATGTCATTGTTACTATATTTCTGTACAGATATTATTAACATTTATTATGCAATTTGCATAATGAAATCAAATTAAGTTGTAGTTTTCTGCAAGCACAGGTTTTTCCGGCATGTGATGGATATTTACAAGACTGAATGGAAAATTCAGGTAAGAACAACTTTTTCAAACGACGTGGGTATAATTTGTCATCTTTTTTCATACGGTAAATACGGTATATCCAATAAAAAACACTCGACTTGGTTACACCAACATGATATTGAATTACTTGCTTGACAATTGTTTAGAGATATTACACCATTTTCAAAATCTAAACTATTTTCAGTACTCTAAACAGCTTTCAGCTGGGATAACGCCCCGAAACAATTGTCTTATAATTATCTAATTATAAGAAAATTGTGTTTAAGCAAAAAAGTGTTTTTGTTATCAACATATGTTCAATATATTCAAAATATTCAGTGTTTCGTCAAGAAATCAGTAAATTTTTCTGAATAAATTCAAGTCGAAGCCGATGATTTGAAAATTTTATTTATTTTATTATACCGGAGTTCATCAGCAGTTGATTTTTACTTTGAAGGAAGAAAGCTGCTATGGTTTCTAATTCTGCCAATTGTCCAATATTTGGGAATAGGTTTCCTAAATGTACTAGACCTTTTTGTGCAGAATCCAACGATGCAGCTTTTAACCATTTTTTTCAGCACAATCTGCTAGTCGCATCGCAACCACCCAGTGTAATGCTGGAAATATATGATAAGGGTTTTCGCCAAGGGATTGAGCAATAAAACTGCATCCTGAAATGTATTTCTTTTTTGTAATAACTGTAGTTCCATAAACGTCAACAACCTAGACGTTCTTTTTTTTTGCAGTTTTGCATTAATCAATTTGTTAGATCATCAAATCCTTTACGTTTATAGGAAATCACAGTATCGTTCGGCCTTTACTCCATTAAGTTGACTCGTAGGTGCAAGTATTTCATCGAAATATCATATTTGTCAAACACAATATCTAATCGTTTTACATTCTACTGCAATAATATATTAATAATTCTTTTGGAGAATGCCTCAGCAAAGTTGCCGAACGTGTTGAAATTTTTTAAAGAATGCCAAAATGATAAATACATCTTGCCGTTTTTGCATATTTGTGATTATTTTCATTTTCTACAGCTAGTTCCAATTTTGGAGATTTCATGTAAAATCCTTCTCAATTAATTTTACTATATAAATGCTTGTTAAAAAAGATTTATATCCGTTATATCTTGCATACTATTTTCATGTACTTTTTTTGTTCTGATACAACTTTGATATACTGTTGCCTTCTTTCGAAGAAAGGTGTCAAATTCTTTTTCTTCAATTGGATCAGAAAACTTTCAACATTGGAGCAAAAATCGCTCATTCTCTACTTAACTCAGGAAACATTGTGAAGGCGATTTATCAGCAAGTTCATCCGTGCAAATATATCGAAGAGGGCACTGCTGGTTCACATTATGGGGATTCAAGCATTAAATTACTGGACGATATTTTGAACCTTTTTTATTTTTATTGAACCTGGATTGCGACCATTTATGAGAGTAATTAATGTCACATGACGAGTCGGTTTGTAGTCGTGATGAAAAAAGAGCTGCGTTAATACTGTTTCTGTGGGGATATATGAGCGGGTATATTTGCATCGCATTTTCATTTTGAGTAATATCGATCAAACCTCCAATCACAGCAGAAGATCGATTTGAGACTGCTTCAATGACAAGTCAAAAACCACTGCATTGGGTCTTGAAACAACCGTTTCTAGTGAAGTATGTATTGTTTTTTTATCTTTTTACGAATATCATGATTTCTTCGATCTGCTGTTCTTTGAATGTTTATGAACTATTCTGGTTGTAGTTTTCATCTAATTACCCGTTTAATCACAAAGCAAAAACGAAATTCGTTCCAGTTATCTATTCCTTATGTTTATCACTTGTAGCGAACTTGTTCGCGTTTTTTAAATTAAAGCTCCAACATCTCACACGCAAACACCAGAAATTTTGCATTATATTGCATAAATACCAAAAAATTAACTATTCTAAACTATCATTTGATTTCTACTGGTGACTACACTCGCTATGCTCATTATGGCACTATGTGTTTTGGTTATAAGTTTTGAAAAATTTCTTGATTAATCTTTTCTATAATTTAAATTTGAAACTCACCAAATTAACAGCGATTTCCTTTTCGTAATTCTTCTCGTTACATATTCCTGCATTATTCACAAGAATATCGATATTCTTGAATGTATTGATCGTCTGTTTGAAAGCATCTGTAAAAACAGAACCATGTTTTTCTTACAAAGCTGCTTGACCAGTCTAATAAAGTATAATTTGGCAGATTCATCACACCTTCTGAGTAGAAAAAATACCGCAAAGTGCAGCCAAACTATGGATATTATTGATAGAATAAGTGATTTAAACACTTTAGAACCTAAAAAAGGTAGATAACCACACAATACTTTGTTGATATTAACGGATATCTTTCAGAAGAAAATAACGAACTGATGACGGTTAAACAATTTCAATTTCAAGACACCAGAATACCGGAATCCTCAGAGATTTAACTCAATTAATAATTTTTTATTTCATATCAATTCCTAATTTTATTTGATATTAAAACACACATAATAAGTTATTTCAGAAACGAGAACATTTGTAAGCATAAGTAAAAAAAGTTCTAGAAGAAGCATTTTTCATTCATTTAGAATTTTTCAGGAACTTATCTGTTCATAATAGAAAACAATATCAATATAATTATTTAGTGCGGGAATAAAAATAAGATCTCTTTCTTAAGTGGTACATAGTATCATAACATGATTTTGACAATAGAAAAAGTTTTATTGAGAGAAAAATGAAGAGACACCACAAGCAGATAATAAAAGAAGTTCATATCAGGTAATGTATGTTAAATATGTGGAAATAGGCAATAAATACGAATAAAAACAAAAATGTATTTTTCTAACAAGAAAAACACATCTTTTTGACAAGAGTGAATGGCAACAAATAAGTGATAAAGATGAAAATATTGTTGCAGAATAATTTGGGATATGACGAGAATTTTGACGAAGCAAATGTGAGTTTGGAATGTGATAAGTTTTTGATATTTTCTAATTAATCACCATAATTGTTTCTTCGATAATAAAAGCTGTTCGAAATTAATAACACGTTAACTGAAGTATTTTAAGACTAAATAGTGATAGATATAAATCACTTTCTTAGACTACAGAAAGGAAATTTATGAGAGGAAGATATTGTAAAATTCTGGATTCCAAGAGTTTTCAAATAATTTTAAGCGCAAAAAATGCCACTTAATGAATAAATACGACGGTGTGGTGAAAAATTTCCGGCCAGACCAAGGAAAACGATGTTTTAAAATTTTTTTTGCTTCATTTTTCAAAATAATCTCCATCAACATTTATAAATTTTTCCTAACAGCTGAAAAAAGTGCATAAGAATGCACTCTCAATCTGAGGTCTTCCAATACTATTTAATGGATTTCCTCAATCATTTCTGAAGTTGTGACCTCAACGGCCGTTCTGAACGAGGCTCTTCAGATGAACTCACACGACCCATCTGAATTCAGAAACCCACTACTTAATAATTGAATAAGATGGAGACGAGTCTCCTAGTGCTGAACCCATCTCTTCTTTTATTTGTTTTAGTGTAAAACCTTTCAAATAGAAGTATTTGATGATACCACGTTTCTCCAATTTTTCCATTTCCACGAAAATAACGGAAGCGTCTCCGTAAAGTGCTCTCAAACGCAAACTAACGTAGCGATTGGGCTGAAACTTTACATACCTACAAGCTAACTGAGATCCACTGAATTTTTATGAGGTCCGGAATTAACTTCCATATGCCTCTTCGTCGTCGATTTGTACCGTTGTTCTACATAATTACAATTGTACCCGATTATCCTTCTAGGGATAATTGTTAAGAGCAAGGCGTCGGCACTTTCTGCTTGGCTGATAACGTTCACACAGCGTCCGGCAGATCATGCCGATGATGACACATACAAGCTCAGTAGGAATAGTCTAAGATCCTGGTTGCCAGGTGTAAACAGGTAAATCGATAGTAGCATTTTACACCGGTCTGATAATTTAATCAAATTTACATGAAAATAAAGATTATTTAATTATGAACACGGTAAAATAGGGTTGCCTGCGAAAAATCAGTCCTGAATTACGGTTGTCGAATTTTAAAAAGTGAAATATTGCCGCGAGTGAATGTGTACGACTGAGAGGTCCCAAGCAACCGTTCCGTGCGTTAGAAGAGGACAGAGCATAATCGATCCGTTGATTGCATTAATTGCACTGATTTAGCGTTGAAGTTAGGGATCAAGCTATGTCAAAGTCTTCCCGCCTTCCACGCGTTTACAGGCTGCGATTACACGGCAGCATTTTACAATAAAGGAAAAGTAAAACCTTTTCAAATATTTTCCAAAAATGAGAAATATCAAACAGTTTTTGCGTCATTAACAGATGCTGCTGATATTTTCATTGAAGATAAAATGAAAATTGTTCAAGAATTTACAGCTTGTATGTATGGGATTAAGAATTGCACTAATGTGAATGATGCAAGATATCGCATTTTTATGAAAAATTACTCTGCTAAAGAAGACAGTGAGCAGTTTCTAAAAAAAATCAAAGGCTTCGACTCTAACTCCATACCTCCGTGCTGGATATCATTAAAACAAAAAGTTTTACGAACTATTTACGTAAATTCGATGTGGCTGAATGCAACAGATCCAATATGTATCAAACTTGAACCTGAGAGTTGCGGTTGGTAAGTACTTAGATGAATATTTAAAACCACGAGGATTCATTGGGGATCATACACCTTTAAGAATAGATGATATTATCGAAAGAACCGAAACAGAGAGTGATGACGAAGAAGGTGCAGATTTCGAAGATCTCAGCTTTATTTCCGATGACTCAGAAGCTGAATAATTAAAAAAAAAATTATTTATTTATAATTTTTTTTAATAAAAAAATTTTTTCTTAATTAGTATTACATATTTATTGCTATAACCTTCTTATTTACTTTTACTATATATGTATATATACTTTAATATCACATTAAATATATACACATAAATAATTAATTAATTAAAAATAATATTAAAAATATATTCTTCTATTTTAATAATACATTACTCTAAAATGATACACAGCATATACAAGTCTATCGCTATCCTTTTCAGTTGCACTGACAAATAGCATGCGCGCTCTTTTTCTTTAAATGGGCGGACCTTAAGCAGCTGTTATGCTCTGTCCTCTTCTAACGCACGGAACGGTTGCTTGGGACCTCTCAGTCGTACACATTCACTCGCGGCAATATTTCACTTTTTAAAATTCGACAACCGTAATTCAGGACTGATTTTTCGCAGGCAACCCTATTTTACCGTGTTCATAATTAAATAATCTTTATTTTCATGTAAATTTGATTAAATTATCAGACCGGTGTAAAATGCTACTATCGATTTACCTGTTTACACCTGGCAACCAGAGAGTTATGACTGGAAAAGAATAGGCAACCTAACGTTTAGAAGGGTACTGTAGGACGCCACTCCAAATTTACACCTGGTGGCGCTATCTCTTGGTCAGGCGGGCAACTTTTCATCCCATCTTCGTATTCCACAGGTAAAGATGGTGATGTCTTTAGTGTTAACATATCTGGATCTGTTACAATAGTCAATCAAATGAAGAAATTGAAAGGGTTAAATATATCCACTGATCGAAAAACATTTTTAAAAATTTCAAAGGAAAACTGAAGTTGTACCTTCGAAACTCTGCTTATTTGTCACATCGGTTTCAACGAACCCCATTCTTTTTTTCTCGAATTGTTCTTCAAGTTCTCCAATGGCATCTCTACAAGCATTAACGTCTACGTCAGCTATCATCACCCCCTAAAAATGGAAATCTTCAGATGAAAATGAACCTCTTTTTTCTAAAAATCATGCTTAAGATAACAATCAACAATTAAAAAAACAATCCTGTAAAATAAAAATTCCTATTGAAAAATCATTCATTCCATTTTCATCTCAATCAAAGTTTCTGGAAGTAATGAGTGTTCAATCAATATACCTAACTAAGACATATGGGAATAGGTAGACATTATCAATATTTCGAAACATTTTGGCTATTTTGGAATAGAGTATTGTGATATAGTAGAATTTGGGAATTTGAAAATATATTTGATTACAAACTCGTGAAAAAACTGTTCAAAATCACAAAAACTTTTTCTTTAAAATAGAAGAAACTTACTTTAGCCCCATTCTTCAATAGTTGCTTAACAGCTTCAAAACCAATGCCAGAAGCACCTCCAGTAACTAGAGCCACTTTTCCTTCAATGTCGAACATTATTAAAATATACTCTATATGATACTCAAAAACGAGTAGGTAACAGCAACAAATAACGATTCACCTTACGAATTATACCTCATTTACCTTTATGAATAACTTGTCATACATAATTAACCACATAAGTAAATTTGCCTGATAAGATGAAAACTAGTCAAGGATATTCAACAAAATTAAAAGGCGTTTTTTGTTTTTCACAATTTGAGACAAGGTAATGATCATTACACTTTGTAATTTTATGATTATTCTTGCTGAAAATTCAAGTAGATTTTTAATGATTGATAAAATGAAAAAATTTCTTCTTTATATCGAAATGATTTGAAATGTAAAATGAATTTAAGTATGTCATGGAAAAACTACTTCATTATTGTTAATTTAATTCAATGTAAGATAAACACATAGATTTCATCGCGATAGTATGACAAGATCGAAATAAACTACTGAAGAATAGCATGAATGTGGAAAAGAACATATACGTCTAATAATTTATTACATAATTCAAATAGGAGCAATTTTATTAATAACCAATGATAAAATGATAGAAATTTGATTAATGGATCTTTACCACTGAAGATTCCTAATAATGATGAAACAATTGTATGGAATTTTCATTCAACGAGTTCCATGATTTTTTGAAACTCAGTTAATATTCCTCTTCAAAGTGATAGATTGTGTTTTCGTTGCAACAATTGTGTAGAGAGTTCGCTGACAGTTTTATTTGAAATATTTCGATACTTTGATCAAGAATCTCAGTATTGTCTAAGCATGAAGGACTCGTGAAGCTGGAAATTAGTTATCTACTTACCCGCTAGGGTGTGATATGGAGCAGTACGGCAGAGAACTACTCTTACACATCTAGACAAATCAAGAGGCAAAGATCTGAAGTGTTTGAATGAAATGCCCACAAAGCCTCTACGTACTCTTACTGATCTTGTCGCGAGGGAGGGATCTAGAATGCTTGAAAGAGTTGTCTCTTTCAATGTATGTCACACCTTCAATAAAGGAAATTCACGTGATTAGTTCACGAACTAATGTTCTCTTCATTCTGAAGATATGTCGTGGGGGCGTTTCGAGAGTCATCGATTCTTTATTGTTTGAATAAATATCACTGAAGATTTCTTATAGGGATGAAACAATTTTATGGTATTTTCATTGAACAAGTTCGATGATTTTTCTAAACGCACTTAATATTCACTCTTGAAAGTGATAGGTTACGTCCTCGTTGACATTTGAGTAGACAGTTCCCTAAGAGTTTCATCTGGAGGACGGAACAGATACCAGAGGAGTGGAAATGCGCGCTGATACATCCATTGCACAAAAAGGTTGACAAGATGGGTACCAATAATTACAGGAGAATTTTCTTACTCCCGGTTGCTTACAAAATACTTTCTAAAGCACTCCTAAACAAAGTATAATACCAAGCGATTCACCTAATTGTAGCTTGTAGGAGTACAGTGATCACAATCATTGAGTTCAAGATGCCTAATCGCTCCAGAACACGGGAGCATTCATACACATTGCAGACAGATTTCTGTGGTGTTCGAAGGAAATGTCCACGAAGCCTCACGTACTCGAACTAATGTTGTCATGAGGAATCTAGAACGCCAGAGACAGTTTATGCGTCTTGTATTCGATAGAGGGAGCTCACGTGAATTTTCACAAAGTGTTGTTCCTCTCATTGGGATCTAGGACCTGTGGACGTTTTGAAAGTCATCGATTCTTGATTGATTAAATACGGACTGATGATTCATAATGATGATGAAACAATTGTATCCTATTATCATTCATCAAGCTCGATGATTTTTTCGAAACACTCTTAATATTCACTCTCGAGAGTGATAGGTTCGTTATACCTTTTGACAAACATTTGTGTAGACAGCTCCCTGCGAGTTTTATTCGAAATATTTCGATTAAAAGTATCAGTATTTACGACACAAATGGGACTTGGTTTAGCGAAGTCGAGGTAGGTTTGATACTGTTCATGCATAATAAGTGTGATATTTTGCGGAAAAAAAGACATATTTTAGGAAAGCTGTCGTTTTGATGTTGAAATATATTATTATACCTACTCAAAACCGAAAGCGCGGACCATTCCCGCGGTTATTTTCTTGTGGCAGGCCATTTGAAAATGGAGACAAAAACTTCTTTTTGACATATTTCAGGAAAGTTCAAATTTTGATATGTTATTCTTGATAGTATCAGAAGTATATATCTCTCATGGCAGACCGATCTCGCGGTTGCATTGGCACGGCACGGCAGACAAAAAACACTTTTTCCCGCGCCAATCTACCTGTGTGTAGTATATACGTAGTATACGAAATGAACGGATTTTCGTTTTCTCTTTCTTCTTCCTAATTTATTACTGTCGTATTCTTTCTCTCTCAACTCTTTTTGACGGCAAAATTGACATACATTAAGAAAAAAACCAATATGAAAATAATGTTTCAAATTTAAACGAATTTGAATTCAGTTGATTAGATAATAATATTATTGATAGTTTCGATGCATGTCATCACTCTATAAATTGCATAATTTCTCATTCCGCATAACTGATATGAATTTTTATCTCTTTGAAATTATTTTTCAACAGAAACACACTCATTCCCTCGCAAATACAACACTTTTTAATATATACGTCACATATGGAATAGAGACATTTTTGTGTTATCTTTCTTCTTCATAATATACTTACTATTCTCGTATTCTCTTTCATTTCTCGTTCTTCTCTTTCATTTCTTTCCGACAACAAAATTGGCACACATAAAGAAAAAACCAACGTGACACTAATATTTCAAATTCACACAAATTTATTTTATAGTATTTTAAAAAAATTGGAATTTATATGTTATTTTTGGTAGTATTTTACTTTTTACTTTTTTCCAGCATTTGACTCTCAAGGCCGTATGCATTTTTTCCAGCATTTGATAAAGAAGTAGTACTTCGAAACGTCGTCATGCGTATTTTATATTAAATTATGAGAAAATTTTAAATATTGTTATATTATTTATAATAAATGAAAATATCGATCTCAATTATAAATTATAGCAGTCATAAAAAGTGAAAAATTCAAATAGTTGTTCATAATCCCATTTCTGTGTTATCATCTTCTGAATCTTCGTCCTCGTCATGGAAGAGAATATCATCACTGTCTGCTTCGGTTTCTGTCGAATGAAATAAAATGAGCATATAAAATTTTATGCCATAAGTATGTCATTACCTGAAGAATTGTCGATTAAGTCGCTGACCAGACATGGCAATTGATCTCCACGAACCATTTAACCATGAAAGAGCTTTCTTGCTCTATCCAGCCACATTGACGTGAGTCCAACGTCGTTGGTTGTTACTGAGAAGCGTTTTTACAAATTCTTGAAATAAAATGCGCTCTCAAAAACTGCTGCAGCAACTCAACTTTACAAGGAGGTATAATGCGACAATGTAACCAAGAAATTTCTTACTTTTTTCGAGACAAAAAAAGCATACTTCACCACTGCTTATTAAAACTTCATTCAGTATTGCTTCATTTAGCGGATATTTATTGCCTCCTTCTGAAACTACATCTTTCTGGGCAGCGTTGTCTCCTTCCTGAATATCATCACTGATTCAAGATAATTTGACATTTGTTACACAGAAATCTTGTACTGTGTTATCATTATTACTAGAGCTCTCGGCCGATGTTGGAGTTTGCGAAATAGATGGTTCTGTTGATGAGGTACTGGGTCAGATGTTGCAGGAGGATCTTCGGTTTTAAGAGTTGATTTGTTTCCATAAAAATTTTTTTTTAACGCCGTGAATGTCCTGTAACATCCTGTGATAGCCCGAATCATAAATATCTTTCGGTAAAACCATGTCTCCGTATTTGAGGTTATGATATTTTCGTAAGCTCAAAATTTGACGACATTTTTATAGTTTCGTCAGTGAATAAAAATACTTTATCCCTTTTCTCCCTTACACAAAACACACACTGCATTTCACCTGACATGATAAAGGAAATCCAATGGAAATCAATCAAATAAACTGTTATCTGTCAATATTTCGTGAGTTTATTGTGATCACTACATGCACTGATGTAAACGTTCTTGAAAAGAATAATTAAGAATTCGATTTGTTCTAGGGTTCAGAGGCGACAGAATGAATATAATAACATAAATATCATGTTTTATGTTTTGTTTAGACTACGAAGTGAAAAGGAAACGAATGATGATGAATGAAGACGTCATAAAATGGTAGAGAATTCAGAATCAGTTTCGGCATGATAATACAATGGAAAAATAAAATCTAACAACCTACTTACTGAAGGTATATAAAATAATATTGGATATTCTATTAAAATCTAAAAAGATTGAAATAGAAAGAATTATTTCAAAGAACTGAAAATTCATAATTATTATGTGAAATGAGCAATTATGAACGACATTTCTTCATTTCGTATGTGACGATATATTTATCACACACTGTTGTATTTGCGCGGGAATAAGTGTTTTTTGTTTGAAAATGTGGATAAAATAATCTCAAAGAGTTAAAAATTCATATAGGTTAATTATGCACTTCATAGAGTGATGACATGCACCGAAACTGTTAATAATATTATTATTATCTAATCAAGTGAATTGAAATTAGTTTAAATTTAAAACATTATTTTCATATTGCTTTTTTTCTTAATGTATGTCAATTTTGCCATCAAAAATAGTTGAAATAGAAAGAATACGACAGTAATAAATTAGGAAGAAGAAAGAGAAAACGAAAATCCCTTCATTCCGTATACTATGTACCTATATACTACACACATGTAAATTTGCGCGGGAAAAAGTGTTTTTCAGTCTACCGTGCCAAAGCAACCGCAAGATCGGTCTGCCTTGAGAGATATATGCTTCTGATAATATCAAGAATAACATATCAAAATTTGAAGTTACCTGAAATATGTCAAAAAAAAGTTTTTCACCTCCATTTTCAAATGGTCTGCCACAATAAAATAATCGCGGGAATGGTCTGCCCTTTCGGTTTTGAGTAGGTATAATAATATATTTCAACATATCAAAACGGCAGCTTTCCTAAAATATGTGTCGTCAGATGTTTACTGGACTCTTAGATATATATATATATATATATATATATATATATATATATATATATATATATATATATATATATATATATATATATATATATATATATATATATATATATATATATATATATATATATATATATATATATATATATATATATATATATATATATATATATATATATATATATATATATATATATATATATATATATATATATATATATATATATATATATATATATATATATAAACGAATTCACATAGAAGATGAAGCAACAGCACCTAATGTACGTCATACGTCATATATGATTGTTGTTAATGTAGGTGTGAAATCCACCAATTTTCCTCAGCAAAGATTCAATCATAAATGTGGTTGTCAAAAACTTAGTTTTCGTAGCACTTTCGTGATTTGCCGTATTTGCAAATAGCAAGATGTGGCATCCTACTCTTTCTAATGACCTGGAATGCGCTAAAAATGTGTCAAAATTTTTAGAAGAAGCACACTCTTAAAAGTTATTTCCATCTACTGTTTGGCTGTAATCCGATCAGCTGGTGTTTTTGATAATCTAGATCTTTCAGTGAAACGGTAGTAGTTTCTGGAGCGATGTGTGATAAATTAGCTATTGTCCATGCCAAAAAACTCATCCCATCATCCTTAAGATTAATAAGATCTAAATTAACAGCTCAGTTAACAGTTAAGCCTCAAAAATTGCGAACAAACTTTATTTTATATATTAATTAAGGAGTGGACGAACAAAAACCCTAACGTACCTTTACAAATTAACTAGATAACTGTGTGTGATAGAATTTAATCACCAAAATTTCATTATATTATTAGGAAGTAATTAATTAGTCATTTTTTGTCAAAACATATATTTCACACAGCAACTTCAAATCATACTAATTTTATCACATACTCTATCGATTTTACTGTAAGGTTAATCAGTCCATCGATACCTTTTTGAGTTAAAGATATAACTTTATTCAGGTTGTCATAAATGAGACTCTGGCTTAATCCTTTCAGGCCATCACCTTGTCCTTCTAGTGAGCTCACAATCTTATTTTTCAAAGAAGATGGAAGTAAACCAAATCCAGACCCTTCATCTGAAAAAAAATATTATAGGTCTATTACTATTTTACGGGTTTTTATCATCGGTAGGATCATGAAGTTCTACAGTTATTACAATCAACCATACAACAGTACAATCAGTTACATTACAATAAAAATGAAACAATTTGTCAAAAAATACCATTAGAGAGTTCTCTGAATGAAATATCGTGAATTGACATAAGAATTTGGTATTTTTTGACCTTGGCATATTCTTCTGAAGATTGAGTGCAGGAACCTTCACTCAATCTTCTGTGTGCAGAGAATCCAAATCTGAACTGATTTTTGATATTTCATGAAGTTATTTATATTTGAACTGATACCTGTCGTGGTTACATGAATTTTATGTATCAAATAAATAATAATTAATGTTCTGGTAATTTTTCTGGTGTTTAGTTAGGCACTCTATCTCTACAATGTTTTCATTGGGGGGTTTCATGCAAATTTTCAGTCTGAAGATTTTCTGGGGTCGGAGCTCTGAGATTGACAGCTTATTCATAACTCAAAAGCAAGCTGTTAGGATCCTATTGGGTTTGAAAAGGACTGATTCATGTAGAGGGCTCTTCAGGGGGAATAACATCTTAACGATTACTGGGCTATACTTATTTGAAATGACTTAGATTGAATTCTCGCTTAACTCTTGATGAAACATAATTAAATATTAAATTAAATTAAACTCCTGGCTTAATGTTTCACGATTATATTTAACAACATTAATTTGTCAACATGTTTCGAGCGTAAGCTCATTTCCAACACTAAAATACAGTAAGGAACCTTTTAGAGGCAATTGAAATATGCAGTTCTTGGAAAAAAACAGAAGACATCGTAAATGAACACTTAGATTTTCAATTATCTTCCCTCCTTATATACATTGTATAGATATAAATTTGTTGTTCGTTCCCTACTGTATTTTAGTCTTGAAAATGAGCTCACGCTCGAAACATGTTGACGAATTCATGTTGTTAAATATAATCGTGAAACATTAAGCCAAGAGTTTAATTTAATTTAATACATATTTGAAATATTAATGTTCATTTTTAAAAATAGCTTGATATTTAATGACTTCTTACCAATTAATAAAACATACTTCATAATAAAAATTTCAATTATTCATTTCCAATACATTAAATTTGAATAGACTTAGTATTTATGAAAAAAGTTCATATAACTAAGCAATTACAATCTTCAATAGACTACAAAACATTAAAATAACGAAAACTTTCGAGCAATATACACAACCGGTATTCCCCTTGTTATTGCAGTTAGAACCATATAACTTGTCAGACTACCTCGAAGAGCTGACATAGAATATTGTAAACTAAATGAGGTAAATTGTTCATTTATGCAATGTATTAGTTTATGGACCAAGATCATATTAAGAATCCTTTGCATTATTTCGATTGTTAGCATTTCATTTTAATCAATGACTGAATAAAGATTATTATTATTATTTAATGAAATCAACACGTGTAAGGATTTTTTAACCTAATATGTTTTATAATTAATCAACTTTGTTTTTTTTTAGTCATTTAATTTCATAATTATTCAGAAAATTGCTACATGCTATAATTATCAACCTTGAAATTAATTATTACATTTCTTGTTATGAATTATATAAATACTCTATGAGTTCTGATAGGCTATCAGAAAGACTGATGTTCTCCAGATAATTATGAGCCCCTCCTATTCAAAACCGATATTCTAATATATCTAATTTTATAACGAGTTTTACAATTATACCACATAGATCATTTGATCGATTGTTATCGTTAAATTTAACTATTAACTATATGGAGGAAAATCGCGATTTTCAAACTCGAATATATTTGGTAGATAATATTAAACAGAATTCATTTATTGGTTCTTATAAGTTTTTATATTATAATTTAATAATGTTTATGAAATATGAAAAATTTCAATAATTTGTTATAAGCTGCCAACTATGATAAAAAACTATTCAATCCAGATAGTTTTTCTTTATTTTGTATCTCATACATCTTTCCGATGTGAATGTCTAGATCCAAAATTTTAAAAAGAATTTGGCATATTTGAAATAATATTATTTCGTATTAAGGTACCTGGGTCGAATATGGCCATCCGAAAAATATGGCCACATACCATTATTCCAAACACGAAATATTGTAGTAACCTTAAACGCGCCCATAAATTGTCGCTAGTGTCGCGTGTATCCGAACGGCGTATCTGTCACCCTTCCCGCGTGCCCGCTAGCCGACCAGTGTCAATTTGGTAAGTATTGTCCTATATTTTGTTATTTTTTAAATAAGAATCTTTGTAAATCACATTACAATGTTGTGTGACTATTGTAATTTGATATTTCTTTGCTTAATTATCAAAGTAATAGTGTGGTTCTAATTCGTGAATAAAAAAAGGTACAAAATAGAAAAAAAAAATTTTTTTTTCTATTTTGTCATATCATTGTGATTTATCTATGAAGGATCTCAAAGTAACGTTTTCTTTTTGATAATGTCGTTGTTAATTATAAGTATAACTATGCGTAGCATTTTAAGTTTAAAATTAAGAAAAACTTGTTGAATCTCGTTAAGATAGTTCTTTATTTGTACTGAATGTCATCCAAAGAATATCTTTTAAATAAATACTCTATTAAAACATTATATACATTTTTATTTCATTTTAAACATGTTAATTCATACAGTAAATATGGCCACATTTATGGGCATATTGCCTCCCCCGTCGGAAATATGACCAATTTCAATTTTTTTTCGAATGTTGAAAATAGTTTTTTGTCGTTTAAAGTCTTTGTTTTGTTTTGCCTTTGTTGTAAAGATAAATAGCCACTCTTCATGAATGAGTGCAAAAACTTGTATTTTTTAGCGTTATTATTATTAAAAAAGGATAACAAACCTTAAGGTGGCCATATTCGACCTAGGTACCTTATTATTGATTCGTATTGACGGGTGTTTTTTTTAAAGATTGGCATTACTGTTGAAGATGGCGACCGATTTAACAGCTGAGAACTGATTTATTCTCAAATTGGTTTGGAAATTCATCATGAATAGACTCACGCCTGAACAACGCTTGCAAATAATGCAATTTTATTTCGAAAATAATGGTTCTGTGCGGAAAACGTATCGCGCACTACGTCCATTTTATCGTCGACAAAATTGTCCATCAGAGTAGGTAATTCGATTAACCATGGAACGTTTTCCCACCACGTTTACTCTTATTGATAACTCGCATCCCCAGAACGCCGTACGATGCATACAGAAGAAGCTATTGCTACTGTAGAGCGTAGCATTGAGCAAGACCCAAATGAGTCTATCCGCCATCGAGCACAGGAATTGGATCTGTGTCCATCCACTTTATGGAAGATTTTGCGGAAGGATCTTGGTTTGCGTGCTTACAAAATCTAACTCGTGCAAGAATTGAAGCCAAACGATCATCAAGTAAGGCGTAGATTCGTCGAATGGGCCCAAAACGAGATTGCCGTTGTTCCCCATTTTCATAAGCGAATTTTGTTTAGCGATGAAGCGCACTTCTGGTTGAATCGCTACGTCAACAAACAAAACTGCAATATTTGGAGTGAAGATAATCCTCAAGTGTATGTCAAACACCGTTACATCCTGAAAAACTGACTGTTTTGTGCGCTTTATGGGCTGGTGGAATCATTGGCCCGTACTTCTTCAAAAACGATGATGGCCAGAACGTTACAGTCAATGGTGATCGGTATAGAGCCATGATTACTAACTTTTTCATTACTGAATTGAACAACCATGATGTCCAGGAGCTGTGGTGTTCAAAAAGACAACGCAACATGTCACACAGCTCGTGCCATAATCGATTTATTGAAAGACACGTTTGGTGACCGCCTAATTTCACGTTTTGGACCTGTGAATTGGCCTCCAAGATCTTGCGATTTAACACCGCTAGACTAATTTCTGTGGGGCTATGTAAAGTCATTGGTCTATGCGGATAAGCCACAAACGCTTGACCATTTGGAAGACAATATTCGCCGTGTTATTGTCGATATACGGCCACAAATGCTGAAAAAATTCATCGAAAATTGGACATCCAGATTGGACTACATCCGAGCCAGCCATGGCGGTCATATGCCAGAAATCATACTTAAATTGTAATTCCACAAGATTATCTTTCGAATAAACGAAAATTCTTGTCAATCGAATGATCCATCGTGGTTTCATTGCAATTTAATGTTCAATACCTCAAAAAAAAAACACCTTCATATCGTTTTCAGTTTTTTATTGTTCTGAATTTTTCAATTTTCGTAGAAAAATCTGAAAATTGAAAAAAGAACTCAAGACTTTCCTGAATATAGATATAATAGTCAAATAATCTCATGAGAAATAAGTAGCTAGTCTTTCTGTGCTTCCAGTTAACCATAAGAAACTGTAGTTCAGCACAAAATGAAAAAAAATTATGAACAATCGTTAAACCTTTTTGAACCTAATCATGTGTTCAAATATAAATTACTCTTTTCAATACCTATAGTATTTCAATGTTGGTATATTTAAAGTACTTTGTTTCAATTATTATTTAAATCACAATAGATCAAATGAACGAAATAATTGATGTCATTGATATTATTCATTGAATATTATTCATCTTCAAAATATATTAATAAAAGTTAGTCTAAAGTAGGAAATAGAGAGAAATTGTCATAAAGATATTAAACAGTTTGTTCGCAAATTTCAAGCTATTTCATACGTACCTACTCTCAAACTGTTAACAAAAATTTATGGAAATTATTTTTGTGGTATAGATAGCGTTTTGACAAGTTTATTATCACGAAATGAGTTTCTCTTTCATTATCGAGTTACACTTTATGAGTCACTGAAATTATTATTATATGACTAATGTTACATTTCGTTTGTTCTATGATTACGCTGTTAACACCTGATTCGTTTGAAGGACCGCTAATTAAAATGAAAATACGTAGGTAACCACTTATGTTTTATATTCTCTCATTTTCACCAGAAATATAAGTATATATATATATATATATATATATATATATATATATATATATATATATATATATATATATATTCAATGTTATTAGCAATAACAGGCTTATTTTGATGTTAAAAACTTTATTTTCGTTGACGTTTCGTTGTATATCACATTTTTTTCAAAACTAATGAATAATTGAATTTTATGAATTACTATAGATATCAAAATGTCAAATTTATTTTTTATAAATATCAAATTAGTTTTCTTGTATTTTCACATATTCATTTTTAGTATCAGATGAATATTCCT
This sequence comes from Henosepilachna vigintioctopunctata, assembly GCA_030704895.1. Taxonomy (NCBI): domain Eukaryota; kingdom Metazoa; phylum Arthropoda; class Insecta; order Coleoptera; family Coccinellidae; genus Henosepilachna; species Henosepilachna vigintioctopunctata. The sequence continues at coordinate 1,294,397 of JARQZJ010000064.1, forward strand.
GGCTTAGCATTCGCTTCGGAAGTTTTAGTCTTCTTCACCATGGTAAGCCAGGTGATTCTTATAAGTATGATTTATGTATATATATATATATATATATATATATATATATATATATATATATATATATATATATATATATATATATATATAATAAATTATAAACAAAAAAACTGTAAATATTAATTATATAGCCTGTTTTAATAACAGGCTATTTTCAGTGTTGAAAGCTCCATTTTATAATGGATATATAAATATATGATATAAAAACACCAAACTTATTTTTTTGAAAAAATCAAATTGGCTTTTTTGTCTCTTTAGTATTCAGAACGTCGCTTCGGATGTTTTAGTCTTCTTCACCATGAGGAATTCTTTGAAACACTCATGGTAAGCCAGTTGATTCAAAGGATTGTGAAAAATTATAATTTATTTTTTCAGATCTGATTTCATCCTCTGAATACTAAAGAGACAAAAAATCAATTTGATTAAAAAAAACTAAGATTGATATTTTGATATCTACGGTAATTCATAAAATTCAATTAGATAGTTATTAGTTTTGACAATATTGTTATATACAATGAAACGTCAACAAAAATAAAGCTTTTAAAATTGTTAATGCCTGTTATTGCTAAAAATATTAAATATATATATATATATATATATATATATATATATATATATATATATATATATATATACCTATATATATTTTTTCGTTATGATGTTCTTGCCTGTTGATTATCTATAGTTTTTTATCAATTTTTTTCAGTAATAATAGGTTTTATTATATGAAAAAATCCTATTTTTCTTGTTGATTACAATTTTTTATTAAAATTTGTTTTTTGTAGTCAATAACGAAACATAAGCGAAAATAGAGGTTTTTTTCATATAAGAAATCTTGATATTGCTAAAAAAAAGTGATAAATATATATATATATATATATATATATATATATATATATATATATATATATATATATATATATATATATATATATATATATATATTATTTTGAAAGTTTTAGCAATAACAGCCTTTTTTGGATATGAAAAAGTTTATTTTTTTGACGTTTCGTTGTTATATTACAACTTTGTCAAAACTTTTTTTTTGTAATATAACAACGAAACGTCAACAAAAATAAACTTTTTCATACCGAAAAAAGCCTGTTATTGCTAAAAACTTTCAAAATAAAATATCTTAAACAGGCAATAAATCAATTTCAAGAAATATATATTACATATATTTCTTGAAATTGATTTATTGCCTGTTTAAGATATTTTATTTCGAAAGTTTTTAGCAATATTTTAATTAATTAATTTTAATAATTTAGAAAGTTTTGACAAAGTTGTAATATAACAACGAAACGTCAACAAAAATAAACTTTTTCATATCAAAAAAAGCCTGTTATTGCTAAAAACTTTCGAATAATATATATATATATATATATATATATATATATATATATATATATATATATATATATATATATATATATATATATGTATATATTTCGCCTCAAAAAATATTTTCAGATTTTTTAGCTTCTCTGTTGATTCAGAAAACACTGCAGTCTTCTATTTGATTTCTGAAGGAAAACGTAACTTGAGAAGAATTAATTAATAAATGGGATGTTGCGTTTTATTAATATTGACCTATTCTAATGATATAGTCACAGTGGGAGGATGGAAGAAAGTAAAGATTCTCAATAAGAATAAATATTATATTTTGTCTTCCACCATTAAAGAGCATTGACATCAGAACTGCCTTGGGATGTTAAAAAATCAATAGTTTTATTGGTAAATTTACTGAATTTATCTGTTAGATCTAGAATCTTCTGAAAAATTGAATCAACTTGTTGCTTCACTTGGTCCCCAATTGTCTGTACTGAGGCAGCTACATTATCAGCAGTGTCTTGGGGTATTACTATGCTTCTTTTTCTGATAACTAGAACAAATAATATAATATTAGCCTCCAACATTCAGAAATTTGCATGTGTTTTTATAACTGAGGCACCTCAATTTGATGAGGTTATAATAGTAATCAGAAAATGAAATAGAGCAATACCTCCGAAATGACTTCACATATGTATTAAAAATTCTCTAGATGATTGGATCATAAAAATTTTAAACGTGAAGTTTTGGTATTAAATCATGACGCACATGAAAACATTACATTCCAACGTAAAACGTAATATAAGAAATATTGCAAGAAATGAATGAATAAAATGAATAACTATAGATTGTTTTAAAGTCTTATTGATTTTGTTCTGAAGTGTACAATATTATAAATATATAAATTAATAAAACTAGTTAAATCATGCTCACTTAGAAAAACTAATGTCAAATGAATAAACCTATAGAAGCACGTTTGGAAACGAAACCCAATTTTTTAATTTTTCAATAAAATTATTTTCTTGTTGTACAAAAGCATTTACTCTTACGAAAATGACACGGAGGTTTCGCTTATCTCTTGGTGAAACATTATGTTAAAAACTATAACATTGAAAATTAACACAATTGACTTAAGTTTCATTGAATATATTAAAAACTCTACATATGTTTAGGGTAGTTAACCCATTATCAAGAGTATGCAATATTACTCAATATGTATTATTGTATACTCTTGATAATAGTTTAACCACCCGAAACATATGTAGAGTTTTTAATATATTCAGTGAAATTTAAGTCAAGTGTGTTAATTTTTAATGATACATATAGTTCTTACGAAAATTTTCTATGTCTAAGCAAAAGAATTCACTGTTTACCAAATTATGTTGAAGGATTAGTCTATATTTAGGTATTGGTCTCTAAAAATAGTCGGAACTTTGTTCTCATAAAGAATATAATCACTGAGATTGAATTCTCGCTTAACTCTTGATGAGACATAATTAAATATTAAATTAAATTAAACTCTTGGCTTAATGTTTCACGATTATATTTAACAATATGAATTTGTCAACATGTTTCGAGCGTGAGCTTCAGTCTTGAAAATGAGCTAACTTGAAACAAAATTCACCAGTTCCGATTTGGTGGGGTTTTGGTAACGGTTCAAAAACAGCATTTAAATTCAACTTCAAAAGCTTTAGAAACGTTAATTCCGTTTGCAATATCATATTATTGTGAATTTTCTGTAGAAAACAAGAACTTGTATCTTATAAGAAATGAGTATATCAATTTTAAGCCCCATTCTCTTGTTGGAAAACTCTGTGGGGATCACCAAACCAACCCAACACTTTGATTTGCTTGAGAAACTCTTATATTTTTGTTCTTCTTTTTCGTTATTTTGTCTTTCAATTCTGAATTCTTGAAAAAAACTCAATTTCATGTTGGAGATATTTTAAATATAACTCCTCGAACTTAACTATTATTATTGTACTATTCGTAATATTATTATATTAGTTTTAATTAGTATCAGAAACTAATATTAGTATTACAGTTAGTAATATTAATTTGGTCGGGCTTGGTGACAAAATACTGAAGTTGTAATTCTGAATATTGTTCTCAAAGAAATTGGGAACCCTGATCTATATAATTAACACAAATCTGACAAATATTGATTAAGGAAATGTAGCCCCTCTTTTTCATTCTAATAATTAATGAATCACTAATGAACATTATTTCCTTTACTTTTTATATTAAATTAAGCCCATCAATGAATTATTGTTCAGTACTTTTTGATCTTATATTTCATCAATTATATAACTCATATTTCTTTAAATTTTTACTCACTATATTTCATACGCAGCAGGTACTCATTCGTTTATTGTTAATTAAAATTTTCAATATTAGATAACTTTTCAATTTACTCTCAACTGCTTTAGTTTTATAATATTCTAAATTGCTATATAATAAAGAAAAAATATATAATATGAAACTCATATGCCATATGACTTTCTTGCTCCAAATGATATAATCAGTACCTATAATTTTACCAGGACATGAATCTTTATTTTATACTTACCTTGTTTTATTATCAAAACTATATATTGATAGTTTTATTCCATAACAGAATAATAATACAGATTAATAAATAACTCACCATTTTCTCCGGCAGATTCTTCTAAAACAATGGCTAGAATGAAAAATAAACTAACAAGTAGCAACTTCATCTTTACGGATATATTTTATTTTTGGCCTATTTTCAAATTCTATTACGAAGTGTGGATATTCAATACACTGTTACTGTTAGTTTGATAATTGAGCAATTTGGCTTTATCGAAAACTTAAGTATTATCGTATTTCTACGTAAGTATATGTGGATTGTCGATAAACAGGCAGTTAGGAAGCAACATTATATCACAAAATAGGTTTTTTATGAAGGACAAAAGTATTAATTTTTTTGTTTTCGTCCATATACAGTTTTTCGTTGAATTTACCGTTTCTTTTATTAAAAATATCATGTATAAGGAGTGAGAAGAAAATCGCTTCATACAACTTTTCAACAGCGGCAACAAACACAATCCAATAGCTTTCCGTTCTAAAAATAACCGAATGGTAGTTTTCTTTAATTTTTTCTTGTTTGATTTATAGGAACTGATAAATAATAGCTTTGTAGATCTGTTATCGAAGATAACATCCAAACTCGATCTAGAGCCAATTAAAAGGACTTAACAGTTTAGATGGCACTGATGGCAGAAAATATTTAACATATTTGAAATAACAAAGACATAGGCATATCACTGTTTTTGGATTTTATTCTTATTATCAATCTGTCTTTAACATTAATATCTGGATCTGAACATTTGGTTTAGTTTAATGTGATTTGAGTTTGGTTCTAAATCCATTTATATGCCCATATAAGTTGATGATTGCCTGATTAAAGGCAATTTATTCTTAAATTCAATTCGTTCAAGTCGTGTTACGACTTTCAGTAAGGAATTGACGATTGTGCATTATATTGTGTTGTTCAGAAGTCTCACTTGTGAGTTCACTTGATGACTAATGATCACAATGAAAATAAGGGTATATCTTTGCACAAAACGAAACAACGCTGCAATTACAATCTGATTTCAAAATGTGAAACGAATTTCCATTTTTTGGATATACATTTGTTAGGAGAACTACAAAGTTCCTACAATTAATTTAACTCGAAGATTATCCACATCACTGTGGAAAAAGGGAAAATATACATAGGAAGAAAATAATTGCTCATTAATTTATTTGGGATGCGATAAAATGAAGAATATTTTCGCTACAAAAAATGTGAACTTTTTCATTCGATATGGGTAGATGAAACATTACAGCCAAATGGCTGTAATGTCTATTAATCTTGATACATGTGAACTCTGTCTTAAAAATAGAAGTTCAAAAATCCTATAAGTGAGAATTCTGAATTAATATTTGTTTAATCGTAATTTATCACATGGAAAGAACAAATTTAGTGAATAAATTATAAGAGTTTAAATTGTCATTATCGAAGGTTTCACATTTCATTTACCATATAAATGAACTACAACAAATACTGAACAGAGTGTTCCTACTTATGCTTACAAAATGCCATTCTTTCTTATACTCGTACATACATATTGAAGCAATGGATACTATGGCCAATTTTAAAGATGAATAAAAAGATGATTAATTGTAGTAGGTATTGCTATCATTTGGAGTACGTATAAAGATTTGAGTATTATTATATATATATATATATATATATATATATATATATATATATATATATATATATATATATATATATATATATATATATATATATATATATATATATAAGAAAATGACCACTAGAACATTCATTTGAAAAATTGAAATTAATCAAGAGAATGTTATAGCAGAGCTAGATATGTGAACGTGTACGATGTGATGTCTCCATTATCCTTCAAGGGATATATGTTAGAGAAATATTGAAATCGATGCCACACCTGATGGAAGTGCGAGACATATATGTTTCGTTCTGCAAAGAACTCGTCAGTCGCACCACGTCCATCGAAGTGTGGCAACGATTTCAACCTCCAAGCATCTTCTTGTGACTTCAAGTGGAAGATCGTAGAGTAATGAATACTCTACAATTCCATCTATAGAAATCAGTAGAAAACACCTCTCTCAGATTACAGAGTCACCAAGCATCGAAATTTCACATATCTTCTATACCCGTAGGTATCTACTAAATTGCAATGTCTATTTGACAAATATCATCGAACGATGTTTTTAAATGTCAATAGATTGCGTTAGTAGTACGATCGCGTTTATTCCCGTATTTCAGGGGCCAATTCAAATTAAAATCAAATTCTATTTGACAAATTGATGATATTTGTCAAATAGACATTGCAATTTAGTAGATACCTACGGGTATAGAAGATATGTGAAATTTCGATGCTTGGTGACTCTGTAATCTGAGAGAGGTGTTTTCTACTGATTTCTATAGATGGAATTGTAGAGTATTCATTACTCTACGATCTTCCACTTGAAGTCACAAGAAGATGCTTGGAGGTTGAAATCGTTGCCTCACTTCGATGGACGTGGTGCGACTGACGAGTTCTTTGCAGAACGAAACATATATGTCTCGCACTTCCATCAGGTGTGGCATCGATTTCAATATTTCTCTAACATTTATCCCTTGAAGGATAATGGAGACATCACATCGTACACGTTCACATATCTAGCTCTGCTATAACATTCTCTTGATTAATTTCAATTTTTCAAATGAATGTTCTAGTGTTCATTTTCTTAAATATTTCATTCAGTGCCATAAGCACATTTCCTTATAAAAAATTTCATTTCCTATATATATATATATATATATATATATATATATATATATATATATATATATATATATATATTATATAGCTGTAATTGGAAGCAGCTGTTGACACGTGTTTTGAACTTATTGGCTTTCCTCAGAACGGCGTAGCCAAGTTCAAATTGTACGAACCTGGAGATGGAAAAAAAATTGTGATACTTGAGAAACTCGACATATCCGACACATTTCTTGGCTTTGAAAAACAAAATAAAAGATGAACAAGCTCGGTGTTTTCGTATGAAGTTAATTTAATCTAGAGTGATATACTTATAGAATATTACAGCTAATATATATATATATATATATATATATATATATATATATATATATATATATATATAGCTCTGAAAAGACCGAAATTATATTAAAATGAATCAAACTATCATTGAAAGAATAAAACATGAAATAATGAAACATTGTGTTTCATTATTTGTGACACAAGTAACAGTACTTTGATTAATAAGTGAAATAACTAATTTAAGCTTATTCTGAATATGACTTAGGGATCATTGAATGAAAAAATAGCTCAAAATTCTTCAAAGCATTTCATTCAACTTTATACATTATGCCTAATACTTTCACAAATTTTTAAAACGCAGGTTTGAATTGGCTCTTACAAGCTGCAAGTATTTCATTTTATTTGAAAATGACTAGTAGAATACTATAGTAATGCAGTACTTATATTTCGAAACTGAACACACAAACATAATTTTGATTATTACAAAGCATAATATAACTGAATATCTAAACTATATATAAGTTTCTTAGATTTGGGAGCCAAGCTCCCAAAGGCATTTTTGAGATGGCTTGGGCCCCTTCAAGCTCTATGGAGTTGGCACCACTGTATACATAAAAATATATATGGTTTTTTAGACATTTTTTCTGAAAAATTAGGGTTTTCATTAGATATTTTTCGTTGCGAATTTGCAACTTTGTCAAAAACTATTGAATAATTAAATTTTAAAAATTGCTATGAATAACAAACGTTAAAGTGTAATTTTCAAAATCCACTAGACTTTTTTGCCTCTGCAATATTCACAGGAATGATTTTGGATCAGCATTTTCTTCAGAAGTGTATAAGCCTTCTTCAACATGAGGAAATCTCTCATGGGAAGCAAGGCGATTCAAATGGTGTATGCTAACGAGTAAATTATTCTAAATATAGAATAATAAATCACGCTCACTTCTTCCTTTTATATATATTTTTACGTTAAATATTTTTATAGGTTAATACCCCATATAAGCGATAAAGTATAATTGGAACTTTTATAAGTAAGGCATTTATGCCAAAAAGTTAATGGGTATTTTGAATGAGTGGAAGTTCACTCATTGGATTAGGGAAATATAAATTTTTGTGTAATTTTAGTTGATTTGAAAATTGATATTTCACTAAGGAATTATGCTTAAGGCAAGGAATATGTAAATACTTGATTCTATGTAAAATGAGGATAAAACTAGATAATATATTTCACAAGTTGTTAAATATAATTGGGGCCTTGAATAGGAAAATATTTATTAGGAAATAGTTGATAATTAGGAAACATGGAAATCCTAAAACTTATATCATTCAAAAATACCTTTTGAAATGAAAATAATGTTAAAGGAAGTACATTGTAAAATAGTACCCATTATGTAGTATAGAATGACAGTGAAATTGTAGTAAGAAACACAACAATTTCCTAGGGGCTATTTAGAAGTAATTACTGGTAGAAAACAGTGTTATTTTAGAGTAAATAGGTTACTAAATACAGCCTGACAGTTGAAAACATAAATAGGATGTACTAGGGATAGGACTAGTCATAGGGGGTTCTTAACGAGCAAAGGAATTGGGAAATTCAGTCTCGGTTAACCCAATGTTTTTAAGATAGTTCATATTTTGGTTAACAGTCAATGTTTCCAATACTCACTTATTTCATAGAAATTCGTGTAACTTGAAGTTTTTCATAAATTTTTTTCTGCTAGAAAAAACAAAGATGGAGTTCGTTATCTTATCTCTTAGCCGCATTCCAGAGAATTTGTGGTAAATTTAGGAGTAGGGTCACAGAGGTTATAAATAGGCCTGCACCTTGAAATCAGAGGATTCTTTTTAGATTCTTCAAATATTCTTTAGACTTTTCAACTTCTTAATTTCTCTCTTGATGCTCCAGTGTTCTTAACTTTCTCAATTGATTTTTAGTGCTCATTGATTTCTTTTTAAATTTCTTTTCATTCTCACATTGGGTTTTTATTAATATATAGACTATAGCTAGTGCTTCTTTTGATTTAGTGAAGTTTAGTGAAATATTGGTAAGTCAATTACCTTTGTAATTCTCTTGCTGTTACCATTCATATTTTCTGCATTTATTTCTATATCTTGAACGATTTAACGTGTAGAATTTATTCAGTGGAAAGAAAGTAAATTTTGATATCATATTTAATTAGCTACTGTTTCGTTTGGATGTTTTAATTTGGAATATATTGGAAGGTATTTCCAAGGTTAATTATTGAACGATTATCGATTGATCCTTATAGGTATTATATTTGCCAGATTTATCTCTTCGTTTTCAGGAACTATTAATTTCGATTAATTGTATCAAAAGTTATTTCAGGGTAGATATTCCAGTAATACGATTTTCAGAACGTAAAGTATTCAATATCGTTTTCGTATATTTTTTGTGTGGGAAACTACATCTGGTGCACATCTCCAGTAAACGATATTCATAAAGATTCCACTCAATTAATTCGCACATTTATTTTCAATTCAGATGTACAATTCTTGAATGATTTAATTAATTACTGTAATATTTTATCAGTTTCTGAATAGGATTGTTTGATAATTTTTATATTTTCATATTCTAACCTGACCGTTATAAGTCAAGCATATTGACAATTCGGAAGCATAGAGTAGAATAGCTGACAGATAGTAGTTATTTTGTTCGTCGCCTATTTTACGTCAATTTCTAGTAGAGTATTACAGAATCTTATATTTTGTTCATCGTATTGGTAGTGGAGATCTTCCAAAAGTTAATTATTGCCTGGACCGCTGCATTTTACGCACAACAGGCATAGTTTTCGGTGGCTGATTTATTACAGTTTGAAATAAGGATTCTATTCTTCTATTTTCCTGCGCAGAACAGTAGCTACTGACAGTTTATTTTAGGTTTATATTTTGAAGGACATTCTATTTTACGTTGAGTTAACTGATAATTTATATTGTGGCAAATAGTATTTTATTGTTGTTTGCTTGGTAAATTCACTAGTTATTAATTAGAAGCCTAGATTGAGAAAAATATTCTATTTTTCTCCAAGTTATTGATAGTCTATTTGAAGTCTATTCCGTTCACGATATATTGTTTTATTTGAATTACTGATAGTGTTTATTCAAAGTTGATTTGAAGCTTTCGATTGTTTGTGTGCAAAGGATACGTGGTTGTTGGAAGATTTTCTGATTGAATAAATAGAGTTAGTATAGTTTCGGGGTGGCTGATTGCCTGTTAGTTCATGACCTTGAGGGAAGAACTTTATTTTAGGAATTATACTGGGTGATTAACGTCACGATTTTACGTATCTGACCTTGCACGGTTCTAATATAGTCGTGAATCAAAATTAATATATTATTTTATTAATTTGGCAATTATTAATTAGACTTTTTTGTTTGATACGAGATTGAAAAAGAATTTTTACGTAGATTTAGAACACCGTTTACTAGTTCGTGTTTAGATATATTTTTCTGTTTCCTATAATTGTCGTGATAATATACAGTGCGAGCTTGGTAGGAAATTAACGTAATTTTCAGTTAGTATTCAATTTAAGTTATTTCAGGACTTAGGCTAAAATAGTTGCGTTTTGTGTATTGTTTATACTGTAGATTTGGTCAAGGAATTTAGACCTGAAATAGGAGTAACTGATCTAGAGCGCTTACTCTTGTTTATTATTATTAATTAATAGGTTGGAACTATTTCCTGAATACACAGGGCGTTACTTGTTTTGAATTGAAAATTTTAAGCTCGCATTGTGAGGATTAAATTAGGCCTGAATTTATTTAATTGTGGTTCTGTAAATTAATTCAATTAGTTAATTAAATTTATTAGGGACTGTTTGGCTGAAAGCAGTGTTGTACCGTGATAGTTTTTTTTAAAGTGATCAAGTTGAGCTTGGACTACAGGCAATCCGCTAGGAAATTTATTTGGGAATCAAAAACTTGTATGCATAGGGACTTCGTATCTATTGGTAGTTATTACCGGGTTGATATAATTTCGTGGTGGCTCTTAGCCGGTTGTTTCACTGGAAAATAGACCGTGTGTTACTCTCTATTATTTGGTGTGGTTTACACTGTCAGAGTAGCGCTGTAACGATCTAATAGTGATAGGTTTTTACGAAATTATATTGTTTGTGAATTATTTTCATGAGATACACAGTTTTTATTGCATTGTATTTTAGTTTAAGTTTGTTGATTTGATTTGATAGTTGAGGATTGTTTGTACTGTGAATTTAGAACTTTACCTATTTGACCTATTGTACCAAAACATATACTGAGTGATATTGATATACAGGGTGATACTTGAATACTAGGTTGTATATAAACTGGAGAATAGTTATATACGGTGTGACAGTTAGACATTGAGTTGTATTTAGATACAGAGTGTTATCTGATTACTGACTTTTAACTGTTTTTAGTGATAATTATATACTGAGTGATACTTATAAACTGAGTGATAATTATAAACTAGAGTGTATTCATATACAGGGTGGTATATTTGTATTGGACATACTGATATACTGGGTGGTACTAATAAGGGGTTGTATTAATATTAAGGGTAGTTCTAATATACAGGGTGGTACAACATATTGTTAGTGTATTTTGTTATTTTGTTTTAATTTCACTGCTTGCTCTCACGCTTCGCATTACATCCCCATTAGCTTACAATTTTGTTTTCGCTTTGCTTAACAACGCTTCCGCATTTACTGCTATTTTGTAAATTTTATGTAAATTGTTTACTGAGTTGAAATATTATTATTCTAATTTTGTTTGAAATACGCAATTGATTGCAATTTCTTGTATTATATTGGACATTATACGATTTATTTGGTGTCTGGTGTATTATTGACAATTAGATTTTGCTATAAGTAAGAGTGAATATAGTCTGTACCAACTTCACATACTCTAAAAGGTTTCAAACAGTTTATGAACGCCTAAAGACCGTTACTTAGACTAGTACCAAGAGATCGCTAATATCTTAGATCTCACTTGAACTCTTTTCTTCACTGAGTATTTACCCGGGTCCTCTAAATCATTAGAGGTAACCTTGTGACACTTAGGGATTTACTCACAGACAATCCCATCGGTTTGTAATCAAACCTGGCGCCCGAGGTTTAGGGTTTGTGGTAAGCTAATAACTATAAGAGCAAACTAAGGGTGCGTCGCAAATTGGCGCCCGAGCAGGGACCTTTTCTAGGTAAAATTTGACCTTTTTAGGTAATATTTGACTTTTTTTTTCAGGTGAATTTTTTTTACAGGTAGTTTGGTGATTGAGTTTCCGCAAACTCTGTGTATATTCTTGTAGGGTATACTGTATATTTTGTAGTTTTTATTCGTTTGAATAATTGTATCTCTTACTATATTGCGTATTTGGTATTGTTGTAATTATGGAAGTAAATAGGTTGAAAAGCGATGAGTTAACATGGGAACTCGAAGCTAGAGAGTGTATTATAGGAAATACTGTACAGGAAAAACGAGCACAATTGAGAAGGGCACTCAACTCCGACATACCGTTGAAACCAAGAGAGGACATCGACCATGCACAGGAACTTGGCATATGTAATGCTAAGTTGAATGAATTGTTGGAGTTTATTCATGATTTTGATTATGATAACCGAGAAAATGAGTATAATCGTATAAATAGTAGGTTATTACATTTACAGAACCGGTTGAAATGTGTATTACCAGATTCGTTGATTTTGCATAATCGTAAATCTCACTTAATTGAAATGTTAGATTTAGCAAGGCAAACGTTAAAGGATGCACACCTGATAGGTGGAATTCCTTGTAATCAGTCAATAGTTGAACCATCTCTTATAGATCTTGAACTACCACCCTCTGCCTCAATGTTGGGACCAGGATTAATTCCTGATTCTGGCACCAGCAGAGAAACACCGTCAATAGAGGTAAGTGGGAATTCTATTGCTGAGCAACGAATGTCAGATGTGAATAATTTACGCCAAAGTCATCAGAATATTTGTAGAGCGCTAGTCACGCAAAGTAATCGTTTAGTATCATATAACAAACCGGTAATACACAATAATGCATCTATTTTTAATAATCAGAATGGTTTAAATGAATATTCATCTAGTAACCAGGTAATTGGGGTAAACAGTGAAATAAATCCTGTGACCGAAAATGTAACACCAGTGCATCGTCGACCTATTGTCAGTGAGAAGCAGCTGGAGCATTCTCATGAAGACGGAAGACCGAACCATGATTTTGCTGAATCATCGAGGAGAGTTTCGTTTGGATTCTCGCCAAAGGAAAACGCCGGAAACCCTGTAATTGAAACACTTTCATCCACAAAGATCGAACCAACGCTGGAAAATGTGAAGATTTCGCCCCAGAAATCACCTTCACATTATGATGTTCCTAATGTTCCGTGTATTCCTGTTTGGAAATGGAATTTGACGTTCGATGGATCGACAAGTGTGACGTCATTTCTTGAGGAAGCTGAGTATCTGGCTGAGTCAAGAAAGGTTAGCCATGAACAACTGTTTAACTCTGCTTACGAACTGCTCCGCAAGGATGCGCGAGATTGGTATATTCCGAGAAGGGGCACATTCAGTAATTGGGAAGATTTCAAACAACAACTCCGAGATGCGTTTCTTCCCTATGAATACGAAGAAATTCTATTGGAGGAAATTAAGAAACGTACTCAGGGTTCTGATGAACGACTTTTGTTGTTCGTCACGAGGATGCAGAATCTGTTCCTGAAACTGAAGTCGAAACGCCCAACTGAGGAGGAACAAGTTAGTTTGATCAGGAAACGATTGTTGCCAAATCTTCAAACTGCCCTTGCTTTTCAGGAAATCAGGACAATCGATGAACTTCTTCGTAAAGGAAAAGTTTTCGAATTGGTGCAATGGCAGGCCAGTAACTACACTCCACCTCCAATAAGTAAGGGAATTATCAATGAACCGCACTTAATTTATAAAAATTCTGCACCAACTGTGAAACCTGTCGGAATGGCAGTGGAAACGCCAGCAGAGCAACCTGATGTTCGGAAAGCTCGAAACGTCGAGAGGAGAACACCTTCAGTGGAAAATGGCAGGAAAGCAGCCCAGAAACAAGTCCGGTTCCAAAGTGAACTACGTTGCTGGAGATGCGATAGGGTAGGACATCTGAAAAGTCAGTGTCAAGCAAAATCAGGAATATCGTGCTACCGTTGTGGAAAGAGAGGTGTGCTTTCGAGGGATTGTTCGTGTTCGTTAAACTCCAGAGGAACTGCGTAAATAGGGGAAAACGACAGTTCCGTTCAACATGTTCCCCGAGTAGTACGAAAGCACATACGTCGGACAATCGTCCGATAATTACAGTAGAAATAGGAAACAAATTGTTCAAAGCTCTATTGGACACGGGGGCTACAAGGTCGTTTTTAAATTGTAATGTTGCCAAACACTGTGACATGTCTGGAGTCATGTCGAGATATGTAAGTGATGTTACCACTACTGTTGCCGATGGAAAGGTAGTCCCAATTCAAAGGATATATTCAGCTACAATTGGATTCGGTGATCAGCGCATCAAGATAGGCTTGTTTTTAGTTCCGCAATTACCGATAGCTATTGTATTGGGTATGGATGTGTTGGCAGCACACAATTTTAGGATCGATCTACGAACTGCAGACTGTTTCCTGAATGGAAAGTCCTTGAAGAATACGGACATATTTCCGGAAAATGAGACTCATTTACAAGTTATGAGTCCTGCGCTGAAAACTCTAAGTGATCAAGAAAAATGTCGACTTGATGAATTTTTAAGGATAGAGTTGGAAGCATTCACAAATATGGAAGGTACAACGTCGTTAATTGAACATCGAATTAAATTGAAACAAGGAACTGAACCTATTAAACAGCGATATCGACCACAAAATCCGAAGATGCAGGAAATTGTTAATGAAGAAGTTGACCGGATGTTGGACGAAGGGGTGATAGAACCGTCGACGTCACCGTGGAGTTCACCCATTGTCATCGTCAGGAAAAAGGATGGTGAACCGAGATTCTGTATAGATTTTCGAATGGTCAACAACGTTTCGGTTAAGGATGCATATCCTCTTCCGTTCATATCCGGGATTTTGGATAAACTTCGAAAAGCTAAGTTTATTTCGACGCTGGATTTAAAGCAAGGTTATTGGCAGGTGCCCTTGACGCCGGAAAGTCGTCCGATAACAGCGTTTACTGTACCAGGACGTGGACTGTTTCAATTTAAAGTGATGGCATTCGGATTACACTCTGCCCCATCCACGTTTCAACGTCTTTTAGACCAAGTGATTGGACCTGAGATGGAACCCAATGCTTTCGCATATCTGGATGATATAGTGGTATTAGGTGAGACTTTTGAGGAGCATCTAGCGAATCTGAAAGAAGTCTTTCGACGCCTCAAACATGCCAACTTACAAATAAATCCGGATAAGTGTGAATTCGTAAGAAAGTCGTTGAAGTATTTAGGACATGTAGTGACCGAGGATGGAATTTGTACCGATCCTGATAAAATTGAAGCAATAAATGCGATGCCAGTTCCAAAAACTGTTCGAGAAATGAGAAGATTTCTCGGTGTTGCATCCTGGTATCGCCGATTTATTGAGAATTTTTCCACTATTGTGACGCCGCTGACGTTGCTGCTCAAGAAAAAGCAAAAGTGGAAATGGGATACTGCGCAACAGGAAGCGTTTGATACTTTGAAAGAAAAGTTAACGCAGTCACCAGTGTTAGCCTGTCCGGACTTCTCGAAACCTTTTGTTCTGCAAACCGATGCTTCAGAGTCAGGATTAGGAGCTGCTCTCACGCAGGTTATTGATGGACATGAGAGGGTGATAGCATATGCTAGTAGGACTTTGTCTGCTCCGGAACGTAACTATTCTGTTACTGAGAAGGAATGTCTCGCAATTGTGTGGAGTATCGACAAGTTACGTCCGTATTTGGAAGGCTATCGTTTCACTGTGTTGACTGACCATATGAGTCTCCGTTGGCTGCAATCTATAAAATCGCCAAGTGGAAGAGTTGCGAGATGGAGCATATTTCTTCAGCAATATGACTTCGAAATAAAGTATCGGAAAGGAGCCCTCAATCGAGTGGCTGATAGTTTGTCAAGAAACCCCTTGCCAAGCCTTGGAACTATTTGTCTCACGGAAAACAATGTGAATTGTACATGGTACAGGAATAAATTGGAGGCAGTAAAATTGAATCCGGAAGCGTTTCCTGACTATTGCATAGAGTCAGGAAAATTATATCGCCATTTTTGGGATTCCAACGATTTTACTGAGCCTGATTTGGGAAATCCCTGGAAGTTATGTGTACCGAAAGATGAGAGGATAGAAGTGCTTAGGGAGAATCATGACAATGCAACCGCTGGACACATGGGAATAGCGAAAACAATCGCTCGAATTGCCCGAAACTATTATTGGCCCGGAATGTTCAGAGAAACTGCTCAGTACGTGCGTCAATGTAATCAGTGCCAGCGATACAAGGTTCCACAACAAAAACCTCCAGGAAAAATGCATCCGTATGTGGTTAAAGAAGCTTGGGATACTGTAAGTACGGACATAGTTGGTCCGTTGCCTCGTTCAAAGAAAGGAAATTGTTATTTAGTAGTCATGCAAGACAGATTTTCTAAGTGGGTTGAGTGTAGACCTGTGCGAAAGGCTACAGCTCAAAGTGTATTCCAAGCTCTGTATGAAGACGTAGTCTTGAAGTTTGGCTGTCCGAAGACTGTAGTTAGTGATAACGGGACGCAGTATGACAGTCGGCTGTTTAAAGGAAGTTTGAGAGATCTTGGAATCCGGCATCGGTTAACGCCAGTTTATTCGCCGCAATGTAATCCGGTGGAACGCGCAAACCGAACTATAAAGACTATGATTGCCCAGTTTTGTGAAAACGATCAACGTTTATGGGATGAAAAGCTAAGAGAGTTGACTTTTGCTATCAATTCTGCGAAACAAGAGTCAACCGGATATAGTCCGGCATTTTTAAATTTCGGTAGGGAAATGCAGGTACCAAATGCAAAATATGCTGCCGAAGTTGTCGACGAGAGGGCGGAGGAACAAGAAGAAATCGATGCTGAAATGCAAATCGATTCTCGAATCAATCAAGTTCGCCGCCTCAAGGAAACCTTTGAGTTTGTAAGTACGAAGCTTTCTCACGCATTTTCTAATCAAAGTAAGTATTATAACTTGCGTCGACGAGAATGGCATTGTAAGTTAGGAGATAGAGTGTTACGTAGGGAACACACGTTATCATCTGGGGTAGATGGAATTTCTGCCAAATTGGCTCCGAAGTATTCGGGTCCGTATACGGTTGTTAAAATAGTTTCTCCGGTAGTGTATGACTTGAAAGGCGATAAAGGAAAGCGTCTTCATCGTATTCATGTGGAAGACTTGAAGCCTTTTCATGAAGGAAAGTAATGCTACCATTTCAACAGTTTATTTTAGGCATGGGCAATTTCACTCACGAATATTTATGTTTCAGTTATAAACTATAATGTAGGTAATCATTCCGACTAGGGGAAGAACTTTGTTGGTTGTATGGCTCGAAGAAGTGAAGGTGGTTTCCAGAGGAGTAAGTCTGAACGACAAGTTGTTTTGGATAGGTGAAAACCTTGGTAATATGCATTTTCTTACTCTGTTCCTATTTGTGGTTTGTACAAAAGGGGGGCCAAGTTGTAATGAAATGTTTCGTTTTCTTTTACGGTGATCACTAATTCTTGTATGATTTCAGCAGGAGAAATGGGTTCATGGGAATATGTAGACGGAAGGTGTGACTGGAGTTTCCTAGACCCGGAAGACGACGGCGAGACTTATCAGGCGAGTTCGGAGGACGATCTGCAACTGTTCGGTCCTTCGCTGCTTGCATCGCACGAAGGTTCCGAAACGCAGCTTGAAACTGTCCCTGCTCCGCCGGAAGAAGTCAGAACGTACACAGAAGTCCACCCGAAGGATGTATCCATGACCGAGCGCCCCCTGCCACTCCAACCTCACGAAAAGGCCGAAGACGAACCATCAACTTCCGCAGGTACTCCGTTGCTGGGGAAAACTGGGTCCTCCAATGGTGTTCCAGGTTACCAGGAAAGGGTTCAGCCGACCGATAACAAACCGCTGCTTAAATCGCATGGCGAGCTGACGTCGCTGACCCATTCCAAGAAGAAACCCATTGTCCAGCCCAGAGTACCAGAGGTCAGAAAAATCGTGAAGAAGAAGCCTGAGGCCGCCCTTAGAGTAAGAAGAGTTCCACCACCTCCAAGAAGTTCAACCAGTCAGTTACCACGTCCAGGGATCGTCACTCGCACTATTGGCACCTCGGGACCCAATGTATATGTGTGTATCTATAAGGATACCTGTTGGAGATGTTCCAGCCGAGGTCACTCTGCAGTCAGCCGTAAAGGACCATGGATGAAATTCTGTTCCCACTGTGGTCTCCTGGGAGTCTTTTCCAAATATTGTGCCTGCCAGAGGTACAGAGCCGAGAGGGGTCCCAAACCAAACACGAAAAGTATCGGGGTTCAATGTGAGCTGAGGTCGCCAGGATGGATGCCACCAATGCCCGATCTACGCCTTCGTCCAGTACAAAGACAATAGGCGGTACCCTCTCCGGGGATCGCTATCCACTCGTACAAAGGTCAAGAAAGCTCGAGGGAGGTAACATCCGAACTTCCTTCTGCTTGTCTACGAGATCCGCAGACCAATTCCGGCAATAGACGAATGGAATAGAACAATAGGAAACTGAAACTTCATGGACCGCGCGAGATGCCATATGGATGGATGGAATACCCTCACGTGATGAAGAGCTCCTGTTATGTAGGTTGTAAATATTTAATTTGATTGTACGCGGTAAGTTTGTTGAGCAATAGAGCAGTATAATGTATTAGAGTATTCTCGGTTTTAGAGAAAAAGAAAAATTAAAATTTTTCTTTTTCTTGTCGAAGTAAGTGGGGGATGTGATGAAGTGAAAATTCACTCATCAAAAATGCCTGATATAAGACTAGAAATAATAGTTCATGATTAGATAATTGTGGATAAATGCAATTGAAAATGTAGAATTCAGTTACATATAATCATTTTACGTTAAATATTTTTATAGGTTAATACCCCATATAAGCGATAAAGTATAATTGGAACTTTTATAAGTAAGGCATTTATGCCAAAAAGTTAATGGGTATTTTGAATGAGTGGAAGTTCACTCATTGGATTAGGGAAATATAAATTTTTGTGTAATTTTAGTTGATTTGAAAATTGATATTTCACTAAGGAATTATGCTTAAGGCAAGGAATATGTAAATACTTGATTCTATGTAAAATGAGGATAAAACTAGATAATATATTTCACAAGTTGTTAAATATAATTGGGGCCTTGAATAGGAAAATATTTATTAGGAAATAGTTGATAATTAGGAAACATGGAAATCCTAAAACTTATATCATTCAAAAATACCTTTTGAAATGAAAATAATGTTAAAGGAAGTACATTGTAAAATAGTACCCATTATGTAGTATAGAATGACAGTGAAATTGTAGTAAGAAACACAACAATTTCCTAGGGGCTATTTAGAAGTAATTACTGGTAGAAAACAGTGTTATTTTAGAGTAAATAGGTTACTAAATACAGCCTGACAGTTGAAAACATAAATAGGATGTACTAGGGATAGGACTAGTCATAGGGGTTCTTAACGAGCAAAGGAATTGGGAAATTCAGTCTCGGTTAACCCAATGTTTTTAAGATAGTTCATATTTTGGTTAACAGTCAATGTTTCCAATACTCACTTATTTCATAGAAATTCGTGTAACTTGAAGTTTTTCATAAATTTTTTTCTGCTAGAAAAAACAAAGATGGAGTTCGTTATCTTATCTCTTAGCCGCATTCCAGAGAATTTGTGGTAAATTTAGGAGTAGGGTCACAGAGGTTATAAATAGGCCTGCACCTTGAAATCAGAGGATTCTTTTTAGATTCTTCAAATATTCTTTAGACTTTTCAACTTCTTAATTTCTCTCTTGATGCTCCAGTGTTCTTAACTTTCTCAATTGATTTTTAGTGCTCATTGATTTCTTTTTAAATTTCTTTTCATTCTCACATTGGGTTTTTATTAATATATAGACTATAGCTAGTGCTTCTTTTGATTTAGTGAAGTTTAGTGAAATATTGGTAAGTCAATTACCTTTGTAATTCTCTTGCTGTTACCATTCATATTTTCTGCATTTATTTCTATATCTTGAACGATTTAACGTGTAGAATTTATTCAGTGGAAAGAAAGTAAATTTTGATATCATATTTAATTAGCTACTGTTTCGTTTGGATGTTTTAATTTGGAATATATTGGAAGGTATTTCCAAGGTTAATTATTGAACGATTATCGATTGATCCTTATAGGTATTATATTTGCCAGATTTATCTCTTCGTTTTCAGGAACTATTAATTTCGATTAATTGTATCAAAAGTTATTTCAGGGTAGATATTCCAGTAATACGATTTTCAGAACGTAAAGTATTCAATATCGTTTTCGTATATTTTTTGTGTGGGAAACTACATCTGGTGCACATCTCCAGTAAACGATATTCATAAAGATTCCACTCAATTAATTCGCACATTTATTTTCAATTCAGATGTACAATTCTTGAATGATTTAATTAATTACTGTAATATTTTATCAGTTTCTGAATAGGATTGTTTGATAATTTTTATATTTTCATATTCTAACCTGACCGTTATAAGTCAAGCATATTGACAATTCGGAAGCATAGAGTAGAATAGCTGACAGATAGTAGTTATTTTGTTCGTCGCCTATTTTACGTCAATTTCTAGTAGAGTATTACAGAATCTTATATTTTGTTCATCGTATTGGTAGTGGAGATCTTCCAAAAGTTAATTATTGCCTGGACCGCTGCATTTTACGCACAACAGGCATAGTTTTCGGTGGCTGATTTATTACAGTTTGAAATAAGGATTCTATTCTTCTATTTTCCTGCGCAGAACAGTAGCTACTGACAGTTTATTTTAGGTTTATATTTTGAAGGACATTCTATTTTACGTTGAGTTAACTGATAATTTATATTGTGGCAAATAGTATTTTATTGTTGTTTGCTTGGTAAATTCACTAGTTATTAATTAGAAGCCTAGATTGAGAAAAATATTCTATTTTTCTCCAAGTTATTGATAGTCTATTTGAAGTCTATTCCGTTCACGATATATTGTTTTATTTGAATTACTGATAGTGTTTATTCAAAGTTGATTTGAAGCTTTCGATTGTTTGTGTGCAAAGGATACGTGGTTGTTGGAAGATTTTCTGATTGAATAAATAGAGTTAGTATAGTTTCGGGGTGGCTGATTGCCTGTTAGTTCATGACCTTGAGGGAAGAACTTTATTTTAGGAATTATACTGGGTGATTAACGTCACGATTTTACGTATCTGACCTTGCACGGTTCTAATATAGTCGTGAATCAAAATTAATATATTATTTTATTAATTTGGCAATTATTAATTAGACTTTTTTGTTTGATACGAGATTGAAAAAGAATTTTTACGTAGATTTAGAACACCGTTTACTAGTTCGTGTTTAGATATATTTTTCTGTTTCCTATAATTGTCGTGATAATATACAGTGCGAGCTTGGTAGGAAATTAACGTAATTTTCAGTTAGTATTCAATTTAAGTTATTTCAGGACTTAGGCTAAAATAGTTGCGTTTTGTGTATTGTTTATACTGTAGATTTGGTCAAGGAATTTAGACCTGAAATAGGAGTAACTGATCTAGAGCGCTTACTCTTGTTTATTATTATTAATTAATAGGTTGGAACTATTTCCTGAATACACAGGGCGTTACTTGTTTTGAATTGAAAATTTTAAGCTCGCATTGTGAGGATTAAATTAGGCCTGAATTTATTTAATTGTGGTTCTGTAAATTAATTCAATTAGTTAATTAAATTTATTAGGGACTGTTTGGCTGAAAGCAGTGTTGTACCGTGATAGTTTTTTTTAAAGTGATCAAGTTGAGCTTGGACTACAGGCAATCCGCTAGGAAATTTATTTGGGAATCAAAAACTTGTATGCATAGGGACTTCGTATCTATTGGTAGTTATTACCGGGTTGATATAATTTCGTGGTGGCTCTTAGCCGGTTGTTTCACTGGAAAATAGACCGTGTGTTACTCTCTATTATTTGGTGTGGTTTACACTGTCAGAGTAGCGCTGTAACGATCTAATAGTGATAGGTTTTTACGAAATTATATTGTTTGTGAATTATTTTCATGAGATACACAGTTTTTATTGCATTGTATTTTAGTTTAAGTTTGTTGATTTGATTTGATAGTTGAGGATTGTTTGTACTGTGAATTTAGAACTTTACCTATTTGACCTATTGTACCAAAACATATACTGAGTGATATTGATATACAGGGTGATACTTGAATACTAGGTTGTATATAAACTGGAGAATAGTTATATACGGTGTGACAGTTAGACATTGAGTTGTATTTAGATACAGAGTGTTATCTGATTACTGACTTTTAACTGTTTTTAGTGATAATTATATACTGAGTGATACTTATAAACTGAGTGATAATTATAAACTAGAGTGTATTCATATACAGGGTGGTATATTTGTATTGGACATACTGATATACTGGGTGGTACTAATAAGGGGTTGTATTAATATTAAGGGTAGTTCTAATATACAGGGTGGTACAACATATTGTTAGTGTATTTTGTTATTTTGTTTTAATTTCACTGCTTGCTCTCACGCTTCGCATTACATCCCCATTAGCTTACAATTTTGTTTTCGCTTTGCTTAACAACGCTTCCGCATTTACTGCTATTTTGTAAATTTTATGTAAATTGTTTACTGAGTTGAAATATTATTATTCTAATTTTGTTTGAAATACGCAATTGATTGCAATTTCTTGTATTATATTGGACATTATACGATTTATTTGGTGTCTGGTGTATTATTGACAATTAGATTTTGCTATAAGTAAGAGTGAATATAGTCTGTACCATATATATATATATATATATATATATATATATATATATATATATCCTTCATATCAGATATCCTACTGACTTTCTGTATAAAGATGCTGACATTCTGGATATACGACAGCTGTTTGTTCAATCGCTGCTAATCTTCACGAAAAAGAAAATAGACAATTGTTACTTTTTAGAACATAGAGTGAATACCAGATATAGCAGGAACTCTTTATCAATTCCGCAATACAGAAAATCTATATGTCTTCCGAGCTACTCCTATTTGGCACCAATAATCTATAATGAAATGAATTATCAAATTTTTAGATTAGTAAGTTTTTTCTTAAATTATTGAAATAGATACCTTGATATGTAATAAATAGTATATAATAATGAAAATAATAAACAGACATTATTCGTACTCACCACAGGCTACTGTCTTTGTGAGAAACTTATTATCTTTGTTTAGGAAACATAATTGAAAAGATAGATCTTAAAATTAGAATAGTTACTATTATTTTACCTATATAATTGTATTATGAGAACCTTAAATAAAGATTATTATTATATCTTTTGATTGATTATAAAATACTGGATACAATTGGAACTCTCCAATTTTGAATCAATCTACTTTTTGTGCATAAGAAAGTGCTTAATTGGAGCAACCTGGCATTCGAGCAACTCTGAACCACTTGATTATGACATCCTTCATTAAAGAAAAAGAAAAGGATAATCTGCTACCACAGCAACAAAAATAGGATTTTTTATTAAATCATTAATGAAATTGTCAATCTAGTTACATTACATTAACAAAAATACAATATAAAATAGAAAATTTAAATCAAGATACTCTGTGTCAAAATAAGGTGTTTGGAGGTTTCCTCATATCAGAAGCAAGTCTCAGCTGATATACTCTCTAAACAAAATCAGGACCATTATTTTTCTTGAACAACATTGAAATTTCACTTCACATTTATATTCAATTAATAATTTGACAAAATCATGTTGTATTACTTATACTTCTTTGTTCATCAGATGTTTGAATAGTGTCAATTGATTTATAAAATACTGGATACAATTTGAACTCTCCAATTTTAACTCCATCTTTATAACAATATGACTGAGTACATTTTGTGCATAAGAAAGTGATTGATTGGGGCAATCTGGCATACTCCTTCACTAACCATCTAGCAACAAATAGATTACATATGTAACACATTACGCAGTTACTTTTGTTCATAGTGTATATTCTAGGATATTGTTTCGAAATTAAACAGTCATTAGAAGTGAGTAAATGAGCATCTGCAAAGACCATTATATGTTCACAGTCACCTTGATGCAAGTATACATAAGGATATCCAAATCTTAAAGATAAGTCTTCTAGTTTTGTCTGAAATAAAAAAAAATTCTTTCAAAATTTGATTTTAGTTTATATTGTAAATTATATATTAATAGTCTGATATACTCGAAGTATATCAGACTAATAAAAATTTGAACTACAATATTTCATTGCTCTGACATACTTATTGATTTTCAAATCATAAATTTCGAGTTTTAATAAAATGTTTGAATCACAAACAAAATGGCATATTAAATGAACGACTGCTCTAAAGAAACTATTTATAAATAGTTGAAATGTGTTGAAATATGATCTGTATTTGAATATATTCTTCTTTAATTTTAGATTTGACAATAATGTTTAACATATAGATCAGCAGATTAATATGAGAAATGTTAGTAGTAAATATAATCTTGACATACAATTTGAAAAAAATGTCACATCACTTACGAAGTGCATATTTTGAGATGTGAAATGACCCACTCGACGATCTACAGCCCACTTTATTATCACTTCTGAATAATCATTTGCATTTGGGGACCGCATGTCATTGTAGAACACCCCTTCTATGAAAAAGCAGCCAGAGGGATATTTTTCCTGTGAAAAATATTAAATTTGACTAAACGCACTTAATTTTAGTTTCTTATCAAAAAAGTTGCAACAACAAAATTCAATTTTGATCATTGCCATTAAAAGATGAGCAACTGACCTATTTAAACAATGAAAACATAGTTTTTATATATTGCTTATAGTAACCTGTAAGTCCATTAAAGTTTTCATTAATTTAAATAAAACTAAGTAGTTTTTTGATTTTCACTATAATTAATTCAAAACATGACAATATCGTTTCGCCAACACAGTGGCTTCATCAGATCTTGATGATAAACAGTTTATCAATATTTGTAAAATTCAATAACTTAAATGCCATGTAAGTGCCAGAACATGGTGAAAGACGTGTTGAAAGAAGCTAAAAAATTAATGAAAAGAGACATATCATCATCAACAGGTTCAGACTGTCTCTTGATATTCCAAGACAAATGAGAGTGCAAAACCGAATTAAATATCATGAAAATAAGTTTTTCAGTTAACTCCCCAGAAAAAATTATGACAGTAATTCTTACGATGCATGCACACAGAAACATTTATCGAAACCATAAAGTTAGTATAAAGTTACTAAAATTTTTGCAGAAAAAGCTACCAATAAAATGAAATAACATATGTTCAAGTGCTCGCGAGGAAGACTAACCTTAGTGAAAGTCAATTATATTTCAATATTTGACATGAATTTCATATTAGTAGAATGAACATATGTTTCTGAGTGTATGAGTGTCCATTTTGAAATTTTATCACATAATACTTGGTATTTAATGAATGACCCTTTATAATAGTGAAAACTAGTGATGAAGCGGTTGTTTATGTTATGAAGTTTTATCACTACAATCATATATTATCAGTAAGCATTACTCTATTTACAAAATTAGATATAGATCTGGCATGCAGGATGAAGTTATAGCATGAGTCTTTTGCATCTATAATATAAAAATGAATCGCAAAATGTGTTGGTAAGCGCATAACTCAACAACGTCTGGGCCAATTATGCCAATTCTTTATTTTAAATGTTCGTTGAAGACCAAGGATGGTTTTAAGGCGTGCAAAATTTCCGGGAAAAACTTAAAAACAGCTCATTTATTTTTCCCATACAAACGTTTTTCAATTAAAATGTAGAGTCAACGGCTGGACCGATTTCATTATTTTTTTTGTTGTGTTTGTTATTGTCAAGGAAAAAATTTTATAAAGTTGAAATACGTTCACAGCAAATCGGTGCTATTGGACCAATGAACGTTGTGGGTCAATATTAAAAGGCAAAGTGTAATTCTTATTGATAACAAAATACTACCAATGATGCGACAAAATATTGCTGAAGAGCCAAATCAAATAGATGCTATTGGTAGGGCCACCAGAAATATATTGATGGGTTTCCAGGAATGGACTAAATTATGAACATTTTTTGACTTATATCCAGCAAATATGTCATATAATTAATGATGAGATATATGGAACAAGTAATTGTTACGAAATTAGGAACATGTTCAACTATGGAATGGACAGGTTAATAACTTTCAATACATCAAACGTGTTAATATAGGAATTTTTTGATAATTTGACTGATTTGAAATAACAGGAGGTATTGCAGTCCCTTCATTAGTGAGTAAGTCCCTGGCACCACACGGGCTAAATATTAAAATCAAAATAGTGTAGCACAAATAGTGGACTATTTGTCCACTATCTTCCCGGCTTTTTGAAAAATATTCATGGAAAAATAAATGGGCGTACAAAGTTCGCCAGGTAAGCTAGTTTAATATAGAAGAAAAGTCTGAATTTGCTATATATTCATTTCTAATTGCTAATGTAAATTCATAATTGCAACATTGCATATATCTTTAATACTATCAAAGATATACAAATAAGCAAATTCGTCATTATGTTGCAACACACAGCAGAACACATTTAAACCAGTAACATTTGCTCTCTGTTTAGGCTTCATTTTTGCCTATTTTTTTGTTATAATGTATTTCTAAATATTTCTGAATGTACTTCTTCAAATATATATTTTTTGAACAACCCTGAGGTCATATTGCGGTATGTGTTAATGAATCTTCAGGATTATAATCCCATAAGAAAAGATTTCATGACTATCATGTCATAATGAAGTTAAGTAAATGATGACCCACGAACACAATGCATTTAGAAAAATATTATTGATATTTCTTACTTTAGCTTTCAGGAGATGAGATATATCATCTGTTGGACTTTCAACTTCAGCTTGAAGACCTGAATCTGATGAACATACAATAATATCCCGCAGTTCTGTCAATTTATTTCTACCTAAAAGCTGTATTTCATGACTGAATCTGAATTTTTCAGAATAATTTTTTGTTTGGAAATTATAACAGAAAGGCTTGTATAAAAATACATTAACCACAAAATCGCTGCACGGAGTCATGTCATTCGGCACATCACTGCTCTCACTTGTTTCCTACAAATAAAAAAGTTTATTTAGTTTTTAGAACTAGTTAAGCAAAAAATTGGGAAAATGTGGAAAGAAGCTAAAGATTTTGCTAAATGTGGAATGTTTTGCAAGTTAACTCATGTAAATATACGATCATGAAAATTTACAAATATTATATGACTATCGAATTTGTAATAGTAAAGTACCTAATACCCAGTAGAATCTGGATTTTTTAACAAAAAAGTACCTTGTAAACTGACAAATTACATATCCAATGATAAGAATCTATACCTTGTATAGAACTTAACTATATAGAAAATAATAATGACTCAATGCAAGTGGTGTCATTAGAAAGTGGTGCAATGATTTATATATATATATATATATATATATATATATATATATATATATATATATATATATATATATATATATATATATATATATATATATATATATATATATATATATATATATATATATATATATATATATATATATATATATATATATATATATATATATATATATATATATATATATATATATATATATATATATATATATATATATATATATATATATATATATATATATATATATATATATATATATATATATATATATATATATATATATATATATACTAGCAGACCCGGCGAACTCCGTTTCGCCACCAGATGGCTTCGTTTTATGTACCATTTCGTTTGGTGATTAAAAGTTTTATATTTGAAAAGGAAAAATTTTATTTCGTTTCTCAACAGTAATGAATTCATTTCGATTACAAAAATGAAGTGTTATTTAGTTGAACGTCTCTAAGTAAATGAAAGTGAATCAAAAGTAAATACTGAATTATATCCGTGTCCGCAAATTATCCGTTTCATTGAAGTAACCACATTTTTTGTTTTTTGGTCTGACGTTAACACAAACAAAGCGGATGGTTTCCCAACTCGTGAACACGCAACGTATAACTGCCCATGTGAAAAACAATGATTTTCTAAATTTATCCCGCAAACACTAAGCGATTGGCCTTGCGACTTGTTCATTGTCATTGCGAACGCAAGGCGACCTGGAAATTGCAATCGTTTGAAGTCAAACGGAAGATCAGTCGGAATCATTGGTATTCGAGGAATACATACATTTTCACTTGCGTACTTTCCGTTAATAATGGTTGCCTCAATCAAATTCGGCATGTCTTTTAACCGAAAGTCGAGTACCGTTGCAAAGTCGCGGTGGATTCAAATTACGCAATATCATAATAACTGTACCATCTTTGAGTTGCAAGTTATGTGCTGGAAATCCTGGTAACTCCAGAGAGTTCAAAAACTCCGTTGGATAATTTACTACATCATCGGGATTTGTTATGGAATCAACGGATTTGTATGTCACCAAATCGCCTGCAATTTTTGATTGAATGGTGAAATTCAGTGCGTGTATATCATTATTCTTTGCTGCAAGAATTGTTCGTTGACTTAACTAAGCATAATTCTGATAATTCTCACTAATGTTTGGAAAACATCTTCAATAAAAGCTAATTGAGAGTCTACAAATCGGCAAAAGTTGTTGGTAAGAGTAATTTATCCAGATGTCGCATCAACTGGGACTTTTCAATTTCCAACAGCTAATAATTGTTTGGAAAATTGTGCAGCACTTTGATCATTTTGAAGTTGAATTCTCATATTAGTGGTTAGCGATAATGTTTTTACGTTATTCCATAATAACGGTAACATATAAAGGTGATGCCATCAGGCAAGCATTCAATTCATCTGCAGGCGTTCCACGGGGAATTACTGGCAACGTCTGCCTGAAATCGCCTGCCAACAATATCATCAAGCCGCCAAAGAAATAAACAGCTATAAAAAATAAGGGTTGATCGTAGAAGGGTGAAAATTTAGTATTGTATGTATTTTTGTATGTTGTATCATAAAAATAAAAACTGAAAATTTTGTCTAAAAAATAAAAAACAAAATTCAGGGGTGGACTACCCCTAACATTTAGGGGGATGAAAAATAGATGTTGGCCGATTCTCAGACCTACTCAATACGCTCACAAAATTTTATGAGAATCGCTCAAGCCGTTTCGGAGGAGTATGGAAACGAAAACTGTGACACGAGAATTTTATATATAAGATATATATATATATATATATATATATATATATATATATATATATATATATATATATATATATATATATATATATATATATATATATATATATATATATATATATATATATATAAGGAAATGAAATTTTTTGTGCTTATGGCACTGAATGAAATATTTAAGAAAATGAACACTAGAACATTCATTTGAAAAATTGAAATTAATCAAGAGAATGTTATAGCAGAGCTAGATATGTGAACGTGTACGATGTGATGTCTCCATTATCCTTCAAGGGATAAATGTTAGAGAAATATTGAAATCGATGCCACACCTGATGGAAGTGCGAGACATATATGTTTCGTTCTGCAAGGAACTCGTCAGTCGCACCACGTCCATCGAAGTGAGGCAACGATTTCAACCTCCAAGCATCTTCTTGTGACTTCAAGTGGAAGATCATAGAGTAATGAATACTCTACAATTCCATCTATAGAAATCAGTAGAAAACACCTCTCTCAGATTACAGAGTCACCATGCATCGAAATTTCACATATCTTCTATACCCGTAGGTATCTACTAAATTGCAATGTCTATTTGACAAATATCATCGAACGATGTTTTTAAATGTCAATAGATTGCGTTAGTAGTACGCTCGCGTTTATTCCCGTATTTCAGGGGCCAATTCGGCGATATTTTTAAGGAAATGAAATTTTTTGTGCTGATGGCACTGATGAAATATTTAAGAAAATGAACACTAGAACATTCATTTGAAAAATTGAAATTAATCAAGAGAATGTTATAGCAGAGCTAGATATGTGAACGTGTACGATGTGATGTCTCCATTATCCTTCAAGGGATAAATGTTAGAGAAATATTGAAATCGATGCCACACCTGATGGAAGTGCGAGACATATATGTTTGGTTCTGCAAGGAACTCGTCAGTCGCACCACGTCCATCGAAGTGAGGCAACGATTTCAACCTCCAAGCATCTTCTTGTGACTTCAAGTGGAAGATCGTAGAGTAATGAATACTCTACAATTCCATCTATAGAAATCAGTAGAAAACACCTCTATTCTGAGAAAGAATAAAAATAAAAATCTGAGAGATATATATATATATATATACATATATATTGCAAATTTGAATGTACATGCATTGGGGTTGTCAAAAACAATTTGGCAACAAAAATAAGTATAAATTAAAATTTCCATTTTAAATGTAGATCTCTTGTCATCAAAGCTAAAGACATGTTTTGATTACGATTAAATAATAATTATGAAATTTTTGGATCAGTTCAAAATACTCACTATAACTGGGTTATGAAAATTGTCTTTGTTTAGAAGCAGAAGCTTTTCACAGCTTCTAATTTTTTGGATTTCATCCATTTTCTTAAGAACTTCCAAATTTACATCTCTTTTCTGGAATGGAAGTCCCTCAAATACCGTACTTCGAAGATTAAATTTTTCTGGTATCTCTAGTTGCCGCTTTTTAATTTCTCCTTCACACAATAGATGATCAACACTGTAAGAATTTGAAACATTAAATAATACCTTGAATTATTTGAATGTTGGATAAAAGTACAGTGGATTATGAAGAAACAATAATTGAAAAAAGATAATCGTTTTACAATAGTAACATCTACAATTAAAATAAATTCCATGCAGAGTGGAAAAGTGTTGATCATTGGAAAGATAAATATCAATCAAAAAATTTCTAACGAACAGAAACAAATCTGGAATAAAATGAAAAATTCATTATTTTTGTTTGAAATAATTCAGAATCAGATATTAGCTGCAACCAAAAAAAAGGATAAACAATCTATAAAATACAAATTGTCGAATGCCATTACATATAATTCAAATACCACTCAGTAAGCTTATAATGCCATTATGCTCTATAGTAGTCTCCAGGAAAAGAAGGATGCTTTGAAAGTTGTAATTATAAAATCTATATAAAAGAGATTATAATGGATATAGCAGGCTGTTAAGGTTTCACAAAAGTCAAGATTTTGATCCTGTCCATGACGGAATGATTGTTTGAAAGCTTTTTATATATTTTAGATAAATGCTGAGTGTGATTTTGATAAGTTAATAAGATGACAAGTGTTACTCAAAAAAGTCTAGAATTGAACTCTAGGCAAAACTGAAACTCTAATCATGTGAAGTAAATATCATCTGCAGAATTGATATCAGAAACATGTACTATAAATAGGAAAAATTTAAATTAGAAAAAGGTGATAAGGGATATTGGCATTTAGCTGGATGATTCTTCATTGAACTACAACTTCAGTAAACTCTGCTATCCATTATTGTCTTTTTATATACCAATACCACCTTTTAAAAGTTAAAATGAAATATGTACAGAGAACACATATGACCACATAAACTTTCTTTAAAGATCTCATATCACCCTGCAAATAGAAGTCCTGTAAAATAATTGATTTACAAGAACCAAAAATTTGTTTAACTTTTCCTTTATAAAACTTCTATTAGTGGAAGAGATAACCTTTTTCAGCAATTAGAAACAAGGTAAACTGGAAAATATGGTGTGAAAAATATGAAGGCAGTTTCAAATTACAACTCCAATGTTTAAAAACATGACATTTTTAGGCAACACACAAGAGATATTATTCATAATAGTCACTACTTCTAAAAATTGTCTCCATTTCATAAGTGTTTTTTTAAAATTTCACATGGGATAGTATACTTTAGTAACCTACAACTTATTATTAAGTTTCAAGTTATTACAATAACAAATTTCTTCTTTTCTACATTTCTTCTTGTTATTATCAAACTTGTAACTTGGATAAATAGAGAGGTATAAATGTTCTTTCAGCATTCTATTAAACTATATATTTCTGGAAATTTGAGATGGTTACAAGATATGTATGTATAATGACAACGTATATATAAAGACTGATTTGGAATGGTTTAAAACTCAACAAAAGTTAAGAAAAATACTCACACACTTGTTAAAATTGCTGAAAAGTATGGGTACTAGTATTGTTTCTGGCTGATATTTCATGAACAAGAGTTAATATATTCAACTTCAACACAAGACAATCATCATATAAACAAATGTTTTTGTCTATATTTTTTCACATGAATAGTTATGAACAAAAAAGAATAATTAAAGCAACTTCCGTAGAATATTACCTGCAAGCAGTTTCCAGAGAATCTAAACTTGAAATTGCATGGTCTAATCCCATAGCTTTTAACATATTATTTTCACTATCCGAACGTTCATTGACTTTTTTCTCTTCATTATTGTCCGAATTTGAAAAACTAATCACATCAGTGGATATATAATTCGAGAAATCTGCAAAATGTTCAGAAAGATTTACTAACTCAGATGTTTTGAATCGTTCTGGTGGATAAATAGCATCCATATTGAGAGATAATCATAAAGTTCTACAAAATCAAAACTAGCAGAGGGAAAATATTGTTTTTAAATTACAATTTGCCTTTAGGTTAGCTGAATTATTTATTATTTGTTGTACTTGAACTACTTTTTTTTACCGACTAGTGATTTGACCTAAATGACAGAGATGTCATGCGCAACACCAACGTCCATTTATATTTTTAATTTTGAAATCCCATACACGTTTACACAAAAATTACTAAACACTCAGTTTCATAATAAACTATTTAAGTGTGATTTTGATCAAGTTCCGTTTAGGCTTATATAAATAGGGAATTGTTCATTTCAATGGATATTTTCAACTATTCTGTTACTGATATTAAGGCAAGTTTCCTTGATATACATAATCTATGATAAAACAATTATCTATATGTATTCACGAATAGAATTCTTTACTCATATAATTATGTTTGTATAAGTGTTAATATGTGAATGTATATGTATTTGTGTGTTTAAATTTATATGTATGTATAAGTTTGGTCAGCATTTAAGTTTTTTTTACTTCTATAATTATTTTATTTCATACCATCAGTTGTGATTGATATCACAAACTCTTTCATTTAAAAATTTTTGTATATGTTGTATTTCCTGTTTTGTAATTAGGACTTGTCCTGTAAAACAGTGTATGTTAAATAAATAAATAAATTTCATATGAAACTAAAACAAACTTTAGGTGAAGCTATAACCAAAATGTTCATCAATTTGGTACGGATTGGAATCTGATGTATTTCAAAATTGATTTAAGGAGTTGAAATCTATCATGAAATTGGAACAACGAACTATGGCCAGTTGGATAATTAAATTTTGAAGTCCTTTCAATTTCAAAGCTTATTTTATTTCGAAATTTTTGTGTCATAATAGGTTGCAGTTTAGTGAAGCCACTTTACATCACTATATCCGCACCAACTTGTAAGTTTTCTCTTGAAGACTGTTTTCGCTCACATGCATATTACTTTCATCAAGAAATAGAGTACTATTCTTTTAATTTTACTATTCGTAGTCTTTAGCTTGAAAGGCACGTCAACTGAAATATACTTTAATAGTGCGTTATTATGAAAGGAGGAAATGAACTGTAGAGTAACAATCAAAGAAATAAAAAAAAAATTCAAAATTTCTTATGAAAAAATGAGAAGGTGAAATTCTTTTGATGTTTGAGATTATAAAGGTCAACAATCATTAGAGGGTAATGTGTTTGTGTAAGATGAGGCCAGGATTGTGATGTTTAGTAAAATTTATCTTCAAAAACATAAAGAATACTTTTAAGGCGGAGTTACACTGCCCGAGCATTTGTCGCGAACAGAGGTCTCGAACGAGCATTCAGGTAGTGTAAACAGTCCCCTCGAGCCGAGCAAAGTTCGTAAGTGAGGCTCGTTCGTGTTCGTGGTTGATCCGCCCGCTGTCGGTTTTCCGCCGAATCATCAAAGGGATGCTCGTTCGCCGCTCACTCAGTGTAAACACCACAGGTTGTTTACACCGATATTCGCCGAATCGAATCTAGTTCCTGGCAAGTTGTTGAAAGAATAACATCGAATTAAAAACATTTTGAATAAAATTTGTCTTTGTGATGGAGTGGGGAAGTGAAAAGTGCTTACTTTTAATTTCCCTTTACGAGGGGTTCCCAGAGCTGTGGCAGCCCGACCACAAATTTTATTATAATAAAATAAAAAAAGTGACGCCTGGGAAGCCATTGCGACTAAAATTGCTGAAGAGTCCACAGTCATCCTGCTTCAAATCGTTCAGCAATGAGGAATAATTTCTTCCGCGCAGAAACGAAGACTCCCACATGCGGCGCCTTTTTTTTCGCTTTTCCTTTTCTAGATGATCAAGAATTACAATTGACGCAGCTGCAATCGCAATTTTCGACAACCCGGGTGCCATCCGTTCACAGCAAATGCTCTCGAACAACTGATCGTCCGAAATACTCGGGCAGTGTGAACAGTGGGTTCGTTTCCGTTCGTGCTCGTTGAAAACCGGCGAACAACGAACGCGAATGCTCGATGCTCGATGCTCGAGTATGTTCGGGCAGTGTAAATGCGGCCTTATATGTATTCAGAGGGAAATACTTCAGAAGTACATTATACATCATTCTTCCTCATTTTTAGCAAAAGTTTGAGAGATTTATGATAAGAAAGGTTCTTTCATTTGTGGGTTCAGCAACTTCCCCGAGATCGAATCTATGAAGTGTTTATAATGAATAAAATATGTTGACAGTGCAGTAGAATTCTTATTAAGTAATGAGGAGAATATATGTTCTTTCATTCTCGTTTCGATGTTCTACTTATTGTCGGTCGAAAACACTATTAACTATTAGGTTAATTTATATTCACTTTTAGTTAGTGATGAAGAGGTCAACCAATAAATCAAAAAAATTGGGTAAATCAGATTAATTATGTTGATGGCTACGCATACTGAATTGGTTCAAACTAGACGGAACATCGAAACCAGAATGAAAGAATATAAATTCCCCCATTAATATTAAGAATTCTACTTGACTGTCAATACATTGTATTCATAATGACAATGTCATATATTCTAACTGAGTGAAAGTTCCTTACCCACAAATGAAAGAAAAAAATTCGGATTTTCTAGAATAATTGAACATTTGTGATTCGCACCGAAGGAAAAAGCTAATAATGAATGATCAACCCGTTTCGTTGCGGAAACAATCTTCATTTCTAGTCTAGTCTAATCATGGATGAAATTCATATGCAGTTGGGTGAAACTTATACACACACACACACACACACACACACACACACATATATATATATATATATATATATATATATATATATATATATATATATATATATATATATATATATATATATATATATATATATATATATTTACGGGCCAATCAATAGAAACGGTATTTGGATGAAAAGACCTCAAAATGAACTGTATCAATAAACAAATACGATAACGGAAGAAATCAGAAAACGACGAGCAAAGTTCTATGCACATGTCTACAGAATGAAACAGTCCAGAATACCGAAGAATTTTGGGCCCATTCGACGAATCTACGCCTTGCTTAATGACTGTTTGGCTTCAATTCTTGCACGAGTTGGATTTTGTAAGCACACAAACCAAGATCCTTCATCGTTTCTGAAGAATTACGGACCAATGATTCCACCAACCCATAAAGCACACCAAACAGTCAGTTTTTCTGGATGTAACGGTGTTTTGACATAAACTTGAGGATTAGCTTCACTCCAAATACGGCAGTTCTGTTTGTTGACGTGGGCATTCAAAATTCGACATTAAAATGGACGTACTACGCGATACGTATTCCGCAGGGAAACATTATTTGCAAGCGTTGTTCAGGCGTGAGTCTATTCATGATGAATTCTCAAACCAAACTGAGAATAAATCACTTCTCAGCTGTTAATTCGGTCGTCATCTTTGAGATATCTTTTTTATATTCTATCTACAGATATTATAATCAGTGTATTTCATCACCCTTCCAAGCTCTGACTGCGTCTGTATTCAAAAGAAAAAATTGTGAGTATCTTTTTGAAAATCAATAACATCATCTTACATACGACAACTGTATCTGCATTTATATTTTGTTATACTTTTGAATTTCTCTCACATAATAAGAAAACTGTACCTCAATTTGTGAATTGTTATACTTTTGAAGATCAATAACATTATTTTACACACTGGGACAACTGTACCTCTATTTGAAATTGGTTTTTTTTGTACAGCAATCTGTAAACTGTTATCTGCTTATGGATGGTTATATTCAGTTTTTTATAACTGAACTGTTTATGTTTATTTCAGTTATGCATTTAATTTTTCAGTTTTATTTTATATCAATTGTTTTTGAAAAGATTTTTATCAGGGTTTGAGTGGCAGAACAGAGGTATCGTTGCATACCATCTGAACTAAGCCCTGATATTGTTTTTACGTTATTTCATGATGCTTTGACAGTAGGTAAATGAATTTGTCTTATTTTTGATACATTTTTGCTGTTATGAAATGATTGTATATTTCAATAAATCCCTATTATTATTATTATTAATATATATATATATATATATATATATATATATATATATATATATATATATATATATATATATATATATATATATATATATATATGTGTGTGTGTAGAATGAATGTTGGGAATGAATTCTCTTCAATATAATGAATCTTTCTAGGTCCATCCTGTTTATTTTGTATCAAACTTTGCTGCCTTCATGACCTGAAACCGAGTAGTTGGTTGGTGTTGTAATATTGATACAAGCAACTTCTTGTGTTGAAAATAAACATTTTGACATTATCACCAAACAAGAAAAATGCAATATAATTAGATATAAATTAGGTAATTTTTTTAACATCTCAAGTTGATTGCTTGCTGACCTATTTCACACTTCATTATCAAACGTTGTTGGAACTCTGAATTTCAATATTTCCATACATAATTATATACTTGTTCAATAATAATTCAAATAGTTATTCGAAGTCAGAATTATCTTATATGCTTTAATACGCTATATATATATATATATATATATATATATATATATATATATATATATATATATATATATATATATATTCAGAATTATGTTCAATAATTTAAAGAAATATATGTAATGGATTTTCCAAACGAAAAAACTTTAGATTGGTTTAAATTAAATTTTTAATTTAAGTTAAATTTTTCCCCTTATTGAACATTATTCATGTCGCCTTGATGATAGTCAGGAAAACACCCGATTTTTTCCGCTCCTATTGTCTCAAGCAGGTTTGTAACGATTGTTTTTTGATATGTAAATAAATTGTACCTGCAATATTAATCAAAAATAGACTGATTATTGTGAAGCACAGTGTGAGCTTTTCTATATAGCAGAACTGTAAATAAAATAGATCGTTTTATATAAACATGTGTAATAGTATGAATATTAATGTATATATTATTATCTATGTTTGTAAATCCTATGTACCTACTTATATAATTTGTAAATAAATCCTTATTGAGTTGAGTTGATTATGGTGCTGTAGGATTCAGGTTCGAGTCCCGGGAAAGGCATGGGTGTTTGTCTTTGTCTACGATTTAAGTAGTTTAATGATGATAATTGTTGAGTAATTTACATTGATTACAAGCCCATTGGCCGTTTGGAACCGGTGTTAAACTGTAGGTCCACTGAAAAAAATATTTTTTTTATAAACCGTTCGAATTCTCGGCTTAGAACATCCGTAAAGGATAAAAAATAATCGGCTCAGGGGCGAAGTAGTTTGGCCCAATCCGGAGAGTACAAACGCAGTAGTCTGAAATGTGCCGACTTTCTTCAGAGGAATCTCTATTTTTTTGGTTTTTACATCTCCAGGTTCGTACAACTTGAATTTGGCTGAATTCCGTTCTGAGGAGAGCCAATGAGCCTGAAACACGTGTCAACAGCTGCTTCCAATTGCGGGCTATGCCGACAATGTTCGCTTATATATATTATATATATATATATATATATATATATATATATATATATATATATATATATATATATATATATATATATATATATATATATATATAGATACATTTTTCAAAATTAATTCATTGCCTGTTTGAGTAACAGTTTTAATATTTTTAACAATAACAGGCTATTTTCAAAGTTAAAAGCTTTATTTTTGTTGACGTTTCGTTGTATATATATCACAACTTTGTAATAACTTATAATAAATAAATAATTGGTAGTTCAAATTAATAATTCATTAATTTTGACAAAGTTGTGATTTACAACGAAACGGCAACAGAAATGAAGCTTTTAACATTGAAAATAGCCTGTTATTGGTAAAAATAATAAATATATATTATATTATATAAATATATGAATTATATTATATATTATATTATATAATATTAATTGCGTATTCCATAAAAAAGGGACAAACAACTGTTCATTAGTTATTTGAAAGGTAGAAATAATTAACGTTATATTACTAATTGAAAACAATTCATAGTAATCTGTACTGACATTGAATATATATGTTTGATTATTATGACACCTTTGGACATCTCTTTAATGTTTTTCTTTTGCTTAACTCCATGCCTGCATTTCTAAAATGTGTCTCGAAAATTTCAGAAATGAAAAAATTTCAATTAGATATCAAGTTTTGTAAATTCGACTGAAAAATATTTTTGACAACTTTTATTTTCTTAACATAAATTTCTGTCTCTTAATAAATTACCAAGAGTTGTGAAAACTCTTAAGGATTGATTTATTTCTTCATAGCATAATTGAGTCAAGCGATTGAATTTTACCTATTTTTATACATGTATACTGTTAACATTTGCGTTTGGCAAGTTGTACTCATAAAGGAAAGTTCGTGAGACAATTCCTGTTAATAATTAGGTGTCAATGTATTCGGAAACGTTAACTATGCTGAATAATTTTTTTCAAATTTCAATACAGCCGATTGAAAAAATTTGTATATAAAAAAAAAGAGAATTTTATTAAAAATTAAATATCTTAGCTTTATTGAAACGATGGAGTATCAAAATAATGACGTAGCTCATTATGAGATAGATAATTCAAGTTGCATTCATTTCTTTGAATTATGCAACAAGACATGTCAACAGAGCTTGTTGTCTCGAGTCACCACATTTCTCATTTTAAAATTCCATTTTTTAGTGCCGTCAAATCGACTGCGCATGTAGATTAATTGAACTGATTAACTGGAAGTTAACCACTTACTGAGAAGAAGGCGGTTGTTTTAAAAGGATATCAGAAAGCTTAGACAGTCGCAATTTGACTTTGTGATCGTTAGTATCGAGAATATTTTAGAATTTTCTATACAATCGAGGGTGTTATTTAGTGACATACGGACATGTGTTAGACCAGTGTACAAAAAGTTGAGGTTTCAACCCCATCGTCTGTTCTAGGAATTTAGTAAGTGTTATATTGAAAATAATAATAATTCATTTTTCAATTTTTTTCAATAATTTTTCAAATTATTATTGAATGTGTTACATGGTGAAATATAATGTATTTCGAGATATTATTTCAAAATATTTTTTGAAAAAATTTATAGTTTCATTGAATTAAAAATTTTTTTGCTGTTTGGTCGAAAGTTTTTTTTTTACTGTTGAAAAAAAAATCTGCAGTATGTTTTTGAATCCATTATAGCAAATTGAAAACCTTTCTTATTCACCAACCAGTGTTTTATTGCATAAAAATATGGGGTAGTTTTCAATGGTGAGTGAGGTTCATAACGTTTTTTCCAAATGTTTTGAAAAAAAAAATTCCAGAAATTGCCTTAGGAAATTTATGCAAGACATAGATTTTAAAAATTAAAATGAAGATCAGCTTTTTGAAGTTAGTGAATTATTAACAATCATAGATAGTAGTTGAAATGAATTAAAATCATAAATATTAACTTTTCAATTGATCTTAGTTCAGTTTTTTCTATTATGAGAATAGAAATGTACTTTCTAGTTTTGTACCAACCGGTGTTTATTGCGTAATACTATGGGGTAGTTTTCAGTAGTAATTCATGTTAATAATGTTTGTTGGCAATTTTTTGACAAAATTATAGCAAAAATTGCCTCTTTGGAGATTTATACAAGACATCGCTTTTCGAAATTAAAATAAAGATCAGCGTATTTGAGTTAGTGAAACATCAACAATTAGAGTTAGTAATTGAAATTAATTGAAATTATAAATAATAACTTTTCAATTGGTTTGATTTAAGTAGAGAATGGCACTTTCTATGTGCTTTTAGGGGTTGAAGTAGAACTAATTTATTGAAGTAGTAATTAAAGTAATATCTACTATGTTGTATATTCGAGCTTTTAAGTTTTAAAGCTAAACTATACACGAGATGAAACTTTTTGTTGTTTTTTGATCCTTGATCACATTGGATAGGAACGATATTTTTTTAGTTGAAACAAATTTTCTTACAAAAACCAGTATAAGAAAACAAAAGTGGCCAGAAAGGCTTTTAAACAACATAATGTAAAATCCTGATTTCACAATGAACGTCATGATAAAAAAATCATAAAACGCCCAAATCATTACTGGTTTGAAATATCGGAACAATATTTCATTTTGTTTAGGTTTTTTATGAACTTATATTATAACTCTTTGAAATCAGTCGTCATTAAATTTTAAGGAGTTATCATTTTTGTTCCGCTCCAAAATAATGCTTCTTGTTTGTGAAGAACTCTCAATTTTTGTGGACTAATTGGTTATAAATTATTTTATTGTTATCTATTTATTATAAAAGGGTGGAATAATTCATAGAATTTTTATAACCCGCAATAAAGATATTCAAGACAAGTTAAATGTATAACTCTAATGTCATTTTTTTCACAAATAATTGTATGTGAAATAATAATGCACAACGTGTGTAAACTCTATCTGTAAAATAATGATCTATTCATTACGAATCATTTCACATAATATCGAGGTTTCCAGGTTTTATATTAGTTCAAAAAATTTTCATATCCTTGAAAAATTGTTACCATTTCACATATTTACACCTTATTACACAATTATTGCGAAATAAATAGTATGAGTTACACACAACAGTTTTTGTATTATCATTTCATTCATATTTCAGTTTATTAGGTATATCATCATTTCATCAAAATTTGAGACGCTTGAATGAATGTCGCTTTTAAAGCATACTATATAGAAACTAGAGATTCCCAAATTCATATCTATCGAAGATAATACATATCGATATCATTTAAAGAGACACATCGTTATCTTCCATCCTAAAGTTATGACAAAAGCGATAATATATGATGATAACCATAAGATAATTCAAACACTTGAATTTGATTTATACTTTTATTGTATATAACGTGACGCTTTTCGTCGGGTTACCGACTTCTTCAGACGCTAACCGAGTGGGATTTAACCAGGTTAAATGATGAATGAATTACATATTTGAAATGTTCATCGCTTATTATGGAAAAATATCAAAATCTGACTAATGTGTCTTTGTATTTGCACGAATTCAGAAAATTTATTAACAGTTACGGCTATAAATTTTTTGTGTTTATACATTTGATAACAAATTGAGGTCTCCGTAGCCTAGTCGGTAGAACACCCGACCATGGTGCGGTAGAACTCGGGTTCGAGCCCGGCAGAAGTCATGGGTGTTTGTGTTTGTCTATGATTTAAGTTGTTTATGAATGATATGTGCTGGGTAATGTACATCGATTACAAGCCCAATGGCAGTTCGGAACCGGCGTTAAACTGTAGGTGAACTGAATTAAAAAAAATTGATAAGAAGAAAATATATGATATAAGAGATGTTTTTATATTTCTATGAATTGTTCATGAAACCATTACACAGACCAACGAAAAAAATGTTTGTGAAAACTTTTGGACGAATTTACCTAAATCTTATGTATTTTTGCGTGCTGAAACCGTATTTGGTTTTAGTTTTTTTATCACCCACAATTTTCTCACAATATGACATCCATTATATATTTTAAAAATAGGGAAATTTGATATATAAAAATTAAAAATCAATTTTTTTGTTCGAATATAAACTTAAATTCAAACACTTGAACTTATGATTTACACTTTATTGACTACATAGCATGACACGTTTCGTCGTTACAAACGACTTCTTCAGATGCTTACAGAATAATGTTATTCTGTAATATATAATGTGTTCATATCTGTTCATATGTCATATATGTTCATAATGTGTTCATAATATTATGTGTTCAGAATAATATTATTCTGTAAGCATCTGAAGAAGTCGTTTGTAACGACGAAACGCGTCATGCTATGTAGTCAATAAAGTGTTAATCATAAGTTCAAGTGTTAGAATTATAATGGATTTACATCAAGTAAACGTCAACACTATCAACTAAGTCTTTTTCCATTGAAATACAATTTTTACTTAGAATAATATTGAATTATTAAGATGCGAATATTATGTGCTTATTTTTTGTATTTTAAAATGTGATAGATTTTGTTGTTCTCTGTGAAGAGACCAACCTCAATCACTCATATATTGACATTCCACCGTCTTTTTTTCAAAGGTTTTCAGGGAAAAAATCAAGATGGTTATGCAAAAAGTGAATTTTGAGGCTCTTCATACAATCAAGATTTTTAAATTTGTCAATCATGTTAGATACAATAATTTTATAATCAGGAGCTCTCACATTACCCAAAAAACTTAGTCACAACTTCTTTAAATGATATCCAAGCTTCTTTTTCTTTTGTACTTTTGCTTCGAAAATGGAATCGAACCCAACGAAAATTCCTTCTTTCAGTTGAGCTTCCGATAAATGAGAAAACGTAAACCAAATGCTCTTCCTGCTTAAAAATTGAGTAAACTGTGTTTACCACTTTTGTACGAGAGAGTAAATTTCTCGTCCAAAAGTGGTAAATGGATGTTTCAGATTCCAATAAATGTTTTTCTTTGAGTCTAGAACCAAGCAGTTCTGCTTTTTCTTTAGTAAAACCAAAATCCCTCACTAGATCATTTAACTGGGCTTGTATAAACAATTGTGGTTTAATATTTCCTGGAGAATATTGAAACTCATCATCCCTTGCTTCACTTTTATTTGATTAGGAACTGGACTGTAAAACGTCATCAACGCCTATCAACCGATCAACTGAAGTAGTGTTAGGATAGAGAATTACTTCCTTATTTTTAGAATTATATCCAGAAACATCTATAATGCAGAAATAACAATCGTTTAGATGTTTTTCTGCTCTCTCCATACCATAGATACTGCAAATTTAAATGCTTTCTTCCTTCTTAAACTTTCTTAAATTTTGTTTGATATGGAGAAGTTGGGAAATCGGTGGGTGATACAACATTTTATTATTATTTTCGGAATAAGCACATCCAATAACATAAGGATTAGATAAAATCATTGAAAAAGTTTTTCATCGTTGGCCTGTGTTATTAATATAACATGTTAGAACTATCTTAGTTCAAAATAAAGTTACTCAAAATACTTTTTCTCCTGATCAATCATCAACAAATAAACTTTTATATACTATCAATTCATATATTTTCAAATTTTATGAATTGTTCCAATGAGCTTATTGAAATCACACATTTATAATGTTTTACTGGAAAAAACATTTATAATGTTTTTACTGTAGGTAAATGTACAAAAGATGAGGTTTTATCTTCCTGTGTTTATATCGAAAAGTTTATAGTACCCATAAACTATGAATAATATCTTTGATTCTCAAGAACTTATTTTTGCTATGATATTGAGTTTATAGGTAAAATCAATTTTCTTAAGATTCTCTGAGTTATTATTTCAATGGTTTGGTATTTTAAGAAAATTTGAGTGAAACTCTTATTTCCGTGCCAAGGTTTCGAATTATCATTATTCTTCCTCAGGGCTTTTTTTGGTGGCTGTACAATACTTCTTGTCTTATATTACAAAATAAAATCACAAATCAACATGACATTGACCTCACAACTTGAAAAACTGATTTTTCTGTTATCTTGACATAATATATTTAAAGATTATATCTTACTGTCTGCTTTGTTATTTATAACTTATGACATTTCTTCATAGAACGAAGTTGTGCTTTCGATACAAATTGTAGGCATATCAAAACAATGAAATGAATAGATTTTACTGAATGGAAATTAATTAAAATTGAATGAAACTAACTAAAATTAAATAAATTTCACAGTTTTCTTCAATGTGTCTTTCTATAGGTTTTTCAATCAAGTTGTAGAAAATTCTTTTTGTTTCACAATATGCTAATTTCATATATTCGATAATAGTTATGTAACATTGACCCTCATTCATCGGTTAGTTGACATTATTATAATATCAATGGAGTCATAATTGATATCACAATAGGAAACTAAGAAGATAATTGCTTCAATGCGAAATTTCCGGAAGAAGATAAATCTGATCATGTTTAAAGTACTACGGAGAGTTACTGATAGCTTTGTTGTAATAAATTTCTGGATTCTCCTTTGAACACATAGTTACAAAATTTATCATATTTTTTATCGATTAATCTTTTTCTAATCACGAAACCCTACATGAATATTTTGAATGAGTATTCAAATATAATCATGAGTTACGGAGGATAGTTAGATACGAAGTGTTTTGTTTTTGACAAATGAAAAGGTTAGCACCTTTTTTTTTGTTCCTTGATTTTTTACTTTTGAAAGAAACGGATAAAAGAA
This sequence comes from Henosepilachna vigintioctopunctata, assembly GCA_030704895.1. Lineage (NCBI taxonomy): Eukaryota > Metazoa > Arthropoda > Insecta > Coleoptera > Coccinellidae > Henosepilachna > Henosepilachna vigintioctopunctata. The sequence continues at coordinate 1,339,358 of JARQZJ010000064.1, forward strand.
TCTGTATTATATTTCGCTTTGAAAATAGAATAACGTGCTCCAACGCACTTAAATTATTGAATGTCTATTGGGAGTCTACTTTGTCTCAAAAAGGTGCTTATAAGTGCTAAAAACGCTTTGTAGAAGGACGAGAAGACGTTGATGACGATGAGCGTCATGGAGTTGCAACCACGTTAACCACGTTTTTGGGAAATCATGAAATCACTATAAAGGAAATTGCAGAGGTTGTTGGCATAACAATCAGCTGATGCCATGCAATTTCCTTCGATGTTTGGCATGGAAAGTGTGTCAGCGAAGTTTGTTCCTAAACTGCTAAATTTTGAGCAAAGGCAACGTCGCATTAGTATCGCTCAGGAGTTGTTGTATGACCTTAACAACGAACCAGATTTGCTGTAAAAGGTCATAACTAGTGACGAAACGTGGGTATATGGTTATGACGTCGAAACCAAGGTCCAATCATCCCAATCGAAGCGGCCAGAAGAGCCAAAACCTATAAAAGCACGACAAGTTCGATCAAATGTGAAGGCTTACTGTTTTCTTCGATTACAACGGCGTGGTGCACCATGAGTTCTTGCCAACAGGTCGTACGGTTGGCAAGAACTCTGGTACTACATTACAAGGAAGTTATGCAACGTTTGCGTGAAGCAATAGATCTCAAACGATGATCGGAATTGTGGAAAAAAAAATCAAAAAACAACAAAAAACAACACCGTAATCATGCTTCAACCACCGTATACGACAGATTTGGATACTTACAACTCTTTCCTATTCCCGCAACTGAGTAGACCAAAAAACGAAATCGTTTCGCTGCAATGAGATAAAATCGGAATCGAAGATCGAGCTGATGGCCATAACGAAAATCTAATTTCCGAAGTGTTTCGAGGATTCGAAGAAGCGATGGCATAAGTGCATTATATCTGGGGAGAATTACTTTGAAGGGGACAAAATGGATATTGATGAATAAATAAATACTTTTCGAAAAAAATTATAAATTCACCTTTATTTTTGAACTGACCTCGTATGCATTCACATCTAGAAAATATCAACTAATTTTCATAAATATAATTGAGCTATAGGATGATATCAAACCACAGAAAAATAAAAAAAATCAATTGTCTATTTCTGTTCGTTAAAATTAATTTACATTAAATTTGATACAAAAAATTATATGAACTGTGCGATTCATAAATGCAAAAACAGTCCTCAATCAATAATGAATATATCATATGAAAACAATTACATTTCTCTACGTTATATTACTTCAATATAATGTAATAAATGTAGATACTTTATATTATATTATATCAATGATGATTGCAAACATTTGGACAATATTTAAACTTTATAATTTTGTAATAGCACAAATCGCACAAAATCAAATCAAAAAAATATAATTCAAGGTTGAAATAATTGAAAAGGGCGATTTTAAGTAAAATAAAACAAAAAGTTTAGTGACTAGGAAGGACAAAAAATGTCGAAATGTTACACATTGATAAAAAATTTACAAAATACTATAAATGAACGAACATATATAAGGCATTTCAGTTCAATTTATAACGATATAATAAACCTTACGAATAGCACAAAAAATATCAAAACACAACAATCGTAAAACAACAAATCTCAAAACTCACTTTTTTCTGATCTACCATCAATCTCAAACACATAAACACGAAATAAATATTTAAATATAAATTTTCTGGACTAGTTTATCAAAACTCAACTATGTACAATTCAATTAAAAACTAATATTAGACAGACTCATTTGAATAACCTGGATTACCATCAATTTTTAGACTTTTCCTTATGCTGAAGAGGACTAATACACCCCCAAAGAGTTAAGTTGATTTTTTGAAAAAATTCAATTGGACGTCTGATATCCACAGTAATTCATAAAATTCAATTATTCAATTGTTTTGCCAAAGTAACAATTCTCAACGAAACGTCAACAAAAAAAACTTATTTTTTTCAATCAGAAAGGGATATTATTAGAATTTAGTGAATTAGACTGAATTAAAAATATTATAAAACCTAACGAATTTTTCCGCCGTTTACCATTTTACCTTATTTAGTACATGGTAGAATTTACTACTGGTAAATGTTAGTTTTGGGGATGAAACAATGAATATTTTTCAATCATTTATTTCTATTAACTTTAGTCAAACTTACCTATTTGATTCATATTCGTTTGGAATTTTTATTCATGAATTTTTGGCAACTAGTCATTTTCAACCACCTTCAGAATACTTCATAGTCAGTACAAATAACACAACTTTTAATACTTTCTCAGAAACTTAATGTTTGCATTAGTTAGTCTAACGGATATTTGCAACATAGCATGACGCGTTTCGTCGTTACAAGCAACTTCTTCATATGCTAATAGAATACAGAAGAAGTCGTTTATAACGACGAAACAAGTCATGTTATGTAGTCAATAAAAGTGTAAATCAAAAGTTCAAGTGTTTGAATTTTATCTTATATTCAATAATACTCAATATACATCAAGTAAACCCCAACACTATTCAATAGTCTGATCGAATCAGTATTTCTCTTATTATGAGGTATTTAACGAACAAATACAAAAACAACATTCAAATTGGTTGATTTTACTGAACCAGTATTTTTGTTATTATTTGATTTTAAATAAATAAATTGAATAAAGAAAATTAATCGATTGTTATTAATAAATAGGTTGGGTAAGAAAACGTTTTACTGGTTACAAGACGTAGTGCTTGCTATTTTAGCTTTTAGCAAATTTCTTCAACGAGCATTTTTTGACAACGTGTTCTTCCTTGTTCTCCAGTCAATGACGATTATTCCCTTTATTTCTCGAAGACTCACTTTTTTATCTTTAGCATCATGTTTTATAATTATAAAATCGACAGAGTGAACTTATTCTATCTGCTTTAGCCCTCCAATTTCGGTACCTACTTCGCCAAATTCATCATCCCTTACATCTATCACAACTGCAATAATTCTTTTCAGTTCTGTAAAAGCTTTGCCAATGTCGGATATTTTTAGCCTTATATTTTGCCCAAGTTAAATTTTTTTCGAATTAAAACAAGACAAAAATATACACTGAAAAACTGTGAGCATTGATCGAATAATATGTATCATTACTGTGCCATGTGACGGTGTTTCCACCCCTCCTTACGCAGCTGATCATTGCTTCTGTATTTTTGATTATTTAGACAGTCACGTATTCAAATTTTATCCGTCCTTTTATATTATTAGACTTATATACTTATTATATATATTATATGCTATTATATATTGTATACTTATTAGACTTCAATCATTAGTTTCATCTTGGTTTAATTTTTTATATTTATCTAATATTTTTGTATTATTATCTAATGTATGTTCATTGTATTTGTGGAGGAGTGGAAGAATGATTCGTCAAACTCCTACCATTTGTAAGGAATTTGTTTTCTCTACAATGAAGATATTCTATTCTATTCTATTACCTCATACTGTTTTTACACACAAGTAAATTTTGCTTAAGCGAATAGGTGATGCATAATCCCCTCTCCATGATGCAGCTGACTAGGCTCAGTATGAGAGAACTAGTTGTGGAAAAAGTTTTGAGCTGAGTTTATTATTACTAATCAAGTCGGCTGAAAATTACTCAATTTTTTATTTTTCGAACCACTTCTGCAACTTTCGAATCCCACACCCACCATGGGTGCGTCAGCTGACGCTTGGTTCACTAATAAGTAATTCGAGATTTACTGAAAAAGAAGGTAATCAATCTGCGTAAAACACTGACAAAAATGCAACATTATCTCCCGGACCAGTACGCCCGTCAGGTCAGAGGGGAGTTTTCTTACAAACACATACACATAGAAGTTTTTAAATGAAAAGAAAATGTCGCATAGAATATGATTTCACATATAATATGTATCTTAATATGTATCATTGTTCTGTAACATATCTATTTGTTTCAGATCACATTAATATGATACTTGTCGGTGGAACAGTACCACATAAATGGCTGCTAAAAGTTTTGGCTATGTTATATATCTTCACCCAGGTGCGAAATGAAGATCAAATGTCCAATTCCCGTTATAGATCACATTCAAATAATTCCTTGAATCTCACTCCTGGAGGGTAAGTTTACGAAATATTTTATTTATCTATTTAAGAGAAATTTACTACAAGAAAAAGAATTCTGTAGTTCTCGGGCTATATTATCGCACTTGTATATATTCGATACCAAAGTATACTATAACTTTCTGTAGATAATTTTTTGACAAATTATTCAAAAGAACATTATAGTACACCTGGCTACGTGAAACATGAACAATGCGATGTCCCCATTATTCTTCTAGGGATAAATGTTTGAGACATTGCATTGTTCGTATTTCACATGGCCATCTCTGCTATAATGTTCTTTTGAATAATTTGTCAAAAATTATTGAAAGAAAGTTATAGTATACGTTGATATCGAATATCTACAAGTGCGATAATATAGCACAATAAATATCTACAGAATTCTTCTTCATGAAGTAAATTTCTTTCATATATATATATATATATATATATATATATATATATATATATATATATATATATATATATATTCTTTCATCAATATACAAACAGAAAAGGAGGTTAAAATATTATGTATGCATAACACTGGTTCATAAGACGACCCTAGATGGTGCTACATCCCCCATTTGGGAATCAGTTGCTGGCAGAAAAATAAAAATTTTTCATCAATAGGAACATATGTCCTCAACTTACTAATATGAAACATGTTTGATTATGTCTCCTAATGGCCGCATTCTATCCCAATAATCAAATGAGATATTCTCTTCAATATCTATACAGAACCAACTCTTTGTTCTTCTAAATTGTTTCTGTTGAATTTGCTTTCATTTTCCACATACATTAAGTCACCAACGTCAAAATCATGATATTTCCTTTTCCCATCAGTTCTTATTTTTTTATTATAATGAGAAGCTTATGAGTTTCGAAAGAAATTCTATCTTCTTCCAGCTTGTAGTAGGATTGAAGTTCTTAAGGACTATTGAGGATGTTTTTCCATGTAGAAGGTATAAAGGTGGAAATTTAGTAAAGCTATGTAGAGTGTCATTATACTCTTTAACACAATCTTTTTCTATATTTGACCATGCTCTTTCATTTCCAATTTCGTTGAGTTTGCATCTTACTCGATTGACAAGAGTTTATTTCAATATTTCATTCCCATCATTTGAAAAAGGAAAATTTATTGCTGTGACGACTAATTGAACATTATTTTGCTAGAGAAAATTCTTGATATCATTAGAATTCAAACCAATAATGTACGAATCTGATGTTCTTCTAAGATACTTAAAATCAGCATTATTAATTTTTTTGCTGTTTGATGTTTTGATGTAGTATGAAAGCATATCTAGTGGAATGATCAACTAGTAAATGTAGATAACGTTTTCTTGAATGATATAAACCAAAATCATCAATTATATCTGAGAAAACAATACCAGAAGGTTTTGTACCTGGATCTAGTTGAGAATGATATCCAAAGCTTTTTTCTTGTTCTAGATTTATTCTTAGCACACACTTCGCATCTTGCACATATTTCTTTTATGATGAATCCATTTTTAGAAAACAGTAATATGGTCTCAGGTCTCATTTTGAATCTATATGTCTATATTTCTTATGTACTTCTTTTATAAGTTCTTCTCCCCAATCCTCACAAATGATTTTTCTATCATGCTTGAAGAATATGTCTCCTTTTTTGATTACATTCTTTACGCTAGCTATTTTCAAGTTCTTCCTATCATTTATTATATCTTCGATTGCAAGTTTAAGCACAAGTTTAACAAGTGCTTACAACTTGAGTTTACTTAAGTTGTAAGTTTACAACTTGAAAACAATCCTCACTAGTTTCAAAATGTTCCAAAACTGAATTGGGGAATAAAGAATCTGCTTCTTGATTTTGAATACCAGGGCTGTACCTAATTTAAAATTTTTTTAGTGGTTTATGATCAGAAAGAACAAGAAATTTCTCACCTATAAGCCCATATTACCAATGCAAAATGGCGCCTTTAATGGCCAAGCGTTCTAAATAAATGGCTTTCTCCTTCTTTTGTGTTTGGTTCAACTTCTTCGATCTATTGGTTTTCGTATATCGTCTGCTATTGGTTTCATTGTTCATTCCTTTTGAGGCAGTTTTAATATGCCAATTCCTTCAACACTGGCATCTGTTTGAAATATAATAAGTGAATTTCCATCAGAAATTCGAAAATAGGAAAAGTAGTAATAATTATTTTTTTCTTTGAATGATTTCTCACAGGATCAGTGCACTGAAATTCTACATTCATCTTAAACAAATTGTGAAATTGTTCAAAAATTTCACATTGATTAGGCATATAGGTATTTATGATGAAAGCTTATTTTTTCTAGAAATTGTCTAATATTCTTTCTTGTTTTTAGAACCGTAAAGTCTGTTATTGCTTTAAAGTTATCATGCATTGGACAAATGGTATCATTTTCATGATATAACCAAGATATTTGCCTGAATTCTGAGCAAAATGACGCTTTAAGAACTTTAATCTGAAGCCTCCTTGTAAAACTAATTCCAATAATTTTTCTAAATGTCTCACAAGTATTATTCAGAGCATGTTTCAGAATAAGATTTTAAAGAAGTCTTTGAAATATAGACCGAGATGTTTTAAAGCCAAAAGATAAATATTTCCACTGCCAGTAAACAACCTGTGTAACGAAATCTATCTTTAACTCTTATCGGAATTGACCAGAAACAGGTTCGATATCTGGTGCTGTGAACTATTAACAATCTCTTCTGATAGCTTGAGATACTGAAACATGAATCTTATTCAATTCTCTGTAATCGATACATATGTGATCTTGTATAATCTTTGTTTTTTAAATGCGAACGTGACTGGAGCTGCAGAAGGTGGTCCTGGTTCTTCTATTGAATCGGCATTTAATAATCCTGAAATTTGTTTTTCTATTTCAATTTGATATTGAATTGAACATCTGTATGGTTTTTCTGATACAAATTTATGTTCAAGATGATTTATATGAGCTTCAAGAGATTTTACTTTACAACAATCAGATTTTTGATCAAGGAATTAATGTTTTCTTTTTTCTCTTCATCCAAATGGTGCATTTTTGTTCAACATTTTCTGTATCTATAAAATCGTTAAAATTGATTTATATTTGTGGATGTTTGCGGCTATCCCATCTGAATCATTTTTAGTACTGTTTCTTACTAAATCTTACTTCTTTTTGTAATATTGTGAGATTCTCATCTTGAATCAAACAAAATTTCTCGATAAGTTCAAGACCAGTAATCAGGTGATATCTGAAAGTATTTTGTCAATAACAACTACTTCAATAGAATCTTCAGTATTGGATATTTTATATTTTAATTTTACAATAATATATGTTTCATCAGTACCACTGATTGTCCTGAACGTGCTCTTATATTCTGTCAATTATTTTCTCAATTTTTTTTAAAAATTCTTGAATTAATCAATGTAACATTAGCTCCAGTATCATATATATCATGCAAGTTTTTTTGAAGTTCCGTATTATTACCTGTTTTTATTTTATTTTTTTTTTATTTAAGCATATTCTCATCAACCTAATTGGCTATTAGCAAGTCGTACATGTTCACAATTTTGTGATAATATCGATACATTTCAAAAAGTTCAGTATATTTGGAATATTACAGTTTCTGCCAATAATGCTGTGGAGACTTGGAGGGAAGTCAAAGTTATTTCGCTGCACCAAGTATTATAGGCAATCGGTGAAAAAGTGTTGTACACTCAGTTTTGTTCCACATAAGTCACACATTGGCTCTTCGGTGTGATTTAGCAGATAACTGTGAGTGAGATTGGTGTGTCCTAAGCGTAGCCGATTGATGAGCACTTGATGTTTACGGTTCTTTGTTTCGTCAGGCCACGGTTTCACATCATATTTTATTAATCTTAGTTTCGCACCGGACATTTGCCATTGATTTTGCCATTTCTGGGTTACAGCTACTTTCACCATTGATTTAATGTCTGTAGATACTACTTTTGTCACTGTTTTGCATTCGTCAGAGCTAATCGCGTTACGAGCAAATTCGTCGGCTTTTTCATTTCCCTGAATTGTGATATATATATATATATATATATATATATATATATATATATATATATATATATATATATATATATATATATATGTGATGGAATCCACATGAAACAAATATTTTTTCTATGCTACTGGATCACCTGGAGTTCTTTTTTTATTTTTTGTGCTATCGAGTTTTTGGGATATAAACACATCAGCTTGTGTATGGAGCTAAGTGAATCCGTTAAAATAATATAATTCTCCCCATTTGAGGTATTGATATAAACCAGCGCACGATATGGCATTGAATATGCTCGTTGTTGTAGGAAACTTATAGGAGAACGATTCGGATGTTGTAACTATTGCAGATCCTACTGTTTTTATTTTATGTTTAATCAACAAAACAATCCGTTTGTGAAACCTATTTGGCAAAACCAACTTCTCACAAATGTCTTTAGGCGCTGTTGAGATTCAGGCTGAACTTTTTGTTTATTTTCTCGATTTTCTTTGAAAACTGCATTCTCTACTTCAACAAAAGCTAAATTCCCAACTTTTGTATCAAAATTTACTAATTTCACTATAAGGGTACTCTGTACTTTGTATTTCATTATCTAATATTTCTTGAATGAAGGTCGGTAGACCAATAACAATTAAATCAATTTTAATTGTCTCAGGCATATTGGGATGTCGTGATATCACATTATCTATTTTTTAATTGCATATTCTACTGTCGATCCATTCATATATCTAAAATTAAAAACATAACGTGCATTTGATCAACCATTTTCTGAAAAAGTTTACCTAAAATACCACCCATGGCGTTCCCAAACCATATTTCATTCTAGCAGGTGTGTACCAATCTTTTGCATTCTCATCTGAAAACGATACCAATATTTCAAACATTTTCTCCTCAGCAATTTCAACGCTCAAGCATTAATTCTCAAAATGTTCTAACCATAACTCAGTATTATCATTCCTACCGTTATGATTATCCAGGATGAATTTCTTTGTGATAACATTTAAATTTGACTGTAGCTTGCTAGAACTAAGTGTATCCACCAATTTGTCTTGTATTTCTGGAACCCTATAAATGGAATTTTAGGTTTCTTATTCATCCCTTCTTCAAGTTCTTCTAAATAATAATCCTTGAAAACTGGATCAAAATCAGAATCTATGTATATACTTGCTATTTCTTTAGGTAGTTCAACTGAAATATTTTGAAATAGCCCGCATTCTCTTAGAGATTTACATATCTTGGTTAATTTGGTAATGGCTAACAATTCTGGATGCAGCTTCAATTCCTGAAGTTCCATATGAAAAAGGTACTCTTTCTCTCTTCCAACTAGATGAATAATTTTTAATTTTCGAATTTTTGCCTTACCATCAGCTGAAACTTCAGTTTGCGTTCTCAAGTGAACTTCACGAAAATTATCGATTTATAATTCAGTTATTATTCTTTATATTTGAAACAAAAAAATATCTGATAAATAAGAATCGATAATAAAATGTCGATTGAATATCAATATTGAGCTCTGAGTCCACAAAATATATAAATGAATGTCCACTTGAACATTTTAAAAGGGATCACAGAATAGATTATACCGAAAACACCTAACAAATTACTAGTGAGATAACTTAACATCAGTTCATAAGACGCTCACTAGATGATGTTACACACACACTCACAAAACACACACACACACACACACATATATATATATATATATATATATATATATATATATATATATATATATGTATATATATGTATATGTATGTATATGTCTTTATAGGTGCCTAATCTCTGATTTCTGATGATATATTTCATAGTATTCGAATTATCGGCTTAATATTTGATAGTTTCTAATATTATTACTTCATTCTCACCATTCGGAAATCGTGCTATCTGTAAGATTAGCGGTTTTTTCTACATTTCCGCTATGATATTCACAGCATCTTCCTACATATTAAATGCTTTCTCACTTCCACCCTTGCAATCGCTTGTAGTCAAATACCTCTTATAACTTTCAACTGATCTGAGAAAATTATGTGGCAAAATATCTCTTCAATCTACAAATTCGCCATTAAATAATATCATATTTACATTGAACATTTTAATATTTCCGAATGATTCATTGAAAGTATAACAAAACTCAAACAAATAAATAATAAAAGTTTTATTATTATAATGAATAAGGAAGGTGTTTAAATAATATGAAAGTGCCAGCAGAAGAAACTCTCAAAAATACCTTTCTTCGTACCGAACAGAACATAATAAAAGTAAAATGTATAAAAAACACAATCAATCAATTAATATCTTTGCTTCTCTGAGTTGTGGCTGAACACTGAGAAGTTTTTATAGATACTCAAGTGCCTTTCTAATAGAAATTATTGTTTGGGTATTGAAAAATTTTGGTTATGAATATGAATATGTATTCATTAATCCATCATCAAGAGTTTCACAATCAATTTGAAAAGGTAACTGCCTGGTATTCGTAATACTAGGTATTCATAATAGTGTCATATTAGTGTTATGCTTAGAATCCGACGACATTACCTTTAACATCTTTAGCAAGTCAACCTTTTTCTTTTGTGCGGTAAATCTAATACCTTTGGACTATTATATCAACCAAAAATGCTTATTTATGATGCAATAATTATTATACCACAGACACATAGGCTGTGTTTATACTGGCAGCATTGTGCTTGTCCGAAAGACTTGAACTCTTAATCAAAGAAAAGAAATGTATCAGAGAATAAGTAACATTTCACGTTATTTTTCACATAATTATGCTGGTAAACAAGAACTAGTATCCATCACCAAGTCAAAGATGAACGAATCAAAACTCCGAAGCCAATGTATAAGACGCTTTTTGAACTTCCTGAATAATTTTGTACGAACCATACTAACAGGAGTTCTTCAAATTCTGAAAGAATAGTCTTTAAATGTCTCTGTCGAATTACGTTATTTGTTCTGTCTTTCAGTGGAACGTTATAGTTATGTCTAGTGTTGTACCAATGCTTTGAATGATATAATTCATCCGCGTGAAGTATTATGTATATATATATATATATATATATATATATATATATATATATATATATATATATATATATATATATATATATATATATATATATATATTATTTTTAAAATATATTAGAAGTTGATATTACAGATGAGGAAATGTAGAAATACAGTGGTTACATTCATTGACTTCAAGAAAGCATATGATTCGGTAGACCGTGAAACCCTTTTTGAAATCATAAAATAATTTGGAATCGATTGAAAGACCCGAAAAATTATAGAACAGACATTTACAGGTACAACTTCCAAGGTAAAATTTATGGGCGAAGTATCAAATTGCTTTGAAATCAAAACTTTTAAATATTGTTTTAGAAAAGATCATTAGGGAGGGAATGGGAACTTCACGTAAAGGGAATACAACTGGGTATCACAAAAGAAAATAGAATACATATCAAATGTCTCGCCTTTGCATACGATATTGCTATCATCACAGACAACAGAACCGAAGCCATTCTCGCCGTAGAAGAACTACATGAAATTGCGCAGACAACCTGGTTACAAATTTCTTATGATAAAACCAAATAAGGCATGGAAAGCAAAACCAAAAAATAAATCTTCTCTTATGACAAAACACGGTGAAATTCTGCAAGTCGGTCATTTTAAATACCTCGGGGAAGAAAAACAAGAACGAAAAAACGTCAGAAAATGTACGGGCCAATCAAATGAAACGGGATTTGGATGAAAAGACCCCAGAATGAACTATATCAAAAGACAAGTACGTTAACGGAAGAAATCAGAAAACGACGAGCAAAGACTACAACACATGTCTACATAATGAAACAGTCCAGAATACCGAAGAACTACTCGATATAATTATAAAGAGTAACAGAGCAGTAAGCGGAACAGAGTGCCTAAAAGAGGTCCAAACTTTGGATCTGTCCAAACCATGAACCACCTTCTAGCTTATCCTCGCACAAATGTTTCTTGCACCTTAGAAGATCTCATCCCTGCAAGCCAAGCGGGAGTAGATGTAGCAGAGTATTCGGAAGACATTGTCTGATGACATTACAGTTGATAATCGGACTCAAAAAGTAAAGTAAGTAAAGAGGTCCAAACGGATCTATAACAGATCAATATAAAAAATCTCGAAGATCGCACTGAATGTCGCTATAAAATCACACATGTGAAGTTTGAGCAAAAGTCAAATCAATTCTCCGACCCACCACCATAATAAAATCGAATCTAATATCACAAAGAAGTGCTGTAAGCACCTCCACATAAAATTATCAATATAATTTACATATTTACATACATAGAGAATTAATTAAAAGTCAAATCGTCAACCTGTAGTAAAATGGACAGATGAACGGAAGAAAGAGCATTCAGAGAGGATGAAGCGTTTTTGGGAGGTAAAAAATGAAGCAAAAGTCCTAATAATTGTAAATTCAAGTTCAGTCGCTCTCCTCATGGGGGACAATCGAAAATAATATATATATATATATATATATATATATATATATATATATATATATATATATATATATATATATATATATATATATATATATATATATATATATATATATATATATATATATATATATATATATATATATATATATATATATATATATATATATTGATATTTATAATTGATTTATTGCCTGTTTAAGATAGTTTATTTTCAAGCTTTTCAGAAATAACAGGTTGTTTCAATGTTAAAAACTTTATGTTCGTTGTACTCGTATATCACAACTTTGTCGATAAAGTTTTTAACATTAAAATAAGCCTGTTATTGCTTAAAATATTGGAATAAACTGTCTTAAAGAGGCAATAAATCAATTTTATATATATATATATATATATATATATACGCATACTACGGATGAAACGAAGCCCGGTACACACTGAAGGTGAAGTGAAGCCCGGTAAAGGAGCGAGGGTGTGTGAAGCGGTATATGTTTGTTGTATACGTCTGTCCGCTTTTATGCAGACCGCGTTTTTACACTTGATATATATTTCCCATTAGATGAAGCCCGGCGATGTTGTCGGCGTTAACTAAGATTTGTTTGAGTGATTTGTTTTTAAAATGAGGAATGTTATCTTTGGGTATTGCATTTCGGTTATTATTTCTTTCGTAATTTAGTAGTTAAATGATATTCTAAAATTGGCGTTACAAGATAAAGCGGTTATTGTTTCTGACGAGCAAAGATTCTGACGAAAAAAGCTCATTGAAAACTGGGTGAAAATAAAAAAATTTTCCATAATTCTTTCAGAAAAAAGTGAATAACTTTTGTACAGTTCAAGAAATAAATAATGTTCATTTCTTGAATTGAATGAATCTTTTGTTTCAGTGAATCTATTTCTTACATATTTCAAACACTAAATGAAAATTAAGAAATTATTAAAAGACATATCATTATTATCACCTATCATTTTTATCTTTGGGTATTGCATTTCGGTTATTAATTATTTCATTCGTAATTTAGCATTTAAATAATATTTTGAAATTGGCGTTACAAGATAAAGCGGTTATTGTTTCCGACGACCAAAGTTTATGTGCGAAATTAACAGATTTTTTTGAATCAGAAGCGATACATTCGACGAAAAAATAAGAATACTGCGAGAAAGGTACGTATGTTTTCAATGAATATTTTGATTTGAATTGAGAATCCTGTAAAGACTTGCAATTGAGTTCTGAATATTCCTCATATTTTTCGAAATTTCAATGAAACCAAAATAATTCTGCGCTGGATAACTTCGAAGTGTCAATACTATACACGTTATATAAAGAGGATAGATGTTCTAAAAAAAAAGATTTGCAATATTCAGTATTTTCACTCACGTATTCTGAAACAAAAATACAAAAAAATTGTTCATTTACAGCTGCTATGTAGTCTTATCGCAATCATAGGAAAACGTTTCCTTTTAATATTGAACATTAAAATGGTTGTGTTTGCAATCAAAACATTAAATCGTAAGTGAAAGTTTGACTGTAGTCAAATCTTCTGTATGTTATCATTGAGAAAAAATTGCTTGTTGACAAAAAAATCGAAAATCGTCTTGAGACGGACAATCTGAAATTACATCATCAAACTTAGATTTTATGAGTTTTCATTATGAAACAAATTGAATGACCTGTTTTATGCAATTCTAATGATTTTGATATAAGCTGTTTGTATGTGTTTTTGTTTTATATTTTCCATTTTAAATGTAAATTATTCTTTTCATTTTCAAAAAACATCTATAAAAATTATTTCAATTCCTCATCAGTAGAAGAAGTAAGAGATTGGATGCCATCTGAATCAGAAATCTCATTGAATGAGTATAGTTATCTATCTAGTTCATCCAAAAGCAATTCACTGTTGTATTTTCCTTAAGGAACGTATTCAGACTCCTGTGCAATAATCTGTTGAATATAGTCAGATAGTAGCAGCATCGTTGTACCAGAAATCTTCAAAGGGCTAAGTTATAAAGACTATATGGAAACTGAGGACATTGAAATACGAGAAGATGCATAATTCATTTCATATGAAATTATGCAATTCCTATATTACGACCACAATTGCAGATAATTCAAATTAAAGAAGCAAATGATATTTTGGATTTCAGATCAGAAGATGTCGTTTGATACTTGCCCTGAAGACCATCAAATGGCATTTTTGCAAAGATACTCTCAACAATTCTAATCAAAATACGTGCAGGCAGCTGAAACCTTCGTCGTCAGTTTCAAGCGATCATCAATTCAAATGTAATGTTGAAAATTTCTCTTCATCTAGTCACGAGAAAATCATCAAAACATTAATATTTTTCTACACTATAAAATCTCAATTTCTCAGACTGAATGATAGACTTCGTCAGGTGGAATTTTTAAATTCATAACCGTTTTGAACTCTGAAGATCTTACAACAGTTCATCAAAAATTTCTTCGAAATGAGATGAATTTTTTTTTGAAATATACAAAAACTGTTTCAAATGTTTGGCGCGTTTTTCATGTTGTACATTACTTGCATATTTCCTATATAATGTTTGCATTTTTCGGTTATCACCAAAACAATAATTTGAATACACTGGGGTCTTCTCTGGTAAATATAACAAGTCGATGCTTGTCATATCGTTGTTAACTATTTTTGCCAAGAATGAAATTGAAACAACTAGGTACGTTTCGGTCTCCACCATAACGAGATTTCTTATAAATACATAATATATGAATGAAGTGTGTCAAAAATATAGAAGTCAGTAATATGTTTTCACATCTGTTGCACTCTACATTATTTTCAAACTGAATTTAAGAACGTGATTCGGTGTAAAATGCCTATTCTGATGAATGTATACTATATCAAAAAAATCTAGTTCAATTACAACATTGGCCTTGAATTTGAATGGATCATTTCTGAATTCTCAAGGTTCTCTTGTTTATGAGTTCACCTTTCATTCAGAAAACATGTGATTTTTCGAATCTTGAAAATGCATAATATTTTTGCTACCATATTCACGCATGCTAAAATCTGTTGACCGACTATATTTGAATAGTCGGTCAACAGATTTATTTGAAAAGCTTTACTTGCTGAGTATTGCAGTTATTATTGCAGTTATTATAATAACACATGATTTTTTTCTAATCCTTTCTATATATAGCGAACAGCAAAAGTTGCAAAGGTACTTCTTGTATTAGAGAAAAGAAAAGGCAGCGAATTCAAGGGCAAAAACTTGAACGAAATAGAAATAGAAGGCGATGTTTTCCTCTCTTCAGAATCGGATGTAGAGGAAGGCACTACAGGAATTGAAAAACTAGAAATAAAGGAGAACATTTTAGAAAATGATACTTATGATTGGTTCCACCTTCTGGCATATTAAAAAAATTGAACTAATAATAAAAAACAATTTTCTAGAGCTGGTTGGTTCAACGAAGAGAAAAAAGTTATGATGAACTATTTCAGAGAACATATAAATAAACTAACTCCGAAAAAGCACGAATGGGACGAACTTTTGAGCACACATCAAGATAAACTATAAAAACTGGGTGAAAATCAAAATTTTTTTCATAATGCTTTCAGAAAAAAGTGAATAATTTTTATACAATTTAAGTAATAAATATTGAATGAGTTTTTTTTTCAGTGAATCTATTTCTTACTTATTTCAATCACTAAATGAAAATTGGGAATTAGAAAAAGACATATCATTATTATCATCTATTTTTCTGAAAGAAGTACTCGAACAGATTTACCGGTTGCAAAAAAAATTTTTCGTATTTATTAAGTCGTTCATTCCGACGCAAAATCACACCCTCAATTTTATTCAAAACTGACACCACTATTGTATATTTTTCCAATGGAAAAAAATTATTTTAAGATTTCTCAATTATTCATCCATTGTTGTATCCGGCGTTTCATCTTCTTTGAGATTAATTATCTGAGAAAAAGATACTATATTTTTTTTGATACTATATACATATTTTTTGTGTTCCTCATCTTTGGACATTACCCATTCATATCATTTATTTATTGCTGAAACTCATTTACATACACAAAGGTCCATATCTTAGCTGAGATTCGAACCCAGATCTCCTTCGAGAGGGCCTGTCACTCTCTCACTACGCTACAGAGACGACATCTACTATATTTTTAAAATGACATCTACTATATTCCTTATCACTCCCTTCAAAAACTGATCTATTGAACTAGGGCCACAATTACTCTAGTGAAACTGTTAGAAATTAGTATTTTTGTCATAAATATCATAGATAATTTCTTATGTACATCCAGGTAGTTAATGAAAATCTATATTTATATACCGAGAGTTTTATTTCACTTTTATTTATAGGTGATACCTACTTACGATTTAAAGAATATGTATGTTTAGTTCATTGAAATGCTGAATACTACCTACTTTCGATATTTTATACTGAAGTGCAATGTTGCCGATTCATAGAGCATATTCAACCTGTGGCGATAAGAACTTGCTGACGATAAGAACGGGCCTCCTAGCGCTGGATATGGAGTACTAACCAGTGTATATATACAGACGTAGCGCGGCATTAAGAAGCCCATAGTGATTTTAAATAACGTTCGTTTTCACAATATCTACCTCATCGTTTTGAAATATTCTAGCATTTCCTGATGAATCAGTGGCTACGTTATCAATGTTAGTTTTTAAACCGCTATCATGAAAGGATTTCAACCATAATAATGGGATATACACACAAAAAATTAGGAAGCCCGTTTTGGGCTTCCTAAAACTGCAACGGGCTTCGTATAATCTGCAGAACGTACAATTTCGGGCTTCTTAATGATGGATTATATATATATATATATATATATATATATATATATATATATATATATATATATATATATGTATATATATATATATTAGCGGACCCGACAGACTTCGTCCCGTCAAAAAGATTTGGAATGAGGCAGTTTTTGTTCCTACCTATTTTATAGTCGCCGCAAAAAATTCTGCTGAACATAACCGTCCCCCTGACGATAGCCTGGATTGATACACAACACCTGAAATGGACAGGTTGTTATTGTTTCAATTTTCAACTTCTTTTTGATTTTATATGGCTTAGAATCAAGTCCTTGAAGCCATACCAATGTTGTATGTGTGAAAAGTTTTCATTTTCCTATATTTATTATTTTGTTCGGTGTTCATCTCATTTACATAATATTAGTACGTATTTGAATAATTTTGCACA
Source organism: Henosepilachna vigintioctopunctata (assembly GCA_030704895.1). Classification (NCBI taxonomy): domain Eukaryota; kingdom Metazoa; phylum Arthropoda; class Insecta; order Coleoptera; family Coccinellidae; genus Henosepilachna; species Henosepilachna vigintioctopunctata. The sequence continues at coordinate 1,357,171 of JARQZJ010000064.1, forward strand.
GATAGGGACATCAAATTATTAATTAAAAATAATAAAACACTTTTTGTAACACGGTTTGTGTTTGACTGATGTAATTATGTGAAAACTGATGCATTTTCTGTAGCGTGCCAAAACCAAAACAAAAGAAATTATATCGCGAAGCTGACTAAATTGAAAATCAATACTAATGATCTATAGCTCTTACATTTTGTGACTATTCAATTTGGTCTTATTCGCGATATTATCACTTTTGTTGAGTTTCGGAACTCGACATTCGCTCACGCGCACACTCTTTTGATAGATATGATTGAATTTGAACTTTGTGCAGCGGTAATAAAGTGCAAATTGACATTCGAGACACACCTACATTGCTTAGATTACAGTGAATTCTTGTAATTTAACATGAACTTCATTGAATAGCAATAAAGTTCAACATTTGATTCTACATTTCAGTTTGAAAACGTTTGTATGGGAAAAAGAAGAGGGTTGTTTTAAGGGGTTTTCCGGCAATTATTCGAATTTTTCTCGACGTAAAAACCATCCTTGGACTTCAACGAGCATTTAGAAAAAAGAATTGGCAACATTCGTCCAGGCGTTGTTGAGTTATGCGCTTACCAACACATTTTGTGATTCATTTTTATATCATGCCGTATTTCGAGTTCTGCGACCTAAGTTTGTACGTCTGGTTGGTGGCATTGTTAAGAACGAAAATCCAACTGAAAATATATTTTCTCTATAACCATGTAAAATTGTAATATTGTGTAGTCACCAAAAGTTACCAAAAATCGATATGAAGTGAACTGAACTTGCCGTGATTAACAAACACTTTTAGCAAACAAAAAACTTCTTAGTCTTTCAAACAAAACGAACTTTATCAAAAACTTAATAAAATTATTGTTAGCGCGGTTGCGGATGTGTTGTCACAGATTACCACAGATTTTTTTGTTTTAAATTGAATGACGTTGACATTTGTTGGCGCGGTTATCGATGTGGTGTCACAGATTACCACAGATTTTTTGTTTTAAATTGAATGACGTTGACATTCGTTACGCGCGTTTTTTGAAATATGCAAAATTAAATGTATATTTTTCAATCTTTCTGAGAGATTTTCTTCATATTTTTTTCCGTAAGAACCTTGTACAGAGTATTAGAAAACTACAAAAAAAAATCAGCCAAATCGGTCAAGCCGTTCTCATGTTATGTCGTGACAACGGAAAACGGGTTTCATTTATATATATATATATATATATATATATATATATATATATATATATATATATATATATATATATATATATATATATATATATATATATATATATATATATATATATATATATATATATATATATATATATATATATATGCACTGCCAAAATGATAAATAATTTCTACATCATGAAATGAATTGAAATTTTTGTATAACAAGTTTGGAGAATATAAAAGCTGGATGGTGTTCACTGTTATGCTAGTAAACAAAGTACACGTGTTTTTTATATGTCAAATGACGGCATCTAACTATAATTATGTTTAAATTGAGAAAGATTATATTTCCTACACAAATTGTTAAATGTGTCTTGCATGTAGGAAGATCATTATAACATTCTACGCTCTTCGAAAAGCGTATCACTAATTAACTACTTGAATCGTTATAGTAATGCATAGGCTTGATGCGGGAAGTTCAGAACTGCAGTAAATAAATAAATCAATTAATTATATCGAGGACTGAATAACTTCAACTTTTGTTCAATTCAATTTGAACATTGAAACCTTAGTTTGACATGATGCTTTCTGCTCGTTGCGTGTTCATCAAAATTATTCCATTCCATTTTGTGGAAAGGACGTGGAAAGTGTTCTCCATTTAACTGCTGTGGAGATTTTGAAGAATTGAACAATGAAGGATGGAATGTACAAAAAATAACAGTAATTCTGAAATTCAAGCAAGAGGAAACTCGCTGTCTTTTATAAGAGCGGCACAAATAAATCACCAAAGAAAACAATTTGCTACAACTTGAAAGTTGTATTGTATCAAGAATGATTGATAATGCAGTAAAAGGCGAAACTAGTCGAATAAAGAATTGTTCAGTCAGTGATTTTTAGACAAGTTTTTATTATTACTTCTCATTACCTCCAAAGCGCCTACAAACTAACATGGGCTCACTATAACAAGTGCATTCTTCCAGAAGTAATCTACGCAGCTGCAACAATGGTTGTTGGCGGCCATTGAAGCATTACAGAAATAGAAAAACAAGAACGAAAAATTCTCATGAAGATTAAAAATGGCCAATCAATAAAAACGGCATTTGGATGAAAAGACCTCAGAATGAACTGTATCAAAAGATAAATACGATAACGGAAGAGATCAGAAAACGACGAGCAAAGTTCTATGCACATGTCTACATAATGAAACAGTCCAGAATACCCAAGAAACTACTCGATATAATTATGAATAGTAAATGCGGAACAGAGTGGCTGAAAGAGGTCCAAAAGGACCTGCAACAGATCAAAATAAAAAATCTCGAAGATCGCACTGAATGTCGCTATAAAATCGCACATGTGAAGTTTGAGCAAAAATCAAATCGTCAACCTGGAGTTAAGTGGACAGATGAACGGAAGAAAGAGCATTCAGAGAGGATAAAGCGTTTTTGGGAGGCAAAAAGATGAAGCAAAATTCCTAATGATTGCGAATTCAAGTTCAGTCGCTCTCCTCATGGGGAACAATATATATATATATATATATATATATATATATATATATATATATATATATATATATATATATATATATATATATATATATATATATATATGATAAAAATATCTATATAAAAATAGAGGATCACAAAAATTCATCCTGAAAAGAAAATCGGTGGAAAATCTGAAGACAAAAATATCAATTGGCTAGAATAAATCCGAATTATCGCAGTGGTTTAACGAAAAAAAAAATAGTGGAGCTACTAGAAGCTATTGAAATCCAGTCAGTAACATAAGAAGACTTTGGGTTTTACCATACAATTGAAACACTATAATAAATAGATATTGATATGTTTTGAATAAATGATGGAACGCTTTACAATTGGTTTCCAAAAGAAACTGCCTCTATTTATAACGATGGTAAACTGGTTTTACATGTGGGACAGGAGCACCAAATGGAGTAATGGAAAATGCTGCTTCTTAGTTAACCAAAATCGATATATCTAATAACAGACAAATACTAGCTTGGCATTCGCTTCGAAAATAACTTTATCGTCATGAGAAAATCTCAGAAAAACTAATGTAAAACCATTGATATAAAAACGTAAAAATTTGTGCATATGCTTGTTATGCAAAGATTTTTGCTTGAATTTTTCGCCCAAAATCATAAAAAACGATTAGAATTTTTATATTCTGACCTAAGCGAATATCGAATTATTGACTTTCTAAACTTGAAATTTTCAAATTTCGCAAGGAGATTAAAAATGGAATTCAATTGAAACTCAAGAGACGAATGACTGTTTACTGTTAGTATCATCAAGATATGATAAATATTTCGTTATAAATCCTCGACGATTTATGAACAATATGAACCTTTGAATTTCGTAATATAAATTGGATGTAATACCTAATATTATCGTCCCATGAATTAGTAATGATTTACATATACAATATAATAATTTTCTATGATTCATTGCATAATTCAAAGAAGTTCTAATTGAGATGTTTATATATACAATAAATTTCGAGGTAACATATAGTTATAGGTGCTTATAGGAATACACCGCGGGCTATTATAAACGTAAACATTGATCACACAAATAAGCAGATGCTAGTTATGAAGCAAATATTAACTTCAATTTAAAATTAACGAAATTTTGTCGATGAGAAATTTCAATATGAATTATGCCGAAGTGACTTTCACTGCAGATGTTCAGAGCTTAACATAGGATTGATGGACTGTAGTCAATTGTAACTAACATTTCAGACGTTCCAGAGACATCCTGTGCTTAATTTTTGTTTCTAGGATTTGTTTCGGGAAGAATAATCATTATTTATGAAAAAGGAATTTGAATTGTTTGACGTCATAACGACATAGTAAAAAAAAAGTAGTAATGAATTCAGTCATAATTTTAAAGTAAAATCTAACGTATTTTAATTGAGTAATCACAAGATGAACATTTTAGATAAAGAAAACGCAAATAAAGAATTATTCAACGAATTGAACGATAATTTATACATTATATTCAAATAAACATTACTATACAAACATTCAATGAAAATTATTTGATGAACCATTGTATGAGGAGTATGAGTAGAATGAGATGAAACTTATTCAACTCACTCTTCAAGATTTTACAAAACTGATTAAAAACAGTTAACAATCTATTTGTATTATTAATTCGACTTCATTAAATCAAAGTAAAATATTTCACTTCAATTCATGTTCAATTGTGTTCAATTTCACTGTTCAGTGAGGGGATTTTTCCAGTTTATTCAGGTCTGCGAAATTGTTATTTTTGGTTTAGAGATATCCTACTGATATTCCACTTACGGTTTTGTTTAATGTTCTTTTATTCTTCTGTCTAGTTTTTGATATATATGTATGTATATGTTTATATATAAAATATATAAATATAATATTGAAACTGACTAAATTTCAGTAACGGTCGCATATATATCTTATGAATCAAAGATGCGGTCTGAACCGAGGGTAATTTGAAAACCTTTCCGAATAGATACACAGACGAGTGAGCATACCTGAAAACCGCACTTAAATGGACAGGTCGTTGGAAATAAAAACACCGAGATCTTCCTATGTAACGACTTAACTAGTTATAATATCTGCCATATTAACTATCAATATAACTATAATAATACTAATGATAATGATAACACAGGCCAACACACATTTTGGTGCCTGCGATTTTTTGACTGTTTCTGAGTAATTTTTGGATGCAGAATGTAAAAAAGTTCTCAGATTTTGTCTATCAGATCTAGTTTTTGAGATTTTTTAAAAAATTGTGTATATAATTTACGTTATAACTGTTATAATATATAATATTACTATTGAAAGTTAAAAAAAAACAAAGACACATGGATTTAAGTATTTTTTGCAAAAACTTAATTCACATAATAACATTAGTCACTAATCACATAAAAATTTTCTTTTATACGATTTTCTAGAATGGAGTTTACTATACTAGGGCAGTCTCGCTGAAGGCTCCAGCAGTAGTCCGCCATCATGTGGCTATCCCATCGTCCTTGATAACGATCTTCCATAGTTTTAATATCCTGGTTGAATCTTTCCCCCTGTTCTTCACTACAATCACCTGAGTTTTCTGGAAAACGATTTAGGTGGCTGTGGAGGTAGTGAACTTTTATACTCATGTTACAGCCGAGAATATTAAAATTTGAAAGCATAGCTTCCACTAATTCTACGTAATTCTCTGCTTTATGATTGCCAGAAAATTTTGTACTACTTTAACAAATGAACTCCAAGCCAAGATTAGATTCAGTCTCGTTCATTGATGTGGTGAATTGTGGATCTTTAACAAGTTGCCTTATTTGAGGATCATTAAATATACCAGCTTCTAGTTTTTCCGTGCTAATGCCAGGAAATTCCCGTGACAAATACCCAAAACAATTACCATCTCGATGTCCAATACTGAGGTTTATCATTTATTGGTCGCTAAACAAGACAGCCATACACAAGTTTGCTAAATAAATAATAATAATAATATTTATTTTAGCATTAGCTATTACAAAATCATACATACATTCAGGTTCAAACTATATTATTTACAATTTTATGTTTAAAACGAACTTAGCTAATTTACGCTTGAATACCTTAAGGTCTCTTATTGTTTTTATGGAGCTAGGCAATTTATTAAATGCGTTAAATCCTCCATAAAATATACTATTCCTATGTTTAGAATGCTTAGAAACTTGCATGTAGAAATTGTCAGCATTTCTTGTATTATGACTGTGCACATCACTGACACATGTTACATTTTTCATTACTTTATATGGGAACAATTTGTTTTTAACTTTAAATATAAATATATATGTAGCAAAAAGTATTCTTTGTTTGACTGACATCAATTCTAAACAATTTAGCATGCTTTGGATTGGGGTATATCTATTACATTTCAAAATTGTTCGCATAGCTCTATTTTGTAACTTTTGTAACTGTTGAGTTTTTTCTTTACTCATTCCCAATAACAGAGTGGAACAATATTCAAAGTGTGGCATAATTATGGACTTGAAGAGCAATAACTTCATATATGTGGTCAGATTTTTCCCAATTCTTTTGAGAAAATTGATTTTCTTGGAAATTTTAGACGATATCAAGTCGACATGATCATTGAAACTCAATTTCTCATCTAACATAACGCCTAAGTATTTAACAAGTTTTACCCTCTCAATGTTCTGGTTTTCAATTTTAATACTTATATTTTCATTACTAACTACCTTAAGAATTCTACTTGTACCAAAAACTATAAATTTAGACTTTTTAACATTCAGTGATAAACTGTTATCGCTTAGCCATTCATTTATTGCTGCCTCTATTGATCCATTCTGTCATGATCTGGATATTTTTACCACTGATAAAAATCATAGTATCATCTGCGAACAATCGTATAGAGCATTTTTTCACATGCAAAACAATATCATTGATGTATAAGGAGAATAGTAGTGGACCTAAGACCGTACCCTGAGGTACGCCAAAATCAACTCCAATGCTGTCCGAAATAACACCATTGAATTTAACTTTTTGAGATCGCGATTGTAAATAAGAATTGAACCATTTGTTCACTAAACCTTCAAAACCAATTTTATTTAGTTTTTTCAACAGCAATGATCTACATAAAGTTTCGAACGCTCTTTTGAAGTCCAATAATACTACAAACACTACCTCTCCTTTATCGATAGCTCTATACCAATACCAAATAAATGGACCAGTGTTTAGGTATTCGAAAACAATCTAGCATGGCAGACGATGAAACCATAAATCTTGCTACATGATTAAATTAATTGGTTGATATGAGGTATGAATGAGAATTTCTGATCAAATACTAAGCCGAGATCCTTGACCTCCAGAAGTAGAGTCAGATTAACACCTTCAATGTTATAATCAAAAGTAATCACATTTCTCTTTCTAGTAAAACTCACCACATTACACTTCATGATATTCAAGTGTAAACAATTATTATTACACAACAGGCTGATATCATTCAGGTCTCTTTTTTAAATTCAGATGACACGCTTTTATAAGTTTTATTATCCGCATAAGCCAGCTTCATGGAGTCCACCATGTCTGAGAGATCGTTAACAAACAGGACAAATAGTAGGGGTCCAAGATTAGATCCCTGCGGCACTCCTGAAACTACTTGAAATGCTTTCGATTTGCAATTCACAATTCAACGAATTGACTGCGATTACTCTAGTAGGACTTCATGGGAAGAGGAAAATTATTCGCAAATCCAAAAAGCTTCCTAGTTTTAACTATAAATAGTCCATGATTTATCTCATCAAAAGCCTTCTGGAAATCTGTATATATAACGTCGACCTGTCCTGCTCCGTCCAACTTCTCATATATGAACTGAGAAAACTCAACCAAATTTGTAGAGCAAGGTCTTCTAGTCATAAACCCATGCTGCTCAATTGCAACACTATTTCTGATCTTAGGATATATGCTATTGAAAGGTATAATTTCAAACAATTTAGAAAAATTCGAAAATATAGAAATTGTTCTGTAATAACCAATTCGTGATGAATCGCCACCTTTAGCAACGGAATAACTTTTGCTACCTTCCATATTGTATGAATAATGCTGGTCTTCAGAATTAGATCACATATATGCATTAGCGGTATGATTAGAGTGTCAATATATTCTTTCACAATAAAACTAGGAATCAAATCGGGACCAGCCGTCAACTTGTTATTAAGTTTTCTGGCGGCTATTTTTAGCACGTCTTCTGTAATACACTCTATGGAAACAAGAGTGTTTCCACAATTCTCACCAACAATATCACAATTAGCAGAAGCATCCTAATACACAGAACTGAAGTAATCCGCAAATGTGTTCACAATATCATTTGGCTTGTTATAAATAGATTGTTCATGTTTCATGATTCCTGGTATTTTAGTACATCCCCTTTTAGTCTGAATAAAGGAACGGGAACTACTAGAATCTTCATTGATGATGTTTCATATTGAAGAAACTATCTGATAGTCAGGGAAATATCAGGTAGTCTATAGATCATGATAGTTGATATGTCAAGTTTTATTAAATATTGGTACTCTGTTGGATCCTCATATATTTTAGTATCATGAGCGTTTTGCGAGCATTTACAATTAAGCAGTTTTGGTGCGTCAGGTATATAAACAACGAATATAATAGCACCTATAACATACCCCTGTGGACCCCACTCAACACTGCAAATAGGCCAGAATCTCGCACTTTCACTCGAAATTACCCACTATAAATGTGAGAAAACAACCAAGAAATCGTCCGCCCAAGAATGCTTGTATGTTCTAGTTTTCTCACTAATCGTTGCTTAGGAGTTTTATCGAAAGCCGCATCAAATATAAAATATATTACATCAGTGGGAACGTTATTATCAGCCACTTTTTTCAATCATGTAATGAGGTTAGTTGTAATCGATCTACTCGAAAGAAATCCATGCTAAGGCTCGGGAGTGGCTCCATTTATTTTCAAAAAGAATAGCTAGACAATTATCCTCCAATTGGTTCAGAAAAAGCTGGTGTTAAAATTGGTTTGAAACAAGTGCAGAAAGAACTACAAATAAAAAAAGTTTATATATTTCTATATAGTGTTATTGCCGGTTGATCATGTATATTTTTTTGAATATTTTTCAGCAACAATAGGCCTTTTTTAATAAAAGAATCGTTAATTCAGTTAATCCAGTTGGCTCTTTTTCCTCTTCAATATTCGAAATACTGTTTCTCCTCATTCGGCTTCGGAAGTCTTCTTCAGGAAACCTCTTAAAACCTCATGGCAAGCCCAGGATTCACCTGGCTTGCGATATCTTATACTTTTGAGATATTATTTCAATTACCATCTTGAAATTATAAAGTTAAATTATTAAAATTTTTATATATATATATATATATATATATATATATATATATATATATATATATATATATATATATATTTATATGAACGTATGAGTGCTGCACAGTTTTGTATTAGTGGGCAACGCTAATATGAGAATACGTTGTTTACTTATTAGTATTTCTCAGGGAACAATACTGAGGAATTCGAAGAAATGGCACACAAGACCGAAAAAAAATTTTCTACCTCGAAGAAACTGAACGCACTCCCTCACTTCCAAGTAAGGGAGTTATTTATAAACGAAATATCATATCCAATATTATATCTATCACATCTTTTGAGTTTCAAGTGTAATCCAAGATGAACTTCACTGAAACCTTCAACATATCATGAAAAACTGTCTCATTCACTTCAATATGAAGATATATCGGTTGTTTTTAATTTTCCAATTTTCACTCACAGAAAAAATGTCAAGGTCATGTTTCACTTGTCTAAAACTCCCACTTTTAATATGCATTTAATAATAAAATTGACATACTGCAATGTCTGAGATATTTTCTATTAGACAATTGTTTCCTGTGATTAGACCTAGAACTAGCTAACAAATTCATTTTGGTGAATTGTTGACGGTTTGTTAAAATATATGAGATCATAAGTTCAGAAACGTGATGTCAGATTTATCCCATAGTTTAATTATAATTGCAGTAATAATGTTTTTTAAATTATATGAAACTTAAATCAACGTACGAATCAAACACTTTACATATCTTAGAGCAACTCGAAATATCTGAAGGTCACTGAAAGAAATACCCAATTCTAATGACAAATAGAATTTCAGCATTCCACAATCTTTATTCAATTTAATTTATTCAATTGAAAAATTCAGCTCGAAAATATTTTTCAGTATAATTCCTGATAGTAATTTGGCTGCCCAGGAAAAATAATATCAAAATATATAATATCAATTGATTTTGAGCCAAGTCTCAATGCCACAAAATTGTTTCTTCATCATACGTACTGAATTGAATGAAACTCAGTTGTATTGAAGTAATGAACTCTTGATACTGAGTTAGTAGCCCGAAATATATATCTAGTGTATTAAGAGGGGCGATACATGTAACCGCCTTAATTTTTACCGTTTTTTGAGAACTTTATAAACTGGAAAGGAATAACTGAATCATTTTGAAATTTTCTAGAGTTATTCAGTGTAAATTGAAATACAGGTAAAATATTTTTTTTATTTTTTTTTCCAAATGGCTCCCGTAAAAATGAATCTGCCGAGATCCTCTCGGAAAAGGACATCAATTTGTGGGCGTTCTCACTTCTCGTACGGTGATCTGAAATCAAAAAAATTAGTTTGTACGTGTTCATAAAACATATATCCTCTAGTTAATTAAAAAAAAATGAAAAAAGTCCAAAAATCGTGAATTGGCACAACCCAGAAAAAAAAGTTCTATTTTTCACCCTTTTTTCAATGGCTTTTTTGGTGAAAGGATTAACTTTTGAATTTTTTTTGGAGTGTTTGAGGTTTAACTAGATGCTATTACTATAAAGTAGACGTGTAAAAAATTTTAATGGAATCGATTTAGAACTTTTTGAGTTATCCTATCCGCAAATTCCAAAAAAGTCGTTTCGAGAAAAACGCCTATAAAAATTTCACACACAGAAACTGTATGATTACAGTGGCTTACCGATTAATCAGCGATTCCAGGACCGAAGTTCTTCGGTACGTTCATAGAACTATGTTGTGGAATTTGGCTATGTCATTATTTCAATTTAATAACGATAATATTTATTTGTGACAAGATAACAGCATAATTTACTTATGAAATTAATGAATTCAGTGATATATATTCAAAAGAATTCTCCAAAAATTATTGAGGGGGTTGAGCAAATTTCAATCAGAGTTGCCAAACACCGCTCCAAAGATCATGATAGTCACTGTAAAAGAGCACAAAATAAAATTTCATATATTTTAAAACTTACAATTCAACATTGAATGCAAGAACATGGAAGTTGTTGTCACTAAGCGAGGAATATTTCAGCGCGATGTTATTGCAATATAACAAGTGTTTTTGTTATAGGTATAGAACTTTAAGTTGGCATTACTGTTGAAGATAAGCCTGTAATTGGGTAGTTACCTGTTGGAAATATATGCTTATTAAGATGGCGACCGATTTAACAGCGGATAAGTGATTTATTCTCAGTTTGGTTTGGCGATTCATCATGAATAGACTCACGCCTGAACAACGCTTGCAAATAGTGCAATTTTATTTCGGAAATAATGGTTCTGTGCGGAATACGTATCGCGCACTACGTCCATTTTATCGTCGACTAAATCATCCATCGGAGCAATTCGATTAACCATGGAACGTTTTCGCACCACGTTTAGTCTTATTGATAACTTGCATCCTCAAAGACGCCGTTCGGTGCAGAAATACAGAAGAAACTATTGTTACTTTAGAGCGTAGCATTGAGGAAGACCCGAATGAGTCCATCTGTCATCGAGCAAAGGAATTGGATCTGTGTCCATCCACTTTATGGAAGATTTTGCGGAAGGATCTTGGTTTACTTGCTTACAAAATCCAACTCGTTCAAGAATTGAAGCCAAACGATCATCAAGCAAGGCGTAAATTCGTCGAATGGGCCAAAACGAAATTGCCGTTGTTCCCGATTTTCATAAGCGAATTTTGTTTAACGATGAAGCGCACTTCTGGTTGAATGACTACGTCAACAAACAAAACTGCCGCATTTGGAGTGAAGATAATCCCCAAGTATATGCCAAAACACCGTTACATCCAGAAAAACTGACTGTTTGGTGCGCTTTATGGGCTGGTGGAATCATTGGTCCGTACTGCTTCAAAAACAAAGATGGCCAGAACGTTACAGTCAATGGTGATCGGTATAGAGCCATGATTATTAACTTTTTCATTTCTGAATTGAACAACCATGATGTCCAGGAGCTGTGGATTCAACAAGACTGCGCAACATGTCACAAAGCTCGTGCCACAATCGATTTATTGAAAGATACGTTTGTTGACCTCCTGATTTCACGTTTTGGACCTGTGAATTGTCCTCCAAGATCTTGTGATTTAACACCGCTAGAGTACTTTCTGTGGGGCTATGTAAAGTCATTGGTCTATGCGGATAAGCCACAAACGCTTGACCATTTCTAAGACAATATTCGCCGTGTTATTGCCGATATATGGCAACAAATGTTGGAAAAAGTCATCGAAAATTGGACGTCCAGATTGGACTACATCCGAGCCAGCCGTGGCTGTCATATGCCAGAAGTCATATTTAAAATGTAATGCCACAAGATTATTTTTCGAATAAAAAAAATTCTTGTCAATCGAATGATCCATCATTGTTTTATTGCAATTTAAAATTCTATACCTCTAAAAAAAACACCCTTTATAATAAAACCAAGAATTTAAACTGCAAAGAAAGAAGATAAATCGCAGACACGCAGCGCTGGATATCCTTAAGAATCAGGACAGCAACGCTGCAATATTCCTATTATTTGGCAAGAAACTCATTGATCTAATTCCACTGAAATTGAAGATTTCAGTGAAATATAAATATATTTTGCTTATTTATATATATAATTTTGATATTATCATTATCTAAATGATAATATACAAATAAATCATGAATTCTCAGATTGTTCCTTTGCTACTTTGTTGTCCTTCAATTCTCCAACTCTAAAGATTATATTTTCTCAAATTGTATACAGGTAAAGTTTTATATAAAAGTTGTCCTTAATATTTTATTCAGTGTATATTTAGTAGAAAGTGCTTTGTCTCCAAAAGTTATCAAATGTGTGAAAAATTCTAGATATAGTTTAACCGAAAAAATTACCTAATGTTTTCACACATTTCACATCAGAGTTTTCGATATACAGTGCATTGTTTACACCATTGCATATTTTCATTTCCTACATGCGAAATATTATAATCAAATGACTTCATATTGCACGATCCCACGCAAGGCATAATCAATAATGGGCACATTGAGATTATAACTCTTCCTGCTCATTTAGAGTATGTTAGAACATGAGATGAACCTTGAGCTGAATGAGGAATAATAAGAAAATTGTTTCACATTTGATTACACGATAAGCTAAAAATACTTCTTGTCGAGGTATAATTTCAATGAATTTGGATGAATGGTGTGAATGTTTTCAATGTACTACAACATCTCAATTACTTCATCAAAAATTGAAATGTCGATAAATGAATAATGACAATTAATAACAGTTACCTATATCAAGCAATATAGTGAATAAATAGGAAAACAGCAAATATGAACTCAAGTGGCCGAAGTTTTTCCTCAAGATCATCCTGCAAATCGTAAATTCAATGAAGCTCTCTTTACAAGCCAGAGAATTGTCTCGGGGTCTATTTCCCAGGAATCTAAGATAGCTTTGAGTAAATACCTTACCCGCCATCCGCAACATTGACGTTGTTGTGAAAGAAAATATCAATTGAAGTATAAACCAGCAACATCCAACATATCATTCTCTTTGGTTTATCTGTTTCACTTCAAAATAACGCGAGGAGCTCTGTTTTGCAGCTTTTGTAATATTTGAATTTTTTCATCAAAAATAGTATTGTTAGGCAGAAATGCAAGTGACGGGCGAATAATGTTTTGAAGATACTAAATTTAGTCCAATCATCGAAATTATTCTGCCAAGAATGTTAATTTTTGCTACATTTGTTTTGGTGATGAAGTTGTAATGTCGACCAAACTAAATATATTTATCTATGATGCAACCTAAGTACTTTAATTTGTCATCTTTTTCAATTTTAAGGGAGTCTATCTAAATTTCCTCATTATTTGAAATATTTACTTCACTATAATTTCTAGATATTAACATCATTTTTGTTTTTTCTATATTTAATTTCATAAAGTTACCATCTATTCATTCAAATATCTCGTTCAGTTCAGTATTGATAGCATCCGTCATTTTCACAACATAATCTCCAACTATATACACTGATGTGTCATCTGCGAGAAGCTGTATTTCACATTTCTTAGCCCTAATTACAATAACAATAATATATAAGATAAATAGAATTGGCCCCAAGGCCGTCCTCTGAGGCACCCCATGAAATGTCTTCAACTGTTCTAAAAAATCATCACAATATTTTGTTTTGATCTATTCGTCATTTATTCACTAAGGCACTTCACTATTAAACGCCCAAATCTATAGTTCTCCATTTTCATTATAACAATTGTAATAATTGTAACGGGTGTTTTTTTTAGAAACATAGAACTTTAAACTGCAATAAAACAACGATGGATCATTCGATTGACCATAATTTTTTTCATTCGAAACATAATCTTGCGGCATTACATCTTCAATATGATTTACGGCATATCTCCGCCACGGCTGGCTCGGATGTAGTCCAATCTGGACGTCCAATTTTCGATGACTTTTTCCAACATTTGTGGCCGTATATCGGCAGCAACAAGGCGAATATTGTCTTCAAAATGGTCAAGCGTTTGTGGCTTATCCGCATAGACCAATGACTTTACATAGCCCCACAGAAAGTAATCTAGCGGTGGTAAATCACAAGATCTTGGAGGCCAATTCACAGGTCCAAAACGTAAAATTAGGCGGTCACCAAACCTGTCTTTTAATGAATCGATTGTGTCACGAGCTGTGTGACGTGTTGCGCCATCTTGTTGAAACCACAGCTCCTGGACATCATGGTTGTTCAATTCAGGAATGAAAAAGTTAGTAATCATGGCTCTATACCGATCACCATTGACTGTAACGTTCTGGCCATCATCGTTCTTGAAGAAGTACGAACCAATGATTCTACCAGCCTATAAAGCGCACCAAACAGTCAGTTTTTCTGGATGTAACGGTGTTTTGACATACACTTGTGAATTATCTTCACTCCAAATGCGGCAGTTATGTTTGTTCACGTAGCCATTCAACCAGAAGTGCGCTTCGTCGCTAAACAAAATTCGCTCATGAAAATCAGGAACAACGGCAATCTCGTTTTGGGCCCATCCGACGAATTTTTTAGACGCTGTTCAGACGTGAGTCTATTTATGATGAATTGTCAAACCAAACTGAGAATAAATCACTTCTCAGCTGTTAAATCGGTCGCCATCTCCAACAGTAATGCCAACTTAAAGTTCTCTAAAAAAAAACACCCGTTATTAATTGTTTCAAATCCTCGGTTAAAGTTTATAAAACTACTATAGTAGTTTTTTCAAGTTCTAATGTCTTTTTCCATTCACATAGAACTGATTGAAAATCATACATATTGATGCTTTAATGATACATAATGAATGCTCTTCATGAGCTAGTGAAGAGCATCCATTAAGATTTTCATACAAGAAAATGTGAAAAAGTACATAGGAGCCCCTAGTTTTCCCATTACTTCCTAGATTCCCTATTGGCAGTAGTTATTCTGTGGCTGCAATATACAACAAATAATAGAAATCTATTCTATCCACTTTAATGAGGCGAAATTATCTCTAAACTAACCAGTAAAGCTACGGGATCCTATGAATGCGGTACCGTCATATAACGGGCGTAACTTTAAGGTGGGTAAAAAACCATTCGCATGTGATCCTAGTTTAATCATATGCGAACTTGGTGGTCACAACCGTTACCGACCAGTACTGACGCCACGCCAACGTCACGGCCGTTCCTTAACGCCCGGTATATGACACCACCGCAGTTCTAGAGAAACAGAGCTTAAGACATAAGTTGATTTTCAAATCAACTATTGAGAGTTTCAGATATGATATCATTTTAAAATATTATTAATGATTAGTAATGTAGTATCAGTAATGAGTATTGATACAGTAATTTGTTTTAATGAATATTTTCTGTTTTTCTTACTGTATACATATATTTTTTTTCTCTTATTTTGATATACTCTGTATTGCTGCTTGAGAACAATAAAGACATATATTATTATTATTATTACTGTAAGTAATGAGGCCCTGTGGGAGCCCACATCAAATTGCATTGCCATGATTGGACGTCTTTATTGTGGTCGTTTTCATAACTGAGATTCTGACAACGCTTAGAAATTTTCTGAGGCGTCCAGCTGTAAAGATTGGTATCTCTATAGTTTTCTGTAGATATATTCTGAGTTGCGTCCGAGTTGATCGTACTCTAAAATGCTGCATGCTTTTGAGAGTCTTTTTGAAAGCGTGTTTACTTATTCAACTCTAAATTATAACTAATATTTCTATTATAAATGTTAATAACTTTTTTTTAATAATAATGTCTTTCCATAAAGAACTATTTAATTTGTCTTTTTTCAGGCCTAATGTATGTAGATCAAAATATGCAAGCTTTTGTTGTCCTGGATGGACTAAACATACAATTTTAGGACTATGTATAATACGTGAGTAAAACACAAAAGTTAAATCAAAGGTTTATTGGAAGTCCTCACAAAATGGCAAAGAAAACACTCTTCTTTAGGTTTATATACTCTCAGATATGAAAATGAAATGACTTGAAGAAAAACTTGAATGATCTAATGTTCCAGCTAAAAATACAAATTATTTACTAATGATCTTTATTTACTTATCGCACATTATTTGTTACATTGTTTAAAAGTTTTATAGTGTGATTAAGAGTCTAGAAATTAATTTTGATTTTTCTTAATGTTAATGATAATTAATGTTAATGCTTAATAACTAGTTATCTTTGAAATTCAATATTTCACATTTCTTTTTCACAATATTTCACATCTAGATTCTGGTTTACTTGGAGTCCCTTCTAGTTAGTTCCTCAATATGAAAAACAGTAATTTTTTGAGTACGTTAGCTTAAAGAGTATTTTAAATGAAGTACATTATAGTGGTTTCATGGAAACTGGACTTCAAATATGATCGATTAGATTCAATAACTTACGAAGATGTTTATTCATATTTCATCTAAATTCCTAATTTCAGCAATTTGTACTAGGCAATGTGGGAGAGGACAATGTATTAGACCGAACGTGTGCAGATGTGACGGAGGCAGCGAATCATCATCACCGTGTTACAAACAAGACAGAGAACAAGGTAATAACGAAAATAGTAAAGATACTCTTTTATCGATTCTTTGACACTTTTTTTACTTGGTAGTTGTACTCTTTGTATGTTAAGACAAACTTTCTTAGTCAATTTTCAGAACATCACAATTTCAAAGTCTGTGAAAGACTACTAAAACCTCTACCATCCAGCATTCCATTCCGAGTGCCAGTCCTTGAAAGATTCATTTGAAATATTATACATGCATCGGTAGAATTAGTAGACTCAATTTGCCATGAATAGAATCAGTAGACTCAATTAAGATATCCAATCATTACTTGGTCTTGATAACGAAATGGACAGACAAGCGCTATAATCTGATCACTTCTCTTAAAATCTTGGACGATATTTCCTCAATAGATCATAAACACTTTGAACGAGGAAAATCGCCATCGAGGTAATTCGTCCGTTACTGAAGCACGTGCTTACAATAACAACTAGAGAGTACTTATTACTGAAAGAATTTTTTCTTTGTGCACCTATCTTAATTCCTTGGTTGTGCATCATTCTCAAATCATTGCATTTAGAAATAACACCGATACGGTTCTTCTAGGAAGCACATATATTGCGTGAAGAACAGCCACAAGCGTTCTTTCAATTATGTGTTTTGTTCTTGTAAGACCCTTTTCAGGAGCATTGCAGTGTTTCTTTACAGTTCTTCGATATTTTGGTATAATATGATTTCATAACTCAAATAATTTTGGTACTTTTTTGATTTTCACTATTATTAAGTTAAACATAACAATATTGTTTCGCCAACACAGTGACTTCATCAGGTATAGATTTAAACAGTTTATCATCTACATCTGATGAAGCCACTGTGTTGGCGAAACAATATTGTTATGACTGAGATTGAATTCTTGCTTAACTCTTGATGAAACATAATTGAATATTACATTAAATTGAACGCTTGGCTCAATGTTTCACGATTTCATTCAACAATATGAATTTGTCAACATTTTTCGAGCGTGAGCTCATTTTCAAGACTAAAATACAGTAAGGAACGAACTACAAATTTATATCTATACAATGGATGTAAGGAGGGAGGATAATTGAAAATCTAAGTGTTCATTTACGATGTCTTCTGTTTTCTTCCAAGAACTGCATATTTCAATTGCCTCTAAATTTTGCCTCTAAGTTTAGAGGCAATTGAAATATGCAGCTCTTGGAAGAAAAAAAAGACATCTTAAATGAACACTTAGAATTTCAATTATCCTCCCTCCTCACATCCATTGTATAGATATAAATTTGTTGTTCGTTCCTTACTGTATTTTAGTCTTGAAAATGAGCTCACGCTCGAAACATGTTGAAGAATTCATATTGTTAAATATAATCGTGAAACATTAAGCCAAGAGTTTAATTTAATTTAATATTGTTATGTTTAACTTAATTAGAATGAAAATCAAAAAAATACCTTGTTTTATTTAAATTATGTATTTAGATTTTCATCTAAGTACGTAAGTCCAGACGTAAGTCTATTTGATTCACATTTGAATGGATGGCTATCCTTTTATGTGACATTTGTAGTAATGACAATATCAAAACTCCAAGTATCAATGCCTGTTATTTAAAAAATTTAGTATGCTTGCACGATGCTAGACGGTATTCGTTCGAGAAGGAAATTGCACTTACGTTCGAGATAATCCAACTAAAAATATTATCTAACCAAAAATTTACCAATCAAAAATATTATTTCCGATGAAAGTTTTCTGAAATTCTCTTTGCAGAAACCAGAGGGAAACCTTGTCGAGCTATATGTATGAATGGAGGCACATGTGTTGATGGAAAATGTATTTGTGCTCCAGGACATTCTGGAGAGTTTTGTACAGAACGTAGGTTCTCAATGCTTAATATATCGATATTGTGGAGCCCATGCTTCAATTAATGATTTCAATTACAGCGATTTGTGTGGAGCATTGCCAGAATGGAGGCAGATGCATAGGGCCTGATAGATGCGCATGTATATATGGCTTTGCTGGAAAACACTGCGAAATTGGTGAGATAATGCTTTAATTAAATATGATTCTGATCACTTTGAGTTGACTCAGCATGAATTGCAATCAACAGTTACTTTTTCTACCTCTACCTATAAATTGCATTTTTTAGTGTAAACTACAAAAAAGTTATGAGTAGCTTGACATTTCAGACAATAATAATATTAGTAATGGCTAAATATGGCAAAATCGTACAGGTAAATAATTACCCATACAGTTGTATTATGTTTATATAATTTGATGTTTTATTTCTAATGTTCTGAGTATACAAATTGTTAATCATCATGACTTACCACAATGACACCAGGGCAAATAATTCAGCATGAAAATAAAAATTAAAATTTTTGGAAAGAATAAAACAGGTATTCTAAAGGCATTCGAACAAGAAACCAATGACAAGAAGCGAACTAACTGGACATATTAGGTGCCTCATACGAAGGATTTTTTTCATTTTCTGGCAGGTAGATGATATGAACCAGTGTCCATTAGGTCCAGAAAAACAGACGAGTCTAAACAGTAGTCAATGCTCTAGGTGTTTTTCTAGAATTTACCATATCTTGATGTGTTAAAACGGGTGTTTTTTTAGAGGTATAGAACTTTAAGTTGGCACTACTGTTGAAAATGGCACCCATTTAACAGCTGAGAAGTGATTTATTCTCAGTTCGGTTTGGCAATTCTTCATGAATAGACTCACGCCTGAACAACTCTTGTAAATGGTGTCAAATGGGCAAAAAACGTGATTGCCGTTGTTCCCGATTTTCTTAAGCGAATTCTGTTTAGCGATGAAGCGCACTTCTGGTTGAATGACTACGTCAACAAACAAAACTGCCGCATTTGGAATGAAGATAATCCTCGAGTTTATGTCAAAACACCGTTACATCCAGAACAACTGGCCTTATGGGCTGGTGGAATCATTGGTACGTAATTCTTCAAAAACGATAATGGCCATAACGTTACAGTCAATGGTGATCGGTATAGAGCCATGATTACTAACTTTTTCATTTCTGAATTGAACAACCATGATGTCCAGGAGCTGTGGTTTCAACAAGACGGCGCAACATGTCACACAGCTCGTGCCACAATCGATTTATTGAAAGACACGTTTGGTGACCGCCTAATTTCACGTTTTGGACCTGTGAATAGGCCTCCAAGATCTTGTGATTTAACACCGCTAGACTATTTTCTGTGGGGCTATGTAAAGTCATTGGTCTATGCGGATAAGCCACAAACGCTTGACCATTTGGAAGACAATATTCGCCGTGTTATAACCGATATACGGCCACAAATGTTGGAAAAAGTCATCGAAAATTGGACGTCCAGATTGGACTTTATCCGAGCCAGCCGTGGCGGTCATATGCCAGAAATCATATATAAAATGTAATGCCACAAGATTATCTTCCCAATAATTAAAAATTCTTGTCCATCGAATGATCCATCGTTGTTTTATCGCAATTTAAAGTTCTATACCTCTAAAAAAAACACCCTTCAGTTATAAATTAATAGGAGTTCTCTGAAGCAATTTACGAGTACTTCTTGTTAAGTGATTCTTGTTAGTGCTATTTCTTTTAGCCACTAGATATTTATATCTCGTGTAGTAATAATAATTTTAAAAAGTAAATTAAACAGAGTTATTACTCCTACTACTCAAAACTGATGGATAATATAATTTCCTAATATCCGAAACTCCCTACTCTTGAAATAATTTAATATAAGAATATGTTCTATTTCTATTGGAAATTATCCTTAAAACTCACTCCTGAATATCCTATAATCCTCTCAAGTGCACATCCAAAGCACCTCCCCAGACTAAGATCCCTTAGTGTAGAAGGAATTATGTCAGAGCCAAATACAAGTCATCCAATAGTTCTGATGAGTATTCGAATCTTGGAAGGAGTCCTCTTATTTTTCCTATTACGTTTTGTTTATGCTCATTCCCCCTGAGGTTTCTATCAATTTATCATACCTATGTATAGAATAAGTATACGCAACGTGAAGTTTTTGACTTACGTCTACTGTGCAGTAAGTTGCACGAGTTACAGTATTACAAGAAATATCATGAATTTTGTTTTCTCCTTATTCATAGTAAGCAAGTTGAAGTCGAACAATATTTTTTCGAGCATTATTGTCTTTCCATTAATCGTATTCACAAAAAATTGCCATGCCATCTACATAACTGAATATTCTTTCTGTTGTAACAATTTAAAAACAATCTGGTTTATATTTAAGATTTCAGAACTGGGCCATGCTATATGGGAGCTAGAGGATCGTTATGTGTGAACCAGCTACAAGGTGTTGTTTGTACCAAAACTTTGTGTTGTGCAACTGTAGGAAAAGCTTGGGGACATCCTTGCGAACACTGCCCTTCAAGACTTCCCTGTGATATAGGCTATATTAAAAACCAAAAGACTGCCGAGTGTATCGGTGAGTACTGAATTTTTGGAAAGTCTTTGTAAGGCTGCTGGTAATACAATAGGTAACTACTACATTTATGCTGTCATGGAGAAACTACTGTATTTATGCTGTCATGGAGTAGGGTTAAGGTCAAGCGCCTTCGGGTAAAAATGCTGGGTTCGAATCTCAAACAACATTCCCTTTTTTATCACTTCTCATGGAATCCTACTTGAGTAACCCCAGTCAGTTCGTACAAATTGAGAAATGCAAATCGAGAGAATTTATAGTAACTTCGGGAGTACCGCAGGGATCCAATTTTGGGCCCATACTATTTGTTCTATTTGTTAACGACCTCTTAGAGATGGTGAACTGCATGAAGGTGGCTTATGCGGGCGATATTAAAATTTATAAGAGCGTGTCATCTATGCATGATTGTTTGAGGCTACAAAGTGACCTGAATGATATCAGCCTGTGGTGTAGTAATAATTGTTTACACTTGAATGTAATGCAATGTAATGTGGTGAGTTTTACTAGAAACAGAAATGTGGTAACTTTTGATTACAACATTGAAGGTGTTAATCTGACTCGACTTCTGGAGGTTAAGGATCTTGGTCGAGTATTTGATCAAAAATTCGAATTCATACCTCATATCAACCAACAAATTTTATTATGTAGCAAAGTTTATGATTTCATCGTCCCTATGCAAGGTTGTTCTCGAATTCCTCAACACTGGTCCATTTATTTAATGCCTTAGTGAGAAGCAAACTTGAGTATGGCTGTCTTGTTTGGCGACTAATATATAATTGTCACATAAACCTCCTGGAGGCACTGAAGAGGAAGTTCTTTAAATGGATCTCATTTCGAGAAGATGGTGTATATCCACCTAGGGCTTTTGATCACGCTTGTTTGCTGTCAGTGTTTGACACTAGGAGGCTCCACACCAGGAGAAGTTTGAATGCATTGACAATTTTATTCAATTTGCGCAATGATAATCTCGACTGTCCTGAGCTTCTGGGTAAACTTAATTTCTCCGTTCCTCAGAGGTGTACTAGAATAAGCCATTAATTTCACTCAAAAACCCACAGAACCCATCTTCTCACGCAATAGGCGCTCAGCTTTGCATGTTCTACTGCTAACCAGGTAGCAAGGTTCTGTGATTTTCACTGGGGCTCACTTGTTTTCATCATTAATGTGTACTTGAATCTTAACAGTGTGGTATCTTGATTTCTTCCGGTTTAAGTTCTGAGTGATTTGTTCTCTTGATTATTGTTATGATTGAATATTTAGATATTGACATTATAGATTTGGATTATCATATTTCATAATGTTTTTTATCATTATAATTGTTTCTTAATATTATATCTATGTTGTTATTGATATTTCTAGTAACAATATTTATTCGTTATGTATTTTCCTGTAATTGGGTAGTTACCTGTTGGAAATATATGCTTATGTTTATTATTTATTTCCCGCAGATATAAACGAATGTGAAGCAATTCCTCACTTATGCGAAGGTGGACGATGTGTAAACTCGATAGGATCATTTACTTGCGAATGTCCAGAAGGTCAATCAAGGAACACTGAAACGAATCAATGTGACGATAGAAATGAGTGTGAAGATGAAGGCATTTGTGAAAATGGTAGATGTGTCAATACAGACGGGTCCTATTTCTGTTTGTGCAATCCTGGTTTCATACAAAGTCAAAACCAGAAGTACTGTATTGGTAAGTGGGTTATTGCTGTTTCAGTCACATATAAATTTATGACATAGTCATAAAAATAAACGAAATTATTTTTAATCAACAGATACACTAATTTGAATGGATGTGCTTTCCACCTCTCATTGTTTCGAACCTTTAATAAATTAGCGACAACAACTATTTTGTCTTCATTATTTACCATTGTACGGATTTGGTGTGTACGATATTTTATTTAAGGGAAAGAAGCTGTAGATTTGAATAGTGTAAATATTTGAGAATAAGAACTAACGTTAAAACGATGTGATAAAGAGTGATATTTCACTAGAAGATCCTAATTTGAATGAAGTGCATAAATACTTTCATAAAATATTTCAAATTTCATTGAATGCTAGGTAATTCATTAAATATTCATTAGATTATAATCCACACTGAAAGGCTTTTACTTTTCTGATATTCGGCTTATAATCTTACACTTAAATCAGAGATCCACACAAACGTCCACATTTTTCTCCACTCATTTGTGAGACTGCCACTGCAGCCAGAAAGGAGTACCTAACAATACTTTATGATTCTTCACATAATTAATTATTGAATGAATAGATAAAACTATATCCATACATTTGAATGTTACTAGTATATAACTTTATTAATAGTATAAACATTTTGAATCAGGTTTATCGACGAAGAATTTGCATTTAGATTAATTCATGAAGAGAAGATTTTGAATTTTATGTTTTGAAATTTACTTTGAGGCTACTGAATTCAATTCGAGTTCAAATTCTGGAACGAAACTAGCATTAAACAAATTGAATAATGAAATTACTCAGAGTGAACTAAAAAAAACTGAAAAGAGATCAATAATTCGTATCCTGAGGACTGAAACAAGAATATGAAATGAAAATAATAGTTTCACTTAAAACTGTTGATATTGAAATTAAAATGCAATATTATTTTGAAATGTCTTCAGCCTGAAGTAAATTCATTATACGCTTAATATCAATCCTACGAATTGTATATTTGATATCATTTATATTCGAAAGCATTTCGCTTGAAGGATAAGTTCTCTTAAGATTTAGACATTTATATCAATTTGTTCTCGAAAACATTGTTTGAAATTCAACGAAGACTTTTCAATCCGAAGTGTATCATTTGGAAAAATAATAATTGACTCTAACATCACTTTGATTACATGTTCAAGCATAAACATTTAGACTTAATTTATATAGGTTCTTCAATTTTCATATAAAGTTCATAATATATTTCACTTTGAGAAATTAAATATATTACTTCATGAACTTCATTCTGTTTGATTTTCCACTTCGATTTTCAGATGGTCGTCAAGGGTTATGCTTCACTGAAAGAACTCAGCAAGGATATTGTAGAGAAAGTTTACCAATGAGGCTTTCAAAGAAAGATTGCTGCTGCGGTGTCAACATGGGACAAGGTTGGGGAGATATGTGTGCTAGATGTCCTGTTTTCGGAGAAGGTAAATCACCTGTAGATCATTTTTGGATGTTCTTATTCAAACCTCTGAAGAATTATAATAGAAAAATCTGTATCTACAAAAAATTTAAATTCAAGAATATTTACTCCTTTTTTCTATGAAAAGTATGTACCTATATTAATACCGTTCTTTGCCTGTTACATATTTATAAACAAACATCTCAACTCTAAGTAGTGTTTAACAGACTTATGTTTGAAAAAAACACCTCTGAAAATTTTACGGTACGTAGAATCATTTAGTATTTGCAAATATCGTATAATGACCCTACATAAACATGAAATAATTCAGAAATATTAATTCAATTATAATAATTTCAATTTAGAATAATGAATGTAGATAAAATATGAATATTCTCAAAAATACTATGAATAACAAAAAAGAAATTAACATAATAATAATGGACTCCTAGAAGAACACTTGGAGAAACATTTCGAAATAATTCATATAAAACAAATCACTTCATCAAATTTCACAAAAATATTCAATTCATTCGACCAGACTCAGAAAAATATGTCGAGTATGGAATATTTCTGTGGAATTCAGTTTTTAATTAAACGAAACAAAGATAAAGCTGCAGAAGTTTCTTCTTGGGAAACATAAATGTAATTCCAAAGTGAATGCTGAACCAATATTTTTCTTCGAATATATCAAGAGGCTCAATGAGCTATCAAGTTCATGTATTTCTTGATATATATTTATTTTTATATATTTATTTATATATAGTTATTCAATTTTCGAAACTATTTATAAGATATAGCTTAAAGTTGAGAACTTTATATCAATACTTTTATTCTGTAGATGAACACAGAATGCTTTGTGCTACTGTTGGTCCCGGCAGTATAATCAGTGGTGGTGACTCTGGCGAGGGGTCCGGAGGTGAAGGTGGAGAAGGAGGCATAAGCCATGGAATGGTCCCTGGTGGTAGTTCCATAATAGCAGTGAACGAATGTATCTTACGACCACACATTTGTGGCCCTGGTCAATGTGTGGATACTATATCAGGATATAAATGCATCTGTAACCCAGGATTTAGACTTGGAAAATCACAAGTGTGTGAAGGCCAGTGATAATTGATTAATATATTCAGATTTCAATTTTGATAAAAACATTTTTGATCACTTACGATTACTCCTAACATATTATTTCAACTTGTTCAATACAAGTAGTCCAAATAACAAGATTATAGACTGCTCCATATGTTTATTGAAATGGGGGTCAGAAAATTCTCTATTATAACGGGTTTTTTTTTAGAGGTATAGAACTTTAAGTTGGCATTACTGTTGAAGATGGTGACCGATTCAACAGCTGTCAAAAGATTCATTCTCAGTTTTGTTTGACAATTCATCATGAATAGACTCACGCCTGAACAACGCTTGCAAATAATGCAATTTTATTTCGAAAATAATGGTTCTGTGCGGAATACGTATCGCGCGAATTTGGTTTAGCGATGAAGCGCACTTCTGGTTGAATGACTACGTCAACAAACAAAACTGCTGCATTTGGAGTGAAGATAATCCTCAAGTGTATGTCAAAACACCGTTACATCCAGAAAAACTGACTGTTTGGTGCGCTTTGTGGGCTGGTGGAATCATTGGTCCGTAATTCTTCAAAAACGATGATGGCCAGAACGTTACAGTCAATGGAGATCGGTATAGAGCCATGATTATTAACTTTTTCATTCCTGAATTGAACAACCATGATGTCCAGGAGCTGTGGTTTCAACAAGACGGCGCAACATGTCACACAGCTCGTGCCACAATCTATTTAGTGAAAGACACGTTTGGTGGCTGCCTAATTTCACGTTTTGGACCTTGAATTGACCTCCAAGATTTTGTGATTTAACACCGCTAGACTACTTTCTGTGTGGGCTATGTAAAGTCATTGGTCTATGCGGATAAGCCACAAACGCTTGACCATTTGGAAGACAATATTCGCCGTGTTATTGCCGATATACGTCCACAAATGTTGGAAAAGTAATCGAAAATTGGACGTTCAGATTGGACTACATCCGAGCCAACCGTGGCGGTCATATGCCAGAAATCATATTCAAAATGTAATGCCACAAGATTATCTTTCGAATAAAATAAAAATTATTGTCAATCGAATGATCCATCGTTGTGTTATTGCAATTTAAAGTTCTATACCTCTAAAAAAACACCGTTTACAACTCATCATTTCAATATATTAAAAAAAACCGATGACTTCAAATCCTCCAAGTGAGGTGGTCGGTTTGAAGGATCATCACTACAGGAAACCGTAGTGATGATTGTTAGTTAATCGTTTGTTTCAGTTTTTCAATTTTTATATGGAATTCTCGGTCACAAGTAATTTTTATGAGCAAAAATTACACATTAAAAATTACAGTGCTTCAGATATCACGAATTACGAAAACAACCACAAAAGGGATCTACCGATAGAAGTGAAAGCTTAGGACCTTTAGTATTAAAATTTTAGATTTCAAAATGTTTGAAAAAAAATAATCTCTGGTTTTCACATCTATTGACTCTCCGATCAACAATTATATGCATGTTTATATGGTTTTATGTTATTCGAATATATTACTAGCTGCACAATGCAGGCTGTTCATTGTTTGCATCATTGTCATCATTTATTTCAACAATAGTTATACCTTTTGTACTTTCAACTATTTCATTGTGTTCCTAACGAGATACAAAATAATTATATCAACTAGAGTAAGAAAACAAAATTTTTGAGTGAAATTTATCTAGGTACAGCATATCAGCTGTATTTTCCTCTGCCAAAAAGTGCCCAACTCGGCTAGCTTTTGCCGCAAAAGCAAAAAAACTTTGCTTTAATTTATTTTCAATATATTAATTTTTCAATTTGAAGTTCTCCGCTTGTGAAAAGCTCACTTCAGGATATGTTTGTGTTAATCTTTGTCTCCTAATATAGATATCGACGAATGTAGAGAAGGAAAATGTGAGAATGGAGTCTGTCGAAATACCATCGGAAGTTTCACCTGCATGTGTCCCCCTGGATTCGACGTTTCCCCGGATGGTGTAATGTGCACAGATCACAATGAATGCGAAGAGATAGGAATGTGTACAAACGGAAGATGCGTGAATATGGATGGAAGTTTCAAGTGCTTCTGCAATTCTGGTTTCAAATTATCACCGTCCATGTTTGCTTGTATAGGTGTGATCTCTAATGGTTGATTCTTAATTAAATTATTCTAAAACCAGCGTTTTTCAGATATTGACGAATGCAGTGAAAATCCAAGAATATGCTTGAACGGGAGATGTAATAACATACCAGGCTCTTATACATGTAGCTGTTTGCCAGGGTTTGTTGAGTCGAATGACAAAACTTTTTGCAGTGACATGGACGAATGTGCGACAACAGGTAGACAACCCATATTCAAATTTAATGATGCGCAATCCTTTCTTCCTTTTTCCTAATAGTTTTTGTAATTCATTTTGCTTCTTCTCTTTCATAAGCGGCGCATCTGTGATTTGAAGTTTTACTTTAACATTATACCTCATTCTATATAGATAGAATTCGTTTAAAAACATTTTTTGGGGTGGTTGCAATCGGTGAGGTTAACTGTCTAAATAATCTCTTCAAACTACACGAGCCCTTTTCTTCTCCAGAACCCTATACAGAAAAAGACTGAATTTAAGTTTGAGCATTTTACTTGTTTTGATATACTTGTATAATATATACGTGATAATATTCTTAAAACCATATTTTTAATTCGTGAATACTTTTAATTAATCTTTTCGAAAGTTTAAAGATTTATGGGACTTCAATGAGTCGAGAAAATCTTCAATTTATTGGGGTCCTTAAGTAAAGCTATTCAACAAACATGTTTTTCGTTTCTGAAATTCGAAAATAATTGTTCCGGATAGGGTGTATTAATAGCAAACATCGTAACTTTTGTAGATTTGGTGTTTATATCATTTTTTTGCAGGAATGTGTGATCACGGAAAATGCATTAATATGGAAGGATCTTTCAGATGTATATGCGATTCTGGTTACCGACTTGGTCCTGATGGAAAATACTGTATAGATATCGATGAATGTATTTCGAAACCTTGCCAATCGGGCACTTGCTTCAACACCGCCGGTAGTTTCAGATGCGAGTGTCAAACTGGTTTCAGTTTGGGACCTGATGGTCGATCGTGTTTAGATACTAGAAGAGACTTATGTTATCAGGAGTACAGAGATGGACTGTGCTTTAATCCCTCCACACTAGCTGTAACCAGGTCAAGCTGTTGCTGTTGTGCACTATTCTCTGGAAAGCCCATGGGCTGGGGCACCAGTTGCCAACCTTGTCCAATGCCAGGATCGAGCGATTACGATATTCTTTGTCCTCACGGACCAGGATCTACCTTCGATGGCAACGATATTAACGAATGTGCCCAAAATCCGAACATATGCCAAAATGGAGCTTGCGAAAACATGATTGGAACTTATAGATGTATTTGTAACACTGGTTTTGAGGTAGACGAGAGTGGTAAAATTTGCACTGATATTAATGAGTGTGCGATAGATGAGTTGGTGAGTATCATTTTATTGAAATTCTGTTATTGTTTTAAGTTTTGCTCAAAAGTGTGATTCCAATTCTTCAGTACCTAGATATTCTAGTATGAGTTATCACAGGGAAGTATTCTGGGTGCATAATTTGAAATGAAGATGTTCAGCACATGTTTATCCTAGTAATAAAAATAGGTTGATAATTGATGAGGCCGATACTTGATGTAAATCGATAAATATAATAAAACAATTGTTAAACTGATTTACACATATATTAAAAAGAATACTGCATGACGTACGTTTCGATGAGATTCACCTTTTTCAAATGCTACGTGCAGACTAATGACATTTCTCGAATACATACAATATATAACCTTAAATTACGAATACAGAGAAAACAGGTAGATAACAGGTAGAAGGGATCAATTTATGCTGAACTACTATATAGTAAACTAAGTAATTTTGAAAAGATTGAGAAGGGGGCTTGAGGTATGATCGATTTGGCTGTTAAAAGGTTGACAGAATATTTGTATTTATTAATTTGAAGTGATTCTAACAAATTAAGCTTCATTCCCTTGTTTGCGGTATTCAAAATTTCAAAATTGGAATTGAATATATGTTTTTCATTAATCAAATGATTTCCATAATGTGAATCTGTCTTCTGATTATCAAAGCTACGTTTATGTTCAGAAATTCTTATTTGAAAACTTATCACAACTACCACAGTTAATTTTATATACACCTGATTTTTTATTTTTGTTGGCCTTAGACTTGTTATTTTTGATATGTTTTCCTAAGTTATTTCCAGTACGGTAAGCAATGTTGATGTTATACTTAAAAAATAAGAGATTTGAGTTTTTCACTGGACTTACCGATCTATGTAAGACTGTTTGAGTGGATATTGTTTTTGACTTGGGGATAAACTTTAATATCATATTATCTATTATTTCAGGATTATAATTATTATTGTATGTATTGAATGTATTTATTGGTATAGATATGTAGATGATATTATCTGTTGTTTCACTGGTACTCTTCGGCAACTCGACATTTTTCAGACATTCATTAATTTGTTACACCCTAAAATTACATTCACTTCGGAACTTGAGAAAGAAAACTCTATTATTTTTTTAGATCTTAAAATAATGAAGTTGGATAACAAACATAGTTTTTCAATTTTCCTTGAACCATCACATACAAATAGTATTATACATAATAATACTTCCATGCATCCATTTCAACACAAAATGGCAGCTTTCAATAGTTTGATACATCGATTAGTAAATATTCCTCTTTCTAGAACCAATTTCAACACCGAGAAAAATTTAATCAAGCAATTAGCCGTGAATAATAATTATAATCCTGAAATAATAGGTAATATGATATTAAAGAAGAACTTCAAAAAGGCGATTGGTTTGGTTTATCCCCTAGTCAAAAACAATATCCACTATAACAGTCTTACCATACATCGGTAAGTCCAGTGAAAAACTCAAATCTCTCCTTTTTAAGTATAACATCAACATTGCTTACCGTACTGGAAATAACTTAGGAAAACATATAAAAAATAACAAATCTAAGGTCAACAAAAATAAAAAATATGCAGCCTGTAATAATAATGGACATACCTCAATTTGCTTCTTGATGAATCTTATGCACGGTGGTAAATGCTTTGGGGCATCCATGTTGATCCAGCTGTACGTATATAAGGACTTTTTGTCTTTTATATATGCTTCTTTTTCTCTATATAAGTATATATATATATATATATATATATATATATATATATATATATATATATATATATATATATATATATATATATATATATTCTTCTACGATTTCTTAATTCTTCCCACAGAGACAAGAGACAAAATAATTCAAATAATTAGGAATCAAAAACATTCATTCGAACATATATTAAGCCAGATACAGTTGGGCATTTTGAGAAAAGTAATATTCACTAATTCGATCAATTACTTTCAAAGTGTTGATCAGCATTTTTATATCATTTCATAATTCTTTAGTGCCTTCAATGATTTTATTATCAATGTATTCCATTGGGTATATTGATAATGAATTGTCAGATCACTTCTACAGGTTTGCAGTGGAGGACAATGTCGAAATACTCCAGGCAGCTATCAGTGTATTTGTCCTGTTGGGAGCCAATTTAATCCGACTACTTCGGTTTGTGAAGATATCGATGAATGCAAGGAACTTGGCCCAGAAGCAGCTTGTTTCAATGGCGAATGTGTTAATATATTTGGGTCTTACAAGTGCGAGTGCGATCCAGGTTCAGTGCTAGATAACACAGGAAGAATATGTTTAGGTATGTATTCAAGCAAAAACTTCCAGTTGATTGCTAATTGGAAGAATTTCTGATAACTGCTGAATTATCAGATACTTATGATATACTGATTCCTCAAGGTGGGAATATGGAGACGACATCAGACAAAATGTTTGTTTTCGGAGCTTTTTGCAGATTTTTACCAATATTTCTGACTCAAAAATGCTCATAATATATTTCCTCAAAAAATCATTAAAAATATGTTCATCTCTTCGATTTGAGATTTGCCATTCTGAATACACACAAATTCTTGAGGGGGAGAAATCATTTTTTGACCAGATCATTGATACGACAGGACTAAAACCTGAAGAGAATGCTTAGATGACATTTAGGCTTACGAAAATAATTTCATAAATTGAAGGAATATGTGTAGATATCATCGTTCATTGAAGTCTGGTATGGCTACAAAATTTGAAAGGTGCTCCAGGCCAATTTGCAAAGTGGGCAATACTGAAATAATTTTTCAATGTTCAAAGTTAAGCAGACAATCCTGACCAAAGCATATAAAAATTGTATGTAAATGAAACTGTGTTCTGTAATTGATGTATCAGTGTCGCGAAACAATTTTTGCAACAATTTTTGTAGCGATTTCCAGTCGGTACAATGATTTTATTGTGAATGACATGTTGATACACCACTTAACGCCTGAGATGAAACGTCTGTAAATTGCTGTAGGTAGAAACATTTAGGTCTGCCGGCCTCCGTGGCTTTGTCGAGAAAACACCCAACTATGGCGGGTAGGGTTCTTGTTCAAGGCCCGGTGAAGGCATGGGTGTATGTGTTTGTATATGATTTCAGTAGTTAAGTGATGAGTAGTTAATTCTTGGGTAATGTACATTGATTACAAGCTCATTGGCCGTTCGGAACCGTCGTTAAACTGTAGGTCCACCTAATTCGATATATATTCTGGTCTGTACAAAAAACAGTGTCAATGGCGCCTGGGATGCAGAAAAAATTTGCATCATTGGATATAGGTACTTGATAGACTATGAAAGGAATAACTCCAATAAACCTTTGGAGGCTTCAATGATATTTGGATAATATGTCACATATTCATCTACGCATTTTCTTCAGCTGAAAAACTGCAATAAGCCAATATATTCGTCCTGATAATACAGTAGCACACTAAGGTTCTTGAGCTACAGAAAATTGAGGGATTTGCAGTGCAGGAGATTTGGTTCTTTCTCACTTACTTTGAAAAAGTCACAAATATCGAAAAAAGACATTTTTCCTTTATCAAGAAGAAAACTTTGATTTCATTAAGCTCTTCAATCCTTGTAGATTTATAAATGAAACTAGCGGACCCGACAGTCGATCCAGCCGTTGAGTTGCAGTTTATTAATAATAAATTGAAGTTGAAACACTATCACCTCTACATATGTTTCGGGTGGTTAGTCCCTTATGATGAATAATACCTAAATTTCTGATTTAATTTTTGAATTGACGTAAAATCAATATGCATTATTTCTAAATGTAAATTCCTGATTTCAATTTATTTCAAAATTAAATCAGATCTTCCTCAATTTCTGAAATAATTTTGAAATTTCAGAAAGCATAATTTCTACTTGAAATCAGAAATTTCCAAATAGAAATGATGCATTTTGATATTTCGTCAATTTCAAAATTGATTTAGAAATTAAGTTATTACTCTTAATAATGGGATAACCGCCCGGAACATACTCGTAAGTAGAGTTGTTAAGTTTCACTCAGTGAAACTCAATCCAAATG
The DNA here is from genome assembly GCA_030704895.1 of Henosepilachna vigintioctopunctata. NCBI lineage: Eukaryota > Metazoa > Arthropoda > Insecta > Coleoptera > Coccinellidae > Henosepilachna > Henosepilachna vigintioctopunctata. The sequence goes on from JARQZJ010000064.1 coordinate 1,390,420, forward strand.
TTCTAATTTATTATTTTATTATATAATATATTATATCGTTAGGTCGTTCTTCCCACATTTGATTGACTGCCACGACCTAAGTCAGGTCGTCTTCTCCTCTGCATCGTAAATTGTAATTAATCAAAGTGAGAAAAGTTCTCGCGCACTTAGAGGTAAATTGTCACTATCAAAAAAGGTTATCAAAAAAAAAGAGCACATAACTTGAAATGTCACTATCACAAAGAATCACCGAAGTAAAGAAAGTTCTCCGCACGTAGCGGTAATCGCCAATCAATAAGATATAAGGATGCACTCTTTGTATGAGGTATCGATCGACATAGACTAGAGAATAGATCGATATATTAGTTGGTTGTCAAATGTCAAATATTATGGTAGCTTTCAGAAATTCAATTTGTGACAAATCTTAGGATTTATCAATCTACATAAAAATAATCTGATAGATAGTTAACAACTGTAGTTAGCTAAAATGTAGATCATTTTTTACCCCCTAAGAATAAATATGTAGTGAGAAAGATATAAAAATTCTAATTGATTCATTTCAAACTATTCTTTCAATTTGATTTCTGAACGACGGGGGACACATATTTAATTCGGAGCATTTTCATATTTATTCACCTTCTAAATCTTCTCTGGACTTCAACAAACCAATTCAATTCAATTCAAGACCAAATTAACGAAATCGGTCCATCCGTTCTAGAGTTTTAGCGAGTCTTACGAACAGCAATTCATTTTTATATTATAGATTCATTTGAAACTATTATATCAATTTGATTTCTGAACGACGGGGGGAACATATCAAAGGAAAAACAAAAGTGTTGTTTTTATTGAATTTCGAGTATGCTCATATTTATTCACCTTTTGAACCTTCTCTGGACTTTCACAAATAATTCAAGACCAAAATTAGCCAAATCGGTCCAGCCGTTCTCGAGTTTCAACGAGGCTAACGAACAGCAATTCATTTTTATATATATAGAGATTAATCAACATCATAATATTTATTTTTTCAGATAACAGGAAGAGTTCTTGTTGGACGAAGCTGAATCAAGGCAGGTGTGAAAACGATTTACCTTTACTGAGCAAGAAGATGGAATGCTGTTGTTCAGTTGGAGTGGCATGGGGATCTCCTTGCGAAAGATGTAACCGCAATGAATGCGACTGTCCCTTGGGTTACGCGAAAATAGATGGAAAGCTTGTGCAGACATAAATGAATGTGATCTAAACCCTGATATTTGTAGAGGTGGTGGTATTTGCGTGAACACGGATGGTAGTTTCACTTGTAACTGTCCTCCTGGTTTAACCTTGGATGTAACAAGTATATACACTTTTCTTTCTACTAAAATACAATTTTTCACTAAAATATTTTTTCTATAGAGACCCGATGTCTGGATGTAAGAGAAGAACTCTGTTTCACTAAGTATAAACACGGAAAGTGCTCTTATCCTATCGAAGGAATATTTTATAAACATATCTGTTGTTGCACATCATTTGGTAGAGGTTGGGGTGATAAATGTGAGGCTTGTCCACGTGCAGGAACAGCAGCATTCGCGGAATTATGTCCGAAAGGTCTTGGTTTCATCGATTTTAGAGACATCAACGAATGTACAGAATTTCCTGGAATCTGCCAAAATGGCAGATGTAGAAATACCATTGGAGGATATAGCTGCAAGTGCAATAAAGGATACGACTTTGATGAAAATAAGATTAAATGTGTAGGTGAGTAAGCCAGTACCTGACAAACTTCATTTTTGTATGTTATCGAATAATAAACTTTTTATACTTTATAAATTTTGTTGTACCATTCAAATTTGCAATTGCTTTTGTCATAAGAAACTATCATAAAGAAAGCAGTGTGTTACATTTTGTATCTAGAATTTAAAGTAAAAGATAATGCAGAACTAGTTTCTTGAAAAAAATCAATTTTTGTAGTATGGACTTCTGAAGTGGGTTTTATTTCAACCTTTAATAGAGACTTTATTTCAAGCTTTAATAGAGGCAATTGGGAGATCAATACTGAGTTATTGAATTTATAAAAAAAAGGCACAATTCGGTTCTGAAATCTCCATATTCGTGCATTTTTCATGTCCATTGGGTTACGCGAAAATAGATGGGAAAGCTTGTGCAGACATAAATGAATGTGATCTAAACCCTAATCAGCCTGGTCAACAAGTAATCAATGACACGGAGGTTTCGCTTATCTCTTGGTGAATCGTAATGTTAAACACAATAAATTAAAAATTAACACACTTGACTTGAGTTTCACTGAATATATCAAAAACTCTACATATGTTTCGGGTGGTTAACCCATTATCAAGAGTATACAATATTACTGCCACTGTAATATTGTATAATGCGTACTCTTGATAATGGGTTAATTACCCGAAATATATGGAGTTCTGAATATATTCAGTGAAACTTAAGTGTGTTATTTTTCAATTAATTTTTTTCATTATGTAATTTTTCGATCAAACTTTTCTTCTTCTTTCAAAAAATATGAGCGGGTTGTCATTCTATCGAAAGCAGGGTGTAGATATCTTAAAAAAAATTCAAGAGCCGCTTACAAACATTATGAAAGTTAATGACAAATAAATGAAAAAATCCTAAATTTTAATGTTCAATAAGTTTAAATAATTTTTATTCATAAAAGTTCCAAAATGAGCGAAGCTTGTAAAAGTCGTAGTCTTGATTTTTGTTGCATTTTCAAACCTATAAGAAAATTATAAATATTTTTTATACAGGTCAGGGAGATGAGTTTTTATGTGAATTTTTCCTTCTAATCAAAAAATGTCGAAGAGTGATTCAGATATCTGCAAAAACCAAATCTCTTCTTATCTTCAAAAATAATAATTAGATATTATTGATAATTTCATTTTCATTTTTATTTAATTTTGTCATATTTATATAAACAAAGCAGTCTATATACAAATGTTTTTGTTAGAATAGTTTTCATTTCAGTATTAGAAATGTATGCTTGAGCAGAACTAAGAGATTGAATATGCCGAAAATGCAGCATAAACAAAGTTATTCATAATGAATCAATAAATTTTTCTCATAATTTAATACAAATACGCATGACGACGTTTTGAAGTACTACTTCTTATCAAATATCAGTATCAAATGCTGAATTAATACATTTACTCAGTATTAATTCAGCAATTGATAAAGAAGTAGTACTTCGAAACGTCGTCATGCGTATTTGTATTAAATTATGAGAAAATTCTAAATATTGCTTCATTATGGATATTAATTTTCTCCAAGTATCGGCCTCATCAATCGGCCTTCATATCTTTTGGTCCATTTATCAAAGTAGAGTAACAATGGACCATTGTGTGTATATTCTATTTCTATGATATATTGACTCCTCTCACTACAGTTTATATATTTTTGTTCAATTAATAGATATTGATGAGTGCAGCTTAACAACAACAAACGTTTGTGGAAATGGAGTTTGCAAAAATATACCTGGTGATTTCACATGCGAGTGCAATGAAGGCTTTCGAGCAATGTCGCCTATGCAGGTCTGCATGGGTAAGTGAATATCAAAAACTCATAGAAATTCTGTTGATTATATTTCATTATAATAGATATAAATGAATGCGAGGAAATTTCTGGGTTATGTAGGGGAGGAAGGTGTATAAACACCGAAGGCTCTTATAAATGCGAATGCCCACCTGGTCATGAATTGTCTTCCGACAAGCAAACGTGCAAAGACATTGATGAATGTTCAATAACCAGTGGAATATGTTCACATGGAATCTGTGAAAATATGATGGGTACTTATCAGTGTGTTTGTGACGAGGGGTACCAGCAGACAGGATTAAAATCTCATTGCGAGGGTGAGTGTTTATATAATTGATAAAGCTGACTTTCGTTGTAACTATTATCTATTATTTTTTCAAGATATTGACGAATGTGAAGGAGAACCTTGCGAAGATATTTGCACCAATACTCCGGGAAGTTTTGAATGCAGTTGTGGGTAAGACTGAATTTCCAATTTTCTTGACATATCTCAATATGATTGTCTAAGAATTCAAAATATCCATATCAGTATGATTTTTGATAGGTCTGTCCAGATTATATCAGAATGGACATCTTTGTGTCTATAAATCTATCTTGCAACAGTCTGCAGTCTTGCAATAGTTATTGTAATTTCGTTCAATATGTGTAGAACTGTATTTCGTTCAATATGTATGTATTAGCTACTGAGCATGTGTCTGCTCTAAGACTTTTCTTTTTCAAAATTGTCAAGGTTATTCAGTCTAGGCCCTTATTCATGTTTACTCCTGCATATATGTTATGGGTGTTCTCCATCTCAAACTCAAAACTGATGAGATTAGATATCAATTAGTTCATATAGCTCACACAAGATTTATCGCTACTATGTTCTTTCAAAAGGGGAGATTTGGATTCATCATAAACACGAAACGTTCTCATGAAGATTTACCCTTCTAAAGATGATTAAAAGGTCACTGATCTCTAGGTGAAACGTTGTTTGATATATTGAATAGAAAATATTTGAATTAATTTCACAAAAATTCTATTAACTGCTTGACAATTGATTCGGGGTGTTACTCCAATTTCAGCTTTTATAAGTGGGGTAATACCCCGAAATAATACCTCTTCTCTTCTGTTTTTTTCACATTCTTTCTTGGTTTAGGTATTCCTTTCTATAAGTTCTTTTGGAACCACACATCGCATCGGTGCTTTGAATTCTAAAGCGACTTTCATGAGTCTAAGGTGTAGGATTTTCCAAGTAAAAACCCATTATGTATTACCCATATCTATTTCCCCACCCATATGCCAATTCTTCACCAATAAGGGTGTTTTTTAGAGGTATATAACTTTAAATTGCAATAAAACAACGATGGAAAATTCGATTGACAAGAATTTTTTTTTATTCGAAAGATAATCTTGTGGCATTACATTTTAAATATGATTTCTGCATATGACCACCACGGCTTGCTCGGATGTAGTCCAATCTGGACGTCCAATTTTCGATGACTTTTTCCAACATTTGTGGCCGTATATCGACAATAACACGGCGACTATTGTCTTCAACATGGTCAAGAGTTTGTGGCTTATCCGCATAGACCAATGACTTTACACAGCCCCACAGAAAGTAGTCTAGCGGTGTTAAATCACAACATCTTGGAGGCCAATCCACAGGTCCAAAACGTGAAATTAGGGGTCACCAAACGTGTCTTTGAATAAATCGATTGTGGCACGACCTGTGTGACATGTTGCGCCGTCTTGTTGAAACCAAAGCTCCTGGACATCATGGTTGTTCAATTCAGGAATGAAAAGTTAGTAATCATGGCTCTATACCGATCTCCATTGACTCTAACGTTCTGGCCATCATCGTGTTTGAAGAAGTACGGACAAATGATTCCACCAGCCCATAAAGCGCACCAAACAGTCAGTTTTTCTGGATGTAACGGTGTTTTGAAATACACTTGAGGATTATCTTCACTCCAAATGCGGCAGTTTTGTTTGTTGACGTAGCCATTCAACCAAAAGTGCGCTTCATCGCTAAACAAAATTCGTTTATCATCTACGCCTTGCTTGATGATCGCTTGGCTTCAATTCTTGCACGAGTTGGATTTTGTAAGCACGCAAACCAAGATCCTTCCGCAAAATCTTCCATAAAGTGGATGGACACAGATCCAATTCCTGTGCTCGATGGCGGATGGACTCATTCGGGTCTTCCTCAATGCTACGCTCTACAGTAGCAATATCTTCTTCTGTACGCACCGTACGGCGCCTCTGGGGATACAAGTTATCAATAAGAGTAAACGTGGCGCGAAAACGTTCCATGGTTAATCGAATTAACTGCTCTGATGGACGATTTTGTCGACGATAAAATGGACCTACAGCGCGATACGTATTCCGCACAACCATTATTTTCGAAATAAAATTGCACTATTAGCAAGCGTTGTTCAGGCGTGAGTCTATTCATGATGAATTGCCAAACCAAAAGGAGAATAAATCACTTCTCAGCTGTTAAATCGGTCGCCATCTTCAACAGTAATGCCACCTCAAAGTTCTGTACCTCTAAAAAAACACCCGTTATATCACCGTGAATTATACGAGATTTCTTTGATTCATTAGTGCCTTCAATCCTACAGAATTATGTGTATCAGCAATATTCCTTTACCTGTTAAACATTTTTTTCTTTACATATGCTTCAACTTTTTTAAGCAGCTTTAATAATTATCTATGTGAACATATTGAAGTAATGCAATTCACTCAATATCTTATTATTAGTTATTATCTCATTAGAATATTCCGTGAATCAATTAGTATTTCAACAGCAATAGTTTCAGTGGTACAACAATGTGTTTCGACAATATTTTTCTTGTTTTTATAGATCCGGTTATTCCCTGCTATTGAATGGCAGAGAGTGTACAAATATTGATGAATGTAAAGAAAATCCTAGGATATGCAATGGTGGAAGATGTGAAGATATATCTGGAAGTTATATATGTCATTGTACTTCAGGTCTTGTCCCAGGACCGAAAGGAACCTCATGTACAGGTCGGTTTATGTTATTCTTATTATTACAAAACAGTGAAGGCTGAGGATATAAGCTATAATTGCCTGATTACGTTGTATATGTTACCAGCCAAACCTGATTTTAGGCCAAACTAGTTTTGCCTAGGCTAGACTAGTTCATCCTATATGCGATCGGATTAACCGGTACAGACTAGGCGAAACTGGTCTATCCTAAGGGCGATAGGAGAAACTACTTTAACCTAGGAGGAACTGGTTAAACCTGATTTGAATAAATACACTTCAGGATAAACTAGTTTGTCTAGACTCTAGACTATACTAACAGAAATTAATGAAATACCACAAAAATAAAATCAAGATGCATTTATTAATTAGATCAAAATTCATTTCACTTATTTCTGCATGGTGTACTCTGATGGCATTTGGAATTGCAAAGCACCATTTTTTTCTGGCATTTGCACCTGTTTGTCAAACAGTTCCTTACGCAGCTGCACCTTACGAAACCTTGCCCTGAACCAACCGAATGTTTAGTGGCTGCAGTCCTCAGAGATATTTCAGTATCTTGTTCAACGTCATATACGCTAAAAATTTCTGAATACAAATATCGAATTCAGTTCTGAAAAAAAAGCAAATTCAAACAAATATGTTTCAATCACCAGAAAAATATATTAATGTCGACAATGAATTAAAAGTATTATTAACATGGGCTTTAACAATACATCGAGCAAAAATCTGTACCTGCACTATAATTTCTGCAATACACCATGTTTGGTGCCAACTTTATAAAAGCCCTCGTCATTTGTCTGAAGAATAACCCCAATGATGTTTCTGAGATCACCTCTGCCTTTGTCTACGTCTGGAATTGGTATAGTAACATTGTCTCCATTGGCAGGTGGATGAGATTTGTCCGAAGAAGCTCTCATTTTTTTGCTTGCTTTTCAAGATTTTCAGCCGCCGTTTTTCTAGCATCTTGAATGTTCTGTGTGTCAATTTCCACAACGCCACCATCACCATCTTCACTTTGGTTACTATTCGAATCATTTTCGATAACTTTTCTAAGGTCGTCCTTATCCTGGATATCATTTATTATTTCTTGCGGCAACGATGAAGTCGAAAGTCCTACTCTAGGCTCTATACCAAATAAGGCATGGTAAGGCGATTGTTCTACTCCTGAGTGAAAGGCACGGTTTTTCATGAACTGAACACGTACTCGCTTAAACATTTCTGACTGAGTAAATTAATATCCACTAGGTCGAACTAGTTTATCCTGAAGTGTACTTTTCATAGTAGGCTCAACCAGTTCCTCCTAAGTTAAACTAGTTTCTCCTATCGCCCTTAGGACAGACCGGTTTGGCCTAGTCTGTACCGGTTTATCCGTTCGCATATAGGATGAGCTAGTTTAGCCTAGGCAAATCTAGTTTGGCCTAATCGGGTTTGGCCGGGTTTTTATTAAAGAAAGCATACGTTGTATATACAAATAATTATTGAGAAGAACAATATTCGCGCTAAACGTAATATAAGTCCTAATAATTTCATTTTTTAACATATCAACTCACAATGTCAGAACTGTCAACTCGTCCAAAGAGTTCATTCAAGATACTGAACACCCTATTATTAATGAAGTTTGACTTTGCAAATATTTGTATTTAATTGTTTTTAATTTTAGTTCATCTGAATATTTAATCGAATTGAATTAAAAGTTGTTTGTGTAGTAAAGTATTAGAATATGCATTCAATTAATTTATTATTCATTTCACCACATCAGATATTGATGAATGCAAGCAGAGCCTGGATATCTGTGGAAACGGAGAATGCATAAATATTTTGGGATCCTTCCACTGCAGATGCGAAGACGGTTACTCAGTGAAACCTGATGCTGGTCCTTCTTGCACTGATGATGACGAGTGCTACCTAGGAACACACGAATGTAATGAAAATGCCAACTGCATCAATATACCTGTAAGTACTAGCAACTTATTTTTTGGTATTGAATCAAGGATTGTGTTTCAAAAATTCAGCATCACATACTTATATGTCTTTTTTGGAATAATTTAGAGCTTTTTTCATTTCGATCCATAATTAAATCGTCAGTTCCCCTGAATCTGAAATTCGGTATTTTGGAAAGTTGATAGTTGGTGTTATTTGACATTTCATCAAAAATGTGTAATAAAATTTCATTTATAATGTGGAATAACACCATTTTCATTGTGTTATTATTCTTTATCATAAGAAATCATTTCCATGGAAGAGTAGGTCATATCTTGCCTCATGGCACTAAGCTATACGCGCATCAACTTTAAACTCCATGTTTTATGGGTAATTTACTAAATTAATAATGGGTTTCATTGAAATGAATTGTTTACTATTCGTTTTACTGAATGAATTCTACTTTTCTACTCTTAAAAGTGTCAAGGAAAAGTATGCAAGTCTTTTCAGTCCACGTAATCGCTGATTTTGCTCTATAGAAGTCTCAACAGTTTTTTCCTCAAACCAATGGCGACTATGACCGTTCTCTGCAACTGTTTCCATGGAGATCGTCGGGTGAACAGAATGCACGTTGCAGTGCTTCACAACTATTCTATATAAAATTAATCAGTTTAGAATTCTTCTGAATGAAGTCTACTTTCTTTTATATGATCGTCGGTCGGGTGAAGCTGATGCATATGCTACATTTTCAGTCGACGTAATCGCTTATTTTGCTCTATAGAAATCTTAGGCGTCATGCTCAAACCAATGAAGGCTCTGACAGTTTTCTGCAACTGTTTCCATCCATATCGACGGGTGAACAGGTTGTACGTTGCAGTGCTTTACAACTATTCCATATGAAATTAATCTGTTTACAATTCGTTTCACTGAATGAAATCTACTTTCCTTCGTATTTTTGAAAGCATGGGGAAAATATGCTACCTTTTCAGTCGACGTAATCGCTTATTTTGCTCTATAGAAGTCTCAGACGTCATGCTCAAACCAATGGCGGCTATGACCATTTTTCTGCAACTACTTCCATCCATATCGTCGGGTGAACAAGATGCACGTTGCAGTGCTTTATTACTGTTCAATATAAAATTACATTTCACTGAATTAAATAAACGTTCCTTCGTATTTCTGGAAGTATGAAAAAAAGTATGCAACATTTTCACTCGACGTATTCGCTTATTCTGTTCTATAGAAGTGTTCGAAGTTTCATTCTCAATCCAGTTGTAACGACGATCGTTTTCTGCAACTGCTTTCATTATTAGAAAAACAGGTGCATTTCGTGCTTCAAAAATTTGACGACTAATCTGAATTTCAGCGAAAATGTATTAAATTGAAAGCTTCAGTAAAGAAGTTTACAAGTCACTTTTAGCAATTAAGTGTTTCATATAACTCTCAACTCATTGGTGAAAATATATCACTAATTCTTAGACTTAGATTATTTAATGTTTAATACTCACATAACATAATATTAAAATTTCAGGGTTCATATCAATGTAGGTGCATGGACGGTTTCACCGGAAATGGCAAAAGCTGTCGGGATATCAATGAATGCAAAACAAACAATGGAGGCTGCGATCAAAACGCGCAATGCATAAATAATGATGGCTCATTTAAATGCGAATGTGATTCAGGATATAAAGGAGACGGATATATTTGTAAGGATATCGACGAGTGTACGAACGATCGCAGCCTTTGTGAAAATGGACAATGTCTCAACTATCCAGGGTCCTTTAGATGCGAATGTGAAATGGGCTTCATGCATCCTGAAGAAGGAAACGATCAGTCTTGTGTTGGTAAATAGCTGAAAATAGGATTCGCTTTTGTAATATATGCGTATAGAATAGTTTTCATCCTGACATCTGATACAATGTTCAATTTCATTCATTGGTCCTTATCGGCATGCTTTTGCTTGTATTTGATAATACTCAATAACGAATGATTGTTGTGCTGTCTAATTTCTCTCAAATATAGTAGCACATAATGATAGGTATATATATATATATATAAATTTCCGATGTTTCAAATGGATAAAATTTTTTGTTTATTTCGAATATCTAGTAATGTATTCTATCAAAATATCCATAGTGCACTAATACTCCACGATCTCCAAAACCCAGAAATTATTGCATTACTTTCTAAAAAACTTTCATTTGTGCTGAGATTTATCAGGATTTCCTTTCTCTATTACACTAACCAATTGATTCATTTTTGAAGATGTAATTTTGAAGAATCAGAAAATCATATCGCCTTCATCAGCTTCACTTTCCACAATCCTGTGATAACGTAGATGAAATAAACGCTTCTAAAAAGAAAATTTTAGTATTAGTATATTGCATTACCATTTGTCACTGATTCTTCTCGGCTAATTGCCGCTAAAATACGTTAAAGATTTTTTTCACAAATAATCTGATTCCGTATTGTTTTCTCAATGAGAACGATTTATAGTTATTTCCTTTTTTTATGTTAGTATAGGAAGGCAATAACTTATTAGTTTCATTTCGCAGGGTGTTTAACAAGATATTTGAAATATTTCTGCTTTTAACATTAATGGAAAAAGAGTTCTCAATTTAATTGTAAAATTCGGTAAAATTCTAAAAATGAAACCCTTTTTCTTCATATCAACGCATTAATTACATGGTCTCCTAATGACCCTTATTTCGTTGGCAATCTGCATACGTTTCTCTATGACACACTTGATTTCGATGGATGAATTGGTCGAAATGAAATGGTTGATAGATTTTAAAAATTTCATATTGCAGTTATCAGTACAGAGAAAATCAATATGGTTCACTCAAACAATAATAATAAGTACAAAATAATTTGAGAAATTAGGTGTGTATAAACTGAAATGTTCTGACTGCACATAATGCCTTTTATACAAAAAAACTGAAAAAAACATCAGTAAAATCACGATACATTACGAATAATCCGTCCAACTGAAAGTCAGAGTGAATATTTATCTTTGTTTAGAAAACAAAAAGTCCACAGATATAGTAAACCGAAAAAAAAACATTGCTTGAGCTGGAGCTGCAAATGTTACTTAATAGAATCTATCGGAATCAAATCTGCAGTAAAGGAAAGTATTTAGGTTGCTGACGAAATTACGGGGTTCTGAGTTTGTCGAATAATTGATTTAGTGATAAAAATAATAACGATTATTCCTCTAATCACCGAGTCTGAATTTAATAAAAGATTTAAAGGATTTAGATTCATCTTCAAGAAATCCAAAGTCAATATTTTAAATAATAAGAATGTCACTTTTTATTTCTTTGTTTATTATTGATTTTTAATTTAATGTAATAATTGTGCTCGAGTTTGATGAAAAACTCTGCTATGTTCAAAATAATATCAGCAGGGCCTTTCCTCTAACATATTTGTGAGTGCTAGATAATAACTGTTAGGTATGAAAATCAAGACCTGAATTCAGGATATAGAGCACAGCAAGCTTCTCCAAACCAAGTGTACACCTGAGAATAATCCAATAATAATAATTTTCTTGGCAACATCCGAGGAAAGTTTAAATTACGAAAGATACTTCACTCTGAGTTGATTGCAATATTAAACGCATTCTTTAGACGTTACAATGCGTTTTCCTTTATTATTTCACTGCGCTTCTTTACATTGAACCTGATAGGTGTAAATAGAGATCAATTTCAGAGCTTCAAACAATTTAGCAAACCCCTCATTAATATGCATAAGAAAATATTATGGTAATAAAATCGACTATTGAGGCAACCTAACATTCTCAACGTTAGAAGTTTACACGTAACTATCCAATACAAATATTTGAAATAAAATTATCTACTAACATTCTTCACCTTTAGATCGAGTAAAAAGAAATCGATTCGAAAGAGATCGATTTTTTTAAAGTGATATAATTTTTTTTTTATTTTTCATTTGCATTTGAGGTTTATTTTGTAACCTAAAATCAGGTCGCCGATGAACTTTAATTGTTACCGTTTGGTATCAAATTCATGATACCTATGATATTTTAAATTTTCAATATCATTTTTCATCTGTTCAATAAAAATTATCGTGATAAAATTGATATAAATTTGATCATATAACGAAATCTGAGTATATTGTCCAGAAGATTCTCCTTTAATTTTTTCCATCGTTGTTAATTAATTACCCATGAGATTTCATCATCAGTCACATCATAAGTAGGTAAAAATTGCAATTAACTATGAGGCCAACATTCGAAGGATTATCTCTGAACTTCAATAAGAATTATTATCGTTTGAAGATTCTCGACACCAAAATTTGTTTCCAGATATAGAGATAATTCGAAGAAGCTTCGAATGTTATTTATTCAAACTAAAGTGATTGCTCTTAAATTATTGATCACAGTGTTCATAATTTTCATTATCTTATTAGTCATTTTTATTTTGGCCTTTGTTATAACTGATTTAAAATTTGTCCCTTATTTCATTACATATGTCACAAAAGTAATTTACTTTTGGTGATCACTTTCTATCAATTTATCTTCCACTTATATTTCTCTATCTTACTCAGCAACGAAAAATATGACGATAGGCACTGATATTTATTTGAACAGGAAAATTTTCTTATGAAGGTATATTGTTCCGTAAATTTTCGAGAAAAATTATTCATTTTTCCAAGCAAATATATCACATGATAAGTTTCCTTTTACCAATACCTGAAGTACTCAAGCTCGTTCTCTGGTTGGTGATGGTACTCATGCTCGTCCTCCGGTTGGTGATTGTTCGTATTACTTAAAATATTGTTTCTCATTGCTAAGATCAGCTGCATTATTTTAAAACGTGGTTTCTGGATTTCTTCAATTTTATCCTACTTTCAATTCACTATTAAATCTACATGGTTTCAATGCATCATAAGTCACCTCCACTTATCGTTATTTGTAGATATAAATGAATGTACAATGTTTGATAACTTGTGCGTTTTCGGAAAATGCGAAAATTTATTTGGACTCTTCCGATGTGACTGCTATGACGGATACAAATTGGATGGATCTGGAGGTAACTGCACAGACATCGATGAGTGTGAGAGCCCCCAGTCTTGCCTCTATGGAAAATGTTCCAACTTAGAAGGCAGCTACAAATGCGCCTGTCCCGCAAATCACGAATTAGTAGCTGGAGGCAACGCTTGCATTGGTAATTAATACTTCAGTTGGCAAATTTTTGGAAAAGTCATCTCATAAAATCGTGTTATAGATAGAAGAACTTCGAGATGTTACTTACATGTTGATAGTCAAGGATGTTCAGCACCATCTGCTAATTACGTAACCAAAGCATCTTGCTGTTGTTCCGTTGGTAAAGGGTGGGGTTCCAATTGTGAAATCTGTCCAGCATCAAATAGTCAGGAGTACCAAGATCTTTGCCCAGGAGGATTAGGTTACAGGCCAAATGATGTTACGGTAAGTGCAATATTTGAAAATTAGTAAAAATACAATTAGGTTATACAATTATACACAATTGGTTGAATAATATTTTCACTATTACAATAAGGGTGAAATTTAATTTTAGTTTATATGAAAAGTAATCACGGACAACAAGAGTTATTCATTGATAGGTTGTAACATAACTTTATATGTGTATTAAACATCCGAAATATTCAATTTGCATACGTAAATAGCTTATGTACATAATAGAATTAAAAAGCTTGAAATTTGTGAAAATTCAATATTATTACTAACTCTGATTGACTTATATTTCATTGAATCACAAAATGAAGTAAGTTTATGCTTGTCTCTGCTACGAAGCTCAATACACTTCGAAAGACATTTAGGAGCGACAAATGGTTTCTTCCTCCTCGTGAATCTTGGTTTGTTTCTTCAAAACTAGTCTCCAAGTTTATATATATGAAACTTGACTACGATATTCTGATGAAAGCCAAAAGGCTCGAAACAGGTTTGTTTTTTTATATATACCTATAGAAATTATAGATGTTGAATTTGTTATAAGGTTTGTAAGGTCTTAATAACAACGTATAAGGCAATGTACTACGTTTAACTATTGTTAACTTGAAACACTGTTGCGTCTCTTAAATTAATATGAGACAAAATAAAGATAATCAAATGATCTGCTGGACGTATTTAGGGTTATGTTTTTAGTTTTAGTAGATGTTATTACTTTGGAGTTCGACTCTTGTTTCTAGAAATATTTTACATTAAGTTTTAAGTGGTGCCTGGTCCACATATTATGTTTTTTATCACTCCCCACAATCTATTATTTCCACTTGTTTGTCCATTTCTAGGAAAGTAGTTCTCGACCGCATTTGGAGGTTCTTTTTGCCCTTCAGTATTTCGAAACACTCGAATTCTTAACATCTCGCTCGCCTGGTCCTTCGAGCCGGATGTTAAAAATTGGAGTGTTTCGAAATACTGAAGGGCAAAAGACCCTCCAAATGCGGTCGAGAACTACTTTCCTTGAAATGGACAAACAAGTGGAAATAATACATTGTACGTAGTGTTAAAAAACAGATGTGGTCCAGACACCACTGCGAACTTTGTGTAAAATATTTCTAAAAGGATAAGTCGAATTCCAACCGCCAAAGCGTCAACTTCTAAGTAAACTAAAAACGGTAACTCAAAATACGTTCAGCTTACGATCATTTGATTATTTTCAACCCAAATAATTGGCGTCTCATATTGATTTAAGAGACGCAGCAGTGTATCAAGTTAACAATAGTTAAGGGTCATACACTGCCTTATACGTTGTTATTAAGGCCTTATATAGCAAATTTAACAATATACTAACACTATATATTTCTATATAGTGTTATTACCTATTGATTATGTATGGTTATTTCTTGGATAATTTCAGCAATAACAAGATTTTTCAATTGAAAAATCTTTGTTTGAGTAGGCCTTCCGTTGCGAACTGCATTTTTAACAAAAGTAATAAAGTGTGATTGAATTTTATGAATTACTATGGATATCAAACGTCAATTGTAATTTTGATAATCAACTTGGCTTCTTTGCCCTTTCAATATTAGAAAAAGACTCAAGAGTAAAAAACTGAAAGGTGAATTGAGTTTAACTTCTGGGATTGTGTAACGATTGTCCAGAATAATTCTCAAACAATTAATAAAATTCTAAAATTAAGATGAGTGTTTTTTATTCCATAAATTGAACGATGATTGAACAAGAGATCAGCTAATATTCAATCGAATTTGTTATTGAAATCATAAACCTCTTAGAAGAACATTGGAGAGCTTGTAAATTTTAATTCAAATTTATTGAAGGACGAACTTGAAATTAATTTCCAAGGTTTTCTCTTGGTTACTCTAGTAATTATCTGTTTTCTTAGAGGTGGAAAGTAGCTTTCATGTCCAAGACACAGTCAATTTCATCAGTGGTGATGAAACGGTTAAAAGTTATATTGAACTTTTGTAAGTGATTATGACGTATATGCTTTCCATGCAGGTAGTTCTAGAAGATATAAATGAATGTGAAGCTCATGAAAATCTTTGCCAAAATGGTTATTGCACCAACACCTTCGGCAGTTTCATGTGCTCATGTAATGAGGGTTTCAAATTGGATGAAACAGGTTACCAATGCGTAGATATCAATGAATGCGAAGAAAATCCCAGTATTTGTAGTGTAGGACAATGTATCAACGAACCCGGTAAATATTTTTGTCAGTGTCCAGAAGGTTACATGCCACTACCAGGTAGAAGTAAGTTTTTGCCCGATGGAATTAGAAACTTCGTTCAAACAAATATGTCATTGTTCCAGAGGAATGTGTGGATATGAGAAAAGAAGTCTGTTACCTTGAATACAGCAGGTGGAGATGCTCGGTTCCAATGACGCAAAACCAAACGAGAAAAGTATGTTGCTGCTCAATGGGTCGAGCATGGGGATCACCTTGTGAACCATGTCCTGTTATAGACAGTGGTATGTAGAGAGTGTTTTTTTCCAGATACGAACAACGTTAAATCAATTTAAGACAAGAAGAATATCCTTGATACCAATCCATTTAAATAGTAAAAGATTATCTCTATACGAAATGATTTTTTAACAATGGCTTGTAGATTCCTCCAAATGCTGCATTCTACAGCCATTGGATAGCAGCGTTTCAACCAATATAATGCGCGAACAATGTTTGTGTGAATTACATTCATGCTGTGTAATAGTTGAATCTGATACCTATGCACTTTTCTCTGCAAGAAATCTTTTATATACTATACAAATACTTCATAGATTCATAGTTGCATTCCTACTAAATGTGAATTTAAATTTATGGATAGAGTACAACCTATTGGGAAAATCATCCATAGTTTATAGAATGAATCAATGTTGGTCAAGGTTATGTGTAATGTTGAGTAAGTACGCAAGTAAGAGTAATGTTTATATCTGTTCATTAAAAATTTGCAAAGAAGCTTACCTCAACATCAAAATGCAATGTGAAAAAGCCACACCAGATAACAATATTACTAGTGATTGTTTGAAGGAAATGAAGAGTGTGGTTTCGTTGCTAGTATGGCGTACTTCCTTTGTCTGTACATTCAAATGCAAAGTGATGCCTAAAACAAACTGGAAAATTTAATGAGTGTCCAAATATGAAATAACATGTTGCAAAATATAATTGCAATTTGAGGAATTTCAGAAATTTGTAATTTTCTATGCAATATCGAAATTTGAATATTGCAAAATTGAAATTGGGTATGTTTATGTCTTCATTAATTGTCTTTTTTCCCTTTCAGCTGATTATATTTCTCTGTGTGGATCCCACCCTGGCCAAATAACGAATCCAATGACTAACAAGTCCGAGGGCATTAATGAATGTGAGCTAATGCCTTCGATGTGTAAACATGGCCATTGTATGGACACTCCTAGTAGTTTTGAATGTCAATGCAATCGAGGATATATTTATGACCCTAATTCCCATCAGTGTATTGATGACAACGAGTGTTCGAAGTCTCCTTGCAGCGGAAATGCACAGTGTATAAATCTTCCAGGAAGTTTCGAGTGTAAATGTCCAGAAGGGTAATTTAATCAATTAATATTCATTCTTCAAAAATCTTATTTTGTAAAATAACATTTTCAATGGTTATCTTTTTTTCGTTAATCGTGGAAATAAAATGGGAAGGTTTGTTTATTAAAACAATTTCAAATGTATTGTACACGAATAAAAATACTATTGAGGTATATGAACTCATAAAAAAATAGAAAGTTGTTGATGAATACGAAATGATTTGCATAAAACTTCTTAATTTTGATTATGATAAAAGGTTTCGGTGGTCAGTTTCTCACTCCCATTATACATCTTCTCAATGCAGAGTCTACAATAATCTAAAAAGATCCTATAAATCCACCTATCAACAAATATATATATATACATACTCGTAACTACCAACGGTTTCCTATTGTGGAAATGTCAAATGGAGTGATTTGATTATTTCGTTTGCTTTACATATTCATAAAAAATATCAAAATACGTCTAATTTAAATTTTTAATAGACTTTATTGAGAATGCGGTCCTTAACTTCAACTATCTCCGAATGACACACCCAACCTCCTTTTCTTCGGAGGTATAAACTTGGAAATTTCTCTCATTCTCCATTGAAAAATGTTTCAATAAAACTTATTTCATATGTTCACAAAAATTTTTCATTCGAGAATTTTTATCTAAATTTCAATATGTGAGAATTGCATGCATGTTAAGTGAAAAGGTACACTCAATGAAAATACAATGTCTAATGCCGAAATATTAATTTTATGATAAATTCATAATGATGATGAAACAATTTACTAAGGCTTTCTAATGAAATTGACAAGGAAAACTGTTTAATCTCATTCAAATATGTTTAATCGGAAATGTATATTTTTACGGTTTTCCTTTTTTTGTCAATATCAAAACAAAAACTAAAATCGATTTAGAATATACTGTAATAAGATTTGAGTTATTGTAGGGAAGTTCTGTAATTCTATATTTTCATTTTATTCTGTTAACTATTTCAATGTTTACTATTAACTCGAAAACGATGAGATTTTGAATAGACCTTATTATACGAACGATATAGATTTAAAATGAAAAGACCTTTCAAGCAATATATAACTAGTTCGTACTTCCCATTAGAAAAATGGTGGATGGTACCTGCCTTTGGAGGTGTTAAAATTAAGGATCGAATTTTAAAGTCAAAGAATATCAATTCATAATTGGACCTGTTCTGAGTTCTTTATAATATATATATTGGCGTTTTCACACTGTATGCTGAGTCCTTCAAAAAAATGTTTTTTTTTCTGGTTATGTGATTTTGTTTGAATTACTTCAGTCTCTATTCCCTTAAGGTGCAGAATGCAGCAGTAAAATGAACGTCAGGTATTTACAATAACCTTCATACTAGTCAATAAAGCCAGAAAAGAAATCGACATTACAATTTCATCACTCCAAATTTCATTAGCTGGCGTCCATTAAATATACTTATATTGGCGAGTTTTCGAAACTCCCTCTCCTTCTGGTGGATTTTAGTTGAACCACTTCATTAGGAATCTAACTTTGAGGAGAATTCGTCGAAACGCCTATTTTTAAGAACTATAAAATTCAAAATTAACACACTTGACTTAAGTTTCACTGGGTATATTGAAAACTTTTTAATTTAATTTAATTCTTTATTTTTTAAGAGAGTTTTTAATATTCTTAAGTGAAACTTAAATAAAGTGTGTTAATTTTTAATTTTATAGTTTTTAACATAATATTTCACCAAGAGATAAGCGAAACCTCCGTGTCGTCTATTTTTAATATGAATACTTTGGATTAATTCAAGACGTCAATTGCACAATTATTTGTCAAACCGTCACAATTATAGTCAAATGGAAAAAAAGCTTTCGTTGAAGAATATTCTTTCCAATTCAGAGCGCAGGGAACTTTGCTTCATTCAAATGATCATGATAAACATTATTGAGTAAGAATTAACCAAATCACAGTTGTTAGTTTTACTCAACTCTATCATAATATTACCAGCTTTCTAGGGATAAAAGAATAGGGGATATTCCTTAAGACAAGAAAGTCGGGAATCCCCCCATGTAAGATTGGATTCGGTTGGACTCAACATGCCCCAAATAAGAAAATTGGAATAGAGGTTGCTACATTGTAAATGTCAGGTAAATTGTTCAACAATTTACCCGCAACCCAGTTATATTGACATTTATCGTTCGGGATTCTCTTTATTGTTTTCTTTTACAGCTTGATCCAGACAATATTGAAGAATTTTATGGTTTATGTAGTGACCGTGTAGACAATATTTAACATAATTTCTGGTCATTTCTATTACTTTTCTTGTTTCCATTTTTTGAAGGGCCTATTTTTAGTTTTCTTTTCTATTCTGTACATTCGGAAAATCAATAAATCATCATTGTTGTCGTTGATTCGGAGGCAGAAATAACCATTATTTCTGTATGACATTTCCTCTAATGTTGAAAATTTATACTCACTTTGGTATATAAAACAAATAATAGTCAAATTCACACCACCTCATTTACGTTAAAATTTCAATCAATTCTTCCTAATTCAGTTTGTACACATCTTTTGT
This sequence comes from Henosepilachna vigintioctopunctata, assembly GCA_030704895.1. Lineage (NCBI taxonomy): Eukaryota > Metazoa > Arthropoda > Insecta > Coleoptera > Coccinellidae > Henosepilachna > Henosepilachna vigintioctopunctata. The sequence goes on from JARQZJ010000064.1 coordinate 1,410,421, forward strand.
ACGGCATTGTTATTAAAACGCGGTAGGAATTTATAACGTAAATGTGGTTAAAAATTATAAGACGTCCCCTTGACTATTGTATTTCTTTATTTCAGATACAAACATGGATCGACATTTATGGACTGTGTAGATATTGACGAATGCTTTGAACGACCAGGCATTTGTCACAACGGAAAATGTAAAAATTTACAGGGAAGCTTCCAATGTATTTGCGATTCTGGTTTCTTTTTATCACCATCAAGAGACACTTGCGTGGATGTGGATGAATGTAGCCGACATCCGAATATATGCAACAACGGAACTTGTGTCAATATGGCAGGAGAGTATAAATGTCATTGTAATCCCGGTTTTAAGCTAAGCGCTAATAACGACTGTGTTGATATAGACGAATGTCACATGATGCCTTTCCTATGTAGAAATGGAAGATGTAGAAATACCGTGGGATCATTTACTTGTGAATGTGCTGCAGGTTATGTTTTGTCGCCCGATGGTCACAATTGTAGAGACGTGGATGAATGTAGAGAGGTAATGCATTTTAATCTCAAAGTGCTTAGAAAATTCACTTCATTACGTTTTACGTTACACGTACCATTTACGGTTATTGTAAACGAGATTTTAATTCTGTAGTTGTCTGTTATATTTCTGAAACAATGAGAATGTTCAAAGGTAACATGAAAGATTAGATTATTTGTTTAATATAGGTGTTTCTTTGGATCATTTGAGTTGTGTTGTTTTCAAAATGAATAAAAACATTCTCTGATCATAGTTAGCAATATATCTTCGGTATACCTCATATCATATTCATTGAACCGAAACGTTTTCCATTAAAAAATTTCTTTAGGTATTGAATATATTGAAATCAGAGCGAGCCAAATCTGACGAAAAAGGTGAATCTAGAAATTCTTACAAAAACCCTTCTCTTTTTCCACTCACATTTCCACTGTGTATTGTCACTATATGACACAATATTTTCTCTTCTAAACTCTAGATCTGTTACAACGAATTTTTCTGTCTAGGTGCTCATGAAGGTTGATGAGTTGTGTTCGACAATTATTGTTTCATCCTTTTCAAAATAGTCAATTAGACGGAGACAAAACCGGTGACTTGCGAGCACTTCTTAGACTGCTGTTTTATTAAAATCATAAAGTTGTGTATTCACATTACATTCACGCTGGCCAATCAAGCCATCCAAAGCATATTACTGTATCGTTTGGTATTCAATTCAACAATGTTGGTATTGGACACAAACTTGCATTTAACTTGCACCCAATATAAGTGCTACATGACAATGAATTTTGCTACTTTTTGAGGAGGCTAGAAGAAAAAAGCATTCTATCCCTCTGTAACGAGAAGTATCTTCGAAAAGTCCTTGTTAATTGGTGTAAATTAGTATTAGAAATTGGTATGATCACACCATATTTTTCGTTCATATCTACTTCATCAAACGCTATTTTGATGAAGTAGTGAAGTGAACATTTTTTGTCACCAAAAAGTATCTTTTAAACATACTCAAATAAAACTGTGGTTGATATTCTATACCATCTTTTTGAAGTAGTTGCTTAGGTTGGATCAGTCAATTAGAAAAGTAGAAGTGGATTACATCATAACGCACCTTCGCCTACAAATCTGCACCATCATTAAATGTTAGTCCATCATCATTGAATGATAATTCAAGAACACTTTTTGACATGAGATCGTGGTCTACTTCTTTCCAATCATTTCAGCAACAGCAGATACCAAGAAGGTGTCCCCGTATTTTTCATCACTCAGTGATGAATTACGACTAGCTACATATAGCTAATAAAATTAATATCTTTTTAGGTCCACGGAACCTGTCCTCCACCAGGGAGATGTACCAATGTTATGGGATCCTTCCTTTGTAGTTGTCCTGCAGGTTATGAACTAAACCAAGATTTATCAGTCTGCGACGATATTGACGAATGCGAAGTGAACGCAGGATCTTGCGAGAATGGAAATTGCCAGAACACGATCGGAGGAGCGTTTTGCACCTGCCCAGATGGTTATAAGATCGATCATGTGCTTATGAAATGTGTTGATGTAAGACAAGAACAGTGTTACGATGATTTTACTAGAGGCCAATGTCAAGAACCGCGCGGAATGCACATTTCTTTCAAAGAATGTTGTTGTTCCAAAGGTGCAGCCTGGGGAAGATATTGTAATAAATGTCCTGTAGAAAATTCACGTATGTAATTTCATAAATTTCTCTAGATTTAAAACCATGAGAATTATTCTTTTTCAGCTGATTTCCAAAAATTATGCCCCGAAGGACCAGGAAGATTAGAAACTGGCAGTGATATCAATGAATGTGAGATGATGCCGAATATATGCGTTGGTGGAGTTTGTATAAATACGGATGGTTCCTTCAGATGCGATTGTTCTGTTGGTTACGTGTTAGATCAAACAGGCAAAAAATGTGTTGATGACAACGAATGTGTGAATAACCCAAACATTTGTGGAAATGGAACGTGTACAAATGTTCAGGGAGGTTTTGAATGTAGGTGTAATGCAGGATTCGCGCCTGGACCAATGCAGGTGAGATTAACTGCTTTATTGAATGAGAAATTTCTGCTTTTTATATTGTTTTGTTTTTTTCTTCGTTTATTATAGGGGTCATTTCATGAATAAAAGCTTATGCGACAGCACAATGTATTGGTGCATGACTGAACATAAGTCTAAAAGGTCGTGTCAATTTATGTGGAGGTTTTTCTTAAACATACATAAGGTTGAATCACTTATTAGTTTTACAGGAATGTGAACTTATTTCGTTACGTTTTATACACTTCGTATATCGTCCTGCTTAATAAAATCAGTTGGGTAATTTAACAGATATCGAAACATTCACACAAGCTGACTAATCACAAACCAATGTCAGTTAGTGTCATCGCGAAAACGTCAGTTGTCTTTATATTACGATTGTTCTAGTTGTAAACAGAGATACGGTTAAAGTAAAAATTATGAGTTACAGACGACAAAATGAGATGCTTCGGTAAGATTTCAATCAAATATATCAACCAAACTATTTCGATATATTTCACTATATATAAGAGATATTACGAAAAAACTGAAATCTCACATATGGCATCAATTTGTAATGTTTTGTATGATTTTGAAAGATTATTCTCTTCGTTAAAGAGTATACCACTCGTTATTGAATTTGTCTCATAAGGTTATTTGTTATTTTATAAGTCGATAGTTTAGTTACCAAAATGTCAGTAATAAAACTCTTTTTCAGGCAAAAAATTTTTACTTGTGGTATAATTATTAAGAAGAAGTCAATGTGAAACATTTATGCACATTGTTCGGGTTCGGCATTCCCGCATTTGGTGCATTTAAACACCAATTGCGGAACATATTCCTATTTGTAAACTTATTGTGTAAAACTTATGGGAAAGTGAAGTATAAAAACAACCAAATATGTTTTTCTATTGCTGCCCATTTCATCTTGCTGACGATGAGCTTCTTGGATTTTTTCGTCTTTTAGTTTTTTATTTCACCCAACCACCTATTTCAGTTTTTTACGACAAGATATATACGACTGCAGGTTTGCTCTCGGTGATGGATTCAGTGTGAAATTGTTTAATATTTGGCTGAGGAATTTTTTAGTCCTTTCCATTAAAATGAATTAATTATGGAAGTGTTATTACACAACGTTATTGATTTCATGACAATGGATTCAGTTATTTCAAATGAAAATTGTACGTAAATTTACCGTTAAACAACTGTTACAAGTTATTTCTCTCCTCTTTCAGTTAATTTATCAGCTGTTGCTACATAAATTCAAACCTTTTGAGGTACTGTCAATATTATGAGGTCTTTGCGGCTCTTCATCGCAATCTGCGACTTGATCCTTGTAAATCAGATGTATTAGAGACGAATGGTTGTTTATACAGATTTCAATTTCGACTCCTCTTCATATGCACATACTTTTTTATGTGCATACGTTTCGACTTGTAGAACGATGGCTAATGATGTTTAATGAACGTTCCTATATGTAGAACGATCCAAGTTTTGTGATTATATGTAAAATCTTTCCATGAATCTTATTTATTAAATAATATATTAATTTATTATATATTATATCACTATATATTATATATTATATATAGTGATGATAATCACTAGTTCCAAATCTGATTTTGTATCCCGAATAATCCAAATATTTTTCCATCTGCTTTCTGATCTTTTCAATTTTCTATCTTGTGTCAATTACGTTTATCTACTGAACATCATGTGTCATTAAAATAATATGTTTTAATCTGTAATCTGTATTGTTTTTTATTCAATAGTCATGTTAATATTGTTTACTCTGCATACGCTTTTCCGAGAACATAAATATTTCAATTGTAAGTTCTGCTTGAATCCGCGTAATCTGTTGGGTAACTTATGAATTTCAAGGGATTTTCATATTGAGATGTATAAAAATCGATATATCTCAATATTGAGTAGCGTCTTGATAGACCATTGCTTTGGTTCAATGGCAATATAATTCCATATAATTGAAAAAAATAATAATAACCATCTCCCTTGTTAATTATCCTAACAAAACTATGAATGACTTGTGGAAGAATGATAAAATTGATATTTACGAGAATTTCCTTTTTATAGGTTTGCGAAGACGTGAATGAATGTACAGAAAATGGAAACCAATGTGCCTTTAGGTGCTACAATATTCCAGGATCATTCAGGTGCATCTGTCCTTACGGTTACGCATTAGCTGCAGATGGGACGCATTGTGAAGGTAGAACTTAGCTCATTTCATTGATGATACAGAACCACTTCTTCAAATAATATTTAATATTCAAGTTCTAACCACCCCCTCTCATATATATATATATATATATATATATATATATATATATATATATATATATATATATATATATAAATTGAAGTGAATATTATTCGCGCTAACCATGCACGTCGGAAATATTGAAGAAATATTTATATGTAAATTTGGAATCGAAATTACACCGCAAAAGTTTTCAACCTCGACTGGGATACGAACCCAGGTTTCTCAGTTAGAGAAAGTTCGTTGGTAGAGGAGCAAAGAGAAGAAAAGGTTAGTTGGTAGAGCAACAGGGCGTAAACCTGATAGACCTGGGTTCGTATCCCAGTCGAGGTTGAAAACTTTTGCGGTGTAATTTCGATTCCAAATTTTCATATAAATATTTTTATATATATATATATATATATATATATATATATATATATATATATATATATATATATATATATATATATATATATATATATATATATATATATATATATATATATATATATATATATATATTATATATATATATATATATATATATATATATATATATATATATATATATATATATATATAATTGAACTTGGGGGTTGAAATAGTTGCCTCACTTCGATGGACGTGGTACGACTGACGAGTTCCTTGCAGAACGAAACATATGTCTCGCACTTCCATCAGGTGTGGCATCGATTTCAATATTTCTCTAACATTTATCCCTTGAAGGATAATGGAGGCATCACATCGTACACGTTCACATATCTAGATCTACTATAACATTCTCTTGGTTAATATGAATTTTTCAAATGAATGTTATAGTGTTCATTTTCTTAAATATTTCATTCAGTGCCATAAGAACAGAAAAATTTCATTTCCTTAAAAATATCGCCGTATACGCCCCTAAAATACGGGAATAAACGCGAGAGTACTACTCGTACTAACGCAACCTATTGACATTTGAAAACATCGTTCGATGATATTTGTTAAATAGACATTGCAATTTAGTAGATACCTACGGATATGGAAGATATGTGAAATTTTGATGCTTGGTGTGTCTATAATCTGAGAGGTGTTTTCTACTGATTCCTATAGATGGAATTGTGGAGTATTCATTACTCTACGGTCTTCCACTTGGAGCCACAGGAAGATGCTTGGGGGTTGAAATCGTTGCCTCTTTTCGATGGACGTGGTGCGACTGACGAGTTCCTTGCAGAACGAAACATATATGTCTCGCACTTCCATCAGGTGTGGCATCGATTTCATTATTTCTCAACATTTATCCCTTGAAGGATAATGGAGGCATCACATCGTACACGTTCACATATTTAGCTCTATTATAACATTCTCTTGATTAATTTGAATTTTTCAAATGAATGTTCTAGTGCTCATTTTCATAAATATATATATATATATATATATATATATATATATATATATATATATATATATATATATATATTTACTTTCAGGGAGCTGTCTACAAAAATATTGTCAACGAGAAGAAACCCATCACTTTCGAAAGTGAATATTGAGAGCGTTTCGAACAATTCATCGATCTTGTTAAATGATAATAGGATACAATTGTTTCCTCATTATTATGAATCATCAGTCTATATTTAGAATCGATGACTTTCAAAACGAACATAAGTCCTATACCAAATTGAGGGGAATTTTACCTAGTGAAATAGTCACATATGCTCCCTTTATCGGAGAAAAGACGTATAAACTCTACCTAGTGTTCAAGATTCCTAGTCATGACAACAGGAGCGTGAGTGCAAGGCTTTGTAGATATTTCATTCGAACACTACAGAAAAATGTCCGCAATGTGTACGAATAATCCCATGCCTAATCACGCCCAGGCGGGTGAGACGCGGGGAGAACTAGGGAGAGTTTATACGGCTTTTCTCCGATAGAGGGAGCCTACGTGAATATTTCACTAGGTAAAATTCCCCTCAATTAGGGAAAAGGCCTAACTCGTTTCACTATTATAAAAATATTAACATCGTTATATGTGCAAATTATGCATAAACAACGAATAATTGTTTTTAAAGTTATTTAATCCTGATCAACTATTATTTCTTTGTTCTAATAAATTGCATAAACAAATTTTACTATCAATAAAATTGAACAGTAAATAATTTCAGTCAAAAACTGCGTTCAATCACTTTAAATTTTTTGTTGAAATTTTTTTTTCGAATTACAGAATATTCGAGCAGAGAAATTTTTTACAATAATTTGAAACGGGTTAAAACCGGTTTTCTGGAAAAGTTACTAATCGAAAACCGGTTTTCTGAAATGTCGGTTTTTGTATAAACTCTTGTGCGGAATAATAGATATGAAAAAAATTCAAATGAAACATTAATTAAAAAAAAATTTTACTATTCCAATCGTTTTTTTCATATTCAAAATATTCTCTAATAGATTATATTCTCTGCTGATCTAAATTCTATTCTATAAGTTTACTATCTATAATATTTTGTATTTTTGTAGATGTAAATGAGTGTAATACGCCAGCGAACAACTGCAAATTCCAGTGCAAGAACTTGATTGGACGGTATATGTGTATATGTCCACCAGGATATTTACAAATTCAAGGAAGTGACGATTGCATTGACATCGACGAATGTTCAGCAGATCCAACTTTGTGTCAGAATGGACGATGCTACAACTTGGAGGGATCTTATCGATGCGAATGTTACGAAGGTTTCGAACCAACTCCTGACAGAAAGAGATGCGTTGGTACGTAGAACTAGTCTTTTATAACAAAAAACCTGACATTTGACACCCACGTACTCATCATAGCAATAAAAAGGAAATAACACTGATATATAATTATTTTAAAAATTTCTGAAGTACTTCTCAATATTATGGAAACACGATTATCGAGAAAGTTCCACATGTCATCTTCAGAATCGTCTTCAATATTTATATCATAATATAACAATTGATTACAACCTGTCAAAGAGTATTTTGAAGATTACTTCGAGGACAACTTGAAAAAGACTTCTAAGTACCTGCACTTAGTAGGTAACCTGTAAACACAAATATGTTCAGGAAACACGAATAGAATAAATATATTTTGAAAAATATTAGGAGTAATTAATTTTCTTCAGTAGGGCTAATTCATAATAGTATAATTCTATAAGTAATTGTAATGTAATTTATACTATAACATTTGTTATGTACCAGTATATTTTCCTAATAACGCCATTGTGACATTAATTGTGACTGAATTTCTCATTTATCTGACTGAATTTCACCTTTTTCTAGATAAGAGGAAAGAATTCTGCTTCAGACAACTGTCTCAAGGCCGTTGCGGCACTGCTAATAGGGAACACCGAAGAGTAACAAAAGCTGACTGTTGTTGCTCAATGGGAGAAGCTTGGGGTCCAAATTGTGAAATATGTCCTTCACCATACTCACCTCAGTATCAAGAGCTTTGTCTTGACAGCGGCTTTACTGTTGATGGACGAGGTTTGTGGAAATTTTGCAGTTATTGATATGATTAAATAGATATTTATATTACCTAGTAGGCAATTATAATATAGAAAATGATTGTATATTTGAGCTATTGCGTCTATTCAGAAGTCTGTTCAAAAGGAAAGGTGAATATTGAATTTTCGTGGGCTGTGCGCATTCGATTATCAAAAAATCAAAAAATTTTTTCGTTTTTCGTTATGTTGGTACACATACGTTTTTCATTTGTTGAAACTATCAGGCACTTTGGATTAGTAATGTGTTTTTGACAACTGAAAGAGTTTCTCACTTTTTGTATTTTTTGGTTTCTTACTTTTAAAAATGGATCAGAGACTGCGTATTGAATTTTGCGTTAAAAATGAAATAAAGTGCTCCAACACAGTTGAAATGTTGACAGTGGCATTCAGGGAGTCTACTCTCAAAATTGTGTTTATAAATGGTACAAGCGCTTTACAGAAAAACGAGAAGATGTTGTTAAGGATGAGCGTCCTGGAATGGCAGCATGCGAAGAAACATGCGAAGTCAACTTGCGAAGAAAACATCGAAACAGTGAAGAAAATGGCTATGGAAAATTATCGAATCAATATTAGAGGAGCTGCAGGGGATGTTGGCACACCAATTGGCTCATGCCATGCAATTTTCTCGGTTGTTTTGGGCATGAAACGTGAGACAGCCTAGTTTTTTCCGAAATTGCTAAATTTTGAGCGAAAACAACGACGTATTAGTCTCGCTTAGGAGTTGTTGAATGACGTCAACGACGATGCAGTTTTGCTCAAAAAATTATAACTCATTACGAAACGTGGTTATATGGTTATGACGTCGAAACCAAGGCCAATCATCCCAATGGAAGCGACCAGAAGAGCTAAGACCGAAAAAGGCGCGCCGAGTTCGATCATATGTGAAGATTTTGCTCATTGTTTTCGTCGATTACAACGGCGTGGTGCACCATGAGTTCTTGCCAACAGGTCATACTGTTAATAAAGAACACTACAAGAAAGTTATACAACGTTTGCGTGAATCACATCACACTGTTCGAACGATGGAATTGTGGAAAAACAAATCATGTATTCTGGATCACGATAATGAACCAGCTCACACGTCAATGCTTGTTCGTGATTTTTTGGCCAAAAACACCACCATTATCATCAGATTTGACTCTATTTTTCTATTCACAAAACTCAACAGATCAATGAAAGAAAGTGTTTTGGCACAATTGATGAGATAAGGTCGTAATCGAAGCTGATGTCCACACCGAAAATCGCATTTCAGAAGCGCTGGCATAAAGCATTATATCTGAGGGTGATTTCTTTGAAATACACAGATTGTTTATTGATGCATAATTCTATGATCAAAATGGAATAGTAGACATATTTATGCTTATAGTACGAAATATTGGAGAAATACGGGGCTATTTGAGTAAGCTAATAATAGTAGGTAATAATAGTAAAGTGAGCTACCATGTCTATTAGATAAAAATCTATACTGACAAACAGATCTACCCAAATGCAGTTGAAGAATAATATAAAGCAGTGTCAAAACTGGTGCTAGCAGTAGAACACAATTCACACGAGAACACAATACTTACGTTAATTCCGTGCCATTAAGCAGTGGGAAACTGCAGTAATTTCATTCGTTGCTCCTGAAGTTGCACTTGGATTAACTAAAACATTTGCCAGGGTACAAGTCCAAAATTACGCAACAACACAACAATAAGAGATATGAAATTCACCACTAATAAAATTGTCAATTATTGTGAAATTAACGCTCAATAAAAACGTCTACTCATCGAAACAGTAGTTCGCTAACAAAACTGAAAAAGATGTAAAGTATAGCGAATAGCAAATTACGTACAAAGAAGATTTTCGTGGAGGCGAAGTAATTCATCATAAGAATGTGATGATTATATCAAATCTTGTATCGAAACTATTTGTTTTCTTCAATTCAATTGTTACATTTCAAGTTCAACATGGGTATCCACAATCCATCTGAAGGAAGGTCTATCCTCAGTTTGGTTATACCTTTTTAAATTAATGTTAATTATTGAAACATTTCATTACTTTTACGTAATCACCAATTATGCATAATAATCTTTTGAAAATGAATGAAAAAGCTGAAAAATTGATGAAATATTATTTTTTATTTATTATAAAATCTCCAACATCTCTTTCATGTAGATAAATCTACACTTCTATTCGCCACCATTTTTCTAATAACCAAATAATTAACAACAAGTGAAGATGAACTTGAATACTAATCAGATCCTCCATCCATTTTAGGGCATTTCATTATCATGGCGAAATAAATTTTCAGTGAATGTAAAGATATTAATTCTAAAATAGTTATTACCTCTTTTCAGATGTGAACGAATGTGAAACTATTCCCGACCTTTGTAAAAATGGCCAGTGTATCAACACGATGGGATCTTATAGATGTATTTGCAATAAAGGATATAAAGTTGACGATTCTGGACTTTATTGTAGAGGTTGACATTTGCATTAAATTCTCACTTTGGTTCTATCTAAAATCGTATATTTCAGATATCAACGAATGCGCCAATCATCCCGCACCTTGTGAATTTACTTGTCACAACACGGACGGAAGCTATTCTTGTTCATGTCCTTCAGGATATCAGTTGAATATCGACGGTATTTCCTGCGTAGACATTGACGAGTGTAGTACAGGCCAGCATGTTTGTCCCCACGAATGTATCAACACGAAAGGAAGTTACAACTGTAGCTGCAATGAAGGTTTCAAGCAAGTTGGCGATGAATGCCACGGTAATTTTTTTATTGAGCACATCCTACAAATCACGGAATAGAATGTAGCGATATAAATCGCATAACATTTTGTCAATAAAACTTTAGCGGATTTTAATTCTCATTCTAATTGAAACATAATTCAAACTTTTTCTTACATTTAATAATATGTATGACGCGCGTTTCGAAGTACAACTTCTTCTGAAGAAGAAGTTGTACTTTGAAATATAATTGCTTGACTAATCGCAGTGGACGATAAAATTAATACTGATTAATATCATAGAATATCATCTTGTAACAGAATATCCTTCAAATATAGAGAAACGTTTTTGTTATTTGTTGCTAGAAAACAATTGCGTCATTTCCTCATAATACTGTTACGATTATGGATTCGACGGATGAATTCCAATAACTAACTTTTAACAATATAAAGTTTTTCCAGAAGATTCCATTTCGAGAAGGTTCTATTGCCAGAACGTAGGAGTCGTTGTTATATCACATTTGCTGGAATATTCTAGATAACACTGAGATGGCTTCAGGTATTTTCGTAACAATACTATGCTGTTCGAATTAATGGGGACAAACTTTTTTTTTCTTCGTTTGAATTACTGTAATAAGTATGTAAGTACCAGGATGTCCCAAACACCCTCACACCTGCTTGTTTACTACCTGAGGTGACGTGGGGGTACGACCTTGACCATCTTTTACATTCTGACCGGTTTTACCTCGCCAGCAATTCAGTTGTGAGCTTACCGGTGCGACCATATCCACATCTTCTCCAAAGATGGATATCACTCCGAGGAAGCGTTCCAAAATTATCGCGCTTAATGAACACACATCAATGTCCAAGCGTTTCGAGAATTCTGAAAACATTTGAAGAAAGTGGCTCATCGTCTTCAAAAAGAAGAGGAAACTGTGGCTGCAAACGCAAAACTACTCCAAGAACAGACAAATTGTTAAGAAGAAATAGCAAAATTAATCCGAGAAAGACAAACACTGATCTTCGAAGGGATTTAATGGTTTCTGGTGTGGAGGTGAGCACCTCAACTGTGCGAAAACGACTGCTGGAGGTTGGCCATAAGGCAAGAAACCAAGAAGAAAGCAACTGCTTACCTAGAAAATGATGGAGAAATGTTTAGCATGGACCAGAAAGTACCGTGCGTGTACTGTGGACGACTGGAAGAAGGTGGTTTTTAGTGATGAGACACATTTGTTTGTTCAAGGGTACCAATCAAGTGTTGTTAGACGAAGTGATGGGAAAACTTTGCGGCCTGATCGCATACAGCAAACAGTAAAACATCCTCCGAAACAAATGTTTTAGGGTTTTTTCACAACCAATAGCACTGGACGATTAACTCTTATAACAGGGATGATGAATTCAGTGAAATATATGGAAATATTGCGCATGAGAATTGTCCTATTTATGAAAACGTTTGATGGAACATTTCAGCACGACCTTGCTCCCTGCCACAATTCCAAACTAGTGCAGGCCTTTATGCGTGAGAATGAAATGAAAGTACTCGATTGGCCGGGGAATTCACTCAATTCACTCATTGATCTGAATCCCATTGAGAATTTATGGAGTATTTTAAACAAACGACTGGCAAAAATGGATTGCACTACAAAATAAAAAATGATTATAAGTGCAATTCAGGTGTGGTTTCACGATGACGAATTGAAGAAAATCTGCGCTTCGCTAGTGGAATCGATGCCTAGTCGAGTTCAAGAATTTATTTCTGCGAAAAGAGGACATACTTCATATTAATATGAAGAATTTACGCTATTTTGTATGTATTTACTTCATTAAAAGGTAAGATTTTACGAAAACATTGTTTTTTATCCTTTGTTCCAATTAATTCGAACAGCATAGTATACTTGCTCCGAATAAGTACCGCCCTACGACCAGGACATCAAGAATAAACATCAGAAAATTTTGATATGCATAGATGCTTTTTGCATTTGCTGTCCGCCATTTATAACCATCTGCAATAATTTCATTTACAATCGAAATAATCTGCCCCATATCTTGCATATATTTCGTGTCCACTTTATCAAAACAGTTTCACAAACTGTCGTTTACTTCCCTGAACAAGAAATCGATTCAAATCTTTGTTTAAAACCATTTCGTGAATACAATATATTGGCCTGTAATATTGAATTATTTGTTTTGGTTTACAGATATAGATGAATGTAAGACTGGAGATATATGCCCGAAACCTGGAAGATGTATCAATACGTTAGGGAGTTTCCGATGTATTTGTCCCAGAGGATTCAAAACGGATTCAACAGGAAGTTATTGTTTAGATGCAAATGAATGCATGGACGACTCTAAATGCCCCGAAGGTAATCTCCTAATAAAATCGAAAAATGATGATATATACTTGCAAGTAACGCAATATTAGTACCAAAGATACATAGAGGATAAATATGGTAAAGTTGATATTAACAGAAAGGCTCAGTGTGTATATGCCTCCAGAGTAAAATACTCTTATGAAACCGTCAACTAACTTCTAGTTAGTTGACGGCGCTTTAAAAAAGCTCCATCAACTTTTTAATTATGGGATATATCGATCTCTTTGGTTTTTTTAATTGAAGCTGAGATTACACCAACAAATTAATTTGGTCGCAACTGAAAAATCGAAAAATTTTTAATAATGCAAAAAAGTGAATGTTTTGAGAGCTACAGGAATTTCAATAATAGCAAAAATATTCAACATTTGCAAAGTAGTTTTCGGACAATAACTAGAAACGAACACTCAATATATGCATCAAAAAATAAAATTTTCAATATCTTTTCAACATTTAGCCATATCAAGAATTTCTTATATATTATGTGTCCTAATTAATTCAATGATCAGATTGATTTAACATTATCACAAATAAATCACAACTAACGTTGTGATTTAGACAAATTTCAGTTATTAACAAACTGTTTTCTAGGATGCCAAAATTTGATTGGTGGATTTAAATGCAGCTGTGGACCTGGATACGTTCCTCATTACTACTACAATCAATGTATTGATGATAACGAATGTCTGAGAAATCCGTGTGGAGATTCTGGGAATTGTTTCAATACCCCTGGTAGCTACAGATGTGGTTGTCCACCTGGCTACCAATTCGACGCAGCTCTCAGTATTTGTATTCAAGTAAGCTTTAGTCTAGAAGTAACTGTTCAATTCATATATACAAACGACAGTTATTAATAGTATAAAGCGTAATTAATAATTTGGCTGTTCTGAATTATTTTTTCGAAATATCAAAATAATTGGATTTAAACCCTCAGGAAGCTGTCGACACAGATGTCGAAGAAAACAGGGAGTATCGAGAGTGACTGTTTATTGCATTTGGAAGAACAACGAACTCGTTGGAAATACCATACAGCACTATTTCATCTCATTTTGGGAATCGTCAGTGGCATGCATCTAAATAATCGAGTTTCGATATTTGATAGTTTGTGTTTTCGTTGACAACATTTGTGCAGACAGCTCCCTGAGAGTTTTGTTCAAATTCTTTCAATATCGAATGAAAATCCCAGAATGAAGTAACTATGAATCACGAATTATTTACATGAACTTATGCTGAACTCCTTGGAACTAATGTCTGCTAAACAAAGAATACTCTTTGCTTCATATACAGTAGAATCTCGATTATCCGAACCTCGATTATCCGAATATTCGATTATCCGAACTCATTCGTCTTGGCTGTAATTATGTACCAAGTTAGAAATATTTTGTCGGCGCAACGAGACACGTTACGACAAGTTTATTTTCCCACCTCCGACCGTGTACTTTGTCGGCGCAACGACACATGTTACGACAAGTTTATTCCCTCAATTGTTTGCGGGATAATGTTTGTTATTGTTTTAGTTGCTTTGATAGCGATCAACTGACAGGTTGTCTTATTATTTGTATAAATTTTATGTTGGAAATTTAAAATGTCGAAGCGAAAAAGAGTAGTGTTGTCTCTTAAAGACAAAGTGAAGATAATTGAGAGTTTAAAAAATGGTGAAACTGGCAGTAAGTTGGCACAAGTATATGGTGTAGGAGCTTCTACGATATCCGAAATTAAAAGAATTCTGATTCTATAATGAAATTCACCAACGCGCTTGAGAAAGAAGATGGAAGCTCGCAACGTAAAGTTATGAAAAAATCTCAAAATGAAATTCTGGAGAATGCAGTTTTTACTTGGTTCTTACAAAAGAGAGCATGCGGCCAGCCCATATCTGGACCTCTGTTATGTGAAAAAGCATTAGACTTTAATCAAAAGCTTGGTGGTGATACTTCTTTCAAGGCGAGCTGTGGCTGGTTAGCAAAATTCAAATCTAGACATGGAATTCGAGAACTGGAGATTCAGGGAGAAAAACTGTCTGCTAACGATGCATCGGCCGACTCTTTTGTAGACGAATTAAAAGAATTTCTAGATGAAAAAGAATACGATTTAGATTTTGTATACAATGCGGACGAAACAGGTCTTAATTGGAAATCTCTACCAAGCAGATCATTAGCATCGCGTCGTGAAAATGCAGCACCGGGGCACAAAGTGAGTAAGGACAGAGTTACAGTTATGGTTTGCGCAAACGCTAAGGGAACACATAGATTGCCACTGCTACTTATTGGAAAATCAAAAAATCCGCGCTGTTTCAAAAATGTTAAAATGCCGTTAACTTACGCTAACCAACAAAAAGCGTGGATGAACACAGATATTTTTCTTACTTGGTATGAAAATACGTTTATTCCTGAGGTGAAGAAATTTCAAAAGGAAGTGGGAAAAGAAGGTGATGTATTGTTGTTATTAGATAATGCACCAACGCACCCTTCCGCTGAAACACTAAATCGAGAAAATGGAAAGTTCACGGTTAAGTTTTTGCCCCCTAACGTAACATCGATATTGCAACCTATGGACCAAAGTGTCATTGAAACTTTAAAACGTTTATACAGAAAGCAGCTACTGCGTCGCCTTTTGTCGGTAGATGATAGTGAAATAGAAACGATGTTAAAGTTTTTTAAAGAAATTAATTTAAAAGATTGTTGTTATATGCTGGTAGAAGCGTGGAACTCTGTGGAATCGCAAACATTGAAAAGGGCATGGAATAAATTATTAAAATTAACTCTATCTAATTCTGCAATAAAACCACACGACGATTTTGAAGAAATAACAGAAATAATGAAAGTTCTTAGCATTGGTGAAGGGTGTGTTGAAGAGAATATCAAGGAGTGGCTGAACTACGATAGTGAAGACCCTGGATTCCAAATATTAACTGATGAAGAAATTATTGAGGATTTGAACAGTAACGAGAGAGAAGATGAAGAAGAGACCGAAACTGAGGATGTAACTCACGTACCATCTCATGCAGAAGCTTTTGAAGCTCTGGATGTTGCTTTTAAGTGGTTTGAAAGACAAGATGAATCGGATCCCATACAGTTGTTACAATTGAAGCGCATCAGGGACTTGGCAGCAATGAAAAGATGTGATACATTACGTCAAAAATCAATAAAAAGTTATTTCAAACCAAAATCTTAAATCACATAATTATTAAGTAATATATTAATTTTCTATGTTTTTCTAAAGCCCATTACATAATAAAAAAATGATACAATTTAAATATTGTTTGATTTGCTTTGAATTCGATTATCCGAATTTTCGATTATCCGAACTACCCCTGGTTTTAATTGATTCGGATAATCGAGATTCTACTGTATATTCATATTTAAAATAAAAAATTAGTTGCTTCCATGTAATGTAATAAAAAGTGTAACATATGACAGTGATATGCATTGCTTTAATACTAGAAAAACTGATAGTTTTCATTTCCAAAGTTTTGAGCTCTCTAAATTTGACAATAGCATATACTATGACGGATTCAAGACTTTCAATAATTTACCAATTAATTATATTGAAAACCAGTACTAGTATCGAGATATTCAAGCGTGATCTAAGAAAACTATGAAAGCTGAAGCTATAGCTTCAGCTAAATAAAAAATAATCATTTTATTATTATTATCATTATTAATATCATCATTATTATTCTTATTGTTATAATTTATTATTATTATTATTATTATTTTTATTATTATAATCATTGTTATTATTATTATTATTATTATTTTTATTATTATTATTATTATTATCATTATTATTATTATCATTATTTTCATTATTATTATTATCATCATTATTTCAATTATTATTGTTATTATTATTATCATCAACTTCAAAACTAGTCGCATGGCCTGCTAGGGTGTAAAACGCAAAGACAATGCACAGGGAGCATTCAGACACACTACAAACGATCTCTGAGATGTTCAGATTGAATGTCTACAAAGCCTGCTTTCTTTGTTTGGAAGTGTACAATAATCTTCTCACGAACGCACTCCACTATACTCGAGAGAGTTTATATAGTTTTTTTCATAGAGGTAGATCATGTGAATAGTCCACTCCATGTTTCCCGCGTTTTGAATAATTAGAAACTTGTAAGAATTCAACGAAACTGGATTATTTGCATGCATGCTACTGACGATTCCCATAATTGGATAAAACAGGCTGTATGGCATTTCCAATAAGTCTTTCTTCTTGAAACGCACGAAATAGTCACTCTTTTTGAAATTTGATAATTTGGGTTTTCGTTTACAAGATTTGTGTAGACAGACTGATGAAAGTTGTATTGGAATTATTTCGCTATTTCGAATGAAAATTTCCGATTATATATCTATGTTAATTTCAGATGAGCGCGGGTTGTGCGAATGCACCTTGCAGTTATGGATGTACCAAACTTGGCTCAGGATACTCTTGTGGGTGTCCTGGAGGTTATCAACGAATAGAACAAGGTCACTGCTTTTCATCATTTGCTCCAGTACTCGGAGGTGGGGATGAAATCGGAGATGTTCCAGTTTATCCTATAGATCCAAATATTGACACAAATAAAAAACTCATAAGTACAGAAGGATGCTTTTCGTGCAGGGTATGTTAATATTATTACTTACAATATTTTTATACCAACAATATTTTTATACATTTTTATTGACTAAAGTGCTTGTAATTATTGTGTGCATTACTTTACAATTTCCATTCTGACCTATGAACTGGTATTGAGGGTTGAAGATTCAGTGGAATCTTGTAATAGTTTACACTTTTTAAACACTAAAGTGCTTGTAATTTTATTGTCAGCATTACTTTACGATTTCCATTCTGAAGTATGAATTGCTATTGAGGGTTGAAGATTCAGTGTAATCTTTTAATAGATTACACTTTTTAATCACTAAAGTGCTTGTAATATTAGTGTGCATTACTTTACGATTTCCATTCTGACGTATGAATTGCTATTGAAGGTTGAAGATGCAGTGTAATCTTGTAATAGATTACACTGAATTAAAATTAGGAAAATTGCGATATTAAATTGAATGATTCCTCTTGGACGTCCCATTAGAATTATTGTAATAGAAGGATGAGTTCCTTATAGATCGAAACAGTCTGTTTATGCCTTTTTGAGTTATCATATCGTACATGAGCTTTTATGATGTTCATTGATCAATTTCGATTTTCTAAATCAATGTCATACTTAATTCAAGGTGAACGGTAGACATCGCAGGAACCTGAGGCGTCATCGCCATGTGGAGGAAAAAAGAAATATAACTGATTCAACAAATGCAACAGAAAGCTCGCGAAAAAACAAAAGAATAAAGAGACATTGGCATGGAGAAGATTTGGAATTGAGGCTCACTTTAGAGCAAACCAAGCATAGAATACGACTCATCAAACTACAGTCGAGTGTAAAGGTTAGTATCCGTTTCATCATTATATCATAATTTGTCTATAGCAATGTCTACTGCTGAAAACTATGTTCCCTTCTATAGCATTTATTCCTACTTTGTGCCTCTTCTAACCAATTTTAATTTATTTTCTGTAAATAATACAGTCAAAGAACTCCATTCTCTCCTTCGACTTGCTGTTATTATTCCCACGTGACCCTATTTTGATTCATCAAGTGTCCATAATTCTTGTTATGTATGGCTAATACTATTCATTTGGTTATCTCCTTCGTGAAATTCTCAGGCCGACAATTTCAGGAAATATGGTGGGCCAATAATCTGTAAGAATTAACATCTGAGGGACCTTCGAAAATACCATCTTGAGAACGACATAAATACGATATAGATAGTTGTATCATCAAGCACATGATAAACATGAAAATGCAACAATGAGAAGAAGTAATTTGGTATTCTTTTTCGAAATTTTTCATCGCCGCATTGCATAAATGTGAAATGAATACCAATTCGGCTGAATAATATAATACAGTAAATCATTCATAACATCATCTCAGTTCGATAGAGAAAGAACAAACAACACATCGGCTCAGTTATTTAATATATCCAAATTCAATGAAAATAAAATTTTGGTGACTCTTAAAAAGTTAAACCTAAAAACACAACCGGTCCTGATGATATCTCTGCCTTCATTTTAAAAGATTGTGGCTATATTCTTATGTTGTTGTTCAACATATGCATAAAATCGTGTACGATTCCTTCATTGTGGAAACAATCAAAATCTTGCCCAGTATTTAATAAAGGCTATAAATCAGATATTTGTGATTTTAGGCCTATCTCGATCATTTGTAATTTCTGCAAAGAATTTGATACTGTTCTACATGGAAAAATTTCCCATTATGTTAATCCCATGATTTCATCGCTCCAACATGTTTTTATGAAAGGTCGTTAAACAATTTCTAATCTAACATGTATCACTTAGTACATTGCTGAGGGTATTGATAATCGCAAACAGACTGATGTGTTATATGGACTTCTCTAAAGCCTTTGACATGCTTGAACACGGTATTCTATTGAGTAAACTAGGCGCTTTCAGGCTTCAAACTTTTCGAATCGTACTTGATAGGCAGAAAGCAACACGTTTTTAGCCGTGAGTATACGTCACTTGAATACTGTGCTTCATCTGGAGTGCCCCTAGGTTCCATACTTGGTTCTTTGCTTTTTACAATGTTCATAAATGATTAAATCGATGTCGTTGATGTTAAGGGTTTATTGTTCGCAGATGACTTTAAGATTTTTGATTATGTTTCCTGCATTGGTGACTGTGAACACATTGCAAGAAACTTGCATAATATTTTAAATTAATGTGATTTCGACAAGCTAAATCTCAACATCTCAAGATGTCATGTTATGTCATTCTCCACAAAATATCAAGTGCCACATATCAATGCTACAGTAACCTTTGCTTGTAGAGAATATGATTTCATTATTCGCGTTGGAAAGGAATTTAGCAATATATCAACTCTGAAAACATTGTATTGTGCTTTCGTAAGATCTAAACTCGAATACGGATCGAGAGTCTAGAATCCTGGTTATCAGTTACACATTGAGCAACTGGAGTCTATACAACGAAAGTTCCTGACATTTTTGAGCTTCAGAATTAATCCACCTATAGGCATACAACATGAAACGCTCACAAGTCGACATAATGTGGACACACTCAGTGCGCGAAAGAAATGCCATGCAATAATCTTCTTGCATAAAATAATTAACAATCAAGTGAAATGTCAGGAATTATTGCAAAAGCTTAATTTTATTGTTTCAAGAGTTTCTTCCAGAAGTGCATTTACGTTCTACCTTCCAGCAGCTAGAACGAATGTTCTAAAATTTTCTCCAAGGCACACGATGTGTGAACAATGTAATATTTTGGGAGCTAAGGTGGATATTTTCAACTGTTCTATTACTGATATTAAACAAGTTGCCTTGATATACATAATCTCTGACAGAACAATCATTTATATGTATTCACGAACAGAATTCATATTCACTCATATAATTATGTGTGTATATATATATGTGAATTAATATGTATTTGTGTGTTTAAATTTATATGTTTGTTTAAGTTTGGTCAGCATCTGCGTTTTGTTTTATTCCTATAATTAAATTCTTTCATTTTAAATTAAAGTACAAAATTTAAACTTTTCAAGTTTCCAGTTTTAAGTTGGGACCCCTTCTTCTCCGGTGGTTTCTTTCTCATCTATACCAGTAATTTTCAATAAATTATAACGATCATATTTGAAATTATCCAATTCTAGTCCACCTGTCCTCAAAAGAAGAATTCAATATTGCACTAGCTTCAGTATCATTTTTTGCGTCTTCTCCATCAGTTCTTAATCTATTGAAATTTTCAACGCTTGAAGTAGGGAGTCTTTTAGTCTAAGATTCAGTCTTTTTCAATACCGTGTTAGCTTTTATTTAATCATTTTGAGTACGAGGTATTTTTATCCGTGGTACGATTGCATCACCTTTATGCACTGCATTTCTTTTTACAATGTGCTTTAGCCTCACATTTTTTTCCAGTTGTTGTTCTTTCCTGCATTTTTTTCTTTCTTTGTTGCTTCTTCAAAATTTGTTTATGGTCATCCCACCAAGTTTCTTCCTCAGCAGCCTCTTGCTTTATAACTAGTTTTGCATATCTCGTGTTTTCTTTCGCTTCCTTGCATCAATCGCTTTAGATTTCACGTTTGCGAAATTATTGAAGATTGAACATCAAGCTTTCATTAGAAATATTAGAAATTTCAATATATATATATATATATATATATATATATATATATATATATATATATATATATATATATATATATATATATATATATTTCAAAATATCAGCCGTGAAATGGATTCCTCAAAAGAATACCAACATTTTACTGTTGTTGAATATAAACTTAAATTCAAACACTTGAAGTTATGATTTACATTTTATTGACTACATAGCATGACGCGTTTCGTCGTTACAAACGACTTTTCAGATGCTTACAGAATAATTATTCTGTAATAATTCTGTAAGCATCTGAAGGAGTCGTTTGTAACGACGAAACGTGTCATGCTATGCAGTCAATAAAGTGTAAATCATAAGTTCAAGTGTTTAAATTTAAGTTTATATTCAATTATAATGGATTTATATCAAGTAAACGCCAACACTATTAAATATTTTACTGTTGGTTTTCTATTGTAAAAGTAAAAGGTAACTTTAGAAGTTTACCACTGTAGTACGGTGGTAAATTCGAATAATGGGTTAATTTTAAAACACCTTCTATGAACATTGTTTTTAATCTAGGTTTAATTTAGGTAGATAAATTTTTGATACTTTTTTTCTCACCTATACCAATAATTTATAATGTTCATTCTTAACATATTTATAACAATCCAATACGATTTCAGGTTGAGATGGAGTATCTTATTGTAAGTGGCAATGAAAAGAATAAATTCGAACTGAATGAAAAGCACGGTATATGGTCGTTGCAGTTCAAGCGGAGACTCAAAAAACCTGCTACGTTCAATTTAGTAATACATGGTAAGACTATCAACAATAAAACAGAAGTGGACGATAGTCATAAAGAAATATATGCTAAGCCTCTTACATTGAGGTTGCGGATTGTTGTTACAGAATAAAAAATGTATATTAATATTGCAGTCAAATGAATTTTCAATTTTTATAAAAAAATATTTTAAAATTTTGTGTATAGATCTTTAAGCATATATTTAATAATAGAGAAGTGTTCTGGTTTGAATGACTATTTATAATTCATAATCACTGCCCAATCTGTGTTCTTTTTTGTTCATTCCATAATGGAATTTTTATTTATAAAAACGAACTGCCTTTGTAAAATTATTGTTTTCGACTATAACTTATTATATCTAATTATCGATATTCTTATACAATACTCTACAATTTCAAGTCAAAATTGAAATGTCCTTCGCTATAGTATTATAGGTTTTATTGTAAAATATTGAATTATTGAAATAATAAATAATTTCATATTTATGTATCATTTTTGAACAAAAACCCACCTCTAGTTATGTTCCTCTTCAACTACAATAGTGAAATATGCCAACATGTCACATAATTTTACATAATTATATCAGATTTATATTGCATTGTTTACATAAAGATAATATAATGTTGAATCAAAAAAGGTGCATCAAAAATCATGAAGGTGCATATTGACAAATTCCAATAAATTATTACATCACAAAATTTCATTTTGTGGCCAAAAGGATATAAACTTACAACCAAAAAAAAAAAAGGTTTAACACTGCTACCCCCACGAAAAATTGTTGCTTGATAAACGAAGGTCTGGCCGTCGTGCGCTCTTGCTCTCTATCAAAAATAAATAACACCATCTGTGTACATGTTTCCTAGACGATCGACTTTTTTGAATGAATGGAAAAATTATATTTTACTTGGAATGAATTTTTTGTATTACTCTTTCTCCAATGTCGAGAGTTTAAATAGCACGTAGGTAGTACTCGTAGTTGTATGTTGGTATCACTTAGAATGTACCCAAAATCCAGCTAGTATGTGGTGTGTGCCAAAATCCAGTTAGTATGTAATGACTAGGGAAAATCCGGTAGTAAAAATACCGTAGTAACTAGTGGATACGTAGTGTGTTTATTAACATTCTAGGAAGATATCAAAAAACTGCAACAGAATTCAGATAATTAATATAACTTATCTAAGAGACAAGCTTACACGCATCCATTTTGGACATACTGAACTTTTCTCTCAACGAATATTGATGTTAATAGATTATTACAATTAATATATAAATTCTTTTTTGGATAAAAAAAATCATTATATATTAATTTTTTTGTAATGATTTTTTAATGATGTTGTTTGAGTGTACGTGTATGCACTGGGATAAAGCTTAATGTTTATAACTTAAGGTCCTAACGTTTCGCTACAAGTTATTGTATATTTGTCAAAACAAAGAAAACTCTATCCAATGTTTTACTTTCGAATTTATTCTTGTAAAAACCACAAATTTTCACAAATGTTCACAAATTACGAGCGATAAATGATGTGATGCTCTCAACTGATCTCTTTCCAGTGTAGTCCTTTATAAATTGTCCTTGTTTAAAAAATTTTACGGATGGAAAATATTGCACTTTAAATTCTTCCATTACATTGTCAGAGCCATTGGTACAATTATATGCACCAAATCTTACCAATTGATTATTCTCCATTTCGGCCTCTTTGAAAATGGGCATGAACATTTGACAATATCTGCACATTTCAGAATAAAATAGAATTAGTGCAGGTTGTCCCCGCTTTATGAACGGGTTAAGGCTAGCATCATCTAATTCTTGAACCATATCGATTATTCTTTGAGTGAAAAACAATACTTGAAATTTTGGGATCTTCTTAAATTGTTTCAGTTTTTGTTTGAATCACATTTCAATGAGGAAATAAGATACAAAATGTCAAACTGACTTATTCACAGATTAATCAATTCATTATCATTTTTATCACATAGATTTTTAGATTTGATAAACACATCACTGACTCATGGAATCTTTTCAAATGAATGGAAATGTTCATTGATAATACCAGTGCCTAAACTTTGTAACACTGTCAAATTGGAAAAATTTCGACCTATAAATCTTCTTCCACCATATGAAAAAATTCTAGAACTTGTTGTTAAAAATCAGGTTCTACAATTATGCGAAAAACATTCAGTTTTTTCTGACTTACAATCAGGTTTCAAGATAAATTCCTCCTGTGAGACAGCGCTGTTAAGCATATGTGAGGAATGGTATAGAGCTATATATAAAGGAGAGGTAGTGATTGTAATATTATTGGATTTCAAAAAAGCAATCGAAATTTTATGTAGATCATTGCTGATGAAAAAAACTAAATAAAATTGGTTTTGAAGGTTTAGTAAACGAATGGTTCAATTCTTATTTACATTCGCGATCTCAAAAAGTTAAGTTCAATGGTGTTCTTTCGGATAGCACTGGAGTTGATTTGGCGTACCTCAGTGTATGGTCTTAGGTCCACTGCTATTCTCCTCATACATTCATAATAATGTTTTGCTTGTAAAAAAATGTTCTATACGATTATTCGCAGATGATACAATGATTCATGTTAATGGTAAAAATATCCAGACTATGACAAAATGGATCAATAGAGACTTGGCAGCAATAAATGGCTAAGCGATAACAGTTTATCGCTGAATGTAACAAAGTCTAAATTAGTAGTTTTTGGTACAAGTAAAATCCTAAAGGTAATTAGTAACGAAAATATAAGTATTACGATTGAAAACCAAAATATTGAAAGGGTAAAACTTTGATGAGAAATTTAGTTTCAATGATCATGCTGACATCGCATCGTCTAAAATCTCCAATAAAATCAACTTTCTCAAAAGAATTGGAAAAATCTGACGACATATATGAAGTTATCGCTATAAAAGTCAATAATAATGCCACAATTCGAATATTGTTCCACTCTGTTAATGGGATTGAGTAAAGAAAAAAGTCAACAGTTACAAAACTTACAGAATAGAGCTATGCGAACAATTTTGAAATGTAATAGATATACTCCAATCCAAAGCATGCTTAACTGTTTAGAATTAATGTCTGTCAAACAGGGAATACTTTTTGCTACATATATATTGATATTTAAAATTAAACACAAAGTGTTCCCGTATAAAATAATAAGTCTGTCAGTGATGTGCACAGTTATAATACAAGAAATGCTGACAATTTTTACATGCATGTTCGTAAGCTGTCCAAACATAGGAATAGTATATTTTATAATGGATTCAACGCATTTGTTAAATTGCCTAGCTCCATAAAAACAATTAGTGACCTTAAATTATTTCAGCGTAAATTAGCTAAGTTCGTTTCAAACAGATAATTGTCAATAATATAATTTTTTTTAACCTAAATGTATTATTCACTGATTTTGTAATAGCTATTGCTAAAATGATTAAATACTATCATTATTATCATCATCTAGAATAATATTGAATGTATGTATAACAAATTCACAAATATTAATGACTAGTGCATTACTTCATGATGAGCAGTCAACAAATAATTATGTAACATCAACAACTATATTGAAATAAAAAAATTAATCTCTTAAAATGAGTGGACTTTCTAGAGATTGCTGACATATTCTTCTTCAGGCTCAAATTATCGCCTTTTCTCAAATGCATTATAGGCCGCTTTCATAAGTTTCTCTGTGTCTAAAGTCCTCACAAGCAGAATTCATCTTCTCCATAAGTTCTTAATCTGTTGACAATTTCAGCGAGTGAAGTGTTTCAATCTTACATTTAGCCTTCTTCTGTATTGGAGTAGCTTTGATTTGAAAAATGTGGGCACGAGTTATTTTTGGTGGTGATGCTTTTCGCCTTCAATGAATTATTCATTTATTAATTCTATAGCTTCAGCCTCTTTTCTTCAGTTGTTGTTGTTCTTTTCATTCACTCTTCTCATTATTGCTTCATCAAATTTCAAATCCCTCCAAGTTGCCTCCTCGGCAGCCTGTAGCGTTTTAGCTAGTTCTGCATCTTTCATTTTTTTTCCCTACTTTGCTGATTCTCGTTTGCTACTTTCTTCTCGTTGGATTTCCTGTACTTGATGTACTTGTTTCACTAAAAAAATATATGAACCCAAAGAATGAATATTGATTCGTATTGTATGTAGTAACGTGAATAAGAAGTGGAATGTATATAAAAAACAAACTGGTCCGTTAAAATACTGGGGATGCATATTTATTATATATTTCCTAGAGAATTTTTTTTACAAATTAAAAAGTTACAGCCAAAATGAACTTTCACCAGCTAGGAGACAATTTACTAACCCAGGAATCTAGTAACTCTGGATTACCTGGATGTTCTCTCTAAAAAGGTATTGTAGTAATATTTTTATTTTCGAACAAACTTATATAATGAAATATTTTATTCACTTTTCGTACAAGTTGTGGAAAGTAAATATAGTTCAGCCAGGTTTATGGCTTATTTCCATACCTATGTCTATCTAGTAGACCAAGAGCCAATGACAAATTCAGAGTTGTCATTCCAAAAGTCAAAAAAACTAAACTACTCAATATACAACGTAATCAAACAGTATGAATGTCATTTCTGGCAATCCCAATGGCCGCAGTAGACTACCCTAACATTTCAAAGATGATAGGTAAAAAGGTTTGATTTTGTTATATAATCCCTCACAAAAATTTTGGAAATTATTTTAAATAAAATATTTATTCCCATTAAACAAAGGCAAGAACTTTTTGGTCCTTGCTAATTAATGCGAGAACGTAATAAATATTTAATACAAATATCTGTGCTTTTGTGATTTCAGTAGTCTTGAAATTCAATAGCAATACTTAAAGAAAATTAATTTGGAAAATGAATTATAGTTCTAGAAATAATTGATATCACTATAGCCCATTGGCCAATTGATGGAAGAAAATAATGGAAGTGTTCCTTTCCTTGACACATTGCTGATGAAGAGAGGTGGCAACACAGTTATACCTATTGAATTTATATCGAACACCTTCATCATCGGGAAGATTTATTAATTTTCTCTCCAAACGCCCGAAGAGTCAGAAATTCATTTCAGTACTGGACATGAAAAAAAGAGTGCTTCACATATCCCATTCCTCGTTTGTAGGTGATTACTTGAGAAAACTCTTCGGAATGTTTGTGAACAATGGCTATCCAAAAAGAATACTGAATAAACTTTTTTACAACACAGGTCTCTTTGATGGAAAATGGAAGCTGAGTTCACAAAAAAAAACTACTACAGGGACTTACTGACAAGGTTTTGAAATATTTTGAACCAATAATAAACAAAATAACCATGGTCAAGAAGAACCACCGTCACAATAGGCAACTTGTTTACAAAGATGAAAAAACTATGGAAAGTTCGCACGTTGTATACAGAATAAACTGCCAGAAATGCGATAAGATAGGACAGATAAAACAAACACATAAACAGAGAATAACACAACATAAAAGTGACGCGACTATCGGAAAAAAATCTTGTGCTTTATCCTGTCATACGCAGCATTACGATCATCCTTTCGATTTCGAAAACGTCCAGATACTGGAAAAGGAATATATGTAGGTAATATCAGAAAACGAACCTTCTTAGGAATATTACACATCATTACTCAACCAAATACCATCAATTCGAATTCTGACGTGGACCAATTAAGCAAGATTTATTGTCGAATTTTGAATTATCCACATGACGAATTTTCGCACCTGCGTAACAATTCCACTTTGAAAATCACAGTCATCTGATAAGATTAATATTCTGCTAAGACCGCTTCATTCATTTTCATTGTTATTTTTAGTAC
Source organism: Henosepilachna vigintioctopunctata (assembly GCA_030704895.1). Taxonomy (NCBI): domain Eukaryota; kingdom Metazoa; phylum Arthropoda; class Insecta; order Coleoptera; family Coccinellidae; genus Henosepilachna; species Henosepilachna vigintioctopunctata. Next base: position 1,438,582 of record JARQZJ010000064.1, read on the forward strand.
AAATTTTAATAAATCTCGATTTTTAATAGAACTTTCACTGTAAGTTCGTATGTTTGTTTTGTAAGTGTTCGATGATGTGATGGTTTTGTATTTCAGCTGCATCCTGCTGATGAAGTCCAGCACTTTAATCATTTCATTTTAATACAAACGAAAACCGAAAAAAAAATAATTGACTACGTGGTCATATAATTTTAAAAATTAACCGTTTCGTAGTAAGAGATCATCGCGTCTACCTTGACTCACCCTGTATATCTTTATATAAATAAAACAGGTTATAGTAACATATTTCTAGATACAAAATTGGTGGATTATAATTATAAACAGAACCAATTTTAATTGAACATAATACTTCTGTAAAACTTATCCAATTAAAAACTTTATAATAAATCCAAATTTTCCATATATATATATATATATATATATATATATATATATATATATATATATATATATATATATATATATATATATATATATATATATATATATATATATATATATATATATATATATATATATATATATAGATATATAGTTGTCTATGTATTTGCATGTGTCATAGAACATATATTACAGGAACATTTAAGTATTCGTTGACTTTTGTAATATGAATAATTGTAAATCGTCAAATTGCGGTAGAGCAGATAAAATATTCTTCTCATATGTCTATCCTGTTCAAACTTCCTCTTTGTAGTTAATCTCATTTTAAGATCGGAATAATATTTCTGCTGCTTTTTATCTACTTTTTCTCTCCAAATTTCGTCTACGAACATCCCTGGCGGCATCATACCATGTCCATACTTCAAACGTTTCTGCTTTGGAATGACTGGTTTCGGGTTCCAAACATAGGTGGCATCAGTTTTCCTCATAAAAATCTTAGCTTTTCTGCAGTCAACGCTTATATGATTCTGAGATAAATTATAATCTAGACATAAATTTTTTTTTGGTCTCCAGTAAGGATAAATGTTTACTTTGGGTTTTCTGCTCGTAGCAGGTATTTCACATATCTTTCCCCCGCCACATTTTTCTATAAGATCTGGTTCAATTTTAAGACTTTTTGCTGAGCGCGTTCTCGGAAAGCGTGATGACATAGGAAAGGAATTGCTTTTCAACATTTCTGGAGAATAAGTTTTTCTTGAGAAAAAAACACTAAAAATTTGGATATTTCTAATTGTGTCAGATTGACATTTCACATTCTAGGAGAAACAGTTATTTTAGGTTAGTAATTAGAAAATTTCTAATCCTCAATGAATTCTATGAACTACTAGAACAACTTTTCAGTGTGGAAAATCTGCGTATATTGTATAACTGTGTCTCTTTTCCATATTCTAATTTTTTTCCAGTTAGCATCACTGGCTCATTTTCACTTCAACAAAAGTAATAGGAAATACCGATAATTCAAACGATATATTTGATTTCATGACGTCTAAATTAAATATTTCAATATATCGAAATATTTTCATACCCTTAAAATTTTATCCCCGACTTTTTTGTTAAAGTCGTTAATGAAATCCTTTACAGTGTACTAATCCCTTTTTATTTGTCATTTCCATTTTCTACTACTTCAGTCGAATTTCAATTCAGCCATGGTTAATTTATCTTCTGTTTGGTTTGTTTTGTTACTAAAAGCATAGATCAGGAAAAGCGGTACATAAGTAGAATTAGTAAACTCAAACATATAATTTCTGCATGGACCATATGCTAGTGCAAATGTGGGTATAACTATGAAGGAATGAAGAAACCAAATTTCGATGAATATTTTACTTCAAATTCTTGAGAAGCTCAACAATATCGAAGTCACAATTGACATGGGGAATAAAGAGAATTTCATGATTTGAAAATGAAGAGAAAAAGAGAATTTGTTTTGGTAAATCGGCTCGATAACAAACTACTGTTGTTTAATATTCTCGTTCACTGGAATGAATGAAACGATAATCCAAATTTCATTCGTGAAAATCATCTTTTATAGCATTAATTTTTTCGATCGATAAAATACATAGGAAGTACTTTCTGCAATGCCTGGCAAACATATTTTTTTCGGCAGCAATGGGGGTCACTTCAATTTCTTAGGATCAAGACAATAAAACTTTTAGTTTCATTGACTTCTTGCTATTACGTCTACAAGATTCATTACTTGTTCAGTTTTCGAAGTTCTTAAGATTCCCTGATTTAACCGCATTGGGTAACTATGGGATTACCTGGTATAAATTGTTCACAACAATGCTAGATGCTAGATCGCCCTAAGAAAAACATTCGTCAAGCTATACCAAACCTGAAAATACAACCCAACAATGAACTGAAGCAATGCATGGAGAATAAAGAGAAACATTGTCCTGATATCGCATTTAAAACTACGTGATGATAATTCCGCTTGACAAAAATTTGCACATAGATCTCCATTACTTTACTTCTAGTTCCAGAGTGAACAAGTTGCTCTAGATGTCCCATATGATAGTGAACAACGTTTCATAAATCCTGTTTTCAACATGAGAAATGTTTGATTTGTAATATTCAACCTATATTTCAAATATTTCAACATAAAAGGTTGTGACATAATGAGGGATCCAATTTGAGAATATTTTTTGTCTCTCAATTTTTTCTGCAGATGAATCTAGGCAATTTTATACCTAATAATGGTGATATAATATAATGTTTATATATATATATATATATAGATGTTTATATATATATGTGTATATATATATATATATATATATATATATATATATTTATATATATATATAAAATAAACTTTTTCATATCAAAAAAGCCTGTTAATAAAAACTTTCAAAATAAATATATAAATCAATATATAGGTATATATATATATATATATATATATATATATATATATATATATATATATATATATATATATATATATATATATATATATATATATATATATATATATATATATATATATATATATATATATATATATATATATATATATATATATATATATATATATATATATATATATATATATATATATATATATATATATATATATATATATATATATATATATATATATATATATATATATAAATATAAATTTCTTGAAATTGATTTATTGCCTGTTTAAGATATTTTATTTTGAAAGCTTTTAGCAATAACAGGCTTTTTTGATATGAAAAAGTTTATTTTTGTTGACGTTTCGTTGTTATATTACAACTTTGTCAAAACTAATGAATAATTGAATTTATTTGTTACCTACTATAGATATCAAATGTCAAATTTATTTTTTAGAAAAATCAAATTAGTTTTTTTTTGTCTCTTCACTCATTGATTTTCATTATCAGAGGAAAAAAAATTAAGAAGACTAAAACTTTCGAAGCGAATGCTAAGCCAGAAATATTCCTCTGATAATGAAAATCAATGAGTGAAGATACAAAAAAACTAATTTGATTTTTCTAAAAAATAAGTTTGACATTTGATATCTATAGTAACTCATAAATTCAATTATTCATTAGTTTTGACAAAGTTGTAATATAACAACGAAACGTCAACAAAAATAAACTTTTTCATATAAAAAAAGCCAGTTATTGCTAAAAACTTTCAATATATATATATATATATATATATATATATATATATATATATATATATATATATATATATATATATATATATATATATATATATATATATATATATATATATATATATATATATATATATATATATATATATATATATATATATATATATATATATATATATATATAGGTATATATGGTGTCATTTTGTCATGGTGACGATTGATTCTTAATGAGGGTAAAACAATGCAGCTGCAGCTGCAGCTTCATAATACTAGGCTGCCTAGTAATATGTTGGTGAATACCAATAACCGGGGGATCCAATATTTGGGATGTTTTGCACAAAATGATTTGATAGGTGTATACTATTCAATCATACATAAACACCTATCCTTTAATACCCTATTATGGGGAATTTCAACTGGTTGGAAGAGAGTTTTCATTGCAAAAAAAAAGGATAATAAGGCTACTGTTTGGTCTGCAACCCACTGAATCCTGAACATAATACTTTATAGAAAATAGAATACTACTAATACAACTTTTATTAAACTGGAGGTATCATATATCACTAAAAATGGAAATAAGTTAATTTTTCCTAAGTACAAAAGTGAAATATATATGAGAAAAATGAAATATATATGAGTCTCAAGTATGTATCTATGACCATATACAATAAAATACTAGCATAAGTTACTAATTTAGTACTTAAAAGTTCAAAAAAGAATTAAAATCTTTTTATCTTAGATATAGAGCATTTCATACACTCCAGGAGTTCTATTCAATATAGATGAATTTTATAAGTCTCCTTTTTATGTGAGTGATGGTACCTATGTATATGTTCAATTATGTATTTAATATGTATTTATATATTTAATTGTTTACTATTATATCAATATGGTATGTACATGTTCATTGTTACCTAAGTACGAATAAAATCATTATATACAGTGTAAACTCCATGTAACGTCATTCGATTTAACGACAAATTCCCTAAAGCGTTGAAATCACTCGTCTTTGAATGGTTTAGCTTGTTTTCAACACAAAGATACACTCCAAAGATAGAATTACATCCACTCTCAATATCGACAACATTAAGTAATAAAACTACTCTTAAGTTGCCGAAATTAGTGAAATCAGTGCAGCTGTGTAAGCTTTTGTCTGTTTATCATCCCCTAATAAACTCGACTTTAGGCATCATGCAAACCAAACTTTTAAAGAAATTCGTTCTTTTGTTCACAAATTGGGATTCCACGAGTAGACTGGTGTTGACCATCACTAATAAGTAGCAGTCATGGATTTAATCACATTCTTAGTTGCTCACAAACTTTCAAACTGTAATGTGTAAACATAAAAGAAAATCACTTTGTACTGACGAAAAGTTTTACTGATACTTATACGAAAAGTACTTCCTTTATCACCAAGATGCCTCAATATAGCAATACGTGAATGGAATAATTGAAAAAATACAGTAAAATTACTGGTACAGCAGAAGATGTCAGACAAAACTAACAGAATATACGCAATAGCGTTCAAATAAGAAAATTTTTTTATATCCATAACTACTTGAAATGAATTTTTTCTTTTCATAATTCTGATTTTTCTTCTCTCCATTCAACGACAACTCTCTACAACGCCATAAAATGTACAGTAATGATAGTAATTTTTTTTTTAATTAATTTATTGCCTGTTTGAAATTAAGTTTGTTTTCAATGTTTTTGGCAATAATAGCCTATTTTCAATGTGAAAAACTTCATTTTCGTTGACATTTCGTTGTATGTCACAACTTTGTCAAAACTGATGAATAATAATTGAATTTTATGAATTACTACAGATATCAATTCGTCAAACGTATTGAAAAGTTTTCAAATATAATTGTGATATACAACGAAACGTCAACGAAAATGAAGTTTTTAACATTGAAAATAGCCTGTTATTACTAAAAACATTGAAAAAAATATATATATATATAATATTTTATTTTGAAAGTTTTTAGCATATATATATATATATATATATATATATATATATATATATATATATATATATATATATATATATATATATATATATATATATATATATATATATATATATATATATATATATATATATATATATATATATATATATAATATATATATATATATATATATATATATATATATATATATATATATATATATATATATACATATATAATATATATATATATATATATATATATATATATATATATATATATATATATATATCTTGAAATTGTAATATTATAATGTTAATGCTAAAAACTTTCAAAATAAATATATATATATATATATATATATATATATATATATATATACATATACATACTCCTGGAAATCGCGGTTGTTCAATTCAGGAATGAAAAAGTTGTTATTCATGGCTCTATACCGATCACCATTGAGTGTAACGTTCTGGCCGTCATGTTTTTGAAGAAGTACGGACCAATGATTCCACCAGCCCATAAAGCGCGCCTAACAATCAGTTTTTCTGGATATAACGGTGTTTTGACATACACTTGAGGATTATCTTCACTCCAAATGCGGCAGTTTTGTTTATTGAAGTAGCCATTCAACCAGAAGTGCGCTTCTGGTAAAATGGACGTAGTGCGCGATACGTATTACGCACAGAACCATTATTTTCGAAATGAAATTGCACTATTTGCAAGAGTTGTTCAGGTGTGAGTCTATTCATGATGAATTGCCAAACCAAACTGAGAATAAATCACTTCTCAGGTGTTAAATCGGTCGCCATCTTCAAAAGTAATGCCAATTTAAAGTTCTATACCTCAAAAAAACACCCGTTATATATATATATATATATATATATATATATATATATATATATATATATATATATATATATATATATATATACATATATATATTTATATCGAGTATTTTCGGAAATAAAATAGACATTTATAAATGGTAATGCTATGCAGTGATTATATTGATCATGTTGCATCCTAGTAACCACCTTTAATCATTCAAACAAAGAATTCAGGTACGTAACATTCATTCGTAACTAACTCATGAGATAAACACCCATATATTTCTAAGAGTTTGTTGTGTATAAGAAGATAGATCTATGATTAAGTGTATGAACTAAATATCTGTCAGTTTATTTTATTTTGATTGACATTTGATATGAAATAATAAGAACGCACTCAGATGGAGAAACTCGACGAAGATTACGGTTGTAGGGAGATCCAAGATGACGATAGCATTATTTCTGAAAAATTTTGGAAGGAAAATCATCGTGGAGATAGCAGAAAATGGCTTATGAGAGACGGACAGAAGAAAATTCCACCCTATAGAATTTACTCAACTATGAAAGCATCCTACCGTCTACCAGTTGAGGATGTTCATGAAAACATAGGTGAGAACAAGTAAGAGATCAACGTATTCACGTTAAGTGATAATTATACTAAGTTTGAACAATTCAGTTGAAATAATTTTTATTTAATTGTTCTCTCAATATGTAGGTGTTAACGCAGAGCTTATACTTTCATTTAAGTCTATCGAAATATAACTATTCCATCTAGGAAATAGGGGGATATGTCTCTTCGAGTGACTACAAAATTATTTTCCATATTACTGTTAAAATTAAAAGAATTACCACAAAATTCGGAAGATATCTCCATAAAGTTGGCGTAGGTTTTCATCACATACTTCTTAACAAATATCTTCCGCTGAACCGAATGAATTTCTGAATTTCAAGTGCAACTTTAACTAGCTATGAATTGATAATGATAATTCATATTTAATATGATAATTCTCTCAGCATTATTCTTGAGTTACTTCACTTCAAACAAAAATGTTTAAAACAAGTTAATTTAAATTATCAAAACTCTAGAACGACGCCATATATCTGAATTGGATTTTTAACTTATTCAATCGTGCTTGACCGTTGGTTATTTATTATTCATACAGGTAAGCTGTCATTTCACTTGCACTATGTAATGGGTGTATTTTTAGAGGTATAGAATTTTAAATTGCAATAAAACAACGATGGATCATTCGATTGACAAGAATTTTTTTTTATTCGAAAGATAATCTTGTGGCATTACATTTCAAATATGATTTCTGGCATATGACCGCCACGGCTGGCTCGGATGTAGTCCAATCTGGACGTCCAATTTTCGATGACTTTTTCCAACATTTGTGGCCGTATATGGGCAATAACACGGCTAATATTGTCTTCCAAATAGTCAAGCGTTTGTGGCTTATCCGCATAGACCAATGACTTTACATAGCCCCACAGAAAGTAGTCAAGCGGTGTTAAATCACAAGATCTTGGAGCCAAATTCACAGATCCAAAACGTGAAATTAGGCGGTCACCAAACGTGTCTTTCAATAAATCGATTGTGGCACGAGGTGTGTGACATGTTGCGCCGTCTTAATGAAACCACAGCTCCTGGACATCATGGTTGTTCAATTCGGGAATGAAAAAGTTAGTAATCATGGCTCATTACCGATCGCTATTGACTGTAACGTTCTGGCCATCATCGTTTTTGAAGAAGTACGGACCAATGATTCCACCAGCCCATAAAGCCAAATAGTCAGTTTTTCTGGATATAATGGTGTTTTGACATACACTTAAGGATTATCTTCACTCCAAAAGCGGCAGTTTTGTTTGTTGGCGTAGCCATTCAACCAGAAGTGAGCTTCATCGCTAAACAATGTGGTGCGCGATACGTATTACGCACAGAACTATTATTTTCGTAATAAAATTGCACTATTTGCAAGCGTTGTTCAGGCGTGAGTCTATTCATGATGAATTGCCAAACCAAACTGAGAATAAATCACTTCTCAGCTGTTAAATCGGTCGCCATCTTCAACAATAATGCCAATTTAAAGTTCTATACCTCTAAAAAAACATCATTTTCTATAGCAACTTCTCATTAGAACTTTATTATCATTTGATTATTTACAATTCAGTTCTGTCCAATTATAGATATGAAGTGGAACTAAAAATATAAACTGTTAAAAATTTCTCTGGAAATTTTACCAAATAGTTCAACAAATTTTAACGCAAAACAATTCAGTAAATTCACACAACAAATTATTCATTATTATCATTATTATTATTATTATTATTCAGGATTATAAATTATTCAAGTTGCTAAAACTAATTGCTGTCGGCCAGTTTATGAGTGCCCCATTTACTTGTTCTTCAATAGCACAATATCATTGACATGCTCTTAAGCTTCTAACATAATAATAAAAATCACCTTCATTAAGTTTTAGTTGAATATTGCAAATTCAAAATTAAGTATTTCTTTCGTATGTTAAATTGCAGGTAAAAGAAGATCACTTCTCATAAAAGAATGCTATAGAAAAGCCTATGAGGAAGTTATGGAAGATCGGGCTAAACCACCTCCAGTGGTCGAGTACTGCACTGAATATGACGGCAACTATCACATTCCAAATTTTGAATGTATTTCCGAAAATGTATACAATCAAAATTCCGATGTAAGTAAATAAACTAAGTCCTCTCTCAGAATGTTTAATATCAAAATTTAAGTCTTTCTGGTAGACAAATCTGTTAGTTACTGGTTCTGTAATAAAAAGTGACAGTATCAGCAAAGCATGATGTGCTCTACGGCTGCGTTTGGTTAAGAAAGAGATGCTTCGCCTGAGAAATCAAAAATTGTCTGGAAAGAACCATAATTCATATTAAATCGATATTATCTTTTCAGAAATTGGGTACTATAATTTAAGACTGAGAATATTCACCCCCAGTAGGTCTCTCAAATTTATAATAGTGTTGAATTAGATTCCCACTTTTATTGTCATAACGTGACGCGTTTCGCCTATAACCGACTTCTTCAGACGTTAACAGAATATGAAGGTAAAGGCAGAATTCTTTCTAATTCATAACGACGAAACGCGTCAAGTTATGAAAATAATAGTGTAAATCAAATTCAAGTGTTTGAATTATCCTATAGTCAGTATGTCTTTCTCAATTTCTTCAAGCTTCTACAGTTATTCTCGAATATCCTTCTGTCTAGTTCTATCTGTTGGCGTCTTGAAAGGGTAAAACCCACATGAGGAATTCGAGTCTACACGGGCGTTTATCAATCAATCATTTTTTATAGGTACTTGTTATATTCACTTAATAGCTAAATTAAACATCTCATAAAAATTACAATTATATTTCAATTGCTATGATTTAACCAATTAATAATTAACCAATTTGTAATACAGACTAAATGTACATAAATCAAACTATAGTGACAAATCATCAGTTTTTGAACGCCTAATACATTTGTTTTGATTATTTTGGCTAACTCATAAGTTATATTTGTGTTGTTTGATAAACCAATACAGACAATACTCGAAGCCAGATTTCAAAAAATACTGGAAGAATTTCTTCATATTCAGAATAACTAATGATACATATTTCGTATGTATTTAAGTTCAGAAAAATAATATAAAATACTAGATTTGTTGAATAGAAAGGGTGAATTCTGAATTTATTCGAAAAGATTTATTTATTGAGCAATATCCATTTTGTCCCAATCAAAGTAATCCCCCTCAGATATGATGCAAAAAGTCTCTTTAGGTTTGGAAATAGGAAAAAGAGGCAAGGAGGCAATGCTGGTGAATACAGTGGTTGAGGCAAGATTGCGGTGTTGTTTTTGGTCAAAAAATCACGAACAAGCATTGATGTGTTAGCTGGTGCATTATCGTGATGCAGAATCCATGATTTTTTTCCACGATTCCGATCGTTTGAGCCGTATTGCCACACGCAAACGTTGCAAAGCTTTCTTGTAGTGTTCCTTATTAAACGTACCACCTGTTGGAAAGAATTCATTGTGCACCACGCCGTTGTATTCGAAGAAACCATTGAGCTAAATCTTCTCATTTGACTTGGAGTGCCTTTTTCGGTCTTGGCTCTTCTGATGGTCGCTTCCATTGGGATGATGGGGCCTTGGTTTCGACGTTGAGCGAACAATCCCTGAGCGATACTAATGCGACGATGCTTTAGTTCAAAATTTATCAATTAGAGATTCATCCGAGAAAATTGCACGGCATGAGCCAATGCCAGCATCATATGCAACTTTCTCAATATTGATTCGACAATTTAACAAAACCATTTTCTTCACTGTTTCGTTGCTTTCTTCGCTTGTTATTGACGTGGTTGCAACTCCAGGATGCTCAACATCATCAACATATCGGTTTCTCTAAAGAGCTTGCAGCACTTATAAACATTTTTCGAGACAAAGTAGATTCGCAGAATGCCACAGTCAACATTTCAAGAACGTTGGAACACTTTAATCCATTTTTAACGCAAAAGTTAATACAGATTCTTCTATCCATTTTTTTTTCGAATGTAAGAAATCAAGAAGAATATAGACCAATAAACACAATGTCAAGTGAAGCAAAAATCTTAGAAATGTACCGCATTTTAATTATGCCAGTACAATCCTCTATTTGGCCAATAAATCTGATGTGAACCGATTGCAGATATTACAAAACCGAGTTATGAGGATCATACTTGGATGTGACACGTATTCGAGTATACAAACCATGTTAACAAGACTGAACTGGGTAGACATAGCGTCCTACCTAGAAATTAACAGCCTGAAATTTATTCATAAGATCCGTTTGAAGTTACTTCCAGATTATTGCATAAATATGTTGTGTTATTTCAAAGACATCCACGGCCATAATACAAGAAATAGAGAAAATTTTATATTAGACTATAAAAATAAAAAAAGTACTCAAAATTCTGTATTCTTCAAGGCTGTGAATATTTATAATAAATTACCTAACAACCTTAAAGAGTGCAGAAAAATGGCAGAATTCAACAGTAAAATAAAGCGACGTTATCAAAAGAAAGATTGATATATGTTAAATATGTGGCATATAATGAGTGGTATAATGACTGTATAAAATATTTAATTTCTATGTTAATTTTATTGTTTGTAACAACAATATATTAGGTTAATATTAAAATAAGATACAATGTGATGATAATATAGTTTTGTAATAGCAAAATGCTAAATAAAAAATTTATTATTATTATTATTATTATTATAGAACACCGAAGCGTGACCAACATTTTCAGTTGTAAAAAACAAACTACTAATCCAAAATGACTGATAATGCCAACATATAAGAAACTTATGTGTACCAACATAACGAAAAAAAATTGGTTAATCGAATATACACAGCCGCGAAAATTCACCTGTTCTTTTAAACAGACTTCGTAGGTTTCGTTAGAACTAGCTGAAATACTTCGGAAAAAACTGAGGTTATAACTAAAATCGAAAAGGCATAAAGCATTATGCTTAAGGTGACATAAGTAACATTGTTATTCTAAAATTCGTCCTTTTACCTCAAAGTAATTCTAGATTTCAATTTGACCCCCGCCTTTTGAAGTCCAATCGCCGTCACTGCTTGTACAGATGCAGTACGAAAGCAGTGTTACCAATTCAATAGAGTTTCACTAGATATAATGAAATTTATTCATTATGTAGTATGAAAAAACTTCCTTATTTAGTTTCTGAAAACTAGCGAAATTTTGAGATTTTTTAAAAAAAAATCCTCTCAAGCTTAGAATCTTTCTGCTCAAATTTCGTATGCTCTGCATAACGCAAATATGAATAAATATAAAGAATAACATGGATTTGTCTATAGCGGGTTTTACATTTTATAACATTTTTATGAGAAATATTCTATTTAAATCTTACAACATGACAACTCTAGTGCGGACTAAATTCTTAGGATTCATAATTAAATAATTGTTGCAAGTGAGCTACAAGTTTCCTCAAAACATTTTTACTCAATATTTCCGTCAATCACATTATATCAGAGGAAGTTACACGGAGATTTCCATCAACACATCTTCTGATAACTTAACGTTAAGAATCATTTCCTAATATAAGTAATTTTATATTGCAGCTCTATCAAAAGTATCCCCTATATGGATCATCAGCAATGTCATTCTGGCAATACAAAATGGAGAATAAGGAACATGGTCAACCAGGGGGCATATCCAATATTGCCGACCCGAAGAATGTATTCAGAAGAAATTCCGCCTTTTCAGTTCCAATAACAGAGTCATTGCACAACAACGAAATTTGAAAAAATGACCAGAAGAACATTAAATCACCCTACACATAATTTACACAATCAATACTTTTTATAAAGTGCTTACAGTATGCATTGAATAAAACTTGACTTGAAAAAAAAACAAATAATTTTAAAATTATTACTGGTATTTATTATAATTTATTAGTTATTTCAGTAACGCATAATTGAAACTGAAAAAATTGAAAGAATTTTTAAAAATAAGGCACAAATTTTGTTCAGGTGATTCGAATTAATGAGTGCTCTTGTGATTTAAAATTTTTAAGCGAAGAAATAAGAAACAACGAATTATTGAGTAATAATACATTATATATTATTTATGAATGGTTTTTTTATTACAAAATAAAAAAGTAAGAGGTCCGTATGTACATGTAATACATAATGGGATTTACTTGTTTTGTATTGATAATTGAGTATTGTCTTTCGAAAAAAAAGTCTGTAATATTAGTTTGCTTCGAAGCACATTGCTGATATTGATTAATAACATTTTCTTTCAGAAATAATGCCTGAAATGCTGTTTTATCAGTGTTGTTTTTTTGTAGACAGAAGCTTTGTAATGTGCCGAATGCTGCTCTTGCTTCCTTTACTTCAGTTTTATTCTATATAAGGAAATTCACCTTCAATAGTTTTTACCATACTTTGATAGGATAAATAACATAAATCTTCTCTTTGATCTTCATTATGATTGAAAGAGCGCTCAGAGGAATTCTTTTGCAACATCACTTTTCTTCTCACCTCTCTCCATTTTTCAATTAACCTCTTCTTTTCAATTATCATTAAGCAGTTAAAACCTTTTAGGGCACACAATGAGATCAACCTTTTAAACTCTAAAGAACCTGAACTTTATAACTCTGATTACTTCTATTCAAGATAAAAGAGAATATTTCGAAGAGGCAGGTACCTAATAAAAGGACATTACCAAATGAATACAACTACCCAATCCAATACAAGTACATTAAAAAAAGAGTAATTAAGAGGATGAACAGTGATGATGACAGTCATGAAAGAAAAGTTTCACTCCAGAGTCGTGGCCACTTTCGAGTAAATTCCTTTTTCTCAACGTGTTTTCGCAAGTTGTTGGACGAATAGCGCAACTGTCATACGACACATTGACCTTGAATTTTATATTCGTACTTAAATTAGATACAATATCTGAGGCAGAATATAAAAGGAATGACGTTAACTTTCAAAAATATAATACCGTTACTTATCGTAACACATCTACGAGACGAACATGTTGTATTGAAACATAATATATATATATATATATATATATATATATATATATATATATATATATATATATATATATATATATATATATATATATATATATATATATATATATATATATATATATATATATATATATATATATAACGAAATGAAATTTTTTGTGCTTATGAGTGCGAGACATATATGTTTGGTTCTGCAAGGAACTCTGTACTATAACATTCTCTTGATTAATTTGAATTTTTCGAATGAATGTTCTAGTGTTCATTTTCTTATATATATATATCACATCTCAAAACTCATTCTTTCCAGATCTACATTCAATTTCTCACACATAAACCACTTAATATACTTATTCTGGATAAATATAAAACTTGCGACTACATGTAATTATATATATATATATATATATATATATATATATATATATATATATATATATATATATATATATATATATATATATATATGTATATAAAAATCACACTTCTAAGAATCACCTGGCTTACCATGAGTTTTTCAGAGGTTCACTCATGGTGAAGAAGACTAGAACTTCCGAAGCAAATGCTAAGCCAGAAATATTCCTCTGATACTAAAAATCAATATGCGAAAATACAAAAAAAACCAATTTGATTTTTTAAAATTAAGTTTGACATTTTGATATTTATAGTAATTCATAAAATTCAATTATTCAAATTTTTAAAATTTTAAAAATTATTAGTTTTGACAAATTTGTGATATACAACGAAACGTCAACGAAAATAAAGTTTTTAACATTAAAATAAGCCTGTTGTTTTTAAAAACATTGAAAATATAAAAATATATATATATATATATATATATATATATATATATATATATATATATATATATATATATATATATATATATATATATATATATATATATATATATATATATATATATATATATATATATATATATATATATATATATATATATATATATATATATATATATATATATATATATATATATATATATATATATATATATATATATATATATATATATATATATATATATATATATATATATATATATACACGATAAATAAGGAGTATTGCCGTATAATATTAATTATTAAAAAATGATGAATTCTCGGCAAAAGTAGGGCCACTATAATTGATACACAACCAATATATTAACCTTGTCTATATTTCGAACATGTTTACATTCTTTTCAGAGTCCTGATGAAAAATGTAAACATGTTCGAAATATAGACAAGGTTAATATATTGGTTGTGTATCAATTATAGTGGCCCTACTTTTGCTGAGAACTCATCATTTTTTAATTTTATATATATATATATATATATATATATATATATATATATATATATATATATATATATATATATATATATATATATATATATATATATATATCTTTCATTTTATCACAAAGAAGGTCTAATGGAGTCATAAAATGGGCATATTGAATGTTTTCGATGTTAAGGAATATTTACCTTCAATGTCAAATTATCGACAAATATTATTTGTTGACACTTCACCATTTGTTTTTTACCTTTTCTTTCAAAGAAGTTCATCGACAATTCTAATAACCACACGGTTATGCATGTTCTCCAAACAGATTTAATACATACTTAGTCTGGGCAACACCATAAGTCTTTGTATACAGGATCTACATAGGTATAAGTTAATAAGAAATTACTAAAATTGAAAAAAAATTTCCTGTCAGCATTTTACATGTCAGCTTGATACGATATACCCAAAATATTTTCAGCTGCACTGGCAAACAACTCAATTTGTAAAATGATAGAAGCATGAATATTTTTTGAATTTTTCATAGAAACAGAGATAATTGAGAGTACACTTTCTTAAAATAATTTTCCAATTGATATACTATCGTAATTTAGTATTAAACCCTAAAATAACGTTAATTCTTTCAAATATGAAATGCAAATATAAATTATATGGTTTTAATTATTTTATATTCTCACATCCCATAATATTTGAATCAATAATAGTTACAAGATGAACACATTCATTTAAATATATATATATATATATATATATATATATATATATATATATATATATATATATATATATATATATATATATATATATATATATATATATATATATATACTATTATCAAAAGAAAAACAATTAAGTCCCTACTACATATTTTTCTTCATTATTTTAAGATAACCAAACAAAGTACTGTCTCAATTTTTGACTCCAAAGATCAGTATGCATGTAGTATTCATGAAATTTGGGTTCAATAAAAGCATCTGGTCTAGTTTTAAAGATAGGTTCTCCATACAGGGTGCCTACTTTCCATCCTTCAACATTTGCCATCAATTTTGCTTCTTCATCTCTATTACGACGTAGCTGTTTCAGATATTCACGATCCCTTTCAGCCTTTAATAAAGGTTCAATAGCTATTCTACCTGATCTCAATTCAATTTCTTCTTTTTGTACTTGTAAACAATTAAGGTAATATATGTATGCTGCTCCAGCAGTCATCCCTAAATAACCACCAATTAAAGCGTATCCTAAAATAGAAAAACATCATTTGCTATACCCAGTATTTATTATAGTACTTAACAGGCAACAAAATAAGGTAAAATAAATATTGCTTGAAGTTTATGTCATTACATAAGGGAGAGTTCACCTGAAAAAAATTGACGAGCAGGTACTCTTTTAAAGGGAATTGTTTTGTATCCGCCATCGGGTGGCATCTCTTGTCTTTTTGTTACAGAATCCATTTGTGCTTAGAGTTTAAGCAATCAAAATAAAATTACTTATTTCAGAAATGAATTACTTAATGGTTACCACAGAACATAGCAAATGCTTAATTAGTATGTAATTTTCGAACCATAGATCAATTATATTTCTCTAACAAAAAAAAAGTGTTTGACATTTGTCTGTTGACAATCTGTTGACATTTATCTGAATAAAATATGATTTTTCATGCTTTTTATATTGTTTCAGAAATCCACATTTATAGGTTGTATTATTTTAAAATGTAACAAATCCAATCATTGAATGATTGTACCACATAGTTAATGTTTTTTTATTGTGCCCATTTCCAAACGGAAAATTTTGTAAATTCTCAGCTATTTACCGTTGGGGTCAGAGAAAACTCAAAATCAGAATTTTTTTAATTTACTGATTCCGAAATAAGTACTGAACTTACTAAATTATTTAATCATAACGAAAAATTAAGTTGATAGATTAATGTAAACGCTACTTTAGTAACGTTAGTCTAATTTTTGCAATAAATAAAACATCCACCAAAACACCAAATTTCACATCGATAATTTTGTGATTTTAAAATATTGGAATATTCTTTAGGTCCTCGGCTGGTAAGAATACTTCTGCATATAATTGGCAAAATTATCTAACAACTAAAATCACGCGGAAATACCTGAGGGTCCCAATAATTGATGAATACTAAAACAACAGGATGTGTATCGAGATCTCCTTTACTGGAGGCACATCTTTAGCCACCTAACAGTATGTTCTATGTCGGTAGCAGACTGGAACTGGGTAAAAAGTTTAGCAGTTAGGCCATTGGATTTCTAGAGGAAATCCCATTAGAAAGAAGGAAAGTTATAATTGGCAACATTGGTTAGAAACGAAGTCCAAATTCAATGCAGATCTTGATAAGAAATTGTAATGGTGTCAAAATACGTTTGCGAAATTGGTAATGGATTGAAAATGACTGTTATCTTCATATGGTCTCCGGATTTTATTATCTTCGAAAATAATTTATTGAATTCTTGACCAGGATAACTTATAAAATGAGTTGAAATGAAGAAAAGATTTAACTCTGTAGATATCAACCAAAAACATGGTAATGAGCTTTCAAAAAAGCTATATAAGTAAGTATTGCTCGTCTTTCTTTATTGGAAAAACATTTAAATTTAGGGTAAGCTATTTTATCCTTAATAAAAACTTAATTCTTATAGAACTATAACTGATTTATCTAAGCGCCTAGATGATGCTCGATGCTGTACCCGTAATATTCTGGACCTCTTTAGTCCAAATTCGTTGATACAGCGGCGTAAGTTGGGTGAATATTGTGAAAGATTGATATTCTCTGATCCAGTGTTATTTGGAAGAAAAGCAGAAGAATTGCTTTGGCGCAAAGTTTTTTATGATGTAGTGTCAACAGCAAAAAAATTGAAGAAAGCAAATTATTCAGATGATGAAGTATCAAATTTGATGAATCACATTTATTCAGGTATAGGATTTTATCACCATATGATACTGAAGTTACAAACATCTTTCAAATTAAACCTGCAAACTGTTATTGACTTTGCAACCCAGACAATTGAGAAGGATACAAATGGAGAATCAAATAAAGATGCTAGTTTTGAGTGGGCTGAACAATCATTACATCAGTGTTTAATGTATCTGGGTGATTTGAGTAGATATAAACTTGAAATATCAGGATGTCTAGATGCTGCTACACCTACACGTTATTATATGCAAGCTATTGCATATAAACCTGAGTATGGTATGCCGTATAATCAAATGGGAACACTTGCAATGAATCAAAATTGTCATTTAGAAGCTGTTTATCACTATATGAGATGCTTATCATGTAAATACTCATTTGAGGGAACAATAAACAATTTAAACTCATTGTTTGAGAAGAATTCAAAATATATTGAACAGCTACCGCAAGAGAAGGAAGATTCAAAGTGCAGTGCGTTACTATCTAAGAGTGATCATATTAAAAGATTCATTGCTCGGTTTCTTTTATTGATAGATATATGGTATTTCAATAAAAATGTGCCAAAAGTTTATAACTTATGCCATTTAACTTTCAAAGATTTAGATGAATGTCTTTCTTACATCAAATCTAGCAGTGAAAATGGTGATATACCAACTGATTCTTTTGAGACAAATTTTATAAACTCTCCTTCATATTTGAGTTCTGAAACTTTGTTCAGAATTTCCGTCATATGTCTTTTAAGTATTGCAAAATTACAATCAAATAATTCACCCCAAGTATCAACTATTGCAGCTTTCACATTAGCAGTTTATTCTCAGCTTATACAAAATGTAACTGCTCATATAGAGGAGAGTGTTCTGAACTATCCTTTGGCTGAACTCGACTTAAATTCAGTGAAAAAATCAAAGTGTCGCAATAAGATCAAATTGAGACGACGCAAACTGAACAAAAATGTTTGTGAAGATTCAGAGACCAGTGATGATGATTTATCTTTAAGTTCATCTGATCAATCTTTCATATCAGATCAGGAAGATTTACTGGCAGATTCGACAGATGATGAAATAGAAGGAGGAGACATTATTAATGGTAATGCTGTGGGTGATAAAACACATATAAGTAAAGCATGGGAACAGCCTAATAAAAATACAGATAAAAATGAAGTTGTGAACAACAAAGAAGAAGTGTTTAAGAAAGTGAAAAAAATGGATGTTAATGATATGATTGAAATTATTTCTGAGGAAACTTTGCTCCAAAGTATAAAAATTTTGAATGATTGGCTGATGATCGATACATCAGTTTTCAAATCATGTTGTATTAATACGCCAAGTTTACTTAGACAGATTACCTACTTGTTGAATCTTCTCAACATCAACTTGGATGACAAAAGACATTTCCCTGAAATTCACAATTCATCAACTATTGATAATTATGCTAAATTTCCTCTTCCTGAAGATGTTATAATGAGAGGTTTAGATTTTTTATCTGATTCTCACAAAAATTTGGATTGGCAATGTTTCTCAACCAAAACTTTGTCATTGAAAAATGAGGCTGTTATTAGAATATTCAAATTCAAAGCCTTTGGAAGATACCTGTTATCAATTACTGAAGCTGGAATAACTTTTGATGACAAAGAAAATATTTATGTATGTAAATCTGGAGACAAGGAACTGAAAAAAGAAGTTGGAGAATTGGTGAGTTTTTAAATTTGCATTGGAAAAAAAATTATAATAAAACAATTGTTAAACCAAGATTTACACATATATTAGTAAGTAATGTAATGTAAGTAAGTAAGTAAATATGTATTAGATATATGTGTAAATCTTGGTTTGAAAATTCTTTTAAACCAAGAAAAAATTATGTTTATCGATTTACATCAAGTATCGGCCTCATCAATTATTAATTATCAAAAAAATTATCGTACTTTCATCTCAAGTTTTCATTTTCGTTTATTAATTTATATATTGAACTAGTGACAAATACAATGGAAAACAATATACATGTTATAAATTTTAACATGAATCATCAACAATAATGGTCCTATTTTTCAAATTTCTGCCTTCAAAGCAGAAGCATGGACCTCTATATGTTTTCTTTGAGTGTTAAACTCATCTATTGATTGTCTTTGTGTTTCGTTAGTAACACTAAGGCAACATAAAGAATTTATTCTGATTGTCGTTTATAGAACATTTTATAAGGTAGTACATATCGCCTCTTTTAAATTCTTTACCCGCAATCACGTTCATAGTATCAGTTATGGTAAACACGCTTACAGTTCCTAGAAATCAGATTTTCAAATGATTGTTTCCTATGACATGCAAATATTTCTTCACTCATAGATTTTATAAATATCTGTAGACTATTCAAGCAATAAGTACACAATTTAAGAGGCACAATAGTCGAATAGTCTATTAAGGTCTATAATGCTTTCGTGATGGTGGCTTTGAAAACGTTATTAATAAGGTATAAAACCAATTATAGCTTATTTTATTAAAATAAGGTTTAAATGTAAATAACCTCTTAAACCAATTTACCTCAATTTGTAGGAAATATACAACACAACACACAGTAACAATGTAGGGAGAAGGAAATATATACTCTGCTTCATGAATATTTATCACTAAAAAATCATAATTAACAAGTTTTTTCAAAACTTTGAATGTTTTAGATTTCCCAAGATTCTCCTGTAACAACAGAGGGGCAAATCATCAATGGAAAGGTGAAAGAGGAGATATCTTCAATACCCAACAATTCAAAGGGAGGTCAATTAATTAAAATGAAACACATGGGCCAATTATGGCTAGCATCAGAAGTCAGTGCACTTGAGAATAGAGTGAAAGGAAGATCATCTCTTTCTCCATATCTCGTTTTAGATGCTGATGCTCTAATTAAATACAATTTTATGGTAAAGCATTTAGTTCATACAAGGAAATTCATTGTTCTTGTGCCTAATGCAGGTGAATATTTTTTATATTTCTCTATTCATTTGTCTTAAACTTTCCAGGATAATTTTTAATTTCAATTTGATTTAATAACTTCTGTTTTCAGTTGTATCAGTGTTAGACGATCTAAAACGAGAGAAGCCTGAAGCACGAGATGCCATAAGATGGCTGGAGGCTCAGTTCCACAAAGGAAATCGATTTTTCAGGTCTCAACGTCCTCAAGAGAGAGCATTAATTCCATTCATTAAATATCCCAAAAAAAGAGATAAAGAAATGTTCACTTATATTCAAATAATTGAATGTTGTTACTATCTCTCCGAACAACAAAAAGGAGCCACAAATCTGGTCACCCTTTTAATTGGCAATCAAAATCTTCTAACCAACGGCGAGAACAAAGAATTCAGTTATGTGGGTTTAGCTCAAACTGCTGGTATAACAATTGAATCCATCACTCAATTTTATGCCAAAACAAAGAAGGCTACAAAGGACAATAGGTGAACAATGGACACATACTATGGGTTTCAATTAATTTCAGATATAGCCATGGAAATTGAAGAGATTGACTAGCTTGGATAACAAGTTGAAATCGTAAAAATATAATTTCACGGGAAAGATCGAATTCAAATATCTATTTCTGGCAGATTTCATTTATGTACTGTTTATGTTGCAACATATTAAATCATTGAATCAAAGTCTTACCTTCATTTCTAAGTAAAATTCTAAAAATAAATTATAAAATGTAATTCATTTGGGAACTGACTCTCATTTATTACACTCAATAGTAATTCTATGGATTAATCCAATGACTTTCTTCTCAACAATCTTTATCATATTATAATAATACACATCATTATAATAATTATTCAACTCAAGTTAGTAGTATCATATATTACCATATAATTAATATATATATATATATATATATATATATATATATATATATATATATATATATATATATATATATATATATACGGATTCGCGATTATCCGGACTGCCAACCGTGCCGAATTTATTCTAACATGAATATGTCGGAACTAGCATTACGCCCAAATTATACGTACATCAAGATTACGTATTGATTAGTTTTGACAAAGTGGTATACAAAGAAATATCAATGTCAACGAAAAATAAAGTTTTTTAGATAAAAATAAGCCTGTTATTGCTAAAAACATTAAAAATAATATATGTATAGTTATAAAGAAATGAAGTTTTTGTGCTTATGGCACTGAATGGAATATTTAAGAAAATGAAGACTTTTTCGTTTGAAAAATTCAAATTATCCAAAATAATGTTATAGTAAAGCTAGATATGAAAACATGTATGATGTGATGCCTCTATTATCCTTCAAAGGGAATGTTAGATAAATATTTAAATCGATGCCATATATATATATATATATAAATAACGTTTGATGCGGGACAAAATTTAAACAGAAGTGCTAATATTTGGCATATCCCGCAATTGGTAGCAGCCGTTGACACGTGTTTCGAGCACTTTACCCACATTTCAAATTTCAGAACTATCATAATTTTTTTAAGGAGAATTTTATACATTCAACTCGCTTAGTCTTAATATTTACAAGTAAATCGTTTTTATAAATTAATCAAATTAAACAAGAATTCAATTAAATTATTCTGTTTCATATCTTTAGAAATTTCATACTCTTCAAGGAAAGACAAATTCAGGATTTCTCCTAATAATTTGACAAACTATAAGGGTAAGTTTTCGCGAGATAAATTAAGCTTACATTTTTTTAGCGTCTTTGTGTAGTCTTTCAGTAAACTATTACCTCTATCAAAGTTCAAAAAATATGACTTAAAATTTTCAATCTAGATAGTGTCCATGGCAGCATGACATCAGATTATATCAAAAACCTCTGAAATCCTAATAAATATATAAATTTCATTATCACCCCTTAATAAATAGTGTCAAGCGTTTGAAAAATAATAAATGAATGAGAAATATGAAATAGAAACTAGCAGACAAAGGTTAATTCTAAGAATTATTTTCAGTTAATTAATTGTTAATAAGATATTGAAAAAATAATCACATCTAAATATTTTTGGAATACCCCATATGAACGTTTATTAAATTCCATTTTTGAATATTTGTCGAAAAAAATTCGAGAAAGTCGAGAAGTACTTAAAGATATAACACTCCTAAAAATTCCCATGTCAATCATTTTCCCCGGAATTTGAGGAGAAAACCCCCAAACATAAGTTGGAAACACTAAAATCAAACCGATTTATTATCAAAATACTGGAGGTCAATTGACCTAGGTTATCTATCAAATATTAGTCACGATGAAGTTCAAGAAAGCAAATATTTCAACAAACAATAATAAATAATTGAACCTTGGCAGATTGCAACTCATAAAATCTTTACATTTCGAAAAAGCCGTATATGAAGCGTTGAAATTATTTTACCATGATGAATATGTCCCTAAGTTTCGTTTCGAATCACCCTGAAAAAACTACAGGATATTTCATAAACTATTAATAAAATAACAGGGAAGACGATGAAAGAAGTAAAGAACTATTTCTTTCGTTTATATTATGTAACTTATATATAAAACATAGTATATCATGCTTGCGTGCAAACAAAGGGTATTGTGAATAAATAAATTGAAGAAATTGGTTAAAGATTTAGCGACGCCCCCGTAAGAAGGTTATAACCTACGAAACAATGGCACGAAGATTATCATTCACATAAAATGAATGAATTTCTAATAATAACGAGAAATGTTTCAGTATAACTCTCTTGACCTGATACCAATTATTCCTTGAAACGAAATGTTTCTATGAAACACTGTTAATATCATTTAGAAATCTGGAATTA